>CAMRHE010000192.1:0-1392500 GCA_947044405.1 Leptodactylus fallax | reverse complement strand
TGAATTCCTTCTGATGCATGAGAATGCTAGGCCTCATGTGGCTGAAGTGTGTTAGGTGTTCCTGCATGATGAAGGCATTGATATTATGGACTGGCCTGCCTGCTCCCCAGACCTGAATCCAATACAGCACATCTGGGACAACATGTCTCGTTCCATCCACCAACGCCACGTTGCACCACAGACTGTACAGGAGTTGACTAATGCTTTAATCCAAGTCTGGGAGGAGATCCCTCAGGAGAACATCCACCGCCTCATCAGGAGCATGCCCAGGTGTTGTAGGGAGATCATACAGGCACCTGGAGGTCACACACACTACTGAGCCTCATTTCCTTGTCTTGAGGGATTTCCACTGAAGTTGGATCTGCCTGTCATTTGATTTTCCACTTTGATTTTGAGTATAATTCCAAATCCAACCTCCATGGGATATTCATTTACATTTACACTGATCATTTGTATGTTTTATTGTTCTCAACACATTATACTATGTAATGAATAAAGATTTGCAACTGGAATATTTAATTAATACGTATCTAGGACAGGGGTCGGCAACCCCCGGCATGCGTGCCAAGAGTGGCACGCGAGGCTTATCTCCCTGGCACGGCAGCCCAAGTCCTCACCCAGCAGCTTTGATAGGACCAAACCTGGCAGAAACGAAACTGCTATTATTATACTGTGTGGTCTCTTCAGACCCCCAAGTATAATAAGCGGAGACTTAGGGGAAGTGATGAAACATAAAAAACAATGATACTCACCTTGTTCCCTGCTCTACGCAGTGGCTGTGCGATCTGCAGGCGCTTCTGACAGCTGACAGGGCCTCAGGGGTCACGTCCGGCGTCATTACACATAATGACGCGACATGACCCCGGAGACCCAATCAGCGGTCGCTGACTACAGGCAGAAGCGCTGAAGAGAACATAGCAGCTGCGGAGCGCAGAAAAAGGTGAGTAGCATTGATTTTTATGTTTCATCACTTCTTCTAAGTCTCCGCTTACTATACTCGGGGGTTTGAAGAGAGCTATGGGACCTAATACCGTGTGCAGGGACCGTTATGGGACCTAATACCGTGTGCAGGGACCGCTATGGGACCTAATACCGTGTGCAGGGACCGCTATGGGACCTAATACCGTGTGCAGAGACCGCTATGGGACCTAATACCGTGTGCAGGGGCCACTATGTGACATAATACCGTGGGAAGGGGCCACTATGTGACACAATAAGGTGTGCAGAGGCTGTTATGGGACATAATACCGTGTGCAGGGGCCGCTATGGGACATTATTCTGTATAATAGTGTGTTTTCTGCATTAAGGATGTGTTTTTGCACAGAAAACACAGGCATTTTTTTTTGTGCTAAAATGCACCATGTGAACACAGTTTTACATTGAAGTAAAAGTTCCAGTGGCCTAAGACTATATCTGCATCCAGATACATAGTGTGTATTCACCATAAGGATACCGCCATACGGTGCTCCTGGACACTTACATTTACCACTAATTGGGGGCTGCACATGGACTTTCATTGCTTCTAATCGGAAAGTACAGGAGCGTCCCAGGAAATAGCAGTAAACGCATGTGTCCTAAAGCATCTTGTGGCAGCACTTCTGTGTTATGGTTTGTGGTATATGACTTTAGTTTAGGGGTCGTCAGACTTACAATTATTGACCGGCACTCCGAGTACCTCATCTTTGATTTTTTTTATTAAAATCGGCACGCCGAACAAAAAAAGGTTGCCTGATCTAGGATGTGGTATTTTAGTTTTTCCTTTATTTAATTGAACAGTGTATATATATATATATATATATATATATATATATATATATATATATTGTAGGCAGGCAGAGGGAAAGATTGTGGAGGGAAGATACCTCCCACTAAGGTGGCTCCTCTCCACTAAGTAATGGACTGGAATCTATGCCCGGAGTTTTGGGTGTGATTACAGACCCGGGCTCAAAGCGCTAGTCCTGGGTTTTGTTAGAGCCAAGTTGAAGCCTTAACGCTGACCAGGTAGGAGGGTGTCTCTCTCTCTCCCCCCCTCTTCTGATGGTGGCTCTGAGCTACAAACACACTGCCTGTGTGGAAGACAGAAAGTGGAGACAAACTGCTAAGGGTGGGTTCACACTTGCGGTGGCACTCCGCCTGCCGTGAATCCGACCTAAATGTCGGAAAACAGTATAGGGACTGGTAAGGGAAAGGTTTTCGATGCTTTGCTTAAAGCCCCATTCACTTGAATGGGTTTTTAAAGCAATGCGCGGGTGTGTGCTTACACCCACTGCGCCGCAAAGCCGTTTTTTTCCGCAGAAACAAACAAAAAAAATATATATATATCGACAGAGCACCACCATATATGGGATAGAAGATCCTACTGTTTCTCCTGAATTCAATGAACTATATTGGAGGAGGATAGTGCCACATATTTTTTGTCTATACTTTTGATTATATTTATAATCAGTGAATTATGTCAGTGGGTATATATATATGTGACATTTGAGGGAAGGATATGATCGGTTAGAAGATGGCCAGCCTGTCCAACCAAAGCAGAATCAGGTCATGTCTTCAGAAACTGCTAAAAATCTGCGGAGACAAAAGTTCTGCATGGAGAAATTTTCTCTCCGCCAATTTCAAGAGGACTTTTCACGTCCTCTGGCACCTGTGGTTTTATATACTGCTGGAAAGCTGACAGCGTGCTGAATTCAGCGTGCTGTCAGCTTTGATGGTACGTGCCCAGGTGTTAGAGATATCAGAGCCGTTAGTTTCAGCACCGATATCTCTCCACAGGAATGCCCCCTCTGACAGTACAACAGTACAATGCTTTGTGCCACCACACAGTATAATGCTACTATAGTCACCCTAACATTATATGCCCCCATGTTATAATGTTTCCCTTCAATTGCCCCACAGTATGAAGTCCCTCCTCCAGTTGGAGGGTGACATAAAACAGTGGGGGTATTTGGAGGAGGACATTAAACTGGGGGCAACTAGAGGGGGACATGTCGTCCTCCTCCAGCTACTCCCACGGTTTAATGTCCCTTTCCAGTTGCCCCCAGCTTAATGTCTGTGTCCAGTGACCCCTATTGTTTAATGTCCCCCCTCCAGCTGTCCCCAGTTTAATGTCCCTCTTAATCCCCCCCGTTTCATGCCCCCTTCATCTGCCCCAGTTTAAAAAAACACTGATACTCACCTCTCCTCGCTCCCCTGCTGCTCTGTCTGCAGTCTCAGTCATGGAGTGTTCTGGGAACTGCAGGTGCGATATGAGTGACGTCATCACATCACGCCTACAGTTCCCGCAGCCGGAGCTCAGTGGTGAAGCGAGAGCCATCTGTGGATGGCTGCTGCTTCATTCACCATTGTACTGGACTGTCCTGTTCACCACTGGACTGTCCCGTTGAATCCGGGGCAGTTAGTAGGACACACAAGACACAGCACATACCTGGAGCCCAGTCAGGGATTGATTACACTGGGCTGCAGCAGCCTAATATAATGGATCATCCTCTGTAATGCAAGACTCCAGGAGGTGGAGGAGGGAGTTGTCATCCTGCACAGACAGTTGCTAAATAAGAGAGGAGAGAGAGACAGCACCCAGTAGCCCAGTGGGCCCCCTCAGGACCTTGAGGCCCCGGTTGCTGATTCACAGCTAATGGTGCCAGGGGGCCCATTAAGTTGTGGGGGCCCTGGCAACCCCAGCTAACCATAAGTTTATAGGAGGAATGGTACAATATAGACTTCCA
This sequence comes from Leptodactylus fallax, assembly GCA_947044405.1. Classification (NCBI taxonomy): domain Eukaryota; kingdom Metazoa; phylum Chordata; class Amphibia; order Anura; family Leptodactylidae; genus Leptodactylus; species Leptodactylus fallax. The sequence continues at coordinate 1,388,778 of CAMRHE010000192.1, read as the reverse complement.
AGAAAAGACGCACCGAAATTGTTATGCTATGGAGAATTTAACAAACATGCCACAAGAGCTGACAAATCCGCTTAAGTATCTAGTGCAGATCTAGTTTTTTAACCTGACCAGGAAGAAAAACATATTCTTTCCAGTACATTTCCAGGTCTAAGCACAAAAAGCCATTTTCTGAATAAAACATATGTTTTGAATGAATTTGCTTTAATACAAGAGGCACATTTATATGTACAATATGATATTCAAACTGACCTTTAAAGAAAGCTGGAGTTTAGTGTAAAAGGTTATGTTTTCTGCACTCATCCAGATTTCTTCTGAATCCTTAAATTAAAGATTTGCATACAACAGACTTTACTACTAATAAATAAATCCTGACCATAGATTTCTTAGATTTGGGTTTTCAGTCTTCACTTTTTTGATTTGTGTAATACAGTAAGCAGAGATCATGTTAGTCCGGTTAATAAAAGTGGACTAAAAAGGTTCTGAGGAGTGTTCCAGGTGACTGGCTTCATATTCACCAAACAGCTGAGATATTTTATGAAGAATTTGTTCAGACAACCTTTGAGAATGCTGTTTATTTTGCTCCTAAAGGTTATGATAAAAGATCCCAGTGGTAGTGGTTCACCTGCGTTGTCATGGCAGAATCCTATTTGGAGCTAAGCCTATATCATTACCACACATCTATAACAAAAATGGAAAAACCTTGCATTTCCCATGAACAGATTTTTGTAACTCTTGTGAGTCCACTTTTAATTATGTGAGCATGACCATTGTAGCCCAAGCTTAACCACTTCCGGACCAAGCCATTTTTTCATTGGTTCAGGATTGGACACATTTTTATTTTTTTTCGTATATGCGGTTTTAAGGACTCTAACATTTTTGTGTTCATATTATTCAAATAATTTTTGCGTCTTTTTTCTTTAATAAATAGGGCTCTATTTTTATAATGTTTTTATTTTTGCATGTTTTTTTTCTTTGTGTTATTATCCGAGCAGATGTAAACAAAAAAGGGGAAAAAAAAGTCTGTTTCACAATTTTTTTTACTACTACAAATTTTTTAAAATAGTTTTTCCCTATCACTTCTGTTAATATTTATATTTACATAGGTGACACATATTGTGTGTTGCGAGAGGTGACACTAGAACCTGTGATGTGGTTATGGTAGTGGTATTTTTTGGCTTTTTAACATCATTTTTTTTAATACAATGTACCCACCATATGATCATAATAAACCTGGGGGGGGGGGGGGGTTCATTTTAATAAACCTTTTGTTTTTTTCTGCTGATTCTGATGCTGATCCTGTAGCTGGAGCTGATACAGTAGCCACACTTACAGGAGGAACACAACTTACAGGCCTCCTGAATCCTTTAGGATTATCTATTATGCTCATACAGTTCCTCAGACTCATGGCGGCTCCCATAGCTGAGTACATAGCGTTCATTGAGCTGTACACGCCATCAGGAAGACAGGGACAATTTATTACATTTCAATACCCCCCCCCCCCCCCCCCCCCCGTTTGCTCTAACTGACAGTTCTTGCCTGTCAAAGCTGTTGGGTGGAGCTGGGAGCATTTCGTGAAGAGATAGTGTGGGTGCTATATATGTAGGGTCACAGCTTTTGCGTACTTGTGATTGTTCTGCTGGGGTCTTCAAAAAGTGGATTAGTCTGACCATTAGCTGAGGAATGTTTTACACTGCTGCCCTATCCTTGAAAGGTCAAAACTGCTGACAGACTCCTTTTAAATGTGTAGAACTTTTCTTTATTTTGTTACTTGCAACCCATCAACAATGTTTGCGCTGTTAAAGCACTACAGTCCCGAAACAGCTGTTAATAGATGTGTTGGGTCACATGACCATCCATCAACAGCCATATCTAAAGCGCCACACAGCTCAGGTTCGGGAGGGGGAGTTTTGGTGTATGGGACAACATTTTGAGTATACACACTCCTAATGTGTGAGTTTGAACAAACGCAGAAGTGTGATAGAAGAATAGTGGCAGGCGGATGGGCAGGCGAGGTGAATGGACTGACTTACTTACAGTCCTTTGGAGGCAAGTGAAGATAGGATAGGTGGACAGCTGCAGAGTATTGAAAAAGCCATGTTGGCAATGCATAAGCACACATAACCACAAAAGTCAATGAAAGTCATTAACCCCTTAAGGACACAGCCCAAAAGTGCGTTAAGGACCAGGCCTTGTTTTTCAAAACTGACATGTGTCACTTTATGTGGTAAGAACTTTGAGACGCTTTAACTTACACAAGAGATTTTGAGATTGTTTTGTCGTGACACATTGTACTTCATGTTATTGGTAAACACTAATCAATATTTTTGTATTTATTTATAAAAAAAAATAGGATATTTGATGGAAATTTGGAAAAAAAAAAAATCGCAATTTTCAAAATGTGAAATTCACTGCTTTTCAGACAGATAGTCATACCACCCAAATACATTAATAAATATTATCTACCATATCTCTGCTTTATATTGACATCGTCTTTTATTCGTCCTTTAATTTATTTTGGATGTTAGAAGGCTTACAAGTGTAACAGCGATTTTACAGATTTACAAGAAAATTTCCCAAACTAATTTTTTAGGGACCACTTCAGTTCTGAAGGGGATTATAAAGGCCTATATATTAGAAAATCCCCATAAATCACCCCATTTTCAAAACTGCACCCCTAAAATAATTCAAAACAGCATTTGGGAAGTTTGTTAACCCTTTAAGCATTTCACAAGAATTAAAACGATATCGAGGTGAAATTTAGACATTTCATTTTTTTCCACTAATCCCTTCATTTAGCCCTAAATTTAACACATTCACAAAGGGTTAAAGGAGAAAATGCATCTCCCAGTTTATTATACAATTTCTCCAGAGCACAGAAATACCCCACATGTGGGTGTAAACTGATGTTTGGGCATTTGGCAGTAAACAGAAGGGAAGGAGTGACACTGGACGTTTGAAAAGCAGATTTTGCTGGAATAGTTTTCAGGTGCCATGTCCCATTTGCAAAGCCACTAGAGTACCAAAACAATGGAAACCCCCTAAAAGTGACCCCATTTTGGAAACTACACCCCTCACAGAATTCATCAAGGGGTATAGTGAGTATTTTGACCCCACAGTTGTTTCACAGATTTTACTAACATTGGGATGTATAAATGAAAAATTACTAAATCGTCACTTTATCCCCAAAGTTTTCATTTTCACAAGGGGTTAAAGGAGAAAAAGGACCCCATAAACAATTTCTCCTGAACACAGCAATACCCCATATGTGATCGTAAACTGCTGAATGGGTACATGGTGGGGCTCGGAATGGAAAGAGCGCTATTTTACTTTTGTAGGGCAGATTTTGCTGGAATAGTTTTCAGGTGCCATGTTTCATTTGCAGAGCCCCCAAAGTACCAAAACAGTGGAAACCCCCTAAAAGTGACCCCCTTTTGGTAACCACACCCCTCACAGAACATGTCAAGGGGTATAGTGAGCATTTTTACCCCACAGCTGTTTCACAGATTTTATTAACATTGGGACATGAAAATGAAAAATTACTTTTTTTTTCCAATAAACTGTCAATTTAGCCCCAAATTTTTCATTTTCACAAGAGGACAAAGGAGAAAAAGCTCCCCAAAGTTTGTTACACAATTTCTCCCGAACACAGAAATGCCCCATATTTGGTTGTAATCTGCTGTTTGCGTACATGGTGGAGCTCAGAATGGAAAGAGCGCTATTTAGCTTTTGGAGGGCAGATTTTGCTGGAATAGTTTTCGGGTGCCATGTTGCATTTGCAGAGCCCCTAAAGTACCAATACAATGGAAACTCCCAAAAGTTACCCCATTTTGAAAATTACACCCCTCATAGAATTTATCTAGGGGTATAGTGAGCAGTTTGACCTCACAGCTGTTTCACAGATTTTATTATCATTGGGACGTAAAAATGAAAAATGACTTTTTTTCCAATAAACCGTCCATTTAGCGACATATTTTAAATTTTTGCAAGTGGTTAAAGAAGAAAAAACACCCCACGGTTTGTTACCTAATTTCTTCTGAACACAGAAATGCCCCATATGTGGTTGTAATCTGCTGTATGGGAACATGGTGGGGCTCAGAATGGAAAGAGCGCTATTTAGCGTTAGGAGGGCAGATGTGGCTGGAATAGTTTTCACGTGCCATGTCGCATTTGCAGAGCCCCTAAAGTACCAATACAATGTAAACCCCTCAAAAGTGACCCCATTTTAGAAACTATACCCCTCAAGGAATGTATCAAGGGGTATTATCATTTTGAGCCTAAAAATGCTTCCCAAAAATTAATGTACAAAATGAAAATTGAAGTTCTTGAAGAAATATTCAATTTCAGAATTTGTTGCGGCCACTTTGTGGCATCAGAGACATGAACTCCTAAAACTATTAAGTGGGCTATCCCGGGGGGAAAAAAATTATATATGTGGATGTAAACTGCTGCTTGGGAACACAGCAGGGCTCAGAAAGGAGGAGCACTGTGTTTTTTTAGCTTTTGGAGTATAGATTTAGAGAGACTTTCTGGTCGCCATGTTATTTTTGCAGAGCCCTGGAGGTGCCAGTAAACTGGAACTCCCCAAGAAGTGACCCCATTTTGTAGGGGCAATTTTAGGGTCTCTGCAAATGTGACATGGCGTCCAAAAACCAACAATCTAAATCTGCGCTCCAAAAGTACATAGTGCTCCTTCACATCTGCACCCTGCTGTGTGCCCAAATGGCAGTTTATGCCCACATGTATGACACTGGTGTACCCAGGATAACGTACTTAATGCCATATGTAGGTATAAACTACTGTCTGGGAACAGCCAGGCACAGAAGGGAAGGAGCGTTATTTTGGTTTTTAGAGCACAGTTTGGTTTTTGGACACCATGCCACTTTTGCAGAGCCCAAGAATTGCCAATAAAGTGGAATCCACAGACTTGTGACCCCATTTTGGAAACCTTCAAGGGATTTATCAAGTGGGGTAGCGAGCATTATTAACCCTTAAGTGTTGCATTCTTTTAATTTCCAGAAATGAATGCGCAGATGATGAAGAAAAGTTAAAAATAACATTTTTCCAGAGATACGCCATTTCAGTGCCCGATATGTTGTGCCCAGCTTATGTCTGCAGAGACACACAATCCAAAAACTGTTAAGTGGGGATCCCGGGCACAACAGCTTTTGGAGCGTTTATCTCTGATACAAGCCGGGCACAACATATTACACACTGAAGTGATGTACAGTCATATGAAAAAGTTTGGGCACCCCTATTAATCTTAATCATTTTTAGTTCTAAATATTTGGGTGTTTGCAACAGCCATTTCAATTTGATATATCTAATAACTGATGGACACAGTAATATTTCAGGATTGAAATGAGGTTTATTGTACTAACAGAAAATGTGCAATATGCATTAAACCAAAATTTGACCGCTGCAAAAGTATGGGCACCTCAACAGAAAAGTGACATTAATATTTAGTAGATCCTCCTTTTGCAAAAATAACAGCCTCTTGTCGCTTCCTGTAGCTTTTAATCAGTTCCTGGATCCTGGATGAAGGTATTTTTGACCATTCCTCTTTACAAAACAATTCCAGTTCAGTTAAGTTTGATGGTCGCCGAGCATGGACAGCCCGCTTCAAATTATCCCACAGATGTTCAATGATATTCAGGTCTGGGGACTGGGATGGCCATTCCAGAACATTGTAATTGTTCCTCTGCATGAATGCCTGAGTAGATTTGGAGCTGTGTTTTGGATCATTGTCTTGCTGAAATATCCATCCCCGGCGTAACTTCAAATTCGTCACTGATTCTTGTACATTATTCTCAAGAATCTGCTGATACTGAGTTGAATCCATGCGACCCTCAACTTTAACAAGATTCCCAGTGCCGGCATTGGCCACACAGCCCCAAAGCATGATGGAACCTCCACCAAATTTTACAGTGGATAGCAAGTGTTTTTCTTGGAATGCTGTGTTTTTTTGACGCCATGCATAACGCCTTTTTGTATGACCAAACAACTCAATCTTTGTTTCATCAGTCCACAGGACCTTCTTCCAAAATGAAGCTGGCTTGTCCAAATGTGCTTTTGCATACCTCAGGCGACTCTGTTTGTGGCACGCTTTCAGGAACGGCTTCTTTCGCATCACTCTCCCATACAGCTTCTCCTTGTGCAAAGTGTGCTGTATTGTTGACCGATGGTCAGTGACACCATCTGCAGCAAGATGATGCTGCAGCTCTTTGGAGGTGGTCTGTGGATTGTCCTTGACTGTTCTCACCATTCTTCTTCTCTGCCTTTCTGATATTTTTCTTGACCTGCCACTTCTGGGCTTAACAAGAACTGTCCCTGTGGTCTTCCATTTCCTTACTATGTTCCTCACAGTGGAAACTGACAGGTTAAATCTCTGAGACAACTTTTTGTATCCTTCCCCTGAACAACTATGTTGAACAATCTTTGTTTTCAGATCATTTGAGAGTTGTTTTGAGGAGCCCATGATGCCACTCTTCAGAGGAGATTCAAATAGGAGAAAAACTTGCAATTGGCCACCTTAAATACCTTTTCTCATGATTGGATACACCTGGCTATGAAGTTCAAAGCTCAGTGAGGTTACAAAACCAATTTTGTGCTTCAGTAAGTCAGTAAAAAGTAGTTAGGAGTATTCAAATCAATAAAATGATAAGGGTACCCAAATTTTTGCACCAGTCAAATTTTGGTTTAATGCATATTGCACATTTTCTGTTAGTACAATAAACCTCATTTCAATCCTGAAATATTACTGTGTCCATCAGTTATTAGATATATCAAATTTAAATGGCTGTTGCAAAAACCCAAATATTTAGAACTAAACATGATTAAGATTAATAGGGGTGCCCAAACTTTTTCATATGACTGTATTCCTGGAAAAATTGTCATTTTCACTTTTCACCATCAGCTGCATACTCATTTATGGATAATAAAAATGCTCACTGTACCCCTGGATAAATTCCTTCAGGAGTGTAGTTTCCAAAATGGGGTCACATGTCAGGAGAGTCCACTTTACTGGCGTTTCAGCTCTGCAAAAGTGCAATGGCGTCCAAAAACCAAACCGTCCAAGCCTGTGCTCCAAAAACCAAATAGCACTCCTTCCATTCTGTGCCCAGGTGTGTCCATACAGCAGTTTATACCCACATATGACATTACGTACGTTACCCTGGGTACACCAGTGTCATACATGTGGACATAAACTGCAGTTTGGGCACACAGCAGGGCGCAGAAGAGAAGGAGCGCTATGTGGCTTATGGAGTGCAGATTCAGATGTTTGGTATCTGGACGCCATGTCATGTTTGCAGAGCCTGTAAGGTACCATAACAGTGGATTCCCCAAAGGAGTGACCCCATTTTGAAAACTGCACCCCTCAAAGAATTTATCAAGGGGTGTAGTGAGCTTTAGTATCCCAGACGTGACTGCACAGCGGATGGGGAAAAGTGAATGAATATGTAAGCTGTGCGTAATACATTGGGAACACCAAATTCCCTACTATTTCCCCAGTAGTTCCTATTATTGGGGAGGTCACTCTGGGTTTCACTTCTGGATTATTTTCCCTCATAAGCTCTAATTCTGGTTTGTGCCCTGATATACGCTCGCACAGCTTATACATTCCCTTTCTGCCGCAGCCAGTTATGTTCTAATGATTTGGGGATTTTGGGGTTTTTGTCTTCACATTGTACGAGCTATATTTTCTTTATTTCTCTGGTGATGTAGCCATATGTGGGCTTGTTGTTTGCGGGGTGAGATGTATTTTGTAATGACATCATCTTTGGGCTCCTATAACTTATTGAATAAATTTTATTAACTCTTTCTTGTTGGATTAAAAAAAAAAACATCAATTCTGGCACTGCGTTTTACCTTTTAAATTTTTCACCATGCAGCATAAAGCATAAGTAACATGTTACCTTTATTCTACGGGTCGATACGATTACGGAGATACCTCATTTATACTGTTTTTTTTATGCGATACTAATTTTGCAGAACAAAAACCCATTTGGAGACATAAATTAATTGTTTTTGCATCGCCATCTTATGAAATGCGTAACATTTTTGTTTTGCGGTTTACAGAGTTGGTTGAGGGCTTATTTTTTGCAGGACAACCTGTGCTTTTTATTGGTACTTTGTTGTGGTACATATGACTTTTTGATCACTTTTTATGGCATATTTTGTAAGGTGAGATGGCGAAAAATCATTACATTTGGCGAGTTTTTTCCGTTTTTTTTTTCCCGACGTTCACCTTGTACATTTAATATTGTTTCAGTTTTATTGTACAGGTTGTTACGGACGCGGCGATACCAAATATGCATTGTTTTTATTAATTTTTAGTTTTTTTTTTATATAATTCATTTTATATAGGAAAAGGGAATTTTGGGGGCTTTATTCTTTTATAAATTTTTTTCAAACACTTTATTTTATTTTTTTTCACTTTTTTTTTATTTTTTCATATGTCCCATTAGGACACCTGAGCCAGCAATGCTTTGATTGCTGGCTCAGCACTGTAGACTGCAAGACACGAGCATACAAGTGTCTTGCAGTATATACAGGAAGTGAGGCTATGCAGACGCATAGTGCTCAATTCTGCAGGTCTCGGCAGGATCAACCAGGTAGTGGGGGCTTCAGATTATAGATATCGGCACCCCCCGATCTCGCCGCGGGGGGTACCGAGGGGAGTGGCAACATGGCGGAACCCCTTGGATGCCGCGGTCATTTTTGACCGCGGCATTCAAGGGGTTAAAACCTCCGATCGGAACTCAGTTCCGACCAGGGGATATGGAGCAGGGTGTTAGCTGTCAGTTACAGCTAACACACGGTTCCGATGCCGCCCGCTCAGATAGTGAGCGGGCGGCCGCCCCAGGGCGTATTATTACGCCCTGTTGCGCGAAGTACCAAGCGCACAGGACGTAATAGTACGTCCAATGTCGTTAAGGGGTTAAATCTTCCCTATCATTTGGCCTTCTAGGAAATGTAGTCAAGTACAGGTGCATCTCAATAAATTAGAATATCTTTGAAACATTTCTTTCTTTCAGTAATTAAATTAAAAAAGTGATCTCCTATATTTTCTAGATTCTTTACACATAGAGTGTTCTATTTCAAGTGTTTTATTTCTGTAAATGTTGATTACAGCTAAAGAAAACCCAAATCTAAGAAAATTAGAATATTGTAAAAAAGTTCAGTATTGTAAATTCAGTGTGTCACCTGCCAAGGTTTCCTAAGCCTTTAAATGGTCCCTCAGTCTGGTTCAGTAGGACACACAATCATGGAAGACGCTGATTATGAAATGAATTATTGAATGAATGAACGTTTCAAAGATATTCTAATTTATTGAGATGCACCTGTAGGTGCTCCTTAATAATAGAGCCCAAAACAAAATTCTCATCCAGAAGTAGATCCCATCTTCAGAAAGCTTGGGAACCAATGTCTTAGAGCACAGGTGTCAAACACAAGGCCCGCGGGCCGAATCCAGCCCGCTGCCTTCTGTTATCCGGCCCGGCACTTAGCTGGCCCGCAGGGCTGCGGCATTTTTTATTGTCTATGTACATTATGTAATGTAAACCAGCCCAGGACAGGCCGCTTAAAAAAAACAAAAAAACAAAGCTACGCGATACCTGTCCTGGGCTGGTTTAGAGATCTCTGCATGTCAGCGCAGGCGGCGATACAATGACGTCATCACGCCGCCTACGCTGACACGCAGACAAGAAGAGGAGGCGGCGGCTGCATGAAGGCATCGGAGGTAGGTGAAATAAGTTTTTTTTATATATATAAATAGGCCGTTGCCTGCTGGAGTATCCCCGGCACGTAACGGCCTATTTACTTATCGATCCCCGCTGCTGGTCGTGACCGCCCCCGCTTCCCCTTCTACTATGGGACGCAGAAGCGGCCGTGTGCAGGAGTGGGGATGGTAAGTGAGGTCGCGGCCGGCGAACCCCATCAAATACTACTATTATTATACTCCGGGGGCTTTTCAGACCCCGGAGTATAATAATCGGAGACCCCGGGGGAGGTGATAAACATAAAAACCAGAGTTACTCACCTCTCCGGCGATCCGATGCTGCTCCCAGCCGGCTTCGGCCTTCTTTGGTGACGTCCCAGGCGTCACGTGAGCTAGGCCGACGTCATTATGTCGCGACGCCGGTCTGTGCGACATTGAAGAAGGCCGAACGCAGGGAGCGCACCGGGGCCCAGGCAAGTAACACTGATTTTTATGTTTGTCACCACCTGAGTCTCCGATCATTATACTCTGGGGTCTGAAAAGACCCCAGAGTATAATAGTAGTTCATGGATGGGGGGGGTCACTATGGGGCATAATACCATGTGCAGGGGCCACTGTGGACTATAATACCGTTTGCAGGGGTCACTATGGGGCATAATACCAATGCAGGGGCCACTAAGGAGCATAATACCGATTGCAGGGGCCACTATGGAGCATAATAACGTGTGCAGGGGCAACTATTGAGCATAATACCGTGTGCAGGGGCAACTATGGAGCATAATACCATGTGCAGGGGCCGCTGTGGGGCGTAATACCGTGTGCAGAGGCAACTATAGAGCATAATACCGTGTGCAGGGGCCACTGTGGGGCATAATACCGTGTGCAGAGGCAACTATAGAGCATAATACCGTGTGCAGGGGTAAACAGTATTTGTATAGTGCTTAATTTTTTATATATTCAGAAAAGGATGAGGATAGTATGTAACATGCCAATGTCTTAGGTTTTAACAATACATTATGTTCTTCCTGGTTGACCTCAAAGGGCTGATTGTAACAGTAGTAATGTACAAATGTAACTACCCCTTAATAGCTCACTTATCTGTTAAGGAGAAGTTACTTTTATACATGTGTAAAATAATCTTGGCCCTTCAAGGTACCCCGTGAGGCTGAAGTGGCCCCCGGAGAAAATGAGTTTGACACCCCTGTCTTAGAGGAACCTTAAGACTAAGGCCCCATGTTGCGGTAACATAACTTTTTTTGTTGAAGATTTTGTCTTTTTTTGAGTAGAAATATAAGTTTACATATATAAATATATATTTCCCATTCCTTTTGTAGCCACTCCTGGCTTTGTCTCAAAAAAAGGGCAACAAAATCTGAAACAAAAAAAGCTGCATTTCTGCAACATGGGCCTGTTGCACAACGTAGTGTTTTTGCCTCTGCGGAAGTGAAAGAGATTTTGACTAAACCCATCCATACATTGCAGAAAAAAATCCACTGAGGAAAAGCAGCATCTTCAAAAACACATTATACCAGCGGAAACGCTGGAGGTTTCCCCTATAATTATGGAAGAAAATCCACTGAGAAAAACTCAGCAAAAGTGCAATGAGAAACGCTGTGAAAAAAAGTGATGCGTTTTTTTAGCTGCATTTTGCTACGTGGGACCTTACAATAAGGAGAATTTATACTTGTGTTCACTATCTACAATTATTTTATTTATTGTTTTTTTTTATTTTTTTTGTACTTTGACTTGTGTCCCAGAATGTCAGAAAATACTTTGGGAACATGTTTTATTTATTTTTACGCTACATATTTCCTCTGTAACTGGAGCTGACATAGCAGCCCATTTACAGGAGAAACAGCCCTGATGATGTGATGGTTTTCATAATGAGGACTGTTCTGGGTGTAGTTGTTTTTATGGTCTTGCAGAATAAAATTTCTTAAGGGGACACAAACCCTTAAAAAAGAATGAGAACAAAAAGCTGCATGATATAGTTAATCTGTAACTATGTCTGAAGGATTAACTGCTAAACTGCAGCTCTGAGCAGTTTAGCAGAAATTTTACAGACATAGATTGGGCAGATGCTGCCTCCTGCTTCTATGCAGTGCCATTACTGACTGGAGACAAGCTACAAGCAATGGAATGCTACTGAGTGTAATGGAGACAATGCAGCTCCAGAGCATGAATTACACCAAGGAGAGGGTAGGATTTCATGTGTGTGGTTTTCATCTACTTCGTGCAAATCACCCAGCTTTCTGAGATTCCCAAAAGGCAAAATTAGCTAGCTGTGTCATAACATAAGAGGTTTATATAGTTAGATTTTGCATCATTATTTATTAGAGCACTGACTGGTATGTTACCCAGCTTTCTTGGGACCTTTAAAGATACAGCTGACAAGTTAAAGAACAATTACAAAGCAAGGAGGAGGGTTTACTTAAAGGGGTTTTCTGGGCAAAAAAAGTTGTTTTTTTTTAAATGTCTGTTAGTGCTATTAATGGGTTAATAAATGCACCCATATACCTTTAGCCATGTTTTGAGTGATTTCTGGGTGACTCTGGGAGCTCCTGGTATCTCCTGCATTTGTTTACATAGTTCAGCTTCCTGCTATGTAACTTCCACACTAACCCCTCTCACCTCACTCCCCCCTCCTTCCTCTCTCCCTCCCATACACCCCCTTTCTGTCTATCTAGCTATCCCGCCCTTCCTTACCTACTCAGCCCAACCCCCCGACCACATTATATACTCATCTTCCACGCTTCTTCCTGGGGGAAAGCCCCTCCTTCTTTACTGATTCTTGGCAATGGGGAAACGGATCATCACTGGATAATCAGAAAATGTCCCTGGGGCGGTCACATTTTTGATTCATTATGTTATTTAGAAAGTAGGAGGGGGGAGGGTGTTTAGATTAGTGTAGGGATTAACAGTTATCCTGGACAACCCCTTTAAGTATATTTAGTATTCAGCAGTCCCTAATACAGCATTACCTGATGTGATCCCCAGCTTTCCCAGGATCCTGAAAATCACATCTGGTATGATATGACAAGAAGTGGGATTCATTTAGATAAGTGTAGTATTCAGTATTCCCTATCACAGCTCCACATACTATGCTACCCAGCTTTCCCAGAACGCCAAATTGCAAATCAATCAAGCTTTGGCATGATTTCAGAGCAAGCAGGAGGATTTATTTAGGTATATTTAGTATTCAGCAGTGCCTATTACTGCACAATCCTGACAAACTATGGTACAAGTATAGCCCAAGGAGGTAGATTTATGTAGTTAAAATATTCAGTATTCTTTATTACAGCTGCACATGCTATGTTACCCAGCTTTCCCAGAAATCTATCATTCTGGAAAGCTCTAGATGAAGGAGCATTTTATATGACTTAATTTATTATTCAGCAGTCCCTTTTCTGGGACCCTGAAAAGCAAATCTGTCATGTGGGTTTCCTCTGGGTTCTCTGGTTTCCTCCCACACTCCAAAGACATACTGATAAGGATTGTAGATTGTGAGTCCTATATGGGACAGTGACTGACAATGTCTGTAAAGTGCTGCGGAATATGATGGCGCTATATAAGTAAGCAGAATAGATAAATAATAAATATGTCATACTATTTGGTACATATACATATAGTATCGGCAATAGTGAGGTCTGGTATTCAGAATACCTATCCATTAGTTGTTACTCAGCTTCCCTAAGCTCCTGAAAGGTAAACATGGATAATATTGTAGGGATATAGGAAACAGGGGAATTATTAAAGCATAACTACACATATTTGCGATTCAGCAGTTTGGGAAAGTTGGGTGACTTTTCCTGTGGTGCTGTACTGCATTGTATTGTTGTCACTGTGAGTTAGTGAAGTGCAACCATCTGATACTGCTGTGTCTGCGCTACTGCTGGCACCGTTACTGCTGGTAGTAGTGGTACTACTGTTCTTATCTATTTCATACCGTCAGTTACTTGGGGGATTCCTTCCAACAAAATGGCCACACTTGCTGTATGGACAAAAAGTGTGCCGCCTAAACCCCGCCCTCTCCTCCTAAACTTCCTGGCTAACATGCACTAGCATTAGATGGGGAGAGGAAGGGGGAAAAACATGGCTGCTGTCTTAGATAAGAAAATATTGCTTTACTAATGTATTATTCATGCTCTGTAATTATGATATAAGAGATAAGAGTAAGAAAAATCAGGAGATAATGTGAGCGAATTATTTATTCTTATTTATTTGTTTGGATTCTGGGTTTAGTGGTCCGTTAAAGGTAAGCACATTGTCTGAGGACAGCATGAACTACACTGAGTTCAGCTGTGTGTAATATATGTGTGAATATGGTGCGGTTTTCTGAAACTTACCTTTTAATAATTGCTATTTGTAAGTGTCTCGGTGGTTTTAAGCTGTTGGCTTCCTCTTCCCTCCCCCCCCCCCTGCTGCTCATTGACAGGTTTCTCTCTATTACTGTACATAGGAAGAATCCTGTCAATCAGTGGCAGGTGGGTAGGGCAGTTCATAAAAACAAGAAAAAATATAGAAATTAGTAATGTGCATGAACCCTTAAATGGCACCTAAAAGAACTACAATTCATGTACAAATCCAGGCCTCATACAGTTATGACAAGTCATGTCAAAAAGATATGCATTCCAAAATGTAGCAAACATGAAAAAATTACTGCATGATTAAATTGGTTATGTGGCTTAAAAAATCTCTCACCTATTCAGCACAGCTACTTTGTGGTCCCCCAGTCTTTGTTTATATTGTTTATATAGGATGTTCCATGCATTTAAATTATTATATTCACCTTCTGCAAATAAAGTAACATTTTGGGTGATTCAGCACCCTTCCTCATGATAAGTTTTTGTAAATCATGCATCCTGATGTCTCAGAAATAGCACCAAGAAAACTAATATTATAGAATTTGATCGTTGAGGTCACTGATTTGCTGTAGTGATCATGGGTTGTAAACAAAGACCAGGGGGACCGCAGGATCAACTCTACTGGATCAGGGCAAGACAGAAACAATATTTTTTTTTCTTATTTAATGACAATTGCTGCTGTGTTTAATGTTTTTAATTTTTTTTTTTTTTTTGGGAAAATCTGAATAACTTCTTACAGGTTTAACCACTTCCATACCATCTGTTGGGTTTTTACGTCTGGAAGGTGGTTGCCTTGTTCTGCAAGGACGTACTGGTACGTCCAAGCAGATTTCATCATCTGCCCAAAATCGTGCAGCTGCTGAAACGGGGAGTTGGCTGTAACTTCAGCCAGAGCTCCTAGAGAGAAGACAGGGAAGGTGTATTACCTTCCCTGCCTTCCCGATCGCTGTGTATACAGCGCTATGGGCTCCGCCATCTTGTGGCTCCCCTCTGACTGTTAGAGCTGCTGGGTCCTACAGGACCCAAATCAGCTCTATAGTAATGTGCAAGTAATGTGCAGGAGGCTGTATTCTTCCTGCAACTGGGGTTAAATGTACCAGCCCCAGTTACAGGGGAAATCAGCCTTCCCCCCCCCCCAAAAAAAAAAGTGATGAGATGTCCCCAAAGGTCTATTATGACCTTGTGGGGACACAATGTAAAAAAAAAAAAAAAATTAAAATAAGTAAAATAATATGTCAATAAAACGCCCTTATTAAAGGTTATAGTCCCACCCCCGACGACACCATACAAAATAAAAATTAACGAAACGAAGAGTAAAAACTATTTTATAAAGTTTTTTTAGTAGCACTTTGTGTTATTAAATAAAAAAAAAATGAAAAGTGAAAAAGACACATTTTCGCTCCTCTTTTGTTTATATGTTCCCAGATATGAAAACATGTTAAAACACATGCAAAAAATAAAAACAACATAAAAATAAAGCCTTATGTGTCACCGAAAAAAGACGCAGAAATTAGTTGAATAACGCAAATGATAAAAATGTTATAGCCCACAAAACCGCACATACAAAAAACTTGTACTGGTATGGAAGTGGTTAAACAGGCTTGTTTATCACGGAATCATGTTTTTAAAATCTGTTAGTAAATGTATTTGTCAACTTCTAACTTATTAAGCTGTATTGTGAAAGATGGCTCATGTTATTTCCCTTTGTTATTATAACTGGATTTCAGAGTTTACAAAAATGACATTCTCCCTAGATGTGAAGTAACAAGTTTATGTATACCCTCTGGAACAAGTCCTGGAATTTACCAAAGTTTCTGCTTTGTACATGTCAATAAGACAGTGTTCCTATATTGCAGCAAGGCAAACTTAACCCCGGCATATTAAAGGGGTTTTCCAGGACAATAATTGTGATAACCTATTTTTTTGTTTTCAATATAATGTTTTGTCTTATGTGTTTTTTGTTTTTTTTATCATGTGAAAGGAATGTGCAAATATTGTTGGAAAAGAGGAAATTGCTGTGGCGCCACCTTTTGTAACTCTATAGATCAATGTCTGGCATAATCTGGAAATAAAGCCAAACCAGAATAACTCCTCCTAAAGGGAGGGGAGTCCATCCACAGGCAGCTGTTTCAATGTTATTGCCTCTCATCAGTGTAAAGCAGGGCAATGGCTGGCTGAGTGAGAGGTCATTACCATGGATCAGCATGGGTACTATGTCTCATTAAGGAGACATTTTTTTTTCATGTGGACTGATTCTGAGCTCTAATAGTGTCTTTCCATATTTAGACAATTAACAGAGTACTGAATCACACTCCCTTGTCTGCTCTGGCCCACTTTACAGTAGAGAACCTACTTAGTATATCAGGAACCAAGGCTGGAGTTGGTGCAGGTGGTGAAAGATCCTCTACAAAGTGTATAGTGCATTATAAAATACAATATACACATTGTTATTTTTCAGTGTTATTCTTGAAAAATGCAGCATGATGGGGTTTTTTTTGCATATAATTCTCTATAGGACTTGAAAAACTACAGAAAAAACACCTATGTGGACACTGGAGCGAAAATATATTGAAACATGTTGCAAAAAATGTAAAAACAGTAAACATTTGGTTATTAGTTATTTTATTAGCGTTTTTATTTAATAAATTATGCTAAATATTTAACTCCACACATTGTGGAGTACATGTCACCACCCTTTTGACGTTTCTACTTGTTCATGCTTTTAGTCGTATTCCACTGTATTTTTTTTTTTAGTCATTATAGTCACCAATTGATTTCTGAGAAATAAATGTTTACTGTAAATGTAAACTTCTATCTTCTGCTGCATCCACTCCTGTCTTTGGCACAAAAAAAAGCAACAAAATCTGCAACAAAAAAAGCTGCTTTTCCGCAATGTGGGGCATAAAATTTCCTAGGTACACTTTAACCCCTTCCCAATATCCTCTTTACATGTATGATAGCCCTATATAGGACAGTAAACTGACAAGTCTGTAAAGCGCTGCGGAATATGTTGGCACTATACAAGTAAGCAAAATAAAATAAGCTATGTTTCACATAGCAGACAAATGCCACCAGTTTCCATGATTGGAAACAACTTTGAGATATTAAAGCTCTTAGAAGTTGCCATCAATTGTGACCATGGCATCTGAGAGGTCATTTAGAGGGAGGGGCTCCTTCCAGAGCTGAACATAACTGTGTCACAGGGCTTAATAGGAACATAGCAATATTGCCATACTATAATATTGCAGGCCATGGTATGTGCAATCCAATGATCGCATGTTCAAACACCCTATGGTGGGGGAAATAAAAATAAAGTAAAAAAATAACAATTTAAATGACCCCCTTTCCCCACTTTACAAGCAGAAATAAATAAACTATCCCATCTGCTGAAATGGTCATTACATACTGTAGATGACCTCTTCCTTATTTGTGGGGGGTCGTCTGGTTCTGTCCTGGCGTTGGTCTCTCACATAAATAATAACCTGGATGAAGTTGTACTACTATTTACAGTGTTGTAGATACATTTTTAAGTAATTGGAAACTTAATGCTAAATACATAGTTGTCACTCTAAACATGTGATCAGGAATATATCACTTGAGAAGTACATTAGGACCAAAAGAGTTCATCCTAATAAGGCTTTACTGAGGAGGAATGTATTAGAATGATAGAATGACACGGAGGGTGAAAAATGGAGTTACACCACATGTGTGTTGGATAGGGCCAAAAAAAATTGACTATAGAACAAATGAGGATTTTTCTTTCACAGGCTGACTATACGGCATTCTAACAAAGTTGAAATAAACTTCAGTACATGTTACAAAATTACTACTAGGTATAACAAACTATCTGCAAGTATCTACAAGTCTTATACAAACATAACAATTTATGTACCATCTTAGGAAGGGGCTATAACTATGATGGTAGAAGGGCTTACTGGGAATCTAGTGTCCACTAGCTCTTATTCCAATAATATGAATAAGACTACTTGGGTATATTCCACATGGTCCTACAAATGTGGGAATTCCCATTGTGGTATGGAGGTGGTATCTAGTGTACTTGACATACTGCTAGCATAAAATCTTTTATTCTCCATTTTGTTCGTTCTCTTTCTCTTATTGTAAAACATGTAAAATATTAATAACATAAAAATCTTTTATTCTCCAATATATTGGATGTCCTACAACATAAAATGGTGGTACAGCATTTTTTTTCAATTCCACCTCATTCAGAATTTTTTTTACAACATTTTGAAGTACAACTTGTCATGCAACAATCAAGCCATCATATGACTATGTAAACGGAAAAATTAGAAAGTTATGGCTTTTGGAATTCATGGAGTAAAAAAGACGAAAACACAAAATTGAAAAATGTCTGCAATCCTGTAAGGGTTAAAAAAAAACAACAAAAAAAAAACATTAGCAATGTTCCCTATATACTTTTAATCGCATCCTTACATTTTTATACTACAAGCTGATAATTGTCCAACTAATCTCAAGTGGTGCTCAGAATAGAACTGCACTTTTTAGCTGGACAATTGCCATATCAAAATGACATTTAATATTTTTAGCTCCTGTTATCTTCCTAACTGAGAGCGGCTTTCACAGTGGTATGAACTGATAATAGCCTCAGTAAAGCTCTGGTTACTCGGATTCAGTAATGTTTATGTGAGCAGCAGCTAAACTTGGCATGTGCACCATCATAGTATTATGGTATACTATTATTATGTTTGTTAGCTTTCATGTATGGAAAATACTCTATTGCTTGCTAGTATTAACCTGGTTATATACTGTAGTCAATGAACCATACCAAATTGTGCTTGTCCTTAGACACTTACTAATTTCTCATCTCCTTGTCTTAGATATATACAGATAAAGCTAAGTTAACCCGAACTTCTGCAATTGGTTAAACTGCTGCAGCATATCTTATAACAAAAGACAACAAAAACCAATGAGAAGTCATTGGAAAAACATTTTTCCTTGACTTTTCAGCAGTAACCAATTGCAGAAGTTTGGGTTTACTGTACCACATCTGTATTTGTTTTTCTCTGGACCTATAATTATTAGTCTTGAGAGAGGCACAGATATAGCAGTTCTCTCAACAGTCTTTATCGTACTACTGTTTTATTATTTGATCTGTCAGATGACACTCTACTTTGATTCTCCCCATCTGACAACATAGAAGATAATATTTGCAGCCCATGCTCCAGAACCACATATCTGCCATAAACGTCTCTGACAGCAAGTTTATTTGGATGGAACAAGTCAGAATATCAAAAAATGGAGGTTGGGGGGGGTCACCTGGGCAATAGTGACCACCACATAATACATTTTCAAGTATCCTTTAATAAGATGTTTAGTGGAGGAGGTATTATGGTAATTTTTATTTTGTATGGTGTCGTCAGGGGTGGAGCTATAACCTTTAATAAGGACGTTTTATTGACATATTATTTTATTTATTTTTTAAATCATTTTATTTATTTATTTATTTTTACATAATAGGCCATAATAGACCTTTGGGGAAATCTGGTCCCTTTTATTGGGGGGGGGGGGGAGGAGGCTGATGTAGGGGCCGGCGTGGAGCGCATAATGCTGTGTAGGGGCCGGCGTGGAGCGCATAATGCTGTGTGTGGGCCGCCGTGGAGCGCATAATGCTGTGTGGGGGCCGCCGTGGAGCGCATAATGCTGTGTGGGGGCCGCCGTGAAGCACATAATGCTGTGTGGGGGCCGCCGTGGAGCGCATAATGCTATGTGGGAGCCGCCGTGGAGCGCATAATGCTGTGTGGGGCCCGCTGTGGAGCGCATAATGCTGTGGGGGACCACTGTGGAGCACATAATGCTGTGTGGGGAGCGCTGTGGAGCACATAATACTGTCCCAGTATTGTTTACATGTCGGGCGGTGCGCTGCTCATTCACTGTGTTCTTGATAACTGCAGTTGTGGGTACTAAAGCTGTATCCCTTTCAAGGTGAAAAATTGATTCTGAAAATTC
The DNA here is from genome assembly GCA_947044405.1 of Leptodactylus fallax. NCBI lineage: Eukaryota > Metazoa > Chordata > Amphibia > Anura > Leptodactylidae > Leptodactylus > Leptodactylus fallax. The sequence goes on along the minus strand of CAMRHE010000192.1, from coordinate 1,368,708 downwards.
TAGTTCGGTAAATCTAATCTCGGTGGTGGGTAAAATATTTGAAGGTTCTCTAAGAGATGCTATCCTGGAGTATCACAATGAAAATAACCTTATAATACCCAATCAGCATGGGTTTATGAGGAAACGGTCCTGTCAAACTAATCTGATCAGCTTCTATGAAGAGGTCAGTTCTAGACTGGACAATGTGGTAGATGCAGTATATCTGGATTTTTCAAAGGCTTTTGATACTGTAACACATAAAAGGTTGGCATGCAAAATGAGAATGTTGGGAGTGGGGGGAAATATATGCATTTATGTTCAATTTTCTCATTTAACAAAGGGTACTTGTTAATGGGAAATAATCAGACTGGATCACAGACACCAGTGGGGTGCCACAGTATTGGGTCCTTTCCGTTTTAATATGTTTATTATAGACCTGTTTGAAAGGTTTACAGAGCAGGGTTTCTATATTTGCAGATGATACTAAACTCTGTAAGGTAATCAAAACTGAGGAGGATAATAGAATATTACAGGGGGATTTAGGGAAGCTGGAAGCATGGGCTGAGACTTGGAAAATGAAGTTTATTGTAGACAAATGTAAAGTTATGCATTTTGTTCAAATAAATATATTATTATGTACTTAATAGTAAATTACTGGGTAACACTGCCACTAAAGACTTGGGGATTTTGGTGGACAGTAAGCTTACCTTTAGTGACCAGTGCCAGGCAGCTGCTGCCAAGGCAAATAAAATTATGGGATACATCAAAAGAGGCATAGACGCTCATGACAAGAACATAGTTCATGCCTCTACACAAATAACTAGTATGATCACACATACAGTGTTGTGCACAGTGGCGTAGCGATCGTGGTCGCAGGGGATGTGACCGTGACCGGGCCCAGAGGGGGTACGGGGCCCGCGGCCAGCTGGAAATGGCCGGGGGCCCCCGGATCACCATTATAGTGGTCAGGGAACCAGGCTTTCCCCCGACCACTATACATGTTAATGGAAAGGGGCCCCATCGGGCCAAGTTAATGCCAGCCCAGGGTAGGTGACTAAAAATAAAAAAAACTATTTATATTCACCAGTCCGGGGCTCTTCTGGCCGGTTTCTGAGGTTTTCCTGCGCTCCAGAGGTCACGGCTGGCATCTGTGATTGGCCCCAGCAGTCACATGGGGACGTGACGTCATCATGGCAGCTGAGGTCCAATCACAGGCCCCAGCAGTGTCATCTGGAGTGCAGGACCTCAGTCGCAAGACAGAAGAGGAGCGAGGATACACAGGTAAGTTGAGTAGAAGTGTTTGTTATTTTTAATCACTTTCCCTGGGTCTCTACTTATTATACTCTGGGTTCTGAGGACACCCCAAAGTACCTATAGCACTTGCTTTAGGAGCGGGGGGGGCTTTTGGGAGCTCATAATGCTGTGTGGGGGCCGCTGTGGAGCGCATAATGCTGTGTGGGGGCCGCTGTGGAGCGCATAATGCTGTGTGGGGGCCGCTGTGGAGTGCATAATGCTGAGTGGGGGCTGCTGTGGAGCACATAATGCTGTGTGGGGCCCGCTGTGGAGCGCATAATGCTGTGGGGGACCATTGTGGAGCACATAATACTGTCCCAGTATTGTAGTATTGTTTACATGCCGAGCGGTGCACTGCTCACTCACCGTATTCTTGATAACTGCAGTTTTGGTTACTAAAGCTGTATCCCTTTCTAGTATCAGAGTTATCGCTGCAGCACCCATAACCGCCACTATCAAGAATCCACTCTAGGGAGGGGGCCCTGGACAAAAGTTTGCACCCAGGCCCAGAAGACTTTAGTTACGGCACTGGTTGTGCACAATTTTGGGACCAGTGTACAAGAAGGTGAGTGCAGAGAAAGGCAACCAAGACAATTAGGAATGGAAGGATTGGAATACAATGACAGATTAATACATTTGTGATTATACAGTTTAGAAAAAAAGACCTCTAAGGGAAGACCTAATCACAATGTACAAATACATAAAAGGACAGAACAAAGACCTAATGATATTTTTACACCTAGGTCTGTGGCAGTGACAAGGGGACATCCTCTACACCTAGAGGAGAGAACAGTTCACCAGCAACATAGAAGGGGATTCTTTACAGTGAGACCAGTGAGGCTAAGGAACTCACTGCCACAGGATGTTGTGATGGTGGATTGATTGCGCAAGTACAAAAAGGGCCTGGATGCCTTTCCTGGACGGAAATATATTACAGGCTACAGGTTTTAGATTTATGGTAAAGACAAGTTGATCCAGTGTTTTATACTGATTGCCGGACTTGGAGTCAGGAAGGACTTCTTTTCCCTGACAGGGCAATTGCCATCAGCCTCATGGGGTTTTTTGCCTTCCTCTGGATCAACACTTTAGGGTTATAGGTTGGACTTGATGGAACTGAGTCTTCATCCAAACTATTGACTATGTTACTAGGAATGCCAAAAGGTGAGGAAGAAAACAAATGTTAACAGATTAAAACCAGTGTCACCAGGTTTGACCACATAACTACTGTAAAGTGAAAAATGAATGGTGAAGTCTACAAATATATTACATAAGGTCCACATTCCAGATCTTGTCCCGCTGTCCTCGTTGGCTGGAGGTATGTCCTGGTTTCAAGTCATCTGAGTCCTCCGGACGCAGATGAATTGAATATAAAAGTGGTCAAGCAGGAGCTGTCCACTACCTGCTTTACTATTCAGGAGTAGTAGGTGTGATGTGATGACATTACTCACATCAAGCTTGCAGTTCCAAGAAGACTCCGGGAGCAGAGACTTCAGAGCAGATCAGTAGGGAATGGGGTGAGGTGAGTATTGGATTTTTTATGTTTGTTTGTTACCAGAAGGGAGACTTTAAACTGTGGGGGCAGCTGGAGGGGGGGACATTAAACTGGGGGCAGCACCATATCCCTTATATCTCATCCATTGACAGACGCCATTACCACAAGATAGTCAGTTGTCTTCACTTACCTTTTATTGTTTATGGGTTCTATTGTTATGGCTGATCAAATACCGGGTCCTGTTCTGCTGTCCCGGTCGGCTAGAGGTACAGTACAGACCAAAAGTTTGGACACACCTTCTCATTCCAAGAGTTTTCTGTATTTTCATGACTATAAAAATTGTAGATTCACACTGAAGGCATCAAAACTATGAATTAACACATGTGGAATTATATACTTAACAAAAAAGTGTGAAACAACTGAAAAGATGTCTTATATTCTAGGTTCTTCAAAGTAGCCACCTTTTGCTTTGATTACTGCTTTGCACACTCTTGGCATTCTCTTGATGAGCTTCAAGAGGTAGTCACCTGAAATGGTTTTCACTTCACAGGTGTGCCCTGTCAGGTTTAATAAGTGGGATTTCTTGCCTTATAAATGGGGTTGAGACCATCAGTTGTGTTGTTCAGAATACAGGTGGATACACAGCTGATAGTCCTACTGAATGGAGTGTTAGAATTTGTATTATGGCAAGAAAAAAGCAGCTAAGTAAAGAAAAATGAGTGGCCATCATTACTTTAAGAAATGAAGGTCAGTCGGTCCGAAAAATTGGGAAAACTTTGAAAGCGTCCCCAAGTGCAGTGGCCAAAACCATCAAGCGCTACAAAGAAACTGGCTCACATGAGGACCGCCCCAGGAAAGGAAGACCAAGAGTCAGGTTAATCGCAGGTTAACAGCAGCTCAGATTAGAGACCAGGTCAATACCACACAGAGTTCTAGCAGCAGACACATCTCTACAACAACTGTTAAGAGGAGACTGTGTGCAGCAGGCCTTCATGGTAAAATAGCTGCTAGGAAACCACTGCTAAGGACAGGCAACAAGCAGAAGAGACTTGTTTGGGCTAAGGAACACAAGGAATGGACATTAGACCTGTGGAATTCTGTGCTTTGGTCTGATGAGTCCAAATTTGATATCTTTGGTTCTAACCACCGTGTCTTTGTGCGACGCAGAAAAGGTGAACGAATGGACTCTACATGCCTGGTTCCCACCATGAAACATGGAGGAGGAGGTGTGATGGTGTGGGGGTGCTTTGCTGGTGACACTGTTGGGGATTTATTCAAAATTGAAGGAATACTGAACCAGCATATTAACCACAGCCTCTTGCAGCAGCATGTTATTCCATCCGGTTTGCGTTTAGTTGGACCATCATTTATTTTTCAACAGGACAATGACCCCAAACACATCTCCAGACTGTGTAAGGGCTATTTGACCAAGAAGGAGAGTGATGGGGTGCTACGCCAGATGACCTGGCCTCCACAGTCACCAGAACTGAACCCAATCGAGATGGTTTGGGGTGAGCTGGACAGCAGAGTGAAGGCAAAAGGGCCAACAAGTGCTAAGCATCTCTGGGATCTCCTTCAAGACTGTTGGAAAACCATTTCAGGTGACTACCTCTTGAAGCTCATCAAGAGTGTGCAAAGCAGTAATCAAAGCAAAAGGTGGCTACTTTGAAGAACCTAGAATATAAGACATATTTTCAGTTGTTTCACACTTTTTTGTTAAGTATATAATTCCACATGTGTTAATTCATAGTTTTGATGCCTTCAGTATGAATCTACAATTTTTATAGTCATGAAAATACAGAAAACTCTTGGAATGAGAAGGTGTGTCCAAACTTTTGGTCTGTACTGTATGTCCCGGCTTCAACTCACCTGCGTCCAGAGGACTTAGATGAGTTGAATACAATGGTGAAGCAGGAGTTGTTCACCATTTAACCCATGTGTTCTTTTGTGAGCTGTACGCGCAATGTGATGACAATGTGATCAGTGTTTTTTTATGTTAAACTGTTGGGGTCAATGTAGGGGGACATTAAGCTTGGGGAAGATGAAAGGGGGACATTAAACTAGGGGTAACTAGAGAGGGACATTAAACAATACACTCTTGCCTATTCTGGAGCAGTTCATAGGACAGGGACATTTCATTTCCCAATTAAAATTCCAAGAATTGGAGTACGCTCCCCCCCCCCCCCATTATATCCCAAGGGTTGAAACATGAAAGTGATTTATTTATCTTTTGATAACACACTATTTATTGAGATTTTGTTAGGTTTCTGTCCCTTTAAATACCAATCACGCCTAATTATGATATATTTTTCTTTCCTTTCTACACGGTAGGAATATGTTATATATCATTATGGATAATTAGGGACGATCTAGACATTATTTTGGTGATATAATCAAATATAACATTATTGTAATATATGTTGCTTTCTTTGAAAGTTGTAATAACATCTGCCTTAATTCATCTTCTGATATTGTAAATGACCACATCAATCTTACAGTGGGGAAAAAAAGTATTTAGTCAGCCACCAATTGTGCAAGTTCTCCCACTTAAAAAGATGAGGCCAGCCTGTAATTGACATCATAGGTAGACCTCAACTATGAGAGACAAAATGAGAAAACAAATCCAGAAAATCACATTGTCTGATTTTTAAAGAATTTATTTGCAAATGATGGTGGAAAATAAGTATTTGGTCACCTACAAACAAGCAAGATTTCTGGCTCTCACAGACCTGTAACTTCTTCTTTAAGAGGCTCCTCTGTCCTCCACTCATTACCTGTAGTAATGGCACCTGTTTGAAATTGTTATCAGTATAAAAGACACTGGTCCACAACCTCAAATAGTCACACTCCTAATTCCACTATGGTGAAGATCAAAGAGCTGTGGAAGGACACCAGAAACAAAATTGTAGACCTGCACCAGGATGGGAAGACTGAATCTGTAATAGGCAAGCAGCTTGGTGTGAAGAAATCAACTGTGGGAGCAATAATTAGAAAATGGAAGACATACAAGACCACTGATAATCTCCCACGCTCCACACAAGATCTCACCCTATGGGGTCAAAATGATCACAAGAACGGTGAGCAAAAATCCCAGAACAACACAGGGGACCTAGTGAATGACCTGCAGAAAGCTGGATCTAACGTAACAAAGGCTACCGTCAGTAACACACTACGCCGCCATTGACTCAGATCCTGCAGTGCCAGACGTGTCCCCCTGCTTAAACCAGTACATATCCGGGCCCGTCTGAAGTTTTCTAGAGAGCATTTGGATGTTCCAGAAGAGTATTGGGAGAATGTCATATGGCCAGATGAAACCAAAGTAGAACTGTTTGGTAGAAACACAACTTGTCGTGTTTGGAGGAGAGTGAATGCTAAGTTGCATCCAAAGAACACCATACCTACTGTGAAGCATGGGGGTGGCAACATCATGCTTTGGGGCTGTTTCTCTGCAAAGGGACCAGGACGACTGATCCATGTACATGAAAGAATGAATGGGGCCATGTATCGTGATATTTTGGGTGCAAACCTACTTCCATCAGCAAGGGCATTGAAGATGAAACATGACTGGGTCTTTCAGCATGACAATGATACCAAGCACACCGCCAGGGCAATGAAGGAGTGGCTTTGTAAGAAGCATTTCAAGGTCCTGGAGTGGCCTAGCCAGGCTCCAGATCTCAACCCCATAGAAAACCTTTGGAGGGAGTTGAAAATCCGTGTTGCCCAGCGACAGCCCCAAAACATCACTGCTCTAGAGGAGATTTGCATGGAAGAATGGGCCAACATACCAGCAACAGTGTGTGCCAACCTTGTGAAGACTTACAGAAAACGTTTGACCTCTGTCATTGCCAACAAAGGATATATAACAAAGTATTGAGATGAACTTTTGTTATTGACCAAATACTTATTTTCCACCATAATTTGCAAATAAATTCTTAAAAAATCAGACAATGTGATTTTCTGGACTTGTTTTCTCATTTTGTCTCTCATAGTTGAGGTCTACCTATGATGTCAATTACAGGCCTCTCTCATCTTTTTAAGTGGGAGAACTTGCACAATTGGTGGCTGACTAAATACGTTTTTTCCCCACTGTATATGTTATAGCTATTTTCTCTCGACATTAGAGTATTTAAACAGCAAGTATGGGTGAAGGGGCATGCGCACCTTGCTGTTGCGGATCTTGCGCATGTGCACTTAAGATATAGTTACCCTATTGCCCATTGTGGTGTGAGAGTATGAACCCAGAGGGCGCTAGTGAGCGACCCAAAGCCGGACTTCAAAAGGTCCTCAGCCACACCCGTGGGTGGGGGCACCAACTCCAGTCGGAGTGTCTGCAGCAGGAGAGAGTGCTGTGGAGACCTGCAGGAAGCAGGGAGACTGGGAACCAGTCGGAGACGGACGGGCGGTCTGTCCCAAGAGGACTGGGGTCCTGAAAGGACTAACTGAGCCAGGCTGTTTGTTATTTTTTGTTCCATTTGTAAGCTGAATAAAAGCCATTTTACTTTGGATTAGCACCGTCTGAATGCTGCTTCTCCGGCACCCAGTACCACCTACACCGCTGTCTAGTCCAGGAGGCTGCCGCCTTTGAGATTAAATCCCCCCAAATTGCCACAGTCGTTATAAAGTTGGAGTAACATATACTCAGACTCATTTACTGATATTTACATTCGATATTTATTTTCCTCCTCCCTGTTTGAGTGTTCTGACGCAGCCATTAATATAAATGGAGACGCATGCACGCGTCTTATACTGGGTTCTTCTCTCACAGATATAGAGATATATCAAGACTGGTATTGCTATTACGTGTGACAAACTATGTGTGATAGTTGAAGTGAGTTTTAATAGATGGGGGAAATTAGCTCGATAGCAGCAGCGGAGCAGAAACAGTCAGAGACCGTGACTCAGCGTCTGTTGAGAACAGGGTTTTGCCCCTGTGTTTTTATTTTGAAAAATAAACAAATAAAATACAGCCATAACTTCAGTCAAAAACACAACACAAACCTGCTCAGGGTATGTTCACATCTGCGCTCGGTGAGCACTCGGGGATTCTGTTCCCCATTCTGCTTTAAAAATGCAGAGAGAAAAGTCCTGCAAAAGAGTCTGCATTTTTCGAGCGGAAACCCGGTGGACCCCATTATAGTCTATGGGGTCCGCAGGTAACCGCTTTTAAGCGAATTAGGTTTCCGTTTCTCGGGTCCCCAAGCGGACCCAAGGAATGGAAAGCCAAATGCAGGTGTGAACCTAGTGTCATCTGAGCTCTAAGTAAACACAAACTTCCCTCACTATACAAGTGGCTTACTGCCAGCCACCTGGGAAAACAAAACACAAACAATGACTAGCTTTTCTCACCAGACTGCACAGACCCAGGTACGTCCTGTCTCTCCCAGGTTCGGCCCAGAAGTGCAGGCTCAGTAGACTTTTATGGCCCAGTAATGAGCCATACCTGGGCTGAGGTATACCAAATACCTGTAACGGATTAATGGTTACCATACATAGGTGAGGAACCTGAGGGAGAGATAGCGATAGCCTGTCACCTTCTCATGATATTATGGATACTTGCTGTTGTTGATTTTAAATTAATTTTAATTACAGGTACTATATCTTGACAGATTTTGTGACATAATACACATTTTTGTATCTATTCATCGCAGAAAACAATTGAGGTCTAAGGTTCTCCTGAATGACTGAGAGCTGTCCGCTAAAACAGTGGTTACCCACGGGCACCCGTGAACCCCATAGACTATAAAGGGATCCGCCGAGTTTCCGCCGTCTTTATACTCAAACCAGAGGAGAGAAAAGTCCTCATGCAAGACTTTTCTCTCTACCAATTTTTGCTGGCTTCTGCAGCTGAGTCTCCTATGGAGACTCCGACACAGATGTGAACCTAGCCTAAGCCAGCCCAAAACGTCCGGTAGACACTGCTTATTATACTACTAACTTACTAACAAATATGATACTGCCATGAAGTTTGTTCTCTTTTGTAAAGATATATGATATAATATAATAAGAATCGGAATCATGCATTATTTTGGTGCTGTGGATTTTTGCAATAATCTATTGGGATTATTACCTCTCCATGAGTACCCATCCTTTAAAGGGTAAAAGAATATCAGGAGGCATGCATAACTTATTAACAATAGAATATGAGATCAGGGAGCAAGTCACAGAAATTCCATGCAACCATAACTTTCATCAGGATTGCATCTCTACCTGGCTCCACTCCAACCCTTAGTGCCCCTAGTGCCATAACCACTGCTTCCAACGAAGCACCAAAAATCATCTTAAAGCTTCAAGCAGGAAGATAAGTTTATGGCGCTGATCGGGAGGGATGCTGTCTTGTGTTCCAGCCTCGGTAAGGGACCTGCACTTACTATACCTTAAGATTACATTATTAGCAAAACTGGAGAAATTCAACTTTGCTTTCCTGCTGTTTCGATCTCTCTGTAGTTTATCATCAACTTTGGTCAAAAACTCACCATGTATCCAAAAATTCCGGATGGTAAGTCATCTATAAGTTCCTCTTTTTTCCTCACTCTATGAGATATATATTACATTACATGTAACAGAAATAACTCAGATTTTCTCTTTTTCTATGCAGAAGGAATCTCCAAGTCTGGAATACAATTGAGGAATCAGATCAGAACAACCTGAACTATGAGTAAGAGTTAAAAATTAGAGTTTCCTTTCCCATTTTTTTCTTCTGTGAATCCATAGATGTGACTGATAAGGGTGGGTTCACACTTGCGCCGACACTCCGTCCACTGTGAATCCGACCTAAATGTCGGAAAAAAGGATTGGGACAGGATAGGGAAAGGTTTAAGATGGTTTGCTTAAAAACCCATTCACTTGAAGCAATTCTGCGCCGCAAAGCCATTTTTTTCCATCGGAAACAAAGTCCTGCATGTCCGACTTTGTTTCCAACAAAAAAAAAAAAAAAAAAAAAGGCTTAGCGGCGCAAGTGTGAACCCACCCTGATGTGTCTCTTTCCTTCAGAGTTATCTGCATAAAATCCCTTACAGGTCATTCCTATTATGATCAGTGGATTCTTCATCTGCTTCATAAGGAGACAAACTCCAGCAGTGATCCCAGTAACAGTGGCAGTTCCAAACTTGGATGGTGCCATATATTTCATTCTGTGGCATATTCTTCCTAAAAAATAAAACTATTTTCCTTTATGTTTGGTCTGTAGAGTGATTTTTACTGTATATAATCAAATATAGAACTGCACTAGGAAATACTAGAATATATGGCAGATATACAGTACAGACCAAAAGTTTGGACACACCTTCTCGTTCCAAGAGTTTTCTGTATTTTCATGACTATAAAAATTGTAGATTCACACTGAAGGCATCAAAACTATGAATTAACACATGTGGAATTATATACTTAACAAAAAAGTGTGAAACAACTGAAAATATGTCTTATATTCTTGGTTCTTCAAAGTAGCCACCTTTTGCTTTGATTACTGCTTTGCACACTCTTGGCATTCTCTTGATGAGCCTCAAAAGGTAGTCACCTGAAATGGTTTTCACTTCACAGGTGTGCCCTGTCAGGTTTAATAAGTGGGATTTCTTGCCTTATAAATGGTGTTGGGACCATCAGTTGTGTTGTTCAGAAGTCAGGTGGATACACAGCTGATAGTCCTACTGAATGGAGTGTTAGAATTTGTATTATGGCAAGAAAAAAAGCAGCTAAGTAACGAAAAACGAGTGGCCATCATTACTTTAAGAAATGAAGGTCAGTCAATCTGAAAAATTGGGAAAACTTTGAAAGTGTCCCCAAGTGCAGTGGCCAAAACCATCAAGCGCTACAAAGAAACTGGCTCACATGAGGACCGCCCCAGGAAAGGAAGACCAAGAGTCATCTCTGCTGCGGAGGATAAGTTCATCTGAGTCACCAGCCTCAGAAATTGCAGGTTAACAGCAGCTCAGATTAGAGACCAGGTCAATTCCACACAGAGTTCTAGCAGCAGACACATCTCTACAACAACTGTTAAGAGGAGACTGTGTGCAGCAGGCCTTCATGGTAAAATAGCTGCTAGGAAACCACTGCTAAGGACAGGAAACAAGCAGAAGAGACTTGTTTGGGCTAAAGAACACAAGGAATGGACATTAGACCTGTGGAATTCTGTGCTTTGGTCTGATGAGTCCAAATTTGATATCTTTGGTTCTAACCACCGTGTCTTTGTGCGACGCAGAAAAGGTGAACGAATGGACTCTACATGCCTGGTTCCCACCGTGAAGCATGGAGGAGGAGATGTGATGGTGTGGGGGTGCTTTGCTGGTGACACTGTTGGGGATTTATTCAAAATTGAAGGAATACTGAACCAGCATGGTTACCACAGCCTCTTGCAACGGCCTGCTATTCCATCCGGTTTGCATTTAGTTGGACCATCATTTATTTTTCAACAGGACAATGACCCCAAACACATCTCCAGACTGTGTAAGGGCTATTTGACTAAGAAGGAGAGTGATGGGGTGCTACGCCAGATGACCTGGCCTCCACAGTCACCAGACCTGAACCCAATCGAGATGGTTTGGGGTGAGCTGGACCGCAGAGTGAAGGCAAAAGGGCCAACAAGTGCTAAGCATCTCTGGGAACTCCTTCAAGACTGTTGGAAGACCATTTCAGGTGACTACCTCTTGAAGCTCATCAAGAGAATGCCAAGAGTGTGCAAAGCAGTAATCAAAGCAAAAGGTGGCTACTTTGAAGAACCTAGACTATAAGACATATTTTCAGTTGTTTCACACTTTTTTGTTAAGTATATAATTCCACATGTGTTAATTCATAGTTTTGATGCCTTCAGTGTGACTCTACAATTTTTATAGTCATGAAAATACAGAAAACTCTTGGAATGAAAAGGTGTGTCCAAACTTTTGGTCAGTACTGTATGTACAGGACATTGTGTAATACAAGATTTATATATAGTGTTTGTTCAAAAGCAGATAGGGCTGGGTTAGAGAATGATTATACCTGTTTTAGGTTTTGAGGTGAAATTTTGCTTCAGACATATAGACCTTTGAAGGTCTTGGTTATGAAAGCGGAGAGCTATTACAGTATGGAGATAGGCTCTGCATCAGGCACCTGAATAAGTAGTTATAATTCTCAATTGTATAATTTTTATGAGGACATAGCAAGAACTGGATGGTGTTTATGTAGATTTAAATAAAAATGGGTATTTGCAATGGGATGTGCGCAGGGGTTAACCACAGTACAGAAATGCAAATTTTAAAAGGGTTATCCACTTTCTAAAATTGATGGCCTATCCTTGTGGCCTATCTCCAAAATGGAACAGCTATTATACTCTGGGGTCTGAAAAGATAATGAACAGAAGCCCAGTGCCGGTGTTCTGGCCTCTTCCGGTCTGAGATGTCATTAATGACATCAGAGATCGCTGAGGTCTGTGATTGGGCCTCATCAGTTACGCAGTCCCACGGTACTTAGATATATCCAACATAACATTTATGAGATATATTGGGTGCTTAAAGCGTACCTCCAGTTATAAACAACTTTTTATAAATTAATAGTACAGGTTAATATATTGTAATATATCTTATTAAAAAAAACATGTTTTCAGGCAGAATTACTTTCTATGTATCAGTTTATGAAGAGGGGAGGGGGAATAGAAAAGACTCCCTATATAATTGTTTCTCCTGGCTACACTGTGCAATTCTAAACTCCTTTAACACTGTTATGTTTGTAGATAAGAGGCTGCTAGTACACAGAATGAGGCAATAAATCAATTAACCAGCTGGAAGGAGAATCTCACTCCTCCCCTCCATTCTCCATAGAGCACTATGTGTGAGGCTGAATATGGAGAGGAATATAATGTAAACAAGCAGTAAGATAAGGAGCAGGAAAACAGCTTGGTGAAGGAAACGTCTCATTAATACAATATATTTCACAGTTTCTAATTTTTACTTGTACTATTCATTTATGAAAAATTGTTTATAAGTGGAGGTACGCTTTAACCACTTTCTAGCACAGACATTTTTCAGTTTTCATTTCATTTTGACTCTCCACTGTAACGTCCTTGCCTGTCCGGGCTTTGGCGCCGTCCTCCGGGCGCACGCTGCGGCGCAGGAGGCGTGACCGGTTGTGATTCTTTCCTTTGGGTTTTTCTTGTATTGTCTGAACACTGTCCTATTCCCTCACCTCCTTAATTGATTTTCCACCACGCCCTTCTCCTTCACCTTGCTCTCCCCCTGCTCTACTAAGAGTTAACTTTAGTCCTGCCTTTGTGATTGACAGCCTATCCTCCTATCAAGTCTGGGGCGGGTTCTTTCTCACTACTTATTGTTTGCTCACTTTCCCATTGGCGCCTGCTATTGCATTTCGCTTACTGGCTATACTCCTTGTTCCTTGTTACCTGCTCTTCTGATTTTCTGACCACTGGCTTACCTTTGACTATTCTCTTGGATTTTGATTCTGTACTGCATTGCTCGATTGTTACCGACCCCTTGGCTAGCTGACCTCCCTTTGTTGTTGTGCGTCTTGTCTGCGTTCTGTGTTATCACTTATCATAAGGAGGGACTGTCGACTAGTTGCTGGCTGTCACCTAGGACAGATCGGGCAAGTTAGCCAGGGACAGTGGGGGGGATTCAGCTTAGGGTCCACTGTCTTGTTGTGCCCCTCCCCCCAAAGTTCTCCAGCAGCTACAGGGGAATCGCTCCTCTAGTGATTCCCTTACATCCACCTTCTAAAAGCCATAACTTTTTTTATTTTTCCAATCACAAAGCAGTATGAGAGCCTAATTTTGTGGGAAAAATTCTACTTTGTAATGGTACTATTTAATATTCTGTACAATGTACTGGGAATCCGGAAAAATATCAGAAGGGGGTAGTATTAAAGAAAAACTGCATTTGCATGACCTTTGTAAAGGCTTTGTTTTTACTTCGTTCACTGGGTAGACAAAATGTGACCTGTGTTCTGTGGGTTGGCATCAGTGGCCTAACTGGGAATGGCTGGGCCCCAAGGTGAACATTTGACATGGGGACCCCCCCCAAGACCGCCCCCCTCCACCCCCCCGCACAAACCACATTCCTGCGCACGCCATTATGTGCCATAGTGGCCCCTACACACAGTATTATGCCCCATAGTGGCCCCTGCACACAGTATTATGCCCCATTGTGGACCACCCATGAACGATTATTATACTCTGGGGTCTTTTCAGACCCCAGAGTATAACGATCGGAGACCCAGGGGAGCATACAAACAAACAAACAAAAAAACCAATGTCACTTACCTCTCCCTGGCGCCTCTGCACTCTAGTGCGCTACTTCAGCCATCTTCAATGTTGGACCAGATCTCGCGTGAGCCTGGCCATCGTCGCGAAGCATAATGATGTCGGCTGATGTCGGGGACGTCACCAAACAGGCCTGAAGCCTGCTGGAGCGCAGGAGAGGTAAGTTACAGTGTTTTTTAATAATTATAATAATAATAATAGTCCTTTAATAGTCCCACAATGGGGAAATTCAGTGTGTTACAGCAGCAAAGATAAGCAGATTCAAATACAAAATGTACAGGAATGTTCCAAGGTAAGAGGCATTACATTGATAGTACACAGACAGATAGGACGTAGCAGAGGAGGGGGGGGATTTAACAGGCAGAAAGATATTTCAGTTCTCTGTGTGTATTGATCACCGCTTAGGTTTGGTGTTGGTTGTACAGCCTAACCGCGGTGGGGAGGAAAGACTTCCGATAGCGCTCCTTCTCACACCTAGGGTGGAGCAGTCGGTCACTGACAGTACTGCCCAGCGCGATCAAAGTCTCATGCATGGGATGGGACTTCTTCTTCTGCATGGAGCTCACCAAGAACAGTATCCTTTTGTCACTCACCACCTGCACTAGGTCCAGTGGGCTCCCCAGGACAGAGCTGGCCCTTCTAATCAGCTTGTCAAGTTTATTTCTGTCCCTGGTTGATATACTGCTCCCCCAGCAGGCTACTCCAAAGAAGATGACTGATGCCACTACCGAGTTGAAGAAAGTCCTAAGAAGTGCCCCCCGGATTCCAAAGGCTCTCAGCTTCCTAAGCAGGTAGAGCCTGCTGTGGCCCTTCCTGTACAGGACTTCCATGTGATCTGCCCAGTCTAGCTTATTATTAAGGAGCAAACCCAGGTACTTATAGGTGTTCACAATCTCGATGCCCGTCCCCAGGATGTCCACTGGTTTAGGAGGGCATCTGCCTTTACGGAAGTCCACCATCATCTCCTTGGTCTTCCCCGCGTTGATCTTCAGGTGGTTCCGCTGGCACCAGTCCACAAAATCCCAGTTCAGTTCTCTGTACTCCCTGTCATCATCGTCTGTGATGAGACCTACTATTGCAGAGTTGTCAGAATGCTTCTGTAGGTAGCAGCTAGATGAGTTGCACCTAAAATCTGCAGTGTACAGTGTGAAGAGGAAAGGGGCGAGAACTGTACCCTGAGGTGCTCCCGTATTACAGATCACAGTATCTGACACACAGTCTTGGGTTCTCACGTATTGAGGTCGATTTGTGAGGTAGTCTAGGATCCAGTTGGAGAGGTGGTGGTCCACTCCATCAAGGCCCAGCTTGTCTCTCAGTAACCTGGGCTGTATGGTGTTAAAAGCACTGGAGAAATCAAAGAACATTATTCTCACCGTGTTCCCTGTTTTCTCCAGGTGAGACAGAGCCCTGTGCATGATGGATGATGGCATCATCTTCCCACAATGCCCGGCCGATAAGCAAACTTGAGAGGGTCCATAGCGGGGCTCACTAGAGGGCGGAGATGTGTGAGAATCAATCTCTCTAAGATCTTCATCAGGTGGGATGTCAGTGCTACAGGTCTGTAGTCATTGAGGTCCATAGGGTGGGGTTTCTTTGGAACTGGTACCACACAAGAAGATTTCCATAATTCAGGGACTATTTCCTGCCTCAGGCTCATATTATACATATATGTAATTATACGACACAGCTGGTCCCCACAAGTCTTAATTAGCCTTGCACTGATGTCATCTGGCCCTGCGGCTTTCCTCACCTTGATCTTTTTCATCTCCTTCCTCACCTGGGCCCATGTGAAGGTCAGACTGTGGTCAGGTAAAGACGGATTTCTGAATTTACTGGTCTGTTGGGAAGTAGCCGCATGGGGTGAAGTCATTGTGGTGGGGGGAACTGAAGGACATGCTGGGGTGGGAGGAGCTGGTGTGTGATCAAATCTGTTGAAGAATAGGTTTAATTCATTAAGCCAATTAACATCTGCCTCAATCTGGCAGACAGACTGTTTATGACCCGAAATTGACTTAAGTCCCTCCCAGACGCCCCTTATGTCTTTTCTTTCCATTTGCTTTTTCATCTTTTCCTTATAACTGGCTTTTCCCTGCCTGATTTGATGCCTCAGTTCCTTTTGTACTTCCCTCAACCCCCTCCTTATCTTTTGTCCTGAATGCCATCTTTTTCTCTTTAAGTAATGTTTTTATATCAGAGTTAATCCA
The DNA here is from genome assembly GCA_947044405.1 of Leptodactylus fallax. Classification (NCBI taxonomy): domain Eukaryota; kingdom Metazoa; phylum Chordata; class Amphibia; order Anura; family Leptodactylidae; genus Leptodactylus; species Leptodactylus fallax. Next base: position 1,352,498 of record CAMRHE010000192.1, on the reverse strand, counting down.
TGGTTTGTTGTTGGAAAAGCACCTCACCACTTTTGTGGGTACTGTGTTGTCCACACAAAAATTAATGTAGTCCGTTATGCAGTGTGTGAGTCCTTCTATGTCTTCTCCATAAGAATCCTGCAGAACTTCCCATTTGGTTGTGTCAAAACAATCCCTCAGAGCCTCATCACTCTCCTCGGACCATATCCTCACTGTGCGGGTGACAGCTGGTTCTCTACGTACAAGTGGCTTGTACACAGGTCGGAGATGCACTAGATTGTGATCCGATCTTCCCAAGGGCGGTAGGGCTGATGAGTTATATGCCTCCCTCGCGTTGGCAAAGAACAAGTCCAGTGTTTTGTTGTTTCTTGTGTGGCAGGTTACATACTGTGTGAAAGTGGGCAGTGTGGATGATGGGGAGGCATGGTTGAAATCACCCGACACAAGAAAGAGAGCCTGGGGGTGTTTCAACTGCAAATGGCTCACCGTGGCTTGTAGGACCTCGCAGGCATCGTCGGCTTTCGCAGAGGGGGGGACATATGCAGCTATCATGATGACATGCGATAGTTCCCTTGGTAGCTAGAAAGGTCTCATGCTCACAGCTAATAGTTCAATGTCCTTACAGCAAGTTTGCTTCTTAATCACAATGTGCCTAGGATTACACCATCTATTATTCACAAACATTGCCAGCCCTCCTCCTTTCCTCTTACCGCTCTCCCTTGTCCTGTCTGCCCGAAGGAGTTTAAAACCATCCAAGGAGACCAGAGGGTCAGGAGTAACTTCAGTGAGCCAAGTCTCTGTAAGTAGCATCATGTTGCACGCCCGAAACTCCTGATTATGCCTGGTGAGCGCTGTTAGTTCGTCCATCTTGTTTGCAAGAGATCTCACATTGCCCATAATGATGGAGGGGAGAGTTGGTCTGTAACGTCTCTTTTTAATCCTCTGAAGAATTCCAGCTCTGCACCCCCTCCCCCTCTTATTCCTTCTCCAGAGCTCTTGAGGGATGTGTGAGCAAATGGTAAGCAGCCCTGCTGTGTCTCTAAGCTGCAAAAGCTTCTCCCTGGAGTAGACAAAAGAATTGTCTGCAGGCACAATAGTTCCCATTTCAAGCAGAACAAAAAGACAGATAAAAAAAAAAAATCATTATACTCTGGGGTTTGAAAAGACCCCCGAGTATAGTGATAGCAGTGTTTGTGGGGTTTGCGGTAGCGGCTGCCACAGGGCTCCTGGCCCCTTATGCCCTGGGCCTTGTGGCAGCCGCTACCGCTGCAACCCCGGTATTTACGCCCCTGGTTGGTATGATTACAGCAATACCAAATTTACATATTGTTTTTAATGTTTTATCCACTTACAAAAAAATCCAAAACTTTGCAAAAAAAATAAAAATTACTTTAAGTCTCCATATTCTGACACCCTTACCTTTTTTCATATTTCTGTGTAAGGCATCTTTTTTTTGCGGAGCCAGATCTACTTTTTAGTTTTACAAATTTAGAGAGTGTCTATTGCTTTGATTGCTTTATATTAAATTTTTCATGAAAGGAGTAACAGCAAAATAGAAGCAGTTTGGTTCTTTTGTTTTTTTTCCCCTACGGTGTTCACCATATGGGAAAAATATTTTTATAAGTGCTGATTGTGCTTCTAAAGTAAGGATGGTGTTTGCAGTCATACTCAAGTGTCTGTTCTGGGCAGAGGGAACTGCAGTCAGTGCAGCATGTAGCACAGACCAGTGGTTCTTAGCCAGGCCTTGTACCCCCAGGGACTGCGGGGAGTATCCCATGGGGTACATGTACTGCAGTTTGAGAATCACTGCTTTAGAGGACAGACTTGAAAAATGTAAAGGGTCATTTTCATGTTGGCAAATTACAGCTGAGATGCGAATAATTGCTCCCCATCCCAACTACTAGGGTGAGATATATATATATATATATATATATATATATATATATATATATATTCGGGAACAGCTTAGCAGTGCTGCTCTACACTATTCCTGTAACTCCCATAGAGGAGAAACAGAAACAGTGTGATACTGCACAAAATCATAAGTATATACTAAGTCCCTGAGGTGTTGTATTCCTCCATTCCAGTCATAATGGGTAGAAATAAGCAAGAGGTGTCTAGCTTGGTTGTAGGTTTAGCATTACGTTTTTCTGTTACTATTCTGTGATCAATACACTTGTCACTGGATAATGCTTAAATACCAAGCCAAATATGTGGTTTTACCTGGTTAACTTGCTTTTTGTTGCACTATAAATCACTCTGAAGTTTTACAGTGATTTCTTGCAGTTTCTGCTATCTAGCCAGCAAATATCAGCAACATTTTCTTATCAATAGCAATTACTGAGGCTTTCTGTCTTAAAACCTCTTTAATAATGCATCACTTCCTAATGATTTCACGAGCATGACAGACACTGATGAATTTCAATTGCGGTCAGAATCTGCTATTGTATAAGTGGGTATTGAGTTACGTCAATCTGTAGAAGGGATTTTTTATTCATTTGGAATTTCACCAAAGGTCTTTGGTTTCACATAAATGGTAGTGGTCTCATTATTTCTACAAGGACTTGAGAACAGAAACCTCCAGCAGCAATATTTCATTACTTAAGTAATTTGCATTTGCATTGATTCTGAATTTTGTGTGTTTTCTCCCTTTCTTTTTGTAAATTGCATATCCAGTGCCTTAACTGCCAGTTGTCCTCAAGCCTTCATGAAAGGAAGGCGGTAACGAAATGATGGATGATTATGGTAATTGTGGCAAATACCATTTAACATATTCAAATGCCATATAATTCTGTCTGGGAAGGGAAGCCATATGATTAATGATTCCACCCACAATAAGAACCCTGTGTGTTGTACTTGTTAACACAAGAAGCAAACAACAAAAGCGGATATAGGGTTAATCCATGAAGACACAGCTGTTCAACAAATAGCGGAATAATTAGTATAGTTATGTTTATTTTGTTTAGTGCATAGTGTAATGTTTGCTTAGCAAATGTCCATGGTTAATGAGGATGTGACACTTCTCTGATTGTTATCACTGATAAACCCTCAGCATTGAGAACGTAAGATGTAATAGAGCACAAAAACAATTGTAGACTTACAGTCATTTTGCCATTGTCACTGTTTAGTGGATACTGAATATATCATTATACTTTACTGTAGACCCTTATATATTCTCAGAGAGAGGTACCATATGTCAATGTTATGTGAAACAAATACAGTCTCTCAAAGCTATTTATTACAGATGTTTAGCTGTGGTGGCTTTACCTGAAGTGGTTGTCTACCTCAATATCTTTGGCTGAGGAAACACTCTTTTCCACCTGCTCTTTAACCTTACAGTCTCTCATGCCCCAGTCCTCCTCATACTCAACCAACACAGATCAGAGATCACAAACCTACAGCCAGCAGGCAAAAAACCAACAACAGCCAACCTGCATCACCACTGGTGAGCATACATTTGGTATTAGAAAGCTCAACCCAGCACTCAAACATGTGATCTTGAACCCAGATAACATCATCTGGTATTGTAATGCCTCAACATAAACAACACAGCACAAAAATAAAGTTCTTTACTGAAACAAACCAGAAGTAGACATAAAGTATAATACAGTTAACATCCAGTCCCCTCATCTTAGACATGTCATGCTATTTTTTTAACCCTCCTTGAGCATAATGGGTTTCCGTCAGGTAAGATTGATTTTGACTAGGACAGAACTAGGTTAAGGGGTTCACCAAGAGTAGGAAAAATAAATGGAAAATAATAAATGTAAAAAATTAGGATATTTGCACTAATAAATGTCTAAATACTCTTAGTTAGATACAGGAGCTTGTTTTGCATAGGTGGGTATGACTGTAGTAAATAAAATGGTTGCCAGCAGTGTCTGGTGTGCGAAACCCATTCTAGAATGTTACTGTCGCAACCCAGATGGAGGAGACCGGAAGATGGGAGTAGTATTGGCGGAGGCTGTGTCACCTAGCAGGCCGAGCACACTCACCAACCACTCTAGTCCCACTCCTAGGCTGGACAAAGTCGAGGGGGGTCCTGCAGCACTACCGGATGGTGGTGGTAGTAGTTCTTTCCCCCGGGACACTTCCAGTTGGAGAGAGGACCTCTCTTCCCTGAGTCGGTGTGGTGTTGTTCAGAAGGGCCCTGATGGTGAAGCAGGCACGACTCAGGAGTCAGAGGTGCAGGTAAACCAAACAGCCTTTTATTTGGCAAAAGGAACAGTAAGGCAACAGCAGCTTCCAAATGGGGGTAGTAGTCCTACAGTGTCCAACCCCCAGCCTTGGTTCTAGGAGGGTGCCCAGGAATGATACAGGCTTTGCAGTGTAGTTCTCCACTACTCCTCCTCTCTGCCTCTCCCAGCCAGGTACACTGGGGATGGATTTACAGGGAGTCCTGACAGGGATCTGGTTACCTGTATGCTAGGCCCAAATGAGTTTCTCCTGTCAGGGTCCTCGCCTGCTCCTCCTGGCACGGCACCAAATAAGTCCAGCGGCTTAGACAGCTTTACTCCCTTGCTCTGGGCTGTCTTCAGATGAGCCTGGGGCTGATGATATCCCTCCTGAGGCTGTAAAAGCGGCGGTTGGCCTTCAGTCCAGAGGCTGGTGGCAGGTCAGCTCTGCACACCTCGTCTGATCTCCTGCATGCACTCAACTGAACTGAGGAGACCAACCATCGCCAGGGAGATAATATCTCCCTATAACCCCGCCCAGTGGCCTGTAATAGGCCAGGGCTGAACCAAGTCTGGGTTTTGAACACTGCAGGGGGAAAATGCCGAGGGAAGAAGCTGCATACATATAACATAAAACACTTAACATATGACGGGACGTACTAACATAAAACCAAGAGGCACAAGAAACAAACACATAAAAGCAGTAGCACTCTGGGATGCTGCATTACTGGGACAGGTTATGTAGCGCTCACAACAGCTAGGGTTGGGCCAGAGCAGAGTTAAGAGTAGTGCTTAATCAGGGGCATGTGGGCCTCAGTGGTCACGTGGGTCATGTCGGCATAATGACGCACAGATACAAGCATCATCGCTGGGCGGTGAGGAACTCCACACTGCCTGCACAGTTCTATAGACTTATACTGTAAAGGAGGGCATTCCTCACCACCTAGTGAGGACGCTAAGTTGTTATGCTGGCCCGTCTGACAATGTAGTGATATTGATAGTGGAAACTAATGGCATCAATATATCTGGCATCGGGGCACATGCCTGCAAAACCAACAGTGTGCTGACTACAGCGTACTGTCAGCTTTTGCAGCAGTATATAATATGTCACATCATAGAAGTCATAAAAGGTCCTCTTTAAAAGATCACATGTGTCTTATTACTGATTTGTTCACATTCAAGATGATTTTGAAACCCCAGAGTATAATAAGAGGAGGCCCAGGGAAGGTTGTGTGATTAGTCCTCAGTGGGGTTACTTGGCTCACACTGGCATAATGACACACAAACCCATGTGACCGCCTCTGCTTGTGTCGTTGCAGGAGGACACAGCGATCTTTAGTCACACAACAGGTGCTAAGGGCATATCTATGATAAGCCACAGTATTACATACAGTACTTTGCTATAGTCATCATTATATAGCACTGTAAGGCTATGTTCACATCTGTGCCGATTGTCCGTTATTCTGCTCCATTGGAGGAAAGAACAATGGATAAACAAACCTCTAAAATAGCAAACAAATACGGAGCCCAAGAGACTCCACTGACTATAATTGGGCCTGTTGTTTTTTTAAAAGAAAAAGTTGCGCGTGCAGAACTTTTTCGTTCAGTGATTAGGCGGATAATGCAATGGTGTCTCTGACACAGAAGTAAATGTAGCATTATAGTAATCTGTTAATATAGCTGGCATATAAAAGACTACTGTATACAAGAGCAATGTGAGATGATTTATCGTTAATGGGGTTTTTCCAGCAGCATCACATGCCTTACATCAGGGGTCGGCAACCCCCGGCACGCGTGCCAAGAGTGGCACGCGAGGCTTATTTCCCTGGCACGGCAGCGGAGTCCTCACCCAGCAGCTTCGATAGGACCAAACACGGCCGAAACAAAACTGCTATTATTATACTGTGGGGTCTCTTCAGACCCCCGAGTATAATAAGCGGAGACTTAGGAGAAGTGATGAAACATAAAAAACAATGATACTCACCTTGCTCCCTGCGCTATGCGGCGGCTGTGTGATCTGCAGGTGCTTCTGACAGCTGACAGGGGTCACGTCCGGCGTCATAACGCATACGTCATTACGCGACGTGACCCCAGAGACCCAATCAGCGGTCGCTGACTACAGGCAGAAGCGCCGAAGAGAACAGAGCAGCTGCGGAGCGTGGAATGGTGAGTAGATTGTTTTTTTTATGTTTGTCACCTCTTTTGATCCTGCACTTATTATGCTCGGGGGTCTGAAGAGAGCTATGGAACATAATACCGTGCACAGGGACCGCTATGGGACCTAATACCGTGTTCGGGGACCGCTATGGGACCTAATACCGTGTGCGGGGACCGCTATAGGACCTAATACCGTGTGCAGGGACTACTATAGGACATAATACTGTGTGCAGGGACTACTATGGGACCTGATACCGTGTGCAGGGACTGCTATGGGACCTAATACCGTGTGCTGGGGCCGCTATGGGACCTAATACCATGTGCGGGTTCACTATGGGACCTAATACCATGTGCGGGTTCACTATGGGACCTAATACCGTGTGCGGGAACCGCTATGGGACCTAATACCGTGTGCGGGGACCGCTATGGGACCTAATACTGTGTGGGTTCACTATGGGACCTAATACCGTGTGCGGGAACTGCTATGGGACCTAATACCGTGTGCGGGGACCGCTATGGGACCTAATACCGTGTGCGGGGACCGCTATGGGACCTAATACTGTGTGCTGGGGTCACTATATGACATAATACCGTGTGCTGGGATCACTATGTGACATAATACCGTGTGCTGGGATCACTATGTGACATAATGCCGTGTTTAGGGGCCAATATGTGACATAATACGGTGTGCAGAGGCTGTTATGGGATATAATACCGTGTGCAGGGGCCGCTATGGGACATTATTCTGTATAACGGTGTGTTTTCTGCATTAAGGATGTGTACAGAAAACACAGGCATTTTTTTTTGTGCAAAAATGCACCAGGTGAACGCAGTTTTACATTGAAGTAAAAGTTCCAGTGGCCTAAGACTATATCTGCATCCAGATACATAATGTGTATTCACCATAAGGATGCCGCCATACAGTGCTCCTGGACACATACATTTACCACTAATTGGGGGATGCACATGGACTTTCATTGCTTCTTATCGGAAAGTACAGGAGCGTCCCAGGAAATAGCAGTAAACGCATGCGTCCTAAAGCATCTGGTGGCAGCACTTCTGTGTTATGGTTTGTGGTATATGACTTTAGTTTAGGGGTCGTCAGACTTACAATTATTGACCGGCACTCCGAGTACCTCATCTTTGATTTTTTTAATTAAAATCGGCACGCCGAACAAAAAAGGTTGCCTACCCCTGCCTTACATCATTCACTGTTGAGAAATACGCAAGAAATAAGCAGAATCCAGTGAGGATCACTAGAGTGGTGGAAGTAGAGAAATGGGAACATAGAAGAGATCAGCATGATTTTTATATAGTGAAATATTTATAAATACTTGAAATACCTCTAACAATAACTCTCCTTCCAATTCTTTATCATTTTGCTGACAGACATAATTAAAAACATGGGAGCTGACTTATCATGCCTTGTATATCCGTTTTTTGGGGTACAAAGAAAAAAAAAAGATGAAGTTTGTGCAAGCCAGGATTTTTTTGTAACACCCCTTTGGGCCGACCTGTGTAGGCAGGGTGTGTTGTAGTTCTCACCTCACTATGGCGCAGTGCCTCCACCCGAATCTTGCTAGGAGCTCTGTAGGAATTCAGGAGGGTCTTCCTCTTCTGCTAGGGGTCAACTCGGGAAACCCCCACCTAAGCTCAGTACACACTCACAAATGTTGAGGGTAAAACTACATAACCGGTTTATTATGGGAAGGGTAAACAAGGGCAAACTTAATAAAAATGCGAACAGAGAAATGTTTCAGTAATTCACATGACAATGCACAGGGACATCGTATAGTATTAACCCCCTAGTGGTGGGAATAGACTACGTGCCACGCCTGGCAGGTATGATAAACTATAGGGAATAGCACAGGGTTAAGATAGTGACCCACAGATGATAGTCATCACACACATGCAATCATACTGCAGGTAACAGTTTGCACTCCTAAATAACAGTACACAATGCAGAATTACTAATGGCTGCAGCAATAAACAGGACAGTCCATCTGTTGGGGCCCAGTTGCCGCAGACAATGGCGCGCATTCAGGAAAGGTTGGTGCACTATAGACACCACAGATCCTTTCTACCACAGTTCTCAGAAACTTTATAACAGCTGTACAGAAAATTCCAGCAAAGTCTACTCACTAACTCTTGCAGGGAATCTGGTGCCAGCCTGGAGTATCACTGGATGCTGCAGCTTTCAGATGACAGGATACTAATGGAGTATGAGGCAGGAGTCTTCTTAGATGCAGCCCTGGGTACCTTTTTGGAGTCTGGTCAATCTGTACAGGTGGTGCTGCTGCTGCAGGGATGCTGCTTCTTCCCTCAGAGTGAGCTGGTGGGCTGGCAGGACTGTCTCTATGTCCTAGGTTACCCAGTGCCAAGCTATGTGCTCCCTGGCAGTTATCGGAAGAAGCCTTTTCTGTAACCCATGTGGCTGTCCTCTCTCTTTCCTGTGCAGACCTTTCCCATAATTCCCTGCTCAGCCAATCAATCCCTTTCTCTGATACTCCTCCCCCTGGAGTAAGGGGTGTAGGGAAATGTAATCCACTGTCCCTCAGAATAAAATGGGTGATGTCTGCTGTAGTGGGTCCTGGCTTGGCATTAACTGCAGCATCTGCTGTATGCAAAGTGCTCCTTGCAGGGGTTACATGTGCCCAAAAATTAACACTTTTATTCCTTTTTTGGGTGCACTTCGGCCCAACACTTTAATATAACTTGCACCATAAAACTGGTCTGAGTTATAGCTGGCATAGATTTTAATTTTGCCACATAGTACTGTAGGCAAACAGGTTTTTTTTCAACAGATTAACTCAAAGATGGTCAAAGAGTGAATATAATCACACCACAATATAATAAAACAATAAGTGTTTAATAAATGAAAAGTGATAATACTTAGCTTAATGATGTAATAGTTCACTGAATGGAGGAGCACCGATATACAGTACATCCATCATTCGATGACATCTAGAGGTGCTGGACACTTTTCTATATAATTCCAGTCGAGGCTAATTAACAACAGCCCATAGAGTTTATATAGTACCTTTGGAGGACAGGGAGGGGTTATCTGGATGTGTTTGAGTGGACAACTTATAACATGATCATTTATGGTACAGGAATTTGAAGGAATGTTTAGCTACTGATCAGTAACAGAACAGTATACAGAAATACAGAGTGATCAATGATCAGTAACTGAATAGTATACAAAAATATAGTGACAAATGATCAGCAACAGCATGGTATACAGAAATGCAGGTTAACCAGTAAGACATTAGCCCTATCATATCACATCAATAAGACACTATGATTTTGTGGAAAAAAAAAACATGTCAAATTACAAGGACATTCTGATAATGGAATAAAACTATTGCACAAAGCGCTGGATTTAATATAGTGAGGGAGGGGAGCCCAAAAGCTCTGATGGTAACCCTGGGAGTGGGCCCTGACAAAAGAAGTAGAATTCAAATTTTGGGAAGAGATTGGCAAACGTCTGAAGGTTCGTCTTGTTTTGGGTTTGGGTGCTTCAGTCCAAAGATTTGTTTCGGTTTGAATAAGTATGTTAAAAATCAGAGATTAAGTTGGCTTAAAACATAGTGTATAAAACTGTCAGGGCTTCTAGGACGCTATCTTTCCAGCTCTCTAAGGCAAACACAGCTGAAGTTATGTCAAAGTGAAAGTGACATGTATATCTTTGGAAAAAGTGGATACAACCTTTGACTTTGTCCATACACTGTGCTGACACGTCTACACATTTTAACATTTAAAACACTCCAAAAATCACCATTTTTTGAGGAAAGGTGCATGCCTGTGTTTTTTATTCACACATGATGGTTATATTGCAAAAAGCATTGTTTTCCCTTCAGATGTGAAATCAAAATGGCGCTGGCATGGAAACATGCAATGGCACAGTTTTTTTTGACCCATGATGACCCGTTATGCCTCAAGAGATGATGTCCGGCTGTTTAAGAGTAGCAGCCATATTCAGTAGTAAAGTAAATGGTACAGGTGCATCTCAATAAATTAGAATATTTTTGAAATGTTCATTCATTTCAGTAGTTCATTTCATAATCAGCAGTCTTCAATGATTGTGTGTCCTACTGAACCAGACTGAGGGACCATTTAAAGGCTTAGGAAACCTTGGCAGGTGACACACTGAATTTACAATACTGAACTTTTTTACAATATTCAAATTTTCTTAGATTTTGGTTTTCATTACCTGTAATCCATAATCAACATTTACAGAAATAAAACACTTGAAATAGAACACTCTGTGTGTAAAGAATCTTGAAAATATAGGAGGTCACTTTTTTAACTTAAGTACTGAAAGAAATAAACGTTTCAAAGATATTCTAATTTATTGAGATGCACCTGTACATGATACAATGGCAGCTCTATTCGTAGGCATCAGCCAGAAGTTCATGGATTAATGCCTGATTCATTTTGCCGAAAGTGTTGTCTTTCTAGGTATTAAAACACCATCTGCAGCACTAAACACCCTCTCAGCCATTACGCTTGAGGCTGGACAAGATAGAACTCCCATGGAAAAGAGGGCCAGCTCCTTCTGCTGCTCTAACCTATTGGCCCAGAATTCCATGATGTCATAGTTATCTGCTGGAACATAGGAGCACTCTACTACAACTGTTCCTGCTGGTGCAGTTGGTGGGTGACAGTTGTCTGTTATAGATCTGGTTGGTGCAGCGAGGTGAAAAATTTTTGGTTAATCATGTTCACTGATTAAGGAGGTGGAGCACTGAAGTGGACTGGGAGCAGGCAGAGGCCACATGGACACACATGTGATTGGCACTTGCAGTGATCTACTTAAAAGCTACACAAGGTGAGTATACAGCCTATCCTGATAATATTCCAATTTCGCTTCCCTTTGGGAGGTAGGGAAGAATTCCCCCATTTTGGCTTTATAGCAAAGGTCTAAGAGAACATGATCCAGTACTAATCCCTCTGCTTAATCACTTGTCACTATGTAAGCAGTGAAGCTGTGGATTTGATAGGCATGGCCAACCGTGCTGCTACCCCTGCCCTCCTCTTGAGCTTGGACGCGGAGAAGGCCTTTGATCGCCTGGACTGGTCTTTCATGTTTGCTACTCTTAAGAAATTTGGCTTCTCGGGGACCACCTTCTCAGTGGTCTCTGCTCTCTACTCTTCCCCCCCTCTGCGGTGGTCAGCTTCCCCATGCCACTTCCTCATTGTTCCCTATTTGCAATGGGACTCGACAGGGATGTCCTCTATCCCCCCTCATCTTTGCCTTCTGCATTGAACCCCTAGCTTCTAAAATACGCTCCAATCCTGATATTACGGGGATTTCTGTGCGTGATCGGGACTTGAAAATCAGCCTCTTTGCTGACCCTCACTAATCCCCATATCTCACTCCCAAACCTCATGTTAACTTTCCAAAAATGGAGGCTCTTCCATTAAACATTCCGGACTCTGCCCTCCAACTCCTCCGCTATAACTACAGCTTCCAATGGAGGGATCGCTCCCTCCTCTATCTGGGTATTCAATTGTCGTCATCCTATTCCACCCTGTACTCCACCCTGGCTGTTTCTTGATCTTCGCTCCCTTCTAGACAAGTGGAGTCCTTTGCACATCTCCCTGATAGGGCACATTACCGCTGTTAAAATGACGCTTTTGAGGCCCATTCGCTTCACTAGGGACATATGGATTACCTGCTATAAGCTCTTCCCTCTTGCCTCCTGCCACTCCTCTATGGTTTCTTTCCTTTTTAACCCCCTCCTGATTTCAGTTATTTACCGTATCCTTTCCTCTTCTCCAAAGGGACGTGCACCCCTTGTCCACAGATACATGGCCAAGTGGACAGAGGCTCTAGGTCGGCAGATCTCCCCAGCCCAATGGCAAATTATATGGTCCCGTGCGGCTAAGTCCTCCACCTGTACTACATTCCGGGAAACGCAGTACAAGTTGCTGATGTTTTGGTATCACACCCTGGTCCTCCTACATACTCTTAACCCCAGCATCTCCACAGTCCACACCAATTGTGCAAGTTCTCCCACTTAATAAGATGAGAGAGGCCTGTAAGTGTCATCATAGGTAGACCTCAACTATGAGAGACAAAATGAGAAAACAAATCCAGAAAATCACATTGTCTGATTTTTAAAGAATTTATTTGCAAATTATGGTGGAAAATAAGTATTTGGTCAATAACAAAAGTTCATCTCAATACTTTGTTATATATCCTTTGTTGGCAATGCCAGAGGTCAAACGTTTTCTGTAAGTCTTCACAAGGTTGGCACACACTGTTGCTGGTATGTTGGCCCATTCCTCCATGCAGATCTCCTCTAGAGCAGCGATGTTTTGGGGCTGTCGCTGGGCAACATGGACTTTCAACTCCCTCCAAATGTTTTCTATGGGGTTGAGATCTGGAGACTGGCTAGGCCACTCCAGGACCTTGAAATGCTTCTTACAAAGCCACTCCTTTGTTGCCCTGGCGGTGTGCTTGGGATCATTGTCATGCTGAAAGACCCAGCCATGTTTCACCTTCAATGCCCTTGCTTATGGAAGGAGGTTTGCACTCAAAATCTCATGATACATGGCCCCATTCATTCTTTCATGTACACGTATCAGTCGTCCTGGTCCCTTTGCAGAGAAACAGCCCCAAAGCATGTTGCTGCCACCCCCATGCTTCAAAGTAGGTATGGATGCAACTCAGCATTCACTCTCCTCCAAACATGACAAGTTGTGTTTCTACCAAACAGTTCTACTTTGGTTTCAACTGGCCATATGACATTCTCCCAATACTCTTCTGGAACATCCAAATGCTCTCTAGCAAACTTCAGATGGGCCTGGATATGTATTGGCTTAAGCAGGGGGACACGTCTGGCACTGCAGGATCTGAGTTCCTGGTGGCGTAGTGTGTTAATGACGGTAGCCTTTGTTACGTTAGTCCCAATTTTCTGCAGGTCATTCACTAGGTCCCCCCATGTGGTTCTGGGATTTTTGCTCACCGTTCTTGTAATCATTTTGACCCCTTGGTGAGATCTTCCATGGAGCCCCTGATCGAGGGAGATTATCAGTGGTCTTGTATGTCTTCCATTTTCTAATTATTACTCCCACAGTTGATTTCTTCACACCAAGCTGCTTGCCTATTGCAGATTCAGTCTTCCCAGCCTGGTGCAGTTCTACAATTTTATTTCTGGTGTCCTTCCACAGCTCTTTGGTCTTCACCATAGTGGAGTTTGGAGTGTGACTGTTTGAGGTTGAGGACAGGTGTCTTTTATACTGATAACAATGTCAAACAGGAGCCATTACTACAGGTAATGAGTGGAGGACAGAGGAGCCTCTTAAAGAAGAAGTTACAGGTCTGTGAGAGCCAGAAATCTTGCTTGTTTGTAGGTGACCAAATACTTATTTTCCACCATAATTTGCAAATAAATTCTTAAAAAAATCAGACAATGTGATTTTCTAGATATGTTTTCTCATTTTGTTGCTCATAGTTGAGGTCTACCTATGATGACAATTACAGGCCTCTTTCATCTTTTTAAGTGGGAGAACTTGCACAATTGATGGTTGACTAAATCCTTTTTTTCCCCACTGTAGGTCTGATTTACCTTATGTTCAATTTACTGAATTCACCCACAAATTAGAGTAAACTAATTGCTATCTACACATATAAGGAATAAATGGTTGGAAAGTATGCGCTCCGAGGAGGAGACCACTATCTATAATATATATAGGTAAATCCTCAGTTATTCCTTAGTAGTTGAGGATTTGAACCAACCCAATTATGGTTAGATGACATAGATCGTATTAGGGAATATAGTAGATCAGGATCGCATTCAAACTGGGGTTACCGACTATCCGAAGGATTGAAGCCGTTGGTGAAAGATATGTATAGCTGGAACAACTGTTCCCAATAGAGTCCCAGGATTTGCGCTCCTCTATGGATAAACCACAACTGGTCTCAAAGTGCGGGAAGTTCAGGCTTTATTTAAGATTACGCGTTTCGGGGTTTTAAGGCGTTCAAAAGAGCGCACCCCTTCATCAGATCTACATAAATAGTGATAAGAGATAAAATAAAAACACTTATTTCAATTACAATCAATAAAATGGTAATAAAACATAAAATAAACATATAAAAATTTATAGTAAAAAATCATAACCTAATATTATAACAAGATATTATAACAAGAAAGACATAAAAGATGTACTATAAGATCATAACATAATCAGATTATCCTTTTGCCCCACTAAAAAAATAGACGAATTTCGCCTTTTTTTAGACCTTAACAACTTTACCCGTAAACTCACACTCAAACGACATTTTGAGTTGTTAAAAAATACGTCTACATTACGTAATGAACCTTCGACAAACTCAGTTGAAACAAATTTGATCAAATTTCATCATTTGTATCCTAATTCACCTCCACCTAGAGGGACAAACTTGAAACCAAAGTCACAATTTTACCCAACACATCATAGAGGCAATTTTATAGAAACATTCTTTGCCTTAGTCTCAGATGCATTCAGACACATCAATAATCCAAATCAACCTAATCATTCAAAATCTACCTTTTTAAAAAAGAACCTAACACGATCTGAACAAAAAGCCCTCACAAACTTATTAAAAAATACCGACATTGTCATTAGAAGTGCTGACAAAGGTGGGGGTATAGTTCTACAAAATAGAACCGATTATCTTGCAGAAGCAGAAAGAATACTTTCTGATGTAGATTACTATGAAAAACTCTCTTTTGATCCATCTGATACTTTTCTCATAGAATATAAAAAGTTGATCCAAATAGGTGTTGATAATGGTATTTTAAACAAAAAAAGAAAGTGAGTTTTTGACTATTAAACACCCTAAAACAGCTCTTTATTATCATCTACCAAAAATACACAAAAATACAACCAATCCACCAGGGCGACCCATTATATCAGGTATCAACTCCCTCACCTGCAATCTATCGGAATACATAGATCATCACTTACAACAATACGTACTTAAATTACCATCATACCTGAAAGATTCTTCAACATTAATTTCTCGGTTAAAATACCTTACATGGGGAGAAAATTATATTTGGGTCACATTAGTTGTGAGTTCTCTTTATTCTAATATTCCACACTTAAAAGGTCTTAAAGCAGTTGCCCATTACCTTGACCTTGATATGTCATTACAATCTATAAAAAAGAAATTTCTTTTAGACAGTATCTATCTTATCTTGCAACATAACGTTTTCACTTTTGAGGGTTCTCTATACCAACAGTGCAAAGGCACCGCGATGGGTATGAAATTCGCTCCCAGCTTTGCTAATCTTTATATGGGCACTTTTGAGGATCAATTTATCTATAAAAAACATAATTGGTCAAATAATATAGTCTTCTATACACGTTATATTGATGATCTGCTATTTATCTGGAAAGGATCTACAAATGATCTAGAAAATTTTATTAAACACCTGAACACTAACGATTTAAGTCTGCAATTCACAAGCTCCTATTCATACACTGAAATTGAATACCTTGACTTGGTACTCAGTCAAGAAAATACGGTAATTCATACAAAAACTTTTTTTAAGAAAGTCGATGGCAATAGCCTTTTAAGCTTCCATAGTGACCATTATAAGAAGTGGAAAATCAACGTTCCCTTCAGTCAATTTAAACGCCTCAGGAGGAACTGTTCCCGAACTGAGGATTACCTTGAACAGAGTAAAATTATGACAAGCAGATTTTTAGAAAAAAGATACCCCAAATCCGTTATTACAGCGGCTAAATCAAGAGCTAACAAGCTTACTCAATCCGACTGTTTAAAACCAAAACCTCCACCAACAGAGAATAATGAAAAATGGCAGTATAATTTTCTTACTACATACAGCTTTCAACATAAAACAATTCGCAACATTCTAAATAAACATTGGCACGTTTTGAAAAAAGATCCAATTATAGGTAAAACATTACCAGACAACCCAGCCATCACATTTCGAAGAGCCCAAACTATTAAAAATATCCTAGCCCCCAGTAAGCTCCGTCAGAAGCATCTTCTGACCAGTACAAATAATATACCAAAGAAAAATGTAAACTTTAAACGTGGAAAAAGTAGATGCAAATGTTGTTCAACTCTGAGCCATAATTTACAACAATTTAAAAGTAATTCCACGGGTGAAACATTCAAAATTAATCAATTTCTTAATTGTGAATCTGAATTTGTGATTTATTTGATCGAATGTGGATGCGGTCTGCAATATGTTGGTCGTACCACACTCCCTTTCCATATTAGACTCAACAATCATAGATCCAATTCATGTAGGGGTTATATTAAACATGGCGTTTCAAAACATGCCAAATATTTTCACAATAGCGAATTCTCATCATTTAAATCTACCATAATAGAACAAATCCCTATCACAAAAGACAACAGATTTGACACTCTAAAAAAACGCGAGATGTATTGGATTTACAAGCTCAGTACTTTAAATCCCTATGGTCTGAACGAAGCCACCGAAATAATCACCTAAACCTTTCACATCCAAAATTCATCCCACTTCATTACTACACTTCTAGGACCACAATTTCATTATCCAATTACATAATCTGTAACCCATTTATTCAACCCCTTCTTTTTTTTTTTTTTCCTCTCCTTTATCAATTCGTTCCCATATGACACCTATATCCAGTCATTTCAGTATCCAATACACAATTCTATTTCATGAATTCCATCATCCATTTACATAACTCATAACCCATCTATATAACCTTTTTAATCTAGGACCACAATTTCATTATCCATTTACATAATCTGTAACCCATTTATTCAAACCCTTTTTTTTTTTTTTTTTTTTTTTTCCTTTTTTCCCCCTCTCCTTTATCAATTCATTCCCATATGACACCTGTATCCAGTCATTTCAGTATCCAATACACAGTTCTATTTCATGAATTCCATCATCCATTTACATAACCCATCTATATAACCTTTTTTTTTTATCTAGGACCACAATTTCATTATTCATTTACATAATCTGTTACCCATTTATTCAACCCCCTTTTTTTTTTTTTTTTTTTTTCTAGCTACTCTAGACACCTGTGCTGGCGTCACACATGCCACACATTATAAATTAACCCTCATTTCCTGCACACAACACTGGCTCTTTGCACAAGCAATATTACAGAGGTAAGCACTCTTCATTTTAACTATACCATCATCAGGAGTATACATACTGCTGCAAATTGGTGTAACTGCATTTCAATCAAAAGACATTCACAGAGATAAGCCACCATTTTGACTATGTATATTGTTTGACTTTCTAGTACTGCAGGCATTTATACAAAAGATATTTATAAAGATAAGCCCCTTTCTTCTTGGCTTTATTACCATCTTTACTATATATATAGATAAGCCACCATTTTGATTATGTATATTGTTGCAACTTTTAGCACTGCAGATATCCTTTTGCTGTATTACCATCTTTACTATATATATTGCTATATATATTGTTATACGCGCTAACCCCCTGTCCATGCTAGCTACCATTTTGATTTTGTATATTGTTGCAATTTTTAGTACTGCAGATATTTATATGAAAGGTATCTATAAAGACAAGTCCCTTGGCTATATTACCATCTTTACTACAGATATGGTTACACGTGCTAATCACCTGTTCCGGCTAACTACCTGTTCTTACACAATTTGCTTTTAGTTACTATATATTTGTTTTGACTGTACACATCGTATACAATACTTTCTGGTGTCCATATCAAGTGATTTATTCATCTTGATAAATTTATATACCATCCATTAATCCATTGTATTTATAATGGTCTGTATAAGGCAATTTAAATATATACCCGACATTTTTATTATGAAATATACATATATATATACATACACATACATACAGATATAAACTATGTTTCTACATAGGAGACTATAAAGTAATAAGTGTGTTAATAATGTAACCAACAAGTGTGTTAATGATGTAACCAACAGTTAGATCTTTTATCATCTGATTATGTTATGATCTTATAGTACATCTTTTATGTCTTTCTTGTTATAATATCTTGTTATAATATTAGGTTATGATTTTTTACTATAAATTTTTATATGTTTATTTTATGTTTTATTACCATTTTATTGATTGTAATTGAAATAAGTGTTTTTATTTTATCTCTTATCACTATTTATGTAGATCTGATGAAGGGGTGCGCTCTTTTGAACGCCTTAAAACCCCGAAACGCGTAATCTTAAATAAAGCCTGAACTTCCCGCACTTTGAGACCAGTTGTGGTTTATCCATAGAGGAGCGCAAATCCTGGGACTCTATTGGGAACAGTTGTTCCAGCTATACATATCTAATTGCTATCTATAGACACGAGATTGTTTCTGGTGTCCTAGTAATGTCATTTGTCACATGACTGGATGTGATTAATCTCACCATTGTGAGGAAAAGTCATCTCAGTATTGTTAACTGCAGTCAAGAAGCTAAACCAATTCTGAATCATTTATGATTGTCAGAGAATGTCAAGTAAAATATTTTTCCCCTGATATAGACATATAAAAAAACTGAAATGTAAAGAATGTGTCTCTTTGTGTAGACAAAATTCATGAGGAACAGTGGAATGTGAGACTTACTTGGGTTTGGTGGATTTACATTCAGAAGGCAAACACAAGATGACAAATATGGTTAGATTTTAAAATCAACCTCGGTTTTATATATGATGTTCATACAGCCTGGAAGGAAGTTAAAGACACGGTTTAAAGGGGTTTCCCACATGTTCTATAAATGTTAAATTTTGTTAAAAATTCTATTTAGACAATAACCTTCTGTTCCCTTGTAGTCACCATTAGGGTTTGCTACCTGCCTAGAGGCCATGCAAACCTGCTGACACCGCTAGGTAGGATTTGTAAAGAGGTGTTTAAACATACCATTAGCCATGCCTTTATTATTAGCAACATTGTGAAAACAAACGCTTTTATAGCAGGTGCCGCTACAAGTTACACAATGGCTGTTGGTCACCTTTAGGTGCACTCTGCATTGAGCTGTTCTACATCCCCTTCTCTCTGCTCTGAGTGAAGTCTGTACTATGCAACCAGGAGACCACTACAGTCCTCACTCAGAACAGTGAGGAAGGGTTGTGGCGCAGCGCAATACAGAGAGCTGTGAGCACTTCAGGATAATAGACAGCCAAGGCTAGCTTTAGGTTGGAAGGCAGCCTGTGCAGAATCCTACTTTATAATCCTCCATTATAAGCAAAACAGCACAGATATATACGCTTATGGGATGGCCTATTTTGAATTTAATTTGTAACTAAATTTTTGAACAACTTCAGATTTTCTGGCAGTATTTGTGTCATTAATAGATTTTGTAATTTACCTTAAATTACCTTCAATAAATTTTGTCTCCTCTCTGTGAAATCCTGTGCTTCTCTAATCTTTCCCTTGCTTCTCTATGGAGAGCTGTACCCGTCTTCTCACTGTGAACAGGCTTGTATGTGTAATGAAGAGAGAACATTGTTCGGGAGGTCACATCAAACAGTTGTATCTTGGGCATTATAAAATGTAGAAACTTGCTTCTGGTGCCGTTTGAAAGAGGAGACTGTCTTAATTCATATTACACTTAGGCTGCAGTCCTACATATTTATTATTTATTTATTATGCTTACTTATATAGCACCATAATATTCCGCATCGCTTTACAGACATTGTGGTCATTCTCCCAGATAGAGCTCACAATCTATATTCCCTACCAGTATGTCTTTGGAGTGTGGGAAGAAACCCACGCAAACACGGGGAGAACATACAAACTCCTTGCAGATGTTGTCCCCAGCAGGATTTGAGCCCAGGACTCCAGTGCTGCAAGGCTGCAGTGCTAACCACTGAGCTACCGTGCTGGCCATATATGTATTAACTAATATCCAAATCCTTACTGTATTTTAACCAGTGATATCTCTGGAAAAAAATTGGGTAGAACTGCTGCCTTAGTGTCATATTAAAGAAGGAAGTTTTTATATTTTATAATGCCCGAGATATAACTTTGAATTGACCCTCCCCCGACCTCTTTTTCTCTTCATTATACACACAAGCCCTACAGAGTTGAAAAGCAGGGTACAGCTCTTAATAGAGAAGTAATGGAAAGAATAAAAAAAGTCAATATTTGTTAATAAAGCATATCACAAAATGTATTAATGACACAAATGCTGTCAGAAAATCAAAACTTGTTTGAAACTTTAGTTACACTTAAGTATTTTTTTTCAAAATTGAATTCTAAGAGTCTTAACTTTTTTTTTTCCATTCATCTAGTCATATGGGCACTTGTTTTTTGTGAGATGAGTTGTAGTTTTTACCATTTGGGGTTACACATAATATATTGACAATGTGTATTTTTTCTTTTTTGGATGAGGAAAGGATAAAAGGGGTAACACTGCCTTCATTATTTTGGGTTTTTAAGCCATGCACAGTGAAATATAAATAATAATATATTTTTGGCAGCAGTTTTGCATGGTTAAAACTGGTGACAAACTATCTTATTCATGAACTGTGTTACTTACATTAGCACTTTTAGGAAAACATGAATTAACATCTAGCTTTATTTATTTTTAGAATAGGCTTTCTATAAAACTACACCTGACTTGTGTGTATGTAAGATAGGGAAAAAAAGACTGCAGTCCGGGGACTAGGGCTGCTGTTAGTGATACAATTTACATACAGAGCTACAGAATGACACAATTAAAGTCATTTAATAAAACCATACAAACGCAGTTACATTATATTTTCATGACTGCATTATGTATTAGTAGATTAATCCTCTAAAGAAAGCCAGTGTTCTGCTTAATTCTTTTACGCAAATCAGAACATGTGTTTTTTTGACTGCCAACATTTAGGGCACATTCACATAAGGCATCCATTGTGTGCAGGGGTGTAACTAGTAGTATAATGTTGTAACGTGTTAGCCATAGAAAGTAGTGGAAGAGTTAAGAAATCAGGAGATACCTTTTAGAGGCTGAGTATATTTGATAGTGAGTTTTCGAGAGTACTAGCTCTCTTCTTCAGACATTGTGTTATAAAAGAAACTGAAAATTCACACACTCTTTATACACACACAAGACATGGATCTTCAAAGGATCTTAGAATAACAAAATGCAATATAAGTTGAGAAGTTATTTACAACAGGTCAAGAAATAAACAATCTGGAAAACTTGTGGGGTGTGACGGAGGGATCACTAATTCTTGCTGTTATCTGTTTGCTATCAGGTGGTGATTTGTGTCCCTCACAGTTCATACATAGTGTGACATGAATATTAAATCCAAATTGAAGTTTGAAATTTTTGCATTAATTTATATTCCCATTCCTTTCTCTTCCTCTGCGTCTTAAAATGTCCCATTAAAACCACAACCCGCAAATCTTCAATACAGTAATACCTCGTACATTCGCGAGGTTAGGTGACAGAGCGGGTCGCAGATCGCGAGGAATCGCGAATGTTTGGTACAAGCGCTTAGAAGCGCTTACAATGCCGGTTTCTAATGTTTAACCCCTAAATATCAATAAACTTTACCCTACAGTACTGTACAGTATACTAAAGTATACTGTACAGTACTGTATATTAATACATTCATTCATTTTTCTTATACACTCACAGTAAAATGAAACTAATTACCGGGTACGTAACGAACAGGACGCTACTACCCAATAGCGAAGGTGTTTTTTTTAATTAAATTTCACAGATCTGAAAAAAAAGAGCAAAATCTATATATGTTAGTTGCCAAAAAAATATCGCAAATCTGTGAATTCTCAAATTCGGAAACGCGAGTGTACGAGGTATTACTGCATAGTGGTATTCTCTGGAGAAATGTGCGGTCACTGGGGAGGTCTGTTCTGCTGTTATTAATGGTGAATCTGTGTGAGTTCATGCGCTGACTGTCTCTGCCCTGTTTCCCCCACATAGAGGCCTGTGTTGGGACATTACACATGGGGTGTAACTAGCAAAGAATGGGCTCATAGCAAAATTGTGACTTGGGCCGCCACACAGCATAGCACCCCTTTCCTGGCCCCCACACGGTATAACACCCTATTTGCACACAGTATAATGTCCCACAGTGGCCCTTTCACCAAGTATAATGTTCCACAGTGCCCCCTCAAAACAGGGTAATGTCCCATAGTGGCTCCTCCATACAGTATAATGTCCCATAGTGGCCCCTTCACACAGTATAATGTCCCATAGTGGCTCTCATACAGTATAATGTCCCATAGTGGTCCCTTCACACAGTATAATGTCTCACAGTGGCTCCTTCACAAGGTGTAATGTGCCATAGTGGGCCCTATGGTGTTCGTTGCACGTATTGCAAAAATTTGGGGGTTTGGCAGAAGTGGTCTGTGACGTTATTGAAGAGGTCTGAAGTCCAGGGAAGGTGAGTAACGCTGTTTTTTATGTTTGATCACCTCCTCTGGTCCTCCGATCATTATATTTTTATATATTATATCATTATAATAATAGCAGTTTTATTTTGAATGTGTTCAGTCTGAACAAAACCAACAGGCAAACCTTGTGAGACGAATCTTGTGAGGTTCGCCCAACAAATACTCTTGCTGTGGCCCTTCTTGCCGATCCCCACTCCTGCCCACGGCTACCTCAGCTTCCCCTTCAGCCCTCCAGGGGGCCCCTGTGAATCCCATATCATGTCACAGTCAGGGATTGGTAAGTAAATAGTGGCTGTTACCTGCTGAAGTTAATCCAACAGATAGTGGTTTATTTAAAAAAAAAAAAAAAAAAAGCAGCAGAGACCAACCGGGCCCCCTGCTAGGGCTGCTACATAAGTAGTTCTGCCACTGATAGTGTGGCAGAAAACTGCACCATTAGACAGTAACCACAGTACAGTAAAATTTTTACTATCGGTTTACAGTGATTGCTGCGCTATTATCACCTTGTGTGAACGCATCCTTAACGCATCCTTAACTTTGTTACACAGCCCCTGTTGAACATCTTGTCTTGTATTTAGACATCACTCTGTTATCATACTGTTATAAATGTCTAAATTTTCAATCGTCTTTTCTTCCATCTACATGAACAAAAGGTTACAGTACATGTCTATTAGAGCCTCAAATTGACTCCTATAGACCTGCATTAATCATTTGACCTCTAGTAGAGGATAGGGAATAGGTCAGTGCTTCAGAAGGGAGCACATAACTTCACAATAAAGTGGTCAATATGTTATTCATTAAAATTACACTACACACAGGCTCATTTTAAAAGGGTGGGAGACAAAAAAAAAGCAGAATATGATCTATAGTATAAATCGAGTTTTATTTTAAACCTATTTTAAAAGATGGTGGTGTTTTTTTTAATTTTCATGCCACTTAATTAAAAAAACTTGTATTTAGTTTCACACCAGCCACTGAGCCCTTATGACAGGCTCACACTTTTAATTTTTCACACTGGAGCACAGTCAGGAGTCACCTAAGCATCAGAGGATAGAAATGCATTGATCTAGCTAATAGGCATGCCAACAACACTTTTTGATAGTAGTTAAAGGGTTGTTTTGTTTGTTCAGGTGCCTGTTTTATAGGAAATCTCTGGTTCTGTTGTGTCCACAGCATAGGCAAGGTGGGTATCCTCATAATATTGTAAAGAAAAGAGAATAAAAATATGAAACAATAAAATTCTAGGTATCAGTAAAGATTTTTAATTAGCAGAAAACAAATATAAGATGATTTATTCCCTTTAAAACTGTGCATAACCCAGATGCAGAGCAGATGATAAATGAGTACAATAAGCTGCTCAGTCCCCAGTCAGACACACATGTAAATGTATCATACGGTCATGCAAACCGTATTTTTTTAACCTGTTGTTAACAACCAAATAGAGATGTGATAATCATATTGTCTGTCATTATTTATACGACCCAAGCTCTAAGGGAGCATGATAATATATCAGTTGGCTGCTTTTTTAATATCCGTCTTCAGAAACTGTTTTTTTTTTTTTTTTGCTAAGTTCTATTAATAACTAATTAAGTAATTAATAACTATTAATAAGTTAGTTTTACCCTCAGTTTTAGAAGCTAATTCAACCAACATGGTTATACCTCCTATTGGTTGTCACTTTGGCAAAATTAACTTGCTTTGTAACTATCTCTCCAATATATAGAAGTTTAAAGACAGGGAAGTTTTAAAATATTGGTTGGCCCAGTGTAAAAGTTGCCCCTCCACCAACACCACTTAACATACTTTCCAACTTTTAGAGGACACAAAGGTAGATAAGTGTGGAAGAACATGCAGAATGTCATGGCAGATTTTTGGTGTTAAGCCATACCTCTAATCCTGCCCATGTTCCATTTGACCCCACCCATTGCTTATAAGTCCCTTGGTTCCTCAACACAGTAATAGTGACCTTCAGTGTCTAACACACAGTGATAATGCCTCCTTAGTTCCCATGACACATTACAATGTCCCCAAGTGATCCCTCATAGTATAATGCACTCTGCACAGTCTAATCTCACTTTAGTAACTCCACATAGTTTAATGTCACCTACAGTGCCTTGCGAAAGTATTCGGCCCCCTTGAACTTTTCAACCTTTTGCCACATTTCAGGCTTCAAACATAAGGGTATAAAATTTTAATTTTTTGGTGAAGAATCAACAACAAATGGGACACAATTGTGAAGTGGAACGAAATTTATTGGTTATTTTAAACTTTTGTAAAAAATAAAAAACTGAAAAGTGGGACGTGCAATATTATTTGGCCCCTTTACTTTCAGTGCAGCAAACTCACTCCAGAAGTTCAGTGAGGATCTCTTAATGATCCAATATTGTCCTAAATGACTGATGATGATAAATATAATCCACCTGTGTGTAATCAAGTCTCCGTATAAATGTACCTGCTCTGTGATAGTCTCAGGGTTCTGTTTGAAGCGCTGAGAGCATCATGAAGACCAAGGAACACACCAGGCAGGTCCGTGATACTGTTGTGGAGAAGTTTAAAGCCGGATTTAGATACAAAAAGATTTCCCAAACTTTAAACATCCCAGGGAGCACTGTGCAAGCGATCATATTGAAATGGAAGGAGTATCAGATCACTGCAAATCTACCAAGACCCGGCGGTCCCTCTAAACTTTCATCTCAAACAAGGAGAAGACTGATCAGAGATGCAGCCAAGAGGCCCATGATCACTCTGGATGAACTGCAGAGATCTACAGCTGAGTTGGGAGAGTCTGTCCATATGACAACAATCAGTCGTACACTGCACAAATCTGGCCTTTATGGAAGAGTGGCAATAGGAAAGCCATTTCTCAAAGATATCCATAAAAAGTCTTGTTTAAAGTTTGCCACAAGCCACCTGGGAGACACACCAAACATGTGAAAGAAGGTGCTCTGGTCAGATGAAACCAAAATCGAACTTTTTGGCCACAATGCAAAATGATATTTTTGGCGTAAAAGAAACACAGCTCATCACCCCGAACACACCATCCCCACTGTCAAACATGGTGGTGGCAGCATCATGGTTTGGGCCTGCTTTTCTTCAGCAGGGACAGGGAAGATGGTTAAAATTGATGGGAAGATGGATGGAGCCAAATACAGGACCATTCTGGAAGAAAACCTATTGGAGTCTGCAAAAGACCTGAGACTGGGCCGGAGATTTATCTTCCAGCAAGACAATGATCCCAAACATAAAGCAAAATCTACAATGGAATGGTTCACAAATAAACGTATCCAGGTGTTAGAATGGCCAAGTCAAAGTCCGGACCTGAATCCAATCGAGAATCTGTGGAAAGGGCTGAAAACTGCTGTTCACAAAAGCTCTCCATCCAACCTCACTGAGCTCGAGCTGTTTTCCAAGGAAGAATGGGCAAGAATTTCAGTCTCTCGATGTGCAAAACTGATACCGACATACCCCAAGCGACTTGCAACTGTAATCACAGCAAAAGGTGGCGTTACAAAGTATTAACTTAAGGGGGCCGAATAATTTGGCACACCCCACTTTTCAGTTTTTTATTTTTTACAAAAGTTTAAAATATCCAATAAATTTCGTTCCACTTCACGATTGTGTCCCACTTGTTGTTGATTCTTCGCCAAAAAATTTAAATTTTATATCCTTATGTTTGAAGCCTGAAATGTGGCAAAAGGTTGAAAAGTTCAAGGGGGCCGAATACTTTCACAAGGCACTGTAGTTGGCTCCATTCAGTGTAATGTCCCATCATATTATATGAGGTCCTCTCAGTGGCCAACACTACTCTTATTTCACTGAAAGAGTATTATTAAAAAAATAGGAAGGGTATTGTCCACAAGGACCAATTGGGTTTTGTTCCCTGTTGTCAGGGGGGAGACAACACCAGAAGGGCTGTGAACTTGATTGATGTTGCCAACCGTTCAGCCACCCCTCTCTAGTCTTAAGCCTAGAGGCTGAGAAGGCCTTTGAACGCCTCGACTGGTCCTTCATGTTAGCCACTCTTGCAAGAGTTGGCTTTACTGGTGCTTTTTTGACTGTAATTAGGTCCCTGTACTCAATTCCCTCTGCAGTCGTTGGGCCACATCTTCCCCTTTCCCTTTTCTCAATGGGACCTGTCAGGGCTGTCCCCTTTCCCCTCTTATATTTGCCCTCTGCATTCAGCCACTAGCATCCTAGATTAGGTCTAACTCGAACATCACTGGGGTTGCCACATCTTCCCCTTTCCCTTTTCTCAATGGGACCTGTCAGGGCTGTCCCCTTTCCCCTCTTATATTTGCCCTCTGCATTCAGCCACTAGCATCCTAGATTAGGTCTAACTCGAACATCACTGGGGTTGCAATCCGTGACAGGGAGTTTAAAGTATCCCTCTTTGCGGATGATGTCCTTCTTACCCTCACTAATCCCCACACTACCCTCCCGAATCTCTTAAGTACTCTCAGGGACTATGGTAACCTGTCTGGTTACAAGGTTAATCCCGCTAAGACTGAGGCCCTCCCCCTTAACGTCCCAGACTCCATGCTACAATTGCTCAAGGCCAACTACAATTTCCGATGGAGAGACTGCTCGTTCTGCTACTTAGGTGTCCAGCTTTCTTCGACATATTCCTCCCTATACTCGGCTATTTATCCCTGTTTATTCCACGAACTCCGCTCCCTTTTAGACAAATGGCGTCCCCTCCATATTTCCCTAATGGGATGGATTGCAGAGGTTAAGATGACTCTCCTCCTGAAACTCCTCTATTACTTCGAGACACTCCCAGTGGCGGTTCCGTGATGTGAACTGCGATCCCTCCAAAAAGCAATCTTCCAGTTTATCTGGAATGCTAAACACCATCGTATTCCCCGTTCTGTTATGTTGTCTGGCAAGGCTGAGGGGGAATGGTGGTCCCACACATTCTACATTATTATTGGGCAGCCCATCTCCGAGTCATTCCGTTTTGGGTGACGTCCCAGGCCTACACTACATGGGTTGAAATAGAAAAGTTCTGGTTGGCCCCTTAACATCCGAATGCTTTCTTGTAGTCCCGCTCCCCCCCCTTGCTTGCCACCCCTCTATTGGGCCCCATACGATTCATGCTGGCGATATGGATCACTTGCTCTAAGTTATTTACTTTAGCCTCTCCTTCTTCCTCCATGATCTCGTTCCTATATAACCCACTCCTCCTGGGGGGATTCTCTTCTGCCCTGGTGTGCCCTTGGAGCAGGCTCGGCCTGTTCCATATTGCAGATTTGGTTGATCCCTCGACCCTAGAGCTCAGGCCCTTTGATTATTCTACCTCTGTCCTACACTTACTGACCACTGAATGGTTACATTACCAACAAATATCTCATTTTGTCCATGCTCAGCTTGGGTCTACTTGGGTCTCTGTGCCGAGCTGGGACCTCTACAAAGGGGCTCATAACCAGTATATACAGGCTCTTGTCCTCCTCCGGGGGTGACCCCCCATCCCATAAATACATGGCTAAGTGGGCTGAAGCTTTGAATAGGCACCTCTCACTCAGACAGTGGCAGATTATATGGTCCTGAGCTGCTAAATCCTCGTCTTGTATCACATTTCGGGAAACTCAATATAAAATCCTTATGCCCTGGTACCATACGCCAGCTTTGCTCCACACCCTCAATCCCGCTATTCCCTCTTTGTGCTGGCGATGTCAGACCTCGTTGAGTACATTGTATCATGTCTTTTGGGACTGCTCCGTCCTCCGCCTTTTCTGGACGGAGGTGAGGCTCCTCATTGATGCCCTCTTTATTCAGGGGGTCCCGTTGGATCCCATGATCTATTTACTCAACTTGCCTCCCAGTCATCTAGGCAAGAAAACATCTAGGCTGTTCCTGTATTTGTGTACTGCAGCTGAAACCCTTATTGCCCTTCATTGGAAGCAGACGCTCCCTCCCACGGGGTCTGAGTTGGTTGCCAGGATGAAAGATGTACATAGCTTAAAATTTCTGACTGCCACTCTTAATCATACGGTTGATGCCTTTAATGCTGTCTGGTCGCATTGGGACTCCTACAGGATTTCACATGGTTTTTGACTCTGACCACCCCCCCTCCCCTCCTCTCACACCCCCTCCCGTCCTGTCTTTTGTCTGGTGTTGTTTGTCTTCTCATTGTTTTTTGTATCTCTTGATTGCTATATTTTATCAGACTGTTATGTCACATGTTGTGGCTCATCTTCGTTCCTTGTTGATGTACAGTACAGACCAAAAGTTTGGACACACCTTCTCATTCCAAGAGTTTTCTGTATTTTCATGACTATAAAAATTGTAGATTCACACTGAAGGCATCAAAACTATGAATTAACACATGTGGAATTATATACTTAACAAAAAAGTGTGAAACAACTGAAAATATGTCTTATATTCTAGGTTCTTCAAAGTAGCCACCTTTTGCTTTGATTACTGCTTTGCACACTCTTGGCATTCTCTTGATGAGCTTCAAGAGGTAGTCACCTGAAATGGTTTTCACTTCACAGGTGTGCCCTGTCAGGTTTAATAAGTGGGATTTCTTGCCTTATAAAGGGGGTTGGGACCATCAGTTGTGGTGTTCAGAAGTCAGGTGGATACACAGCTGATAGTCCTACTGAATGGAGTGTTAGAATTTGTATTATGGCAAGAAAAAGCAGCTAAGTAAACAGCTATGTAACCCACAGCTAGGCCACAGACCTAAAGGACATAGTGGGAGGGATGAGTGATATAACTAACACAGTCACAACTAGCCAATTTTGTGTACTGTGTGCCAATGACTCCCACAAAATGTCTAGGTACAGCATCCCAGAGTGTCACTGCTTTTATTGTTTTTGTTTAGTGCCTCTGGTTATGTCATGCCATGTGTTTTATGTATTTTGTTGTTTTGTGTCCCCTTTGTATAGTCCCTGTTGTTTTGCCCCACTGCTTGGTTCACCCCCACACTTGGTACAGTCCTGGCCAATCACAGGCCCCTGGGTGGGGTCTGGGAGACAAAAGTCTCTTCAGGACCGTTAGGGCCAGTGTTAGCAGTTGGGGATCACAGTGAGTGTTGGCACTGTCATACTGTGCCCTGTGGTTTCTTTTCAGCCCCTGAGGGAGAAGATTGTTGCCCAAGACCTTGCTCAAGACAGCCCTGAGACATGAAATATTCAGCTGTCTAACCTACAGACTTTGTGCCAGAAGGAGTCCTGCCTGCCAGGAGTTATCTGGGACCCACCTCAAAAGGTAACTGGGCCCAGAAAGGACTTCCTTATTAACAGCACCCAGAACTATGGACTAGGTTGTGGTTAAGATACTGAGATAGTTGTTGGAGTGGAGTACAAGGCACTTAAGTACCATCAGGTCTGGGCATCCCTCATCTCCAAATCTTCTATCCCAATCGGGAAGCTGCACAGGTTTTCAGTTGCCACAGTAAAGTTTATCCTGTTTCACTGCACCACTGACTCCTGAGTCATTCCTGCTATTACCATCAGAGCCCTTCCAAAAACCATTACACCGGCTCAGTATAAGAGAGGACCCCTCTCTGACTGAAAGCGCTCCGGAGGAACTACTACCCCCACCATCTGGAAGCACACAGGCCCCACTCGTCGGTGTCCGGTGTTGGGGAGATTGGGTGAGTGCCCTCAACCAATCTGTTGACACAGTTATCGCCACTACTACTCCCTTCCTCTGGTTCCCTCCATCTGGGCTGCGGTAGTGGCAAAAATATGTATTATGTGAACTAATGGAAGGAATATATCAGTGAACATTATTGCCATACATATAATATAAGGACTACCTATAATATAAGAACCAGATAGATATTATATAATAATATTAAGTATAGTGACAAGTTCCGTTATCTATATACAGGTGCATCTCAATAAATTAGAATATCTTTGAAACGTTCATTCATTTCAGTAATACAATTAATAATCAGCAGTCTTCCATGATTATGTGTCCTCCTGAACCAGACTGAGGGACCATTTAAAGGCTTAGGAAACCTTGGCAGGTGACACACTGAATTTACACTACTGAACTTTTTTACAATATTCTAATTTTCTTAGATTTGGGTTTTCATTACCTGTAATCCATAATCAACATTTATAGAAATAAAACACTTGAAATAGAACACTCTGTGTGTAAAGAATCTAGAAAATATAGGAGGTCACTTTCTAAATGTAATTACTGAAATAAATAAACATTTCAAAGATATTCAAATTTATTAAGATGCATCTGTATTTATCGATCACATCACAGACATGCTATGTCTCCATGAAATACAAACAGTGATAGAACCCTGACTAACCTCTGGGGGCAAGAAGCTTTGCTGAGGTTTCTCCTCAGCAGTCTGGCTCACACTGAGCTTAACCAAGTCCGTTGTGGAATCCAGTCCTCCTGGGACAGACCACCTGTCTATCTCCAACTGGTCCACCGTCCACCTATCTATCTATGCAGGTTACCAGCAGCACTCTCCTGCTGTGTGCACTCCCTCTGGAGTGAAGACCCAGGTATATAGTCTCTATATAATATAATGTTCTCTCAGTGGCCCCATGCTATATAATGTTTCCTCAGTGACACCCATGCCATATAATGTCCCCCACATAGTATAAGACTAAGGCCCCATGTTGCGCAAACTCAGCAGAAAAACATGCTGCGTTGTACAGTACCAGCAAAGTGAATGAGATTCTGGCTAATCCCACCCACTGAGGAGAAGCTGCGTATTTCAAAAAACGCATGCATTTTTCAAAAACATGGTATGTCGATTTTACCTGCGGAAGCACACGTGTTTTCCGTATAGCTTTGACAAGGGAAGAAAAACCACTTGAAAAAAAAAAGCACTGAAAAATACTGCAGGAAAAATAGCGATGAGTTTCCGCTGCATTTTTTCTACAGCATTTTTAGCTGCGTTGCGCAGTGTGGCATCTTAGCCTAATGCAAACTCATATTCAACTTGCCCCATTCCCACAGTGACACAGTGTGTTACAGCTTCGTCCCATTCTAGCTAGTGAAATCCTGTCTCATACTAATACAGTGCGTTCTGTAGGCAGCAGGTTACAGAGCAGGAGGTTCAAACATTCAAGAGGCCACAGACCTTGCATAAGCGCCGCAGATCCTTTGAAACAGCTAATTTGCAGGTGTGCTGAGCATTAGATCTCCACTTATCTTACATTGATAGTTCTCTGAAGGTTAATATTGGAGCCAACTGCATTCATTCTGCATCCTCCCCTGATCCCCTCTAGACTGGGAATTGTAAAGACAAGGCAAACATTGAAGGCTACACACTATCAAGGCTAGATTTAGAAATTGGCAAACTGGGCAAAGAGTCCACCAGGACTGGACTTGTTGCAAGCAACGTGAATATTCTATGACACAGATGGAGCACTTATTTACACTACACACTCAGTCTCTATAAAACCGTCCCTGCACACAATACAGACCTTTCAGGGAAAAATGGGACATCTGATACACTTGGTGTGACTGCCATCTTGTTTTATATGTTGTTGGCACTGGTCGCTTACTTGCATGTCTTGCTGTTCATCAAGGTTCAATATCTACTGAATCACTGACCTGGAACAAGCATGCGAGTTAGGGCTTTTAACTTCCCCAGCTGCATATTTTCTCCAGATCAGTGATTCAATAGATAGTGAAGCTGGAAATACACAGGATGTGCAGGGAACATTAAGCATATTTCTCTCTGCACTGCAGCTCCCAGCGTGCCTGTGATCATCACAGGCCTGTGTAGTACGCTGTGCCTGTATCTGACACACTGTCTATGGTATAAAACTTGTAGTAAAGGAGGAATCCAAGCAAACTCATATTCTGACAAGTCATATAGTTATAGGGGATGCAGAGGTAACAATCACTACTGACCCTGGAGCCTGAAGGGGCTCAGAGGACTCCCTACAACACTAGTAAGTGGGGGCCCCATTACAGATCTTGAATACCCAGAAGCTTCAAGTTACTCCACTGTACATAGCCATTTTGTTTTGGGGAATCAGTATGTCAGCAACCAGCTGCTCCATAGTTTAATGTCTCCCTCCAGCTGCCCCAGTTTAAACTGGGGGCAATTAGAGGGGGACATTAAACTGGGGCAGTTGGAGAGGGACATTAAACTGTGGGTTTAGCTGGAGGGGGACCAGTGGATGGGTGCACCAGTAGAGAGACTTTATACTGTGGGGTTAATTTGAAGACAGCTGCCCCCAGTTTAATGTCCTTTTCCAGTTGCCCCCAGATTAATGTACCCCTCTAGTTGCCCCCAGTTTAATGTCCTCCTCCAGCTACCCCCCTTGGTTTAATGTCCCCCTCAAGTTGCCCCCAGTTTAATGCCCCCTAAATCTGCCCCCAGTTTAATGTCCTTCTTCATCTGCCCCACACAATTTAATGTTCCCCTCATATGCCCCCTCAGTTTAATGTCCCCCTCATATGCCCCCACAGTTTAATATCCCCCTTCATCTGCCAAAGTTTAACATAAAAAACACTGATACTCACCTCTCTTTGCTCCCCTGCTGCGCAGTCTGCAGTCTCTTGTCCCAGAGTGTTAAGAGAACTCTAGGAGCGATGTGAGTGACGTCATCACATCGCGCCGACAGCTCCCGGAGCTGGAGCACATAGGGGGCACAGTGGTGAGGTGGGAGCTCTCCGGACGCAGATGAGTTGAATCCGGGACATACCTCCTGCCGACCGGGACCGCAGGACAGGAGCCACAATCCGGGACTGTCCCGCAGAATCCGGGACTGTTGGGAGGTATGTCTAGCTGTAGCTGGTGTGCGGCCATGCCATAGAACATGTCCAAGTAACTCCTCCCATTGTACAACACCTGGGCACAACCACAGCTCCGTAAATGAAAGATAACATAGCAATCACTTCATTGCATTTAACATAGCAATACAGTATCAGTGAAACATTCACAGCATGGAACACTGTCATATACTGCTGCACAAGGGTTGCTAACCTGTCTTGGGTATAGACACTGTATATGGCCTTTTACAATCAAACAGCTTATGTTGCTTAACTAAGGAGGTTATCATTAAACTCCTTACATCTTCAAATGCAGCAGATTCGTTGCAGAAATGTCTGTGACTGTCCCTGTTACCTAAATGGAGATTGTAGAAATTCATGTGCTTGCGGCCAAAGCAAACCAATTCATGTAAGCATGTAACTGAAGTTGTAAAAATTCCTGCAAAAAAGTTGCCACATGTGAATATATCCTTAACCACTGAGTGACTTTAAGGCTGGGGCCCCACGTAGCATAAACCGCTGTGTTTTACAGTCCCTTTCTAGTGAATTCCATCCACACATTGCAGAAAAATACACGCATGGGACACGCTGCGATTTCCAAAACAGTTGTGGTTTTGGAAATTGCAGCTTGTCTATTATACCCAAGGAAATGTTGGCGGTTTTCCTATAGGTATAACTGAAGCAGAAGGTCTGCAGAGGAAACCTCTGCAAACTTTCTGTGAAAAGCGCTGTGGGAAAAACTGCGATGTGTTTCTGCCGTGGTTTTTCCTGCAGTGCTTTTTCACTGCGGCCTGCTATATGGGGCCTTAAAAGTCCAGTGGAATGAATTTTGCTGCACACATGAAAGTTTCTTTGTGATAAACCAAGTGAAAAAATTTATTAGCACAATAATTCGTGTAACAGGTGCTTTACAGATGCAATAACAACGCCATATTTATATAGAATATGATGAAATAGGGATGTAGATCAAAAAAATGCAACGTTTCGGTCTAAAGACCTTCTTCCGGCTAGATCTATCCACAGCTTGTAGGAGGAATATATAAGGCGTTTGGTCCAGTGGGTCAGCAAGCAACTCTGCAATGATGTTTTGAAATGTTATAGCAAGGTCTGCAGCTGCAGGAGAGAAGTCACGAGAGAAGTCTCATATGGTTTATTATCATCAGTCTTCCTGAGCACTGTATATGCAACATTCCAGAGTGCTACTGCTTTTATTCTTTGTCTCTTGTGCCTCTGGGTTATGTTGGTATGTCCTGTCTTCTATGTTCCATGTTCTATATCACTGTTTGCAGCTTATCCCATTGTTTTTCCCTGTAGTTTTCCCCTTGTGTTTCAAGCCTCATCCCTTGGTACAGCCCTGGCCTATCACAGGCCACTGGGCGGGGCCTGAGGAGACCACGCATCTGTTGGAGCTCAGTCTAGACACTGTGGTCCAGAGCAGCAGTTTGCAGATGAGTCGGTGCAAGCCAGCACTGAGGTCTGAGCTTCAATGGCTTCCCATACAGCCCCTAGGATGAAGATTCAGCCCAAGGCTCATCCAGAGACAGCCCTGAGCAAGGGAATTTAGCTGTCAAGAGTTTGGACTTTGTGCCAGGAGAAGTAGTGGAGTACTGTGACAGGAGGAGTTGGACCAGCACCTTATTCAAGGTAACCAGATACCTGTCAAGACTACCCTGCACTACGGCCCCCAGTATCTACTGCTGGGAGAGGCGGATGAGAGAAGTTATAGTTGGAGTTGGAGTTGAGTTTATCCTTAAGAGCTGTAACATTCCTGGGCACCCTCCTAAGACCAAGGCTGGGCAGTTGGACACTGAGAACTACAGCCCCTCATTTGGAAGCTGCTTGTTGTTTGCCTGTTCAGTCACTGAGTAAAGTAACACCCTGTTTCAACTGCACATCTGTCTGCTTGAGTTGTTCCTGCCTTACCATCAGGGCCCTTCCGACTTCCATCACACCAGCTCAGAGAGCAGAGGTCCCCTCTTCAACTGGAAGCACCCCAGGGGAAACTACTACCACCACCATCAGGTAGTGCTCCAGAACCCCTCTCAGCAGTGTCTGGCCTAGGAGCAGAGCTGGGGAGAGTGGTTGAGTGTGCTCGGACTAGCTGGTGGCACGTCATCCGCCACTACTACTCCCTCCTTCGGTTCCCTCCATCTGGGTTGCAGCATATACACAGAACTCAATGAATGTTGGATACACAGTGCAGGACACTGCCATAGCACTGACTTCCTGCCTCAGTCCTGGAAATGAAAGAAAGAAAGAAACAAAAATTAACAATACCACTAGTCCACACTACAACTACTAGCCCCGGCCCCCAGGGTCTCAAAACTATGTCTCCTACATAAAAGCAGCTGCAATGGAGAGGTTAGCCTGTCTTGTTTTACCTTTTGTGGCACAAGCCTTTCCTTTGGGCTCTGTTTGTATTATCTTATGTTCTTTGTTCTTAAATGTTTCATTTTTTTCCCCCACTGTTGCCGGATATGCTAATATGCCCAATGGAGTATAGAAAACCCTATGAAATGGAACCTATATGACAGTGTAAACATAACCTTTACCATATTCATTAAATGATAAGGCTATAATGATAAGGTTTAGTGTTCAGAAATTTAAGGAATAAATAATTTTAGCAGGTAAATAAACAGCAGCAAATGTTAAAATGCAATGGGAGCACAAAAAGATGTATTTTGATGCCTTCAAATTAGGCAATAACACAGTTAAAACAAAATGAGGGGAAGGAGAGCAAAGCACATGAAATAAGGCAGTCCAGTTAGTATGAGATGACCGCAACATAGGATGACAGCAATAGACAGCAACATAAAATGGACACAGACAGAGCCATGTCCGTTCCCATTGACTCTAATGTATGATATCTTCTGTTATGTTTCTTTACTTTTTGTAATGGAAGAAAAAATAACTTTTTCTTCCGTCAAACAGATGAGAGCAACGGCATTAAATAACAGTAGTGTGAACCGTAAATGTGTATTACTTGCACATCAGCCCCGATGTCCTCCATTGCAGGGCCCATAGACATGTACATCTATTAAAAAAAATGCATCCCCTCAACTAATAACATTTAGACAATAATATATGTTACTGAAACAGTACCACCTAAAAAAGTAACTTAATGTTCCCACTAAAAAATTCAGCTGCATCAAAAGAAAAATGTTTTATGGAGTGGCAAAACCAAAATTCTTGTGTCCTGGCTGCTTTCTTCTTCTCAGGAAGTGACATCACATCGATTGGTCACATGGCAATGCCACAGCTCACTTCCATACATTTGAATAGTCTATGAAAAACTGATAAATTGTGTTATACCCTTTCAGGAACAGAGGAGGCAGTATATCATGTGATATATCGTCCATGGTCATGTAATTACCAGGCAGATGTTTGATTACTGTGCTGTGACCAGAGGCATAGCTAGGGGATCAGCACAGGGGGGCAAACACATCCAAGTGGGCCCCCAATTTAGGTATACCAATATTATCACTATACGGTGACCATATACTGTTAGATAGCAGCCATTTTAGGTGAATACAGTGCCGCAGCATTTAGTGACAGGTGATGATCTGGACCACCATGACCACTTTTTCCAGCTGTGACTTGTCTCTGTAAAGTTTGCAGCACAGATATCTTTGGCTCCTCATTTTTCCAGACAACTGAACCACATTGTCCTCACCTACATAAAGTCTTCATCCTGCTGCTACCCTAATTATAAAATAGATGATATAACCCCCGAAAATAAATAATACTCCCAAATGCATCTTTAATTTTTTAATGTCCTTGTGTAACCCATTTAAATAATGCTCCTATGAATAATGTCCCATGTGTTTCCTAATTGAAAAGCTTTCCAGGTCATCAATAAAAAAAATCATTGGGGTTCCAAATCCCACAACCCCGACTGATCAGCTGTCTGAATGAACCTGTCTTTGTTTACACAGTGTCATTCATTTCATAGCGGCCATGTAATGTAACTACAGCCTCGTCCTATACACATCTATGTGACACGGCTGTAATTACATCACACGGTCACTATAAACAGACAGCGTGTGATATAAACAGACGCCATGGCCTCTTCAAACTGATGATCAGCCTCTTATTGGAGGTCTCTCCTGAGGATAGATCAACTATAAAAATGGAAAACCTCTTTACTAAAGCCCAAGTGCCACCTTAATTAAATTCATTGCTTCCTTACATTATACCCCCTGACATAAATGCTGCTCCCCTAATGACCCCTTATATAAATGATGCCCTTCTCTACAGTATACATAATGCCCCCTAATAAACTCTTATATAAATAACCCCCCTTGTATACATAATGTTACCTAATAGTCCTTATATAACTGACTCCCCTTAAGTTCATAATGCCCCCTTATATAAATTACCCCTTATATAATGACCCACCTATCGTCCTAATTCCCCGTCCTAACGACCCATTCTAATATTAAAATGCCCACAACTGCGCTAAAAAAAATAAGAAATTCTTTATACTCCCATACCTGCGATCCCTTGATGGACGGAGTCACTGCCGCCTATTCTTGATGTGCGCTCTATGTGCCATGTCAACATATGGGAATTTCTGTCTCTCAGTTCAAGAGGTGCGATGCTGTGACATCATCATGTCCGCCTGTGCCAAGATGCAGACATCATCTGTCTCTGGTCTTGGTGTCTTGTAAACCACAGGCCTGAAGTGGCTTGCGGTTTATAAGACAGAGAGTCAGTTGCAGGATGCATTTTAACTAACTCATACAGTTTAAACTAAAGCATGTATTAAAGGGGTTGTCCAGGCAAAAATGGACAACCCTTTTAATGTTTAAATCAGCTGGGGGCAGTGAAACAGATAAAAAAAAAAAAAAAAAGCATACTCAACTGTCCCCGTTGCTCCGGTGTCGTCCTGTGCGTCCCGGTTCTTCTGCTCCAGCGGTGTCTCCCGGGTCTCTTCCAGTGTTCCGCTGAAGCCGCTGATTGACCTCAGCGGTCACGTGACCGCTGAGGCCAATCAGCAGCCTCAGCAGGCCTCAGACGATACCTTTTAGAGGCTAACTGAGTATATTTATAAGTAAGCTTTCAGGAGTACTAGCTAGCTCCCTTCATCAGACATGGTGTGATGAAGGGAGCTAGCTAGTACTCCTGAAAGCTTACTTATAAATATATTCAGTTAGCCTCTAAAAGGTATCGCCTGATTTCTTCACTCTTCCACTACTTTCAATGGCTAACACGGTACAACATTATACTACTATCAGCAGGCCTCAGGAAGAGACCCGTGATATCACCGGTAGTGACATTGCAGGCCCTTCGCTGATTGGCCTCAGTGGTCACGTCACCACTGAGGCCAATCAGCGGCTTCAGCGGAACTCCGGAAGACGCCACCGGAGCACAAGAACCGGGAAGCTCTAGAGGACACCGGAGCATCGGGGACAGGTGATTACGCACTTATATTTATTTGTTTCACTGCCCCTAGCTGATTTAAATGTTAAAAGGGTTGTCCATTTTTGCCTGGACAACCCCTTTAATGGTGGCCCCAGGGTGGGCCCCCAAAGAGTCAGTGGGCCCAGGGTAGCCACCCTTTCTGCCCCCCATTAGCTATGCCACTGGCTATGACTAAAACAAGCTGTGCACCTGTGTGATCACATGATCACTTCAATCTTTTGTGTGATCTGAAAGTTTGTGAGGCGCACTGGTTGCTTCCTCACGCCCTACACTCAGCATTACATGGTCACTCAGATGTTCCTGAGGTATTCCTTTAATACTGAAATGAAATCTGTCCTTAATGGGTTAATATTAACAAATGCATTCTGTGTTTTTCTGTTTATTACCTTTTATATTTGCATTTTCCATGTGGAGGGTAGAGGATAGGTATTATTAATATTTATAATTATTTTTAGACTACCAATGATTTAATGGTGCACTAATTACAATAGATTAACATTGCGACCATCTAGACCCGTGATGGCGAACCTATGGCACGCGTGCCAGACAGGGCACGCAGAGCCCTTTGAGTTGGCACGTGCGCCGTCGCCATGATCGCTCACTAACGGGGAATCCGGTATAGGAATCCCGGTTTGTGAGCGATCGCTTCTTTCAGTTGTATGTGCATATGTACATACAGATGAAAGCATTCACTGTAGGCCGCGGTACGCGGAACCGCGGCTTACACTGACTGCAGAGTGTGACCTCTTCCCCGAAGCAGGCGCGATGACGTCATTCATCAGCACCTGCGAACAGAAGAAGGAGGAGGACGCTCTTCGTGGGACTGGGTGAGTAACATAAACTACTGTGTGGGGGCCTACTGTGAAGCATATACTACTGTATGGGGGACACTGAAGCATATAATACTGTATGGGGGACACTGAAACATCTAATACTGTATGGGGGACACTGAAGCATCTAATACTGTATGGGGGACACTGAAGCATCTAATACTGTATGGGGGACACTGAAACATCTAATACTGTATGGGGGACACTGAAACATCTAATACTGTATGGGGGACACTGAAGCATCTAATACTGTATGGGAGACACTGTGAAGCATATACTACTGTGTGGGGGACACTGAAACATCTAATACTGTGTGGGGAACACTGAGAAGCATATACTACTGTGTGGGGGACACTGAAGCATCTAATACTGTATGGGAGACACTGTGAAGCATATACTACTGTGTGGGGGACACTGAAACATCTAATACTGTGTGGGGAACACTGAGAAGCATATACTACTGTGTGGGGGACACTGAAGCATCTAATACTGTATGGAGGACACCGAAGAATCTAATACTGTATGGGAGGCACCGAAGCATCTCATACTGTATGGGGGACACTGATGCATCTCATACTGTATGGGGGACACCGAAGCATCTAATACTGTATGGGAGACACTGAAGAATCTAATAATGTATGGGGGACACTGAAGCATCTAATACTGTATGGGGGACACTGTGAAGCATCTCATACTGTATGGGGGACTCTGAAACATCTAATTCAGTATGGGGGACACTGAAGCATCTAATACTGTATGGGGGACACTGAAACATCTAATACTGTATGGGGTACACTGAAGCATCTAATACTGTGTGGGGGACACTGAAACATCTAATACTGTGTGGGGGACACCAAAGCATCTAATACTATATAGGGGACACTGAAACATCTAATACTGTATGGAGGACACCAAAGCATCTCATACTGTATGGGGGACACTGAAACATCTAATACTGTGTGGGGGACACTGAAGCATCTAATACTGTGTGGGGGACACTGAAGCATCTAATACTGTATGGGGGACACTAAAGCATCTAATACTTTATGGGGGAAACTGAAGCATCTAATACTGTATGGGGGAAACTGAAGCATCTCATACTATGTGGGGGACACCGAAGCATCTAATACTGTATGGGGGACACTGAACAATCTAATACTGTATGGGGGACACCGAAGCATCTCATACTGTATGGGGGACACTGAAACATCTAATACTGTGTGGGGGACACTGAGAAGCATATACTACTGTGTGGGGGACACTGAAGCATCTAATACTGTATGGAGGACACCGAAGAATCTAATACTGTATGGGAGGCATCGAAGCATCTCATAGTGTATGGGGGACACTGGTGCATCTCATACTGTATGGGGGACACCGAAGCATCTAATACTGTATGGGAGACACTGAAGCATCTAATACTGTATGGGGGACACTGAAGCATCTAATACTGTATGGGGGACACTGAAACATCTAATACTGTATGGGGGACACTGAAACATCTAATACTGTATGGGGGACACTGAAGCATCTAATACTGTATGGGGTTCACCGAAGCATCTAATACTGTATGGGGGACACTGAAGAAGCTAATAATGTATGGGGGACACTGAAGCATCTAATACTGTATGGGGTTCACCGAAGCATCTAATATTGTATGGGGGACACTGAAACATCTAATACTGTATGGGGGACACTGTGAAGCATCTAATACTGTATGGGGTACACTGAAACATCTAATACTGTATGGGGTACACTGAAGCATCTAATACTGTGTGGGGGACACTGAAACATCTAATACTGTGTGGGGGACACCAAAGCATCTAATACTATATAGGGGACACTGAAACATCTAATACTGTATGGAGGACACCAAAGCATCTCATACTGTATGGGGGACACTGAAACATCTAATACTATATGGAGGACACTAAAGCATCTCATACTGTATGGGGGACACTGAAGCATCTAATACTGTGTAGGGGACACTGAAGCATCTAATACTGTATGGGGGACACTGAAGCATCTAATACTGTATGGGGGAAACTGAAGCATCTCATACTATGTGGGGGACACGGAAGCATCTAATACTGTATGGGGACACTGAACAATCTAATACTGTATGGGGGACACCGAAGCATCTAATACTGTATGGGGGACACTGAAGAATCTAATACTGTATGGGGGACACCGAAGCATCTCATACTGTATGGGGGACACTGAAACATCTAATACTGTGTGGGGGACACCGAAGCATCTAATACTGTATGGGGGACACTGAAGAATCTAATACTGTATGGGGGACACCGAAGCATCTCATACTGTATGGGGGACACTGAAACATCTAATACTGTATGGGGGACACCGAAGCATCTAATACTGTATGGGGGACACTGAAGCATCTCATACTGTGTGGGGGACACTGAAACATCTCATACTGTGTGGGGGACACTGAAACATCTAATACTGTATGGGGGACACTGAAGCATCTAATACTGTGTGGGGGACACTGAAACATCTAATACTATGTGGGGGACACTGAAGCATCTAATACTGTATGGGGGACACTGAAGCATCTAATACTGTATGGGGGACACTGAAACATCTAATACTGTGTAGGGGACACTGAAGCATCTAATACTGTATGGGGGACACTGAAGCATCTAATACTGTATGGGGGACAATGAAGCATCTCATACTGTATGGGGGACACCGAAGCATCTAATACTGTATGGGGGACACTGAAGCATCTAATACTGTATGGGGGAAACTGAAGCATCTCATACTATGTGGGGGACACGGAAGCATCTAATACTGTATGGGGACACTGAACAATCTAATACTGTATGGGGGACACCGAAGCATCTAATACTGTATGGGGGACACTGAAGAATCTAATACTGTATGGGGGACACCGAAGCATCTCATACTGTATGGGGGACACTGAAACATCTAATACTGTGTGGGGGACACCGAAGCATCTAATACTGTATGGGGGACACTGAAGAATCTAATACTGTATGGGGGACAATGAAGCATCTCATACTGTATGGGGGACACTGAAACATCTAATACTGTGTGGGGGACACCGAAGCATCTAATACTGTATGGGGGACACTGAAGCATCTCATACTGTGTGGGGGACACTGAAACATCTCATACTGTGTGGGGGACACTGAAACATCTAATACTGTATGGGGGACACTGAAGCATCTAATACTGTGTGGGGGACACTGAAACATCTAATACTATGTGGGGGACACTGAAGCATCTAATACTGTATGGGGGACACTGAAGCATCTAATACTGTATGGGGGACACTGAAACATCTAATACTGTGTAGGGGACACTGAAGCATCTAATACTGTATGGGGGACACTGAAGCATCTAATACTGTATGGGGGACAATGAAGCATCTCATACTGTATGGGGGACACCGAAGCATCTAATACTGTATGGGGGACACTGAAGCATCTAATACTGTATGGGGGAAACTGAAGCATCTCATACTATGTGGGGGACACGGAAGCATCTAATACTGTATGGGGACACTGAACAATCTAATACTGTATGGGGGACACCGAAGCATCTAATACTGTATGGGGGACACTGAAGAATCTAATACTGTATGGGGGACACCGAAGCATCTCATACTGTATGGGGGACACTGAAACATCTAATACTGTGTGGGGGACACCGAAGCATCTAATACTGTATGGGGGACACTGAAGAATCTAATACTGTATGGGGGACACCGAAGCATCTCATACTGTATGGGGGACACTGAAACATCTAATACTGTGTGGGGGACACCGAAGCATCTAATACTGTGTGGGGGACACTGAAGCATCTCATACTGTGTGGGGGACACTGAAACATCTCATACTGTGTGGGGGACACTGAAACATCTAATACTGTATGGGGGACACTGAAGCATCTAATACTGTGTGGGGGACACTGAAACATCTAATACTATGTGGGGGACACTGAAGCATCTAATACTGTATGGGGGACACTGAAGCATCTAATACTGTATGGGGGACACTGAAACATCTAATACTGTGTAGGGGACACTGAAGCATCTAATACTGTATGGGGGACACTGAAGCATCTAATACTGTATGGGGGACAATGAAGCATCTCATACTGTGTGGGGGACACCGAAGCATCTAATACTGTATGGGGGACACTGAAGCATCTAATACTGTATGGGGGACACCGAAGCATCTCATACTGTATGGGGGACACTGAAGCATAAACTACTGTATGGGGGACACTGAAGCTTCTAATACTGTGTGGGGGACACTGTGAAGCATATAATACTGTATCGGGGACACCGAAGCATCTAATACTGTATGGGGGACACTGAAGCATCTAATACTGTATGGGGGACACCGAAGCATCTAATACTGTATGGGGCACACTGAAGCATCTAATACTGTGTGGGGGACACTGTGAAGCATATAATACTGTGTGGGGGACACTGAAGCATATACTACTGTGTGGGCGCCCACTGTGAAGCATATAATGTGGGGGGGCCCAAAGTGGAACATAAAATACTGTGTGGGGGCCACTGTGAAGCATATAATACTGAGTGGGGGCCACTGTGAAGCATATAATACTGAGTGGGGGCCACTGTGGAGCATATAATACTGTGTGGGGCAAT
Source organism: Leptodactylus fallax (assembly GCA_947044405.1). Taxonomy (NCBI): domain Eukaryota; kingdom Metazoa; phylum Chordata; class Amphibia; order Anura; family Leptodactylidae; genus Leptodactylus; species Leptodactylus fallax. The sequence goes on along the minus strand of CAMRHE010000192.1, from coordinate 1,308,183 downwards.
TCTGGAGCATATAATACTGTCTGGGGGCCACTGTGGAGCGCATTGTACTGTGTGGGGGCCACTTCAGAGCGCATTGTACTGTGTGGGGGCCCTTCTCTATTTATATCACAGTATCTGTTTTATAGCAGACAGGCTGTAATAACATTGTAAGGTCAATATAAAACAGATCCTGGTTAATTTAAGATTAAATTGCCGCATTGGCACTTTGCGATAATTTAGTGGGTTTTGGGTTGCAGTTTGGGCACTCGGTCTCTAAAAGGTTCGCCATCACTGATCTAGACTGTAAGCCCCACAAGGGTTTACAATCTATAAGGGAAGGGGGAAGGAGTTAGTTGGTGGGGGTCTCTTCATTAAGCCAGCTTCACAGGCCCTGAAATATGGAAAGAATATTGGCTTTATTTCCCAGGTTGGGGACTGAGACAGGACCCAGACTACAAGCATTATAGTGATCTATGAAGCTCAGAGTCCCTGTCTCCCCAATGAATTACTGCCCTGTGCTGAAAACATGATTACAGAACAATATAGTAGTCTTGTAGGGAGGCAAAGACTGCAAGAATCATAGATCACTATGATGCTTATAGTCTGACATACTGACATACTGTCAGTACTTTGCGGACTGAATATGCCCATGAGAAGCTGGCCTTAGGCAGCAGAAAAAATAGGATCTGCTAATAACACAGGTTTAGTCCATTCAACATTATGCAGTTAAAATGTGTTAAAACTTAGATGCCATTAGGACATCAATATGATTATCATCAAAGTGTAATGTATTAGTGGAGGAAATGGCATCCCATGCTATATAATCAATAGCTACAGCTTGTTTGCGTAAAATGAGGCTGGAGCTAATCTCTGGTGGTTGCATTACAGGTAAGAAGATTGATTAAGAAAGCACATGGAAGTGACAAGTGAACTATACATATTCTGCCTATATGGCTTGCTTTCTATTTAAAAGAAAATATAAAAGATCAAAGGCATCCTCATAGGAAAGCTACAATACACCAAGGCCATCATATGACAATGCAGCTAGGAGGAAGTTATTTAGTAACATCAGTGAAAAATCAGCTAAAAATCTGCAATAAAACTATAGCAACTGGTCAATAGCAGTTTGATGTTTACAGTTCAAGATGGAAATGAAAGATATATAGCAAAATAATAGAGATTATAGACTAAATACATCTTTATTCAATGTTAGAAAATAAACAATGAAAGATAACCCAGTTATTGAATAAACACAAGCCATGTGCACACCAGTCCGTAAACCTTACCTACCTACACTTTCAGATTACTTTTCAGAATAAGCTGTTGTGTGTGTACAATACATGACTATTCTGCATTTCTTAGCAGTTCTAATTGTCAGTTTTCTCTAAGACTAGCAGCTATCATGTCTCCCATAGACAATACCGAGAAAACAGGAGATTCTACTCTCTATTAGGCTAGGTTCACACCTGTGTCGGTGTCTCCATTGGAGGACTTCGGGCGTCACTGCTGGGCCCTGTGATTGTGCCTCACGTCATTATGTGTGACCTCATTATGCGTGACCCGGAGAGGATGCTGAGGACTGGCAAAAGCCTAGAAGCCTATCCATTAACAATATATATACAGTGGAGAAAAAAAAGTATTTAGTCAGCCACCAATTGTACAAATTCTCCCACTTAAAAAGATGAGAGAGGCCTGTAATTGACATCATAGGTAGACCTCAACTATGAGAGACAAAATGAGACAACAAATCCAGAAAATCACATTGTCTGATTTTTAAAGAATTTATTTGCAAATTATGGTGGAAAAGAAGTATTTGGTCAATAATAAAAGTTCATAACTTTTATTATAACTTTGTTATATATCCTTTGTTGGCAATGACAGAGGTCAAACATTTTTCTGTAAGTCTCCACAAGTTTGGCACACGCTGTTGCTGGTATGTTGGCCCATTCCTCCATGCAGATCTCCTCTAGAGCAGTGATGTTTTGGGGCTGTCGCTGGGCAACATGGACTTTCAACTCCCTCCAAAGGTTTTCTATGGGAGGTTGATATCTGGAAACTGGCTAGGCCACTCTAGGACCTTGAAATGCTTATTACAAAGCCACTCCTTCGTTGCCCTGGCGGTGTGCTTGCGATCATTGTCATGCTGAAAGACCCAGCCACGTTTCTTCTTCAATGCCCTTGCTGATGGAAGGAGGTTTGCACTCAAAATCTCACGATACATGGCCCCATTCATTCTTTCATGTACACGGATCAGTTGTCCTGGTCCCTTTGCAGAGAAACAGCCCCAAAGCATGATGTTGCCACCCCATGCTTCACAGTAGGTATGGTGTTCTTTGGATGCAACTCAGCATTCACTCTCCTCCAAACACAACGAGTTGTGTTTTTAGCAAACAGTTCTACTTTGGTTTCATCTGACCATATGACATTCTCCCAATACTCTTCTGGAACATTCAAATGCTCTCTAGCAAACTTCAGACGGGCCCGGATATGTACTGGCTTAAGCAGGGGGACACGTCTGGCACTGCAGGATCTGCGTTCCTGGTGGCGTAGTGTGTTACTGACGATAGCCTTTGTTACGTTAGTGCCAGCTTTCTGCAGGTCATTCACTAGGCCCCCCCGTGTGGTTCTGGGATTTTTGCTCACCGTTTTTGTGATCGTTTTGACCCCACAGGGTGAGATCTTGCATGGATCCCCTGATTGAGGGAGAGTATCAGTGGTCTTGTATGTCTTCCATTTTCTAATTATTGCTCCCACAGTTGATTTCTTCACACCAAGCTCCTTGCCTATTACAGATTCAGTCTTCCCGGCCTGGTGCAGGTCTACAATTTTGTTTCTGGTGTCCTTCCACAGCTCTTTGGTCTTCACCATAGTGGAGTTTGGAGTGTGACTGTTTGAGGTTGTGGACAGGTGTCTTTTATACTGATAACAATGTCAAAACAGGTGCCATTACTACAGGTAATGAATGGAGGACAGAGGAGCCTCTTAAAGAAGAAGTTACAGGTCTGTGAGAGCCAGAAATTTTGCTTGTTTGTAGGTGACCAAATACTTATTTTCCACCATAATTTGCAAATAAATTCTTAAAAAATCAGACAATGTGATTTTCTGGATTTGTTTTCTCATTTTGTTTCTCATAGTTGAAGTCTACCTATGATGTCAATTACAGGCCTCTCTCATCTTTTTAAGTGGGAGAACTTTCACAATTGGTGGCTGACTAAATACTTTTTTTCCCCCCCTGTAGTGGTCAGGGAACCAGGCCATCTCCAGCTGGCCGTGGGTCCTGTACCCCTCCTGGCCTGTTCGCAGTCGCACCACCTGTGACCAAGATAGTTACGCCCCTGCCTTTAGTGATCTAATGCATTTTAGCCTTAAACTAGTAACATTTTATCTGTCTCATTCCAGCTTCGTAACTTTTTAAACTTTATGTCAATGTAGCTTTACAAGACTTGTATTTTGTTACTTTTTGTTTTTGAGAGAGGACGTTAAAACATCAATTTTTGCATCTTAATTTTTTTGCTTATTGTGTAAAATAATTTACTATTTTTATTTTATGGATCATTATGGATGAGGCGATGCAAATTGTGTTTTTCAGTTTTTTATTTTTTAAGGGAACAAAAATTTAAAAATGTTTACCTTTTTTTTTTTCTGTAAAACCACCTAGGTGCTGTGGTCAGCATCTGAAGGGTTAAATGTCAAGTATGCTCTCTGATTGATAATGGGGGGGGGGGGGGTGATTTCATGAACAACCCCCTGTACAGTTTACCTGCCCATCTCCTGCTCCGGCAAAACTGTTAGCTACTTTGCTCCAACCCTGGAGCGGGAGACAAGGTAAACTGGACTTCGATACCTATATGTACCACTCCTGCAAGTGTCTATTGCGAAACAACTCTCAATAGTACCTTTTGTGGCCAACTAGTTGTTAAACCTTCATCTTGACTCTGTTTTCCACTTAGTACAATCAGTCACATCCATACTGTACATTATACAGACTGGCACACATATTCTTTGTTATATTCTGCAGAGGAATGAAACAATTTCTGCCAGTTGTTCACCCAGGTTAAATTGGTGAATGAAAAGTGCTGCAAGCCCGACTTTTTCATCTTGCGGTTTCAGTTTAAAATAACAAATATCCATCAGACCCCATTATAGTCAATGGGATCCACTGGTCACCGTAGGTGTCTGATGATTTAATGATCTGTATGTCCACTGTTCTGGTCCTCTGACCGATCGGAACGGACTCCCGGGTGCAAATGTGAAACTAGCCTTAGTGGTGTCAATCTTTTGTCCTGATTTTGTCCTCATTAGTTATCAATGGATATGACCATTAATGGTCCGTGTTTGGGACTTGTCAGAAATCTAGCCATAATTTCTTTACTGGGGACAGGTTATCATGGATGAGAAAATAACCCAGCCACAATAACTTAGTTTCTGGCAGGTGTGTCAGGCCATAGAAATTTTCTGCATTCATGGTGCTATCCATTGGCAACCAATCAAGACAAAAGACTGTCACCACTAATATTTTAGAGAAAGTCTTTAAAACTCTACAAAATTTTTAAATATATTTGCAAAATATGTTTGACTTCAAATTTAAATATATTTATGTTCATGGAAAAACATTTTTAAATAAACTCGATTGTCCTAACAACAAAAATCAGATTATATTATGCAGCAAAATATGTAAATACACTGCTATAATGTGGAGTGTGAACACCTGGGGTGCTAGAGGGTGCTGGTTCTACCAGTCTGCAAAGTGTGGGCGTCTGGAGGAAGCAGAGCCATGAGAGATTTGGTGTGCACTTGGTTGTTGGCACGCACTTCATTCTGAAGCAGGGAGGAGGAGTTGAGAAAGGGTAACCCATAGAAGTTAGAAGTACAGTGGAAAGACTCCTTGACTCCTTGCCTCCTGGCCTAGTAAATGGCCAGATGAATCCACCAAGAAGACAATCTCCACAAAACCACAACACAAGACTCCTCTTACATCAGATATTCTGCTGAAGATGAGCAATAAGCAACTTCTGCATTAGTTGTTCTTGTGGTTACCAAACTGTTTAAAGTTGTTCATCTCTTCCATGTCTACAGTAAAGAATCTAGAAACGTCCACCACTTCTGGTGCTAAAATACAGTGGCTTGCGAAAGTATTTATTTAACTTTTTCACATTGTCACCTTACAACCACAAACTTAAATGTATTTTATTGAGATTTTAAGTGACAGACCAACACAAAGCAGCAGATAATTGTGAAGTGAAAGGAAACTGATACATGGTTTTCAAAACGTGCAAAAGTATTCAGCCCCCCCTGTACTCTGATACCCCTAAATAAAATCCAGTGCAATCAATTGCTTTCAGAAGTCACTTAACTAGTTATTAGAATCCAGCTGTGTCTAATTTAGTCTCAGTATAAATACACCTGTTGTTAGGGTCTTGCCAAATGTAGCAATATCCTTACACTACTGCAGCGGTCTAGGAGGAAGGACAGAGACAAGTGAGCCCTAATCTCACCCCAGCCACTGTCCCTTCCTATTGCCTCAGTTACCCTAAACGGTAAAAGGACAACCTGAAGATGAGCCCTATACTGAGTAAGTGACACACAGAACAGGACAAGACAAAACAACACAGAAGCAGAGTGAGCAAGCCAAGGGGTCGGTAACAAACGAGCAATGCAGTACGAAATCACAATCCAAGAGAATAGTAACAAGGCAAGCCAAAGATCAGAGAAATAGCACAGTAAATATCAAGGGCACAAAGAGAGCAGGCAAAGTCAGAGCAATAACCAGCAACTTGCTGAGAAAGTGACTGATAGGTACACAGGCTGTCAATCATACAGGCCAGGAAGAGATTAACTCTATGCAGTCCAGAGAGAAATGTTCAGAACACGGGTGTGGCCGGAAATCCATTACATTGTCTAGGACCATGTTCAGACTGAGTAACAAGAAACCTACACAAGGAACCAAACTGAACACGCCTCCTTAGCCGAAGCTTGCGAGCGGAGGGTGGCGCAGAGACCTGAACAGGCAGAGAGGTTACAGTACCCCCCCTTTATGAGGGGCCACCGGACCCTCACCAGATAATCCAGTTTTAGTAGGACCCAGTATTTTCTCTGCCTTCAATTCCAGATCTCCCTGAACAACAACAACAGGCGCTGGAGGACCAGGCAAACGTTTTTTTATTTGCCTGGCGTTTCCAACCTTTACAGCTGAGACCGTCTCCTCACTGATACAATCTAAGGAGTGCAAAACAATACAATGGGATGAGCACTGATCTCCCCATTTTACAAACTCCCTTTTACCCCAATCAAAAATAGGGTTATGGAGGTTCAACCAGGGGAGCCCCAAAATAATATCGGAAGACAGATGCTCCATAACAAAAAAGCTCATGACCGCTGAATGAGCAGAACCTACTTGCAACGTGATTAAGGGTGTTTTGAATCGGACCTTACCCCTGGCCAGTGGGGCAAAATCCGCTCTAGTAACCGCCTGAGGAGTGTCAAGTGGCAAAAGCTCAATGCGTAAAGCTGAGACAAATGAGAATGTGACAAAGTTTGCCGCAGACCCAGAGTCAACTAAGGCCTGGCCAGAAACAGATCTGTCCCCAGAGGACAGAGACACAGATAACAACATCTTATTGTTATTACTGACAAATACCTGGTTGCCTGAGTGGTTCTTCCGACTACCACTCAGGCACTGAAGCTTTTCCCCTGGTGTGCGGGGTCTGATGGAGCAGTCTCGTATGATATGCCCTAAAGTACCACAGTACAGGCTGAGGTTATTCCGGAGACGATGCTCTCGTCGAGTCTTGGCATCCATAGCTCCCAGTTGCATGGGTTCCTCACCAGGAGTCATGGGAGAAATAACAGGTTTTTCAGGAGAGAGAGAGGGGAGAGACAGAAAACTTGGAAAAAGCAGACCCTATTCTCTCTTTAATATTTTCCCGGATCCTACGGTCAATACGGACAGCCAATGTCATAGCCTGCTTAAGAGTAGGGGGATCTGGGTGACCAACCCAGACCTCCTTAACACGGTCACATAGGCCTTGTTTAAAGTGGGCCTTTAGAGCTGACTCACACCAACCTGCAGTTACACTGCACTTGCGGAATTCTGCGCAATATTCCTCAGCAGAGCGTTTGCCCTGCCGCATAGTGAGGAGTTGCAATTCCGCAAGCCCAATGTGGTCTGGCTCAGCATATATAGACCCCAAAGACAAAAAAAATTTTTCAAAGTCAGTCCACTCCTCAGCCCCTGGAGGGAGTTTAAGGGCCCAAACTTGTGGATACCCCTGTAGGAGGGATATAACCACTCCCACCATTTGGGCCTAGGATGCGTGTGGATTAATCCAGAAATACAAGCTACAAGACTCCTGGAAAGTCTCAAATTTTTCTCGGTCCCCCAAAGAAATGGTCGGGGAGTAGCATCTTAACCCTAAAAGGGGCAGAAACAACTGGGGATGCTGCAGCAGCATCAGTAAGGGTCTGTTCCTGTTTAGCAAGTTCAGCTACTAGACCTGCCAAACCTTCCAACTTGGCCGCAAGGCCCTGAATAGGATCCATGCTGGTCCTGGGGGAAGAAATGGCAGAAGGTTATGGGCCGGTTATTCTGTTAAGGTCTTGCCAAATGTAGCAATATCCTACACTACTGCAGCAGTCTGGGAGGAAGGACAGAGACAAGTGAGCCCTAATCTCACCCCAGCCACTGTCCCTTCCTATTGCCTCAGTTACCCTAAACGGTAAAAGGACAACCTGAAGACGAGCCCTATACTGAGTAAGTGACACACAGAACAGGACAAGACAAAACAACACAGAAGTAGAGTGAGCAAGCCAAGGGGTAGGTAGTAAACGAGCAATGCAGTACGAAATCACAATCCAAGAGAATAGTAACAAGGCAAGCCAAAGGTCAGAGAAATAGCACAGTAAATAACAAGGGCACAAAAAGAGCAGGCAAAGTCAGAGCAATAACCGGCAACTTGCTGAGAAAGTGACATCCCGTATATAGAAAGTCTGGGCCCAGCCCCAGACCTGATAGGTACACAGGCTGTCAATCACGCAGGCCAGGAAGAGATTAACTCTTAATCTAACTTTATGCAGTTCAGAGAGAAATGCTCAGAACACGGGTGTGGCCGGAAATCCATTACATTGTCTAGGTCCATGTTCAGACTGAGCAACAAGAAACCTACACAAGGAACCAAACTGAACATGCCTCCTTCGCCGCAGCGTGCGAGCGGAGGGTGGCGCAGAGACCCGAACAGGCAGAGACTTTACACCTGTTCTGTGAAGGCCTCAGTGGTTTGTTAGAGAAAACTAGTAAACAAACAGCATCATGAAGACCAAGGAATGCACCAGACAGGTCAGAGATAAAGTTGTGGAGACATTTAAAGCAGGGTTAGGTTATAAAAACATATCCCAAGCTTTGAGCATCCCAAGGAGCACTGTTCAATCCATCATCCAAAAATGGAAAAATTATTATACAACTGCAAACCTACCAAGACATGGCTGTCCACCTTAACTGACAAATCGAGCAAGGAGAGCACTAGACAGAGAAGCAGCCAAGAGGCCCATGGTCGCTCTGGAGGAGCGGCAGAAATCCACAACTCAAGTTGGAGAATCTGTCCACAAGACAACTATAAGTAATGCACTCCACAAATCTGGCCTTTATGGAAGAGTGGCAAGAAGAAAAGAAAGACATAAGAAGTGCCATTTGCAGTTTCCCGCAAGTCCTATAGGGGACATAGCAAACATGTGGAGGAAGGTGTTCTGGTCAGATGGAACTTTTTGGCCTAAATTCAAAGCGCTATGTGTGGCAGAAAAGTAACACTGCTCGTCACCCTGAACACACCATCCCCACTGTGAAACATGGTGGTGGCAGCATCATGCTGTGGGGATGCTTTTCTTCAGTAGGGACAGAGAAACTGGTCAGAGTTGATGGGAAGATGGATGGAGCTAAATACAAAACCGGTTGGAGGCTACAAAGGACTTGAGACTGGGAAGGAGATTCACATTCCAGCAAGACAATGACCCTAAACATACAGCCAGAGCTTCAGTGGAATGGTTTGGATCAAAGAATATTCATGTGTTAGAATAGCCCAGTCAAAGTCCAGACCTAAATCTCATTGAGCATCTGTGGCAAGACATGAAAATTGCTGTTCACAGACGCTCTCCATCCAATCTGGCTGAGTTTGAGCTATTTTGCAAAGAAGAATGGGCAAAAATCTCAGGCTCTAGATGTGCAAAGCTGGTAGAGACATCCCCCAGAAGACTTGCAACTGTAAAGGTGGCTCTACAAAGTATTGATATAGGGGGATGAATACTTTTGCACATCCCATTTTTCAAATTCTTATTTGATTAACATTTTGAAAACCTTGTATCATTTTCCTTCCACTTCACAATTATCTGCTACTTTGTGTTGGTCTATCACTTAAAATTTCAATAAAATACATTTAGGTTTGTGGTTGTAAGGTGACTAAATATGAAAAAGTTCAAGGAGTATGAATACTTTTGCAAGGCACTGTAGCTTTGACCTGTCAAGCATTGACTCTACAACAATGAACATGTCCTTTGGTATCTATCACCAAAATGTTAGCAGTGGTTCCTTTAAGTCATGTAAGTTATAAAATGAGGCCTTCATGGATTTCCCTTTTTCAGCACATCTCACAGCACAGATGTCAAAGTCAATACCTTGAATTCTTTGTCATGTTCCTCAAATCATTTTTGAAATATGCATGTGGTGTGGCAGTGCATATTATTCTGTTCAAAGAAGACACTGTTATTAGGGAACACCATAGCCATGAAGGGGAGGATCTAGTTTACAACAATTTTTAGCTAGGTGGCATGTGTCAAAGCAACATGCAGATGAATGTTAGGACCTAAGGTATCACCCTGCGTCTGCTGCTTCTTCTTCTCATAGTGTATCATGGCTCCATCTCTTCCCCAAATAAGCAACATACAGTGGGGAAAAAAAAGTATTTAGTCAGTCACCAATTGTGCAAGTTCTCCCACTTAAAGAGATGAGAGAGGCCTGTAATTGACATCATAGGTAGACCTCAACTATGAGAGACAAAATGAGAAAACAAATCCAGAAAATCACATTGTTTGATTTTTTAAGAATTTATTTGCAAATTATGGTGGAAAATAAGTATTTGGTCAATAACAAAAGTTCATCTCAATCCTTTGTTATATATCCTTTGTTGGCAATGACAAAGTGCAAATGTTTTCTGTAAGTCTTCACAAGGTTGGCACACACTGTTGCTGGTATGTTGGCCCATTCCTCCATGCAGATCTCCTCTAGAGCAGTGATGTTTTGGGGCTGTTGCTGGGCAACACGGACTTTCAACTCCCTCCAAAGGTTTTCTATGGGGTTGAGATCTGGAGACTGGCTAGGCCACTCTAGGACCTTGAAATGCTTCTTACGAAGCCACTCCTTCGTTGCCCTGGCGGTGTGCTTGGGATCATTGTCATCCTGAAAGACCCAGCCACGTTTCATCTTCAATGCCCTTGCTGATGGAAGGAAGTTTGCACTCAAAATCTCACGATACATGGCCCCATTCATTCTTTCATGTACACGGATCAGTCATCCTGGTCCCTTTGCAGAGAAACAGCCCCAAACCATGATGTTGCCACCCCCATGCTTCACAGTAGGTATGGTGTTCTTTGGATGCAACTTAGCATTCACTCTCCTCCAAACACAACGAGTTGTGTTTCTACCAAACAGTTCTACTTTGGTTTCATCTGAAATTATGACATTCTCCCAATACTCTTCTGGAACATCCAAATGCTCTCTAGCAAACTTCAGACGGGCCCGGATATGTACTGGCTTAAGCAGGGGGACACGTCTGGCACTGCAGGATCTGAGTCACTGGTGGCGTAGTGTGTTACTGACGGTAACCTTTGTTATGTTAGTCCCAGCTTTCTGCAGGTCATTCACTAGGTCCCCCCATGTGGTTCTGGGATTTTTGCTCATTGTTCTTTTGATCATTTTGACCCCACGGGGTGAGATCTTGCGTGGAGCCCCTGATCGAGGGAGATTATCAGTGGTCTTGTATGTCTTCCATTTTCTAATTATTGCTCCCACAGTTGATTTCTTCACACCAAGCTGCTTGCCTATTACAGATTTAGTCTTCCCAGCCTGGTGCAGGTCTACAATTTTATTTCTGGTGTCCTTCCACAGCTCTTTGGTCTTCACCATAGCGGAGTTTGGAGTGTGAATGTTTGAGATTGTGGACAGGTGTCTTTTATACTGATAACAATGTCAAACAGGTGCCATTACTACAGGTAATGAGTGGAGGGCAGATGAGCCTCTTAAAGAAGAAGTTACAGGTCTGTGAGAGCCAGAAATCTTGCTTGTTTGTACGTGACCAAATACTTATTTTCCACCATAATTTGCAAATAAATTCTTAAAAAATCAGACAGTGTGATTTTCTAGATATGTTTTCTCATTTTGTCTCTCATAGTTGAGGTCTATCTATGATGTCAATTACAGGCCTCTATCATCTTTTTAATTGGGATAACTTGCACAATTGGTAGCTGACTAAATACTTTTTTTCCCCACTGTACATGTTTTTGGCCATTGATATGATATAAAAAAAAATGTTATTCATGAGACCGATCTACTTTCAGTTTCTCTGTGGTCCAGTTGTGACTTTTAAAGTTTTGCACTCCACCTGTTTTCCTCAAAGATTCCTCATTAGATTTATAATATTTTACACTAGTGTCCTAGTATAAATAATGCCAGAAATCTATGCCAGCAAGGATCCGGTTTAAATTTCTGTTTAGGTGCATGGACACTGGAGGATGTGTGTAACATCCTTGCCTGTCCGAGCTTTGGCACCATCCTCCTTTTATTTATATTATTTTTTATATTTTTTTCCACTTTTTTTTACTGTAATTTTTAGACCTGAAAACTCAGTGACCGTTTAAATGACCCATTTCTATCTGGAGAAGACTGGCTAATAATTCCTGATAACCCAGCTGTGTTGTGAAAGAAAATTGCCTTTGTGTAGTGTAGATATCTCTCTCTTTTGAGGAGCTCACCTCTTCCTTCTCTCTCCATACACATATATTGTATAGATCTGATCAGTGGCAGACGCACACAAATAAGTTAAGAAGAGGGTACTTTTTTTTTAATAGAGTATATCTCAATGTTTGTTATCTATCACCTGCACTATGGATTTATGAAAAGAGATAAGTTTAGTTACACTTTAACATCAGAGTTGCATCTGTTCTTCTGTCAACATTTTAGCCCGGTGCTCTGATCCTATCACTGATCAGAACAAAAGACAGAATGGCTATTTTAAAATATATATATACAGTAGTGTTCAGAAAAATACCAGTCCAACATCATTAACCTGATAAATCAATGTTATGCGTAGAAGTGATATTTCTGCATAGTAAATAATTTACTTGAAAGTGTTATAGAGCAGCAGAAAAAAAAACAGATCCAGCAATACGGACAATGCATGACGCTCATTCTGATTAACTGAATCTTTAAAAGAAAGGGATTATTCAAAATAATAGCAGTAAGGAGTTAAATTGGTGAAGTCATTCATTCTGTGCAATAACAGGTGTCAATTTTTTTTATTTAAGGTAGGAGAGTGGTAATTTTTGTACACGTTTGATTATAGTGCATCTCCTAAAACACTGGGGAAAATGGGCGTTCCAGACATTGTTCTGATGAAATCGTACTTTGATTAAAAAGAGCGAAAAACATAGAGAAGTGCAGCAAATGATAGGTTGCTCAGCTAAAATGATCTCAAATGCCTTGAAGAGGCAACCAATCCCTGAAAGACGTGGAAGGAAATGGGGAACTACTGTTCAAATGCATTGAAGAATAGCAAAAATGCAAAAGGCTCAGCCAATGATCACCTCGATATCAGAGAAGATCTGAAGTTACCAGTGACTACTGCTACAACCAGAAGACAAGTTACTAGCAAGAACTCCCTACAAAAAAAAATACATGTCTAGAAATACATTGATTGACCCAAAGAAAAATGGCACAACATTTTTTGGACTAATGAAAGCATAATTGTTCTATTTGAGTCTCCTGGCCTCAAACAGTATGTCAGATGGCCTCCAAGCACTGAATTCAAGCCACAGTACACTGTGAAGGCAGTAAAGCATAGTGGTGTAAAATTCATGAAAATTAGAAGTTTCTCATAGCATGGTGTTGGTCCTATTTATTCCATATGAGGGATCATAGATCAGTCTGAACAGATCAAAATACTTGCCGAAATGATGAGGAATGCTCTTGAAATGGCCAAGGACCCAAAACACACCAGTAAGCGAACAACATATTGGTTATAGGCAAACAGAATTGAGGTAATAGAGAACTTGTGGGGTAACAGAAGTTGGTTGACTCCATGCAACACAGATATCAAGAAGTTCTCAGAAACTATGGTTATGCCACTAAGTATTATAAAAGTTATTCAGTAATTCAAAGTAAAGTGAAATCTCAAATTTTTTTTAAAGAAAAATGCTGGCAATGCTATTTTTTTGACCAGCTTAAAGGCAGGTTCACATTACTGTCATTAATCTCCGTTGCGCTCATCCATCATAGCAGTTTAACCAGTATCAGAAGTTCGGGTTAACTTTGCTACATCTGTAAATAAATATATATATATATTTATTTATTCCATATGTTTACATTTTCAGAAATCAATATATTTATATACATATAGCTAAAAATCCATATCAATATTATAAAAAGTATATACACTTTATAATTTATATGGGGTTGATGTCTGTTATTAGACGAGGCAGATTTTACGGTAAGGCTAGGTTCACAATCCACCGCAGATTCCATCTAAAATCGCCGAAGAGAAAAGTCCTGCATGGAGGACTCATTAAAGTCTATGGGGTCCGTGGGTGTCCATGGGTAACTGCTTTGTAGGCGGGCGGGCTCTCGGTGTTTCAGGTCCCCATGCTGACCCGAACGACGGAGAGATGAATGCTAATGTGAACATAACGTTAGTCCTTTCTTCTGTTCCTATGACATAACAGAAATATAGACACAGTAAATGCTGATGTGAACTTACCCTTAGGCCTTATTCATATGTCCGCATATCATGTATATGTGGTGTCCACAATTTCTCAGACACCATACGTACTCATTCATTTCAATGATTTTATTCAGATGTCTGAGAATTTTTGTTCACTGTAGGTTTGCCAAAAAAACAATGGAAGTACATCCTTTTTTTCACTGATGCTCATGCACCATGGATGCATCACACCAATGAAACCCAGTGGTCTAGAAAGTCTAGTGGTCTGTAAAAAAAATGGATGACATCCCCATGTCATCCGTTTTTCCATAGACCTAGGGACATACAAAGTATAGAAAATGAATAAAAAAAATTAATCTGCTTTTCACAGACATGCAAAGCAGATCAACCATGGACAGCACAACACCCGCAAACAAGCAGATGTGTGAATGAGGCCATATAATTGTGCTAAAAAGTTTACATACCCCGGCGTATTTTTTGTTTTTTTTGGCCTTTTTGAAGAGAATATGAATGATAACACAAACTTTTTTCTCCACTCGTGGTTAGTGGTTGGTTGAAGCCATTTATTGTCAAACTTCTATGTTTTCTCTTTTTAAATCATAATGACAACCAAAATCATCAAAATGACCCTGTTCAAAAGTTCACAAAACCCAGTTCTTAATCCCGTGTATTGCGCCCTCTAACATCAATGACAGCTTGAAGTCTTTTGTGGTAGTTGTGGATGAGGCTCTTTATTTTCTCAGATGGTAAAACTGCCCATTCTTCTTGGCAAAAAGTCTAGAGTTCCTGTAAATTCCTGGGCTGTCTTGTATGTACTGCGCACTTGAGATCTCTCCAGAGTGGCTCAATGATAATGAGGTCAGGAGACTGAGATGGCCACTCCAGAACCTTCACTTTCTTCTGCTGTAGCCAATGACAGGTCGACTTGGCCTTGTGTTTTGGATCGTTGTCATGTTGGAACTGATGAGTGCAAATTTGCCTCCAGTATTTGCTGATAACGTGCTGCATTCATCTTTCCTTCAACTTTGACCAAGTTTTCTGTGCCTTTGAAGCTCACACATCCCCACATCATCAGTGATCCACCTCCATGTTTTACATTAGGAATGATGTTCCTTTCATCACAGGCCTTGTTGACACCTCTCCAAATGTAACATTTATGGTTGTGGCCAAAAAAGTAAGATTTTTGTCTCATCACTCCAAATTACCTTGTTCCAGAAGTTTTGAGGCTTGTCTCTGTGCTGTTTGGCGTATTGAAGGCGAGATTCTTTGCGGCATTTGCGCAGTAATGGCTTTCTTCTGGCAGCTCAACCATGCAACCCATTTTTCTTCAAGTGCCTCCTTATTGTGCATCTTGAAACAGCCACACCGATCGTTTTCAGAGAGTCCTGTATTTCAGCTGATGTTATGTGTGGGTTTTTCTTTGTATCCTGAACAATTTTCTGGGCAGTTGTGGCCAAATTTTGATTGGTCTACCTGACCATGGTTTGGTATCTGGGCATGTTATCAGGCTAAAATCACCAGGGTATGTGAACTTTTGAACAGGGTCATTTTGATGTTTTTGGTTGTCATTATGATTTAAAAAGAGAAAACACGGAAGTTTGACAATAAATGGCTTCAACCAACCACTAACCATGAGTGGAGAAAAAGTTTTTGTGTTATCATTCATATTCTCTGAAAAAAGGCTTAAAAGCCAAAAAATCTGCCGGGGTATGTAAACTTTTAGCACAACTGTATGTTGCAGAAAAGCGGCAGATTTTGCTGTGCTTTTTTTGAGCCAAAGGCAAGAGTGGCTTCAAAAATAGAAAAGAAGCTCTTATACTAAATTCACTTGTCTTTGACATAAAAAAAACATGTGTGGCCTTCGCCTTTAGATGTATTTATTTAAAACAGACCACTATTTTTACACCGATTTCTGATCAAACTGATCTTACAGATACTGAAATTGTCCACTGCCAAACCATTTAAAAAACAAAGCATGAATTGGTACAAAAACTGATTCCAAATGGTTACACGGTGGACACCCAAATCCGTCTTTTTAGAGGGATTAGTCAATGGGTGTCCCTCAAAAAAAGTCTTTTTGTGTCCGTTTTTGACAAATCAGTTTATTTTTTTCCCCTTCTTCTTCATTCTGAGCATGCGCAGAGGGAAAAATGGATTGCAAAACAGATTACTATCCATTGTAATTCATGTCCACCTTTTCCTCTGCAGACTTTCTGTCCATATTATACCTATACGGAAAACGCCAGCGTTTCTGTAGGTACACTACTGTTCAAAAGTTTAGGGTCTCTTAGAAATTTCCTTATTTTTGAAAGAAAAGCAGGTTTTTTTTTTCAATGATAACATTAAATGAATCAAAAATACACTCTATACATTGTTAATGTGGTAAATGACTATTCTAGCTGCAAACGTTTGGTTTTTAATGCAATATCTACATAGGTGTATAGAGGCCCATTTCCAGCAACCATCACTCCAGTGTTCGAATGGTACATTGTGTTTGCTAACTGTGTAAGAAGGCTAATGGATGTTTAGAAAACCCTTGAAAACCCTTGTGCAAGTATGTTAGCACAGCTGAAAACAGTTTTGCTGGTTAGAAAAACTATAAAACTGACCTTCCTTTGAGCTAGTTGAGAATCTGGAGCATTACATTTGTTGGTTCGATTAAACTCTCAAAATGGCCAGAAAAAGAGAACTTTCAAGTGAAACTCGACAGTCTATTCTTGTTCTTAGAAATGAAGGCTATTCCATGCGAGAAATTGCCAAGAAACTGAAGATTTCCTACAATGGTGTGTACTACTCCCTTCAGAGGACAGCACAAACAGGCTCTAACCATCTCTTAGTGCAGTAACAATAACTGCGTGTACACCCATACTGTCTCCTCCAATTTCTGGGTTGGTAAATTGGACGCATGGCCAAAGCTTGCCTTGAAGGTGCTGGCCTGGCCTGCCCTGCAGCAAGTGTCCTATCAGAATGTGTGTTCAGCACCGCAGGGGGTGTCATCACCGACAAGAGGATTCACCTATCCACAGCCAACGTGGACATACTTACGTTCATTAAGATGAACCAAGCATGGTTCCCACGGGACTTGGCGGTGCCAGCGCCTGAGTGAGTAGTTAAAGTATTGGCTTCCTCCTACTCCTCTGCCATATCCACCTCCTCCTGCTCCCCCTTGCCCTCTACCACCTGTCTCAAAATTATTATTTTATTTGTTTTAATTTTTTTTTTTAATTTATTTATTTTTTTATTTTATTTTATTTTTTTATGATATTATTTTAAGTACTTTCCCTACCCCATTTTTTGCAGGGCACTTGCCCTGCTATTACCCCCATTTTCCAGCCCTCTACCCCTTACTATCCCCATTTTACAGCCATTTTTGGGTCACCAAGTTCGGGTCCCCATTGATTTCAATGTGGTTCAGGTTCGAGTCAAATTTGGGTACCCGAACCAAACTTTTGGGCAACGTTTGGCCGAAATCGTCGAACCCGAACTTCGAAGGGTTCGCTCATCACTATTTGTAGCTAAAGATGTTACAGCTTCAGTCCAGGTTTCATGTTTACAACACCAGTACAAATGAAGGCAATAGTGGCTGGCTTTCAATGGCAAGATGTTACAACAAGTTTCCTTTTGCTAAGCATCTGGAAATGGTTCACGCAGATACAGGACTGTGTAAAGAAGGTGTTAGCCAGATTCATCTTTCTGTCAAACCACTATACAGATACATCTATCTTGTGCCAGTCACTTGCACTGGTTGATCATCCATAACAGAATAGGATACTGTGGGAAAAAAAACTATTTAGTCAGCCACCAATTGTGCAAGTTCTCCCAATTAAAAAGATGAGAGATGCCTGTAATTGACATCATATGTAGACCTCAACTATGAGAGACAAAATGAGAAAACATATCTAGAAAATCACATTGTCTGATTTTTTAAGAATTTATTTGCAAATTATGGTGGAAAATAAGTATTTGGTCACCTACAAACAAGCAAGATTTCTGGCTTTCACAGACCTGTAACTTCTTCTTTAAGAGGCTCCTCTGTCCTCCACTTATTACCTGTAGTAATGGCACCTGTTTGAAATTGTTATCAATATAAAACACACCTGTCCACAACCTCAAACAGTCACACTCCAAACTCCACTATGGTGAAGACCAAAGAGCTGTGGAAGGACACCAGAAATAAAATTGTAGACCTGCACCAGGCTGGGAAGACTGAATCTGCAATAGGCAAGCAGCTTGGTGTGAAGAAATCAACTGTGGGAGCAATAATTAGAAAATGGAAGACATACAAGACCACTGATAATTTCCCTCGATCAGGGGCTCCACGCAAGATCTCACCCCGTGGGGTCAAAATGATTACAAGAACGGTGAGCAAAAATCCCAGAACCACACGGGGATCTAGTGAATGACCTGCAGAAAGCTGGGACTAACGTGACAAAGGCTACCGTCAGTAACACACTACGCCGCCAGGGGCTCAGATCCTGCAGTGCCAGACGTGTCCCCCTGCTTAAGCCAGTACATATCAGGGCCCGTCTGAAGTTTGCTAGAGAGCATTTGGATGTTCCAGAATTGTATTGGGAGAATGTCATATGGTCAGATGAAACCAAAGTAGAACTGTTTGGTAGAAACACAACTCATCGTGTTTGGAGGAGAGTGAATGCTGAGTTGCATCCAAAGAACACCATACCTACTGTGAAGCATGGGGGTGGCAACATCATGCTTTGGGACTGTTTCTCTGCAAAGGGACCAGGATGACTGATCCGTGTACATGAAAGAATGAATTGGGCCATGTATCATGAGATTTTGAGTGCAAACATCCTTCCATCAGCAAGGGGATTGAAGATGAAACGTGGCTGGGTCTTTCAGCATGACAATGATCCCAAGCACACCGCCAGGGCAACAAAGGAGTGGCTTCGTAAGAAGCATTTTAAGGTCCTGGAGTGGCCTAGCCAGTCTCCAGATCTCAACCCCATAGAAAACCTTTGGAGGGAGTTGAAAGTCCGTGTTGCCCAGCGACAGCCCCAAAACATCACTGCTCTAGAGGAGATCTGCATGGAGGAATGGGCCAACATACCAGCAACAGTGTGTGCCAACCTTGTGAAGACTTACAGAAAACGTTTGACCTCTGTTATATATCCTTTGTTGGCAATGACAAAGTATTGAGATTAACTTTTGTTATTGACCAAATACTTATTTTCCACCATAAATTGCAAATAAATTCTTAAAAAATCAAACAATGTGATTTTCTGGATTTGTTTTCTCATTTTATCTCTCATAGTTGAGGTCTACCTATGATGTCAATTACAGACCTTGCACAATTGGTGGCTAACTAAAAACTTTTTCTCCCCACTGTATAAACTTATCACCCTCATCCACAAACTTCTCCACAGTGCTGCACCTCCGTACAGCTCCACCCTCATTACTGTCTATCACTCTACTTGTTCTCACCATTCTGCCAATGACCTTAGACTTGTATCCTCTGTTATCAGAACATCCCACTCCCATAGCCATGCCTTTTCTCAACCTGGAATGCTCTACCCTGGACTATCAGATTAATACCCACCCTAAAACACATCTGTATAGACTTGCTTATTACACTTCTCTACATTTCCTAACAGTAAGCTAATATTTCTAACCCTAAACTATCTTTTTTACTTCATTCCTCAGAACTTGACCCCTCCATTCAAAATTACCCTGCACTTTATGTACTTAGCATCTGTTCCATTCACACAGGGGCGCACCACTAATGAGGCGAAGTGAGGTGGCACTGTCCGTCACTGTATGGGGGGGCGTCATTTTTACTATTTATTTAACGTAAACTAGCCCAGGACAGGCTGCTTTAAAAAAACAAAAAAAAAAAACAAAGCTGAGCGGGACCTATCCTGGGCTGGCTTATGAGACGTCTGCATCTCAGCGCAGGCGGCGATACAATGACGACTTCGTGCCTCCAGCGTTGAGACGCAGACGTGCTATGTGCGGACAAGAATTGGAGGCGATGGCTCCATCAAGGGATCGCAGGTCGGTGAGGATAACTTTTTTTTTTTTAATAGGCCATTACCTGCTGGAATAAACCCAGCAGGTAACGGCCTATTTATTTACCTACCCCCGCACCTGCTCGTGGCCACCTCCACTTCCCCTTTTGCTATGGGACCAAGAAGGGTAAGTGGAGGCGGCTGTGAACAGGAGCGGGGATCGGTATGTGAGGCCGCGGGCCTCAAATACTACTTATATTATACTCTGGGGTCTTTTCCGGTGTTACTTCCAGCATGCTTTGGCCCTCTGGTGACGTCATCAAGTCGCGGCCTGGTCCACGTGACTTCTGTGTGCAATTAAACAGGGCCGAAAGCTGCAGGGAGTACACCGGAGACGAGGATAAGTAAGTAACACTGGTTTTTATGTTTGTCACCAACTGGGTCTCCGATCATTATACTCTGGGGTCTGAAAAGACCCCAGTGTATAGTATTAGTTCATGGGTGGACCACTATGGGACATAATACCGTGTGCATGGGCCACTATGGAGCACAATACCGTGTGTAGGGGCCGCTGCGGGGGCATAATATTGTGTGCAGGAACCACTATGGAGCATAATACTGTGTGCAGGGGCCACTATGGAGCATAATACCATGTGCAGGGGCCACTATGAAGCATAATACCGTGTGCAGGAACCACTATGGAGCATAATACCGTGCTCAGGGGCCACTATGGAGCATAATATTGTGTGCAGGGGCTGCTGCGGGCCATAATACTGTGTACAGGGGCCGCTGCGGGCCATAATACAGTGTAACACTGTGTGCAGGGGCTGCTGTGGAACATTATAGTGTGTGTAAATGGGGTGTTATAATCAGGGGCTATGGTGCCTGTTCATACGCTGTCTGTTTATAGTGATCGTGTGATGTAATTACAGCCTTGTCACATAGACATGTATAGGACAAGGCTGTAGTTACACTACATGTCCGCTATGAGATGAATGACACTATGTAAACAGAGAAGCGGTCACAGCGCTTACACAGGTACCATTCAAACAGCTGATCAGTAGGGGTCCTGGGTTTTTGAGCCCCACTGATTAGTTTATTAATGACCTGGAAAACCTTTTAATTAGTTAACACCTGGAGCATTATTAATAAGGGGCACTATTTATACAGGGTACACACGGACATTATTAATATAAAGATGCACTTGGGAGTATTATTCATTATGGAGGGTTATATCATATATTTTATAATTGGGGTAGCAGCAGGATGGGGGCTTTGTGTAGGTGAGGACAATGTGGGTTGGATGCCTGGAAAAGTGAGGAGCCAAAGATGTCTGTGCTGCAAACTTTACAGAGACAAGTCACAGCTGGAAGAAGTGGTCATGGCGGTCCAAAGGGAGGAGAAGGGAAATGTGAAGGATTAGTCAGAGACGTCACCTGTAAGTCACAAAATGTTACTGCACTGTATTCATCTAAATGATAGAGGATAAATACCTGATTCATGGGGGTCTGTCTGCTGAGACCCCCACTGAGCCTGAGAATTGGGTCTTTTTCCCCAACTGGGTGGGAATTCAGCCTGGCTGCGGCTGAATATAGGCATGTCACTTGGTGGATGGACGAACCCGCGTGGCTCTCACTCACTTCAATGGGAGTGACAAAGATAGCCAAAGTACAGTTGTTAATGCCGTGTTGTTGATCTGATACTGAAGTAATGCAGTAAGAAGAATTCTTAAAAACTGTTTTATAACTTTGTGTATTGTGTATATTGTGCGACGATAACAGCATGTGAAGCTAGTAGCATGTAAACTCTTTTTTTTTTGGGGGGGGGGCGTCTTTCTATAGTCCGCCTCAGGCAGGAAAGAGACTAGGTTCACCACTGCATTCACAGATACTATCTAGTGACTGGTTCATACAGCTTGAGGTTGGGTTCACACTTGCTCCTGCACTCCGTCCGCTGCGAATCCGACCTAAATGTCGGAAAACTGGATAGGGAAAGGTTTGCGACGCTTTGCTTAAAAATCCATTCACTTGAATGGGTTTTTAAAGCAATGCGCGGATGTGCACTTACACCCTCTGCGCCATGTAGCCACTTTTTTTTCGTCGGAAACAAAGTGGGACATGCAGGACTTTGTTTCCAACAAAAAAAAACGGCTTCGCGGCGTAGAGGGTGTAAGTGCACACTGACGCATAGCTTTAAAAACCCATTCAAGTAAATGGGTTTTTAAACAAAGTGTTCCCTATCAGTCCGTATCCAGTTTTCCGACATTTAGGTCGGATTGGCGGCGGACGGAGTGCCGGCGCAAGTGTGAACCCACCTTCACTTGTATTACCTTATGTATCAAAAGATCTGTACCATTGTACCAAACAAGCCTTCTTACCACTTGTGTCTCCCTATTTCCTCATAGATTGTAATGTCTTGCAAGTAGGGCCCTCACTCCTATTGTTTGATATGTTAATTATTTTGTTACAATGTAACATCTGATATTATCTCTTTATGTATCCTTTGCTTTGTAAAGTCCTGCAGAATATGTTGATGCTATAAATAAAATTATTATTAAAAAAAAAAATTCACCATTTCATGAATTACAGCAATTATTAAACTTACTGTTTTTACAACAAAGATAATTCCTATAAAGATGTATTTTTAATATTTTCCTACTAAAAGTCTTACAGGATATTTACATTAATTTTATAATTTCATTCTATGTGTTTTGGGCTACAATACAAGAAGAAAAATGCTGTTTAAGGCTAGGTTCACACCTGCGCTGGGTCTCCGCTGGGGGATTCCGTTTCCCATTCTGCTTTAAAAATGCAGAGAGAAAAGTCCTCCAAGCAGTGCTTTTCTCTCTGCATTTTTCCGCCCCTTTTGGGCACAAACCGAGAGGAAACCCAGCGGACCCCATTATAGTTTATGGGATCTGCGGGTTTCCAAGGTTAACAGCTTTTTTAAGTGGATTAGGTTTCCATTCCTGGGTTCCCAAGCGGACCCCCCCCACGAAAAGAAACCCGAATGCAGGTGTGAACCTAGCGTAAGGGTATGTTCACATGGAGCTTTTTGCAGGCTGATTTTGAGGCGGAATCCGCCTCAAAAAACGCTGCCCATTCATTTCATTGAGAGTCAGTAGCAGTTTTTTTTTCCTTTAGCTGACTTTTTTAGCTACAGGAAAAAAAAAAGAAACCTGACCTATCTTCAGGCGGATTCCACCATGAAAAATCAATTGAAATCAACGGGATGCGTTGAAAAAGTGACGTGGTTTTTTTACGCAGTTTTTGACGCTTTTTTTTTGCAAAAACTGCAAGTGTTTTTTCTTTTTTCAAAGGGAAGTTTCCAGGTCCATACAGTGTGCTGGAGCAAAAAAACGCATCAAAAACTGCAACAAAAAACACATCAAGTAAAAAACGCGTCAAAAAAAGTTTCCTAATTCCTGAAGCAGATTTTTTCAGCCTGCAAAAAACTCCATGTGAACATACCCTAATAGGTAACCTATCAGACTGGCTGCCAGCGTTTACTCCTGTCCCTATCTCTCTTCCCATGGATGATCTTTTAACCTTTTTGAGAGCTTTGATTTGTTCATACCTAAATCAACTTAAAAGATCAGGAAAGGAAGGAAAGTACTTGAAAATAAGTCGATATATAATATAGAATATATAGAATAAGCCAGTCTGCCAGATCAGCTACTAAATAGCATTCTACTGCAGTGTCAGACTGGAATGTCTAGGGCCCACCAGTGGAATTGCTTCTAGGGGCCCACCATCAGGACCCCTGCAGATCAGCGGTACCGAGACAGAGCGGCTAAAGGTAATAACATGTAGGGAGCCATGCTGCTCACCCGCCATACCATGTGCACCACTGCACTACCTAAATCCACTGCTACACCCTGTACGGCAAGTGAACACTCTCCTAGAATTGTTACCTGTAGCCGCACTGTCCTGGAAAAGCTGATCTGCAGAGGTCCTGGCTGTTGTATCATAGCAGATGTAATATTGCTGGCCTATCCTAAGGACAGGCCAACAATATTAGAAAGATGGATAAATCCTTTGAAGAGGTTATCCAGGAATTTGCGCAACCCACGTCCCGTGCGGGAGGTGTAAAATAAAAAAATAAATAAAAAAGCATACTCACCTGTCCCTGGCACTCCATTGTCCACTGCCAGGTTCCATTCAGTCTCGTGCCAGCGACTCCTTGCTGGGAGTCCTATACCTCATGTGACCATGAAGACCAATTAGGTACAGAATTTCCAGAAATGAGGGGCCGCCATGAGACCGAACAGACACAGGCAGGGGACAACAGGGTGCTGGGGACAGGTGAGTATGCTTTTTTTGAAATTTTTTTTATTTTTACACCTCCCTGGTATCCGCCACAGTGGTCGCTCCAGTTTATGGACAACCTCTTTTAAGGGGTTGTCTGGGCCAAATTTTTTTATGGCCGCTTCACTGGTCCCCCCATACAGTGGCCTCTTCACTGGTCCCCCATACTGTATGGGGAATAGTGATGGAGCCATTATATTGTGTGGGAGCAGTGATGGGGGCTGACATTCTGTGGGAGAGACATTAAACTGTGTGGGGCATATTAAAGGGGTTGTCCAGGGTTAATTTCTTTTATTGCCTATGCTCAGGATAGGCCATAAATACCTGATCAGTAGGGGTCTGACACACTGCCCCATCAACCGTTCAGAGCCACTTCCGCCCGTTCTGTACACAACAGAGGGCCAGAAGCAGAAAGCTCCATCCACTGTTTAGTTGCCCGGCGCCTTCAATGCAGCTCAGCTCCTACTGACTTCAATAAGTGCTGAGATACAGTGAAGGAGCCCGGCTAATACACAGTGGACAGAGCTTTCTGCTTCTGGCCCTGTATTGTGTACAGGATGGAAACCAGAAGTGGCTTCGTACAGCTGATTGGTCTGGGGTCGGCCCCCAACAGATCAGGTATCTATGGCCTATCCTGAGGATAAACCATAACAAATTATGCCTGGACAACCCCTTTAATATACCCCCCCTAATGCGCCACACTTTAAAGAGGTTGTCCAGTATAATTTTTGTCTTTTTTTCTAATTAGTCCGGGGGGAGGTAAACCCCCCCCCACAAAAAAACAAACAAACAAAAACATACTAAACATACTCACCTGTCCCACGTGCTCCGATGTCAGCAGGTCCCAGCACAGTCCAGTCCTGCTGCTCCACTGTCCTCTTTTACCGAAAGTCCTCACTGGCTGTAATGTCCCAGGTCCCTTCCTTTAGGCTTCTGATTGGCCTCAGGGATCATGTGACATCACAGGTAGTCACGTGCAGGGGGAACTTGCCCTGGAAGAAAACAGAGCTGCAGGCCGAACCGCGCTGGGAGACACTGGGGACAGGAGAGAAAGTTTGGGTTTTTTTTTGTTTTTTTTTTCACCTGCCCCAGTGTAAAAAAAAAAAAAAAAAAAAAAATGTTATCCTGCACAACCCCTTTAATGTCCCCCAGGCTATTGGCGTCCATCACTGCCCCCACCCCCAATGAACCCATGAATGGTCCCCATACAGTTAAGAGGCCACTGTATGAGAGGGGGAATAGTGAAGGGACCACTGTATGGGGGGGGGGGGATATTGAAAGGGCCACTGTATTCCCATACAGTGGACCCTTCACTGGTCTCCCCTATAGCAGTATTGGAGTTTCTGCGACTTAGGAATTGTTATGCTGGAGCCCTAGAGCAGGCACCAGCATAACAATACAGTGAGAAATTAGCTGGGGTGGGAGGGGGGATTACAACTCTCAACAGACCCAGAGCATGTGGAGCTGCTGGGGGTTGTAGTTATCAGAGTGGTCAGTGAAGTTGAAAGATTTGGGGGCAAAGTAGGGGGAAAAGTTGTTTTTTTGTTTGCGTGGTTAAGTTGTACTTACCTTTCATACTGCTGTTCTGGGCTCCTATGCAGAAACGCGTCGCCACGGACAGCATCAGTACATCAGTGATGCTTGCAGCAACAAGCTGCAACTGGATTGCTTCCAACAGCTGCCCATCAGGATCCCCCTACCCCCTCCCTAGAGTGAATTCCTGTAACGGTTACAGGTGCTGCAGCGATATCTCAGATACTTGAAAGAGATACAGCTTTAGTACCCACAACTGCAGTTACCAAGAACACAGTGAATGAGCAGCGCAGCACCTGGCATGTAAACAATACTGGGATAGTATAATATGCTCCACAGTGGCCCACACACAGCAGTATATGCTCTGCAGTGGCCCCCCACACAGCAATATATGCTCTGCAGTGGTCCCAACACAGCATTATATGCTCCTCAGTGGCCCCCACACAGTATTATATGCCCACAATGGCCCCCACACAGTATTATATGCCTACAGTGGCCCCCAAACAGTATTATATGCTCACAGTGGCCCCCACACAGTATTATATGCCCACAGTGGCCCCCACACAGAATTATATGCTCCGTAGTGGCCCCCCACACAGCAATATATGCTCCGCAGTGGCCCCAACACAGCAATATATGCTCCGCAGTGCCACCAACACAGCATTATATGCTCCGCAGTGGCCCCCCACACAGCATTATATGCTCCTCAGTGACCCCCACACAGTATTATATGCCCACAATGTCCCCCACACAGTATTATATGCCCACAATGGCCCCACACAGTATTATATGCCCACAGTGGCCCCCAAACAGTATTATATGCTCCGCAGTGGCCCCAACATAGCAATATATGCTCCGCAGTGGCACCAACACAACATTATATGCTCCGCAGTGACCGCCCACACAGCATTATATGCTCCTCAGTGACCCCCACACAGTATTATATGCCCACAATGTCCCCCACACAGTATTATATGCCCACAATGGCCCCACACAGTATTATATGCCCACAGTGGCCTCCAAACAGTATTATATGCTCACAGTGGCCCCTACACAGTATTATATGCTCACAGTGGCCCCCAAACAGTATTATATGCTCCGCAGTGGACCCAACACAGCAATATATGCTCTGCAGTGGCCCCCACACAGTATTATATGCCCACAATGGCCCCCACACAGTATTATATGCCCACAATGGCCCCATACAGTATTATATGCCTACAGTGGCCCCCACACAGTATTATATGCTCATAGTGGCCCCCACACAGTATTATATGCTCACAGTGGCCCCCACACAGTATTATATGCCCACAGTGGCCCTCACACAGTATTATATGCCTACAGTGGCCCCCACACAGTAATATATGCCCACAGTGGCCCCCACACACTATTAGATGCTCCTCAGACCCCAGAATATAATAATCAGAGGCCCAGGAGAAGTGATTAAAAATAACAAACACTTATACTCACCTTGTCTTACATCTCCGGGGCATCCTTGCTCTGTCCTGCTGTCTTTCCCATCTTCCTTGGTCCAGACGTCACCGCTGGGGCCTGTGATTGCACCTCAGCAGTCACGTGGGGCACAATGATGTCATTACGCCGGCGCGCCAATGTCACCGCTGGGGCCTACTCACAGGCCCCTGCAGTGAGGCCGGAAAAGTACCGGAGACGATGCTGAGCTCAGGACAGCCAGGTGAGTTTTTTTGGGTTTTTTTGTCACTTTCCCTGGGCTGGCATCTAATGTAAAGGGGCCCCAGCCATTTCCAGCTGGCCGCGGGCCCCATACCCCTTTGGTCGCAGTCACAGCCCTTGTGACCACGATCGTTACGCCACTGTCCTTTGGTCAGGGGCCCGATCGGGATGGTCAGGGACCGGAATGGGCCCCTGACCGTCCCGATCAGACCCCTGACCTTTGCATTGGCAAAATGAGTACTAATTGTTGGGGCTTGGGGCCCACCCAGGGATTCACTTGTTCCCTGGTGGGCCAGTCCGACCCTGTTCTACAGTTTATACAGCAAATACTTGGCAAAATTTTTCTGGCTCTTTCAGTCCTACGATGGGTGGCAGTCCTGGCAGTCCAATTGATTAAAAAGTGACAGCATATAATAGCGATGGCATATCAAAATTACCTTCCAGCCCAGAAAACTTCTTAAGGATGAAGCCCCACGTGGCATAAACAAAAAATGTGGCATTTTACAGTCCCTGCAAAGTGGATGGGATTCTAGCGAATCTCTTCCACACAAAATGCAAAAACTGCAGCATTTTACAGTCCCTGCAAAGTGGATGGGATTCGAATACGTTTACATGGGGCTTCAGCCTAAAGAATATAGTGGAAGATAAACTGCATAAAAATGTGTAAAAATGTTACTATTTGTCATCCTCTATTAAGCCAGTCACTGAAGACTCTAATATCAGACTCTCAATTTTTAGATTTATGTTAAAAAAACACAAGCAAACAATTCTTTATTAATAGAAATAGAAAACCTAATGTTAGGGGTGAAGGTGTTGCCAACAGCACTGTCCTAACCTGCAACTTGGATGCCACGGATATGATGAAAACTCACTAATGATTGTTAAGTCTGTCTTTCTAAACCAAAAGATTTCGTGCTGTTTCTCCATTGAAATCACTTCTTTGTACAATAATTGGATTTGGCATTGATCAGGTTGTTTGCTAATTTCCTTACTTCACTGAAAAAATAATGATCATGCTTGTTGGTAATGAGACTTTCCTAATCCAATATATTTTTACTAGATGCAAATAAATAGACGTTTTCCTTCTCAGCATATGCAGTAGCTTAAGGCATGGTATAAATACAAAATTTATTCAAATCTGTTCTGCTATTGAAGTGTTATATTTTTTCTCAGTAAAAAATTTAATAAAGGCAAACATGTCAAATTGCCCAAAATGTATTCATCTAATTAAAGGGATCTTTCAGATTAAACCACCTATGAATGTACCACACAAAAAGATTTTACTGAGGATTCCTATGACATCATTTTCTGTAATTCTATAGAACAGTGATGAGAGATGTACCTTCTGCTATAGCTTTAAAATGGATGACAAGCAACAACCTGGAGATTGAGCAGTCTGGTTGCCTAGGCATACAGCAAAAGACTTTTCTCTGCAAAGAAGTCTTGCAGAATAGACTTCTAGAGTTGTAAGGTGTGGAAACCTAAACCTATCACTTTACAAATGCCATTTGGTAGATGACCTAGATGTTCCTCCCTACTCACAATGGGCATTCGATATCATTGAATGCAGGGCTGGCTCCAGGTTTGTGTGTCATCTTGGGTGACAGAGCCCCAGTGGGCCCCTTTTGGAGTAACCCATGCACACTGCAGCAAAAAAACAATCGAACTTCAGTGCTTTTTGCTGAGGGAGACCTACTAGAATGGACTGTAATACAGTCCATTCCATACAAGTAGATACAACCTGTTCAGACATCAGAAAGTAAAAGAGGAATTTGAGGCAGACATCTGCCTCAGATTCTTCTTTATTTTCTGCCCCTGGCTCACGATGCAGAACATCAGCATTCTGTTACGGCTTCCACCGCTGATTAGGCCCAAATAAATGAGTCTAACCGATGGGGAGTCTCAAGCCGCGGTCTCCAAATCAGCTGCAGAATCTGCGGCAAGATCCAGCTTTTTTTTCAGCTTCCTGCTCCAGTTAGTTGCAATAGGAGGCAGAATGAGGGAGGAATCTGCTGCTGATTTAGGGGAGAAATCTGATGCAAAATCAGTGCCAGATTCCACCGTGTGAACAGAGCCTGATACTGTTAATAGTGCCACTCCACATAGGCCCCCACACAGTATCATATGCTCCACAGTGGCCCTCACACAGTATTATATGCCCACAGTTGCCCCCACACAGTATTATATGCCCACAGTGGACCCCACACAGTAGTATATGCTGCACAGTGGACCCCACACAGTATTATATGCTCCACAGTGGCCCCCACACAGTATTATATGCCCACAGTAGCATCCACACAGTATTATATGCCCACAGTAGCCCTCCACACAGTATTATATGCTCCACAGTTGCCCTCACACAGTATTATATGCCCACAGTGGCCCCCACACAGTATTATATGCTCCAGAGTGGCCCCCACACAGTATTATATACTCCACTGTGGCCCCTACACAGTATTATATGCTCCACAGTGGCCCCCACACATTATTATATACTCCCAAGAGCCCCCCCAGAGCCGGTGCTATTATTATACTCTGGGGTCACCAGAGTATAATCGCCAGGCCCCTTTCCATTAGCAGTATGTATAGCGGTCGGGGAACCAGGCTTTCCCCAGCTTGAAATGGCGGGATCCTGGACCACCATGATAACGGTCGGGGAAAGCCTGGTACCCCGTACCATTACGCCACTGCCAAGTGGGCCCCCTCAGGAGCTTGGGGCCCCGGCACTTGCCCGGGTAAGCCAGGTGCTGACGCCCGCCCTGGTTGCACGCATTGTGAAATGTGTCTAAATATATTTCTATGCAGTTGTATGTATGTTTTGTGTGCATAAGTTGTGAGATATATCTTTCATTGTGTGTCTCCCATAGGTATGCACAAGAAAAAAAACGAACTTTTGTTAGGCTGAGCCACCGATTCCTAACTGGGGTGCTGCAGAAAGCCACCAGAAATGCCATGACACTTTGGTGGGAAGATGACTGTTTGTCTTGAATAAACTCTGTGTCCTCAGATTGCAGATATAGTTGAATACAATGGTGAAGAAATAAGCCTCCCTGCTCCATTATTTCAGCTGCTACTAGTGATGTCTACAACTCTTTGCAAGCCTGCAGCATCGAGCTGGAGACAAGGGCAGGAGATCTGCAGGGAGCCTAATGTGAATGGGGCTTTGTAAATATTAGATCTTTTTAATATGGCACAACAACTGTATGGGGGCCAATGGAAAACATTATACTGGATAAAGAAAAAGTTTTCTTCATGTATAAATTAATGTATAAATTTAGGCACTACATCTGATAAGCAACAATTTGACAATATGATGTTGTCATTGTGTTGCGCCTGTTGCCAAAATTTTTACATAGTAAAATAGAATTTTATTGTATTCTTGTAATTGATAGTATTTTGTGTTTTCACAGGAGTCAAAAATGGCAAACATGGAATTGAGCAGAAAGGACTGATCTTTACATGGCAATGGTGAGATTAACATGTGAGCCGTCAGTAATCCACGTAACATACAGATGAGTTATTAATCTGACATTTATTTGGATGTCTTTAAAAGCTATGTTGACCTTTACAACTTTTTTTTTTATTATTTCAATGTTTGGTAGTTTTATGTTTTAGAAGGCAGGGTTAAAATTATAAATCGACGAGCCTCAACTAGCAGTCAGTCAGGGTGTTGCAGTAAGTTGAAGAGCAGCAGAACAGTGGCAGACACACTGAGACAGGCTGCTAAAGACCACTGGGTCTCAGAGAAACTTGATTGGATCCAGATTTGGAGAAGAAAGCCTTAGTTGCCAGTGAGGAACCTTTTCCACAACAAAGTGCACTTATTACCTGAGCTTAGCCAGACGCAGAGACATCTAGAGGGGTTTCAGAGAGAAACCCCTTTTTTTCCACTGCAGCCTGTGGGAGGTTTGTTAAAACACCAACCACCACTATGAACAGAAATTTCTAAGAGGTTTTTGTTGCCTTCTGTGATAAGATATGACACTGAATCAGTTTAACCAGTTGCAGAAGTTTGGGTTAACTCTGCAACATCTGTGCATGCACTTTGGAACTGGGACACTGCAATTCATATCATGTTTTTTAGTCGTCTATGCTTTCCTATACAATTGGAAAAAAGGTATGCCAATGCATATTTCCCCAGTGGAAGCCAATGACAAACTTTTGACCTCTGTTGGGTGAAGGAAGTCCTATGGATTCCTTTTGATGTGCATGATGGGAACTTTTCTTAGTGTATATGCCAAATGTAGAACTCGAATGCAGTGTGCACTGAACCTTATAAATGTGTGTAAAAAACAAACAAATAAGAACATTGTAAATGTAAAGGTTTTTAATGTATTATATTTTTTTATGTCAAATGTCAAAATTCAGTGCTATTCTCTGTTCTTGTCTCTATGTATTAATTCATCCAAATAAGAGAATAAATGTATGCAAGACAAAGTCCAAATAACCTTTGTGATCTTCAAATATCAGCACATAATGTTCTTTGTAGTTTTTATTGCTGATATTTCAACTTCTGCTTGTAAAAAGGGATACAATTTCTAGTTATGCAATGTATGAACTATCTCAAGGATACACAGATGGGGCAGCAGATTTATAAAAGTCCAGTAAGCAGATTAATCTAAGAACAAATTATAAAATTTAGGCCAGAAAAAGTTGAATCTGCAATGATTTTCCTTGTCATAGCTGTGTTCTATGTAGCAAAGGCAGCATGTGATAATGAGGAAGAACAAGCAAATATACACTATAAGAAATGCTTATGCCTGTAGTCTGCTGTTTTTCACCAATGAAGATGTACACACGTGGACAAAATTGTTGGTACCCCTCGTTTAATGAAAGAAAAACCCACAATGGTCACAGAAATAACTTGAATCTGACAAAAGTAATAATATATACAAATTCTATGAAAATGAACAAATGAAAGTCAGACATTGCTTTTCAACCATGCTTCAACAGAATTTTAAAAAAAAAGAAAACTCATGAAACGGGCCTGGACAAAAATGATGGTTCCCTTAATTTAATATTTTGTTGCACAACCTTTTGAGGCAATCGCTGCAATCAAACGATTCCTGTAACTGTCAATGAGACTTCTGCACCTTTCAACAGGTATTTTGGCCCACTCCTCATGAGCAAACTGCTCCAGTTGTCTCGGGTTTGAAGGGTACCTTTTCCAGACGGCATGTTTCAGCTCCTTCCAAAGATGCTCAATAGGATTTAGGTCAGGGCTCATAGAAGGCCACTTCAGAATAGTCCAATGTTTTCCTCATAGCCATTCTTGGGTGTTTTTAGCAGTGTGTTTTGGGTCATTAACCTGTTGCCAGACCCATGACCTTCGACTGAGACCAAGCTTTCTGACACTGGGCAGCGCATTTCTCTCTAGAATCCCTTGATAATCTTGAGATTTCATTGTACCTTGCACAGATTCAAGACACCCTGTGCCAGATGCAGCAAAGCAGCCCCAGAACATAACAGAGCCTCCTCAATTTTTCACAGTAAGGACAGTGTTCTTTTCAAGATATGCTTCATTTTTCCATCTGTGAACATAGAGCTGATGTGCCTTGCCAAAAATTTAGATTTTTGTCTTATCTGTCCATAGGACATTCTCCAAGAAGCTTTGTGGCTTGTCAACATGTAGTTTGGCAGATTTCAGTCTGTCAGATTCAAGTTATTTCTGTGACCATTGTGAGTTTTTCTTTCATTAAACGAGGGGTACCAACAATTTTGTCCACATGTGTAGCTGTCTAACACCTCTTTATTGCAATCCAAGAAATGTTGCAATTCAAAGAATGCAAATCAACCAGGATGTGAGACTAAATAAATTTTAATATAGAAAGACAGTAAAGTATTTGTCTTATTGGAGCATTAAGAGGTTTGTCCCACAATTAAAGGGTGCCTACCACCTCCCCCAAGCATATTTGGGGTCACTGTTGTATTATAGAACATATTAAAATGACAAACCACATCCCTTTGTTGTGTATGGTGCTTTTGTAGCTTTGGAGAAAAATAACTTTGAAGTCTTATGCAAATGAGGCAGTTGATGCTCTGGGGTTGGACCTTCAGCTCTGGAAACACTGCTTTGGCTGTTCAAGTAGGATGGGCGATGTCATGGCAGTGGGAGGATCAAATCTCACTGCACAGGGTAGTGCTGGCAGGAGATGGTAGGTATCACAATGGCAAGGCAGTACTCCAGGAAGCTGAAGTCCCACCCCCCAGTGCACCAACTACCTCATTTGTATATTGTTTCAATGTTGTTGTTCTCCAAATCTACAAAAGTTACAAACATAACAAAGGTTTGTGGTTTATCACTGTAATGTGTTCTATAACATGTTGGTGACAGTAAAAATGTTGTAGACTCAGTTTAAATATTACAGTTCTCAGGAACTGAAGTGGATTAGTCCATCTGCCTAGATCCTATTGGACATAGAGGCAAAAGTAGTTCCTGATATTGTGCAGTTCTGTGATTATCAACTGCACTGATTACATTAGATTGAAGTTCTGAGAATGCAAGAAAAAGAATACCAGGTTGTGTCATACCAAGTGTGAAACAGCAATATCTACACACATGAGCATATATTAAAATTACTGCAATTGAACAGTCATTACGTTCTATATGATCAGAGACCCCACACATACTAGCTGTTCCAGGCAGGCCTCAAGCACTGGAACCTATACAAGGGACAGAGCTGGAAGCTGAGTATTCCTTTCCCTGTTTACAGGCAGCACCGGAGTACTGCAGCTCCATTCCAATTCCTGGTGCCTTGGAATATTCTCCTTTCCTGTGAATATTGGTGATACAAGGTGAAAAGTCGTACCATGGGAAGCACTAAACTACAAGTTACTCAATTGCTTGTTATAAACATGCTTGCACACCAAAGTAGTCTAGAATTAGCTAGAATTTTAAATTGTATTACAATTTGTCATGTACAGACCATCCTAGCACATGACGTGGATGCATCTGTCAGTGTTTAATTCAAGTGACATAACAAGCAAAACAGTTATAAAATAAAAAGGGAGAAAAACAGAAAAACCTTAAAAATTACAGTTCTTCTGATCCAACAGATCTTGGGAAGATTCTTCTGGCACGTAGCCTGGTTGACTCCAAAGGTGTGACAAAATTTTCTCTGGATATCAATAGTTTTTATAACATTAGGCTATGTCTCATGTTTCAGAGAAGCTCTCTTGGTTTATAGTTCCTAACCCCTGTAAGTCACTGGAGAGTGGATTAATAAGGAGGCGAGTCCCATGAATATTAATTGTTCCTGTCTAGTTCACCCCCGCCCATATGGGATGGAGATTGAAATGTTTCTTTGTCATTTACTGAATCTGGGAAAACTGTGTCCACCAACTTCTTCCCCCTCTTTCCCTGATGTCTGGTAGAAGTTTGTGTTTGGAATCTTCTGCATTTTAAAAATCACCAGGAAGGCCTTTCAAAGACCATAAGAAAAAAAACACAGGGGGCCTCCTTTCATGCCACAGCCAATTTTCATTTTTGCATTTCTATTTTTCCCTCCCCCCATTCCAAGAGACATAATTTTTTCATTTTTCAGTTCACATAGTCATATGATGACTTATTGTTTGCGAAAAAAAATTGTAATTTGTAATGGCACCATTCAATATCCTGTGCAATGTACTGGGAAGCTGGAAAAAATGCAGAATGAGATGGAATTGGGAAAAAAACGCATTTGCGACAATTTCTTATAGGTTTAATTTTTACAACATTCACTATGTGGCAAAAATGACATGTTACCTGTATTCTGCAGGTCAGTACGATCACTGTGATACCAAATTTGTAATGTTTTGATACTGTTTAAAAAATTAAAAACTGCAAAATAGAAAAGAAAATTGTGTTGACATATTGTGACACCTGTGATAATAGACTGCCGGCTGTCATGACAACCGATCCCTGCCCTCCGATGAGATGAAATCCCTTTAGATGCCACGGTTCAGTTTGATCGCGGCATCTAAAGTGTTAACAGCTGCGATCGGTGTCAGCACTGATCACCGCTGTTAGCAGCTCTCTCCATACACCCCTTCACACCCAATCACGTACATGTATGTGATTTTGCGTGAAGGGGTTAAACTTGGTACCCTAAGGCCCATAGGGATAGTAAATATTTTCCTCTTGAATGTACTCACTACATATACACAAAAATCAACACTATAACTCACTGACAAGTATATACTGGTAGGGGTTTTCATTGCACCATAAGAAGGTAAGACCTCACCTACGTGTTCTCCACTGCATTATATACACTTATGCCCCCCCCATACTCTGACACTTATAGGACGTCACCTATTTTAAAAATAAACTTCATTTTCCTGCCCCTCAGTCTATGGCCCTTTCCTTAACCACTTCAGAGCCTACAAAACAAATGAAATGCAAAATGGTTAGAAACACTCAAAAATTGCAAAACATAGTGATGAGCTGTTCTGGACTTAGACCTTCCTTTTGCCCCTCTTGTACTTAGCACTGGGTTTGTGACCACCACACAGTGATGCTATGCAGGGCTGCTATTTCTGGGCCCCTTACAGCCTAATCATCTAGGGCCCCCCAATTTATTAATCCATTTGTACAATGGCGGAAGGGGAGCTAGAATTGTTAACAAGGCTCCAGCCTTTTAATAATTGTGGAACATCTTAGAATAATGTCCTATGCATCAGAATTGAAATCTATGTCAGTTTTGTGGTGCAAGGTATAGTAAAGGTGCTGGGAGACACACATGATAAATAAGTCTCTATGTCTTCAAATAGGTTTGGCAGCCAAATGGTGGGCAAAAGTCATAAAGAACTGAAAGGAGAGTTTGTTAGAGGAGTTTTAAGGATTTATAAATATTTAGCTAGGAGCAGGTAATGAGTTATATAAAAAAAAGAACCAAAAAATCATGCTGATCTCTTCTATCTTCCCACTTCTTTACTTCCACCACTCTGGTGATCCTCACTGTTCTCTGCTTATTTCCTGCAGCAACCATATGCTATACATTAATCATATGACTACTGCAGCCAATTACTGGCATTGGCGGTGAATGATGTAAGGCGTGTGATTGCTGCTGGAAGTAAGCAGAGACCCCTTGGAAACACTCGTTTAACAATAAATTATCTCTCTTGCATACTATAGTCTTTTATATGCCAGCTACAATAATAGATCATTATACTACATAGATCTGTTAGAGGTGAGGCAACATTCACATCCGCATCAAAGACTCCATCACTGTGTCCACCTAAATCACTGGAAGAAAAAGTCCTGCAAGCACAAATTTTCATCTGACTCTTTCAGTTAAAAAACAAACAGCAACCAACGGGCCCCGTTATAGTCAATGGGGTCTGTCAGGCTCTGCATGGGTCTGCTATTTTAGCAGTCTATTTATCCGTTGTTCTGGTCCTCTAATGGAGCAGAACAGCAGACTCTACTCCATTCAGCCACTTCAGGTTTTGGGATGTCTGGGGGTTAATTCCTTGTTTCCTGAAGTGTGGGTATATAAGAAAGCATTATGGGAAAGGAGCTGGGGAGCTCATGCGCCCTCTGTTGGATGTAACAGATCCTCAAATTGGGTATATAAGGGCAGACAGTACACAGGTATTTGGCTCTCTCTGCTCCTGGGAAACCATTGTGAGTTTAAACTGCTGTATATTGTGTTTAGGGAGCTCTGCAGTAGCCCCAGCGCTCTCTAGTTAGATACGTGTATTGTAGGTAGTGGCCGGACGGCTGGGATTTTATTTTGTATTGTTATTGTTTTGTTTTCCTTAAACCACTAATAATGGTTGCGGCCAGTTGCATCATACTGTACTTGGCTGGACTGGACTCTAATTGCTGTGCCAAAAAGTGCTCGTCTATCTGAAGAGACGACGATCCCTGAGCTAATCCCGTTATAGTGATATAATAAATTGATTACAAGAACTAGTGTGATATTTTGTACACTTTTGCTAAATGCTAGATACAAAGATTAAAATATAAAGATTAAGATACAAGGATTAAGATACAGAGATTACTTACAAACATCACCAAGAGTTTATCAACATCATCTACCTGGAAAAACATCAACCGTGGAAGCGACCGGCGAAGGCAGAGAACCCTTGGGAAACAACACTGTGAAGAGCATCCTCTACACACGGGTACAGAGCTTCTGACTTCATCAGTGCCCCCTCAACTTTTTATATAATTAAACAACATGGTTGATACAACCTACTGTTGCATAAACTTGAACTGCGCAGGTGCTGTTTGTCTACCTCATCCTGTACCATGGAGTGACCAGTTCCAAATCCTCAGATAAGGTAGCCAAAACAAGTTCCAGAAAATGATAATAGGCTCCTGGGTGAGAAAGATGCACTTGCAGTGTAGCAGGGGGCACTGGAGTCTCTGGTTGTATTATGGTGTTATGAAGCCCCAGCCTGAGTTTTGATTATTAGGCTGAGGCCCCACGTTGCGCAGCCTCACACAGCATTTTTGGTTGCAGATTTTGCTGCGTTTTTTGAGCCAAAGCCAGGAGTAGATTGAGCAGAAGGTAGAAGTATAAGTACTTCCTATATATTTCCCATTCCTTTTGTAGCCATTCAAAAAAAGCTGCATTTCCGCAACGTTGCGAGAAACCTCCTTTTTTTGTTGCAGATTTTGCTGCGTTTTTTTTTTTTTTGAGCCCATGCCAGGAGTGGATTTAACAGAGGAGAGACATAAGAGCAACTTTATATTTCCCATTCCTTTTGCAGTCACTCCTGCCTTTGGCTCAAAAAAACACAGCAAAGCCTGCAACAAAAAATGCAGTTTTTCTGCAAGACGTGGCCTCAGCCTTAACATCACTAAAGTGATTGTCACATTGCTTTCCTGAACACTAAGAAATGTAATATGTGAAATCAAAACAATATTTCAGTTTATCTGTTATTCCATGCTCTGTGCATTTGTTTCTAGAAGCATCTGTGATTTAAAATGAAATTCTTTATGTAACATACTGGACCAGTCCACTAGATTCATTCTGTTTTTTCTTTAAACCTATAATGGTTGTGTTGATTTCTTTGGAAGTAATCTGTCATGGAATACTGGCTGAATGCTACATCAATTCTATTTGATTATTTTCTATAACTTTATATTATAGAAGCATTAGGGTGCAGTAAAATACTATACAGTCTGCTAGGAGAGGACATTACATTCCTCTATTATTGACTGATTTTCTGCCTTAATTATGTTTAGCTGTCGTTTTCCTAGATCTTCTGATTGTTTAATTAATCACATTGCTTTAACCTTTGCATTGACCTTTTTTTCTCCTTTGACTTAAAAGGACAGCCTATGTAGATTAGTAGTGGAAACTAGGCTAGTCTTGGTCTGAATTTAAGTTTGGTGCTTCAAAATTTACATCTCTCCAAATATCTGGGTACAGTACTATGCTACGTCATTTGATCAAAAGGCTAGTTTAATGCTGCCATTAAAGGGGTTATTCCCTACACTGAATACATTTTCCTGCTAATATACCAGCAGATCCCCAGGGCCCTAATGATTACATTTGCAGAGGGCAGAGGGGAGGTGAAAGTCTTTGTGCTCTGCCTCCCCTGATGCCATTTCAGCATTCAGTGACATCACCGACTCTGCTCTACTCCTGCTGCATGTCCATAGAGTAGAGTTGGTTACGTTGCCAAGAGCTGGAGTTCTAGCAGGGGAGGCAGAGGAACGAGACATCTGGTCTCAAAAAGAGTGCTCTAAAAAGCTAATCATTGGGGCTCCAGGGGACCTAGATATAGATTAAGCTTTATTTTTCCCTGCCTTACCGCTTTAAGTTAGGTGCCTAAAGTGAAAATGGTCTGGTAGTTCACTTTCATGATTATCTGTATTATTTGTGGCATAAAGGAGAAATTTACTATTCTCTTTGCGACAGAAAATTGGCCACAAGAAGTGCTTTAAGTTTTTATGATATCCTTGATGTCATCCTGTGTTTCTATGTTTTTAGTTGTTTCACTAGGGTTTTTAATGGTTTGAAATAAAGAATGATTTCCATATAAGCTTCACTTCCATCTTTTTGGTTTATTAGTATTGAGTTAGTGCTTGAAGCTGATATATTGTGTGGGTACTTTTTCCATTATGGGGTACCCTACTAGGGATTCACGGTTGCCATTATTTGGGTGTAGCCAGAAAACTGGATAGATGCATATTTGAAGTAATGACCTTTTTGTGCAATAGATGTGCTATTTTCCTTTTTCTGTGTTCCACCAGCCACTTTTTATGAATGGGGCTGGATTTGTGGACAAAAGATTCACATATGTAATAAATTATCTACATTGTTACAGTGGGGACACATTTAGCAGCTTCTGTATGGACAAGAATGGGCTGAAGCTCAGCTGCCAAGACACAGCAGCAATGTGGCCATATCCCAAAGCCTACACAATCATATATGATGATGCAGGCTTTTGCCTGCATTGTGACTATGGGGCTACTGATATTTGGGATTCCACCTACAGATGTAATAAGAGTGTTTGGTTATTGCCAATTTTGTGTAAGGGCTCTGGTGATTTATATCATCTCAAGATGTTCTTAGTACAAATAATACATTAAAGATAAGAATGTCTTCTTGTGGCTTTTATTTATATCTTTTTTTTTTTGGCTCTATTACTTGCTCCCTGCAAAGCTTTGTTATTTACACCTTGTATGTCTCTGTTGGGTTACTCTTTATAGCTCTATTGCTTGTGGGCTGAGCAGCTCTGTTATTTATGATACCCCTGTATGGTTGAGGACCTGGTTAAACAATTAACAATGAGTCACAAAACTCCCCAAAATTATGCTTTTTGTGGAAGCAACTAAAGACTTTATCTGGTCCTAGAAATCTAATGCTATATTTATATACAGAAGAAACTAAATGCTAATGGAACAGCTATATCACCATAAGTTTATATAAAGACATTCTGTGATAGAAAAAAAAAAACTATAACCTTCTCATATACTTGTTGAAAGATTGTCTATATGCTACATAAAACGGATAATAGTTTACAAATACGAATATTAGGTGACTGAAAACACAACATGAAAAGACAAATTGTCTACACTGAAATAAAAGATAGGCTTAAAGTTGGGTGAGTATTAAGGATAAGTTGCTATGTGTGTACATGAGAAGTAACACTCTTTCTGGTTATTATATGACTTATATTCTGCAATTTACATCAGTTTTCTGCCCTCTGCATGCTGTATTTGAAATCTGCAGTCCTCTCTGAGCTTGCAGTTAGTAACTAGCTGGCATTCATTGCTCACATTAAGTATAGGCAAATCTGCTCTGAAACTGTCTCTCTCATTCAGAAACCGATCCAGGAACATGGAGGGCATACATAGAGAAGTACTGACATGCACTGATGTGTGTAAAGTACTTTGATTGTGATAGAAAGCTTCTATTCAGTGTCTTTCTCCTTTGATCCATTGCACTCCTGCACTTTCTGATCACTTCCCCCTCCCCTCTCCATAGACTCCTATAAACATGCATAATCTTGAGTTATGTGACTCGCAGTCCATTTTGAGATGGATATAGTAGGGAGCTTTTTGATTCTCACAGTGGAAGTCATTTCAAGGAGGAGGGATGAGATTGAGCAGACAAAGAAACATTTCTCTCTGATAAGATATGTTGTAAAGTTTGTTATAAACACTTATGCTATTCATTAATGTAAAGTTTGTAGAAACAACCGTGCCTATTTAATAAAGCATAAAATCTATTAATGATTGTTTATAACTACTTCAGTAGGCATTGATAATAATCATTAATCATTAATAGATTGTGTCTTCTGATTTGCATTTTACTGAAATAAGCTTGCTAAAATATAATGCAAATCCTAAAAGAAAGAAAGAGATAGAAATGTGAGTTTTTAAAGAGAAATTTTAATGTAACCTCTAATATACATGGTCTGTCTCCTTGTGATACATTAGTTGATCTTCCATGAGGCTTTTAAGAAGTCGGTAATGTTTTCTCTTCTGTTTCTGCTTTCAAAAACATTATAAGTAAAACTGATCTTCTACAAGTAGAGAACACTCCATAATGAAAATCACTGCTAATTTGTAAAATCAAACACAGCGTAAAAATGTAATAGGGTTTTCCACGGCAAACACTTTTTAACTTTTATGACCTGATAATCATAGAGAACAACCTGCAGATAATGGAACACATTCAGTGTGACAGATCTGCTTTAAAGTAGCTCTTCAATGGAGTGAACCTCCAGTGAACCACTTAAAATTTCTTAGGAAACATACCAGTGAGTAGATTCACATTTCTAGTGTACAACCTTCAGTAACCCTGCTGCCACTATACTAACATATGAGCAGCTACGACCCTCTTCACCCACACTCCCTTGTGGATTGCAATCCTTGGCTAGTAGGTTCCACTGCACCAGTTCTAGTTTTGTGTTTTACTGTACTTGTCTTGCATTATGTATGCAAACTCTTTTCATGTGTAAATGATATTTTATCAGAACTAAATGTATTCAGTCTAGAGAAGAAAAGGCTGAGGGGAGATATATTTATATAAAAATGTAAGGGCCCTTATATAGCCCAGTGCAATAACTTTGTCCCACAGACTGAACAGAAAACAAGGGTCATGACGTAGTTAATTGAAGTGTAATTTCTTTATAAAATTTGGACTTTACTGTCTAAAGCTCGGTACACATCATGTCCTTACTATGCTTATTCATGCAAAACAAAAATATGTATAGGTTTCTGTCCATTTTTTTGGCAGGCTACGTTTTCCTGTCCTAAAATGGATGCTTTTTTCATCGCAACTATCTGCATCCATTTTTTGCTGTCATGGGCACCTGCATTTCTATGGGCCCAGAGACACGACCACATTTTTGTGGCTTTGTGTCCGTGCCGTATCCAAGGACCCCAAATTATGAAGCATGTCCTATTTTTGTCCACATTTGCAGCACAGACAAGTGTAGGGGATAAGAGATGAGAGAATCAAAGCTGACAAAGTGGAATTCTATATGAATTACAGAAAATCTTCGATTCGCCTCAATTCCGGATTTCCTCACGCTTCAATGTATCGAATCGCATTTTTTCATAAAATGGCTGCTGCACATGTTAGGACAAGGGGCAAAGGACTCTAGGAACGTGGGATCATCTACAATGCCATGCGTGCAGTTAATCAGCAGCTAGGCAGCCCTGCGATGTCACAGCCCTATAAAAACCCTCAGACATTTTAGGTTCAATCATTTCACATCGTACTTAGTGCAGGGAGAGATGTCAGCAGGCGCTATGGAAAGTGGTAGAAAACAATTCAAAACTGGTAGAAGTTAAGGGAAAGAACCTTAGAACTGTAGGGAAAGGATAGGGAGGAATTTACAGAAGAGTATTGAAGCAGAACAGGGTTCAGTAATAGCAACAATTGTACTACACATTGCAGCACTCACTGCCATTATACTGCTACTCATTGCAGGTTTGCAATAGATCATACCTGTGTGTTCAAGACAGAACATTACAAGCCTTTTGCAGTACAGTAGTGGCAAAAAAAAACTTGAATTCTTATACAGTAATCTGTGCATTAATCTGTTATAACGTCTTTTCAAGGTGTTTATTATTGGGGAAAATAATAAAGGGGCTTATTCGCCATTGTGTTGAAGGTAGAAAATTACAGGCTTTTTGCCATGAACTAGTGGCAAAAAACATAATTCTTATACAGTAATCTGTGCATTAATCTGTTATAACATCTTTTCAAGGCATTTATTATTGGGAAAAATAATAAGAGGCTTATTCGCCATTGTGTGTTGTAGGTAGAAAATTACAGGACTTTTTACCCTGTATTATTTTCCTTTT
This sequence comes from Leptodactylus fallax, assembly GCA_947044405.1. NCBI lineage: Eukaryota > Metazoa > Chordata > Amphibia > Anura > Leptodactylidae > Leptodactylus > Leptodactylus fallax. Next base: position 1,264,970 of record CAMRHE010000192.1, on the reverse strand, counting down.
CATTTACTTATTAGATACAACAGTATGTCAGACAGAGAAGCGACAGGCCCTGCACAGGGGAGAGGCACAGGCCTAAATGTTTCTGGTAAAGGCACAGGTTGCAGCAGAGTAAGGGGGCGTGGCAGCAGGGGTCACTTACAGAGGCCTAAGCTACCAGTGTCAGCTAGCGGTCGTGTCTTGACTAGCAACCCAGCGGTGGTAGAATGGTTGACTCTGTCATCCACTTCATCCCAAGTCACATCGGACACCCTCAGCCAAGAGTTGATGAGTTTGTCAGACACAACAGCTTAGATGGCATGGCCCAGTAGCAGGCCCTGTGCTCTCACGTGTCCTCAACCTGCCTCTGTCCTTTTTTCTTCCCTCAATCAGAGAAGTACTCTATGCTTTGGGCTCAGATCCACTATACAGTAAGGAGGAGCTACTACAGGACAGTCAGCAGCTAGTGCCCAGACAAGATGTGGAGGAGACATCCGCCGCTTCCTGCGGTAGGCGGGCAAGTAGTAATGAGGAGAGTGGCATGGGAGCTGGTGTTGCGAGTGGTCAGTCTCCTGGCTCAGACCGTTGAGGAGGATGTCAGTGACCTGCAGACAGTAGTGGATGACGATGTAGCCGATCACAATTGGGAGCTGGGTGACGAAGGGGCTTCATCATCATCCAGAGAAGAGGGTGGCAGCTTGCGTATGAGGCAGCGGCGGAGTCAGCAGGGTGGCAGCAGTGGGAGGTTGGGTGCCAAAGGTGCCCGGGGTAGACCACCCACTTCGCAGGAGCCTACCTGCCCGGAAAGCAGTGGTGCAGGGGTTCACGGAAGCAGTGGCAGCAGCAGTCAGTTAGTGCGGAGTGTTGGGGGTAAAATCACCTACTTGGTGGTGTGGCAGTTTTTTGTTAAGCCACCGGGAGAGGTGAACATGGCCATATGTGTAATCTGTGGGCAGAAGGTGAAGCGTGGCCAGGGTGCCAATGTTGGCACCACAGCCCTGTGTCAACATATGCAGCGTCACCATAAAGTGGCCTGGGAGAACCGTGGCTCCAATATGGTGGTCCAGCCTTCTGCAACAACCACTGCATCACCCAGTGGCACGTACCACATTTCAGCCAGTCAAGCCTCCACCATGTTACAATACTGGTAGACACGGCTGGAATCCTGTAAACAGATGGAATAAGCCAGGTGAAGTTTGGAATAGCAGAGTTGTAGTCCGTGGTGCAGCTTGAAGTGTGGATCACAAGGTAAAGATTCAGCTGAGAGTAGAAACAGTCTGGGAAAGACAGTTCTGAGGAGCAGGAGACTGGAAACAAGTCACAATACTTGAGAAATGGTTGAATTGCCTCATGGAGATAAATAGAACCAAACAGGAAACAAGATGGCATCAAATTGGCACACATTGGTCATCTTTGTTAAGGGCAAATCCTAGGATAACACAGCAGCCTCCAGTGGTGAGGTGTGGACGTGCAACACAATAGTTCATAGTGAGATAAACAGTGGCCACTGGTGCTAGATTAGAAAATACATCAGGATTCTGACACACCACCTCAGCGGAAGGAAGCTGTGTGTCCTTCCCATCATCTGCTGGTCGTGATGCTCCTGCTCCTCCTCCTCCTCCTAGTCAGTTATTGCATCAGCAATCGATCACAGAATCTATATCTAAGAGACAACAGTATGCGTGCACTCATCCAAAGGTGCAGAAGCTGAATGTGCTCCTGTCCAAGTTGCTGGTGCTGCAGTCCCTCCCTTTCCAAGTGGTGGACTCTGCACCTTTCAGAGAACTGATGGCTTGTGCCGAACCGAGGTGGAGAGTCCCAAGCCATCATTTCTTTGCCAAAAAGGCAGCCCTGCACAAATATGTAGAACAGAAGGTGGGCCAGTCCTTGAGCCTGTCGGTGTCTGCCAAAGTGCACGGCAGCATTAACGTGTGGAGCTGTAACTACAGTCAAGGACAATATACTGTATGTCCTTTATGGTCCACTGAGTTAATGTGGTTCCTGCCCAGACCAGCAACGTGGACAGGTGACGCATCTTCCGCCTCCATGTTCTCACGCCGTTGGTCCTGCAACAGTGTCCGCCTCACCCTCCACTGTCTCCTCAGCCTCCACTGCAGGGACAATTCAAAGTGCTCCTCCAGCATACCACATGTGCAGGGCACAGCGGTGTCACGCTGTTCTACACCTCGTTTGCCTGGGCGAACGAAGTCACACAGGGGAGGAACTGCTCCCTGTCCTCAATCAAGAAATCGAATCCTGGATTTCTCCAAGACAACTTAAAATCGGAACCATGGTGACTGACAACGGGAAGAACATGGTGTTGGTGCTGCGTCAAGGAGGGTTGAGCCATGTGCCCTGCATGGCGCACATGTTCAGTCTGGTTGTCAAGCATTTCCTTAAGTGTTCCACCCATCTGCAAGACATTCTAAAAATGGCAAGGAAACTTTGTATGCACTTCAGCCACTCGTACACCGCCAAGCACACCCTCCTTGAGCTGCAGCGGCAGAACGGCCTCCAACAACATAGGCTGATATGCGATGTTTCCACCCATTGGAATTCAACCCTCCATATGTTGGACTGACTGTACGAACAGAGAAAGGCCATAAACGATTTTTTGATGATCCAAGTGGACAGAGGTATTCCCCTGTATAACTTCAATGTTAGCCATTGGCAGCTCATGCGTGACACCTGCCATTTGCTTGTTCCCTTTGAGGAGGCCACTTTATTAGTCAGTCGCCAGGACTATGGGATGAACAACGTTATCCCACTGATTCATATCCTGGAAAAGACGCTTGTAAATCTGACTGGTCAGGAGACTAGAGATGTGGCGACTACATCTCACGGCCATATGAGCCCTGTGGGGGCTGAACTGGAGGAGGAGGCGGAGGCGGACATTGGAGCACAAGCAATGTGTAGAGAAATGACACACGGCTGACAAGAGAGGAGGAGCTGGAGCAGCCGGAAGAGTAAAAGGGAGATGAGGAAGACAAGGCAGATGACCCAGACACACCTTGGCAGTATGCAGTGGAGATGGATGCAGGGAGTCCCTCCGAGTCACTTGCGCAAGTGACCTGATGAATGCTCACTTGCTTGTGTAGTGACAGCCGAATTGTCAACATTCGGCAGAGGTATGACTACTGGCTCTCCACCATGTTAAACCCTCGCTACAGGTCAAAAATGTGGGCCTTTTTTACACCCATTGAGAGGGAGGACAAACTGAACTACTATAGAGACATCCTATGTAGCAAGTTGGCCGCTGCCTATCTTCGCCATCGTCCATCCTCTCACAGATCTGACCAGGGACCCGTGAGCACTCAACTTGCACTAGCATGGCAGCTGGGGGGGGGGTGGCAGGACCAGTATCAGCTCCATCAGCAGCAGCCTGAGCATAGAGTCGCTGATGAGCAGCTTTCTTCACCTGCTCATCAGCAGCTAGACACAGAGCAGAAGTTGAACCAGCGGGTGGTGGCATACTTAGAGTGCACCCTACCACCCGTCATCGAAGATCTGCTGGACTACTGGGCAGCCAAACTGGATTTGTGGCTGCAACTGGCCAAGTTTGCCCTGGAAAAGTTGTCCTGCCTGGCCAGTAGTGTGGCATCAGAGTGGGTGTTTAGTGTGGCGGGGCCATAGTTACCCCAAGGATAACTCGCCTTTCCACCCAAAATGTGGAGAGACTGACCTTTTTCAAGATGAATTAGGCATGGATCAGCCAGGATCACTGCCTGATGACTGATGCCTGATGCCTCATGCTGTTGCCACCTCCACATTATATTGCCTTGTCACTCTATGGCCTCCTCATGCTGCTGCCAATTCCACATTATGTCGCCTTACCACTTTGTGGCCTACTCATTCTGCTGCCACTGGGTCACTCTATGGCCTCCTCATGCTGCTGCCACTGGGTCACTCTATGGCCTCTTCATGCTGCTGCCAACTCCACATTATGTTGCCTTGCCACTCTGTGGCCTATTCATTCTGCTGCCACTGAGTCACTCTATGGCCTCCTCATCCTGCTGCCACCGGGTCAGTGTATGGCCTCCTCATGCCGCTGCCACTGGGTCACTGTATGTCCTCCTCATGCTGCTGCCACTGGGTCACTGTATGGCCTCCTGATGCTGCTGCCAACTCCACATTATGTCGCCTTGCTACTCTGTGTCCTCCTCATGCTGCTGCCACTGGGTCACTGTATGCCCTACTCATGCTGCTGCCACCTCCACTTTATGCCACCTTGCCACTCTGTGGCCTGCTCATGCTGCTGCCAACTCCACATTATGTTGCCTTGCCACTCTGTAGACATCTTTGTGGAATCAGCAGATGACGATGTAAAAGGAGTGTGCTCTTTCACAGTACAGTAGGATGTTGGGACTCTGCATGGTCCTTTATACCTGGCACTAAGATCGACCTGTAAGGTTGAGTTCACACTTGAGTTAGTTGGTCAGTTTTGGCCCCATAACTGGCCAAATAATTGAAGTGTGCAGTGGTTCTAAGAGTGACGCCTGTCATGTGCGTGTCATACTGACTTACAGTATTGTTTCACTACCACAGCAGGCTCGCTATGTGTGTTACTGCAAGGCACAGTGTTCTACACCACTATACAGGCTCTCTGAAACCAGGAAATAGCTGTTTTTTAACGTGATTCGCCGCAAATTAATTCGGATCGAAGCAAATCTTTTTGGAAACTTCGGAGAATCGGTCGAATTGAATTTTTGATAAATTCGCTCATCTCTATAGGGAATCATACAAGTCTTTTTGTGGATCCGTGATTGCAGATGATATACTGACATGTATTTTGTGGATTGCGGATCGGGATATGCAGGAGGCCTTATACAAACTAAATTAAGTTTTTTATACTCTCCTGTACAATTCAGTTATGAAATATTGCTTTATAATTGGAGGTACACTTTAAAGGAAACAGAAAGCTGTATGTGTGTCTGTTTCCAAGATGGCGCCGCTGGAGTGGCTGCCAGCTACAGCAGCTCTGAGACTCTCTATCTTATTTTTCTTTCCATGACTCGTTTTGTACCTCTCTACTTAAGGACTTTGCACTATGAAACACACACACAGACTTGGACCCTTGTGATACTTTTTTTTTTTTTTTTTTTTATCTGTCTTTGTTCTGATTGAAAATGGGATCTTTTGTGTATGCAGACAATTCCTTTGTCTATACAAGAGAGGAAATTCTGCAGCTCAGGGGCACAGCAGGAGGGCATACCATCTGGTCACACATCCCCCATGAGATTTGGAGAAAGAAAAAGCGGGTGAGGGGATGCAGAGCAGGAACTCTTCAGAGGATTAAAAAGAGGCGTTACCGACCAGCTGTTCCCTCCATCATCATGGGCAATGTGAGAGCTCTCGTAAACAAGATGGATGAACTAACAGCGCTCACCAGGCAGCATCAGGAGTTTCGGGCGTGCAGCATGATGCTACTTACAGAGACTTGGCTCACTGAAGTTACTCCTGACCCTCTGGTCTCCTTGGATGGTTTTAAACTCCTTCGGGCAGACAGGACAAGGGAGAGCGGTAAGAGGAAAGGAGGAGGGCTGGCAATGTTTGTGAATAATAGATGGTGTAATCCTAGGCACATTGTGATTAAGGATCAAACTTGCTGTAAGGACATTGAACTATTAGCTGTGAGCATGAGACCTTTCTACCTACCAAGGGAACTATCACATGTCATCGTGATAGCTGCATATGTCCCCCCCTCTGCGAAAGCTGACGCTGCCTGCGAGGTCCTACAAGCCACGCTGAGCCAGTTACAGTCTCAGCACCCCCAGGCCCTCTTTCTTCTGTCGGGTGATTTCAACCATGCCTCTCCATCATCCACACTGCCCAGTTTCACACAGTATGTAACCTGCCACACAAGAGACAACAAAACACTGGACTTGTTCTTTGCCAACGTGAGGGAGGCATACAACTCATCAGCCCTACCGCCCCTGGGAAGATCAGATCACAACCTAGTACATCTCCGACCTGTGTACAAGCCACTTGTACGTAGAGAACCAGCTGTCACCCGCACAGTGAGGATATGGTCCGAGGAGAGTGATGAGGCTCTGAGGGATTGTTTTGACACAACCGCATGGGAAGTTCTGCAGGATTCTTATGGGGAAGATATAGAAGGACTCACACACTGCATAACGGACTACATTAATTTTTGTGTGGACAACACAGTACCCACAAAAGTGGTGAGGTGCTTCTCCAATAACAAACCATGGATTAACTCTGATATAAAAACACTACTTAAGGAGAAAAAGATGGCATTCAGGACAAGAGATAAGGAGGGGTTGAGGGAAGTACAAAAGGAGCTGAGGCATCAAATCAGGCAGGGAAAATCCAGTTATAAAGAAAAAATGGAAAAGCAAATGGAAAGAAAAGACATAAGGGGGGGTCTGGGAGGGGCTTAAGTCAATTTCGGGTCATAAACAGTCTGTCTGCCAGATTGAGGCAGATGTTAACTGGCTTAATGAACTAAACCTATTCTTCAACAGATTTGATCACACACCAGCTCCTCCCACCCCAGTATGTCCTTCAGCTCCCCCCACCACAATGACTTCTCCCCATGCGGCCACTTCCCAACAGACCAGTAAATCCAGAAATCCATCTTTATCTGGCCACAGCCTGACCTTCACACGGGCCCAGGTGAGGAAGGAGATGAAAAAGATCAAGGCGAGGAAAGCCGGAGGGCCAGATGACATCAGTGCAAGGCTAATTAAGACTTGTGGGGACCAGCTGTGTGGTATAATTACATATATGTATAATATGAGCCTGAGGCAGGAAATAGTCCCTGAATTATGGAAATCTTCTTGTGTGGTACCAGTTCCAAAGAAACCCCACCCTATGGACCTCAACGACTACAGACCTGTAGCACTGACATCCCACCTGATGAAGATCTTGGAGAGATTGGTTCTCACACATCTCCGCCCTCTAGTGAGCCCCGCTATGGACCCACTCCAGTTTGCTTATCGGCCGGGCATTGGGGTAGATGATGCCATCATCCATCTTCTGCACAGGGCTCTGTCTCACCTGGAGAAACCAGGGAACACAGTGAGAATAATGTTCTTTGACTTCTCCAGTGCTTTTAACACCATACAGCCCAGGTTATTGAGGGACAAGCTGGACCTTGCTGGAGTGGACCACCACCTCTCCAACTGGATCCTAGACTACCTCACAAATCGACCTCAATACGTGAGAGCCCGAGACTGTGTGTCAGGTACAGTGATCTGTAATACGGGGGCACCTCAGGGTACGGTTCTCGCCCCTTTCCTCTTCACACTGTACACTGCAGATTTTAGGTGCAACTCATCCAGCTGCTACCTACAGAAGTATTCTGACGACTCTGCAATAGTGGGTCTCATCACAGATGATGATGACAGGGAGTACAGAGAACTGAACCGGGATTTTGTGGACTGGTGCCACCGGAACCACCTGAAGATTAACGCGGGGAAGACCAAGGAGATGGTGGTAGACTTCCGTAAAGGCAGAAGCCCTCCTAAACCAGTGGACATCCTGGGGACGGGCATCGAGATTGTGAACACCTATAAGTACCTGGGTTTGCTCCTTAATAATAAGCTGGACTGGGCAGATCATATGGAGGCCCTGTACAGGAAGGGCCACAGCAGGCTCTACCTGCTTAGGAAGCTGAGAGCCTTTGGAATCCGGGGGGCACTTCTTAGAACTTTCTTCAACTCGGTAGTGGCATCAGCCATCTTCTTTGGAGTGGCCTGCTGGGGGAGCAGTATATCAACCAGGGACAGAAATAAACTTGACAAGCTGATTAGAAGGGCCAGCTCTGTCCTGGGGAGCCCACTGGACCCAGTGCAGGTGGTGGGTGACAGAAGGATACTGTCCGTGGTGAGCTCCATGCAGAAGAAGAAGTCCCATCCCATGCATGAGACTGTGATCGCGCTGAGCAGTACTGTCAGTGACCGACTGCTCCACCCTAGGTGTGAGAAGGAGCGCTATCGGAAGTCTTTCCTCCCCCACCGCGGTTAGGCTGTACAACCAACACCGACCTAAGCGGAGATCATTACACACAGAGAACTGAAAATATCTCTCTGCCTGTTAAATCCCCCCCCCCCTGCTACGTCCTATCTGTCTGTCTGCTATCAATGTAATGCCTCTCACCTTGGAACATTCCTGTACATGTTGTATTTGTATTTGTATCTGCTTATCTTATCTTATCTTTGCTGCTGTAACACACTGAATTTCCCCATTGTGGGACTATTAAAGGACTATTATTATTAAGGAATCTCTCTCTCTCTCTCTCTCTCTCTCTCTCTCTCTCTCTCTCCCTCTCTCCCTTACTAAGGATAGGTTCACATCTGTGTTGGAGTCTCCTGCACTTTTCTCTTTTATGCAGTTTCAGTATAAAACCAGCGGAAACCCGACAGCCACCAGGCGGACCCCATTAACTGACCCCATTAGCAGACGGGCTCTTGGTCTTTTGGGTTCCCATGCAGACCCAAACGACGGAGAGCCAGACACTAGTGTGAACCTAGTGTGACAATGACGGAGCAGTAGCTTTGGCTCGACTGCAGACAATACAACTATACAACAATACAATAACAAAAAATACAACAAAACAACAAACAACAATACAATACAATATAACAATACAATACAACAATACAACAGACAATACAACTTCCTGCTCGGCTGAAGCCACACGTTGTAGAAAAGCTTCTTTTAGACTAAGTCCCCACGTAGCGGGCCACAGTAAAAAAGCGCTGCGGGAAAAACTGAGGTGGCGACGCATCGTAGTTTTTCCCGCAGCGATTTTCACCGAAAATTTCAATTATACCTATAGGGAAAACTGCTGGCATTGCCGTAGGAATAAATGACATTCTGTGATTTCCAAAACCATAGCGAAATAATTGAAATCGCAGAGTGTCCACAGCGTGTATTTCTTCACAAGGTGTGGGTGGGATTCGCACCTTGCAGTGACTGTAAAACGCTGCAGGTTTGCTGCATTTGTTGCTTGCTGCATTTTTTTTTTTAGCCAAATCCAAGTGTGGCTTCAGAAGGAATGGGAAATATAAAGGAAGCTCTTATAATTCTCCCTTCTGCTAAATCTACTCCTGGCTTTGGTGAAAAATCTGCAACAAAAAAGCATCTTTTCTGCAGTGTGGGGCTTTAGGCTAAGGCCCCATGTTGCAGAAATGCAGCTTTTTTTGTTGCAGATTTTGCTGCGTTTGTTTTTTGCGCCATCTAAAAAAGGAATGGGAAATATATAGAAAGCACGTACACTTCTCCCTCTGTTAAATCCACTTCTGGCTTTAGCTAAAAAAAAATGCAGCAAAATCTTCAACAACAAAAAAGCTGTGTTTCTGCAACATGGGCCTCAACTTTGGGGCTCCACGTTGTAAAAACGCAGCATTTTGGCCGTGGTGGAAAAGCTGTGGTAGAAAACGTTGTGTTTTACATTACCTGAAAAGTGGATGGGATTCTGGCTAATCCCATCCTCACACTGCAGAAAAAAAAATCTGCAGCAGTAAAAAGCTGCAATTTCAAAAACGCTTGCATTTTTGAAAATCACAGCATGTCAATTATACCTACGGAAACACTGGGGTTTTCCGTATAGGTATAATAGCGTCAGAAAGTCTGCAGAGGAAAACTCTGTGGACATTCTGTCAAAAACGCTGTGGAAAAACAATGCGATGTGTTTCCGCCTCAGTCTTTTCCGCAGCGTTTTTTCACCTTAGCCTTAAGACTAAGGCCCCACGTTGCAGAAATGCAGCTTTTTTTTGTTGCAGATTTTGTTGCGGTTTTTTGAGCCAAAGCCAACAATGGCTACAAAAGGAATGGGAAATATACAGACGTGGACAAAATTGTTGGTGCCCCTCGTTTAATGAAAGAAAAACCCACTATGGTCACAGAAATAACTTGAATCTGACAAAACTGGAATTTGCCAAACTACATGTTGACAAGCCACAAAGCTTCTGGGAGAATGTCCTATGGACAGATGAGACAAAAATCAAAATTTTTGGCAAGACACATCAGCTCTATTTTCACAGACAGAAAAATGAAGCATATCTTGAAAAGAACACTGTTCCTACTGTGACACATGAAGGAGGCTCTGTTATGATCTGGGGCTGCTTTGCTGCATCTGGCACAAGGTGTCTTGAATCTGTGCAGGGTACAATGAAATCTCAAGACTATTAAGGGATTCTAGAGAGAAATGTGCTGCCCAGTGTCAGAAAGCTTGGTCTCAGTCGCAGGTCATGGGTCTTGCAACAGGATAATGACCCAAAACACACTGCTAAAAACACCCAAGAATGGCTAAGAGGAAAACATTGGACTATTCTGAAGTGGCCTTCTATGAGCGCTGACCTAAATCCTATTGAGCATCTTTGGAAGGAGCTGAAACACGCCGTCTGGAAAAGGCACCCTTCAAACCTGAGACAACTGGAGCAGTTTGCTCATGAGGAGTGGGCCAAAATACATGTTGAGAGGTGCAGAAGTCTCATTGACAGTTACAGGAATGGCTTGATTGCAGTGATTGCCTCAAAAGGTTGTGCAACAAAATATTAAGTTAAGGGAACCATCATCTCTGTCCAGGCCTGTTTCATGAGTTTTCTTTTTTTTTAAAATTCTATTGAAGCATGGTTCAAAAGCAATGTCTGACTTTCATTTGTTCATTTTCATAGAATTTTTACTTTTGTCAGATTCAAGTTATTTCTGTGACCATTGTGTGGGTTTTTCTTTCATTAAACGAGGGGTACCAACAATTTTGTCCACGTGTCTATATGAAGTTATACTTCTTATACTTCTACCTTCTGTTCAATCCACTCCTGGCTTTGGCTCAAAAAAACGCAACAAAATCGGCAACAAAAAAAGCTGCTTTTCCGCAACGTGGGGCTGGTAGCCTAAAGGGGTTTTCTAGTGGGGAAAATAAAACTTTTTACAAATAACTTAACAAAAAAGCTATACTTTTTAGAGGCATTTCCAGTGTGTTGAGATTATAGGAAGTAGACAGGCAGCGTCTGAAAAAGGAGCTTCTAGGGATAAGTGAGTATTGCTGCTTATATTATTTAACCCATTATGAGCCTGTTGTAATGTTTTTAATAAGGTATATTATGTATTAACAAGATTGAGCATTGAAGGAAAAGGTTTTTCTTTTTCCTCAGCAATATACTAAAAGCATTTTTGGCTAAATAAAGGATTTAAAGGTTGATACCATCATTTTACTTGCAGCGAAATGTACTGTCATGGAAAAGATCAGTGATAGCTTTCAATTTTCCTAAAGAGACTTAGTCTCTAGACAAAACCTTTAACAAAGAACATTAGATATAATTTTATAATCACATTAACCCATGCCATGCTGTATATGTGTAGAAATGAAGGTGCCACTCAATAGATTTTTCTTTACTGAGAAATGCTGCCTGGTCACAACTGTGACTCCTTTAATGCCTGAAGATAGTTTAAATAACAAATCCCGTTGCCCCTATTTACAATTTCCAGTTGTTTTTTGGCTGGGATTTGCTTCAGCTAATCACTGGCCTCAGAAGTCACCTGTACATATATGCAAAGTAATTTGCAGTAGATGACCCCTTTAAGTATCAACAGATCAAGCTGGGGGGGGGTCACCTTATTTTGCATACAAATAGAAAACACCGACTAATATCCAATGCATTTAACGGGGCATATTTAGAATGTGGAGGAGGTGGTTGGGGGAGCAAGGCATGTGTTTTGAAAATCTCATCATGTTAAGTTTAGCTGCAGAATTTCCAGCATTTTCACTATCGTAAACATATGAAAATGCAGCAAAGAGAAATTGTTCCACTGGCATATACTTTCACTGTTTGATGACAGCACAGCTAATGTTACACAGGGCAATGTTCTGCTGATAAGATATGATTTTCTGTCCTGGTGGGATCAACCCGATCAACCAGCAGTTCTATTAGACAGGATGAATATTGGGTATTGGCATTCATACCAGTGTTCTTGTCCATTAATGGCCTGGAAAATCTAATAGGGCCCTTAGTGAGAGAGCAACTCCCCTAGTTCTACCTTCTTTTCCCAGATTCCCATCTTTTTCTTTTTTTTTTTTTTTTTTTGTTGGTGCTTTTAAAGCAAGGATAATAATGTACCTCTTGTACACAAAGCATGATATATAATAATGCATACTTTATATATGATTTATATATACAGTATATATATATATATATATATATATATATATATATATATATATTAGCAGAAGGACTCGGCTTCGCACGGGTATATTTCAATTTTTGTTTGTGTAGTGACCCCATAACAATTGGCCAGTTTTGCACTTGACATCCAGTATGGCAGTCCAGTATAGGTACAGTCTATTTATGGCCGTGTTGTTATGGAGACCTGGTAAATGAAATGTAAACTTATATTGGCTGATACACATGATATGACTGAATATTTAAAGACCTGCAAACTACTATTGACTCATACAGGTCATAAATAGCTTGGTTGCTATGTAAACCTGGTGTAAAGCTGTGTGTATGTCAAGACTGAAGAACCTGCGATTTTACATTGGTCCATAAGCGTCATGTGATCACGTGTATCTCAGTTTGGATATCCGTGAAAAACCTGTGATCGTTTGTTATGGAAAACCTGTAGTAAAGCTATGTGTATGTGACCTTGTGTAACAGTGTTATCCACAGCACCCTGCCCCTTTAAAGCTGACCTACAGCAGTGAAGAAAAATGGCTGGGTTGTTATGGAAACATGGAGTGCAGCTGTATGCATGTGGCTGACAATGCCTTGTCAGATTGGAGACGGGCTCGAGAAGCAGAGTAGTTTAAAAACTTTTCAATTTATAAGAATGCTGACATCCAGTATGGCAGTCCAGTCAGTGGCGTAGCTACTGGGGTAGCAGCAGTAGCAGCTGCTACAGGGCCCGGTACATTAGGGGGTCTGGCGGGCCCCTGATGTTTTTTTTTAATAGGCCGTTATCTGCTGGTGTAAAACCTGCAGGTAACGGGCCCTATTTACTTACTGATCCCTGCTCCTGGGAACAGGGATCGGTAAGTAAGGCCGGTGGCCGCTAATCCCACAAACACTGCTTTTCAGGCCCCAGAGTATAATGATCACCCAGGGGAGGTGAGGGAACATAAAAAACACTGTTACTCACCTCTCCTGCGCTCCAGCAGGCTTCGGGCCTCCTTGGTGACATCCCAGACTGACCTGCGAACTGCTACTGACTAATACAGGTCATAAATATCTTGGTTGCTATGGAAACCTGGTGTAAAGCTGTGTGCCTGTGGAGAGTAAGCGCCTGCAAGCTTCTATTAGCTGATAAGGGACATGTGACCGTGTGTATGGCAGTTGGCATATGAGTGAAAGACTTGCAGGCTTGTATTGACTGATGCAGATCATTTTTGAGAATACGGTATCTCAGGAACGGTACATCCTAGAGAGCTGAGACCCGGTCTAAAATCTTCCTGGACACCTGATGTAGCTGTGTACCAAATTTGGTGAGGATCAGTCCAGTCTTTTGGTCGCGCATAAAGAACTGACAGACAGATAGACAGACAGAAACTCATTTTTATATATATAAGATATATATATATATATATATATATATATATATATAAAGCTTTTTCACATATTTCCTACCTTGAAAGGATGAATAAAGTTTTGCCCAAACCAAATAAGGAACACTAATTAGCAAACCCACAGAATTTTTTGTACTGTTGCAGTTATGTCAAGTGCTTCTGAGGCTAAGTCCCCATGTAGCGGGCACAACAAAAAAGCACTGGCAGAAAAACCATGGCGGCAACGCATTGTGATTTTTCCCGCAGCGCTTTTCACAGAAAGTCCACGGACTTTGTTTTAATTATACCTATAGGGGAACCGCCGGTGTTTCCATAGGTATAATTAACATGCTACGATTTCCAAAACCGCAATGGTTTTGGAAATCACAGCGTGTCTGCAGCACGTATTTTTTTGCAAGGTGTGGATGGGATTCGTTAGAATCTTGCAGTGACTGTAAAATGCTGCGTTTACTCCACATGGGGCCCTGGCCTTATTCTATTAGGACAGGCCAAATATATATTTCCATTTATAGGTCTACAAATCTGCAGAAAACAAATTTATGTTTTATGGTATTCCTTGCCAAATTCTGATTTAAAAGCTTAATGTTGATCAATTATTAATATGGTTTGTAGGCTACCTATTGATCCATAATATTATTCTGACAATTCACATGCAGAGTTTATATTGCAGAGGTCATAGCTTTTATGCAGGTGTCTATGCAAATCTCAGTTTCTAAAAAGGCTTGAATTTGTCAAATATTCATTTTTAGGTTACTGGACCAGTATCTGCTTTTTCCTCTATTTATATGTATGGCAGTTGATTTTCTTCCATGAGGCTGAGGCCCCATGTTGCAGAAATGCTAATTTTTGTTGCAGATTTTGCTGCGTTTTTTTGAGCCAAAGCTAGATGTGGATTGAGCAGAAGGTAGAAGTATAAGAGCTTTCTTTATACAGGTGTATCTCAATAAATTAGAATATTTTTGAAACGTTTATTTATTTCAGTAATTACATTAAAAAAGTGACCTCCTATATTTTCTAGATTCTTTACACACAGAGTGTTCTGTTTCAAGTGTTTTATTTCTGTAAATGATGATTATGGATTACAGGTAATGAAAATCCAAATCTAAGAAAATTAGAATATTGTTAAAAAGTTCAGTATTGTAAATTCAGTGTGTCACCTGCCAAGGTTTCCTAAGCCTTTAAATGATCCCTCAGTCTGGTTCAGTAGGACCCACAATCATGGAAGACGCTGATTATAAATTGTATTACTGAATTACTGAAATGAATGAACGTTTCAAAGATATTCTAATTTATTGAGATGCACCTGTATTTCCCATTTCATTTGCAGTCATTCTTGGCTTTGGCTCAAAAAAAGGCTGCAAAATCTGCAACAAAAAAAGCTGCCTTTCCGCTAGATGGGGCCTCTGCCTAAACATTTTACTCCATGGTACTTTTCCCAGTGTTTTTGTAGACTCTAGTTGAGTACTTTAACTATTTGTTCCTTTAAGGCTAAAGCCCCATGTTGCGAAAATGCAGCGTTTTGTGGAAAAGCCGCAGAAAAAAATGACATGTTTTAAGGTACCTGTAAAGTTAATGAGATTCTGGCTAATCTCATACACACATTGCAGAAAAACTGTTTTTTTTTCTTCAAAAACATCCACATTTTGGCAAATTGCAGCATGTCAATTACACCAGCAGAAATACTGATGGGAAGAAATTCCACTGAGAAAAACACAATGAAAAACACTGTGGAAAAAAACGCAATACGTTTCTGTTGCATTTTTTCCCACAGCGTTTTTTAGCTACGTTTTGCTACGTGTGGCCTTAGCCTTAAGTGGTTTTAAAATATTTAGAATGTGTAGAATATACTCAGTGGGGGTTATTTATCAAATTTTCTGAAAAATTTGCACAGTTGCCTTTTGTGCGCCTTTTCAATTTCTGGAGTGGTCTACTAATTGGGCGCAAGCTGTTAATAAATTCCATGCACATGTTGTCGCCATGTGTGTTGCGCCTTTTTTTACAGGTGTTCACAATGTGCCAAATTTATCAAAAAGGGGCAACTACATAATAAAAACAGCGCAGACACAGAACAGAATGGCCCCCCGCTAGCTACGACTCTGCTCTGCATTCTTGATGAAGCCTGCAGCCATGCAATTATTTTGGCAATGCATTTTAAGATTTAGGACACAAGTAATTGAATATGATTTATAAAAATGTATGTAAATGTTAAGTCTGCTAACTTTGCATAGTTTTGTATGTGTTGCTTGGGCAATTGTGTCCTGTAGTCTGCACTGTTTTTTTACATGACTCCCAGAGTGGAGTGATTTTGCGCCTACTTATCCGCCTATTTATGTGCCCTAGCAGACATGCTTACTTGTCTCGCCAAAATCACAAAGTGTCGGATAGGGAATTCTCACATAGAAAAAGGCGCAAACACTTCATAAATCCAACGGAAAAGTGCAAAAAAAAAGGTGCAGCTCACACCAAAGACAGGCGCAAACACTAATAAATGTGCCCTAGAATGTGCTGAAAAAAGATTCATCATTCTCATTGAAGATTTTAATGTCAACTTTTGTTAATGTTATTTCAAAAGTCTATAAGCCACACTACACAGAAAGACTTTTAAGTGAAATAACTTTAAAATTGGTCATTAATATTTTTAGCCTGGAAAACCCCTTTAATGCAGTTTAAGGTGGCCACTTTATTTTAAAAGCTGGCTACAAACAGTAACTAAAGCTCCTCACATTTTACCTGTTATGGCAGTTACAGCAATTTCCTCTTTTAGCTGTAGGACCACCAGAAGGTAATGCCTAAGCAGTAGATCATGACAAAAAGGGGAGTGGCCTTTATAAGGGGTGTGGTTAATTTAAAGGGTGTGATTAAGGGCAGAAGTATCAAACCATAGATAACACATCAAAATTAAATTATTCCAGAATACAAAAAAAAATCTCTTTCCTGAACTCTCCTTATACAGGATGAGATGAGCGAATTTCTCAAAAATTCTATTTGGCAGCTTTGCCAAATTCTCCAAAACGATTCAATTCGATCCGAATTAATTCGCGGCGAATCGTGTTTAAAAAAAAAAACTATTTTCCTGGCTGCAGAGAGCCTAGGGATATGCATTTTAAAATAAGGACACGTCGGAATAGCCTTTAGAAAGGCTATTCTACTCCTACCTTTGCCGTTGCATCACACCCCCTGCAATGTCCTGGTCCTCCTAGCTCATATAAGAAAAGAATAAAGATGGCCGCCGGGCATGCGCAGAGCCGCTCAAGTAGGGATAGAAAAAAGATGGTCGCCGAGCATGTGCAGAGCCGACAGCGCATGCTCAGCGGTCCTTTTTATTCTATTCCTACACAAGCGGCTCTGCGCATGTCCGGCAGCCATCTTTTTTCTATTCCTACACAAGCAGCTTTGCACATGTCCGGCGGCCATCTTTTTTCTATTCCTACACAAGCAGCTCTGTGCATGCCCGGCGGCCATCTTTATTCTTTTCCTACACGAGATAGGAGGACCAGGACATCGCAGGGGGCATGATGCAACGGCAAAGGTAGGAGTAGAATAGCCTTTCTAAAGGCTATTCCGACGTGTCCTTAGTTTAAAATGCGATTCGATACCACAAAGCGTGAGTAAATCCGGATTCGATGCGAATCGAAGATTTCCTGAAATTCGGATTGAATTCCACTTCGTCAGCTTCGATTCGCTCATATTTAGTAATAACCATGTGCCTCCCTGCACATTGTATTAAGCCCCTTGTCACTAACTTCCAAATCTGTCTTCTGTACATCTCTCCTCTGCTAAATATCTTGGGTTACTATATTCATGTGAATGATACATAAATGGATAGATACACACATGACTGACATATATTTTTATTATTATTATTATTATCTATATTGGTACAAGGACTATGTCATGGGCATGTCAATCCTATCTCTCTCTCTCTCTCTCTCTCTCTCTCTCTCTCTCTCTCTCTATATATATATATGTGTGAAAGAATGAATGAATTAATTTTTATATTTTTTTTTTTTATATATTGGAAATCTAGTTTCAGCTCTCTAGGATCTATCATTCTCCATAGATATAGCACCACTGGCTCCCACATCAAGGACCCCCCTCCATATCACAGGTATTAGCCAACAAAAGCTTGTAGGTCCTTCATTCTTAATAGCCTCAATAGCCTTCATAGTAGGACATACTCCATTATCAGAGGATTGCAACCCTCATTCACTATTGGTCTCTGTTATTAGCCATTATCAGAAGTCAGCACTCACATGACCCATATACACTCACCTACTGTTCTCTGTTATCAGTAATTATCAGAGGATTGCATCTAAAAGAGATATGTCATTGCCCCTGATATGGCAAATATTACACCGGTTGAAAATCCACCTTCATCTGGCTCAGTCTCCAGAATTTCCCAGTGTACAAGGTACAGTGGAGCGGTTGTCTATACCATCAATCAGATTAGTACTTTCGTTTTCAAAAGGGCCTTGGACAGATGACAGTGATCTTCCTCACTTCGATGGGATACCTTATACTTGTGCAATGTTGGGTTCACAGAATGAGAGCAACGGACATTAAATGACAGATGCAGATGGAGCATCTCTGTCTGCGTTCACTCCAATGTAAGAAAACACATTGTTTTTCACACAATTTCTCCTGAACATGGTAATATCCCATATGTGTGAGTACATGGTGGTGGTCAGAATGGAAAAAGCACTATTTGACTTTTGGAGGGCAGATTTTGCTGGAATAGTTTTCCGCTGGCATGTCGCATTTGCAGAGCGCCTAGAGTAGCAGTACAATGGAAATCCTCCAAATAGTGATCCCATTTTGGAAAGTACAACACTCACAGAATTTATCAAGGGGTATTATTATCATTTTGAGCCCAAAAGTTCTTCTTAAAAATTAATAAATAATAATAATAATACATTTTATTTATATAGCGCCAACATATTTCGCAGCACTGTACAATTTGTAGGGTTCAAGTACTGACAAAAAAGATACATTACAAAGAAATAGTCAATTCACTCACTGGCACTGAGGGCCCTGCTCGCAAGAGCTTACAATCTATGACGTAGAGGGGGGTGACACAAGAGGTAGCAGGGGCGGCAACAGACGTAGCATTCCTTATACAATGGTAAGACAATTTTGTAATAGAGGTTACTGTCATTACACATATATAAAGCTGTATGAGCCATCACCAGTCGTGTCCTTCAACGTGCAGATGGTGCCTGGACATATAAAGCTAGTCTGATACGGCATCATATCCTGTGAGGTAATGTTGAAGCTGAAAGACTCAGCCACGTTTCATCTTCAATGCCCTTGCTGATGGAAGGAGGTTTGCACTCAAAATCTCACGATACATGGCCCCTTTCATTCTTTCATGTACACGGATCAGTCGTCCTGGTCCCTTTGCAGAGAAAAAGCCCCAAAGCATGATGTTGCCACCCCCATGCTTCACAGTAGGTATGGTGTTCTTTGGATGCAACTCAGCATTCACTCTCCTCCAAACACGACGAGTTGTGTTTCTACCAAATAGTTCTACTTTTGTTTCATCTGACCATATGACATTCTCCCAATACTCTTCTGGAACATCCAAATGCTCTCTAGCAAACTTCAGACGGGCCCGGATATGTACTGGCTTAAGCAGGGGGACACGTCTGGCACTGCAGGATCTGAGTCCCTGGCGGCGTAGTGTGTTACTGATGGTAGCCTTTGTTACGTTAGTCCCAGCTTTCTGCAGATCATTCACTAGGTCCCCTCGTGTGGTTCTGGTATTTTTGCTCACCGTTCTTATGATCATTTTGACCCCATGGGGTGAGATCTTGCGTGAAGCCCCTGATTGAGGGAGATTATCAGTGGTCTTGTATGTCTTCCATTTTCTAATTATTACTTCCACAGTTGATTTCTTCACACCAAGCTGCTTGCCTATTGCAGATTCAGTCTTCCTAGCCTGGTACAGGTCTACAATTTTGTTTCTGGTGTCCTTCCACAGCTCTTTGGTCTTCACCATAGTGGAGTTTGGAGTGTGACTGTTTGAGGTTGTGGACAGGTGTCTTTTATACTGATAACAATGTCAAACAGGTGCCATTACTACAGGTAATGAGTGGAGGACAGAGGAGCCTCTTAAAGAAGAAGTTACAGGTCTGTGAGAGCCAGAAATCTTGCTTGTTTGTAGGTGACCAAATACTTATTTTCCACCATAATTTGCAAATAAATTCTTAAAAAATCAGACAATGTGATTTTCTGGATTTGTTTTCTCATTTTGTCTCTCATAGTTGAGGTCTACCTATGATGACAATTACAGGCCTCTCTCATCTTTTTAAGTGGGAGAACTTGCACAATTGGTGGCTGACTAAATACTTTTTTTCCCCACTGTACATGTGGACATAAACTGCAGTTTGGGTGCTCAGATGTGAAAGAGCGCTATGTGGCCTTTGCAGTGCAGATTTAGATTTTGTTCTGTGAAAAATGAAGCAGTCGTGTGAATAAGTTCTAATAAAGGATGGACGTCTCCTTTTCTCTGGATCCCACTTTTGCTTTGGTGCAAAACAATTTTAGCAAAAGCTGTCACAAAAATACTGTAACATCAGCCTAAGGAGGCCTTGGACTTCTACTTTGTACCGGAAGTCTCCTTTCCTTCAGTTTATTGTGTGTGTGCTGAAAACCATTGGCAGTTTGTTTTGCTTGCAGACTAGGTACTGCTTTTGACAGATAGATTTATTATAACACAGTTACTCTAGGTTCACAATAGCGTTGGTGTTTCCGTTCTTCAGGTCTGCTTGGAGACCTGAAAAACGGAAAATCCAATCAGCTTAAAAAGCGGTTACCCGCAGAAATCCACAGACCCCATAGGCTTGGACGATTAGCAACATCAGGTACATTCTTATCAAATTATTCTTGTTCTTCTTACTCATACAGAAGCAGGCTTGTTTTTTTTTATTTTTTAAAATTTTTTTATTGATGTGGATTTATCAGGAATGCATCACTTCTATGCAAGTTTGTGGGTTTGTGAGACCCAGAGACACAGAAAGTATAGGAAATGGAGAAAAAAAAAGTTTTTGAGGAAATAGAGGCAAAAGATCTGTTTTTCACAGACATGACAGCACATCATCCGCAAATGAACAGCGTGGAATGTCAGCCGTGATTATCAAGGACATCACGCATCTGCAAACATAGAATATAGGTTAAATGGGAATAAGCTAGGTCATCAATAGAACACCACATTTCACCAAAAATGTTGAAAAATAGCACTACAAGACTGTCCCCTTCCTGTGTCCGTAAGACCTCAATATTACATGAAAATATTTCTTTGAGAATATTTTTGCTGTTATGAACATTTGTGTTTTTACTTTTTATGCTGGAGTTAAACTAGCCCTAAATGAAAGGGATACATCAATGGAGCAGATTTTGCGGTGTTTTCTGTCTTAAAAAACTGCCTGAAATCTGCTGACCATGGAAGGGATTGTCCTGTTTCAGACCAATATTAACCCCTTAAGGACCTGGCCTAAAAGTACCTTAATGACCAGGCCTCATTTTTCAAAATTGACATGTATCACTTTATATGGCAATAACTTTAAGACGCTTTAACTTACCCAAGTGACTTTGAGATTATTTTTTGTTGACACATTCTGCTTCATGTTAGTGGTAAATATTGATCAATATTTTATGCATTTATTTATTAAAAAAATAGGAAATTTGATGGAATTTTGGAAAAATTTGCAGTTTTCAAAATTTTAAATGCTCTGCGCTTCAGGCAGATAGTCATACCACCCAAATACATTAATAAATATTATCTGCCATATCTCTGCTTTATATCAGCATAATTTTTTAATTGTCCTTTATTTTATTTTGGACATTGTAAAGCTTACTGGCTCAGTGGTTAGCACTGCAACCTTGCAGTTTTGGAGTCCTGGGCTCAAATCCTGCCGAAGACAACATCTGCAAGGAGTTTGTATGTTCTCCCTGTGTTTGTGTGGGTTTCCTCCCACACTTCAAAAGACATATTGATAGGAAATGTAGATTGTGAGCCCTATATGGGACAGTGACTGACAATGTCTGTAAAGAGCTGCGGAATATGATAGCACTATATAAGTAAGCAGAATAAATAAATACAAGTGTAACAGTGATTTTCCAGAATTACAAGAAAATTTCCCAAACCAATTTGTTAGGAACCACTTCAGTTCTGTAGGGGATTTTACAAACCCCCATAAATTACCCCATTTTCAAAACTGCACCCCGCAAATAATTCCAAAACAGCATTTGGGAAGTTTGTTAACCCTTTAAAAGTTTCATGGGAATTAAAACAATATGGAGGTGAAATTTAGACATTTCATTTTTTTTTTCAATAATACATTAATTTAGCCCTAAAATTAACAGATTGGCAAGGGTTAAAGGAGCAAATGCATCTCACATTTTGTTATGCAATTTCTCCCGAGCACGGAAATACCTTACATGTTGGTGTAAACTGATGTTTGGGCAAATGGCAGCGCATGGAAAGGAAGGAGCGACACTGGTCATCTGAAAAGCAGATTTTATTGGAATAGTTTTCAGGTGACATGTCTCATTTGCAGAGCCCCTAGAGTACCAATGCAATGGAAATCCTCCAAAAGTGACCCCATTTTGGAAACTACACCCCTGACAGAATTTATCAAGGGGTATACTGAGCATTTTGACCCCACAGCTGTTTCACAGATTTTATTAACATTGGGAAGTGTAAATGAAAAATTACTAAAGCATCACTTTATCCCTAAAGTTTTCATTTTCCCAAGGGGATGAAGGAGAAAAAGCACCCCACTGGTTGTTAAACGATTTCTCATGATCACAGCAATACACCATATGTGTTTGTAAACTACTGTATGGGTACATGGTGGGGCTCAGAATAGGAAGAGCGCTATTTGGCTTTTGGAGGGCAGATTTTGCTGGAATAGTTTGCCATGTTGCATTTCCAGGGTGACTAAAGTACCAGTAAAATGGAAACCCCACAAAAGTAACCCCATTTTAGAAACTACACCCCTAAAGAAATTTCTGAGACTGTTTTAATCATTTTGAGTCCAATAGTGCTTCCGAAAAATGAATGTACAAAGTGAAAATTAAAGTTTTTAAAGAAATAAAATACATTGTGCCCACTTTGTGTCATCTGAGACATGCACTCCTAAAACTATTAAATGGATTATCCTAGTTACAAAGAAGTTGTATATGTGGGTGTAAACTGCTGCTTGGGCACAGAAGGGAAGGAGCACTATGTGACTTTTGGAGCGCAGATTTAGATGTTTGGTATCTGGGCGCCATGTCATGTTTGCAGATCCTCTAAAGTACCAGTAAAGTGAAATCCCCTAGAGAATGACCCCATTTTGAAAACTACACCCCTCAAAAAATTCATCAAGTGGTGTAGTGAGCATTAGTATCCCAGATGTAAATGCACAGCGGATGATGAAAAGTGAATATGTAAGTTGTGCAGAGTGAATTGGAAACACCAACAATTTCCCCAGTAGCTCCTATGACTGGGGGGAGTCACTCTGGGGGTCACTTCTGGTGTGTCACATTGTACAAGCTATAATTCTCTTATTTTTCTTGTGATGTAGCCATATAGGGGCCTGTTTTTTGCGGGAAGAGATGCATTTTCTAATGACACCATTTTGGGGTCTCTATAGTTTATTAACATAATTTTATTAACTCTTTCTGGGTGGATTAAAAAAAAAATCAATTCTGGCATTGTGTTTTAACATTTTTAATTTTTTGCCCTTCACCATACAACATAAATAATATTTTACTTTTATTCTATGGGTCAGTAGGATTACGGTGATTCCAAATTTATATTTTTTTTTTGCATTTCTAATTTTGCAGAATAAAAATCCATTTGGGGAAAAAAATCTTTCCATTGCCATCTTCTGAGGGGCATAACGTTTTTATTTTTCTATAGATGGAGCTGGTTGAAAACTTAAATTTTGCGGGAAAACCTCTACTTTTTATTGGTACCATTTTGGGCTATATGTGACTTTTTGATAACTTTTTATTCCATATTATCTGTGGCAAAATGGCAAAAATTGTTACTTCTAGCGTTTTTGTTACCATTTTTTTCCCCAACATTTACTATGCGGGTTAACTAATGATTTAGTTTTATTGTACAGTTTGTTACGGATGCAGCTATACCAAATATGTAGTGTTTTATACTGTTTTGTGTGTGTACAGTATAAGGGAAAAAGGGGCATTTTAATTTATTTTTTTATACCTGTAAATATTTTTTTTTTATTTTTATTTTGTACATATTTTATTCTAATACTTATATGAACCAGCAATCTTTTGATCGCTGGTTCAGTGTTATACACTCCAATACAGAAGTATTGGAGTATATACTGGTTGTCAGCCTATACTTATGCTTAGTGGATCTTGCACACAGGATCAGAAGGCTGCAGAATAAGCATCATGGCCCCCCTGGAGACAGAGTGTGGGGGTCATAAAAGTACTGGGTTGCTAGGGCAACCCCTTGGATGCCGCGGTCGTGATTGACTGCGGCATCTAAGGGGTTAACACTCGTGATCGGAGCTCAGCTCCGGCCGCAGGTGTTATAGGCGGGTGTCAGCTGAGTGGGTGATTTTAGGAGAATGTGGCTCACTTAACAATAATGGTCATCCATGATCAGCTAAATCAGGAGGATTTATTGACAAAAGCAATAAGCATCTGTATATATATATATATATATATATATATATATATATATATAACTGTACACATACAGAGACACATATAACAGAGGTCATGATATGTCTGGAGCTTAGTTCAGAACACAGGGTTTTATAATTGTCACAGAAAATAGGAAAAGAAGAGATGTTTAAATAGGCAAGAAGATAATTATGATATATGAACTTATCAGTTTAAACGTGGGTCATGAACTAGTGATCTACAAGGTGGGATGTTATTGTCTTAATTTTTGCACCCACTAGACAAAAATCAGCACATTCCTTAACTTCTTCCATTACGCACAAAAATGACCTTTAACATACACTTATTAAACATTTAGGCTTATAGTATTCAAATATGTTTAACTTTATCAAGCTTAATTGAATTTAAATAACAGGTGACATGAAAATGACGTACTGGCACAATATTTTACGGTTAGGTGCACCTTCCCTTGACGTACCGGTATGTCATTTTGTGTTAAGGGACAAAGGTTATTGTTTTTATAATGAAAAGTAATACTATATATATATAAGTTATAATATATTTGTTTGCAGTCATTCATTCTGCTTAATCCCGGTGGATACAAATTAGTCTATGGTCATATGATGAACCAAATAATGGAAGTGAATAGAAAAGTTGTTGCTCAAATGTAGATGTAAACAAAAAATATATTAAGTTGAAGAACTAAAACGTAACTTTTAATTTTTTAAAGTACGTATAAAATGTGTGTTAAAACACTAGTGTTAGGAACCAAATGCAGTGCCGGACAGAGTTAGTTTTAGGAAATCCAGACCCACCCCCTGTACACTAAGGAAAAACATCGCCGAGTGTCCAGCGCCCCTGAACTGACAGCGCCTCCGGAGGTCTTTGCCAGAGCTCCTGATGGTGGAGTTGGACTTGGTCGCTACCTTCGGCCAGAACCACAACAGCCCTAAGGGCGCAGAGCGCATGGAGCACCACAAGTCACAGAAGGGCCCCCGGAATCCAAAAACCACTCACCTGAGCAAGTTTGGAGGCAAATGAATACTGAAGGCTGGAAAAGATGCAGTAACCGGTTTCTCCAAAAGGTGGCAGCAGCGCAGTAGAATTGTTGATTAGTCCGTGTCGGCAGCAGGAGAATCTCGTAGTACCAGAGGAAGAGACGTAAGAAGAGTCAAAACAAGCCGGGTCGATTTCAGGAGGTCACGAGGTACAGAATCAGCGTTCAAGGAGAGATGGTCTGGAAGGCAAGCCGTGGTCACAACTGGAGGAAGCAATAAACACAGAGGCAGCAGGATAGGATCGAAGGTCAGGAATGAGGAGCTGGATGAAAGGAAGGCAAACGAGACAGAGTGAGGAGAAGCTGACACCCAGGGGAAATGAATAACCAGCGAGAGCAGAGCGCCGGAAAGGAGGCTAAATAGACAGGTGAGTGCTGGAAAGTTAACCCCTAGAAAAGCGAGCGTGCCGGAGTGTGTGAAGACCGGAGCTGCACCTCTCAGCACTACTGCAGAGGTGCCGGCTCCGGTCCTAACAGTACCCCCCCCCTCTACAAGGGCCCACCGGGCCTCTAAGGGCTGGAACAGGTTTAAAAGGAAAACTCCGGTGGAAATTCCTGACCAAGGTTGGCGCATGGACCGACCTGGCTGGTTCTCAGGAGTGATCTTCTGGACCGTACCCCTTCCAGTGAACGAGGTATTGTAAGACCCCTGATAACCCTTTGAGAATCCAGAATTTTAGTCACCTCAAACTCCTGATTTCCTTCAACCAAGACAGGAGAAGGAGGACAATTAGAGGGAAAGACAGGCGGAAAAAATTTTTTTAGAAGAGATTTATGGAAAACATGGATTTTAAAAGACTGAGGAAGAGCCAAATGAAAAGAGATAGGGTTAATGATTTCAATGATTTCATAAGGACCAATAAACTCAGGCCCCAACTTGCAAGATGGAACTCTCAGCTTCAGGTTTCTAGAGGAGAGCCAGACCTTCTCTCCTAAAGCAAAAACAGGACCCACAGAACAGGCCCTATCGGCCGCCCTCTTAGAAATCGACTGAGAGTTCCCCAAATTAGTCTGATCTTGAGCCCAGAGTGTGTGCAATCTCTCAGCCTCCACATTAACTTCAGGATTAATAGTAGAAAGACAGAAAGAAGAGAAACGAGGGTGAAAACCAAAATTACAGAAAAAGGGTGATGAGTTCAAGGCAGCGTGATGATGATTATTAATGGCAAACTCAGCTACAGCTAAATAATTCAACCAATCTGATTGATTACCAGAAACATAACATCTTAAATATTGCTCCAGGGTCTGATTAAAGCGCTCAGTTTGTCCATTGGTCTCAGGGTGGAACGCAGAGGAAAAAAGCTAACTGAACTCCCAGAAGACCACAGAAAGCTTTCTAGAATTTAGAGACAAACTGGACGCCTCTATCAGAGATGATATTGTCAGGAACACCATGAATTCTTACAATACAGTATGTTCCAAAAATAGGCGGGATAAGGTCTTAGCATTAGGCAATTGAGACAAAGGGATGAAATGACACATCTTACTGAACCTATCCACCACCGTCCATACCACAGTTTTTCCTCCAGAAGAGGGCAAATCAGAGACAAAATCCATGGAAATATGAGACCAAGGTAAGGTACTGGTAAGGGAAGCAATTCCCCCAAAGTCCTTACTCTAGGAACTTTGGCTCTAGCACAAGTTTCACAGGCCGACACATAGGCTACAACGTCCGACACATAGGCTACAACGTCCTGGGATTTTGAAGGTCACCAGTAGTATCGAGACACCAGCCTCTTAGTGTCAGAAATCCCCAGGTGACCACATAACACAGAATCATGTAGTTCTTTTAATAACCAGAATCTAAATTGTAGAGGAACAAATAACTTCCCCTCTGGCATTTCTGGTGGGGCCAACTGCTGATTCTCCCTGATCTCGGAGGCCAGGTCAGTGGAAACACAGGAAACCACAACCCCCTCTGTGAGAATGGTTTCAGGTTGGGAATCATCAGACTGGGAAGGACAAAAACTCCTGGACAATGCGTCCGCTCTAATATTCTTAGAACCAGGTCAGAAAGTCACAATAAAATTAAAACTGGTAAAAAAAATAGAGCCCAGGTTTCTCGGGTTTAGTCTCTTAGCAGATTCAAGAAAAACTAAATTTTTATGGTCAGTTAAAACGGTTATCTGGTGCCTAGCTCCCTCGAGAAAGTGTCGCCATTCCTCAAAAGCCCACTTGATAGCCAAAAGTTCTCGATTCCCAATGTCATAGTTTTTTTCAGAAGAGGAAAATTTTCTGGAGAAAAAGGCACATGGTCTTAAATTAGTCAAAGAGGCAGTACCCTGGGATAACACCGCCCCAACTCCAATTTTTGAGGCATCAACTTCAACAACAAAAGGTCTACTGAGGTCAGGTTGGACTAAAACAGGAGCTTTAGTAAAGGCTTGTTTCAGGAATTCAAAAGCATCAATAGCCTCTCGTTTCCAATTTAATAAATCTGCACCCTTCCGGATGAGATCTGTCAGTGGTTTTGCTATGGAAGAGAAATTATGAATGAACTTTCAGTAATAATTGGCAAAACCCAGGAATCATTGTAATGCCTTTAAGGAGGTGGGTTGGGTCCACTCAATTACAGCCTGAACTTTGGCTGGGTCCATACTGACAGTAGAGGAAGACAAAATATAACCCAGAAAAGACAATTGTTGAACTCCAAAAAGACATTTTTCGATTTTAGCAAACAATTTGTTCTCTCTCAAGATTTCCAACACAGACCTAACATGTCTAACATGGGTCTCCCAATTCGGGGAAAAAATCAAAATATCATCCAGATAAACGATTACACACTGACCAGATAAACTCCGAAAAATATCATGGACAAAACTTTGAAAAACTGCAGGAGAATTAGTTAAACCAAAAGGCATAACTAGGTATTCATAATGTCCCTCTGGAGTGTTAAAAGCCACTCATCCCCTTCTCGAATACGAATTAAATTATAGGCGCCTCTCAAATCTAACTTGGAAAAATACTTGGCTCCAGAGACTTGGTTAAGCAAGTCGGGAATGAGTGGGAGCGGATACTGATTTTTAACAGTGATTTTATTGAGGGCCCGATAATCGATGCACGACCTTAACCCGCCATCCTTTCTCTGGACAAAAAAGAATCCTGCCCCTGCAGGAGAAGTGGAAGGATGGATATGCCCTTTATGAAGAGAGTCTTTAACATAGTCTCTCATAGCATGCCTCTCAGGTTTTGATAAATTGAACAACCGCCCCTTAGGAAGTTTAGAATTTGGCAGCAATTCAATAGCAAAATCATAAGATCTATGAGGAGGTAATAAATTTGCGCCAGATTCAGCAAATACATCCTCATAATCACCGGCTAGTGTCACCAGCCGACTCGTCCATGGATCGATGCTAGTATGACTGCAAAGCACGGCCGATTCTCCTGTGGTTTAAATTCACCACCAAGCGGAAAACACGCCCACGTAATGTACTCCATGATGTAGAAACAGACATATCCTCCTCAGATCAAGAATTATCAGATCAACAAAGACCTATGGGGAGGATGAGGAATTCACATAGAGCACTACCCACCAGGACTAATTTGACCCAACCAGCCTCTAGAAATAGGGGCCATGGAGTGAGGGGGGCCCCTTCTGGTAACACCAGTCATCGAGAGGGTTTTTTAGCCAGAGGGGCCCCAATATCAGATTATACGCTCAGAGAAAGGAGAGAATAAACAATTAGTTAGACGTTCACCAGGTTGTTAACTTATCGGACCATGCTCTTACACATAGCGAAACATCTCTACTAAGCCGGGGTTTATTTTTGGTCCCAATCACAAAATATGACTCATTTAACTGGGTCAAGGACATTAATCTTTTCATTCGCAAGCTCAAATGGAAAAAATTCTTTACCCTCAAGAAACATAGGCAGGCAAGCGATCTGGGGATTGCGGATGAGGACCTGCAGCTCCACCAGGATCTAGTATCTTTATTTCAGGAGGTTCTAGACAGGAGGGAGAGGGCCCCTTTACGGATTATGTAGCTCACATGCCGATATAACACCTTATAGATAGATAGCAACTGAATACCCCTGATGAGCGGTTATAAACTGACTTGTGAAATGCGTAGGAATAGTAAATAGGCAGCTATCAGGAGGCGGTGTAGCTAGGCTTTAATTGGTAGGGAGACCACGAGGTTAATAGTGGATTCTCTCTCATTTGTAAACTGATGCTTTTATATTGGTATTTTGTCCAATTTATAGAGACTATTGTGGGTAAACTCTCATCTCCATGGTTGTTAGTAGCTATTTACAAGTATCAACCAGGATTTGAACAGAGAGGTGACTTAGTTAATATACAGTTGTGCTAAAAAGTTTACATACCCTGGCAGAATTTTTTGTTTTTTTGGCCTTTTTTCAGAGAATATGAATGATAACACAAAATTTTTTCTCTATTCATGGTTAGTTGAAACCATTTATTGTCAAACTTCTGTGTTTTCTCTTTTTAAATCATAATGACAACCAAAAACATCAAAATGACACTATTCAAAAGTTCACATACCCTGTTGATATTGGCCTGATAACATGCCCAGAAGTTGACACAAAGGAGTTTGAATGGCTACTAAAGTTAACATCCTCACCTGTGACCTGTTTGCTTGTAATCAATGTGTGTGCATAAAAGCTGAGTGAGTTTCTGGGATCCAGACAGACTGCTGCATCTTTCCTCCATACACTGACGTTTGTGGATTGTGAGTCATGGGGAAAGCAAAAGAATTGTCCACAGATCTATGGGAAAAGATAATTGAACTGTATAAAACAGGAAAGGGATACAAACAGATATCCAAGGAATTGATAACGCCAGTCAGCAGTGTTCAAACTGTGATTAACAAATGGAAATTCAGGGGCTCTGTAAAAAGCAAACAATGGTCAGGTAGACCAACCATAATTTCGGCCACAACTGCCCGCAAAATTGTTCAGGATGCTAAGAAAAGTCCACACATAACATCAGCTGAAATACAGGACTCTCTGAAAACTATTGGTGTGGCTGTTTCAAGAAGCACAAAAAGGAGGCACTTGAAGAAAAATGGGCTGCATGGTCGAGTTGCCAGAAGAAAGCGTGAAGTGAAGAGACAAAAATCGAACTTTTTGGCCACAACCATAAATGTTACATTTGGAGAGGTGTCAACAAGGCCTATGATGAAAGGAACACCATTCCTACTGTAAAGCACGGAGGTGGATCACTGATGATGTGGGGATGTGTGAGCTTCAAAGGCACAGGAAACTTGGTCAAAGTTGAAGGAAAGATGAATGCAGCACGTTATCAGCAAATACTGGAGGAAAATTTGCACTTACCAGCTAGGAAGCTGCGCATGGGACGTACTTGGACGTTCCAACATTACAACGATCCAAAACACAAGGCCAAGTTGACCTGTCATTGGCTACAGCAGAAGAAAGTGAAGGTTCTGGAGTGGCCATCTCAGTCTCCTGACCTCAATATCATTGAGCCACTCTGGGGAGATCTCAAGCGAGCAGTACATGCAAGACAGCCCAGGAATTTACAGGAACTGGAGACTTTTTGCCAAGAAGAATGGGCAGTTTTACCATCTGAGAAAATAAAGAGCCTCATCCACAACTACCACAAAAGACTTCAAGCTGTCATTGATGTTAGAGGGGGCAATACACGGTATTAAGAACTGGGGTATGTGAACTTTTGAACAGGGTCATTTTGATGTTTTTGGTTGTCATTATGATTTAAAAAGAGAAAACACAGAAGCTTGACAATAAATGGCTTCAACCAACCACTAACCATGAGTGGAGAAAACATTTTTGTGTTATCATTCATATTCTCTGAAAAAAGGCCAAAAAACAAAAAAATCTGCTGGGGTATGTAAACTTTTTAGCACAACTGTATGTAAATGTCACCCACATTTTTTCATTGTACTATATAGCCTCATAATTAGGACATGCTATAGAGGTGTATATTAGTTTAACCCCTAAAAGTGCATATACTATAGATGCTGAGAGTTCAGTATGGGATGAATAATATGCATACTCTTTGAGTGGGTATTATATTTTATATCACTTGAGCGGATAGCTATTGCGTGTGTTTCTTCCTATTGTTTTAACACACATTTTATACGTACTTTAAAAAATTAAAAGTTACGTTTTAGATGTTCAACTTAATATATTTTTTGTTTACATGGTCATGTGATGGACACACAGGTGCACAGCTCGCTACAGTCATAGCTCAGTAATCAGACATCTGCCCAGTAACGAGCTGTGCACCTATGTGTTCATCACATGAGCATGGACTGACATTTTTTTCCGCAACATTTTTCATTGTGTTTTTTCTGCATTTTTTTCTTCCCATATTAAATCTATTGGGAAAACATGAGCATTTCTGCTGGTAAAATTGACATGCTACTTTTTTCAAAAACCCATGCGTATGCAGCTTTTCCACAGAGTTTTTTTTTTCTGCAATGTGTGGATGGGATTAGCCAGAATCTCATTCACTTTGCTGGTACTGAAAAACGCTGCTTTTCCTCAACGTAGGGCCTCAGCCTTAAACATGCTTCAGAAAACCTTTTAGACTGAGGCCCTATGTGGTGTAAACGCTGCAGCTTTGCTCATGGCAGAAACACTGTGGAAAAAAACGCAGCGTTTTACAGTTGCAGCAAAGTGGATAGGATTCTAGTGAATCCTGTCGCGATTTTGGAAATCACAGCATGTCAATTATACCTACGGAAACGTCGATGGTTTCCACATAGGTATAATTATAATAAACCTCTGCAAACTTTCTGTGCAAAGCGCTGCCGCTGCGGTTTTTCCCGCAGTGCTTTTTTTGCTGCAGGACGCTACGTGGGGCCTTAGCCTTAAAAAAAAAAAAAAAAAAAAAAAAAAAGCTTTAAAAAGTGTCAAAAAGGGTTTGAAAAAACACTTTCAAAATCTGCTTCAAAAATCTAAAGCAGATTTTGCCTGACAAAAGACTCCATGTGAACACACCATAAAAATGTTTTGAGTTATTTTTATTTTCACAAAGAGATAGCTAAAATAAATCCAGAGAGGATCTCCTAGGTTAAAAATAGATCCGTATTCTTTACTGTTGGCACATTAATTATAACTAATCTGAAATTACACAAGTTTCCATTCACTAATGTGGAATATTTGAATAACTATTTTATAAAAAGAAAAGGAAGTCATTTGAGGTTTTTCATCTCCGTGTATTCTGGCTCAATATGGAAGGTCTCCTTGTCTGAGAAAAGAAATGAACTGCGCTATTATAGTTATTTTCCTCATATCGCATACTGAAAGAAACAAACCCACTACACAATTGCGACTTTTTTGTTAACATGAATTGGTATTTTTAACAATGATATGTATTCAATCATTTTTCTATATCAGTATATGATATATGTCTCTCTAGAATTAGGAGGATAATCAGATTTCAATTTCCACAAAGCATTATCCAAGGTTTGACAATGAAAAGGAAGATACAGATTACTTTAACATACCGACAACCCATGATATGTCTCAAGATTCAACATAATGAAGAATATTTATTAATTTATTTCTCTTGATCATATATTGCCAGCACTTTACAGACATTGTCATCACTCAGCTGCTCCAGTAGGGCTCACAATCTAAAATCAGTATGTCTTTGGTATGTAAGGGGAAACCCATGCAACTATGTAAAGAATGTATTAAGACAATCATTGAAGTTTTCTGGCTTAATGGGACCAAATGACCAAAACCGCAGGTAAAAAATTTCCCATCTAAAATTAACAGAATATTCTATGTTTTCTGCAGGTCTGTTTTTTTCCACAATGTGTGGATTAGCTTTGCTGGTACTGTAAACGCAGCATTATTTTATTTTTTTTGCTGCATTTCCACAGCAGCCAAAAAACTCTAATTGGTTATCTCATACTAAATACTGATAGCCTATTCTTAAGATAGGTCATCAATATGAAATGGATGGAAGTCTGACACTTAACATTTTCAGTGACTTCATTGACAGTGGTTAGCACTGTTACCTTGCAGAGAGTCCTGGGTTCAAAACTAACCAAGATCAACATATGCAAGAAGTACTTTGCATACTGCGGTTTTCTCAAAAACCACCAAGACACACTGATAAAGAATTTAGATTGTGAGCCCTATGTGATACAATGTCTGACAATCTTTGTAAAGTGCTACAGAATATGTTTGCATTATACAAGTAAGAGAAATAAATGAATAGATATTCATAAATTGAATGTGAGCTGAGCTGCAATAACACAGTATGACCACTACAAAGTGTACAGAGTTGTCTGTTTCCTGCTCTCTGTACTGTACAGATATCAGCTGATCTTTAGGAGCGAATGTTGTCAGACCCCCACATATTTCATACTAATGACCTTTCACTATTTAGTCTTGGGAAACCTCAGGCCCTCACTCCTATTGTTTTATATGTTTATTTCCTTGTCACATTGTAATGTCTCACATTGTCTGTTCATGTGTCCTCTGATTTGTAAAGTGCTATGGAATATGTTGGCGCTATATAAAGTTTATTATTATTATTCACTTGCATAAGAGCTGAGCACCAGCTACTGCTGGAACCAGCTGCTTATAGGGGTTCCAGGTGTCGGATCCACGATCTGATAAATTCATGACCTGTCCTAAGGATAGGTACTCAACATGTGTAACCCTTTAACTATAACAGTGTCTTATTACACAGTAATTACGCAACAGAAATACTAATAAAAACCGGATTATTCTTGAACCCAAGAAATTAGCTTCTGCCTCTCAGTCTTAAAGGGGTTAGGGGTCGTGGATGGGTGCAGAAAAAGAGGTATTTGCGCCAGAGCCATCCTGGAAGATCTCTTCTATTCCTGTATGGATTGCAAAGTACAAAAACACTAACACATAAATGCCGCGGGTTCGCCCGCCGCGGAAACGCCGCAGAAAAAACACAGTGTTTTACAGTGAATCCCACTAGTGAATCCCATCTCCACTTTGCAGGGAAAATACGCGGTGCGGACACACAGCGATTTGACTATATAAGAACTATTATTGTGAAGGGGAAATTCTAGGAGTTTACACTAAATCAGCCACAAAACGGCAGAGGACACAAAATCAAAGCAGGGCAACTTGCATTCTGAGGCATGTGCTGT
The DNA here is from genome assembly GCA_947044405.1 of Leptodactylus fallax. NCBI lineage: Eukaryota > Metazoa > Chordata > Amphibia > Anura > Leptodactylidae > Leptodactylus > Leptodactylus fallax. The sequence continues at coordinate 1,230,674 of CAMRHE010000192.1, read as the reverse complement.
GTAATTACAGATTTCCAAATTGTCTCAGAAAATCACACTAGTACAAAATACATGCTATATGAAATTAATTAAATCTATCAGATCAGTGCAAGGCAAAAGAGAGGAAGCTGCACTCTATACAAAAATGGACCGCAGCCCCCAATTGTCCAGACCCCAGCCTCTTGGTCCTTTATAATGACAGTAGACTGGAGAAACACTCATTCCCCGGCTGCTGCCTCTAAGACCAATACATTAGAACAACAACAGCAGGTGCATGGCCCAGAAGGCAATGCACCTGATTCCTGAACCTCGTCATGAACATGGTGAATCCTCTGCAGGCACAGGCATCATCAAGACTTGCATATAATAAGTTTTGTGTGGAGAAACAAGAGTGTCCCCCACAGAACCTGAACCCATAGACCTAAAAATGCCATTGAGGTGAATTGGAATGCTGATTACAAGTCAGACCTTTTTGCCCAAAATCATTGTCTGACCTCACAAATACTCTTTTTGCTAAATGGACATACACACTCTAAAATCTTGTGAAAAGCCTTTTCAGAAGAATGGAGGCTATCATAGCCAAAATATATACTTTGACTATATAGTGGCTAACTCTTTCCTTTATACCTATTCTTATGTTGAATCCATGGCTGGCTTTAGCTCTAAAAACTTCACCAAGGGGAAAAAAGAATTGCCGAGGATTTCACATTTTTTCCTTGACCATTTGTAGAGACTGTTAATTATCGTAATGGTGATTTAATGAGATCTATTGAGAAAGCAGACAAGACTGATTTATAGGTTTCAATTACTTTTCCCTGGAGCAGTTAATTATGGCTCATTGAATTCTACATTTATGGGAAGGGGTGATCTTATGACTCAACATCTATTTAGTACCACTAGGACAATGGCAAAGTCTTCCTCCCAGTCTCTTTTTAGTCATTAACAGCACCAATGGTAGATAAAATGCAATGAATTTATCAAATGAAGCAAAGGATGTCATGTAAAATATGCAAAACTATAATGAAGTTTATCCGGTCAATCCATAAAATAGGTGAACATCTGTTCTACTACATTATAACCATATTTATTATAACTATTACATTTATGTAGTATAGTTATCAAATCCATAGCTAGTACAGCTCAAATGCGCATCTGATATTTTCTACTCCTCTTGCATGCACCTAAACTTTGGCCTACCTTTATGAAAGCAAAAAATAATAAAATATCCTGGACAACCCCTCCAAGGACTCCAATTTCTCATGAAACATATATGATATGATATTGCATAATGCTAGCAGATCTTGTGACATCAGAGGTGTGATAAATACAGCAACAGGAGTCTATATTGCTTGCATCATAATGATGTATTTTCATTGATCTGTTCCCATGCCTCTCGCTGCATTTTTCTTAATTGCGTCTACTAGAAAAGTTATCGGACACAGTGAAGGACATTTATAGAAACTGTCACTGATAAATCTTTAGACTATGGCATTTAATAAGAACTAAACAGTTGTGTAGCTAAAGGGATGAAAGTGTTCCCATAAACCAGGAATCACCGCAAACCCCTCACAGAACACTTAATCTATGATGTGTATGTACCCTGAATCATCTCCCCTGCTCTCTACACAGCCTTCCAGACATGCCCCAATACAATGACCAGAGATCATTAATCTTTTAATGGCAAAAGTAGCAGTAAGTCAATATATAATAAACTAAACCATTTTAATTCATCCAAGAAAAATTGGCAATTGTTGAAACAAATCCGTTGCCCATCTCTATATACAATATACTGGATATAGAGATATCTCTGTATAACAATACATTGTGTACATTAGGTACAGTACATTACTATTGCAGCTTGGTTTAAGAGAAAAACCTCCTACTGAACCTAATAGAGATTGTGGCTCAGTCAGTAGAGTAACAGCCTTGCGTACTCTGTGTCTTGGGTTCAAAAAAGGAATCAAATTAAACTTTAAATTGGTAGAGGATCTTCCGGCAACCTTTTCATTAATATCCACTGCACTGTGACATCCCCAATAGTAATGAGCCATTGGCAGGGTGAAATAGACTATTCGTTGGGTGACTGGGTGAGGGGACATGTCTGGGATAAGATTCCAGTCACTAGGGACCAGATTGCTGAATGTAACGTCAGTGTGCTTGCGTGATGGGTGCTCCATTCCCTTCTATGTGGCTGTGGGCCCTGTTGGAGATTAGTCCCAGCAGTAAATCAGCAAAGCACTTTTTCCCCTCATTTACATATCAATCAACCAACCTGTGATTTAAATGAAAATGGGTCTCCAAAGCTAAATAACAGACATATTTGGAATCTTTAGAATCACCGCTACAAGGCTCTGAGATTAGATTTATAACCAATTTACTGCTGACAGACTCCCTTTAAGCTTGAAAAAGACCTATGTTAATGGAAATATGTTACACTGTTTAATTAATAAATCTTTTCCCCCTTTACTGCATTTTTGAAACAAGTGCTGCTGTTAGAATTGCCTCTAAGTAATTCCCAATAACAGCTGCTAGGGAAAGGGAAGACAGAGATAGTGAGCCCTAAAACTAGTCCCACCCCGTGTCCTTACCTATTTGCCACAACTGTCCTAATGACAGGGACAACTGGACGACAAACCTTACTCTAGATCAGTGATACACAGAACAGGACACAACAAAGAAGAGGAGTGCGCAAGCCAAGGGTTAAGCCAGAGAGACAAAACAGTACCAAATTGCAATCCAAAAGAGTAGTCAAAAGCCGAAAAGCAGAGGTCAGTAAATACAATACAAGAGCAAGGACAAAAGCTTAGCAAGGTCAGAGACACAATAGCCAGCAACCAAATGTGGGCTGATGGCCAGGCTTGATTGGCAGATAAGTTGTCAATCATAAGCACACAAAAGTTAACCCTAACAGTGCCAACACAGAATGACAAGAATCTGGGAGCAGATAATCATGAGCGGACACGCCTCCTGCCCCATACAATACGGCCAGAGTACGATGCAGTAGTTCGAACGGGTGAGGATGTAACAGCTGTACTTTCTTCTTTGTTTCCCTCATACTTTGGGGTCTTGTGAGAGTTGGGGCCTGACTCAGTGTTCCATTGACCTATGGATGATCAGTTGTTTCTTTGTGGCTGTGTACTCCTGATCTCTGGATGTTCTGTCTTTTGGTACAGTATCTGTCATCAATAAGTTAAGAGCAGTTTCTTGTAAGTCCTTTCTGTTGGAATAGACCAGATTTCTTTTTCTAGCACATTCTGCAAAATGCAGATGACTGTGTTTAATTCGATAAAAACAGCACACGCGTACTGTGTTTGTCGAATATTTACGCGACTGACCATGACTGTGTGTAGGGAACTCACTGCATCATGATGCGATAAGCTCCCAAATGGTCAGATCACTATAGTACTGAACTGACAGTAGAGATCCTGCCTTTTAGGAGCTCACTGCACCATCACTCACTATGATGCATGGAGTGCCATACCTATGACCGCGGTCAATCTAGACTGTGTCTCCTGGACTGGACACAAACATGTACATGAGGCATTCCACAGCTGGGATGAGGGATTTAAATCTGAGATCAGATTGAGGTCTGGGATAACTTGAACTCTAGGGCCAGAGTCCATTTCTGAACAATGTTTGCAGTGTGACAGGGCACATTGTACTGATAAAAAAAGGTCACTACCATTTGGAAAGACAGCTGCCTTGAAGAGTTAGATTTGGTCTAATTGTAGATTTTGCACAATTCTACAAAATTACTAAGGATAGATGTGAAGTAATTGTTTCTGTCCAATCCTAAAAGTTGGGTCATGTAGAGGGCCATGTTGAGCTTCTCTCACAATCATTTGTCAAATTTGTTATCTCTGAGTATTGCTCCACATCAGGATACCCTTAGCACACATTGTGTAATAGAAAAACAGAAGTCTAAACCATCTAGACCAACATGCACTGGGAGTTGCATCTGAACTAAATACTACAGATGAGTGAACCAGATTCAACCCAAATATTCCAGTTTGGATGAACTAAAATGGCTGCCGCAAATAGATGATAAGCGGACCACCGCCAGTATTATCAGTGGTGTTCCCGCAATCACAGAAGAGCCACTATTGAATTCATTCTTATAATAGCTGGTCCTGCTATAATTTATCCCTGTGCTATGACACTATGATGTCACAGTACAGGGATAGTAAAAAAAATGGTGGCAGTGGGTGAAAAACAGAAAAATTAGCACTGGATTAGGTACTTTGGCGCTAAATTAAAATGGCCAAAGTGTTTATACATAACAGGGCCAATGCTGGCAATAGCAGCTGCAGTTCCGCTATGATTTTTTTTTTTTGTTTGTTTTTCATCCCCTGCCACCAATTTTTTATTTTTTTGCTATCACTGTACTGTGACATCATAGTGTCACATTACAGGGCTAGATGATAGCTTTACACCGCCACTATTATCAGCAGTGGTACCGCTATCACAGAAGAGCCACTGCCACTATTGAATTCAATAGGCCCACAGGAGTTGCAGGTTTAGTAGCCCTGAGAGTGTTCTACACTATGTTTCAAGTCAATTTAAGGTGTGGTTCATACCGAACTTGCTTGACCCGAATTGAATCAGGGACCCAAACTGACTGAACCCAAAATGAATCCTGAGGGGTTTGCCCATCTTTACTAAATACCTTATTTGCAAAAATAAATCTGCAATATACAGTACAGACCAAAAGTTTGGACACACCTTCTCATTCCAAGACTTTTCTGTATTTTCATGACTATAAAAATTGTAGATTCACACTGAAGGCATCAAAACTATGAATTAACACATGTGCAATTATATACTTAACAAAAAAGTGTGAAACAACTGAAAATATGTCTTATATTCTAGGTTCTTCAAAGTAGCCACCTTTTGCTTTGATTACTGCTTTGCACATTCTTGGCATTCTCTTGATGAGCTTCAAGAGGTAGTCACCTGAAATGGTCTTCCAACAGTCTTGAAGGAGTTCCCAGAGATGTTTAGCACTTGTTGGCCCTTTTGCCTTCACTCTGCGGTCCAGCTCACCCCAAACCATCTCGATTGGGTTCAGGTCTGGTGACTGTGGAGGTCAGGTCATCTGGCGTAGCACCCCATCACTCTCCTTCTTGGTCAAATAGCCCTTACACAGTCTGGAGGTGTGTTTGGGGTCATTGTCCTGTTGAAAAATAAATGATGGTCCAACTAAACGCAAACCGGATGGAATAGCATGCCGCTGCAAGATGCTGTGGTAACCATGCTGGTTCAGTATTCCTTCAATTTTGAATAAATCCCCAACAGTATCACCAGCAAAGCACCCCCACACCATCACACCTCCTCCATGCTTCACGGTGGAAACCAGGCATGTAGAGTCCATTCGTTCACCTTTTCTGCATCGCACAAAGACACGGTGGTTGGAACCAAAGATCTCAAATTTGGACTCATCAGACCAAAGCACAGATTTCCACAGGTCTAATGTCCATTCCTTGTGTTCTTTAGCCCAAACAAGTCTCTTCTGCTTGTTGCCTGTCCTTAGCAGTGGTTTCCTAGCAGCTATTTTACCATGAAGGCCTGCTGCACACAGTCTCCTCTTAACAGTTGTTGTAGAGATGTGTCTGCTGCTAGAACTCTGTGTGGCATTGACCTGGTCTCTAATCTGAGCTGCTGTTAACCTGCGATTTCTGAGGCTGGTGACTCGGATGAAATTATCCTCCGCAGCAGAGGTGACTCTTGGTCTTCCTTTCCTGGGGCGGTCCTCATGTGAGCCAGTTTCTTTGTAGCGCTTGATGGTTTTGGCCACTGCACTTGGGGACACTTTCAAAGTTTTCCCAATTTTTCGGACTGACTGACCTTCATTTCTTAAAGTAATGATGGCCACTTGTTTTTCTTTACTTAGCTGCTTTTTTCTTGCCATAATACAAATTCTAACACTCCATTCAGTAGGACTATCAGCTGTGTATCCACCTGACCTCTGAACAACACAACTGATGGTCCCAACCCCATTTATAAGGCAAGAAATCCCACTTATTAAACCTGACAGGGCACACCTGTGAAGTGAAGACCATTTCAGATGACTACCTCTTGAAGCTCATCAAGAGAATGCCAAGAGTGTGCAAAGCAGTAATCAAAGCAAAAGGTGGCTACTTTGAAGAACCTAGAATATAAGACATATTTTCAGTTGTTTCACACTTTTTTGTTAAGTATATAATTGCACATGTGTTAATTCATAGTTTTGATGCCTTCAGAGTGAATCTACAATTTTTATAGTCATGAAAATGCAGAAAACTCTTGGAATGAGAAGGTGTGTCCAAACTTTTGGTCTGTACTGTAAGTGGAGGAACTACCACCGTAGTAGGCATAGCGACTGCTATGGGACCCATAACATTAGGAGACCAGTTCCCTGCTGCCTTTTTATTGTTAATAGGCTGTTTTCTATTGAATTATTCCAGCAGGTAATATTAATTAATTAATATTAATATTCACTTACCCATCCCCGCTCCTTCCCATTGCTGCCTCCACTTCAGCCTCCAGGGGGGACCACACATTGTGTACCAGCACTGAACAACATCTGGACGTTGTTCAGCATCAGGACATAATATGCAGCAACAAGCTGGAGCTGTATGGGGAATATCAGCCATTACCTGCTGGAGTAATATCAACTATAAAACCTGCTGGACATGCAAAACTAATCTATTGTGTATATCAGGCTGTTTCTATGAATATAATTTTGGGCTCTAATAAATTTCTGATTGAGAAATAGATGTATGTTTATTATGAGACCTTACTCAATGTACCCAATGTGTATCTGATGATAAATGATTAGATATATGATTAGTTTTGTTGTTGTCTGATCCCATTTAGAGTCCAATTTTTATTAGTATATCATTCTTCCTTATCCAGGCAGCTAAATAGACATCTTCACAAGCAAGCCAGATTTTATTGCCATACAGTATACTAAGCATCAATATTACTCTTGTCTTGAGTCATATGGAATGCTGAGCTTTATCAAAGCTTTTTCTTTGCTCAAATAACCTTTTTAGAAAGCTGAGTTAGTTATATTAATATCCATATGTTTCGGAATGCATTTGAACAGGTACAGCAGCCTGGGAAAGTCTGTCCTTTTTCCATATATCCTTTTCTTTTATTTATAGCTGGTTGGAGGTCGTCTTGATATAACTTGTATACAATGAATGACCATATTATTAGATATACCTGCACTTTTACAATTGAAGCTTCCCTCTATGGAAATTAGACACAATACTGCAACCAGTGGCATAACTAAAGTCTTGTGGGCCCCAGCGAAATCTTTTTTCCGGGGCCCCCTACCTCAATCCTAAAGCAAATTCTTGATAGTGATGGTTACGGCTGCTAAGGAGTTTAATCAACCTTAGTGTGGTTAGGGTAATCTGTGGGTCTCCTTGGTTTATGGGTCAGATGGAAGTTGCAATCTCAATACTGATGCCAGTGCTTAAGGGGCCCCCTAAGGCTCCTGGGCCCCTGGTGCACCCTCTGCACCCCCTCAAGTTACGCCCCTGACTGCAACATATAATCAAGTGAACAAGTTTTTGTGAATTGTTTTCAGTGTGAATCTGCATTAGAATGGGAAAATTGAGGCAAGGCCATCTAGTCTAGTCAGGGAATTATTTCACTGCTAAACTTGTGGGGTCATCTCATGCAATGGTGTCTAGAGTATACCAATCCCTGACCCTCCTACCTGACAATAGAGAGCCTAATGCCACCTTTTAACCCTCCTTTCTTTTATATCTCAGATCAGTACAGGGCTCACATCTGGTCACATTACCAAATCTGTGCAGGTTCTGAAGTCAGTAACAGGAGATACAAAGATCCACAGAGGAGAGTGTGAGCTGCTGAATTTCTGAGGTGTGTATTTGATTAGATGGAATGTTCTGGGATCTATAGTTATTTAGGAAGTCTATTTATTTTGGGGTCTGATCTGAACTCTATATTTATTCTGGTTTACATATTAAATATGTTTCCAGGCTAGAAATTTTGATGAACTGTCAGACTGGGGAGAGGTCCAACACTTAGCACCACAATCTATCTGCTGTTCTCAGAAGCTGATGCACAATGAATAGAGAAGAAAGCAAACAGCTCTGCTCTCTGGGTAGTGGCCTAACTAAAGCTTAGTTTTCAATCAACTGAATTGGAGCTGATCTGCACATAGAACAGAGCTGTCTGCTGCCCGATCTATTATCTGTGTATCAGCTGCTCAGAATAGTCGATGGGGTGCTAGGTGTCGGACTCTCACCGATCTCATAATGATAACCTGATCTTAGGATAAACCCTTTAATTTTGGGGTCTGCATAGTGAAGTACATATTTATTTATGGCCAAAGGTTTTGTATTTATTTAGACAGTTAAGCCAGGAGTGTGTAGTTATTTTTGGAGTCTCTTTATTTTCGGGTATAATCTTTGATCTCTATTTATTCTGTAGTCTGTTCTGATGTATCTATTGTATTTATTTTGGGATCTGTATTTATTATGTGGCGCAAAGTTATTCAGTGTTCTATATTCTGAGGTCTGGTCTAAGGTATGTCTTTATTATGGGATATGTATTTATTCAGGGGTCTGCTCTGGGGTCTTTATTTATTTTTGGGTTTTTCCAAGTCTGCATTTACAAAGGGGTCTGGCCTAAGGTCTGTATTTATTAAGGTGCTTTGAAGTCTGTATTTATTCTGGGGTCTGGGTCTGTATCTTGTGGTACGTTACAGGGTAATTTTGTAGGGAAAGAAAGGAGATAAAAAACAGGGTATGATTGAGCGCTGCTTAATAAGCCATACACATGGAGGCAGAGAGAGTAAAATCCAATTGCTTTTATTCCACTCAGAAATGTTACAAGGCAACGCGTTTCGACATTGGGCAAATGTCTTCGTCAGGCCAACTACATAACAATGATAATAACAAATAAAAACTATATATAATATATGTATAAGCACGTTAGGGTAAAAGTAATAATGATTATCACATAAAATTAGTAATAATGGTAGTAATAATAATAATAATAATAATAATAATAATATTAAAAGGTTACTCGTTAACATGTGTACCAGTATGTACACTAAGTCAAGGACGGTATAAGGGTATACAGGTAATATGGGTACATAAATAAATAAATGAGCCAATAAAAACGTGTACACATGTATACATATGCAAGCAAATGCAGGCATGTGCACATATACAGGAATATGCATCAAAAGTGATTATATAGTGATTATATGCTAAATCAATGGAATACTATGGAGAACAAAAAGAAGTAGTATAGTAAATTGTGGTTATGATTGGTATATTTGGTGGTATAGATAAATATGAGTATAATAGAACCACATAACAGTAATGGGGAATTATAGTCATTAATGTTGCAACGCTAGGGGCATAAGGATACCATAATTGATAAAATATTTGGTGAAGTAGTAAGTGTAAGCATACATAGAGCCAGCATGGACATAGTGTGGATGTCAGTGGCGTAACTAGGAATGGCTGGGCCCCAAGGTGAACATTTGACATGGGCCCCCCCCCAAGCCGCTGCCCCCAACCCCCCCCACACAAACCGCATTCCTGTGCACACTATTATGCCCCATAGTGGCCCCTGCACACGGTATTATGTCCCATAGTGGCCCCTGCACACGGTATTATGCCCCATAGTGGCCCCTGGACACGGTATTATGCAGCATAGTGGCCCCTGCACACAATATTATGCCCCATAGTGGCCCCGACACACAGTAGTTTTCCCCATAGTGGCCCCTGCACACAGTAGTTTGCCCCATAGTGGCACCTGCACGCAGTAGTTTGCCCCATAGTAGCCCCTGCACACAGTAGTTTGCCCCATAGTGGCCCCTGCACACAGTATTATGCCCCATAGTGGACCACCCATGAACGATTATTATACTCTGGGGTCTTTTCAGACCCCAGAGTATAATGATCGGAGACCCAGGGGAGGATAGAAACATAGAAAACACTGTAACTTACCTCTTCCTCGCTCCGGTGCACTCCCGTGCGCTACTTCGGCCATCTTCAATGTCGGACTGGATCTCGCGCGATCCAGGCCGGCATCGCGACGCATAATGACGTCGGCTGACGTCTGAGACGTCACCAAACAGGCCTGAAGCCTGCGGAGCGGCGGAGAGGTGAGTTACAGTGTTTTTTATGTTCGCTCACCTCCCCTGGGCCCCCGATCGTTATACTCCGGGGTCTCAAAAGACCCCGGAGTATAACGATAGCAGTGATTGTGGGGTTCGCGGTAGCAACTGCCACAGGGCTCCGGGCCCCGTAATGTTCCGGGCCCTGTGGCAGTCGCTACCACTGCTACCCCGGTAGTTACGCCCCTGGTGGATGTAAAAACTGGCTTACCAGAATAAATGAGGAAGAAAGCAGCAAACAGCTGCATATCTGTTCAAGTAGGGGTTAAATACAGTGCTGTGCAGGGTAGCGTGGAACGCTGACGCCTGCGTGGTGGAGAGGGAGGTCACGTGGGAAAAACAAATAAACATGGAAGAGATGAGCAGCTGAGCCAGCACTGGTGGTGTACAGTTGTACAGCCGGGGCCAGGGAGAGTGGTTGGGGTAAAAAAGAAAGTCAAAAGCGCAATATTCACTCATGCACATAGGAGCTCCTGTGTGAGGGAATGATAGTGATGGAAGGGGACCAGAGGGGAGGGACAGAGAGAAGAATTTAGGAAAGAATGATGATGCAGGGGGAGGGTAGAGAGGTAGGAGGGGAGAGAGAGGAATAGTGATAGAAAACAGAAAAGATAGTACAGAGAGTAATGGCTGAGGAGCACATACTATGTTGGATGATATGGGATTGTGGTAATGAATATTACAGTGAGGAAAAAAAAGTATTTAGTCAGCCACCATTTATGCAAGTTCTCCCACTTAAAAAGATGAGAGAGGCCTGTAATTGACATAGGTAAACCTCAACTATGAGAGACAAAATGAGAAAACAAATTCAGAAAATCACATTGTCTGATTTTTAAAGAATTTATTTGCAAATTATGGTGGAAAATAAGTATTTGGTCACCTACAAACAAGCAAGATTTCTGGCTCTCACAGACCTGTAACTTCTTCTTTAAGAGGCTCCTCTGTCCTCCACTCATTACCTGTAGTAATGGCACCTGTTTGACATTGTTATCAGTATAAAAGACACCTGTCCACAACCTCAAACAGTCACACTCCAAACTCCACTATGGTGAAGACCAAAGAGCTGTGGAAGGACACCAGAACCAGAACCAGACTGGGAAGACTGAATCTGTAATAGGCAAGCAGCTTGGGGTGAAGAAATCAACTGTGGGAGCAATAATTAGAAAATGGAAGACATATAAGACCACTGATAATCTCCCTCGATCAGGGGCTCCACGCAAGATCTCACCCCGTGGGGTCAAAATGATCACAAGAATGGTGAGCAAAAATCCCAAAACCACACGGGGGGACCTAGTGAATGACCTGCAGAAAGCTGGGACTAACGTAACAAAGGCTACTGTGAGTAACACACTACGCCGCCAGGAACTCAGATCCTGCAATGCCAGATATGTCCCCCTGCTTAAGCCAGTACATATCCGGGCCCGTCTGACGTTTGCTAGAGAGCATTTGGATGTTCCAGAAGAGTATTGGGAGAATTGTTGCAGAGTGCGATTGCTGGATGTGGCAGAGTCAAAACCAGATAGACAGTTGTATATAACAGGAACAAACTTTAGTAAAACATGAGTGCAGTAAGAGAAGATCACCTCGCATGGTGAACAACAGATCTAGTTCAGCACACACACTAACATAACTGGATCAAAAGCATCAAAACAACAAAAGTACAGAGTGTCTACAGATAAACATTTAGTAACAGCTACATCTACAGTAGTGTCATAAATGTGAACTACTGTCAATCCAGCAAATATAGAGACAAAGCTGGCTGTTGCATATCTCCAACACCCCTTCTCAACAGCTAAGGCTTAGTCTGTTAGGCCCATCTTCTTTGTAAGTCTCGAGTGTCTTTCAGCAGTCAGGGGCTTGGTAAGGATATCTGCTGTCATATCCTCATTCGGGCAATAAAGTAACTCAAGAAGTCCCTGCTCTTGAAACTCCCTCAGAAAATGGTACTTCACATCAATGTGTTTGGTTCTTGAGCTAACTCTTTCCATCTGCGCAAGTGCTAGACATCCTTGATTGTCCTCAAAGATTCTCGTTGGTTTCATCTGTGGTTGACCCAAGTCTTTTAATAGTTGTCTCCAACCATATGACTTCTTGACTTACCTGCGCTGCTGCAACATACTCTGCTTCAGTAGATGATAGTGTAACAGAAAGTTGCTTTCTACTAGTCCAGCAGATAGCACCTCCTGATAGAAGAAACAGGTACCCACTTGTAGATTTTCTGTCACTGGTATTTCTGGCCCAATCGTCATCCACATATCCTGTCAGGGTGCTTTCATCACTTGCTGGTAACTTTAGCTGGAAGTGTAAAGTCCCTTTAAGATAGTGAATGACTCGCTTCACAGCATTCCAGTCCATCTGACTTGGTGTTGAAGTCTTTCTACATAGGATTCCAACTGCTGCTGCTATGTCAGGCCTTGTAGCGGTGCTAATGTACAGCAATTTCCCTATTGCTTTCCTGTACTGAGTGTTAGTTGGTAGTGGCGTATCTTGGCTGTCTATCTTCTTCAGGTAGTTGGTTTCCATGGGAGATTTTACTGGTTTTGCATCTTCCATTCCAAATGTCTCAATTATGTCTTGTATTTTGTTCTTTTGGTTCAAAAAAAAAGCTGCCATCTTCCTCTCTCTCAATCTGAATGCCAAGATAATTATTTACGTTGCCAAGATCTTTGGTCTCAAAGTGCTGATTTAGGGTTTGGAGTATTTCTCCTTCATCCCCTTCTTGCTGGAAACAAATCAGAATATCGTCCACGTAAATGAGTACATAGATCCACCTGTCTGCCAATTTCTTTGTGTATAAACAGGGTTCTGCTTTACTCCTCTGCAAGTCCTCCTGTGTAAGCACTTCATTTATTCTCATATTCCATGCTCTGGCGGCTTGCTTTAGACCATATATACTCCTCTGTAGTTTGCATACTAGGTCTGGCCTTTGCTCATCTTTGAATCCTGGTGGTTGTTCCATTTAGATATCTTCTGCTAACTCGCCATGTAGAAACGCTGTTTTTACATCAAAGTGTCTTACTTGCATTTTCCTTATTGCGGCTACTGTCAGCAAAGTTCTTATTGTAGCATGTTTGACTACTGGCGCAAATGTCTCATCATAGTCCTCTCCATATTTTTGAGAATATCCCTTGGCTACGAGTCTTGCTTTGTATCGCTCCACTGTACCATCTGCATTGTATTTTACTTTGAAAGTCCATTTTCAACCTATGGATTTCCTTCCAAGTGGTAGTTCTGTAAGTGTCCATGTTTTAGTATCATGCATGGATTTTATCTCTTCCTTTGCAGCCTTTATCCATTTACTGGCTTCCCCTTCTGAAAGCTGAGATATGTCCTCCCAAGTTGCAGGTTCATTAGAACTGGAAATGCTTGCCTTGTATGAGAGACGTACAGGTGGTTTACCTTTATTCTCTCTCATCAAGCATCTTGGTTCTGTGTGTGAGCTTGGTTGTGTCTGTCCTTCATTACTGATGGAGTCTGCGCTCACTTCAACTGTTTGTTCAGAAGTTACGGATGTTGGCTGATCAGTGTCAGTTTTCTCTTCTGTTCTTACTTCCTCTGTTGTCATTACATTATCTCTCAGATCTTCAACAAAAGTTATGCTGTTGCTAATGGTAACCTTGTCAGTTTTGGGATTTAGGATTCTGTAACCCTTAACATTGTCACTGAATCCAACAAAGACGTCTTCAAATGCTCTGTTTTGAAGTTTGATGCGTTTTTCTTCTGGAATGTTGATGACCACCTTGCATCCAAAAACTCTTAGATGTTTTACACTCGGCTTCTCATTGTGCCACAGTTCATATGGAGTTTTCTCCATTGTTCTAGAGAAGAGTCTGTTTTGCAAATAAGTGACTGTCATTGCTGCTTCACCCCAATATTTTTGTAGTAATCCAGAGTCTGCCAGCATGCATCTGATCATTTCAGTCAGAGTTTTGTTCTTTCTTTCAGCTACCCCGTTTTGCTCTGGTGTGTAGGGGACTGTCTTTTGATGCTCTATTCCATTCTTATTTAAGTATTCTTGTATTTTATGTCCTGTGACTTCACCTCCATTGTCACTCCGAAGTATGAGAGGTTTTCTCTGAAACTTGTTACTTGCCCTTATTACATAGTCCTGTAATTTGTCAAAAACTTCACTCTTGTGTTGCTTTAGGTAAGTGACTGTGTATCTTGAATAGTCATCTATGAAAGTCACTATGTACCTGTTGCCTCCAGGTGTAGGTGGGTTTAGGGGACCACATACATCACTGTGAACTAGGTCAAGAGGTCTTGAAGCTCTATTGTGACTTACTTTAGGAAGTGTTGCTCTTATAGCTTTGGATTTGATGCAACATTCACATTTAACAATAACTGAACAAGGGGATACTGTTAGATCCTTTGTCAGATTCCTTTTTTGTAGTTCCTGTATGCATTCTGGGTGCTTGTGACCTAAACTCGGTCCTTGCATATACACATCTCGAGCCTAGTCCTCCCTAGGAATTTTACTTGGCCCACGTGGCACCCAACATGGAATTTAGCTTGGCCCACTTGCAGACTGATTCACCAGGAATTTTCTCAGACCTCAACACCTGCTACGAGAGGTCACAGGGGACCTAGCTAGTGGCAGTCATCTAAGTCTCTTTTAGGGGCTAACATCTAGATAACCACAGGACCTACACAGATCCAAGCTGATGCCCTACTACAGAACAGATCATACAGTCAGTATTGCAGGTATGCAACTAAACAAAGCAGTCCATAAAGCATTCTGGAATGACAACTGGAGGGGTTTCATACTTCGGTACTTGCCCTTAAAGCTCTTCAAATCACTGTTAGAGAGGTTCCTGCTTCAACGTTTGACTAAGAAGTTTGCTTAGTCGTCCTCCTCCCATCCATCCCAGCCTTCTACTCGTGACCATCAACTTCCTCGCTGCCAGATGCACCTGCCTCCTGGGGATTACAGCTTGCTTCAACACCCTTATATTGGCCTTGGCAGATACATAACACCTCTGATGTTGAAGATCCACCTCCTCGGTGGCCATCCATCTCGATGGGCTGTATCTTTCATTGGTCCTGTGGATACTGCCAACTACAACAAGTTGTAAACAGGCATGTAAGGGGTACAAGTTCCATAGTGGCAACCCCCTTTTGAAACAATATTGACTTGTGCATTCCAATGTCATTACTGGTGCTCTGCTGCCATCTAGGGCAAGACCTTGCATCTATTTTTGACATGAATTGTATTAGGATTCTGGATGATGTCACTTCCTGGAAGGAACAGGAAAGTTGAGAGTGAGAAACAGAGAAGGTGATAGGAGAGAGGGCTCTGAGAATAAGGGTGCATAAAGTCTTGCAAGGCTACAAATCAGGATATTATAGTTAATCATCTGCTTTGAGAAGAGAAGCCTCTTCCAACAAGTGCAGACTACACACAGAGACTTTATCCAGAGCAGGCCGCACGTGGGCCTAATGTGATGCTATACACCTGAAACATCATCACTGCAGGAGATACATTCTCTGCCCAGGAAGAACCAGAGGGAAACCATAAAGTTAAATGTTGTATTACTTGGCATGTGAGGGGACTATAAATACATATACATTGTGCACTGGCTGATAACTAGGAGTGCCTTGGTGGATAAAGGACATTGGAATAATCTAGAAAGAGACTGTCACCGTTAATAACTATTTGAGCTACCAGTTTGCCTGTGTTCCTGTTAAGAAAGAGGCTGTATCAGATATCTGTACTGAACCACTTACTGAAGAAGTTCTTGAGTAAAATATCCAGTTCTATCATACTCCATTGTGGTCTCTCTCTCAAGCTGGTGTGAACCTGAAAGAGATTACTACTATACTCCTAACAGGCACAGTCAAGCAGTATCGGAATGGTGACAATATGGCTGCTCTGATACAGCTGACTGCTCCTCTCCTCTCCAGTTCAGTCGACACCACTCCTCTCCTCAGGTAATGCGCAGTTGTGTCCAGCCTGACTTATTCATATTGTCACTCACACGCCAACCCTTGCTACCCAAAGCCACCCATCAGCAATGAAGGACACAGACCCTGTGACTGAAGTCCTCTTTACTGAGGTAAAGAATGTTAGTTGTACAAAGGATGCAGCACTTCAGTGACAACAAGCTCATAGGTTGCAGGGGTTATAAGTTAGGCCCAGTTCACAGAATTGCATGTCGCTGCGATGAGCAGCATGCTTCCACTATTGCAAAGGATACACTGTCCTCTACCGGAGAGCTCATGCTCTTATCATGTGTGTCTGTAGATGTTCGTTCTTGGACCTGATAGATTTCTTAAGCTATCCAAAGAGTTTTCAAGCTGATAACACTCCAAGCAGTCTTCCTCACAAGTTGTCCTACAAGCTGGCCCACTCCCTATGAGCACAGGAACGGGATGTTAAGTGGAGAGTGACTGGACCTTGCTTGCTTTGCTATGACAATGACATGTCCACATATTTCCAGTGACCACTGTTCCCAATCACTGGCCTTCATTTTATTCTCTTGATCCGCAGTGGTGAATGTATTGAAACCCAATTTCATATTGTAATAAGACAATGATGAGAAATTAGCCTCTTCACGCAAAATCACATACATGTACGGTGATTAGGCGTGGGGTGCTGTATGGAAAGGCCTCAGGAACTGAGCCCTTTCTAGTAAGTGGATTTTACTATACACTGCAATACATTAGACCCTCTAGGGTTCAAGGTCCCTAGGGGGTCTGAAAATAAAAGTAAAACAAAAATAAATAAAAATAAGTTTTAAAAAGTACAAAAAAACACAAAAAATATAAAAATTCAAATCACCCCCATTTCCCTAAATCACATATAAAAATAAACAAAAATAAGTAAACACTTTAGGGATCCCCGTGCTCAAAAATGCCTGATCTATTAAAATATAAAAATATTTATCCCATATGGTGAACGCTGTAGCTAGAAAAAAATTGAAACACTTTGCCTCCTAAAAAAAGAATTGAATAAAAAGATGTCAAACCATCAGACCTTCCCCAAAATGGTATCAATAAAAAAGTAATCTTGTCTCGCATAGAAAGATGACTTACCCAGCTCCATACATGTAAATATAAAAAATTACAGGTGTCACAACATGGTGACACACAGAATTTTTTCTATTTTGCAAAGTTTAGAATTTTTTAAAAAGTATCAAAACATTAAAAATACTATAGAAATTTGGTATTGCCGTTATTGCACTGACCCACAGAATACAGGTAACATGTCATTTTTACCACATAGTAAATGCTGTAAAAATTAAACCCATAAGAAATAGGTGCAAATGCGGTTTTTTTTTCCCAATTCCACCTCATTCTGAATTTTTTTCCAGCTTCCCAGTACATTGTACAGAATATTGAATGGTGCCATTACAAAGTACAATTTGTTTTGCAAACAATAAGCCATCATGTGACTCTGTGAACTAACAAAATGATGGCTCTTGGAATGGCTTGGTCCTGGAAGGGTAAAATACATCCTTAACCACT
The DNA here is from genome assembly GCA_947044405.1 of Leptodactylus fallax. Classification (NCBI taxonomy): domain Eukaryota; kingdom Metazoa; phylum Chordata; class Amphibia; order Anura; family Leptodactylidae; genus Leptodactylus; species Leptodactylus fallax. The sequence continues at coordinate 1,213,078 of CAMRHE010000192.1, read as the reverse complement.
TCCGGACCACCCATTGGGTATATATGTCTGGAAGGTTTTTGCCTGGTTATGTAAGGATATATCGGTACGTCCGAGCCGATTTTAGCAGCTGCACGAAATCGATTTTGTGCAGCTGCTGAAACATGGAGCCAGCTGTAACTTCAGCCGGAGCTCCCAGAGAGAAGTTGGGGAAGGTTTATTACCTTCCCTACCGCTGTGTGTACAGCACTCAATGAGGCTGTATTCTTTCTGCAACTGGGACTAAATGTACCAGCCCCAGTTATTGTTTGCAAAATCAGCCTCCCCCACGAAAAAAGTGTTCAGATGTCCCCAAAAGTTTATTATGACCTTATGGGGACACACAAAAAAAATGTAAATAAAATAATTTTAAAAATAAAATAATATGTCAATAACACACCTTTATTAATGGTTATAGCCCCACCTCCGACGACATCATACAAAATAAAAATTACTGTAACAGAGAGTAAAAACTATTTAAAACATTTTTTAGTAGCACTTTGTGTTATTAAGTAAAAAAAAAGTGAAAAACTGATCCGTTTTCCCTCCTCTTTTGTTTATATTTTCCCGGATAGAAAAAAAAAAATGAAAACACATGCAAAGATAAAAACAACATAAAAAAAGTCCTATGTGTCACCGAAAAAAGATGCAGAAATTAGTTGAATGACGTAAATGATAAAAATGTTACAGCCCTCAAAACCACACATACTAAAAACCCAAAAATGTGTCTGGTCCTGGAACAGAAATTGGCCCAGTACTGAAGTGGTTAACTAAGCAAAAGAATATAATATAATGAAATATATTGCAGAGTACGTTTAATACATATTGTAACTTTTGATATCCGTTTCGTCCTCATCCTTGTCACCATGGAGAATACTGAATTTTGATCATATTTGCTCAATGTCAACATTTTTCTGTATCTGAATGGTTTCAGCTCTACATATCTTTGTGTCACATGTAACCTTGCAAATGCTTTTCCTTTCAGTATTGTTAGTTTTTCAGCATTCAGATTGGAGACTGTTACAGAAAATTTTATTGTGTATTCCTTATATTTATAAATGCTTTGTCAAAATAATTTACTCATTATATAACATGTTCTCACCTACTGCAAAATTCTTTCATTTAATTTTACTTATTGGAACCAATTTATCATGCCTTGTAAGCCAATTTTTTTTTGTCTTTTGCAAAAAATTTAGACTTTTTCCATTTTGTACTCTGCTCGACACTTTTCATAAAAATGGGTGGAGCAGGTTGGGGATGAAGGCGGGCTGGGGTGAGGAAGTTTTAGACTGACATCTATTTCAATTATGGTGCACAGGAGCACATTAATTATTAAGAGGTTGGAGCCTTTTAATAAGTCTGGTCCATCTTCATTTTTAATGTCATCAGAGTCATCCACATGACCCTTTGGGCTGTGTGTATGTGTGTGATGCAACAGCTCAGATACATTTAGGTAAATGGGGAAGAGCTGCCATACCATAAGTAGGAAAAAGCAGCACTGTTTCTGAAAGACATGTAATACAATAGTATATGTAATGGAAGTGCACTGCTGAGATATATTGTCTACAATAAATTTATCGCTCTATATATATAAAAATGAAATTCTGTTGACTAATGTATGTTCTTTATGCATGACCAAACAACTAGACCAATGTGCACCAAACTTGGCACATAGATAAATCAGTCACTTCCAGGGCTGTGGAGTCGGAGTCGGTGCCTATTTTGATGGAGTCAGAGTCGGAGTCGGTATAAAATGGACCGACTCCGACTCCCAAAATATATAATAAATTGGTACAGTTAGTAGTACAATGCAGTATGTGCTGAATATACAGTCATATGAAAAAGTTTGGGCACCCCTATTAATCTTAATCATTTTTAGTTCTAAATATTTGGGTGTTTGCAACAGCCATTTCAATTTGATATATCTAATAACTGATGGACACAGTAATATTTCAGGATTGAAATGAGGTTTATTGTACTAACAGAAAATGTGCAATATGCATTAAACCAAAATTTGACCACTGCAAAAGTATGGGCACCTCAACAGAAAAGTGACATTAATATTTAGTAGATCCTCCTTTTGCAAAAATAACAGCCTCTAGTCGCTTCCTGTAGCTTTTAATCAGTTCCTGGATCCTGAATGAAGGTATTTTTGACCATTCCTCTTTACAAAACAATTCCAGTTCAGTTAAGTTTGATGGTCGCCGAGCATGGACAGCCCGCTTCAAATTATCCCACAGATGTTCAATGATATTCAGGTCTGGGGACTGGGATGGCCATTCCAGAACATTGTAATTGTTCCTCTGCATGAATGCCTGAGTAGATTTGGAGCTGTGTTTTGGATCATTGTCTTGCTGAAATATCCATCCCCGGCGTAACTTCAAATTCGTCACTGATTCTTGTACATTATTCTCAAGAATCTGCTGATACTGAGTTGAATCTATGCGACCCTCAACTTTAACAAGATTCCCGGTCCCGGCATTGGCCACACAGCCCCAAAGCATGATGGAACCTCCACCAAATTTTACAGTGGGTAGCAAGTGTTTTTCTTGGAATGCTGTGTTTTTTGGATGCCATGCATAACGCCTTTTTGTATGACCAAACAACTCAATCTTTGTTTCATCAGTCCACAGGACCTTCTTCCAAAATGAAGCTGGCTTGTCCAAATGTGCTTTTGCATACCTCAGGCGACTCTGTTTGTGGCGTGCTTTCAGAAACGGCTTCTTTCGCATCACTCTCCCATACAGCTTCTCCTTGTGCAAAGTGTGCTGTATTGTTGACCGATGCACAGTGACACCATCTGCAGCAAGATGATGCTGCAGCTCTTTGGAGGTGGTCTGTGGATTGTCCTTGACTGTTCTCACCATTCTTCTTCTCTGCCTTTCTGATATTTTTCTTGGCCTGCCACTTCTGGGCTTAACAAGAACTGTCCCTGTGGTCTTCCATTTCCTTACTATGTTCCTCACAGTGGAAACTGACAGGTTAAATCTCTGAGACAACTTTTTGTATCCTTCCCCTGAACAACTATGTTGAACAATCTTTGTTTTCAGATCATTTGAGAGTTGTTTTGAGGAGCCCATGATGCCACTCTTCAGAGGAGATTCAAATAGGAGAACAACTTGCAATTGGCCACCTTAAATACCTTTTCTCATGATTGAATACACCTGGCTATGAAGTTCAAAGCTCAGTGAGGTTACAAAACCAATTTTGTGCTTCAGTAAGTCAGTAAAAAGTAGTTAGGAGTATTCAAATCAATAAAATGATAAGGGTACCCAAATTTTTGCACCGGTCAAATTTTGGTTTAATGCATATTGCACATTTTCTGTTAGTACAATAAACCTCATTTCAATCCTGAAATATTACTGTGTCCATCAGTTATTAGATATATCAAATTGAAATGGCTGTTGCAAACACCCAAATATTTAGAACTAAAAATGATTAAGATTAATAGGGGTGCCCAAACTTTTTCATATGACTCTATTTTCATAAGAATTTGGGAAAATGATGAAATGTTGAAAATGATGAAATGTCCTGTAAAGGTCTGTTCTATTCCTCATATAATGATGGGACTGAGTTCTGAGTGAACCTATAAGGTTTAGCACCATTATCTGGAGTAAGCAAAAGATACAAGTGTTGAGGACTGAAAAGCTTGACTTTATCTGTAATTGTGCTGGAGACCCACCCACAGCCCGAGGACACAGAGTGACTGCTTGTCAGCAAGTGAATCATTGTGCTGAGACTGAGAAAACTGTTTTTGTTGAAAACTGTTTTTTTACCACTTACTGCAGCGTTTTGCATATTTGCAATTTATTAAAGTTTTTTGTGTTCTAAAGTTGTATCCAATAAATATATTTTATGTTCTACCTAAATAGCTTGATTATTGTATCATAAGGATGATAAAAAGCTTAAATTAAGTTATCTCTTAAACATGCGCCATGTATGTCGGAGTCGGAGTCAGGGGAAATTGAGGAGTCGGAGTCGGAGTCGGGGCTTTGGCGTACCGACTCCACAGCCCTGGTCACTTCCGAAGATTTTAGACCAGGTTTCAGCTCTATAGGTCCTATTGTTCTTGAGTTAACATTTTCACAAAAGCAAACATAGCACCACTGGCTTCCACATGAAGGACCTTCCTCCATGTTACATTCCATGACCTGCATTAGTGAATAGAAGCTTGGAGATCCTTCATGCTTAGCCTCACTGACATACACCATTATTAGAGGATTGCAGCACTCACTCCCTGTTGTTCTCTGTTATCAGCCATTATCAGAGGATAGCACTCACATGACTTGTATTAGCCAACAGATGCTCACAGTTTCTTCACTCTGAATAGCCTCACTGATCTACATTATTATCAGAGAATTGCCCCAATCACTATTGTTCTATGCTATCTGCCATTATCAGAGGACACTCACATAAACCATATTGACCAAATTGAAGCTCACAGGTCCTTGATTCTAAATAGCCTCACTGATGTAGACTATTATCAGGAGACTTCAGCTCTCACTATGGTTCTCTCATCTGTCCTTTATCCATGGCCAAACAACGGGAACAATCTACACCAATTTGACAAATAGATAAATCAGGCACTTCCAAAGATTTTAGATGAAGTTTCAACTCTCTAGGACAGATTGTTCTATTCACAAAAGCAAGTATAGCACCACTGGCTTCCACATCAAGACCCTTCCTCTATATCATATCATATGGCCCATATTAGTCAATAAAAGCTTACAGATCTTTCAATCTTAGCCTCACTGACATACACCATTATCAGAGGATTTCAGCTTTCACTCACTATTGTGGATAGGGAATAAGTTTCTGTAATGACAAAACTTCTTTAATCTTGGAGTAGGCACCAGGGGCATACATAACACTCATTGACAAAAAAAATTAATGCACCAAGAAGTTGTAGGAATTAAGTGAAATTTTATGTTTGAATATTGCAATATTAGACACAAAGGATAAGTGTATTGGGAAAAAAAATTGTATGATTGAAAGAAGGCTCTAGCGTGGATACAAGATGAAATACTGTTGAGCACGGATCCATACAGTTTATATGGTATCCTATGTCACATTTGCCCACAGATGTTACAGCTGGGCCTATAGATCCTGCACCCTCATAGATTGCCAAAGCTGGCATCTCAGCTGGTCCTATAAATTCTCAATTGTTGAAAAGTGTTACAATCTGGTATTCACATTCCTGGGAAACCCTTGCTGTGTATGGACAAACATTATTCAGCTTACCACAAGGTCTCCATACTCAAATCTGGCCATTGTTAGATCCCAGGGAAGTGAGGTGAAGCAATTTTACAACCACTTAGTGCAGGACCATAATCAGACCATACCTGTTATAATTTACATGTCCTGCCTGAGACATAACTGCATGGCAAGTTTTGCAGTAATCCATCCTTTCTCTCTGGGTGCATTTATTTATTTGTCAATCAGTGTATATGTTAAAGGCAACACAGTTACAAGATTTTGTTATGCATGAAAATACACCTATAAATATTAAATCATACAGTTAAAAAAAACACCACCGCTATCCAAGGAACAACTTTTATCAACATACTGTTACAAAACAAAACCCAGTATATTAAGGCCCATATTACCAATAATTCCACTATGTAAGGGCCAAATAGTACAGCCAAGACAGCAACACATGTTTCTGCCATATACTGAATAAAACTTCTTCTCATTTCACAGAGCATGTGATTGTGAACTAAAATGTAATACACTTTAATTACAAATGTGGCTGATTTCTGCCTGAAAAAGCTCTCTTAGGCTAAGGCCCCACATGGCGCCCCTCAGCAAAATAGTAATGTGGGAAAAACCACGGCGGCAACGCATCACGGTTCTTCCCACAGCGCTTTAGACAGAAAGTCCTTTGTGGACTTTCTGTTTCAATTAGACCTATGGGGAAACCGCCGGCGTTTCCATAGGTATAATTGACATGTTGCGATTTTCAGAACCGCACCAGTTTTGGAAATTGCCGCGTGTCCGCAGTGCGGTTTTTACCACAAAGTGGGCATGGGATTTGCTAGAATCCCATCCACTTTGCTCTGACTGTAAAACGACGCGATTTTTTTTTCGCAGCGTTTACACTACGTGGGGCCGCGTCCTAAATTTCTTGCTACTAGGTGTCTCCCTTCTAGCTAATTTACAGTTCACACCCTGTTACTAGGCTAGTTTCCTCTCCAAACATGCAAGAGAAATCACAGTGAGTGCAAGGACGAGGGACTGGTCTCTTATAGACTCAACACATGTCTGCAAACTACAATGTGCAAAGGACTGAAGATTCTGCACATCTCACATCTTACAATGTAAGAAAAGTCTCTATGTACTTGTATGTATTTCTGACTACTTGCGTAGTTACAGATGAGAAATTATTCACAGACAGCGAGCAGCTTTCCTGACTGTGCTCATAGGTTATATTCCTCCTCATTTTCCGCCACCGCATATTCGGCCGAGGTCTAGCCACGAAGGGATGCCGATGCAGGGCATCAGCATTCCACCACAGCTTTCCGCTGCTGATTAGGCCCAGATGAATCTTGATCTACGGTAAGATTGAGCAGGACACTTATTTTTTCCACGTCCTGCTGCGATCTCTGCCTCCCATGAAAACTGCCCAGCAAGTCCCTGCACATATTTCAAGTTTTTATGAAAACTGAGGTACCCTTTAATATAAAGTACTATATGAAGGGTCAAAATTACCATCATACAGTGACCATATACTATAGTAGTAAATAGATTCCTACACAGGCATTTTACAGACCAGAACAGTACATTTACATCAAGTGAATTACAAAAGATGCCATTTTCTTATCCTTTTCTTCTCAGCCCAAACAGCCACAATCAGTTTTCATACAATCACGCCTCATCTCTTCTGAATTTAATAACTCATGTTTTTCATCTTTTCACACACTCTCAATACAAACTCGACTATCATAGCCTCCTGAGGTGAAAATGACTACTGTGGTGCCCAACATGATAAAAGTGCCCCCTAAATGGTAGTCACTAGAACTCAAGAAGTAAAATGGTCCCCTTTGTGCTCCCACATAGTAGTAGTGGTTCCTTTAGTACCTTTGTATAGTAGTAATGACCCCTTTTGTACCCCACTACAGTGGTAATATATCCTTTCAGAACTTATGTTCCATTTGTGCCCCATATAGTAGTAATGCCATATATATATATATATATATATATATATATATATATATATATATAAATGTGGAATTATTGTAATCATACTGTCAAAATGACCATTCACATACATTAGCAAAATGGTGCCAATAGAATAGAACTTGTCCTGCAAAAAACAAATCCTCACAGGCTATGTAAAAAAATGCATCTCCATAAAAGGATGTATTTTTTTTTTTTATTTATATTAATAAATATAATACATATATTTATATGTATCTTTCAGGATTTTGGTGGTGTATTTTATGTTTAAATTTTCTGCTACTGTTTTTTTAAAAAATCTTAAAATCCTGAAACTACTGAGCTTGACGTTCTATAGACATCACTCCTAAGCAGTTATTTAATTATCATTACAGGCAGAATTAATATATAAGGTAACAACCTCTATAATAAAGGAGGGGGCAGATAAAGCAGCCATTGAGCCTTTCCCTCTTCTCACTCAATGCACAGGTCACAAAGCATGCAAATAAGTCAGTGGAGATTTATTAAACTGTCTAAAGGCAAAACAGTTTTTTTTTTTTCTTTTTCTCTCTCACTCTCTCTCTCTCTCTCTCTCTTTCCTGTCTTCCCTCCTAGTAGGTCTCCCCTGTCCTTCTCACTTATCTTTCCATCCTATCTCCATTCCTACTTCCTGGGTCCTCCCACTGCTGTTTTTTGTAGACCCATTTTATTCCCTCTGTGGAATGGCACCTTTATATTTTTATAGGTACCTTCTGTTGTTTTCTATACTTGTTTTGAAAATGTTATAAATTAAGAATTAAAAATAAAACTGGTTTGCTTTTAGACAGTTTAATAAATCTGCTCCAATGAATCATCTCCAGACTACAGTTTCATATGTCCATGTGTCTTCTGTAAAGCATATCTCTGATCTGCTGTTCACTCAGCAGAACAACAGTTCAGACAAGATGTTTGCAATAATTACAGAAACTAGAATAAAAACTATACAATCGGAATATAAAATCAGGTTAAAAGAAAAGAATTCAGCATTTGCTTTTAATTAGTAAGAAAATATATTTGATACATTCCTTTAAAACTGGTGTCGTGTAACTGTACACTGTGTTGAACAACAATGAAAGTGCTTCCTACTGATATAGCCATGGTGCTCTCTAGTGAAAGCCATGGGCAGCATCTCAATTTTTTGAAGATTTGCAAGCTTCTGAGAGCTCAGGACAATTTAATTTTAGCTTTGATTTGTAAGACATCTCTCTTTGCCCAAAACAAATCAACATAGTGGTATCTAATTGTTATAAATCCACACATCACCTTAAATAGTTTATGAAGCAGAGCCAAACTCTAAAGTTATAAACAGGCAAGTGAGGTAAAACACATTTTTCAAGCGCTTCAGAACTCGCTTAAACATTTCATGAATTCATGCTTTTTCACTTTTATACAATAAATCTACCTTTAGCTGTGCAATCAATATCTTTATTGCAGTGTACGGCAATAGTACTGTAGATTACAAACTGCCTACAAAGTACCCCAGGGTGAACATAAACAACTGCTTTACTCATTAAATAATCTATGTGATGCTGGTCCAGCCTTTTAAATCATTTTGTAATATAACAAGCTACAGCAGAATGAGTCAAGTTGTGGAGATACAATATTTTATATGAAAACTTTCTGCCTTTCTGATTTCTTTTTGTTTTCAATGGTTTATTTTATGGGTTTTATTTTATTTGTCTCTTATTTTTTCTTTTGTTTTATTTTATTGTTTTAGAAATGTGAAGATACCAACATTTACAGTAAAACTAGTTAAAAGTAGCACTCCAGTAATTTTTTTTTGTCCCCCTTCTGAATATGAACCTGTGTGTAATGTAATGTTGTTGAAAAACGTACTTTATTGTTAAGTTATTTGCTCCCCTCCAGATCACTGACTTTTTGTCATTGCTCATCTGATTTCCTGTATTAACTGGAGGTTAAATTCACAATATAGGTTTAGTGGAACCTCATTCTGACTTCCATAAACCATCATTGACAGTCTGATCTGTTCATTCAAGAAACACTGTGCACATTACTGAAGCAGAAAACGCTCCCCATGCTGGTCACTGACAGCACCAAGATTTTCTGGGAAGAAGTCCAGGTGGGTGTCCAAGAAATGAAGTTTTAAGGACATGTTGCATCCCATAGCTTGGTATGATTTCACAAGATCCCACACGATATCACTGTAGTTTGCTGCTTTATGATTTCCAAGAAAGAAGAGGAGACATTTTTGAAAGACAGCAAGGCTGCTTTTTGCAATGGATTTAACAGTTCCTGAAATTGTTTGATGTCCATGACCGATCTTATTTGTGGCCCTATAAAAATGCCTTCTTTGAGTTTCGCATCACTAACTTTTGGAAATTTTGATTTCAAATGCATAAATGCAGCAGAAGTTTCATCAATTGCTTTTACAAATTGTTTCATCAATCCGAGCTTAATATGCAGTGGAGGTAGATATACTTTTGTAGGATTCACTAAAGGTACATTTGACACATTTTTTTGTCCAGGAACAAGAGATTCACGTTTAGGCCATTCCTTCCTAATATAATGAGATTTCCTATCCCTGATATCCCATTCACATAAGAAACAGCAGAATTTTGTGTATCCAAGTTGCAACCCAAGCAATAAAGCAATGACCTTCAAATCTCCACAGATACTCCAGTTATATTTTTCATACTGGATTTTATCTAACAGAAGTTTCATACTTTCATATGTCTCTTTCATATCAGCAGCATGTGCAACAGGTATTGCCAGTAAGGAATTGCCATTATGCAAAAGAACGGTCTTTAAACTAACTTTTGATGAGTCTATGATGAACCGCCACTCATCTGCCTGGTGTTGAATACCAAGGGCCTCCATAAGTGAATAAACATCATTGCAATACACTACACCATTTTCTTCAGAGAAGTAGTTTTTTAAATCACCCTCTCGGTTATGATACCTGCATATTCTTACGTCTGCTCGGAGTAGATTCCATCCTTTGAGCCTAGAAGATAGAACCTCTGATTGCTGTTTAGACAAGTTTAAATCCCGAATGAGGTCGTTCAGATCCTCTTGCGATAAGTAGTGAGGTGGTGATGAACTTGTTTGGAAAGTAGGATTGTTTCTCACATTGCTGTATGCTTCTTCTTCAGTGTGAGTAATGTCAGAATCAGAGCTGTCGCTTACAGTCACTAAATCTGGACACTTTGCTACAGGAAGTTCTTCGCTATGTAAGACAGGCCTCATTGCAGATTTTAAATTCGGGTATTTAACTGTGTATTTTGTTTTAGATGTGATTCCTTTAATGCTCGTTAAGCAAAAATAGCAGTCTGTTATATGGTCCTTCGGTTCTCTCCAAACCATCGGAACAGCAAATGGCATATGACGTGTACCATTTTTCCAACCAGTAAGTAGCCTAACGCAAGACAAACAGCATATTTGTGGTGCCCAGTTCCTTTCGAGATCAACAACTTTACACCCGAAATAAAGCTCATAACACTTTTTTGCAAGTGGTGTAAAAAAAATCGTCTCTGACTCTGGAATGTCACTTCACCACACACATAACATAAATTGTCTGGATGATTTATACTCTCTCTTGGAATACTCAAATATTTATAGAAACTAATAGAACTTGAGAAGCAAGCAAAACACTGATAATGACCAGAAGAACGAACACCTGTCCTAACAGACTTACTGACAATTCAGTACTGGCTCTCCACTTACAAAAGGTGCAATATCTAAGCACGTCTGAACATGAATGAACCTGCGTATTGTTGCTGGTTTGTGTTGTAACATAACACAAGACCTCATTCCTAATTAATTTTGTTGAATCATCTAATGACAAATCATACAAAACTATCGGAACCGGTAAAATTACGCAATAACAAAATTCATGTCACAAAAAAACTGTGCCTGATGGAACAATTCTGACAACATTTTCGAATTCAGGATGTGAAATACTACTATAATTGTATTCAGTGTTTTCAAATGGAAGGGACATCATTTTAAGGACTGGTGGGCTTAAAATTATTAAAGTGAGTCTGCCATTTCTCTAAGGTAGATTAACTAAATATAGAGACAATACTCTTGTTATTGCAGCTTGATCTGTCATTTTACTGAAAAACTGACTTTTAAAAATATGCGCTTTTTCTTTGTCTCATCTGCTAAGTCCACTTTTGAATTCTCTCGCATGCACCAAATGAGCTGTGCGAGACACGTAAACAGTACTATCCTTCTTTTCTGCCACAGGATTCAATATTGCTGGATGGAAAGGGCTAGTTTGATAAAAGGGGCTGCATTTCATGGGTCTGGGTGGCTGGAGAAAAAAAAAATCGGTTCCCCATAATTTGGATATTTTTAAAAATAAGTTTTTCCAAAAATGAAAGCTAGACCTGCAGTTGTAAAGGTATATACAGTGTCCTACAAGATTCTGTATTTAAGGTTTAATCAAGTTTTATTAAAGTTTTTCAAATATATAACAGCAAAAAGTAACAAAGGATGGAACAAAATGGAAAACAAAATGCAAAACAGGAAGCAGTGTAGCACCATATTGCAAGACTAGCCAGGGCCACTGGCAAGATTCTGTATTTAGTTTATATACCATCAGGGAGTTGGTAGATACTCTTTAAATCAGCATGAAATGCAAATTTAAATATAGGCACACAAAAAAAAAATATGCACATGAAAAAATGTATGATGTTAATATTTGGCTACTTCATCACTTATTCAGAGCATAATCAGATTTTTGTCTGACTATTCATCAGAACATAAACCGATTTGTGCCAATTTTTTTTTCCAGTACAGGGCAGGGAGTGGGCAGAGTGAGGGCAACGCCTCAACTGTGGATTTAATTTATTATATTTTACGCCAAACACCTGGCATAAAGTTTCGTTGAAATCTAAGCCAGTTCTGACTGGATTTTTTTTTCAATTCAAAGTTTATTGATTTTTAAAAAGACATAAAATACAGTGAAAACAGCTGCAACGGCAGCAGCAACATTTTATACTGTAGAGAACAGGGAGATCCCTGAGTAGAGGCCAGAGGACAAGAAGAGGAGGGGAAGGAGAGAAGAAAGGAGGAGGAAGGGAAGGAACATGAAATTTTATGAAATAAAATTGGTTTCTAGTAAATATTTCTTACAGTATTTTCTTCTGCAGCATGCAGGTGTAAGGTTGGGGAGGATTACCTACCTTAAAATGGTCACTAGCTCTTTATGTGCCCTTCCTGGGTTGAACGTGATGAACTACCTTTATGTCATATTAGGCCCCTCTGAGTCCCCATGGACTATACTGTTCTGCGTCTTCAGCAATGCAATTATGTACATTTACGTGGTTATATTTCTAAAGCTCTATGAGCAACATTTTAACTTTACTGAGTACTGTATATAGGTACAGTACAGACCAAAAGTTTGGACACACCTTCTCATTCCAAGAGTTTTCTGTATTTTCATGATTATAAAAATTGTAGATTCACACTGAAGGCATCAAAACTATGAATTATCACATGTGGAATTATATACTTAACAAAAAAGTGTGAAACAACTGAAAATATGTCTTATATTCTAGGTTCTTCAAAGTAGCCACCTTTTGCTTTGATTACTGCTTTGCACACTCTTGATGAGCTTCAAGAGATAGTCACCTGAAATGGTTTTCACTTCACAGGTGTGCCCTGTCAGGTTTAATAAGTGGGATTTCTTGCCTTATAAATGGGGTTGGGACCATCAGTTGTGTTGTTCAGAAGTCAGGTGGATACACAGCTGATAGTCCTACTGAATGGAGTGTTAGAATTTGTATTATGGCAAGAAAAAAGCAGCTAAGTAAAGAAAAACGACTGGCCATCATTACTTTAAGAAATGAAGGTCATTCAGTCCGAAAAATTGGGAAAACTTTGAAAGTGTCCCCAAGTGCAGTGGCCAAAACCATCAAGCGCTACAAAGAAACTGGCTGACATGAGGACCGCCCCCAGGAAAGGAAGACCAAGAGTCACCTCTGCTGCGGAGGATAAGTTCATCCGAGTCACCAGCCTCAGAAATCGCAGGTTAACAGCAGCTCAGATTAGAGACCAGGTCAATGCCACACAGAGTTCTAGCAGCAGACACATCTCTACAACAACTGTTAAGAGGAGACTGTGGCAGCAGTCCTTCATGGTAAAATAGCTGCTAGGAAACCACTGCTAAGGACAGGCAACAAGCAGAAGAGACTTGTTTGGGCTAAAGAACACAAGGAATGGACATTAGACCTGTGGAAATCTGTGCTTTGGTCTGATGAGTCCAAATTTGGGATCTTTGGTTCCAACCACCATGTCTTTGTGCGACGCAGAAAAGGTGAACGAATGGACTCTACATGCCTGGTTCCCACCGTGAAGCATGGAGGAGGAGGTGTGATGGTGTGGGGGTGCTTTGCTGGTGACACTGTTGGGGATTTATTCAAAATTGAAGGAATACTGAACCAGCATGGTTACCACAGCATCTTGCAGCAGCATGCTATTCCATCCGGTTTGCGTTTAGTTGGACCATCATTTATTTTTCAACAGGACAATGACCCCAAACACACCTCCAGACTGTGTAAGGGCTATTTGACCAAGAAGGAGAGTGATGGGGTGCTACGCCAGATGACCTGGCCTCCACAGTCACCATACCTGAACCCAATCCAGATGGTTTGGGGTGAGCTGGACCTCAGAGTGAAGGCAAAAGGGCCAAAAAGTGCTAAGCATCTCTGGGAACTCCTTCAAGACTTTTGGAAGACCATTTCAGGTGACTACCTCTTGAAGCTCATCAAGAGAATGCCAAGAGTGTGCAAAGCAGTAATCAAAGCAAAAGGTGGCTACTTTGAAGAACCTAGAATATAAGACATATTTTCAGTTGTTTCACACTTTTTTGTTAAGTATATAATTCCACATGTGTTAATTTATAGTTTTGATACCTTCAGTGTGAATCTACAATTTTTAGAATCATGAAAATACAGAAAACTCTTGGAATGAGAAGGTGTGTCCAAACTTTTGGTCTGTACTGTATATATCTGGGCTGCACATGCTGTGGTTCATATTAATGTTGCAATCTGTTGAGGTGCAGTATTCAGAGCACTGAGTACAAGCTTGTCCCCCTTAGCTTGTCAGAAAGCGGGAGGGCCTTAGGTTTGGTGTTAAAGAGGTTTTTCTAAGAACATAACCATATTTAAATTTGTAGACAATTGAAAGATAAACATTTTTCAAATATAAATAATTAAAAAAGTTTTCAGAAATTGAAACATTTTGTCAACCATCTTAGTTGTGACAGTCATTTGTCTTTTGGTTGCCGATAGTGGATGAAGGGACTTTCTATGGCTGGTTCTGGTCTAAAACCTAGCCGAGATTTCCTTAGTGCTTGACAACCTGTCCACAAAGAAAATCATGGTTTGGTTTTTGACAACTACCAGACCATAGAAAGTTCCTTCATTCATGATGGTATTTATTGGCAACAGCACAAAACACTGTGTGGGAAAACAGTGGCTTGTGGGAAAATCCGTGGAGAATAGTGTTGTGGAAAGACAACTGTGTATCAGGCACTCCCTGGCTGGGGGAACTGCAATTGACTAGGTTATAAGCCTGAAGTGAGGCCTAGCGCAGCCATTTAAATAAACATCAATGTTAAAAAAAAGAAAAAAAAACAGATCTATTAGATCAGTTTTTTTTAAAGGACACAAAAACATAGTATACCATACTTTTGTGTGCGGCCAAAAAACTTACACAAATGGATCTGTTGTTTTTTTTTTTTTTAACATTGATGTCTATGTAAACGGATGACCATCTGTTTGCGTCCTTTTTTTGCATCCATTTTTTGCATCCTTAAAACAGAAGGAGAACAATTATGTAAGAAACGTGATCTGAATAGAACTTAAGGCAGGGGCTGTCATGACTATTAAAAAAATCTAAGATAAAGGACTCAGTGTGCCATGCAATAATTATAATACATAATAGTCATTTAACAAGCTTTTACTACATATGCAACAGAAAGCAGTTAGTCAGCCAACTAAAATTAAATTGCAGTGTGAACCTGTTCCTATGTTTCCTTGCAAACATGATTAACCTCCACACTTGAAGTCTGACAAATGACAAATAAGTTTGTGCCAAGAACTTCAAAGCATACCTCCAGTTATAAACAACTTTGCATATATGAATAGTACAGGTTAATTTAAGAAACTTTGTAGTATGCCTTGTTAAAGAAATATGTTTTCTTCTCCACTTTTCAGGCTGAGTTACTTTCTGCATATTAGTCTAAGAGCGGCAGGTTAGGATGAGGCAGCTAGAAAAACCCTCAAATAATTGCAACTGCTACACTCTGCTACTCTGTGCTCTTATAAAACTGCTATGCTTATAAATAACATTCTACCAGTTCTCAGAATGAGGCAATTAACCAGCCAGCAACAGCTCCTACTCCACTCCTCCCTTCTCCATAGAGATCTGTGTGTGAGACTGAGACAAATCTAATGTAAACAAGCAGTCAGATTGAAGCTAAGGAGCAAAAAAAACGCATAATAAGTGGAGAAGGAAACAGATCTCCTTAATAATACATACTACAAAGTTTCTTAAACTGAAATTAATTTCTGAAAAGTTGTTTATAACTGGAGGTATGTTATAAGGCTTGCTTGTAAAAAAAAGAGACACAAGCATTTCTTTACTGGAATATATTTTCCACACCCTCCTACTTCACCACCAGGAGAAGTAAATTGTTATCCACAGTTGCTGCCCATTGCTAGCTCACAGCTCAGGAGTTGGTAGCAGGCACTGAGCTCTGTGACATGTGGTATACTGCTACTTTATTATACTTTATTTATACTTTATTATACTTTATTTATACTTTATTATATTTATTATACATAGATTGTAAGCCCTTGCAGGCAGGGCCCTCTATCCCACTGTACTAGTTGGTCTCTGTCAGTATTATCTGTTTTGTATATTTGGTGCACCGTATGTAAATCCGCAAATGTAAAGCACCATGGAATTAATGGTGCTATATAAATAAACAATAATAATAATAATACTGGTGCAACTACATGAGCCACTTCCACACTCCCCCAAGTGCCCCTTCCCCTCCGACTGCATTTTCCTCCTACCTGACACACCCTGATGAATGGCACTGCATTGTGAAGCATTAGGCAATGGAAAAGGTGAGCTGCACTGGAAACTGAGATGATCCTATTACACATCACACACCACAGTCCCTCCATGAGTGCTGCCTCACTTCAACTGTGTTCCGCTTGGACAGCAGGAAAGAGAGAGGTATTGTGAAGGTAATTTATCAAACCCTGCACTCCAGAATTCTGGCAAAAAAATAGTCACAAAGCAGAGATTTTCATCTTTTTGCGCTCACTTGCATAAAAATTTTTCAACTTTTTGATTTCTGCACCACTTTTGAAAAGTAGGTGGGAGAGTAATATGCCTAACCTGTCAAGTTGTCTATACTCCAGATTTATCAACTGCAAAAATTGGCTCAAACTAACTCCAGTCAGTGGGTGGCATAGAAAGGGGAGTAACATTTCAGGACAATTTATTAAACATTATGCAACATTTGATAAATTTGAGGTAAATTATGCCAACACAGGCTCCAGCTAAAAATTCCTCAAATTATAAATCTGCCCCTGTCTGCTTTTCGGCACTTGGAGGTGCAAGAGTTCCATTGTATGCTTTTCCCTGGACACCGGGAAGGAGAAAGTACCAGCTAAACACATTCCATGTGCCACTTATGGTATGAGTGCTGTCAGTTACCCACGCTTGCACGACCTGTATTTTTGTAGTATGGCTGTTCTAATACAAAGTGAATGAGCATAGCACTATGCAGATAGCATAGGCACTCTACACAAATGCTACATCTCTATTGTGTTAATAATTATTTACGTTGTTTGATTGGACAGTGTGTTACACAAATAAAATAGGCAGGTTCTGTCTTGTTTTTAGCATTACAGTGAATGGTGACAGCAGCAAACAGAGGGTGCTCCATCTGCATGCTTCATTCTGTCATCTTGTCTGTCCACAACAATCAGCAGTGGCAGTGCCTATGTGAACATATGGCAATGGCAGTGTGAACATAGCCTTAGTCTAATGTTTTCACCCTCTAATTTAGTAAATATAGACCCAGCTCCCCTAAATAAATACAAACACGAGACCCCTAAAGCTATGTTCACACAGAGTTTTTGCAGGCGGATTTTGACGCGGAATCCGCCTCAAAATCCGCCTGAAAAAACACTTCACATTCATTTCAATGGGAGTCAGTAGCAGTTTTTTTCCTCTAGCTGATTTTTTCAGCTAGCAGAAAAAGAAAGCAACATGACCTATCTTCAGGCAGATTCTGCCTTGAAAAACTCATTAAAGTCAATGGGAGGCAGAAAAATCGCTAGCGTTTTTTTGCTGTGGTTTTTGCAAAAACTGTGTGTGAAGAATATCGCCTCGCCCAGCCGCCTGGCACGCCTGCGATCAAACTTCTTTCTTAACCTCCCACTCACACACCGTGAGTAGACTGGGTCGATATAAATTTTATATGTTTAATAACCCAAGTGGGTCGGTATGAATTAATAGCATATACAGAAATATACAATATTAATATGATCAAGCATAAACATACAAGCAAAAGGGAAATGATACAATACACCAAAATAAAAGGAAATAAAGATTAGAAAAAATACCTGAGCACACAGCTTTGTCCTAGCTGTCTCTCTTCCATGCTCAACACAATAGACTCGTAGTCCGTTTCTCTAGGCCACAGCAGAGTTTTGGGCCTAGGGCGCAAGCTTAAGCAAGTTGCATAAAACAATCCTTCTACATGCTGTCCAGAACTAGGCCCTCAAAGCATTCCTCAGTAAGGCAGGCCCTCTCATCTTCTCCCAGATCAGAGCTCCTTACTGCCTCTTTGCTGAATGACCCCAGAATCCAGGTCTGCCCACAGCATATGGCTAGTGCTCCACCCACCCCTTGCACCCAGGCAGCCCCCCTTCTCCCACCTTTGCAGAACCCTCGGAGAGAAGGGTGAAGTTAAGGCTTGCTATCCCCCATCCCATCTGGCCAGGGATAATAAAAGTGCCTGGCTATAGCAAGCCATCTCCAATGAACACACATAAAACCAGTGAAGCGTACCGTCCAGCAATGTGGACTCAACTAAAGCACCGCATTCCAAGTGGGGGAAGGACTGACCTAAGCAAGTAAAACACACTTCCAAGAAAGATATAAAACTGAGGGTCGGTTCATCACACCTCCCCCTTTTAGAGCGTGTCGGGAGGAAGGACGATCCTAAGATCGCCTTCCGCGGACACCTTGGCGGCCTCACCCCGCCGGGACCTGCGCTGGTCCCTGACCATATTCCTGGCGTACTGATACCCTCTTCCTCTCCTGTCTGAATGGAGACTCTTCTAAGGTTCAGGCTCTGAATTAAGTAGACCTGGCTACCTCCTGCTTGCTCTGGGTCCCTCCCCCGAGTGCTGGCGTCCCGCAGATCCACACTCGCAACCCCAGGCCCTTGTGGTACCGGTGCTGAGACCCCATCCCGGAAGTCTCCGCCCACCTGGCTACCACCGGCCTGCACTGGGACCTTGTGCTGAGTGCTGGCATCCCGCAGATCCACACTCGCAACCCCATGCCCTTGTGATACCAGTTTAGAGACCCCTTCCCGGCAGTCTCTCAGGGTCTCTCCCACACTAGCCGCTAGTTGGGAGAGTTCTAGGGGATTCTGCACCTCCCCCTTTGCTTCCAAACCTAGGGGCACCTCTGGTTCTGGCACAGGTATGTTTGGACCCTGTCCTCCCTCCCAGACGCCTTGCCCCTTTGGGCCTACACCCTGTTCCTCCTGTACTTGGGTGGGTGATGGTGATACCTTGGGCAAATGACTAAGATTATGCTTCCCCAAACCATCCCTCCACAATACATTGACAGGTAATACATTTGACACACCCCCTTCTTGGGTCCCACCTCCAGCACCCCATGCCGTCTGCACTTGGGCCATGGGCACTACTGGCACACCTTGGATGGGATGGCTGTTTCTCCTTCCCAGGACTCTTTCACAAGAGTTAGGGGCCCACGTACACGTCTCCCGTACAAGAGCTCAAAGGGGGAGAACCCCGTTGAGGCTTGCGGCACCGCCTGGTAAGAGAACAGCAGGTGCGGGAGATAAGGCTCCCAGTCGCGCCCGTGGGACTCGACTAACATCCTGAGCATCTGCTTCAGGGTGCCATTGAACCGTTCACACAGGCCATTGGTCTGTGGGTGATACGGGCTGGACACCAGATGTTGCACCTCTGTTACCTTACACAGGCCTTGCATCAAGGCAGACATGAACTGGGTACCTTGGTCTGTGAGCATCTCTCTGGGAAATCCAACACGGGAGAAGATGCCTACCAGAGCCTTGGCCACTACATCAGCCCGGGTGGAAGACAGAGCGACAGCTTCCGGGTACCTAGTAGCGTAGTCTACTACCATTAATATGAAACGTTTCCCGGTGCGGCTGGGAATGGACAGGGGTCCAGTGAGATCCACAGCCACCCGCTGGAAAGGTTCGGTTATGATGGGCATAGGTATCATTGGTGCTTTGGAGCCTTGCCCCGCCTTGCCCATCCTCTGACAAGTGTCACATGAACGGCAGTATTTAGCTACATCTGTCCCCATCTTAGGCCAGTAGAATAAGTGGCTGAGGCGAGCCTTGGTCTTAGCGATCCCCAGGTGGCCTGCCAGTGGAATATCATGAGCAATCCGCAACAACTCCACCCGGTAGGGTTGGGGTACCACCAAATGTTTCTCCCTGAGCCGACTCTTTTCCCTTTGTGGGGATCGTTTCCCGGTACAACCTCCCTTGCTCCCAGTACACGCGGTCCTTGTCCGACTCCAAGGGAGGTTGATCAGCACGCTCCTTCAATGCATCCAGACTGCGGTCAGCTTGGACAGCATCCCTGAACTCCTGACTGGAACCAGACAGAAGAGATGTGCATGTCACATACCTGCCGGGCTCCTCCGGCTCCAGTGTTCGGAGGCTAGTCACGGCGGCCTCAGTGCCATCTCCGGGTGACAGAGGGAACGGCTCAGGGGTCGGAGTGCCTTCCACCCCTCTAGCACTCTGGCTGCGGGTTACCACCGCAACACCTGCAGTCCGTTCCTTATCCGGATCGGCCCTGAGATCCCCGTGACCCACCTGACTACCTGGCACATTGTCCTCAGTTGGTGTTGCCCCCAGCATCTCAGAAGAGCTACCCTGTAAACCTGCAAGGCAAGAATTAGCAATTACATTGACATTGCATTCATTCATTGATTCACAGTGAACTGCATGGGTGACTGGCTCAGCCAGGGTCACACTGAGGGGGCTCTCATCACCCGCAGATGTGGGCGGGGCTACAGCCAGGTCAGCATTCCACAATGTCTCATTCACATGCCCACTGATTACTTTAGCTGGACACACAGCAAGGGGAGACAAAAGGCTAACCCCTCCCTCTGCCTGTGTCTGTGCCTGTGTGGCAGGCTTCAACACCTCATTAAAATCATCCTTCAGTACAGGCATTTTGTCACAGCGAGGTGGGGCTACTCCCACCCCATATTGGGACACCAAGGGCCCCAAATCTCTTCCCAATAGTACATTGGCAGGCAGATCAGACACTAGCCCCACATCACGCATCCCTTTTCCCGCATCCCAGTCCAAATGGACGCAAGCCATGGGCACAGTTACGCGTTCTTGTCCAATACCCTTCAGGGTCAGAGTTTTTCCAGGGATAATACTGTCCGCAGGGACCAAGTCAGGTTGCACCAGAGTAATCTGCGCCCCAGTGTCCCGAAATCCCATGACCACTTTACCCCCCACAATGACTTGTTGACTGTTGGTATCGGATTGCAACCCCTCCCTCCCCACCAAGTATACAGATGAGCCAGCTGCTGTGGCTGGGGAAACAGGGGGGTTCTTAGAGCGGCTGGGGCACTCCGCCTTGAAATGTCCTGGCTGGTTACAAGCATGACACCGCCGGGCCTCTCCTTGGGACTTGGAGGGGGTCCCCGGGGCGCCCAGAGTTCTTGGGACAGGGGAAGTAGAGGGGGCACCCGGGACAGAGTTTGTCTTACCCCACTTGGAGACCGCAGGCTGTGGTTAACTCCAACTTTGCCCCTCCTTCCCGCTTGGGGGTCTCTGCAGTTTGACTCCTCTCTTGATCCCTTGCTCCCTGGTGGACACATAGTCGTCAGCAATCTCTGCAGCCTTGTCTGCTGTTTTGGGTTTCCAGTCACACACGAACTGGCGGACCTCCAGAGGGCACACCTGGAGAAATTGTTCCATTATCATAAGATCCCCAATTCCCTCAAACGTGGTGACAGTAAGTCCTTTGATCCACTGCCAGAATGTAACCTGTAAGTGGTGCAGAACATCCGTATAGCTCTCTGTGGGACCCCGCTGGATATTCCGGAACTTTTTGCGGTACACCTCCGGCGTGAGCCGGTATCTCCGGATCAGCGCCGCTTTGATGGTCTCATAGTCCGCGTCCACTGGTAAGCTCGTGCAAACATCCAGGCCTTTTCCCTTCAGCCGGGGAGACAGGTAACGGGCCCATTCTTCCTGGGGAATATGATGCTGCTTACACACCCGCTCAAATCCCCGCAAGAACGAGTCCAAGTCCCCGTTATCTTCCAAGATTGGAAAGTCCTCGGATCGGATCTTTAGTGCTCGGGCTCCTGGAGTTGGTGCAGGGGAAGGTTGCGCCTGCCGGGGAAGTTCCAGCTTTCTTAGCTCAAGCTGATACTCTCTTTCCGCCCGGCGCTCTGCAGCTTCTCTCCCCGCCCGGCGCTCTGCAGCTTCTCTCTCTCCGCCCGACGCTCTGCAGCAGCGGCCTCTCTCTCCGCCCGGCGCTCTGCAGCTTCTCTCTCCGCCCAGCGCTCTGCAGCTTCTTGGTACTGGTGAATCACCTGCAGACGGGCGCTATAGTCACTGGCGTCTATCTGCTGTAAGGCCATTTGCAAGTATAAGTCCGTTACCCCCACAGAACTGGGGTTACTGGTCCCTCCAGGCACTGTTACCTCTGGGGTCCGGGCACCTGCGGAACCGTCTGGCATGGTCATGTTTTCTGGTGCCAGCCTCTCAGGACTTTGCTCCACCTCCTGCATGGCTATGGTAGCTTCCATATCCGCCATCTCCTGGAGTTCAGCAGCAACCAAGTCCTGCAGACGTTTGGTTATGCTTCTGGTCCCACCAGCCATCCACTGGAAGCCGTTGCCAAATAAAAGATAGGACAGAAAAAAGAAGAAGGGAGGGAACAGTACTGTACCAAACTTTCACCGTATTTTAAGCTTGATCTCATACCGCGCTCGTTCCATAGGATTGCCGCAATCCCCAGTGTCTGCGTGATACCACACCCACACACTGTTACCCTAATATCCCACAATGCTGCCACCACTGTGAAGAATATCGCCTCGCCCAGCCACCTGGCACGCCTGCGATCAAACTTCTTTCTTAACCTCCCACTCACACACCGTGAGTAGACCGGGTCATAGGATAAAACGAACGAGCGATATAAATTTTATATGTTTAATAACCCAAGTGGGTCGGTATGAATTAATAGCATATACAGAAATATACAATATTAATATGATCAAGCATAAACATACAAGCAAAAGGGAAATGAAACAATACACCAAAATAAAAGGAAATAAAGATTAGAAAAAATACCTGAGCACACAGCTTTGTCCTAGCTGTCTCTCTTCCATGCTCAACACAATAGACTCGTAGTCCGTTTCTCTAGGCCACATCAGAGTTTTGGACCTAGGGCGCAAGCTTAAGCAAGTTGCATAAAACAATCCTTCTACATGCTGTCCAGAACTAGGCCCTCAAAGCATTCCTCAGTAGGGCAGGCCCTCTCATCTTCTCCCAGATCAGAGCTCCTTACTGCCTCTTTGCAGAATGACCCCAGAATCCAGGTCTGCCCACAGCATATGGCTAGTGCTCCACCCACCCCTTGCACCCAGGCAGCCCCCCTTCTCCCACCTTTGCAGAACCCTCGGAGAGAAGAGTGAAGTTAAGGCTTGCTATCCCCCATCCCATCTGGCCAGGGATAATAAAAGTGCCTGGCTATAGCAAGCCATCTCCAATGAACACACATAAAACCAGTGAAGCGTACCGTCCAGCAATGTGGACTCAACTAAAGCACCGCATTCCAAGTGGGGGAAGGACTGACCTAAGCAAGTAAAACACACTTCCAAGAAAGATATAAAACTGAGGGTCGGTTCATCACACTGTGTTTAAAACTGCTAGCATTTTTTTAAAGGGAAGTTTCCAGGTCCCTACAGTGTGCTGGAGCAAAAAAAAAAAAAAAACCGCGACAAAAAAGCGTCATGTAAAAAAAGCGTCAAAAAAAGTTTCCTAATTCCTGAAGCAGATTTTTTCAGCTTGCAAAAAACTCTGTGTGAACATACCCTAAAACTGATGCACACCCCAGATCTCCTAAGTACAGATCTTAAACCCTAAACAATTACAGCCCCAGATATTGATATTAGTTCAGTGTGTCTATATGACTTCAGACACACTGAACTAATATAGACCTCAGACTAGATTCTGTCTCAAAATCAATTCCAAATTTAGGGCTCGCAATATAAATTCCCTATTTGTATGTCTTTGGAGTGTGGGAGGAAACCCATCCAAACACAAGGAGAGCATACAGTACAAACTCCTTGCAGATATTGTTTTTGGTCAGATTTGACCCTGGGACTCCAGCACTGCAAGGCTACAATGCTAACCACTAAGCTGTTCCATACACACAAAAGTGTGCTTTGTCAGTGTGCTAGCTGTGTTTTCAATGGCTAGCACACTGTCCTATTATATTTTAAAGGTCCTTTACACATGCCTGGGCAGGTTCTATTCCTGGCTGTTTTGCATCCCAGGATCATTAATGAAATCTATGGCTCATTGGAGGTCATCCATGTTCTATCTGTGCCATTTTTCCATGGAACGTGCACATGTTTGTGTGCATGTAGCCTAAGGGTATAATGACTTCTGATTGTGGCCAAACAAGGCACCATACATCTATGTACAGTGCTGACTCTGTAGTCAATACAATGCTCATATTGTACAATGTCTGGGCTGCTGAATTTGCTGCAATACTTGGATTCACACACTGTCTCCTGCACTTTATTTGGCTGTTTTTTGTGGAATTTGGATGGTGCCAGTATCTGAAGGCTGTTGCATCCATCTGGAGTCTTACTTTGAACATACTGCTGCTCTTTCTAAATTTTTAGTGACAAGAAAGCAAGAAGAAGAGAACTGTGAAGAGACGTGCAGCAGGGAGACATAGTAAAGAAACTGCTCTGTAGCACGAGAAGAAGCAGCCAATGTCTATTTCTACAGGGACTAGTGACACTCATCTGTGACAGGTGGGAACTAAAGGAAAACTAGGTTTGCTATATTTAGATATTAAAGTTACTGCAAGAAGAGACGTACTGTAACTGCTTTCTCTTTTATTTAAAGTTTCTTAAAAACTTACCCGTGTAGTTATTGTTCTGTTATGGGACCGTTTTTGCTATGGCAACATTCATTACCACAATGCGAATAATGTATCATTAGTGCGGAAACTGGATAGGTATATAGCTGGGATGTTTTAGGAATTCCTGCTTTGCAGGGGGTTGGACTCGATGGCCCTTGAGGTCCCTTCCAACTCAAACAAACAAACAAACAATTATTTGCAACTTTTTTATGCCTCAGGATTCTGTAAACCTAATTTACTAAAAAAACAAAAAAAAAACAAAATTGTGTCATAAATTTTGCACAAAATTCACCAATGCAGTCAGGCATGTCAGGTTTTTTTTATGCTACTCATGCACTGGGGGGCAGTTGATAAATCTTGCACACCGCATAAAGCTTGCAAAAGAGGCAGAATTAGAAGAAAATAGGTGTAAGAGGCTTTTCCAAATGCTTTTTTGTAGATATATTGATCATCATCATCATACTTGCCTTATATGCTTTATGTCATCTTTAAAAAAATAAATAAAATATATATATATATATATATATATATATATATATATATATGCCAGGGCCCCACGTTGCGAATACGCAGCATTTTGGCCACTGTGGAAACGCGGCAGCAAAAAATGCTGCGTATTACAGTACTTGCAACGGGGGTGGACTGGCTAATCCCATACACATATTGCAGAAAAAAAAGTGGAAATGCTGCAATTTCAAAAACCGTTGCATTTTTCTAAATCGCAGCATGTCAATTATACCTCCGAAAACGCTGGCGTTTTCCATATAGGTATAATAGAGACAGAAAGTCTGCTGAGGAAAACTTTGCGGACTTTCTGTGAAAAACGCTGCAGAAAAGATTGCAGCTTACGTTTTTTTTTTCTGCAGCATTTTTGGCTGCGGCTTGCTACGTGGGGCTTTAGCCTAAGGCTATGGGAAAATACAGACTATCTGCAGTTAATACTAACGTGCTGCATTTTTCAAAAATGCACATGTTTTTGAAAATTCTGCATTTCACATAGCATTGTTTTTCTTTGCTGGTACTGCAAAATGCAGCATCAGTTGTGCCTGGCCAGTTGTTTTATGCCCGACCCGTACTCAACTGATAACATTTTGGAGTGCTTTGTGCACCAGTTCAGTGTCCTTTGCTGGACATACACCTTCCTCTGGATCAACACTGTAGGGTTATAGTTGGACTTGATGGACCTGTGTTTTCATCCAAACTCATAACTATGTACAGTGGGGGAAAAAAAAGTATTTATGCAGCCACCAATTGTGCAAGTTCTCCCACTTAAAAAGATGAGAAAGGCCTGTAATTGACATCATAGGTAGACCTCAACTATGAGAGACAAAATGAGAAAACATATCTAGAAAATCACATTGTCTGATTTTTTAAGAATTTATTTGCAAATTATGGTGAAAAATAAATATTTGGTCACCTACAAACAAGCAAGATTTCTGCCTCTCACAGACCTGTAACTTCTTCTTTAAGAGGCTCCTCTGTCCTCCACTCATTACCTGTAGTAATGGCACCTGTTTGAAATTGTTATCAGTATAAAAGACACCTGTCGACAACCTCAAAGAGTCACACTCCAAACTCCACTATGGTGAAGACCAAAGAGCTGTGGAAGGACACCAGAAACAAAATTGTAGACCTGAACCAGGCTGAGAAGACTGAATCTGCAATAGGCAAGCAGATTGGTGTGAAGAAATCAACTGTGGGAGCAATAATTAGAAAATGGAAGACATACAAGACCACTGATAATCTCCCTCGATCAGGGGCTCCACGCAAGATCTCACCCCATGGGGTCAAAATGATCACAAGAATGGTGAGCAAAAATCCCAGAACCACACGGGGGGACCTAGTGAATGACCTGCAGAAAGCTGGGACTAACGTGACAAAGGCTACCGTCAGTAACACACTACACCGCCAGGGACTCAGATCCTGCAGTGCCAGACGTGTCCCCCTGCTTAAGCCAGTACATATCCGGGCCCGTCTGAAGTTTGCTAGAGGGCATTTGGATGTTCCAGAAGAGTATTGGGAGAATGTTATATGGACAGATGAAACCAAAGTAGAACTGTTTGGTAGAAACACAACTCGTTATGTTTGGAGGAGAGTGAATGCTGAGTTGTATCCAAAGAACACCATACCTACTGTGAAGCATGGGGGTTGCAACATCATGCTTTGGTGCTGTTTCTCTGCAAAGGGACCAGGACGACTGATTCGTGTACATGAAAGAATGAATGGGGCCATGTATCGTAAGATTTTGAGTGCAAACCTCCTTCCATCAGCAAGGACATTGAAGATGAAATGTGGCTGGGTCTTTCAGCATGACAATGATCCCAAGCACACCGCCAGACCAACGAAGGAGTGGCTTCGTAAGAAGCATTTCAAGGTCCTGGAGTGGCCTAGCCAGTCTCCAGATCTCAACCTCATAGAAAACCTTTGGAGGGAGTTGGAAGTCCGTGTTGCCCAGCAATAGCCCCAAAACATCACTTCTCTAGAGGAGATCTGCATGGAGGAATGGGCCAACATACCAGCAACTGTGTGCCAACCTTGTGAAGACTTACAGAAAACGTTTGACCTCTGTCGTTGCAACAAAGGATATATAACAAAGTATTGAGATAAACTTTTGTTATTGACCAAATACTTATTTTCCACCATAATCAGAATTGATTGTGATTTTCTGGATTTGTTTTCTCATTTTGTCTCTCATAGTTGAGGTCTACCTATGATGTCAATTACAGGCCTCTCTCATCTTTTTAAGTTCGAGAACTTGCACAATTGGTGGCTGACTAATTATTTTTTTTTCCCCACTGCATATTGTTAAATAATATTATTCTACAATATTCAAGACCTTTAAGGGTTAATTGTATTCTGCTGACATAACTTTTGTATATTATGGTGCATGGGTGTGGATAGAGTATGACTATTTTAGTATTGTCCAAATACAGTAGTAGAAAGTATGAGGATGTTGGGGAACACCCCCTTTCATGAATATAAATGACTGACAGACACACATGTCTGGGTCTCACTCTCGGTGGGGGTCTCCCTCTCCCTGTGGGGATCTGTCCCTGTCTCTCACTTTGGGTGTCTCCCTCTTCCGACCTGTCTACTCCCTCTAAGACCTTGGAAAGGATGGCAGAATCGTCCTGCAGAAGACCAACACACATTGATGAATAAGCATGAGCCAAGATGATGCAAGAGATCCATATTGAAGAAATCTAACTCTACACGTCTACTAAGAAATGTAAGACATTGACTGATGTTTCTGTTATGCTGGAAGTTTTCCATGTATCTGTTTTTCCATGAAGACTTCAATAAATCTCCATGTTTTATATGAAGCAGAGTCCTCCAATAATGTTACCTTAGGGGTCAACACGCGAGTAAGGATTTCATTCAATTGTAGTCTATTTTACAGTTTACGGACATTATTTTACACACACATATATATATATATATATATATATATATATATATATAAAAATTTTTTTTTTTTTTTTTTACACCTACAGTAACCTACATGAAAAAGTCTATTGCAATGTATTGTTAGTGAACTTTATGACGCTGATCTGTACGGCCGGCCGACAATGCAGTGATATCGGTGCTGAAACTAACAGTAGTGATATCACTACAACTGGGGGTGGGGAGGTTTTGAATACTAAAAAAAAATTCAGTGCACTGTTAGCTTTCTAGCAGTATATAACACTGCCTATGTCTGAGGACATGAAAGGTCCTCTTTAATCACTGGCAGTCTCATGTCATCTGCACCTTAA
This sequence comes from Leptodactylus fallax, assembly GCA_947044405.1. Lineage (NCBI taxonomy): Eukaryota > Metazoa > Chordata > Amphibia > Anura > Leptodactylidae > Leptodactylus > Leptodactylus fallax. Next base: position 1,184,712 of record CAMRHE010000192.1, on the reverse strand, counting down.
AAACATTTGCAGAATCTGTATTTTTTTCTTATCATGGAAACTTCAAAAACTAAAAGGAGTATTCCCATCTCAAGGATCGTATCTATATTACTAGCTTATTCATTTTCAAGAGTTTTCCTAAATACTTTGCTTTAGCAATGCTGCTTTGATTTCCTACTATGTGAAATTATTACTCCCATTGTTTACACATCGTTTCCTTGATCCCCTGATTATAAAGGACACTTACTTAACTCTCACATCTACAGTCTATCTTGAATGCAGCACCCAGGCGCAACTTTTTGTCCAATCGCGACACTGCTGTCTCTACCCTGTACAAGTCGCTGCACTGGCTGCCCATTCACCATACATTGCATTACATTTAAACATTTCACATTTATCCACAAAATGCCCTCTTCTCTGTCTACCACCCTACATGTGCTCTCTGTTCTGTCAGCGATCTAAGCATAACATCCCCTCTAATCTGAACCCCCCTCCAGTATCCAATGCTTTTCCAAGCCAGTTTCTGGAATGTGCTACCTCGGACAGTCAGATTGATACTCAACATTTACAGTTTCAAATGTGCCCACAAACCCCATGTTTTTAGGGATTCCTTTCACTTTATCTAATTTACCAAATCTCCTGCATTTACTTTTTCTGAGCTAACTCTTCTCTGCCTTCCCATTTCTTTCTACATTGTTCCTCAGGAACTGATCCCTTTATCCAACATTAGTCTCTACACTCCATGCACTTAACTGCACTTTGTTTCTGTACATATATAGATAATGGCTGGTGACTAGCTCATGCAATTTTATCGCAATACCTTGTTTTATAAAAGATAGCTTGACCCTTGTATCAAGCAAACACTTTTATCTCTTGTGTCACCCTATTTCTTCAAAAATTGTAAACTCTCTTGTGAGCAGGGCCCTCACTGTTCATGTTTTCTCTGATTTGAACAGGGCTGTGAAATATGTTGCCACTATATAACTATTATTGTTATTATTATTATTGTTATTATTAATAGTAATAATAATTATTATTATTAATAATAATAATAATAATAATGTGGCATTGACCCTGTTATGAGAGAGTCTAAGAAGATGAGATATAATGTTCTATCAAATATAGAGCTTAACTCCCTCAATACCCATGGATGAATGTCAGTCATCTGGGTCAGGGCTTTATCAATATACAATTTCCTCAGTCACAGTTTTACTTGTAGTGTTAAGGTCATTATACTGGGTGAAGGACCTTTATTGTTGTTCCCTGAATTTCTGATATAGGCATCTAACAGGTGAACACGATCCCTTGTGAAACAAGTTTATTGCTCTTTCTGAAATTAATATTTTTTTCCTGGCTGTTGATTTTATATTATCTACATCTTTTAGTTCCTAAAATGGAATATCTGATCAGTTGACGTCAGGGACTGGGATATCAAGTTGTAAGATAACAGAACTGTAGTACCAAAACATTATACATTTAACCACTGGAAACCAGGGATGGAAAGCAAACCAGTGGACATCAGGGACTTGGATACAAAATCAATAGACACTGAACACTGAGTACCAGAGCACTACACACATAACCCCCAGGACACAACAAGAAACAACTTGAGGAGATTGACACATGGGTGCAAATTTTGCGTTCAATCTGAAGAATTTCTCCTTTAACTGCATAATGGTATGAAGTAAGCATATTATTATATAGTCATTAAACATATCGTAATTATATAAACTATAGGTAAAATGCTTAAAAGAGAAGATAATACCAGACATTTTAATAATCAGGAATGCATCATTTAAGCAAAAAAAGAAGAAAACAATATGTTAAAAAAAATGTCTGACATATGCTTTGACAGTATGCTTTAGTATTGTTACCCTTTTGATCCAAAGCAGATACCTGTACAAAAATGTCTTTTCTTGTAGAGCAAAGAGTGACAGCTCGAGATGTCTGCAGTTCCTGGCATCAAGGAGATATGTTGTCACAATTTCAATGAAAATATGAATGAGAATACTTTTAAATAGTCTGAAACAGTCACAATATAATAGAGAATTTGCATACTGAGGAAAGAATATGTTAAATAAATCATTCAGAAATATTCTATTTTAATAGCAATATACCTTACAATACCTTAATACAATTTCAATATTGTCTGCAGTTTGGAAGTAATATTGTACGCTTAATTAAATCTGAATAACAGTTTAATTTTTGGTTAATATTTTTTATGATTCGCATGTTCTACTTTATTTATCCAAGTACATCATTAGTGAGTTTATGTAGGCAAGTACTTCAACTGCCTTCAAAGGCATCAATTTATGCAGTGTTCTTAAAGAGGACTTTTCACCACATCCACCAACTTTAACTCTCCGCATCATTCAATAGCTTTTTGCCCACTGATTCTGACATGGTTAGAATTTTTTCTCTAGCTCCCACTGATCCCAAGCAATCATTTCTGTTAGGTTTAGCACTCAATATGCTAATTAGGCTCCCTGCTGTCAGGTGGGTGGTCCTAAATTGTCTGCTCCATCCAGAACTACCCACCTGACAGTAAGGACCTTAATTAACATATTGGGGCTGAAACTAACAGCACTGATTGCTCAGGAATGATGCCAGATAGATAAAAAATTCCAGCTGCACCAGAATCAGTGAAGCTGTACCTATTAAAGGATGCAGTTGAAATGAAATTGAAGAAATTGAAATGTTGAAGGTGGTAAAAGGTTCTCTTTAAGAGGTATTTTATCTGAATATTGAGAAATCGTTGAGAGATCATTAATCCCAATTAACTTCTTTACTGATTTTAAAGCAGGTTTCTGAGAGTAAGACATTGATGGCTTTACTTTAGGATTATTAATGTTTCCAGAGGATCCTGTCCACCATTTATTTACATGAAAAGGTTGCATTGGCTCTTCATTGTTTAAATAGGCACTGTTATTAGTTCATAGGTGTAGCAGTGCATGGTATTTCAATACAGCTTGATTCATTCTGCTGATTAATGGGGGCTCTGGGGATCAGACCTCTACCAATCAAAAAACCACCAAACTATTCAAAAATATACTAACATGAGGGTATGGCCTGCTGCCAAGTTGTGCAGACATCTGTGAGCTGAGCTCCATCCCAGGCCATAGCTTTATGGGAGCTTCTACCAGGATCATGGGGAAAACTAAGGCCAGAAAAACACCTGGGTTCACAGCGAGACAGGAGCCACCCAACATGCATATCTCTAATTTCTTTCTGTCGGTCCAAGGGTCCCAAACAGATGACAGTGCGTCCGGCTCTGACATTCCCTCCCAAGCTAGCCTGCCTCATCATCTACAGCACATATCACTGCAGCTGAACACCTTGCAACATTCTGTACAGATGGGGGTTCCCCTTAGCCCTCCATGTCAGGAGAGGCAAGACCATCCTATCTCTGACCTCCCCTTATGAATTTCCCTTCTTCCTCTGGGAACTCAAGATCCCACCGCTGTCCCTCCCGGACTGGGAAGTCACCCTCAAGGACCCAGCAGGACAATCTTGGCCATCCACCTACAAGACTCCTCATACCAGAGATCACCCCAGAGGTCCTCAGCCCCAGAGGTCAAGGCGCAGACTACATAGCTCCAGGACCGGCAACCAGGGTTGCTGATGTTTTACCTTAAAATTGCCTTGTAACACCGGAATAGATAAGTGACATTCTTGTTATGGTTTGATCTCTGGCCCCTATCGCTGTTGATGTTTTATGGTCACACCTAGCACTCTTACTGAGTGTTTGTGATGTTGATACCTCATGCGGGTACTTATCCAGTTGTGCTCAGCATTTATCCCCCACAGTCCCTAATCTGCTCCCATGCTGTCATATAGTTTAGCACTTCCTCAGTTTCTCTATTATTGGCCTGAGGGGACTTATTTCCGTAGGTATAATTGACATGCTACAATTTAGAAAAAAGCAAGTGTTTTTCAAATTGCAGCTTTTCCGCTGCAGATTTTTTTCTGCAATGTGTGGATGGGATTAGCCAGCAGTTTTTGCCATGGCGTTTCTGCCATGGTCAAATCGTGGCGTTTACGCTGCGGTGGGCCCCGGCCTAAACCCCTTACTTGACACCTCCAATGGCCGCACCTCTATAGCATAAAACAAACTGAACAAACTTCCTAAGGCCCTTTACAAAGAAATAGCAGTTCTGTAGCTCCTGGAGAATTCTCCACCCTAATACAAGAGACTATACTTTTTTCTCCAACTCACTTTCTTCATATAGTAGAATTGACTATATCATAGTTTAAACTCGTTTTATTGAAAATTGTGTACCAGACACAAGAAAAAGAAACAAAATATATATAACAGGTTGCACACAAGAAAATCAAAAATTTGATACATAGTCACTCATAGCACTACATCACCACCTCGTCAGTCCATCGCCCACGCAACACTTGGACAATCCAATGTAGACTCGGTACAGAATGAGATATACAGAACACATATAATATCGTACAAATCAATTATACATAAACAAGAACATGCAATCAATAAATCAAGGAGAGCAGCAAGAATACAATCCAAGATTAGAGGTCGTGGATGCTCCCGGCGTCTCCCACCTCTCACAGCGTAAATAGATGAATGGCAGTACGCAATGAGGGAGCCGTACATTGAGTTACCGAAGAATTACACCATGTTCCCCACACCTTATGGAATTTCTGAGGACATCCTCTCCCTTTATACACAATCTGGTTGAAAGGAAGAACAGTATTAACAAGTTTCTTCCACTGAGATACTGATGGGGGTCTCGAAGCCATCCATCGCAGCGCGATGGGAAATCCAGGTAATGAACCCCTCTCCAAATCCGTATCCACGCAACACCTGCAATAAAAAAGGCCACTCGACAGAGTCGAACGCCTTTGTCGCATCTAAAGAGGCCACCGCCCAGTCATGTGAGGATGATGCACCAATCTGAGTTATCACCTGAACCCGTCTGAGATTATCCGATGTGATGTGTATTTTCCAGGCATAAAGCTTGTCTGATCCGGGTGAATAAGGTCGAGAACAACTGAATTGAGCCTCTTTGCCAACATTTTAGTAAGGAGTTTATAGTCTATATTAAGCAGTGATATAGGCCTATATGAGCCGCAGTCCAGCGGGTCCTTGTCAGGTTTAAGTAACAGGATGATAGTGGCATTGTAAAAGGACCCCGGGAGACTACGGCCCGCAAAGGCAGCATTGTAACATTCAAGCAACACCGGGAGAAGCAGGTCCCCATATTGGGCGTAAACTTCCACCGGAATGCCATCCGGGCCAGGTGATTTGCCCCTTGCCATATCTGCCAGGGCTCCCGAAAGTTCCTCCAGCGTAAAAGGGGAATCTAAAAAAGCACGTTGGTCATTTGACAAAGTGGGAAGGGGGACCAAATCCAAATAAGTAGCAATTTCCCGTTCGGTGACTCTAAGCTTGGAGAGGTATAACTCACTATAATACCTATAAAATCTATCACTAATGGCCAAGCTATTGGACAGTACCTCCCCAGTCTCCGAATGCACCCGCAGTATTGCAGGTGAGGCTGTATTTTGTTGTATCAGTTGAGCCAGCAGGCTGCTGGACTGGTTACCAAGTTCGTAAAATCTCTGTTTGCTAAAAAACAGAGACCTACGTGCCCTGTCATGTAGTATATGCAGATACTGTCTTCCCGTGTGTAACCACTGAGATCTAGCCTCATCAGTTGGATTAGCCATGTAGGCGGCTTCGAGAGAAGCACACTGGGTCGCCAGGGTAGTTTCCAACAGTGAGGACTCCCGTTTTATAAAGGAAATGGAGGACATAATACAACCGCTAAGGTATGCCTTCATGGTCTCCCACACGAGGAGTGGTGAGGTATCTGGAGAATTAATGTTCAAAAACATCTGAAGTTGGTCAGGTATTCTATCATGTGGTACAAATAGTTTTAACCAAAATGGGTGGATTCGCCAGCCCTGTCGTGGTCTGGCAGCCGTACTACTATTTAGTTGGACCAACAAAGGAGAGTGATCAGACACTGCTCTAGGTAGATAGGATATGGTCTGCAGCAGAGACCAGGCTCTAGTGTTTCCAAAAACATGGTCAATCCTAGACACAGTATGTCTGTTGGCAGAGTGACAGGAAAAAGTGCGGGCCTCTGGAAATCGGACCCGCCACAAATCCTGCCATCTTAGTTCATGAATCATTTTGGCCATTGTAGTAGGGCGAGGTAGCGAGGGGGAGTCCGGCTCTGTAGAGAACCGGTCTAAAGTAATATCCATAACTTTATTAAAATCGCCCAGACATAATACGATAGCTCCAGGGAATTTGGTCGCAAACTGCGCAGCCTGTTGGAGCACAGAGAGATCAGACGCTGGTGGCAGGTACACACCCAGGATAACATACAGGACCGAATCAACCCAGGCCTAGGCAAAAACATATTGTCCCTCGGGGTCCCTTACAATAAGGCCCGGCTCCCACCTGAGTCTACGATGCACCAAGATGGATACCACCCTGGAATAGGATGTATGCGTAGAATGAGCCGCCCACTGAACCCATGGCTTTTGAAGTCGTCTGGAATTGTCTGGAACTAAATGAGTTTCCTGAAGACATATGAGGTGCGGGTCAGCCCTCCTAATCTGGGAAAAGACTAGTGACCTCTTTCGTGGGCTACCCAGGCCCCTCACATTCCAAGATAGTACACTAAATGACGCCATGTTCGTCTAGGAATGTAATCATGGCAGTTCAGGACCTCAAAAACGACCCACATATGAGTGTGTAGCGCGTGGCTGAGTGAGACACAGAGCAGTGTGCAGCAACCTAAGAACCGTATACAAACTAAATAAACCATTGCACCCCTAATGGGTGTGAGACATATTACTGTTATAAACAAAACAGTATTCGTTTAAAGAACTGTGGCTACAAATAACGGGGGTAAGAAGTGCACCCAAAATGGTTGGTATACGGGGCACTGTCTTAAAGGTACAGGTGATCAATAGGCTAGGGGATATACTTTCAACAGAGCCCGGTTCGCATAAGTAAGTAGGATACACCGGCACCTCGGGGGCCGCCAGCCAAAGTAACTATAAAGATACAGGATAATATGATAGTAAAACCGCACATTATCATAAAGCTATTATGCAGTACAACGAGAGCATCCCGTAAAACATATGTCCATATGTATGGTCTGACAGGACCCCTCACCACATGCCCTCAGGATCAGCGCCTCGGTGATCGAGGTAGAAGAGATAGCCAATCCTCCACATCTTTTGGTGAAGTGAAGAAGAGGGACCTGCCGTCATGGATGACTCGAAGACGAGCTGGGTAGATCATGGAGTATTGGATAGCCTTTTCTCGCAGCTTTCTTTTCACGGCCACGAAGGACACCCGGGTCTTCTGGAGAGCCGCCGAGAAATCTGGAAACATGGCCCACTGCAGCTCCGTTGTATTTAAGCTCACCAGCCTGGCGTGCAGCCCGCAACGCCGTATCTCGATCTGTGCTATTAATCAGACGGGCCAACAAAGGCCGAGGAGGTGCGCCCTGAGGCGGCGGTTTAGCAGGAACGCTATGGGCCCGTTCCACTGCAAATATTGGTGAGAAGTGAGCCTCCGGCAAGACATTCTTCAGCCACCCCTCCACAAAGGCCTGAGGATCGTCACCCTCCGCCAGGCCCAGAATACGGAGATTATTTCGTCGCAGTCTGTTCTCCAAATCATCTGCACGTTGGGTCCACAGACTTGCAGCCCTCTCCAGGTCCTGGAGCTTAGCAGGAAGTGGGTTAACAGTGTCCTCCCCCTGAGAGACCCGATCCTCCACCTCACGCACCCTGTCTCGCAAGGCCTGGAAGTCCTGGCGGAGCAGGCCCAAGTCTATTTTTACCTCTTCAATTTTCCCTGTCAGCGAGGTAGTGCCGGCATGGATCGCCTCCAGTAGCTGTCCAGTAACTTGTTTTAAAGTGGGTTCAGGGTCTTCCTCTGGAAGGGCAGGAGAGGCTGCCTCTAGCAATGAGGATGCAGAAGTAGATGTGGCCCTGGAGAACCCCCTCAGGCGATCAGAGACAGAGGTTGATTGCGGACGACTCATTTTAGAGAGTTGGCGGCCGCTTTTCCTGCGTGGCATAAGGGTGGGTATGATGGCAAGGAGGAGGTGTGATTATGGCAAGACCAGGTCGATCTCAGAGAAGTATAGGCAAGGTCTCTGGCTAAAACAGTTGAACGGTAGGAGCTTTCTGTGTCGGGCCACCAGGGCCAATCAATCAGCCAAGGACAGGCGGTAACTCAACAGTCCAGTAGTATCAATGCAACGTTCACTGGATTATAAGTAAAGCCTCCAAGAGAGAGCCGTCAGCGGAGCAATGAGGTAGACAGATTGCCAGGAGGAACTAGAGGAGGACAGGTGGTAACTCAACAGTCCAATAGTGCATACAGCAACCTTCACTGGATTATAAGTAAAGACTCCACGAAAAAGCAGTCAGCAGGGTGATCAACCATACAGGAGCACGCACCTTCAATGGGTCAGAGACCGTTGATGGCTGCAGCAGACGTTGGTTTGCAGTGTTGCCCAGAGGAGTTAAAGGAGGGTCCCCACGTGCAGAGTGGCGAGCAGGAGAAAGGAGTGCTGGCCCCCAGACCTCCAGGCAGGGACAGAGGAGTCAGTCAGGACAAGGCCCAGCTCGTAAGAGACTCCAGTCTCAGCGTCCCCCACCAGCCGATGTCCAAGTAGGTGAGGAGAAAAATGGCCGCCGGCCACGAGGAGGGGAAGGGAGACCGCGGTCCGCATGGCAGCAGGATCAGCAGCGTCGGCGGTGTTAGCGCAGCCCCAAGCCAGCTCACACGTGCAGCGGCACGAACGCAGCACAGGCCAGGGCAGCGCCGATAGTGGCAGCAGATTAGTATGGCCGCCGGCCACGTGTAGTGGCTACCGACCACAGCCCAGCGGTGACCAGTATCATCGGAACGGGAGTCCGAAGTCAAGAGGAGGACCCCTGGAGTGCAGCCCAGCTGATAGCTACCCCGGGCGCCGGTGAGACAGGATAATATCCAGGATTATTGAGCGGCTCTAAACGGAGCTCAGCTCACATGCGACCTGTTGCGTTGAGCGCTAGCCACGCCCCCCCGACTATATCATAGTTTAACACCCGTTACTATCCCAGACAACTCACACAGCCATTGGCAACATCTACTTATCTGATTACGCTCAGGCCCTGCGTATTAAATAAGCATGGCCTGAGGCTCAAGAGGGAAGTGGGTTTAAAATTAAACAAACTCTTGGCTACTCTCCAAACCCTAGAAGCAAAGCAGAAACAGTCATTGCAACTGCATACTGTTTGAGAACTCATCCAGACTCATCATGAATTACAGGCCCTCCTTAATGCTCCCGCTCATTTTTTTGAAGGGGTAATAAGTCAGGGAAACACTTAGCATGCTCCCTGCATTATAGAATAACCACCACATACATTCCTTCCATCAAATGCATGGGTGACTCCGTGGCTCATCTGATAGAGGAAATCACCTTCATATTCCACTCCTACTGCTCCCTCTATAACCTCTCGACTCAAACTCCCCCAACATTCTACTACATCCTGAATGCCTCCTTGAACAAGTATATTCTTGCCATGACCCTCCCCAGGCTTTCAGATGAGGAAGCCTCCTCCCTGGATGCCACGTTCTCTACCGAAGAACTGCAGTCTGCCATCAGAGCCCTGTGCCAGATGGCTTTACAGCTGGCTTCCTTAAGACTCTTTGTGAGGACCTCACTCCTCCACTATTAGCTGCCTTTAACTCTATTTCAGCTGATCCTTCCTTCCTGCACTCACAATTCACAGTAATACCCACGGAAGGGAAAGACAGAGAGTTATGCTCGAGCTATAGGCCCATCTTATTATTAAACAGAAACTAAACTTTTTGCAAAGCTCAATGCGAACAGGCTGGATCAATTTTTGGGATTGTTGGTCTACCCAGACCAGGTTGGATTTATTCCCACGAGGGAGACTAGGGACAACATGTTGAAGGGCCTTATCCATCATACACACACTCAAGGTATCCATCTAATGCACCTACCTCTGTATACAGAGAAAGCCTTTGACAGGGTGGACTAGGGGTTCCTCATGGCGGCGTTAACTCTGATAGACCTTGGCCTTCTGGTTGTATTGGGGCCCTTTATCACTGACCTCAAGCCCAGAGTAGAATAATTGGCTCGCTTTCATCTCCCTTTACTATATCTATTGGCACTAGACAGGGAAGTCCCCTCTTCTCCCTTCTCTATGCAATAGTCATAGAACATCTTCTAGTGGCGGCTCGCAAATCTCCAGACATATCTGGAGCAAGAAGCACAGATTCGCATATTAAAGTATCTGCTTTTGTGGATGATCTTTTTTTTTTTTGTCACCCAACCACATATTACGCTCATTTCTTTAATGTCCATCCTGAGCGAATATATCCACTTTAGTAATCATAAAATCAATTGCGCGAAGTACAAAGCACTGAACATCACTCTAGACCCTCATACGTCTGGTTTAGTGGTGAAACTAAGCCTTTCTGTGGTGAAACAATGGTAAAAGTATCTAGGAGTCCATATCCCCTCTGATCTAGATGATGCTTATTCCTTGAATTTCATCACACTCCTCAACTGTCTGCAGACTGATCTGATGAAAGAGCATAATAAGGACTTCTGGTTAGGCAGAATAAATATCTTAAAAATGAATCTGCTCCGTCTCCTCTACCTTTTCCAAACAATCCCTAATGCTCTTCCCACCTCCTTCTTCCCACCTCCTACTTCCACCCTCTTACTTACTCTTTTGCTGTTTTGAAGGAAAAGGGCAGTCCCACCAAATATTCATGTGATTTAGATTTCTCATTTGTTCTTTGACTTAGGCCACTTGCAGACGACCGTGGGCAAGATCCATGTACTATCCGTGTTCTTCGCAGATAGCACACTGACCCATTCATTTGTATGGGCACATGCACACGACCATGTTTTTCACTGATCAGTGTGCGAGCCGTGAGTCCGCACCACATAATATAGAACAGGTCCTATTCTGTTCAGTTTTTGCGGAACGGACTTGCCATAGAAGCCTATGGAAGACTGAAAACGTAGAACAGCACACTGATGTACTCAGTGTGCCATCATTGTGCCGTCCGTTTTCGCGGACAAGCTAGGGATATAATTAGATGTCACCTGTTTTTTTTTTATGGTGGATCCTCAAACTAGGATCACACACTGATGGCACACTGAAGACACTCTGTCCGTTTTTGCGGACCTACTTCACTGATGCTGAAGACACACTGAACACACACTGACGACACTCTGTCCGCTAAAACTGTACACTAATTACTAGTTAGACCGCAAAATACACACGGTCGTCTGCAACTAGCCTTAAAGCGTAATAAAACTTTCAAGCAACTTTTGGGAAAAGGCAAAGAATAAAGAAATTGCAATTTTTAATAAAATATATTGCTAAATTTATTAATGGCACAAATGCTGCAAAATCAAAAGTTGTCTGAAAGTTCAGTTACTCTAAATTTGTTAACTGACAAAAATAAACTATTAACACTAATATTTGTGAAAGCATTCTTACTTTGCATCTTTTTTTCCACACCTACCTAAAACTTTTGCACAGGACTTTCTATAATGATAGATAGATACTGTAGATAGATAGATAGATAGACAGATAGATACTGTAGATAGATAGACAGATAGATGTGTAAATCAGTAGGAAAAATTAAACTGCATGACCTCATCATCTATTCTGATTTCCCTGAGCACTTGAACACAGTGGCAAAGTGTTATTGGAAATCAGCATCACTGTTATAAGCAATCTCTTACATTCACAAGATCAGCAAAATTTAACCCACTTAATGCTAGAGGGAAATACATTTGATTGATGACAGGCAGCTTTTATCTTGATGCTTGATAGGAAGTGATTTAAGAGTTGTAACAATTTTGTCTAAAAGTATGCATAGGCATAAATTGTGATTCAATGTATACAGTACACAAAAAAAATCATGCAGCAGTGCTATTCTTTTTCTTGGCTTACAATCATTCCACCTGTCCAAATGAGTAAGAGGCATACATATAACCAGATCACCTGTTCTACTTGTTAACCCTTTATTTTTGAAATCCAAGTAATAAAAGCAAACTGCGGCATATTATAAAGACAAGTATATGGCAAAGAGAGAGGTCTTGTGGGATCTTATGGCTCAAGGGGGCATCATTGGGTCAACATGTCCAGAAAACTGCAGATAGTTAACATGTCAGGCCTGTGGAAGAAGCTTCACTAAAGACCAGGTTGAGAAATCCTGAGCGTAATAGAACTTTTATCAGTAGGCCAAGTCAAAGAGGTCTAGCATAACTCCCAAGAAAGTGCAGACACTTCGAGGCTAAGGCACCATGTAGCGAGCCGCAACCGAAAAGCGCTGTGGGATAAACTGTGGTGGAAATGCATTGTGGTTTTTCCCCACAGCACTTTTCACATAAAGTCCACAGAGTTTTTCTCTGCAGACTTTCTGCTTCTATTATACCTATACAGAAACCTCTAGTGTTTCCGTAGGTATAATTGACATGCTGCGATTTCCAAAAATGCAACAGTTTTGGAAATCACAGCATTTCCACTGCAGGTATTTTTATGTAATGTGTGGATGGGATTCGCTTTGCAGGGAATGTAAAACGCCACAGTTTTTGTCGTGGCTTTTACGCCATGTGGGGTTTCACCCTGAGATCCATTTAGAACACACATACATAATGTGCTGCTCACTTCTCAGTTCTGCACAGTATTTAAAGGGGTTCTCCCAGGAGCAGACAGTAGATGAGCATAAGTTGATCTGTTAAATTTACCCAGTGTCCTCTGTCTGCAATTAAATATTTTCACGGGTCCTGTCTGTCTTAATAAAAGCACAGTGTATAGACCCTATGCATTTCTGCTCATATTGTTACATGGCACATACTCAAGGGTACTATCTTGCAGGAGAAAGTCCCTATTATTAACCCTTTCCCGCCACGGCCATTTTTCATTTTTTGACTTTTGTTTTATTTATCCATTCACAGAGGTGTTTGAGGGCTTAATTTTTGCAGAACAAATTGTACTTTGTATGGAATATCAAATATTATCATAACAATGTATGAAATATCAAATAGTAGAAGTGGAAGAATTATTTTTTTTGCTGCGGTTTTTTGAGCAGAAGTGGATTGAGCAGAAGGGAATATAAGAGCTTCCTTTATATTTTCCATTCCTTTTGTAACCATTCCTGGCTTTTGCTCAAAAAACTGAGCAAAATCTGCAACAAAAAAAGCTGTGTTACCACAACATGGGGCCTCAGCCTAAGATGGAATTAAAGAAGAACTGCATCTGCACCATTTTCTTGTGGGTTTCATTTTTATTGTGTTCAGTATGCAGCCAAAATGACATGTTGCCTATATTCTGCAGGTCTTTTCAATTACCGCAATACCAAATTTATATAGCTTTTGTTATGCTTTAACACCTTAACAAAAATTCAAAATTTTGGAAACATTTTTTGCCTTATTCTCACACCCAAAACGTTTTTATATTTCCAAAACCAGAGATGTATAAGGTGCCTATTTTGCGGTGCCAATTGTACTTTTTATTTCTATCCTTTTGTGGACTGTGTGATGTTTTAATCGCTTTTTATTCAAATGTTTTTGGAAGGCAAAACAGAGAAAAAATGGTGGTTTGGCCATTTTGATTTTTTTTCCCCACTAGGTCATGCACCATATTGGAAAAATATTTTATATGTTTATAGTTTTGGCATTTTTTTAAGCCACTATACGGGGATTGAACCTACAATCATTAGATCACTTGTTTCATAGACTGCAATACAAATGTATTGCAGTCTATGGGAAATTTACAGCTCATAATCTCCCACTTAGATTACTATAACACACTTTTCCATGGCCTCCCAGCAAATACTCTCGCCCCCCTCCAGTCCACCTTAAACTGTGCTGCTCGGATAATACACCTCTCCCCCCGTTCTTCATCAGCCGCTTCCCTCTGCCAATCCCTTCACTGGCTACCCATTGCCCAGCGAATAAAGTTCAAAATACTAACACTAACATATAAAGCCATCCACATCCTGTCCCCTCCATATATCTCTGACCTAATCTCCCGCTACCTGCCCGCACGTAACCTCCGATCCTCCAAAGACCTCCTACTCCGCTCTGCTCTTATCCACTCTTCACACAATTGTCTCCAAGACTTCTCCTGTGCATCCCACATACTCTGGAACTCATTACCAAGACACATAAGACTGACCCCCACAATCTCAAGCTTCAAGAAGGCCCTGAAGACTTACCTATTCAAAAAGGCCTGCAACCTCCAATAACGCTACTGTCACCAATCTGTACAGCCTCTCCCCTCACCTTCTGTCTCTATCCCTCTTCCCTCATAGATTGTAAGCCCTTGCGGGGCAGGGCCCTCTATCCCACTGTGCCAGTGATCACTGTTAGTATTGTATTTGTTTTGTATATTTTGTGTACCGTATGTAAACCCTCAAATGTAAAGCACCATGGAATTAATGGTGCTATATAAATAAACAACAACAACAATAATAATAATAATTTAAAGGCACGCCTCAATAACTATATACCTATGTGAGGCCTGGGAGCCTTTAGTATACTCCTGGCTGCCATAGGAATAGGAAGGCTCCTGCCATTTCACTCTAGGGAAGTTGTCATGCAATTTTAAAAGTACCGGAGAAGTGAGCGTCGGCAGTGGGGGGCACTAGAGGGGGGGATGGGGCCATAGCAGGATGAAAGGCCTGCTGTGCTTTTGAGCAAGTCACCATATTTAAAGACTCAATATCTGACGTAATAGTATGATGGCAGATGTCAGAAAGGTGCCATAAAAAGCCACACTGTCAATACCTCTTTTTAAAGCCCAAATCCCCACACTGTAGAATCACCAACATTATATCCAATTGGTGTAAAGGAATTTCAGATGACACCCACTAATCAAGTATATTTGATAAGTAAGCTTTCGGAAGTACTACCTCCATTCATCAGACATGGTGTAATACTAGAAACTAAAACTTTACACTATTTATACATACACAAGACATGGATCTTCAAAAGGATCTTGGAATAACAAAATGCAATATACGTAGAGAAGTTATTTACAACAGGTCAGGAAATAAACAGTCTAAAATTACCACCAAACCTATGATTTACCTTCGTTATATCGCTGATATCCTTGTCATCTGGACTGCAGGTGAGGAGGCCCTACTTCAATTCCATAATGACTTCAATGACTTTCACCCTACCATCAACCTTAAACTTAGCTATTCAGAGAGTGAAATCCATTTTCTGGACACCACAATATACATTAAAGACCACCGGCTACTCACATCAATATACCACAAACCCACAAACAGAACCCTAAGCACACAAGACAATCTATTATTTACAGCCAGGCTATACGATACAATCATATTTGCTCCGAAAAAGCAGACCTTGACAAGCACCTCCAGGATCTGAGGATGAAATTTCTCCGATTGGGATACAAACCACAAGTGACGGACAACCAATTAAACAAAGCAGCAGCCATTAACAGAGACAGTCTTCTCACATATAAAAAGACCCAGAAAGAAGCCCGAGTGCCCCTAGTTGTCACCTACAACCCACAGCTGGAGATCCTACGAAGGATTGCCAAGCACCTCACCTTGCCTGCAAAACAGGTGCATGACCTGCAAGCACATCCACACCGCTGACAGTGTACCTGTCCCACAGTCACAACAGGTGCACAGAATTAGGGGCACATTTTCCTGCAGGTCTTCCAATGTGGTGTATCTCATAATGTGTGGGCAATGTCCCACCACAGGCCTCTATGTGGGGGAAACAAGGCAGAGACTTAGTCAGCGGATGAACTCACATAGATCCACCATTAATAACAGCAGAACAGATCTCCCAGTGGCCAAACATTTCTCCGGAGAAGACCACTCTATTGAAGATTTGCGGGTTGTGGTTTTAATCGGACATTTTAAGACACAGAATGAGAGGAAAGAATGGGGATAGAAGTTAATGCAAAAATTTAAAACTCTGCAATTTGGACTTAATATTCATGCCAGCTTCATGTCACACTATGTATGACTTGTGAGGGTCACAAATCATCACCTGATTACAGATAGATAACAGGTCCCTCTGTCATGCACCACAAATTTTAGACTGTTTATTTCCTGACCTGTTGTAAATAACTTCTCTACGTATATTGCATTTTGTTATTCCAAGATCCTTTTGAAGATCCATGTCTTTTGTATGTATAAATAGTGTAAAGTTTCAGTTTCTACTATTACACCATGTCTGATGAATGGAGCTAGTACTTCCGAAAGCTTATTTATCAAATATACTCAGTTAGCCTCTAAAAGGTATCATCTGATTTCTTCACTCTTCCGCTACTTTCTATGGCTAACACGGTACAACATTATACTACTACCCACTAATCAAAGCATCAAACCCTGCAGGAAACTGGGAAAGGGGGGGTGACATGGTGATACAGATGCAAAATAGTAGTGCTTCAAATGTATTTTTGGTACCTATTCAACTAAATTTACTCCTACACGGAACAAGTATAAACGTCTTAAATTGAACCTCACATGGATTACAACTACTGTGAAAAGGGTGATAAATAACAAAAAAAAAGGAATTTAAAAACTGAAATCTGTAGGTTCAGCTGTAGCCTTTGAAAATGACAAGGCACTTAATAAACTCTGTAAGGCTATGGCCCCACACTGCAAATATGTCGATTATACCTACGGAAATGTTGTGGTTTCCATATAGGTATAATAAGGACAGAAAGTCCACAGAGGAAAGTTCTTTGGACTTTCTGTGAAAAGCGCTTTTTTGGCTGTGGCTCGCTATGTGGGGCCTTAGCCTAAAGAAATAAAATTGGCTAAAATACATAATAAAAGGCAGGTAGCCACGAAAAGCAAAACAAGTCCCAAAAAATTATTTTTAATTTTCTAAATGCAAAACAAATCAAGGTGAGAACATGTAGGCATGTAGGACAGCTATGTTACGGTAATGGGGAGTTGGTACCCAGGGATCAAAAGAAATGAAAAAGTGCCTGAATTTCACAGTGGAAAATCACAGTGTGATTTAGAAAGCTACAGCCTCAAGAAATGCCCGCTACCTGTATGTCCTATGTGACAACAGTTTAAGCCTTATTCACACAACTGTTTTTTACATACATGTTCTATAATTCAATACAAAAATAAATTTTTTCCCCCTAAAAATGGTTGAACTATTTTTCACATATGTGAAAAACAGATGAACCATTGACAGAGCCAGTGTTGGACTGAGGTTCCTTGGGCCGACCTGATAAATTCATTCTGGGTGCCCATCCTCCAGCATCCCCATAGTACCCTTAAAATTTGGATGTCTTTTCCTGGACTATCTTTGTGTTAGAGCCTGGGCACACTGAAGAATCCTCTAGTACTCTGGTAGGCCAGTCCATCAATGGACACAACACATCCAGAAAATCAATATATACGTGTCCTATCAGTGTAAAATACGGACAGCACACGTACCTGAAAAACTGACTTGTGAATAAGGCCTGAAAGTCAAAGCCGCAGCTGAAAAGGCATGCCATACTTTTCACCATTACTATCCACCTTGTATACTTGGACCACTTAATAATAATAAATAATAATAATAATAATAAACTTTATTTATATAGCGCCAACATATTCCGCAGCACTTTACAAATCAGAGGACACATGAACAGACAATATGAGACATTACAATGTGACAAAGAAATAAACATAACAAACTATAGGAGTGAGGGCCCTGCTCGCAAGAGCTTACATTCTATGAGGAGATAGGGGGACACAAGAGGTTAGAGGGCTTGTTTGCTACAATGGTGCAGCCATCTTTTAATAGAAAAGGTTGTGTAACTGAAGCTGTATGAACCCGTCACCAGCCAGTATCTGTGAATAAACATATACTAAGTGCAAGGAGTGCAGTGTAAATTCTAGATGGAGAGGACAGGATCTGAGGAACCGAGGAGGAAGGATAAAAGGTGTTATTGTTCTACACCTCCGCACACTACACGGTGATCAGGTGACGTGATAAGCCTGACCAAACAGATGTGATTTTAGGGCAGTTTTGAAGCCACTGTAGTTGGGGATCAATCAGATTGTCCGGGGTAAAGCATTCCAGAACAGCGGTGCAGCTCGAGAAAAATCTTGGAGATGGGAGTGGGATGATCGGATAACAGAGGATGCAAGTCTAAGCGCATTGGCAGAACGGAGAGGATGATTAGAGCGGTAGACAGTGACGAGAGAAGAGATATAGTGTGATATTTTATATTGTATTCTGTGATGGATGGGCAACCAATACATCGACTGACACAAGGTAGATACGTCTGTGTACCGGTTTGACAGAAAGATGAATCTGGCGGCTGCATTCAGTACAGATTGTAGAGGGGAGAGTTTAGTAAGAGGAAGCATAATTAGAAGAGAATTGCAATAGTGAATACGAGAGAGAATCAGAGCAACAATGAGGGTTTTTGATGTTTCCACGGTGAGAAATGGGTGAATTCTAGAGATATTTTTAAGGTGCAGGTGGCAAGAGCATGCAAGTGTCTGAATATGTGGGGTAAAGGTGAGATCTGAATCAAATACAACCCCCAGACAGCAGGCATGCCGCCTCGGTGTAATAGTAAGGCCACAGACAGAAATGGAGATATCAGGGTTAGGTCGGTTTGTGGATGGAGGGAACACAAGAAGTTCAGTTTCTGAAAGATTCAATTTCAGATAAAGAGAAGACATGATGTTAGAGACAGCAGAGAGACAGTCACTGGTGTTCTGTAGTAGTGCAGGGATGATGTCACGGGATGAGGTATATAGTTGGGTATCATCAGCATGAACATGGTATTGAAAGCCAAATCTGTGAATTGTTTGTCCAACTGGGGCTGTGTAAAGAGAGAAGAGGAGGGGACCTAGGACCGAGCCTTGAGGAACCCCAACCGCAAGGGTCAGAGGAGAAAAAATAGCACCAGCGAATGATACACTAAATGAGCGGTCAGAAAGATAGGAAGAAAACCAAAAGAGAGCGATGTCCCTGAGGCCAGTAGAGTGGAGCATAGTGTGGAGAAGTTGGTGGTCTACCGTATAAAATGCTGCTGAGATATCCAGAAGAATAAGTAGTGAATAGTTCCCTTTAGATTTAGCCTTCAAGAGATTGTTGGAGACCTTTGTGAGGGCCGTTTCTGTAGAGTGTAGTGCACAAAAACCTGATTGTATGGGTCCAGAAGAGAGTTAGCAGATAGATAGCGGATTAGTCGGGGGTAGACCAAGCATTCCAGAAGTTTAGAGATGAAGGGGAGGTTAGAGACAGGTCGGTAGTTAGCAGCACAGGATGGGTCAAGGGAGGGTTTTTCAGTAGTGGGCTTATGATAGCATGTTTGAAGGAAGAGGGAAAGATTCCAGAAGAAAGAGAGAGGTTAAACATTTTAGTAAGGTGAGTTGTAACAGCAGGGGAAAGAGACCAGAGGATGTTCTACGGGAGTAGTGGGTCTAGAAGAAGAAAGGAGCTGGGAAACTTCTTCTTCTGTTACTAGGTCAAATAATGAGAATTCACAATGAGGAGCAAGGGAGGGAAGGGGACTGATGCCGCTTGGAGAATGGGTTATTTCCTGATGGATGTTGTCGATTTTGTCTTCAAAGTACGTGGCCATGTCTTGAGCACTGAGGTCTGTGACAGGTACCCGAACCTTTGGCATGAGGATGGAGTGAAAGGTGTCAGAGTCATTTAGGGTTATTGGAGAGAGAAGAGATGAGAGAGGTGAAGTAGGCTTGTTTGGCGAGGTGAAAGGCAGAGTTATAGCCTTTGAGCATAAACTTGAAGTAAAGAAAATCTGCAGATGTGTGAGATTTTCGCCATAGATGTTTGGCAGATCTTGAGCATTGCTGAAGAAAACACGTTTGAGGAGTGTGCCAAGGTTGCCGGTGTCTGTGTTGAGATTTTCGGATGGTCAAGGGTGCTACTTTATCCAGGGTGACTTTGAGAGTCTCATTGTAGTGTTTGGTGGCCAGTTCAGGATAGGAGAGAGAAGAGATGGGAGACAGTGATGAATGTAGGGTATCAGAGAGGTACTGTGTGTTTACAGCCTGTAGATTTCTGCATGTGCGGTAGGCAGGGTCGGACTGGCCCACCGGGGAACCGGTGGATCCACCGGTGGGCCCCGAGCCCCGACTATTAGTCCTCATGTCATGGGGGCCCGATCGGGATCCTGACCATCCCGATCGGGCCCCTGACCAGTGGCGTTACGATCGCGGTCGCAGGGGGCGCGACCGCGACCGGACCCGGCAGGGTACGGGGCCCGCGGCCAGCTGGAGATGGCCGGGGCCCCGGACCACTATGATAGCGGTCGGGGAAAGCCTGGTTCCCCGACCGCTATACATACTGTTATTGGAAAGGGGCCCTGGCATATTGCAGGCCCCTTTCCAATAGATGGCAGCCCAGGGGAGGTGACTGAAAATAATAAACACATATTCTCACCTCTCCAGGGCACAGCGTTCTCTCCGGAACTCTTCTGTCATGTGACTGAGGCCTGTGATTAGGCCCCGGCGGTCACATGGGGCGCGGCCGCGTAATGACGTCAGTGCGCCCCCATGTGACCGCTGAGGCCCAATCACAGGCCTCAGCAGCGTCGTCGGAAAAGGGCCTGAAGACTCTGAAGACGGCAGGATGGAGCGAGGATGCCAAGGAAAGGTAAGGCAAGGTGAGTAGGAGAGTTTGTTATTTTTAATCACTTCCCCTGGGCCTCCGATTATTATACTCTGGGGTCTGAGGAGACCCCAGAGTATAGTAATAGCACTGAAGCGGAGCGGAGGGGGCTATTGGGTGCATATAATACTAGGTGGGGGCCACTGTGGAGCTTATAATACTAGGTGGGGGCCACTATGGAGCTTATAATACTGGGTGGGGGCCACTATGGAGCTTATAATACTGGGTGGGGGCCACTATGGAGCTTATAATACTGGGTGGGGGCCACTGTGGACCTTATAATACAGGGTGGGGGCCACTGTGGAGCTTATAATACTGGGTGGGGGCCACTGTGGAGCTTATAATACTGGGTGGGGGCCACTGTGGAGCTTATAATACTGGGTGGGGGCCACTGTGGAGCTTATAATACTGTGGGGGCCACTGTGGAGCTTATAATACTGGGTGGGGGCCACTATGGAGCTTATAATACTGGGTGGGGGCCACTATGGAGCTTATAATACTGGGTGGGGGCCACTGTGGAGCTTATAATACTGGGTGGGGGCCACTGTGGAGCTTATAATACTGGGTGGGGGCCACTGTGGAGCTTATAATACTGGGTGGGGGCCACTGTGGAGCTTATAATACTGGGTGGGGGCCACTGTGGAGCTTATAATACTGTGGGGGCCACTGTGGAGCTTATAATACTGGGTGGGGGCCACTGTGGAGTTTATAATACAGGGTGGGGGCCACTGTGGAGCTTATACTCCATACAGTGGCTCCTTCATTTTTTTTTTTAATTACGCAGGGGCAGGTGAAAAAAACAAAACAAAAACCCCCCCCCCCCACAAACTTTCTTTCCTGTCCCCAGTGTCTCCCAGAGCAGTTCGGTCCTGCAGTTCTGTTGTTTTCTTCCAGCTGACGTTCCCTCTGCACGTGACTACCTGTGACGTCACGTGACCCCTGAGGCCAATCAGTGGCCTAAGGGAAGGGACCTGGGACGTCACAGCCAGTGAGGACTTCTGGCAAAAGAAGACAGCGGAGCTGCATGACCGGACCGTGCTGGGAGGACACTGGAGCACCGGAGACAGGTGAGTATGTTTAGCATGTTTTTTTTGGGGGGGGGGGGGGGGGGGTAGGTGGAATTCACCCAGACTAATTATAAAAAAGAAAAAAATTATACTGGACAATCTCTTTAAAGTGTGGTGCATTAGGGTTGTATATTAAAGGGGTTGTCCAGGCATAATTTGTTATGGTTTATCCTCAGGATAGGCTATAGATACCTGATCTGTAGGGGGCTGAGCCCGGACCGATCAGCTGTACGGAGCCACTTCTGATGCCCGTCCTGTACACAATACAGGACCAGAAGCAGAAATCTCTGTTCACTGTATAGGGGCTGGGCACCTTCACTGTATTTCGGCACTTATTGAAGTCAGTAGGAGCTGAGCTGCAGTGAAGGTGCCGGGCTGCTATACAGCGGATGGAGCTTTCTGCTTCCGGCC
Organism: Leptodactylus fallax; assembly: GCA_947044405.1. Lineage (NCBI taxonomy): Eukaryota > Metazoa > Chordata > Amphibia > Anura > Leptodactylidae > Leptodactylus > Leptodactylus fallax. The sequence goes on along the minus strand of CAMRHE010000192.1, from coordinate 1,162,565 downwards.
CTGTGTTGTGTACAGAACAGGTGCTGGAAGTGGCTCCGAACAGCTGATGGGGCCATGTGTCAGCCCCCTACCGATCAGGTATTTATGGCCTATCCTGAGCATAGGCCATAAAAAAGATTAACCCTGGACAACCCCTTTAATATGCCCCACACAGTTTAATGTCCTCCCCACAGGATGTTAGCCCCCCATCACTGCTCCCACACAATATAATGACCCCATCACTATTCCCCATACAGTATGGGGGACCAGTGAAGAGGCCACTATGTGGGGGGAACAGTGAAGTGACCATAGAAAAATTTGGCCCAGACAACCCCTTAAAAGAGGTTTCCATAAACTGGAGCGACCACTGTGTCGGCCGCCAGGGAGGTGTAAAAATAAGAAAATTTTTAAAAAAGCATACTCACCTGTCCCCAGCACCCCGTTGTCCCCTACCTGTGTCTGTTCGGTCTCATGGCGGCGCCTCATTTCTGGAAATCCTGTACCTAATTGGTCTTAGCAATCACAGGAGGTGCAGGACTCCCAGCAAGGAGTCGCCGGCATGAGACTGAATGGACACTGGCAGCGGACAACGGAGCGCCGGGACAGGTGAGTATGCTTTTTAATTTACTTATTTTTGACTTTACACCTCCCGCCAGCTACATGGGTTGCTCCAATTCCTTCGACAACCTCTTTAAAGGATTTATCCATCTTCCTAATATTGATGGCCTGTCCTTAGGATAGGCCATCAATATTACATCTGGGATGATACAACAGCCAGGACCTCTGCAGATCAGCTTTTCCAGGACAGTGCGGCTACAGGTAAAGGTAACAATTCTTGGAGCCACGCTGTTCACTTGCTATACAGGGTGTAGCAGTAGGTTTAGGTAGTGCAGTGGTGCACATGGTATAGTGGGTGAGCAGCATGGCTCCCGGCATGTTATTACCTTTAGCCGCCCTGTCTCGGTACCGCTGATCTGCAGGGGTTCTGATGGTGGGCCCCTAGAAAAATTCCACTGGTGGGCCCTAGACATCCCAGTCCGACACTGGCGGTAGGTCAGTGTGTTTTGCAAAGGACAAGAGCCTGTGATGGTAAAGGAAAGAAGGTTGTGGTCGGAAATTGGTAGGTGAGCGTTAGTAAAGTCAGAGACAGAACAGAGCCGTAATAAATCCTTAATAAATAAATTAATAAATCCTTCCTTTTGTAACAGTTCTTGTGTTGCTTTTAGTTACATGAATACATAAGCTCCCAATCATTCTAAGCCAAAGATAACTAAGTCTTTGTGATGTAGGGAACCGCTCAGGTAGATGCTTGGTAGCAGTGCAGGAAACAGGGACACAGAGACTGGATCACACTCAAGTTCAGCATTTATTCACTTGTATGTGAAATAACAGGCTTTGCCTTTACAAAGGCACAAACAGAAAAACAAAACCTTCTCGGCTGAGAAATAACTAATACAATGAAAGACAATACCTCTCTATACAAGAGCCTGGCTGCCAGACTCTCGCTCTGGTTACATTAGCCGGGTGGCACAGATTTTACCTTCATGCAGGTTCAGTTACAGAGCTCACACTGTTCCTCAATGTAATGCCACACCTCCTAGTCCTAACACACAGCCTATATCAGGCCTTAATTAGTCAGCTGACCTCCAGCTGTGGGCTTCTACCAGACACCCTTTAACTGCCTGGCTGGAACATACCTGTTCTCCCAAACCACACCCTTCACTTTCTCACAGTGATAAATGTACATTTTTCCTAGGTGTACAGTCACAACATCCATTAATTTTATGGCTTCTGTGATGCTGGCAGCCTGTCTATTGTGAGTATAAATAGCTGCCAGACTTGAGCCCTGTGTTCCTACTTAGGAAAGGAAAAAAAGTTGCAATTGCATATCTTTATTTGGTGTCTACTGTTTATTTTAGAGATTGGAAATTTTGAGCAGCTCAAAATAAACCACATTTTTAACTGCAATTATAGTCGCTAACAATGATCTACTTCTATGACTGCAGGAAGAAAGTCTAACTTTAGCATCCACTAATCTAATTGCTCCTTATGAGCCAGAAGGTCAGACTTTTATTGTAAAGGCATGGTAGTGGAAATATAACTGGATACACTTAGCCTCTGCATTTGGCATACACATACCAGAACATCTAAAACAAATATATAGCAGAAGATTTACTAATAAAAACAGTGTTCTAGCCCAAATGATAAAGTATTTAAGACCCTTTTACACTATATGGGGTATGTTTTATCAGAAATGGAACATGGCTTATGATATACCCTAGTGAGGTAAAATTTTGGTGCAAAAAAGGGGTCTAAAATAAGCCAATAAAGAGGTGGTATAAAGTCAAAGTGACTTTTGATTCTCTTCTATGAGGACCAGGGTGAGTTGTTGGATGTTGTATATCTTTTTCAAAAGCATTTGATACTGTACTACATAAAGGTTGTTACATACAATGAAAAAGCTGGGTTTGGGGACAATATTTGCAAGTCAGCAAGTAGCTGGCTCAGTGCTAAAAAAATAGGCTGCTGGTAACCATATATACTCAGAATGGGTCACCTATATTAGTAGAGATAGATGAACCTTTTGAAGATTAATTTTGTTTCTGGTTCGGCTAAAAGATTTGTTTCAGGCTGAATATGATTGGATAGAAACAGAAGTGAAATTACTATACTCTAGGGCAGTGATGGTGAACCTATGACACACGTGTCACAGGTGACACGCCAAGACATTTTGGGTGACACGCATCGACAGCTACTTATTGTGTTGCAATAAGCAGCTGCCGATACTTTTTACTCACCTGTCCACGCTCCTGTCCTGGCCGTCCTCCGCTGCCTCCTCTAGGCGGTGCTACACTGGCGTCACGACGCTGAAGAATGCCAGGACGCTACGTACAGCGTCCTAGCCTTCTTCAGCGTCGGCAATAGTGCACCCTGGAGGCGGCAGCAGAGGGCGGCCAGGAATGGAGTGTGGACAGGTGAGTGAAAAGTATTGGCCACTACTCTGTGTAGTGGTGGGGAGATAACAGGGGGTCATATACTCTGTGTGTGGGGTGGGGGTATAAAAGGTGTCAAACTGTGTGAGGGCCATAAATAGGGGGATCATATGCTGTAAAATGGGTTCTTATACTGTGGGGAGCAAAAAAAAAGGGGGGTCATACACCATGTGGGGACTAAAAAAAGGGGGTTATATACCATGTGATTGACCAGAAAAAGGGAGTCATATACTGTGTGAAGGGCCAGGAAGAGGGGGTCATATACCGTGTGATGGGCCAGGAAAAGGGGGTCATATACCGTGTTATCGGCCAGGAAAAGGGGGTCATATACCGTGTGATGGACCAGGAAGAGGGGGTTATATACTGTCTGATGGGCCAGGAAAAGGGGGTCATATACGTGTGATGGGCCAGGAAAAGGGGGTCATATATGTGTGATGGGCCAGGAAAAGGGGGTCATATACCGTGTGATGGGTCAGGAAAAGAGGGTCATATATCGTGTGATGGGCCAGGAAAAGGGGGTCATATACCGTGTGATGGGCCAGAAAAAGTGGGTCATATACCGTGTGATGGGCCAGAAATACATATAATACAGGGGAAATATAAAAAAATAACAAACAATTATACTCACTTTCCCTCACCTCTTCTGGGCCTCCTTGCGGCATCCGATGTGCTCTCTCAGTCCTCTTCTGTCCTCTCCCAGCTGCCTGGGTGACGTCAATTGCCTTGGGTTTACCGCAATTGGGCCTCAGTGGTCACATGGGGCATACTCTGCGTATGGTATTGTTTATGGCATTCTCCCCATACTTCCTCTAAAATGTATGAAATATTCAGGCTTTAAATGTTATACAATAACACAACAATCACAATCCTGCCTTTAGAAATGTTTTAATGGTATTCTTTAAAAACACTGAAAAAATTGTATACATGAAGAACATCTAACAAATGTGTGTGAGGGAGATTGGAGGCAGGGGGCTATTGGGCTTGTTATAGCCCAGTACATTGTAGTTGTTGCAGAAAATTAATAAAGTGTAAATACACATATACCAGGTATGCTGAAACAGTTAAAAGGATATTCATACTTGTGGCATTAATACTCACTTGCATCCTCCTCTCCATTCCTGTCACATTGATGGGATCACTGTCCCCAGTCATTGCTCTAGAGTAGTTTAGTCAATTACTTGGTGCAGTAATTGACTGCAGGGGTATTATCAATGTAACATCACCACTGTGGTTATTCTGAATGACGACTGGCCCCACACAGGAACTGCGAGGAGGATGAAGGTAAGTATAAATACATTTTTATTTTCTAATTCTTCCCTGCTGATGATCCCAGACAACCCCTTTAACCAACTTGGAGATGATATTTTTCCTTTCTTGGGGCTTTCGAAAATGTAATAGAAACAACATCAATAGGAACATCTACTGATGCCTTCTTTTGATAAAAGTAATATTGAGGAACGCACCAACTTATTTGCTGCAGTGTGGTTGCTATAGCATTCCTGTTTGGCTTACCAATGGGCATGGTAATAGCTTCCACACTCTGCTTTTAGCCATTAGCTATTATCACTCTGTAATGTCTGTGTTCTGTGTTCACTAAGTAGATGCAGCATCCCAGAGTGCTTCTGCATTTATGTGTTTGTCTTGTGTGCCTCTGGGTTTTATGTCTGTAAGTTCTATTCTGTGTTAAGTGTATTTTTGTGCAGCTTTCCCTTTGTATTTTTCCCCCTGCAGCGTTCAAACCCAGACTGGGTTCAGCCCTGGCCTATCACAGGCCACTGGGCGGGGTTGTGAGGAGATATAATCTCCCCGGCGACGGTTGAGACTCAGTTCAGTGCATGCAGCAAGCCAGACAAGGTGTGCAGAGCTGACCTGCCACCAGGCTGGACTGAAGGCCAACCGCCGCTACCACAGCCTCAGGAGGGATAACATCAGCCCCAGGCTCTTCTCAAGGTCCCCCTCTTCAACTGGAAGTGCCCCGGGGGAAAGAACTACTACCACCACCATCCGGTAGTGCTGCAGGACCCCCCTTGACCTTGTCCGGCCTAGGAGTGGGACGGGAGCCGTTTGGGAGCGTGCTCGGCCTGCTAGGTGGCACAGCATCCGCCACTACTACTCCCATCCTCCGGTCTCATCCGACTGGGTTGCGGCATAGACACAGCTTATTTACTACCTCTGTGTTCTGTTCCTGCCTCTTTAGTATTAAGATACATCTGCTTTACTTCATCCAACCTTTCCTGCATGCATTCTGCTTTATTTTGGTGCCTGTCTGTCCCGTTTGTCAGTTAGTCCTGAGTTCTGTTTGCATGCATGGTGTTCAGTTATTTTATGCAGTCTTTTTCAGGCCTTGTTTTATACTAGCCCTGTTGTTTCTGTTTTCATCCTTGTTTTGCCCTGGGCTGTCAGCAATATATATCCCTTGTACCTGCAGGCTTTCTGCTATATATTCTATATATGGGGTGAGGGGGCCTATGAGGGCCACTGGCTTAAGGGCCCAGTCACAAGGGCAACCGCTGTGACCTCTATAGCTGTTTGTTCTGCCTTTGGCCAGAAGATGCAGGAAATTGGATACTGCTTTAAATAAAAACAGAATGGTGTTCAGAGGTGGATGTTGATTTTAGAGAGGTAAAAATGCCTCCCAAACCAATAATAGTATCGTGTAGGGGCCTTTAATAGAAATAGAATCATACTTTTATGGTCACAAACTGATGAAACAACGTAAAGTCAATAACCTTGTTGTGGATATGCAAACCGGCCTGCACCTGCACTGGGGACAGGCCAGATTTACCTGCAAACTGCCACAAGTGCTCTACCATATCATTTGCATTACAGCTGTATATAAGCACTTGCAGGCTGATTTGCATATCCACCAAAAGATGATTATCTCTGCACTGCTTCACCAGTTTGTGACCACAAAGGTATGCTTCTTATCCTATTCTGCTCCATGCACCATCCATAGTTTGTGAAGTCAGGTCTTGAGATTCTTTACTCTTCAATGCATGTTGTGTGTTTAAAATATATGGGTATGTAGGGGCGTAAATACCGGGGTAGCAGCTACCGCATGGCCCGGGACATTAGGACCGATGCTTTTTTTTTTTTTTTTAATAGGCTAAAGTAACCCCAGAAGGTAACAGGCCCTATTTACTTACTGATCCCTGCTCCTGCTCACGGCCAACTGCGTGAACCCCACAAACACTGCTATCATTATCTTTTCAGACCCTGGAGTATAATGATCGGAGGCCCAGGGCAGGTGAGGAAATATAAAAAACAATGTTACTTACCTCTCCTGTACTCTGGCAGACTTCGGGCCTGTTTGGTGACGTCCCAAACATCAGCCGACGCCATTATGCATCGCGACGCCGGCCTGGCTCACGTGAGATCTGGTCCAACATTGAAGATGGCCGAAGTATCGGGGAGTGCACCAGATCCAGGAAGAGGTAAGTAACATTGTTTTTTTTTTTTTATTTTATCCTCCCCTGGGTCTCCGATCATTATACTCTGGGGGCAACATATCAAATGTTCGCCTTGGGGCCCAGCCATTCCTAGTTATGCCACTGTGGGTATGCAAAGGCCAAATGACTTAATGCTTCACATATAACCCTGTAGATAAGTGAACTAACAACTGCACTACAAACTGAACTGACCTAAACTCTAATATACAACTGGCATCTGCTGTGTAGGGAGAGGTCATATATTTATGTTCTTTTGTATGAAGTACTTATAAAACATACTAAACCCTGCAATTTTGACCTCTGACCACTAAACCTAATAATAAAAAGCCTAATAATAATTCTATAGGTGTTTTCTTTGCAGCGTTCACCTCATTTGCATCAAAAACAAGACAGCCAGGATTATAATAGAAGATAACACCATTGATCCATCATTGCTTCCCTTACTGACAATAGATGATAGTATAGCTAATCTGCTCTCTCCTTGCACAGAACATGTCTAGAAAACTCTCCCATAGACCTCAATGAGCCACCTCCCATCTATTGCTGTCTGTGGCCCTGACTATTCTGTAAAGCATATCACTAAATACTGTTCACAGAGAAGAGGAGTAGCTCAGGTAAGATGGCAGCCCATAATAAGGTAGAGAAAATAGAATAAAAAAATCTACCATCAGATTAGAAAAAAATTATACATTTCACTATCGCCATATATATTTATTGGTTTAATTAAATACATGTTAAAAACTGGCGATACATTCCCTTTAAATATTAAGAAGGTAAATTGTTGTCTGTATGACCTATATAGAATTAGCTAAACAAGCACATTTTTATTAATGTTTTTATCCATGAACGACATTATTAAGTTATAGATTTAGTTTTTAACATCAGTGTTATATGATTTCCTCTAAACATCTGTGTGAGGCAACAGTACTAAATCCATTAAAAACAGATTAAACCGCTAAGTGTGTTAGACCTAATAAACATTTTAAGATTGCTTTAATTGATCTTTTAATTAAGTTTTACGCTATAACTGATACACTGGGTTACTGTTAAGTACGATACAAGTAACCATTCAAATGATAAATGTTCATTTTTCTGATTAATATAGCATGATAATATCAAATACCACTTGACTTATGATGACATCAATCAAGTGATAAATGATATTATCATACTATATTATCAGAAAAGATGCTGCTTATTCCCCATTATTTTGGGTAAATATTTGAGAAGTGGTAGATATATAGCAAAAATAAATTTTATATACGGTGTGTGTGTATATATATATATATATATACAGTACAGACCAAAAGTTTGGACACACCTTCTCATTCCAAGAGTTTTCTGTGTTTTCATGACTATAAAAATTGTAGATTCACACTGAAGGCATCAAAACTATGAATTAACATATGTGGAATTATATACTTAACAAAAAAGTGTGAAACAACTGAAAATATGTCTTATTTTTGTCTCCTTCTTGGTCAAATAACCCTTACACAGTCTGGAGGTGTGTTTGGGGTCATTGTCCTGTTGAAAAATAAATGATGGTCCAACTAAACGCAAACCGGATGGAATAGCATGCCGCTGCAAGATGCTGTGGTAACCATGCTGGTTCAGTATTCCTTCAATTTTGAATAAATCCCCAACAGTGTCCCCAGCAAAGCACCCCCACACCATCACACCTCCTCTTCCATGCTTCACGGTGGGAACCAGGCATGTAGAGTCCATTCGTTCACCTTTTCTGTGTCGCACAAAGACACGGTGGTTGGAACCAAAGATCTCAAATTTGGACTCATCAGACCAAAGCACAGATTTCCACAGGTTTAATGTCCATTCCTTGTGTTCTTTAGCCCAAACAAGTCTCTTCTGTTTGTTGCCTGTCCTTAGCAGTGGTTTCCTAGCAGCTATTTTACCATGAAGGCCTGCTGCACACAGTTTCCTCTTAACAGTTGTTGTAGAGATGTGTCTGCTGCTAGAACTCTGTGTGGCATTGACCTGGTCACTAATCTGAGATTCTGTTAACCTGCGATTTCTGAGGCTGGTGACTCGGATGAACTTATCCTCCGCAGCAGAGGTGACTCTTGATCTTCATTTCCTGGGGTGGTCCTCATGTGAGCCAGTTTCTTTGTAGTGCTTGATGGTTTTGGCCACTGCACTTGGGGACACTTTCAAAGTTTTCCCAATTTTTCGGACTGACTGACCTTCATTTCCTAAAGTAATGATGGCCACTCGTTTTTCTTTACTTAGTTGCTTTTTTCTTGCCATAATACAAATTCTAACACTCCATTCAGTAGGACTATCAGCTGTGTATCCACCTGACTTCTGAACAACACAACTGATGGTCCCAACCCCATTTATAAGGCAAGAAATCCCACTTATTAAACCTGACAGGGCACACCAGTGAAGTGAAAACCATTTCAGGTGACTACCTCTTGAAGCTCATCAAGAGAATGCCAAGAGTGTGCAAAGCAGTAATCAAAGCAAAAGGTGGCTACTTTGAAGAACCTAGAATGTAAGACATAATTTCAGTTGTTTCACACTTTTTTGTTAAGTATATAATTCCACATGTGTTAATTCATAGTTTTGATGCCTTCAGTGTGAATTTACAATTTTTATAGTCATGAAAATACAGAAAACTCTTGGAATGAGAAGATGTGTCCAAACTTTTGGTCTGTACTATATATATATATATATATATATATATATATATATATATATACACAGTAAGTGACATGCAATGTGAATTTTATTTCATTTTAACTCTCTGTTTATCCTGGCCATAAGAGTTGACAGCCATCTCTGTATGTATGCGTGTACAGGGGCTTCTTTCAATCATTAAAACATGCCTAATCTTTAAACTAACTATGGCTGGATTCACAACAGCGCTTGTACTCCATTCGTGAATTCCGTCCCCAAACCGTTTAAAAAATGTGGAGAGAAAAGCACAGCAAGCAGCGCTTTTCTCTCTGCATTTTTCGCCCTTTTCGGGTGGAAATCGGGCGGAAAAACATTATAGTCTATGGGGTCCGCGGGTTTCCGTGGGTAACTGCTTTTTTTAAGCGGAATAGGTTTCAGTATGGGGGGGTCCCCAAGCGGACCCCCCCCCGAACGGAAACCTGAATGCAGGTGTGAACGTAGTATATACATACATCATTAGTAGAGTTTGTGTACATGATTGTTCAAATTTCTAGCAATGTTTTCCTGTGCGTTCTATCTGTAGTTTGCATTTCTCTATGAACTGGTGGGTCAAAACTAGCTGTCATATACACCACACAGTAAGTAGAGGACAATCTGCGTCTCCATCTCCCTTGGAAACAGTGACAGGACCTTGAAGGAAACATACAGAGAAGTACTTACTTGTACTCATGTGAATAAAGTACTTTAGTTGGGAAAGAAAGCTCATATTTAGCGCCAGGTTCACATTAATCCTGGGTTTTTGCTGCTATATTTCTCTCCCACTTCTCCCTTTATCCCCCTCTCCAAAGACTTCTACAGAGATGTGTAATATGAGTCATGTCCATCTAGAGACAAATAACAGAATTTTCACAGTGAAATTTAGATTAGCAGAGCTGAAGGAGAGTGGGATAACTGTCTGATAACAGTAAGAAGAAGCATTTTCCTCTGATGGAATATATTAATTTTGTTATAATTGCCTTGTACTATTGAGTCAAGCAAACTTTATTGAAAAGCTAGTGGCTATTTAAGTGAGATTGCCCATTAGACTACAAAGGGTAGTTAGTGGCTCTTTAAGTGAGACTGCCCATTAGACTACAAAGGGTAGTTAGTGGCTATTTAAGTGAGACTGCTTCTGAGAGTGTACTATATCTGGATAATCAAGTACATAAACTTAAAGGCATAAAACATGCAAGTACATAAACATAAAGGCACAACAGCGGGTAGGGCTGGGCTACAACAGACTAATATTTTTGGTAGGGGTAACCATTTAATGTATAATTTAACATACATTCTGCCTGCACTTTTTGTGGGGTAAGCTGTACTTTTTATTGGTACCATTGTCTGGTATATACAGCTTTTTGATCACTATTTATCCTTTTTTGGGAAGGAAAGGTGACTAACATGTCTGCCCCATTCTAAAAACTGACATACCACCAGTCACGCAATATCATGAATCAGCTGGTCACTGTATTTTGGACAAATTGTGCCCCACAGACTCTGGACACTTTTTAAAAAGAGTTTCCTAAGCTCCTACCAGGTTTAAACAATTATTGGGGCGTGGATGGCTCAAGGTGTGCCACATTAATAGAGCTGTGCATGCCTTGATAATTGTGGTGTATCAGGGTTTGGATTAAAACCAATGTATAAAATGTAGGTTTTAATAAATCCCCCCTTATATCCAGTGGGGCACCCACCAGGAAGGTGAGCATAATTGTTGAAACCATTGATCTGCAACAGCTCGCCACAAATTATAAAGATGGGTATATAGCTGGCACCAACACAATGGGTGATTATAGTAATATATTGGGTGCCACATGGTGATTCTCAACTTAAAGTAGGGAGCACTGGAATAAGGTTTCTTTATAGTGGCAAGTGGACTTTACCAGTTTGATCAAAATACACACTCAAACCAAATTTATTAAGGTGCTAACAGTATTCGATTACAGTACAATATTGGGTGCAGATTTTTTATGGGTTATCACATTTGGGCACAATGTATAATCATATCAATGTTCATTTTCACATTTTAGAAAGTTAAACAACTCCATTGACTACATCATGTTCAAGCCTGCTTATGTATTTCCAGTATAGACAGTGTATGCTGAGCTGAGATTGTATTTGTCAGTAACCTTAATGTATTCAGTATGATTATGTTGCGCTTGCTACAAGCTGCAGAGTTAATCACATATTTTAGCACATCCCTGCACTAATGATTATTTTTAAATGAACTTGTTATTTATTATCTCTTAGTACTTCACACTCTGAGCCATTTATATATCAGTGTAAGTGAACTATAGCCAGCCTACATGAATTATAGCTGTGTACAAGAAGATGAATATTTCTTATATGACTTTCAGACTTATAATATTTATCTGTACATGAGTTTTCGCAGCCATCACGGGAACAATACTTTTTTCTCCTTATTGCTTTGTATTTTATAATCTAGATATATTATATGACCTATATGTGGACACCCCACCTACTGTATATAATAAATAAAGATGAACGAACCGACTTGTACTGAGCCAGGTTCTACCCAAATATTCTGCACATCCACTAGCCCACTGGACACATGCCACAGGCATCTTACTTGCCACTCACACATTAGACACGTGGCACACATGCCACTCGCAAACCATGCTTCCACTGTTTACACTCTAGGCATACCGTACCTAACCAGAAGTTTACATACACTATATAAAAAGACACATATGCATGTTTTTCTCACTATCTGACATGAAATCAGAATAAACCTTTCCCGTTTTAGGTCAATTAGGATTACCAAAATTATTTATACTTGCTAAGAGAGAATTTTTTAAGGCATTTTTATTACTTTCTGCAAAGTCAAAAGTTTACATACATTTCATTCGTATTTGGTACCATTGCCCTTAAACTGTATGACTTGGGTCAAACGTTTTGGATCTCCTTCCACAAGCTTCTCACAATAGTTGGTAGGAATTTGGGCCCATTCCTCCTGACAGAACTGGTGTAACTGAGCATGATGTATGACTTCTCCAGGAATAGTTTAAAGGGGGGGAGGGTCTGGGTGTATCCCGGTTTGTAGGATAGTTTTAACCCCTGCAGCTGCCACCACATGTAGCAGTCTTCTACTACTAAGGTCCCTTGCAGACGACCATGGCCATGATCAGTGTGCTGTCAATGTATTTCATGGATAGCACACTGACCCATTCATTTCTATGGGCCTGTACACATGACCGTGAATTACACGGTCTCGTGTGCGGGACACGAAATATAGAACAGGTCCTATTCCTGTCCTATTTTGCGGCTCTTGCTTCCGTGGCTCCTATTCATTTAATGAAAGGGGCCGCGGAAGCACGGCTTGTGCACGGGCGGCACACGGGTGACATCCGCGTGTCCTGCGTGCGCCGCCCGTGCCTTTAATTCATGGTCGGCCGGCCAGCAGCACATGGTCATCTGCAACCGGCTTTAGGGTACATAGGGTCGTCTCTTTGTTAATATATTCAAATATAAACCAGGTGGGGTAGAATGGGCGTCAGTGGTAAGATGAGTAGATGTGAGTGTATGAACCCTGGCCAAAATGTCCTGGTCACCCACGTACTGGACCACAGACAGTGGTACAAGACAGTTCCCTGAAGTTGACAGAGAAAATGTTTAGCACTAGGGTATATACCCATTTATAACCCCTTATTGGTACCAGATATGCCTATGGTATATCTGGTGAATGATTTCTGGGTAATGGCTAGACAGGAGATATCACGCACCACTCTCAAGAGCTTTCAGCAGGATGGATACTGACAACGAAGGAATATCGGATACCCAGCAAGTCAGTGCTGTCTGAGTGAGTGTAGTCCAATGGTGTGTGTAACAAAGTATAGTAGTGAGATGTATGACCTCTTATCAAGACTGGGCAGATAAGAGTGAAGCACTATGTTCCATTCCAGTGGGAACATGGCCGCTGTCATCTTGCTCTTCACCTGTAGGTATGGAAAGAAAGTAAAGGCAGTTGAGTGTTATTGCGACCAAAGGATAAATATTTTATGGCATAACCCCTTTAATTATTTTGAAGTTCAGTTGAATATATTTCCTTTTACTATTAACCCTTTTAGAATAAGACTGAATTACAGTACATATATTAATATTTTAAGAGGAGTCACTCATTAGATAAATAAAGTCAGCAAATACATTATATTTTAATATTTTTTTTTTCCTATCTGCTTGTTAAATGTATAGCAGTTATTGAATTGCCCTTCAGCTTTTTGTGAGCCACTTTTCCATCCAAGAGAAAAATCATAATATCACAGCCAGTTGCTCCTTTTGGAAGGGAATAAAAAGATTATTTTGTTCATCATCAATGTCAAACTGCCCATTTCCATTACAGCTTGCTGACCCATATACTTTCTGTATTAACATTATAAAAGACATATCTTACTACTACAATTTAACTGCATATAACATCAAACATCACTGTATTTTGGCTTAAGGAGAGCTGTCTGACAAAGAATAGACCATCATTACATTTCAGCTGGAGTAACAAAAAAAAAAGTAAAAACTAAAAGGGATTTAAGTCTCTGGTAGGTAAAACATATAAGACTAAGTTCACATCTGCGCCGCTGGAGACTCCGCTGCATAAACCACCAGAAATCAGTGGAGAGAAAAGGTCTGTACAGTGGACTTTTCTCTCTGCCGCTTTCAGTATAAAAAACGGCACCCAACGGACACTCAGTGGACCCCATTATAGTCTATGGGGACTGCCAATGTCCACGGATAACCGATGTTTTGGCAGTCAGGCCCTCCATCGTTCAACGGAGAGCCCAGCGCAGATGTGAACCTATCCATAAACCCTCCCCTCCGGAGGAATTTTTCGATTTTAGTTTTTCGTTTTTGACTCTTCCCCCCCCCCCCTTCCAAACCCCATAGCTGTTTTATTTTCCCATTCTCAGAGCCATATGAAGGGCTTAATGTTTGCGGGAGTAATTGTTCTTCATGATGCTACCATATATTATTTTGTACAATGTACTGGGAAGCTGGAAAAAAAAATTCAGAATGAGATGCATTTGTGCGACTTTCTTACGGGCTTCGTTTTTACAGCGTTCACAGCCAAAATGACATGTTACCGGTATTCTATGTTTCGGTACGATTCCGGGGATTCCGAATTTATATAGTTTTATTTACATTTTAACCCCTTAACAAAAATCTAAAAGTGTGTAAAAAAATTTTTTCTAAAAGTTGCCATATTCTGACACCTGTGACTTTTTTATACTTCCGTGTACGGTGATGCATAGGGTGTCTTTTTTTGCGGGGCCAGATAGTTATATCATTTTGGGGAATTGCTATTGCTTTGATCACTTTTTATTCAAATTTTTATCAGAGGTGAAACAGCGAAAAAACTGCAGTTTGGCACTTTAGATTTTTTTTTTCCCACTACGGCGTTTACCGTACGGGAAAAATATTTTTATTGATTTGTAGACCGGGCGATTTCGGACACATGGATACCTAATGTGTATGTGTTTCACAGTATTTAAGTACTTTTATATCTGTTCTATAGAAAGGGGGGGTGAATTGAATTTTTAATTTTTTTTTTTATATATTTTCATTTTTACTTTAAAAATTTTTTTTTTTTTTTGCATTGCAATGCATGGCAAATTACCGGCGCATCTATTGCAGGCTGCATAGAGCAGCCTGCAATAGAAAGTAAATAAAGACAGGCCTGGGAGCCTTGTCATACCAATGGGACTCCGGCCCCGGAGCGCCGGGTGTCTGCTGTATAATACGCCAATCTTAATAAATCTCCCCTTCTGATTCCTGAATAAGGGCTTAGTCTGGGGCTACAAATTTCCACTGAATGTCTAAAATACAACCAACTTTTTGTCAACTGAACACTCAAATAAGCAGCAACAATTATTATTAAGAGCTTTGGAAAGATTGTAAAGAGTGGCCCAGATTTACTAATAGTTAGACCTTGCAAACTTAACTTACATTCACAAACATTGGATGAAATGACCATAAAAATTATCCAGTGACTACAGTATGGAACAGTATGTTGCTGGGAGGCAGGGACTCCTAGCATTATGGATAAATAGCAGTCCTACTCCCTCCATACTGTTCAGGCAAGGAAATCCGGCACACACACGGGCCGAGTTTCATGGGTGAAGTCAAGACTGAGACAGGCAGTCTGAGAATGCACCAGGTTTATCACAGTGACTAATGCTGGATGATAAATCTGGCGTATCATTAGAATGTCTAGTCCAAGTTTAAACCACCTTTTTTTAACACAATATTGGTGCATTTTTTGGCACATCCTGGTGTATTTAAACCTTGCCCCCTTTTTCTGAGAAGCCACACCCACATGTTTATGTCAGATATGCCATGTTTATGTCAGTGTCTAGTCATAAGCACAGTAGTAAATCTGGGCCAGTGTGTATTGTTTTCAATAAAGGGCTATTGCAGTATGTGTGATCTCTGTAAATTTTATAGAATTGTCTGAAAATGATACTTTTTTAAGCTGGTCTCTGATGAACGCTTCACCCTGTTAGTTATTGAATTGTTCTTCAGTTTGCACCAGTCATAAGGTTGTCAGAGATAAAAATAGCAATAACATTAAAGTACTTTCCTCATTATTGGCAGAAAATAAAAAGTTAACTTTTTCATCAATGTCTAAATGCCCATTTCTAATTTAATTTCTTGACCCATATATTTTACAGGCTAGAAATTCAGCAGAGATGTTACTGCAGTAATTTGGTTTTAGGTGACCTAAAGTACAGTATCTCTATTTGCATATGGTAAGATGGAGAAACTCATTTTAAGTTAAAGTAACAAATGATGCTGCTGAATATAAAAGCAAAAATGTAGCTTTGGCTCAGGAGAACTTTGATCAAAAATTATTTTTTTCTTAAAGGAGTTATCAACTTTCTACAATTGATGACCTATCCTTAGGATAAGCTATCAATATTAGATCTGCAGAGGTCCGACACCCGTATCGAGGTAGCATGGCTCTGTCTGTGCTACTCACTCACTGTATAAACTGCAACAGTGTCCCCGGATCGCCTATATTATGGTCACTTGGGCTTTTCTCAGCTATTTCTTTGCTGTTTTACAGTTATTACATGTAAATAAACAAGTAGCAATAAACCAGTAGCAATGTATAGGGAAGGGGGGCAGACCCCCCTTTTACCACCACCCCCCCCCCCCAAACACAAAAACCAAAAAAAAAAAAAAAAAGTATAAACCGGTACCCCCAAAAAAAAAAAAAAAAAAGAAAAAAAAAAAACCCAAACCTTTAAAACCCAAACCAAATAAATTTAAAAAAAACCTTTCAAAAGAACCCCCCCCCCCCACCAAACATGGTGAGAAACAAAAACAGAAAAATAACAAATTTTAAAACACATGGTTTTCAAAGCATTTTAGAGTCCTTAAAAAAATTGCAATCTAAGTAGAGAAGTTATTTACAACAGGTCAAAAAAAAAAAAAAAAAAAAAACAGACCAGTCTGGAAACTTGTGGTGCGTGACGGAGGGATCAGTAATTCTTGCTGTTATCTGTTTGCTATCAGGAGGTGATTTGTGACCCTCACAGGTCACACATAGTGTGATTTGAAGCTGGCATGAATATTGAGTTCAGTTCATGGTTCAAACATAGTGTGACATGAAGCTGGCATGAATATTAAGTCCAAATTGCAGAGTTTGAAATTTTTGCATAAATTTATACTCCATTTGTTTTCTTTTCTCCTGTGTCTTAAAATGTCCCATTAAAACCACAACCCGCAAATCTTCAATAGAGTGGTTTTCTCCGGAGAAATGTGCGGCCACTGGGAGATCGGTTCTGCTGTTATTAATGGTGGATCTGTGTGAGTTCATTCGTTGACTGAGTCTCTGCCCTGTTTCCCCCACATAGAGGCCTGTGGTGGGACATTGCACACACATTATGAGGTACACCACATTGGAAGACCTGCAGGAGAATGTCCCCCTAATTCTGTGCACCTGTTGTGACTGTGGGATAGGTACACTGTCAGCGGTGTGGATGTGCTTGCAGGTCATGCACCTTTTATGTAGGCAAGGTGAGGTGCCATTTTCAGTTGGGGCCTTCAGGGCACTCCGGACGATAATGCGCCTCAGGTTTGGTGGTTGTCGAAAGGAGAGGAGAGGGGGGACTGGAAATATGTCCTTGAGTCTGTTGTCCCTATGTAGTACAGGTTGGAGCTCCTTGGCAATCCTTCGTAGGATCTCCAGTTGTGGGTTGTAGGTGACAACTAGGGGCACTCGGGCTTCTTTCTGGGTCTCTCTATATGTGAGCAGACTGTCTCTGTTAATGGCTGCTGCTTTGTTTAATTGGTTGTCTGTCACTTTTGGTTTGTATCCCAATCTGAGAAATTTCGTCCTCAGATCCAGGAGGTGCTTGTCCAGGTCTGTTTTGTCGGAGCAAATACGATTGTATCGTATAGCCTGGCTGTAGATTATAGATTGTCTTGTGTGCTTGGGGTGGAAGCTGTCGTTTCTCAGGTAGGCCGTTCTGTCTGTGGGTTTGTGGTATATCGATGTGAGTAGCCGGTGGTCTTTAATGTATATTGTGGTATCCAGAAAGTGAATTTCACTCCCTGAATAGCTAAGTTTAAGGTTGATGGTCGGGTGAAAGTCATTGAAGTCATTATGGAATTGAAGTAGGGCCTCCTCACCTGCAGTCCAGATGACAAGGATATCATCGATATAACGAAGGTAAATCATAGGTTTGGTGGCGCATGTTGATAAATATGTTCCTTCCATTTCTGCCATAAAGAGATTTGCATATTGGTTCATCCTTAGCCACAACCATTTTACCTTTGGAGAGGATCTATATCTACAGCGAATGGGAACTTCAATGGGGACCAGATGTGCACCCCAATATGCAAATCTCTTTATGGCAGAAATGGAAGGAACATATTTATCAACATGCGCCACCAAACCTATGATTTACCTTCGTTATATCGATGATATCCTTGTCATCTGGACTGCAGGTGAGGAGGCCCTACTTCAATTCCATAATGACTTCAATGACTTTCACCCGACCATCAACCTTAAACTTAGCTATTCAGGGAGTGAAATTCACTTTCTGGATACCACAATATACATTAAAGACCACCGGCTACTCACATCGATATACCACAAACCCACAGACAGAACGGCCTACCTGAGAAACGACAGCTTCCACCCCAAGCACACAAGACAATCTATAATCTACAGCCAGGCTATACGATACAATCGTATTTGCTCCGACAAAACAGACCTGGACAAGCACCTCCTGGATCTGAGGACGAAATTTCTCAGATTGGGATACAAACCAAAAGTGACAGACAACCAATTAAACAAAGCAGCAGCCATTAACAGAGACAGTCTGCTCACATATAGAGAGACCCAGAAAGAAGCCCGAGTGCCCCTAGTTGTCACCTACAACCCACAACTGGAGATCCTACGAAGGATTGCCAAGGAGCTCCAACCTGTACTACATAGGGACAACAGACTCAAGGACATATTTCCAGTCCCCCTCTCTCCTCTCCTT
Source organism: Leptodactylus fallax (assembly GCA_947044405.1). Classification (NCBI taxonomy): domain Eukaryota; kingdom Metazoa; phylum Chordata; class Amphibia; order Anura; family Leptodactylidae; genus Leptodactylus; species Leptodactylus fallax. The sequence continues at coordinate 1,143,962 of CAMRHE010000192.1, read as the reverse complement.
TCGACAACCACCAAACCTGAGGCGCATTATCGTCCGGAGTGCCCTGAAGGCCCCAACTGAAAATGGCACCTCATCTTGCCTACATAAAAGGTGCATGACCTGCAAGCACATCCACACCGCTGACAGTGTACCTATCCCACAGTCACAACAGGTGCACAGAATTAGGGGGACATTCTCCTGCAGGTCTTCCAATGTGGTGTACCTCATAATGTGTGTGCAATGTCCCACCACAGGCCTCTATGTGGGGGAAACAGGGCAGAGACTCAGTCAACGAATGAACTCACACAGATCCACCATTAATAACAGCAGAACCGATCTCCCAGTGGCCGCACATTTCTCCGGAGAAAACCACTCTATTGAAGATTTGCGGGTTGTGGTTTTAATGGGACATTTTAAGACACAGGAGAAAAGAAAACAAATGGAGTATAAATTTATGCAAAAATTTCAAACTCTGCAATTTGGACTTAATATTCATGCCAGCTTCATGTCACACTATGTTTGAACCATGAACTGAACTCAATATTCATGCCAGCTTCAAATCACACTATGTGTGACCTGTGAGGGTCACAAATCACCTCCTGATAGCAAACAGATAACAGCAAGAATTACTGATCCCTCCGTCACGCACCACAAGTTTCCAGACTGTTTTTTTTTTTTTTTTTTTTTTTTTTTTTTTTGACCTGTTGTAAATAACTTCTCTACTTAGATTGCAATTTTTTTAAGGACTCTAAAATGCTTTGAAAACCATGTGTATAAAAATCTGTTAATTTTCAGTTCTTGTATCACACCATGTCTGATGAAGGGAGCGAGTACTCCTGAAAGCTTACTTATAAATATACTCAGTTAGCCTCTAAAAGGTATCGCCTGATTTCTTCACTCTTCCACTATTAGCAGTAGAAAAACTGATAGGACACCACATATGAAATCAAGAGAACAGATTGGACCTGCAGATAATTCAACTTTTCAGGAAAACTCTTGTACCCTTAAAGGGGTTAATTTTTGAAAGCAAAATGTAAAGACAACATGTAGACTGTTTCAAGATACTCCAATACAAAACTATGCTGAGCATTGCCATGGTTGTACAAGCTACAGCAGCTTGGGGCAAGAGAGATGTAAAAATTCTGTGGATAATTGCCAACCTGCCTTATGGAAGATCCGACAGGGAACCTGCACTGCGCACCAGACTCCTTCTCATCTTCAGCAGAATGGACATTATAAATAATGAAGCAGGCCGCTGCTCCGTATGGTAGAAGACATGATAACTTATATGGAGCATAGGCTTAACTGGTCTACTACAGAACAGTCCAGCTGTTGCTCTCATTATCTATCACGACTATTTGTCATCTATCCACTGAAGGTAAGTAGGCACAGTAGTCTGATGTGAGAGGTGTACAGTATGTGACTGAAAAAGACATTTTTTATTCAGAACAGTCATACAAAAACACAAACACTGTAGATTATATCCCAAAGGTTCATGGGAGATATTGTGCTATCAGAGAAGCTTCATCAGCAATCTGCCTTCTATTACCTAGTTTTAGAGTGTTTCACACAGTGTTTTTTTTTTTTTTTGCATTTTAATATGCATGCACAAATCGCCAGTAGTTTACATTTTAAGGCTGGGGCCCCACGTGCCATAAACGCCACAGTTTGCCCAAAGCGGAAACCCCGTGGTAAAGAAAGGCAGCGATCCCATCCCCACAGTGCAGGAAAATATGCGCTGCAGACACACTGCGATTTCCAAAACCGTGAAGGTCAATTATAACTATGGAAACGCCAGCAGTTTCCCTATAGGTATAATGGAAGCAGAAAGCTTTCTGTGAAAAGCGTTGTGGAAAAAACAACAATGCACTTTTTTGCTGTAGGACGCTACGTGGGGCTTTAGCCTAAAGTTGTTTTTAGTATCAAATTTATATTGTGATATTTTTTACTTTTTTAATTTTTATCATTTTTTATTTAAAAAAAAAAAAAGCCTAAGAAAATTTCATACCCAGAATATGCAAAAAATTCCATTAAAACACAACAAACCAAATGCTATGCACACAATTGCATATGTGTTTTACCTGCTTTCCTGCATGTATTTGCCCTGTATTTGTAATCCAGCGTTCCTGGATCTCCTGTATTGTGGTCACTTGGGTTTTTCTCAGCTATTTGTTAGCTATTGTACAGTTACAGTATGGCAGAACAGTATCAGTAATAGATAGGGGAGGTGGGCAGACTGCTCCTTATTGTACACGCCCCCTGCCTGAGAGAGAAATGTAGACTGCTGCAGCCAAAATGGGGATATAAGCAGCAGAAAACTGACAGGACATCATGTATGCTTATACAGTCATAGAACAGACTGCCCAGTAAGACCCTGCACATATATGTCAACTTTTCATGAAAACTCAGGTACCTTTTTTTTTTTTTTAAGACATAAAGTACAAAAACAACAAGAAGCCACAATAGCAGCCTCGATTCACATACTTTACTCAATGGGAAATCCCCTAGCAAGGGTTGGACGCGTATCAGGCCCGAGAAGCGCCCGATATTCATTGGTACACTGAAATTCCATCCAATAGAACCAGGTCTTATTAAAAATTTCGACAGTGTCATGCAGGAAAGAGGTAAGGCTCTCCACATGCATAATCTCGTTGACCCTCAGAACCCATAGGGAGAGGGGGGGGGGGGGGGTCCGTTCGTTTCCAGAACTGAGGGATGCATGCTCGAGCCGCTATGATGAGAAATCGAAGCAAGGAGCGTTTGTAAATACGCCCCGGGGACTCGCAATGATGGAGGAGGAACAGAGCAGGGCCCAAGTGGTGAGGCGTCTCCATAACCCGGGAGATAATCTCCTTAACTCCATCCCAGAAGGGAGACAAGACATTACAAGACCAGAAAATGTGCAACATGGTCCCTTCATCCACCCCACATCTCCAGCATGTCGATCGAACCTGCGGAAGAATGGCATGTAGTCTCGATGGTACACGATACCACTGGGTCAAAAGCTTAAAACTGGCCTCTTGATGGCGTGAGCTGATTGATGTCTCATGAGCAAGGCGGAATACCCTCTCTCTTTGAGCTTGAGTGAGAGTCAAGTCAAGGTCAGTCTCCCACTTCAGTATAAAGTGGGGAACAGTGTCAGGAGGCGGCTCTATCAGAAGCTTGTAAATGATAGCTAAGGAATGACGCAGGGGTTCGGTGCCCATACATAACTGTTCCAAAGGTGTATACGTATACTCAATTCTAAATTCTGCAGGAGCGGGGAGAGACTGTACAAAGTGGCGGATCTGTAGACCACGCCATGCATCCAAGGGGGGAAGATCGTCGGATGGGGTAATCCCTGGGCCCACCTGCCAGCCAGACTCATTCCAAAGATGGGCCACCCTAAAGTAACCATGGCGACGCCAGTTACGGAACACTCTATCGGAAATACCAGAAGGGAATCTAGGATTTCCCAAAAGGGGATAACAGCTAGAGTCAAGAGGGAGTGAGGTATTACGAATCAAGCGTTGGGCACAGATTCGAAGGGTTGGTCCAATTGTAGGGTGGAAACGGAGGGATGAGACCAAAGAAGGTTCGAGCCACGGAATCGTCTGCAGCGGTAGCGGGGAGAAAGCTTGTTCAATGTAGACCCACGGTTTAAGCGAGTCATGTCTACACCAGTCCACAATCCTAGCCAAGTGGGCAGCAAAATAGTAGAACTTGAGGTCCGGGAACTCAGGTACCTTTTAAACCCTTCCCGCCGGTGGCATTTTTCAATTTTCATTTTTGACTTTTCGTTTTTTCCTTCCAAACCCCATAACTCTTTCATTTTTCCGTTCACTGAGCCATATGAGGACTTACTGTAATGTTTGCGGGATAAATTGTTCTTCATAATAGTACCATTTAATATTCAGTACAATGTACTGGGAAGCTGGAAAAAAATTCAGAATGGGATGGAATTGGAGAAAAAGTGCATTTGTGCGACTTTCTTACGGGCTTTGTTTTTACGCCGTTCACTGTGCAGCCAAAATGACATATCACCTGTATTCTATATTTCGGTACGATTCTGGGGATTCCAAGTGTATATAGTTTTATTTACATTTTAACCCCTTAACAAAAATCCAAAACTTAGCAAAAATGTTTTTTTTCTTATTCTGACACCCGTAACTTTTTTATATTTCAGTGTATGGAGATGCATAGGGTGTCTTTTTTCGCAGGTCCAGGTGTACTTTTTAGTTATACCTATTTAGGGAATGTCTATTGCTTTGATCACTTTTTATTCAAATTTTTATCAGAGGCAAAACAGCGATAAAATGGTGGTTTGCAACTTTTGATTTTTCTTCCCACTACGGCGTTCACTGCGTTTGTAGACCGGCCATTTTTGGACACACAGATACCAAATGTGTATGTGTTTCACAGTAATTTCTTACTTTTGTACATATTCTAGGGAAAGGGGGTTGAATTGAACTTTTAATTCATTTTAAATGTTGTTTTTATTATGTAAGTATATACTTACTTTACTTTTAGCATGGTAATGCATTACATTATTGATCAGACCCCCTGGGGTTCAAGAACCCTAGAGGGTCTAATAAGTAAAGTATAAAAAAACTATATTATAACACGGATACCAAATGTGTATGTGTTTCTTTAATTATTAGACCCTCTAGGGGTCTTGAACCCCAGGGGGTCTGATCAATAATGTAATGCATTACCATGCTAAGGCATTGCAAAATACTTAACTTCAACTTAACTCCATCCTCACACATAGGACAGAAAACACTATCCGATGGACCTAAGCGAGATTTTATAAATTTGAAACACTGTCTCTAAATTAAGAGCATGTCAGAAATTGAACATACTATATCAAATACGGGAGTCGGGTGGAACAATTACCTCCAACCCCAACTCTATATACATTTCCACCAGTTTTATCATAACTTATACCTTGCCCTCACCTCTGCCCGCCCTCCGGGGATTGCCTCCTTTCTCCAATCCCTCCTTCTTTCTTCTGTAACGACTGCTCAAGCTGCCTCCTTAAATAATCCCATCACCAAGGAAGATTCTGCCATTGATGCTCTTAAGAATGAGAAAGTCCCTGGGCCGGATGGCCTCCTCCATATACTATAAAAAATTTAAATCCATCCTTTCATAGCATCTTTTACAAATGTTCAACCTAATTCTGCAGAGCGGTAAATTTCCCCAGGACATGTTCAGCGTGTCCATAAAAGTTATTCCTAAAATGGCCAAATACACCACTACCCCCACCAACTATAGACCCATATCGCTTTTAAATTTAGATATAAACATATTCTCCTCCATCCTCACCAGTCGATTGAACGTCCTACTCCCATTCCTCATACAATCTGATCAAGTGGGATTTATTCCAGGTAGACAAGCATCTGATAACGTCAGAAAACATTGTAATATTATTCATTAGGCTAATTCTGACCACAAGCCTATCTTCCTCCTGGCCTTAAATATAGAAAAAGCTTTTGACAGTATATCATGGAACTACTTTGCCCAAGTTTTGAGGTTTATGGGCATAACTGGTCACTTCCAACGGCCCTTCGAGCACTTTATTGTGATCCCATAGCCTACTTGAAACTTCCAACTGACTCTCCGCTGCCTATCAAGATCTGTCATAGCACTCGGCAAGGTTATCCCTTATCTCCAGCACTATTTGCCCTTGCCATAGAACCCCTAGCCATTGCCAAGTGATTTCATCCAGGTGTACAGATTTGGAGTCATGAATATAAGACTAATCTGTTTACTGATGACATGTGACTTACTATCACAAAACCCCTGATCCCGCTCCCGAACCTGATTAATACCCTCTCACAGTTTGCACAACTCTCGGGCCTTAAACTTAACTTATCTCAAAATCAAAAATATTACACTGTAACGTCCTCCCCGATACCAAAAAATTAATAGAAAAATGTTTTCAGACACGGGATAACTCTCTGCCCTAGCTTGGAATAAACCTGCATAGTCCCCTAGACACCCATTTTAAATGGAATTATGCCACCTTGATCCTGAAGCTTTTAAAGGATCTCACTGCCTGGCATTGCTCCACTCTATCCTGGGTTGGTAGGATCCACTCAGTTAAAATATTCACCTTACCCTGCATTCTTTGCTACTTCTGTACCCTTCCGACTCTGGTGACCTCCTCCTCTTTAGCTGGCCTAGATTGGGAAATCTTTAATTGTATATGGTCATATAGGCAACCATGGATCCGCAGACGGACCATGTATTACCATACTGGGTGGCCTATCAGTCCCTAATCTTTATAAATACTATGTGGCTGCCAGGCTTTCACAACTTTGAGCTATCTATAACGAGATGAACTGCCCACAGTGGGTAGCCTTATAGTCGGCCCTAGTCATGTGGACCCCACAATCGGCCTCCCACCTGATCCCAGCAACCGCTAAAGTAACCAACTATATTCTGCAACTATGCTGGAGAGTCCATTTTAATTTTAGGTTACAGAGCCCGATATCTCCGCTACTCCCACTATTTCATATCCCTCTCTTCCCTCATGGCCTATCCTCTGAGGTTTTCGTTTGGTGGAGACATGCCAGGTTCAGGCTTTTCAATGACTTTCTCTGTGACCGGCGGGTATTAAAGACTGTGTCATTCGCACAAATTCCCCGCCCTCCTCAGAAGCCTTCAGGACTACTTAGGTCTTCCATTTTTTAAGATCACTCGCCCCACTTAACCATGAGATCACCCCCACTAGCTTTGAAACATTGTGTTTATATATGGCGGCCAATAGAGGCTTTTCTTTTATATACGGCGTGCTGAACGCTCCGCCTTCTGAGCTTAAATTGGACTACATGATGGCCTTGGAACAGGACTTGGAGACTTCCCTGACCCCAGATCAATGGACAGACACTAGCAATGTTGCACATTCACTAGCAAGGGCAGTTGGCAGGTTACCCCCTATGGAGCCTTCTTTAAAAATTCTACACAGAACCTATTTGGTTCCCTCTAGACTGCATGATTTTTACCCTGTGGTCTCACCCTTATGTTTCCAGGGCTGTAATGCTCTGGGAGATACCCTTATATTTGGTGGACCTGTCCTCTGGCCCATCGCTTCTATTTGTCCTTCCATAGGATGGTGCAAAGACTCTTAGGACACTCAATCCCACTGACTGCACCAGTATTTCTACTTGGTCTTAAGTTGACTACTCTCAGATATGCACAATACAAATTACTTTAGTATATACTTATGGCAGCGAGAATACATATCACTTCCAACTGGAAGAAATTTCATTGACAGATGTCATTGGCCATGTTGACACAATCATGCTTCATGAAAAAATCTGTGCCACTGTTTCAGATACCCGCCCACATTTTGTCAAGGTCTGGTCTCCCTGGCTTAATAGGTCCAATGTCATGGGTCTTGTCATGTTGTCTTATGTCATGTTGTCTCTTGTCGTGTTATGCTTTTCCCCTAGGCAGGGTTTTCCATCTCCCTCCTCTACTTATGCAGTTTAGCGCTGTTCATCCCTTTTCTCCTTCCTCTGTGTTTGCTACCAGTTATATACCCATTTATTTTATAGGACTTATCACTTAGGGTTAATTATGATTGCTTATTATTGTACCTTTGTATTGTATTATGTATGCTTTACTTTATAGAATGTTTTTATAGTTGTTCTTTTCTTTACCTGTATATTGTATTTTTACTATTATTCAATAAATACTTTTGAAACTATAAGTAGAAAAATATTTCTTTTTCAATAAGTCTGTTAACAATGTATGTCCTTTAGGCTAAGGCCCCATGTAGTTAGCCGCAGCCAAAAAGTGCTGCGAGAAAAACCGCAGTAGAAACACACTGTGGTTGTTCCCGCTGTGCTTTTCACAGAAACTCAGCAGAGGAAAATACTTCTTCTTCAGTTATACCTATATGGAAAACGCCAGCATTTCCATAGGTATAATTGACATAACGTTTTTTGATATTTTTCTGCAATGTGTGTATAGAATTAGCCAGAATCCCATCAACTTTGCAGGGACTGTAAAATGCTGCGGTTTTCACTACGTTTCCACCGCAGCAAAATAGCAGTGTTTACGCTACATAGGACCCCGGCATTAAAGTGGATCTGTCACACAATTCTGCTGCTATATTAGGGCAACAGTTCAGTTCTCCTACTAGCCAAAGTCATTTTTAGCCAAAAAAATATTATGACAATATTGTTATATTTGTAGTGGAAGCCCTTCAAGCTGCTCAAACATATAGTGAGCTCCATAGTGAACATGCTGGTTGTAGGGCTATAGAGTCAGATGCTCCACCCTGAGTGCAGGAGAGTGTTCGTGTCAGCGGCGGTCCCGTAACTGAGACATATGTTTGAGCAGCTTGAAGGGCTTCCACTCCCCACTGGGCTCATACTTATAAATCCCCTGAGGACTGCCCCTCCATCTTGTTGGAATATGAAACGCGTTGGTCTGAGGGAAATAAGGGAAAAGGATTTGATATGGAGACACAGAGAGAGCTCTGGGGACTCTCCTTGTAAGGACAGGAGTCATTGTGGGACATTGGTGAGAGACAAGGTATAATTGCACCAGCCCCTCATCTGTAAGTCCCCATCGTCTTTCAGTAGGTCCGGGTAAGACTGTTACACTCTTATCTAGAACACGGTTTGTTATGTGCACTTAAATTGGTGATGTTTTTTGACCATCTTAACATGAATATTTATTATTATAATTTATATTAAAAGCTAAGTTTTATAGTTTTTTTTTCTATCCCTCATACATTGCAATGCATGGAGGGATTCGTGAAAACAGACAAAATAGAGTAGAAATAGAGCAGACCATAAACATATTGGTCATATGACTATCTCTCATTCACATGAATGAATATTAATGCAGCTGTGTGACGGCCACTTAAAAAAGGCTGTCGCACAGCCGATTATGATGTTAATGTGAATATAGGGTTATTCACTGTTTTTCACTGGCTTCAGTGAATCTGCATGCTTAAGAGTCAGTCATAAGTCACTGGTGAGAGATGCAGGGGAGGTGGAGAGAGATAGGGAGAGCAATTCCTCCTAACTCCATCATTAAATTGAACTCTTGACTGTGAAATAGAATGCATGTTTTTTTTTCAATAGGGAGGGAAAAATACAGTACATGCTGCAAGACTCCTCTGACAGTGGCTTATTTAAAAGCCAGGCACCAGATCTGCTCTTGCTAGCTTGTAAGAGCTAAAATTTTAAGAAAGTACCCTTCATTTACAACAGTGTGAGTTTAAAACCTAGGACAAAGAGCAGTACATGTACAGTGCAAGGTCTTAAAGTTTATAAAGAGTAAAATAAATTTAAAAACTCTTGAAATAACTGAACATTCTTCTGTTAGCATAGTTCATGTTTTTATAGTCTAGTTTAAAATAACATTTGTAGTCCATTTTTCATAGTTATTTCCATTGTTACTTTAAGAGGAACTGTTGCCAGGTCTGAAAAGCCCAGTGACATGCATCATCAGATAAGGCTTGCCACCTGGAACATTTTGGTGTTTTATTTATCTAAATCTGTTTAGCCATTCCAGAAATATAAGCCCTGCTAATGTTGATGCAGATTTGTTTATACTAGCCAAGTGGGCGGTAACACTGTGGTTTCTCTGAGGGCAGGGTCTCTATGTGTTGTATGTCATGCTGTGTTTCCGCCCACTTGGCTGATAGTCCCTAATTTGCTTAAAGACCAATGAGGCCTATATTTTTGGATTGGCTGAATGGATTTTTGGATTGGCTGAATGGATTTGGATGAAGAAAACATCACAATGCTGAGGGTGACAGCGCACTTTTTAAGTTTATGAAAATAGTCCATGAATTCCGAGCTTTTTGTGTCCTAGCTCTTTGATCCACAAAAAATGAAACTTCCTGTGGGATTGTAACTGGAGAAAAAAATATTTCGCTCTGAACCTACAAAAGCAGACAGGTATTTTTTCTATATTCATTTAAAAGAAGTCTACCACCACCAAAAACAGTTTTAACCACTTATATGCTGTTATAGGGCCAGTTAGTGACATAGTGAATATATACCTTTTTTATGTCAATCTTGCTTCTAGGAAATTCAACTTTTATTCCATACACAAGTAGTTTGGTCAGTGCACTTGGGGTGGTGCCACACCTTCTAGAGCACCATTTTCCTTTGTGGTCGCTACAATTTGACCTGAGGTGTTGGTTTCTAAGGGTGCGTTCATATGTTCATATGTGTCAGTTTTCAGCATCAATGTGATGCACACAAGCTGGAGAGAAAGTGATGATAGAACGGACCTCATAGTTTTCTGGGGGATCCATTCTTTTGCAAGGCGCTACAGTTTTTGCACAGGATAGAGCTGGATCTCTGCCGGAGTCAGATAAAAAAAAAACATTTCCTGCAGCGTTTTTCTGTCTGGTGCTATTAGAGGTCCAGCACCGTAATAGTGTAACCATGTGCCTCCAGGTGCTGTGGTATCCACTCTTCTGCAGCACCCAGCACCTGAGTCCCGTTCACACTGCATCACGGTTCGTTTTCCAGGTAGAATATTATATACAGTTTAAAGATCATTATGTGAGTGGGGGCAATATTACAGTAAAGGTTTCCCCTGCCCCAGTTGGGGTCTTTATTAAGATTGGTGTATGGTACACCAGTCTTAATAAATCCGCCCCACTGTGTTATTCACTAGGCATAGTTAGCCAAAAGTAGGAAAGATTGGGCCCAATAGCAAGCTTTTTACTGGGTCCCCCCAGTATAATGCCTCATTTAGTGCCCCCCCAATGGTATAACACCCCATTTACTGGTTTGCACACATGATATATTGCCCCCTTTACTGACCTCCCACATGGTATATTGACCCATTATTGATCCCTGCCCCATTATTGGTCCCCATACAATATATTGCCTCCTCTATTGGCCATTGCCCATGCAGTCTACTGTCAGAATACACCACTTTCATCATTTTTGGAGCCTAGACTACCTTTTTATGGTAAAAAGTGATAGTATAAACTGATGGTATACACTGATGACAACTGAAGGTTAAGGAGTAGAAATTTCTAAAAAAGTTTCATGAAAACTGATGCATTTTCCCATCAGTTTTAGCATCAAATGTAATGACTTAAAGGACAAAAAAAAATGATACTGATGCAAGTGACATAAACACACGTACCCTTAGAGGCAGCAAGTCACTTTATGTTGTAGGTAAAAGCTGCAGGCAGCCTGCAGCAAGTACCTTGAAAATTCTGATACTAAGACCATCCCTTTTTTTCTGTTGAGGAATTGGAGTAGATCTAGTGCTGATTTCTGACAAAGGTAAATCATCAGCAGACCAAGTGGACACAGCCAAATATATATATCAATATATGGAACTACTGCTTATAACTCAATCAATCTTTTTGTGCATATTAGGAATATACAGAAACTCTGCTGAGTTACGTTTATGTTAGAACAGAAGACATAGTCTAAAGAAGACATTCATTTTGCAATTGCATCTCATGTTTAAGGTAATTCAATTAACTGGTGATCAGTAAAGCTGCATTTCGTGCTATTAGTGTATATTTAATTACATGTTTTTCAATGCTAAGCAAAATCTGAAAACTGTATTGTCAGCTGAATTAAATTCCCCTCCGACCATAGCATTCTCCATTGTGTGTAAAGGTATAGCATGCTTAGTATTATACAGTGGTTTAATCTATCACTCTGCATTCACTTCATCCTACGGTATCTTGACGCCTCACATTTACGTGTAGGTGAGATAGGAAAGAAAAGTCAAGCATTTAATTGATTTAAAAAAGGGTCAGATTGCATCAGTCCCATTTTGAATCCATTAGAACCAAGAGTAAAAATAGTTATTGAATTAAAAAATGATGATGTCAGGTTAACATTGCCATAAATAGTCCTAATTGGCTATACAGCATATCACAACTTAATTATGGTTACAGCACAGACCATTAGACGCCTTTGGAAATTGAAGCATTTGGTCCTTGTTGATAGACTATATTTTATTCAAACCCAAAATATGCTGAAGAAGCAAAGCAAAAATAGTTTGTTCCACTTTATAACACTCGTGACGGTTAAATGCTTGACAGTAGTAAAGTGAATAATTCAATTTCTAATTTTTTTTTATTTATTTTTATTGTTACCCCAGTCTACTGTATATTGTTTTTGGAGTAGAGTCACAGCAAAGTTGTGGCTGAAAGGTTGCCAAACAGGTTTGCTGTCAACTGGGATCAAGAAAATTTATTTAGGTTCAGGTCAAATCCCTTTTTCAGATAAAACAGGTTTTTACAATACATATTTGTTCCCATGATGAGCTCCAAATACAGAAAAAGTGGAGGGGTTACATTTCACATGCATAGGATAAATATAATTTAAACATAAAACACTTAGCAATGCTCTTGGGTTCTTATAACTGTAAATAACAGACATACATTTACTACTACAGGCTCTTAAAATCCCATTGGGATCAAAGTTTTCATCTTACACATCCAAAAGATCTCACACCTTTTGAGAGCTTCTGATCTGCTGTCGCACAGCAGACAGTATGTCTTCTGTTATCTAAGGAAGGGGCTTGACATTTAAATTGTACAAACACAATTTCTTTGATTTATTAACTAACAGCTTATCGAGGTAAAAGGTTATGGCTAAGATATGTTGCATATTAATGACAATGGAAAGAATAATGAATAATGATAGTTATAATGTGTGGAACAAGATGGTGGTTACACTCAGGAAAATATGGTTAACTGGTACCTACAACCACTAGAAATATCATTATTTTTAATACATGGTGCATACTATATGCCTAAAAAAGGTAAAAAGTTTGAATCGAGTAGTTGAATGCTGGTATCCAAAATATAATGGCCTAAAGGTTTACTGCATACAAGGTATTGCTGCCCCAAGCTTTGTATTAGTTTCATTATTATTTATTACTTTTAGTGCACCATTAATTCCATGGTGTTGTACATATGAAAAGAGTTTACATACGTAATACAAAACAAGTACAATAATAACTAATTTAGTGACCAACTGGTGCAGTGGGAGAGAGGATCCTGACCTTGAGGCATTTTTATAAGGGAAGGGAGAAGGAGAGAGCAGACGGGAGCAGAATCTGTTCAGGTGGTAGTGATATACTGATTGTGAGCCCTACTTGGGACAATGAATAAAGACAATGTCTGCAAAGCGCTTCAGAATATGTTGTCACTGTATAAGCAAGAGATGCACAGTAGTGTGCAAAGTTTTAGGCAGTTGTGGAAAAAATGCTGCAAAGTAAAAATACTTTCCAAAATAGAAGTGTAGAAGACTGTTTTATTTTGTCAATTAATAAAATTAAGCGGGAGAACAAAAAAGATATCTAAATCAAAACAATATTTGATGTGACCACCCTTTGGAGGATGGGTCCTGGAAGTGATGATATGGGGGAGGGAGGGAAACTGGCCCAAAGGTGGGATATGGACCCCTTAGATGAGGAGAGGGGGGAAAGAGCAGCAGCCTGCATATCAGCTAATAGCTGTTTCGAAAGTTCCCTGCTCTTAGTTAACCACTTCCGGACCACCCATAAACTATATACTTCTGGAAGTTGGTTGTCTAGTTCTGCAAAAACGTACCAGTATGTCCAAGCAGAACTCAGCAGCTTCACGAAGCCATGCAGTTGCTGAAACGGGGAGCCGGCTATAACTTCAGCCAGAGCTCCCAAATGAAGACAGGGAAGGTTTATTACCTACCCTGCCTTCCCGATCGCTGTGTATACAGCGCTCAATGTATACAGCACTGTCCTGCAGTGCTCCAGGACACATCAAGAAGAGGAGGAGACAGGAAGACAGGTATGTATTATATGGTGGGGTGGGGGGAGGGGTGGGCTGAGTTAGATAGTAAGGGCTAGTAGTGGGCAGGCTAGCTAGGGAGACAGGGAGGGGTTGTAAGGGAGTGAGAAAGGAAGGGGGAGGGAGCAAAGCATTATAGTAGTTGTAGGATAGAAGCACAGGAAGTTAAACCATGTAAACAAATGCAGAAGATGCCAGGAGCTCCCAGAGAAATCCAGAAATCACTCAAAACACTGCTAGGTGATGTAGTCGGAGGTTTAAAGGTTCTTCAAAAGTAAAGTTATTTTTGGTAACAAAATCAAATTTCTCTCTGGGATTCAAAACTTAGGTCAGGATAAAGAACAGATTGATCACTTCAGAGCAAAAATTATTATGAAGCTCTAGAGCAGTTACTCAAATTCTAACAAATGAGAATTAGACAATCTGCTTTTTTTCTCTCCAGTGAATACAGTGCTGGCCAAAAGTATTGGCACCCCTGCAATTCTGTCAGATAATACTCAATTTCTTCCAAAAAATGATTACAATCACAAATGCTTTGGTAATAATATCTTCATTTAATTTGTCTTCAATGGAAAACCACAAAAAGAATTGTCAAAAAGCCAAATTGGATATAATTCCACACCAAACATAAAAAAGGGGGTGGACAAAAGTATTGGCACCCTTTGAAAAATCAGGTGATGCTTCTCTAATTTGTGTAATTAACAGCACCTGTTACTTCCCTGTGGCACATAACAGGTGGTGGCAATAACTAAATCACACTTGCAGCCAGTTGAAATGGATTAAAGTTGACTCAACCTCTGTCCTGTGTCCTTGTGTGTACCACATTGAGCATGGAGAAAAGAAAGAAGACCAAAGAACTGTCTGAGGACTTGAGAAGCAAAATTGTAAGGAAGCATGAGCAATCTCAAGGCTACAAGTCCATCTCCAAAGACCTGAATGTTCCTGTGTCTACCGTGCGCAGTGTCATCAAGAAGTTTAAAGCCCATGGCACTGTGGCTAACCTCCCTAGATGTGGACGGAAAAGAAAAATTGACGAGAGATTTCAACGAAAGATTGTGCAGATGGTGGCTAAAGAACCTCGACTAGCATCCAAACAAATTCTAGCTGCCCTGCAGTCCGAGGGTACAACAGTGTCAACCCGTACTATCCGTCAGCATCTGAATGAAAAGGGACTCTATGGTAGGATACCCAGGAAGACCCCACTTCTGACCCAGAGACATAAAAAAGCCAGGCTGGAGTTTGCCAAAACTTACCTGAGAAAGCCAAAAACTTTTTGGAAGAATGTTCTCTGGTCAGATGAGACAAAAGTAGAGCTTTTTGGGAAAAGGCATCAACATAGAGTTTACAGGAAAAAAAAGAGGCCTTCAAAGAAAAGAACACGGTCCCTACAGTCAAACATGGCGGAGGTTCCCTGATGTTTTGGGGTTGCTTTGCTGCCTCTGGCACTGGACTGCTTGACCGTGTGCATGGCATTATGAAGTCTGAAGACTACCAACTAATTTTGCAGCATAATGTAGGGCCCAGTGTGAGAAAGCTGGGTCTCCCTCAGAGGTCATGGGTCTTCCAGCAGGACAATGACCCAAAACACACTTCAAAAAGTACTATAAAATGGTTTGAGAGAAAGCACTGGAGACTTCTAAAGTGGCCAGCAATGAGTCCAGACCTGAATCCCATAGAACACCTGTGGAGAGATCTCAAAATGGCAGTTTGGAGAAGGCACCCTTCAAATCTCAGGGACCTGGAGAAATTTGCCAAAGAAGAATGGTCTAAAATTCCAGCAGAGCATTGTAAGAAACTCATTGATGGTTACCGGAAGCGGTTGTTCGCAGTTATTTTGTCTAAAGGTTGTGCTACCAAGTATTAGGCTGAGGGTGCCAATACTTTTGTCCGGCCCATTTTTGGAGTTTTGTGTAAAATGATCAATGATTTGACTTTTTTTTTCATTCTCTTTTGTGTTTTTTCATTGCAAGCAAAATAAATGAAGATATTATTACCAAAGCATTTGTGATTGCAATCATTTTCTGGAAGAAATTGAGTATTATCTGACAGAATTGCAGGGGTGCCAATACTTTTGGCCAGCACTGTACGTGGACTTTGTTTTCACACATATTTCTTAATATATAATTGGACTATACATAAATTATTAATAAAGAATAAGTGGCTTGATGCCAAAATTCTTTGTACTGTGCTGCCAATAAAATTCCTTGATCACAGTTTTCAGCACACTTATTTTTGGCATCACCTTTACCACAGGATTACTGTGAATCCACTCCAGTTTTCTTCATGTCGAACACTTGTCTGGGGGTACCATAGGCATCTGCAGTTCAGCCAACTTAAGACCATTATACCTACAGTACAGACCAAAAGTTTGGACACACCTTCTCATTCCAAGAGTTTTCTGTATTTTCATGACTATAAAAATTGTAGATTCACACTGAAGGCATCAAAACTATGAATTAACACATGTAGAATTATATACTTAATAAAAAAGTGTGAAATAACTCAAAATATGTCTTATATTCTAGGTTCTTCAAAGTAGCCACCTTTTGCTTTGATTACTGCTTTGCACACTCTTGGCATTCTCTTGATGAGCTTCAAGAGGTAGTCACCTGAAATGGTTTTCACTTCACTGGTGTGCCCTGTCAGGTTTAATAAGTGGGATTTCTTGCCTTATAAATGGGGTTGGGACCATCAGTTGTGTTGTTCAGAAGTCAGGTGGATACACAGCTGATAGTCCTACTGAATGGAGTGTTAGAATTTGTATTATGGCAAGAAAAATGCAGCTAAGTAAAGAAAAACGAGTGGCCATCATTACTTTAAGAAATGAAGGTCAGTCAGTCTGAAAGATTGGGAAAACTTTGAAAGTGTCCCCAAGTGCAGTGGCCAAAACTATCAAGCGCTACA
Organism: Leptodactylus fallax; assembly: GCA_947044405.1. NCBI lineage: Eukaryota > Metazoa > Chordata > Amphibia > Anura > Leptodactylidae > Leptodactylus > Leptodactylus fallax. Next base: position 1,127,308 of record CAMRHE010000192.1, on the reverse strand, counting down.
AAGAAACTGGCTCACATGAGGACCGCCCAAGGAAAGGAGAGCAAGGGTCTCCGCTGCTGCGGAGGATAAGTTCATCCGAGTCACCAGCCTCAGAAATCGCAGGTTAACAGCATCTCAGATTAGAGACCAGGTCAATGCCACACAGAGTTCTAGCAGCAGACACATCTCTACAACAACTGTTAAGAGGAGACTGTGTGCAGCAGGCCTTCATGGTAAAATAGCTGCTAGGAAACCACTGCTAAGGACAGGCAACAAACAGAAGAGACTTGTTTGGGCTAAAGAACACAAGGAATGGACATTAGACCTGTGGAAATCTGTGCTTTGGTCTGATGAGTCCAAATTTGAGATCTTTGGTTCCAACCACCGTGTCTTTGTGCGACGCAGAAAAGGTGAACGAATGGACTCTACATGCCTGGTTCCCACCGTGAAGCATGGAGGAGAAGGTGTGATGGTGTGGGGGTGCTTTGCTGGTGACACTGTTGGGGATTTATTCAAAATTGAAGGAATACTGAACCAGCATGGTTACCACAGCATCTTGCAGCGGCATGCTATTCCATCCGGTTTGCGTTTAGTTGGACCATCATTTATTTTTCAACAGGACAATGACCCCAAACACACCTCCAGACTGTGTAAGGGTTATTTGACCAAGAAGGAGAGTTTTGGGGTGCTACGCCAGATGACCTGGCCTCCACAGTCACCAGACCTGAACCCAATCGAGATGGTTTGGGGTGAGCTGGACCGCAGAGTGAAGGCAAAAGGGCCAACAAGTGCTAAGCATCTCAGGGAACTCCTTCAAGACTGGTGGAAGACCATTTCAGGTGACTACCTCTTGAAGCTCATCAAGAGAATGCCAATAGTGTGCAAAGCAGTAATCAAAGCAAAAGGTGGCTACTTTGAAGAACCTAGAATATAAGACATCTTTTCAGTTGTTTCACACTTTTTTGTTAAGTATATAATTCCACATGTGTTAATTCATAGTTTTGATGCCTTCAGTGTGAATCTACAATTTTTATAGTCATGAAAATACAGAAAACTCTTGGAATGAGAAGGTGTGTCCAAACTTTTGGTCTGTACTGTATATGTTATATCCGTCGTGACTATTCACAACTGCATCAGATAAAAGTATTTCTTCACAGAAACCATCATTGATCATCATTCAAATATTACTACCCTTTAGCTCTGTTCTCTTTTTTACCCTTACAGTGTATATTATTTGGAAGAGACTAATAGAGACAACAGGAAAAGTATTTCAAGTCCCGGTTTTCATTGTTAAGTCTGTTTTATGCAATCATCTTGGCTAACAGAAATATAATATGTGCAGAAAATCTGCAGACACAAAAACTTTTATTTCCTGTTGGCAAAACTAGGTCAAATATTCTTTGGACAAATATAACTTCTCTGTGTTGGTTTAAAGATAGATTCATTTTATTGAATGATACCATACAAATTTGCGACAAACATTTTTTTCTCTGAAGGAAGGTGTTGCACAATAAGTATTTTGTTCCAATGCTTATGACTGCAGTGTCTGTAATGTCAATGTGATGTACAGAATTTCAATGGAAAGTAGAATCCTTGCTAGAGTCACCGCTCCACAACAAGTCTTTTTTTTTTTTTTTAAATTATTGCTGGTGTGAAATGTATCATTCTGTGCCTTAAAGGTCAGAAGTGGCTAGAAGCTTGTACCATATGCAGATAGCCTGTCACTGTAATGAATATTGTTCGGAGGGATTCACCATCCTTAGAATACATTATCAATGATATGTGATATGAATCCAGTAACAGTAATTCAGAATAATTAGAGACTGACCCTACATAGAAAATAATGCATAAATACTACAGGGCTATACATTATAGTAATATATATTTTGCAGTATATGCTAAGCAGTGTTCAGAATCATACCAACAGGGGCAGCATTTCTAAAGCTGAGATTTATGTTAACGTATTATATGGACTCAGGAAAGAAGACGTGGTGTCTACCAATGTGCATTTCAACCTTGTTCCTCAAATACCCCCAGCACGTCAGTTCATTGAAACGATCCTATCTCATACCTGACCCATGCCTAGGATCATGCAGGCTTTTTGTGCGTTTAAAACTACATAAAAACACCCACAAAAAGTTTTCAAAAGCTGATAGCAATTTTAAGACATTTCTAATATTGTAATATAATTTTGATGCATATTGAAAAGCGTATTGAAGTTTGTGTAGAAATTACCATACAGGTTTATCCTTCTTTATCTGTCCTCTTTGACATGTCCAAATATGTGCAGCCAACCAGTGTGTGTATATGAGTGGTTTTGGGGGTGAATTGCAGCCTTTCAAGCCTTTTGTTAGCATATTTTCATACTGTGTTAAACTGGTTTTCCTTGACCAAATAGTAACACAGTTAATAATAGATGAGACTGGAAGAATGCACAGGTCCATCATGTCCAACTTACAACCCTACAGTGTTGATCCTGATAAAGGCAAAAAAAGCCCATGAGGCTGATGCCGATTGGTCCCTGTCAGGAAAAAAAACATTTGACTTCAAACCCGGCTATCAGTATAAAACCCTGGATCAACTTGTCTTTACTAAAATTTTAAATCAATAACACGTAATATTTTTCTGCTCAAGAAAGGCATCCAGGTCCTTTTTGAACTTGTACAATGAATTCACAATCATCACTTTCTGTGGCTTCCATAACCTCGCTGCTCTTACAGTAAAGAATCTCTATTTATGTTGCTGCTGAAATGTTCTTTCCTCTAGGATAGAGGAAATGGGGTAGAGGATACCCCCTTGTCACTGTCACCAGCCTTGGAGTTAAAAGATCATTACAAAGTTCCCTTTATGTATTTGTACATTGTGATTAGGTCACTTCTCAGTCATCTTTTTTCCAAAATGAATAACACCAAGTTTGTTAATCTGTCGTTGTATTCCAATCCACCCATTCCCCTAATTATTTTGGTTGTCCTTCTCTGCACTCACTCTAGTTCAGTTATGTCCTTGTATACCGGGGCCCAAAATTGTGCACAACAGTCTATGTGTGGCCATATTAATGATTTATATTTAGGAATAACTATGTTCTTTGCATAAGCATCTATGCCACTTTTGATGCATCCCATAATTTTATTTGCCTTGGCAGTAGTTGCCTGGCACTGGTCACTAAAGGTAGTCTTACTATACACCAAAATCCCCAAGTCTTTTTCAGTGACAATCTTACCCAGTAATGTACTATTAAGTACATGATCATACATCCTCCACATTTTTGATTACTTTAAAGAGTTTAGTATCATCTGCGGATATGGAAACCCTGCTTTGTAAACCCTCTACAGGGTCATTAATAAACATATTAAAAAGGAGAGGACCCAATACTGACCCCTGTGGCACTCCACTGGTGACTGTGATCCAGTCTGTGAATTTACCATTAACAAACACTTTCTATTTCCTATCACTGAGCCAGTTGTGAATAGAGATTGGTGAATCGACTTGTACAGAGCCGGGTTCAACCCGAATATTCACAATTGTTCATTTTTTAATGAAACCAGACAAACTAAAATACCACTGCTGGTTAATTATTATACTCTGGGGTCTCTTCACAGAAGAGTGTCAGAGCTGGCATCTGGCACTCTTCTATGACTTCATGACACTTGGCGTGCCCATGTCAGCACTGGGATGTAAAGATCCCAGGGTATGATAATTTTCCTTCTAGTTCTATCCAAACAAGTTCGGACCAAACTGAACCAGGGGTTCGCTTCTTCTGAACACAGGATGAAACAAAGCTACTAGCATTTGCCCATCTTTAGTTGTGAACCCAAATGCACATGTTTTCCCCTTGTCCCAACATTCTCATTTTGTATGCCAACCTTGTATGTGGGACACCCTTATTCCCATAAGGTATGTTTTTCACTGGCCCTATTTAGGATGTTTTTGAAAATGTTTAATTTACCTTGTGTCCCCATCCCTTTGAGTTTATGCTGCTAAGCTCCTCTCTCAGCCAGTGAAAATTGGCCTTCCTGAAGTTTTGTATTTTCATACCCCCTCTACTAAACATCTTATTAAAGTGTACATGAAAACTTATTATGTTGCGGTCACTAGATAACCCCCGACTACAGATAAGTGAACCTCTCAAGATTCATTTTGTTTTGGGTTCGGGTGGCTCAGGTCCCAAATTAATTTCGGGTTGAACAAGTTTGGAACGAACCACAACTTAAACTGGCTTAAAATATAGTGCATAACACTTTCAGAGAGAATAATATGATGGACCAGGCCGCAGGACATGTTTGGGGGCAGCTGTGTAAACATGAGTGACAGTGCAGTATGTTGAGCACAAAATAACACTTAAATTACAAAATTTTTTTTTTAGATATATCCAGGCTGCGAGATTGTATATTGGATGATATAGATCACAGAGGGTGAAAGGGCAAAGTAAAAAAAATTTACATAAATTCAAGGAAAAACTTTGTTCCCAAGGAAAAAATATAATAAATAAAATGTAACTTTTGTTAGAAAATACATGATTAAAGTAAAAATGTCTCCAATTGAATTAAATATATACAACATAAGGCAGAAATGAGCCTCTGTATCCCATTAAATCAAAATATTGTCACATCGGGAGACTAGAGACCCACTACAAGTATGTATATCAAAAGGAGATCTTAGATGAAGGCATCTATCATATGAAAGGATTACACACCCAGCATCAAAAAGCTTTTCAGCGCTCTGTGCTCACTGTATCATGCAGTGAGATGAATAACAGATCCATTCCTACATACACTATTACTGCAATGCCGTGTGTTCATGCCCACGCAACCTTATATGGAGTGTATGACATCACCACTATAAAGTGTCCACATACCACTGATTATAGACTGTCAATTGATGTCAGGTGGCGCCAGAACATCACAGTGACTCACAAGACACATCTCTTCTGTATTTTAATTGCACAATACATGCTGCACTTTCTTAGTGTAAAATGTAGCCATGAGAACCTTGTTGGGATTTCATGCTGCCAATGGTTTAGGCATCTTGACTACAGTATATAATCACAAACATATTTTCTGTATACATCCTGCAGAACATTTATGTACAATCATACCTTTTAAAATAGGAAAATTGCTTTGGCTTTTTCAGGAAAAATGGAAATCTGAACTGAAAGGCGGCTTTAAAGTGTATATTCACCGTTTCACACCATATCAAATGCTATACATTTTACCTTAGCACTACTTTACACATCTGACATTGATTTAATGCTGTGACCGGTGTTATTATAATCCATTCTCATTAACAGCTGCAGGCAAATAGTGGCTCTGTCATGAGAACTTGGTGTCCTGTTTAAGGGCAAGATATTATGACAGGTTTACTCAGCCATTACACCAACTGGTGCAAAAAAAAAAAAAAAAGAGAGAAAAAAAAAGCTGAATATGCACTCTACCTGCATTCTTCCACCTCACCAATGACTGATGGGAGCTGTGCTTAGAGGCAAATGCATTCGAAATGTTAAATTATTAAAAGAGGAGGGGGAGAACTTGGCTCATGAGTACAATGTATTTGTAGGCTAAGGCCCCACGTTGCAGAAACACAGCGTTTTCAGCTATGGTGGTACGAAGGAAAAAAAAACCATTGTGTGTTAGAATACCAGAAAAGTGAATGAGATTCTGGTTAATCTCATCCACACATTCTGGAAAAAAAAGCTGTGGAAAAGCTGTGTTTTTCATGTCAATTTTAGCTGCTGAAATCCAAGCATATTTCCTATTGATTTAATGAGGAAAAAAAAGCTGCAGAAAAATATACAATGTATTTTCACTGCATTTTTTACTGCAGTGTTTTTTAGCTGAGGTTCACTATGTGGGCTCTTAGTCTTAAATAAGCAGTCCAGCAAAAGAACTCAGTTTTTTCCAACACTTCACTCCTCATTGAATTGTCTTTCACACTCTGCACATCTTTCCTGTTTCCTCTAATCAAACACAATCTTATTTTTCACATTTCTTTTTCTCTGTGATCTGCTGCCAATCCTATGATGCCTCGGCACAGCATTACATGGGCAGCTTGAGACAGTACCATCTCTGTCTACCTAGGGGACAGTGTAATTATCCTTCTAAAAGGTCATAAATATATGGTTAAGAAGGCTGAACTTTGATCTCCTTCATTTTGTGTGACAAGAGCCTGCCTATTAGTAGTAACTGTGTTAGGAGTTTGTGTTTCCCTCTGGAGAACGTATGTGGAACAGTTCATGCAGTTTCACCATACAGGAAGTTCTGGCATAACTTTTCAAAAGACAGAAAGACACCTAGGTCAATTTTTGGCACGGTTTAGTCAAAATTTTGGAGCGCATAGTTTAGTAAATCTGCTACTGTTCTTTCCTGTAGTACCTAAACTCACTCTAACAAGTTACCTAGGCTATAGAAGCTTTTAATAGGTTCCAGTCACAAACTAGAAAATTTTGAATGCAGTAGATCAATAAATGCACAAATGCCCTACATTTTTTACATAGATTATCTTTATGCAACTAATCTGGTCAAGGGATTGATGCATTTGTTTCTTGTATGTGTATAAATACCTTGCTGTTGGAGTTATGTTTAATGAAAATCTTTCTATCATTTTAAAGTTTTTTGGGTTTTTTTTTATAAGAAATTGAGTTTTATATCTTGTATTTTTGTGTCTCTCATAAGTTAGTTCTTCTGACTTCTTAGGTTCTGCTCACACTGTAATGCATGCTTGTAGTATAAGCCAGGGAATTCTACCAAAGAACAGTATATGGTGGACATATCACCCCAACAACTAAATTCTTCTTTAATGGCTTAATCACTTCACTTTTTAATACAATAAAGAAAAAACAATCTTTATAGTAGTTTATGGACATTCTTGAATCAACATCGGGAGCATTTTCTAATGCAAATGCAGCATTAGTAGAGCTTAACTTTCAATTACTGGACCTGAGAATCTGAAGTACCCATTGCTTTTCAATGTAAGAACACGTCCAGACTTAGTAATGAGGATTCAAGACCTGATGAAAAAGAAAATAATGTTTTCAGTTTTCAGAACAAGTTTAAGAAACGGATTCTTTGGTTGAAGCTTAGTTTGAAGTTGTCTGGCTTGAAGCATGCTTTCTCATCCTATAAAACATATACTTCTTTGTTGTTAGGAGTGCGTTTTATATTCCAGGTCTTTGTTCTTTACTGTACATGATTAAACCCTTTGGCTATCTGTAAGGTGTCATAGCTGCCTTATTCTTTTAACTGGGTACAAATCATCATCTTATACGATTATGGCAAAATTTAACCATCTATTTCTGTACTTAATTTACTAAAAGTTATCATACTCATACATAAGACAGATATATACAGCATGCTGATCACTGTGCAATTTGTACTATCATGGCAAAAATTTTTGATCTAAATATCATGAGTTCTATGGCATTATACTGTAAATATTTGATAAACTATGTCAGTGAATAATATTGGTTATGAATACTGTGTCTTATTTTTTCATTTTAATTTTACAGAGTTTTCAACATTTTTTCAAAGCATCTTAGGTAGGGAAGAGGATAGGAAACAGGGTTTCACATATGAGACAAATCGCATGTCAATATAGTAATTACAACTCAGGGGTCCGCTCACTTGAATAGGAGGATGGAGACATAGAAAGTTGGGTCGACAACTTCCTATAGGAAGAATAAAATTGGTCTGATAGATTACAATATATCAAATTTCTAATGGTTGGCCCAAGGATTTCATGCCAGTTCAACTTTCCAACAGTTTGTTACAGAGCAGGAGGAGATGTGCAGATTGATATACATTTTGTATTAAAAAATTCAATATAACTAGTAATTTATTAATTTAGATTTCAATTCATTCTGGGCTTGTGAGTCCTGTAGACAGTCTCACTTGGTAAGTGACAACATTCCATGTCTGATTGTACATACAGAAATAGAACTAAGAATTGAGTAGGAGATGAGGGCTAGTAATTACATTTATATAAAAACAATTTTCTAAAATGGCAACAAAAAGGACTTCATATACAAGTACATCTCAATAAATTAGAATATCATCAAAAAGTTATTATTTTTTTTTTTTTAGTAATTCAATTGAAAAAGTGAAACACATATATTATATTGAGTAATTATAAACAGAGTGAACTTTTTCAAGTGTTTATTTATGTTAATGTTGGTGATTATCACTTACAGCCAAGGAAAACCCAAAATTCATTATCTCAGAAAATTAGAATATTATATAGGACCAACTGTAAAAAAATTATTTTACACAGAAATGTTGGCCAAATGAAAAGTATGTACAGTAAATGCACTCAATACTTGGTCGGGGCTCCTTTTGTATGAATGACTGCATCAATGGCATGATGGCGATCAGCCTGTGGCACTGCAGACATGTTAAGGAAGCCCAGGTTGCTTTGATAGCAGTCTTCAGCTCATCTGCATTGTTGGATCTGGTGTCTTTCATCTTCCTCTTGACAAGGTCAGGCGAGTTTGCTGGCCAATCAAGCACAGTAATACTGTGGTTATTAAACAAGGTATTGGTAATTTTGGCAGTCTGGACAGGTGCCAAGTCCTGTTGGATAATGAAAATTCCATCTCCAAAAAGCTTGTCGGCAGAGGGAAGCATGAAGTGCTCTAGAATTTCCTGGTAGACGGCTGCGTTGACTTCATTCTTGTTAAAACACAGTGGACCTACACCAGCAGATGACATGGCTCCCCAAACCATCACTGATTGTGAAAACTTCACACTAGACCTCAAGCAGCTTGGATTGTGTGCCTCTCCACTCTTCCTCCAGACTCTGGGACCTTGATTTCCAAATGAAATACAAAATTTACTTTCATCTGCAAACAACACCTTTGACCACTGAGCAACAGTCCAGTTCTTTCTCTCCTTGGCCCAGGTAAGACGCTTCTGGCATTGTCTATTGGTCATGAATGGCTTGACACATGGAATGCGACACTTGTCGCCCATGTCCTGGATACGTCTGTGTGTGGTGGCTCTTGAAGCACTGACTCCAGCAGCATTCCACTCCTTGTGAATCTCCCCAGAAATTTGGAATGGCCTTTTCTTAACAATCCTATCAAGGCTGCGGTTATCCCAGTTGCTTGTGCACCTTTTTCTACCACACTTTTTCCTTCCACTCAACTTTCCATTAATATGCTTTGATACAGCACTCTGTAAACAGCCAGCTTCTTTAGCAATGAGCTTTTGTGGCTTACCCTCCTTGTGTAGTGTGTCAATGACTGCCTTCTAGACATCTGTCAAGTCAGCAGTCTTCCCCATGAGTGTGTCGCCTACTGAACCAGACTAAGGGACCTTTTTAAACGCATAGGAAGCCTTTGCAGCTGTTTTGGGTTAATTATTCTAATTTTCTGAGATGATCGCTTTTGGGATTTCCTTGGCTGTAAGCCATAATCATCAACATTAACATAAATAAACACTTGAAAAAGTTCACTCTGTTTGTAATGACTCAATATAATATATGTGTTTCACTTTTTCAATTGAATTACTAAAAAAAAAAATAACTTTTTGATGATATTCTAATTTATTGAGATGCACTTGTAAACACCCACCCTAACCATGCGACAAATGAGAAACATTTATAATGTGCTTTTTGAACACAAGGAACTGAAAGCATATTGTGTAGTAGGAGAGTTAGTGGCTGCTGTACAGGCGCTTATCTCCAACACCACAAGGGTCAATAATGTAGTGCTCTACACAAGTAGATGTAGTCCACACTTTCCCTGAGTATATGGATAAGCAGTTAGTATCTCTCAATAAAAATTACAGGGTCACATCCAGCCCATCATCCTCGACATGTTTCATCAGATCACTGGCATCATCAGGGATAACAGGGCAATGCATACAGAGACTGTTGTAAAACTGCCTACTGGACTAAGTAGAACCACCCACTGGACTCCTAAGATGACTCCTATGTATCTTCTGCAGTGTTACATTTGGTGAAATAAAGGCTTCTTGTACATAAAAATGGATGTAAAATAAACATCCCTCTTTATCTACAAGAAGTCTTTCTACTATCAAGTTCAGTGTGATATACTGCAGACATATACTTGAATAATATTATTTTGCTTGGGACTGGGATTCCTAGGAGGTACTCCATCAAACTTCTCGGGCTCTAATGCATCAAATAGTTACAAAACCATAGATGAAAGACTAAGTTTGTGTATGATACAACTGCAAAAGCTCAGTGTAGTGGCAAACCAAAAGGTGAGTACATTGGAAAACAGTCCACATGTTGAAGGGTCTCTCTCATTTTCGGCTTTGGAATATAGTCACTACTAGTAGTAATAGTCAGACAATTATTTTTGAAATCTTCCACCACTCGGGGTTTCAGGGTCACTTGCTTGTCTTCTTTTATTAGGCTAAAGTGATGATGTGTCATACCTTTCATATGACTGCAGAATCCTATACCTGGCTGCAACAGTGGCTTCATTGCTGAATCCTAGTAAACACGAAACAGCAAGGAAACATAGGACCATTATACCAGGAGCACCAAGAAATTTATGAAGTGAGTATGTGACATTTTCCTTTGGTTTTTAGTAATATACAGCTTATAGTCAAGTTTTGTTAAATTGCCTATAAAACAACACCCTTAAAGGTGGTAGTCTGTGTGCTGGAATGGAATATATATGTTTTTTTTTCCTTCTGATTTTTAGAAGAAATACAAAAGGAACAATCTTGTATTTTCAGAAAAAAAAAGTTAATCCTTTGTGCGTAGAGGAAGAGCTTAAGGAGGATCTTTAATTTCCTCTGACATTGGCAGTGTTGTATACCACTAGGAAGTTGACTGCGCTGAAATCAGCATGTTGTCAACTTTGGCAAATATGCATCCCAGTTGCAGTGATATTGGAGCCGTTAGTTTCGGGAGCCAATATCACTGCATTGTCTGAGGGGCACCGCCATCGGTACACTTTCATTGTATTGTACTGTCTGGGGGGGGGGGGGGGGTCGTTCCTCACAGCCCGGTAATGATGCTGAGCTGTAAGGCAAGCCCCACTGACAGTGCAGTGATATCAGTGCCAAAACTATCAGCATTGATATTACTGCAACCAAGTCACATTATGGCATGAATTCAGCACATTGGCAGCTTTCTAGTGGTATATAACACCATAATTTAATGTCAGAGGACATTAAAGGTCCTTTTTAAAAGAATGTCATGTATTTTCTTTTTTCGTTAAACACAATTATACACTTCCAATATCTGTGTATGGTTGATTTATCCTCAGAAGGAAACCATGTTAGATCACATAGTCAGTTTCAAATTAAGAAATGCAATTGCTATGGCCATCACAGCAGTCTCCGTAATTCCTAGTGATAGTTTTGCTGCTGAATTAAACCATCACATTCAGAAGAAACTTACCAGATGAACAACATGCATGTGTTTGAAAACTTTAAAGCACACTAAATGGCCTTTTTTACATTTTCATCTGGTACGTGTCCTTTAAACATACTGAGTAGGTGCTATCATGTTCATGGCAAATTAACAATACTGTGCATAATGGACAATACATGGGGTATAAAAAATCCCTTTAAAGTAAGAGATAGAAATTCTGTCAAATTGTTACACATTTTGCATTAAAAGAATGCCAATAACGTCCCTTCTGCCAGCTTTGCTATAGCTTTCTCTAGAGATTTCATAGTAAACAATTTTGTGCATTTTTCATTTTTAGATTGATCTACTGGTATATTATTTGCATACTCCATCTTATAACTTGTTTCATATTTCCCAGAAAAGCTTTATTGTTATACAGTCAAATGGGTTAGGTCAAGCTACATGTATATTGTCACTTTTGATGATGAACATATAAATAACATAAAAATGATAAAATATTGCTGCAAGGTTTTGAATGGTAATAGCACCACAGTAGAAATGAAAGGCATCTGTTAAGTGTCTGAGTAGGATACCGTCCATATTCTTCTTTGATAGATAGTTTTGTGAGCTCAATTAATGGAAAGTTAACTTAATATATGACAACATGTAAAACAAACTCATTACATAAGAAGAAATCAATTGACCATTGTATGGTCTGTAATAAATCTTCCTGACACCTTATCCATACTTATATACTTATATAAACGGAATATCTCTAGCAAAGTATATCAGTCTCTGTCAGTTTTTCACTTGGTTTTCAAAGTCAGTTAATTATAATATATATTGATTACAGCATGAGGTCTGGAACCTGTGATTTATGATATTACTTGCCTGAAAAGCAATGTAAATAATATTACCGTTCTAGTACATTTTGAGTACAGTAAAGGACTAGGAGTGTATAATTTTGGAGTTCTTTTGTGAATATTATGTACTTGAAAACAGAGCTGTGAATCCTAACATTTTTATCAGTTAAATGCAAATTCTGAACAGGAAAATAATACAATTGTGATCCAAGTCTATTATGTTTCAAGAGATATTAGATATTAACCCATAACCAAGTCCACCATGGATAGTGGAGGTGTATATTAACCTGTTTATCACTATAGACCATTGGAAACACAACTATCACCTGCTAAGACACTCTACACCTCCAGGTAGGGACGCAGCTATGGGAAGTGCAGAGGTAGCAGTCGCTACTGGACCATGGACACTCAGGAGGAACCAAATGTACTGTACCTCTGCCACATAAAATATATCATTATTCTAAATGGCATAAGCTAGGTTTTGCATTGGCCCCAGGAGCTTTAGGTTAAGCCCCTGCCTTCAGGAATATTATAAAGAATCCCTAAACCACCCATCTCAAAACTGTGGATGTAGTATGTATTATATTATATATAAAGTTCTATAAAAGGTGCCAGGGCACTTGGTTGCAGCAATCAGTTGCCATACTACTGGGGTCATGATGTTGCACTTAAACTGATCTGAGTATAACTCAAGGTTGTGAAAAGAAGTAGAGATATCATGGCATTTATCAGAAGAGATCATTAGCTCTCTTTAGATAACACATTTAGCCTTTTTAGCATTCAGAACCACTAGGAATCTCCCTATTGGTGTGTTATCACTGAAAAAAATTATTTGGACAAAATACCCTACGTATCAGGTCTCCATCACTTCCTGCCACTATATGACATTGTAGCTTGCATTAAAAATGTAGTGTGTCTTCTAAATCACACTTTGTAGAACTAATTTTCCTAAACCTCTGTCCCTTTAGCACGGTACTATTACTTTGCATTAAGCATATAAAGGTTCATCTCAATAAATTAGAATATCTTTGAAACGTTTATTTATTTCAGTAATTAAATTAAAAAAGTGACCGCCTATATTTTCCAGATTCTTTACAGAGTGTTCTATTTCAAGTGTTTTATTTCTGTAAATGTTGATTATGGATAGAGATGAGCGAATCGAAGCTGCAGAAGTGAACTTCGATCCAAATTTCAGGAAATCGTTGATTCACCTCGATTCCGGATTTCCTCACACTTCAATGCATCGAATCTCATTTTTTTATAAAATGGTCGCTGCACATGTAAGGACAAGGGGCAAGGGACTCTGGGAACACGGGATCACCCACAATGCCAAGCGTGCAGCTAATCAGCAGCCAGTCGGACCTGTGATGTCACAGCCCTATAAAAACCCTCCGCCATTTTAAGTACAGTCATTTCACATCGCTCTTACTGTAGGGACAGACGTCAGGAGGAGCTAGGGAAAGGCTTACAAAACAGAAGTTCAGGGAAAGAGGCTGAGCCTTAGAACTGTAGGGAAAGGATAGGGAGGAATTGAGAGAAGAATTTGGGGTGGTTGCAGGGTCATTTACAGCAAGAATTTTAATACACATTGCAGCACTCACTGCCGTTATACTGCTGCTCATTACTCATACCTGTGTCTTCAAGGTGGAACACAACAAGCCTTTTGCAGTGCACTACAGCAAAAAAAAAAAAGTGAATTATCATCCACTAATATCTGCACTTATCTGTAATAAACGCCTTTTTAAAGGCTTTTATTATAAGGGGCTTATTCATTGTTCTTCCAAAGCATAACATTGCAGGCCATTTGTCAGTACTACTGTACCAAAGAAAACTGAATTATCATCTGCTAATATCAGCACTTGTCTGTAATAAACGTCTTTAACATGGGGAAAGACATAACGACCATATTCGCCATTTTGTTCCCAGTATACAGTTGGCGGCCATTTATCAATACAGTATTGTCAATAATAATTCAATAATTCTTAGCGGTTATCACTTATTTAAAGGTGTTTATTAGTGTGGAAACTCATAAGGAGGACCATATTCACCATTTTGTTCCCAGTATAAAGTTGCTGGCCATTTATCAATACAGTATTGTCAATAATTCAATAATTCTTAGCCACAAATCTCTGCCTTTATCACGCTTTTTTTATAGGTGTTCATTAGTGGGGAAAGAAATAAGGGGCATATTTGCCATTCTCTTCAAAGTAGAAAATTACAGTCCTTTTTGCTCTGTATTTATTTCCTTTGCAATTAAGTTTTTTCATCGAACAGTATATCAGACAGAGAAGCGAGAGGCCATAGGTCGCAGCAGAGTAAGGGGTCGTGGCAGCAGGGGTCACTTACAAAGGCCTGAGCTCCCAGTGTCAAGTAGCAGTCGTGTCTTGACCAGCAACCCAACGGTTGCAGACTGGTTGACTCAGTCATCCACTTCATCCCAAGTCACATCAGACACCCCATCCCAGAGTTGGTGGTTTCGTCAGACACAACCCTTTGTTGGCATGGCCTGGGAGCAGGCCCTGTGCCCTCACCTGTCCTCAACCTGCCTCTGTCCTTTTCTGTTCCCTCAGCTAGAGAAATATTCTATGCTGTTGGCTCAGATCCACTGTACAGTGAGGAGGAAGTACTAGAGGACAGTCAGCATCTACTGCTCAGCCAAGATCTGGAGGAGACATCCGCCAGTGATGAGGAGAGAAGCATGGGAGCTCGTGTTGAGGAAGACATCAGTAACCTGCAGACGATGTAGCTGATCGTAATTGGGAGCTGGGTGATGAACGGGCTTCATCGTTATCAGGAGAAGAGGGTTGCAGCTTGCGCATGAATCAGTGGCTGAGTCAGCAGTGGGAGGTCATGAGCTAAACGTGCCCGGGGTAGACCACCCACTTTGCAGCAGCCTACCTGCCCGGAAAGCAGCGGTGCAAGGGTTCACGGAGGCAGTGGCGGTAGCAGTCAGTTACTGCAGAGTGTTGGGGGTAAAATCATGTACTTGGTGGTGTGGCAGTTTTTTGTTAAGCCGCTGGGGGAGGTGAAAATGGCCATATGTTCAATATGTGGGCAGAAGGTGAAGTGTGGCCAGGGTGACAATGTTGGCACTACAGTCCTGTGTCACTGTATGGCCTCCTCACGCTGATGCCGCCTCCTCACTCTGCCACTGGGTGATTGTATGGCTTCCTCACGCTGCTGCCACCTCCACAATGTCACTGGGTCACTGTATGGCCTCCTCATGCTGCAGCCACTGGGTCACTGTATGCCCTCCTTATGCCGCTTCCACTGGGTCACTCTGTGTACTCCTCATGCCGCAGCCACTGGGTCACTGTATGGTCTCCTCATGCCGCTGCCACTGGGTCACTGTATGGCCTCCTCATGTTGCTGCCAACTCCACATTGTCACCTTGTCACCAGCAACTTGGCCAGGTGACACCGCTTCCACCTCCACGTTCTCACGCTGTTGGTCCTGCAACAATGTCCACCTCATCCTCCACTGTTTCTTCAGCCTCCACTGCAGGGACAATTCACAGTGCTCTTCCAACATACCACATGTGCAGGGCACAGTGGTGTCACACAGTTCTACACCTCGTTTGCCTGGATGAACAAAGTCACACAGGGGAGGAACTGGGTCACTGTATGACCTCCTCATGCCACTTCCCACTGGGTCACTCTGTGTCCTCCTCATACTGCTGCCACCGGGTCACTCTATGGCCTCCTCATGCCGCAGCCACTGGGTCACTGTATGCCCTCCTCATGCCACAGCCACTGGGTCACTGTATGCCCTCCTCATGCCGCAGCCACTGGGTCACTGTATGCCCTTCTCATGCCACTGCCACTGCTGGATCACTCTATGGCCACCTTGTTTGCCTGGGAGAACAAAGTCACAAAGGGGAGGAACTGGGTCACTGTATGTCCTCCTCATGCCGCTTCCCACTGGATCACTCTGTGTACTCCTCATGCCGCTATCACTGGGTCACTATATGCCCTCCTCATGCCGCACATAAGGGTGTAAAAGGAGTGCGCTCTTTCACGCTACAGTAGGATGTTGGGCCTCTGCATGGTTCTTTCTACCTTGCACTAACATGGACCTGTAAGGCTTAGTTCACACTTGAGTTAGCTGGTCAGTTTTGGCCCCGTAACTGGCCAAATAAGTGAAGTGTGCAGTGGTTCTAAGAATGACACCTGTCATGTGCATGTCATACTGACTAACAGTATTGTTTCACTACCACAGTAGGCTCCCTATGCATGTTACTGCAAGGCACAGTGTTCTACACCACTATACAGGCTCTCTGAAGCCAGGAAATATGTGTTTTTTAGCGATATTCGCCGCAAATTTTTTTTGAACTTTGAATCGAACTGCCGAATCGAACTTTTGAGAAATTCGCTCATCTCTAATTATGGGTTACAGGTAATGAAAACGCAAATCTAAGAAAACTGTCACTCTCGGACAGAGTTGAAGAGGACTCTGAATCTGACAGATTAACCTTTTAGATGCATGATGGAGTGGACACAGACACAGACAATAACTGAACAGTGAAACACTCATTCAGATCAACAGTTGTTTAAACAGATCAGTTTATATTACTTGTACTTTCGATAAAACAGAATAACTAATTCCACAGTGCATATGTGAATGTAGCCTTAGGTAGCTCAGTTTCCAGGTTGTGCAGTCATGCAGGGTGGGTGTGCTATCACAATCACTTTCTGATCAGTGGAGGAAGGAGTTACAATGACAGATAACTGACAGTACTACTGAGGACTCATACTGTGCCCTTACTGTACAGCTGGGTAGATTTTTTTTTTTAAATGTATAGTTAGGCATAGTCCCATCATATCAGGCACATATCCTTGACAATATATACACACAATATTTTTATAATAGCTAGCACACACTTCATCATATCATACACAGCCCCAACATAAATAGGCACAACCATCCTCCAGCCAGAGCATGTCATGCTAGAATATACAATTCTGTGTATTACCAATATGAATGCATATATACAGCTCTGCTGGGTTGTGTCAGGCATGTTAAGACAGGAGGGGCTGCCCTGAAAGCTATAGTCTCAGGAAAGACACACCCCCAGCAGACCAATACCCATGTTGGTTCCACTTCATCTAGCAGGGTGGTCCAAGGTTTGGGTTGCTTATCAAACCTCATTAGGTGTCAGCTGAGTAAAGGCGTTCAGAACTCAGACATCTCTGAGCCTGGAAAAGGAGAGAGGTCACATCTCCCTGAGAAGACATTGCTAAAAATTTCTGGACAATTGCAAGTATAACAGGTTGCTGTTCGCATTGTGACTATGCTTGCTTGGGCGGAGAAAAGCTCAGCCTAGTCCAAGAAGTCAGACTATTTTCTGTTTAGTTAGTGCCTTGACAAGGCTAGGATTTTGTTTTTATGGTTTGTTTTTGGTGTGCAACCTGTGGAATAACATGGTTGAAGATAGTTTAAACCAGAAAATCCTCTGTAATGGCGTGATATTATTGGTACACCATGCCGTCTAAACCAGGAAAGACGGCAATCCCGAGAGATATTACCTACCCCGCCATGCCCTGAAAAGCTCACATTATAAATATAAAATATTTGAATCATTTTAAAATATATAGCATTTCTTAATTATATCTAGTTTTTATTCTTTTAATTAATTATTGTTATATAACTTTGCGTTTTTATAATTTTATACAGTAGCGATGACAATGACACATCCCTGCTTACTACTTGTTAAGTTGACTAAACTTACAGGTATTAATTTAAGATTACTTTTTGAGACTTCAGAGTACCACCGGGGGGGGGGGCTTGTCATAACTGTATTAGATGTTAGATATGATTCTTCCCTTGCCATGATTATTGTATTTTGCCTGGGGAACATTTTTTATAAATATATATTTTGTCAGTTATACAGTAAATATAAAATAGAAATTTCAATATGACATGTAGCCTAGAAATTGTTGCCATGTTACACTGAGCTATATTTAACAAAACAATTTTATGAATATTGCAGAAAAGGGACTATAATTTTGAAAACTTGACAGCACAGATCCAACAATGTCAAAGTAATTACTTTATGGGTCCAATAATGCAATTCCACATCTGCTTAAAATCTAATTTATCCATATTCGCATAGGGGTAAAAGAAATAACAATATTGTCTTTGCTTTATAAGCTCAATCTATGTGATTTATCTATGCAGTATACTTAATAAAAGCAACAGTTCTTTATTATATCACTATTTTTACATTTGAAACTTAACATTGCAATTTAGGCTTGATATCACAACCATTAAACATAATGGTTTACAAAATTGCATAGCCTGTGGGACTGCATCTTATTGAAGGGCCATTTTGGGCTAACGTTGAAATATATTATGTGGCTATTATTAACATTATTCATTTACTGTTCTCTTTCCTTCTGTGTTCTTCCAATGAAAGCCTATACTGCTACAATAAAACAGAATGAAGAAACATGGTAGGAATGGGAGGGAGTTGCAGTCACTTGACAAATTAGATAAGTTATAAGACTGCAGGCTAAACCAGTAGGGTAAATATTGTATAAAGAATGCCTTAAAGGGTATCTCTCATAAAATAAAAACTATTAATACCATGCAGTATTTCAATTACAACCTTAGGTGTTTGGGAAAATGGCCCAAATACATCACACATAATATACTGTAGTCGCACATGGTTTATGAGGCTTAGATGACCTGCACTCAGCTTCATAGGTTTTCCAGGAGATAAATATTGATAACCTATTCATAGAATCAATATGTGATCAATAGGGATCCAACACCTAGGACCCCCACCGATCAACTAGTTAAAGAGGCCATAGCATTCAGGTGAATGATATGGTCTCTTCATTTAATACCAATCACAGTGCTCTACATATCGTGGGGGTGATGCTTGGTATTGCAGTTCAGCCTCATTTAGCCTGTACTGTTGCTAGTAATGGGTGCAGATGCTGGGGTGTAACACAACCATATAAGGGGCTGGATCTTATTTTTGTTTGTGATTTAGGGTGGGACTTCCTTATCGCTATAATAGTATGGGGTATTATCATTTATATTTGTAGGTGTTACTTAATCTATGTTTTGCATTTACCTTTTAGATACCACTGGCACACATTTACTATTGTGGTTATGACTAGACACTGGTGTAAACATGGAACATCTTTCACATAATGTGGCATATCTTTGGGCAATCTTGCCGTACCTAGTTTGGGATAAAATTTAGACTTGTGAATGTGAATTCTCAGGAAAAGTGGGCATGAATATGCCAAGATACGCCCAATCTGCCCTGAACTTGTGTTGTAAAATTCTGTATCCTAGTAAGCCACTGTAATAAATCTGGCGATTTTCAGATTGCCTGTCTAAGTTTACACTAACTATTAGTAAATCTGGTCCACTATTTTTATTTAATTCCTAAATTGCAATAGTTATTATTTATTTATTTTTCACCTAGAATTATGAGGATGGTAATATGTTACATTAGTTACTTTATTATGATATGTCAATATTGTGATATGCAATAGTTAATTTTGCTTTATTTTGCCTGTGTTCATTGTGTACTCGCATGCATATTGATTTAATATGACCTTCATGAGCATCTCTGTAATAGACACACGTATGATTTATTGTGACTCTTTGTGTGCGTATGTGTCTTATACATCATACCTGACCACCATTTTACTACACCCTAAGTGTATTCAGCGACATCATTAAGCATTGAAAGTGGGTCTTAAATACAACTCACTCAGGTGCGCCGCACACTTTCTTACGCATATACACATATGCAAGGATAGATTTTTATTATAGGGACTAATAGGCTCCTGAAATTTAGTGTTTTTTTCATTTTCCAACACTGACCCAAAAATGGACAGGGATTCTCACCATATTCTACACAAGGCATTTTTGTTTGATTTGTAATTGATGGTTCTCTGTCCAGATATTGTATCATACAAGAGGTGACTTCTATACTTCACATGATGGCTATATGCATGCGGTCTCATTCCTACACCAACCTTTTTCCCTTAGCTTTACCAGGATGTCTACATTATTTGTTATATGGTAATATATGTAACATTTTTATTTTTATTTGCTTTATCTACTTCAATTTTTATTGGTTGATGTTGCACTAGGGACACCACTATTGTTCCTTTATCGTGGGCTTTATTATTCACTTTAACTTGATTCTATACTATTTTCATAACTGGTATTTTCTAAACTCAGGAAAGGCAATTTAAGGATTAATTAATAAAATTGATTATTATTATAATTTTTTTTTTTTTTTTCTTATGTCATGTCAGTACTCCATTTATTTTTTGGTGCCCACCTTTTTTAATTATGTTTATTATTTTATTATGAAGTGCACCAGTCCCTCCTGCAGCAAAACAACCCCACAATATGATGCTGCCATTCCCGTGTTTCACAGTTGGGATGGTGTTCTCAGGCTTGCAACTGGGCAACGAAACAAACAATTCCGCCTTGCAACAGGGTCCACCAATCATAATTGGCCAAGTCGGTCATCCTAACTGACTGCAGTTTTCTTTAAACGTGTTATGAAACTAGGCCTCATCCTTCCACATCCTAAAAAACATTCCTGTTTTTTCGTTTTCTTGAATACAGTTTTATAACATAATGTGTTCTTTATATAAAAAATTGGTGTTTATTGAAAGAAGAATCACTTTTACTACACTTGTATCAAGGGTGTAGTGTAGAAATCACAGGCTACTGCCTGCAAAGATTTGAGGGCATTTTTTTCAATCCTTATATGAAGAGACTCCAAAATGAAAACAACATATTCTGATAGAAGGAAATCTGCTCTTTCTAATGGTGCTAAAAGAAATATCCCCCTTATACTTCTAAAACTTCCATGTTTACAACATCTGGAAGTTGGGCCAAAATGTCATTTTTGCTCAGGTGCCGTTTGGCAACCCTTTACTTGAGGTCCCCTAGAACCTCCAATTTTTAGTCTTTTGAACTAAAATTTTGCACAGCTTAATTTTATATCATAGAGAAACTATGTACCAAATTTCATCAAAATCTGAGATGGTGAGGTGGGGACCCCTGGTCCACTTGATATGGAATGACTCAGGTGTGAGCAAGGCGGCCTACAAATATGGCTCAGTTACACCAGTTCTGTCAGGAGGAATGGGCCTAAATTCCTACCAACTATTGTGAGAAGCTTGTGGAAGGATATCCCAAACTTTTGACCCATGTCATACAGTTTAAGGGCAATGGTACCAAATACTAATGAAATGTATGTAAACTTTTGACTTTGCAGAAAGTAATAAAATGCCTTAAAAATTCTCTCTTTCTCATTATTCTGGCATTTGGCAAATATAAATAATTTTGGTAATCCAAATTGACCTAAAATGGGAAAGGTTTATTCTGTTTTCATGTCAGATAGTGAGAAAAACATGAATATGAGTCTTTTTATATAGTGTATGTAAACTTCTGGTTTCAACTGTATATGGATGTAAGTATGAAAGAGGCCTTAAAACGCAAATACATTCACTTGGCTGTTGTTTCTTTCATGCCTTCTGCATCAAGAATGGGGATTACAACCTACTTATTCTGTACATAAGGGTTGATTTGGATGTGTAAATGTTAATGATTTGTGGCAGTTTTCAAATAGGAAAATTTGTAAATTTTTTTTTTCGGGTTGGGGGGTTGGTGGACTGAGGCACACTAACAACAATTATACAATTTTGAGGGGTAGGTATTTTCTGGCATACTTATTTATTACGAGAACAAAACTCTGTGAATTATATTTGCCGTGTTTACTTGTTTGAAAAGTCACATTTATTAAACAAAAACACCACAACGTAGTATTTTTCCAATTATAAGCTACTCCAATTGTCTCTATAACATGTAATGTGTCTTTATGGTGCATGAAAATACAGAAGTAATGTTCAGACACTAAAAGAGGAAGGTTTTAAATAAAAGCTTGATTTTGTGTGATATGTCTTCTGCCACAAGGCAGACTTTATAAGCACAGATTTTTTAATTTATTTTTTCCCTGCAGCTGCTAAGTTAATTTTCCAACAAAAAATGAGGTTATTCATCCTTGCCTACAGTAAATGGCAGAAGCCAGCAGAAACATCCATTGGTTTATCAAGAACAGACTTTGTTTTGATGTCTCTCCATGTATATTAAATTGTCCCTAATTCATCCTTATTGTGCTGTGAGCTGTTGCAGATGTAAAGGATATGTCAAAGATCGTGCAGATAAATTAGCAGAACTATTTATTTGAAGATAACATAATTTATTGAGTTACCAGTTTTACAGTGGATTGCTTGGTCTGCATCCATATGTATGGAGACAAAGTAACATGTTGCACGCACACAGTATGTAGCTATGTCTGATATTGTATAAGCACACTGATTTGTCATCTCATTAACAAATAGAACTTTATGCAATATTACCAGTTAACATTTAAAATATGACAGGGACATGACAGGTTGTGCCCAACCTGGAGGAGCACCAACACCATGATGATGGTATGAAACACTATGTATTTGAAGTGCAGGGCTTGAGGCATAGTTAGCTATTATACTATATTATATACAGTTCTTCGTGTCTTTTAAAAATATTGGTTACTTTTATTTAGTTTTCAGTTTTTTTGTATCCATCTATCAATCTATCTATCTATTCTCTTTCATAAGAAAAGAGAAAAGCAGTTATTGTTTTATTGGCATACAGTATAGTAAATAGCATAGTCTTTTATGTGTGTTATATACCAACATTTTCCATGTATCTTTTATGAGTGTACATAAATATTTACTTGGTATTTTTTTTATATATAAAAAGGCTATACAGCAGTTTTTTTAGAGTAATATAACCATACATCTTATCTTTCAAGTAAAATTAATTTAATCTTTACTGGAAGATTTGGTGTCTGAGCAGACCATGGTGTACATCTCCTTTGCAGTAAACAGATTGTGGCATACCATATAGATGTGTCCTCCCTTATCTATAATTCGGTATCTTATTAAACCAATTCCAAACAATATCATGACATGCCAGAAAAATCCTTCAAAGTCTGAAATTAACAAAACAAACACTTGGAGCCATCTAGTATTGACCTGAAAATCTTGTCACACACATCTGGACAAGTCCAGCTAAAAGGAAAGGTAAGGGATTGTTCACACTGCGGAAAATGAACCCAAAATGAGGCAGATATTCACCTCAAATTCCTCTTTATTTTTAAGAGTTCTGACTTCCCACAGCAAAGCTTCAACAATTAGCTGCAGCTTTCCACCACTGAATAAGCCCAGATGAATCGGCCTAACCAGCAGCATGTCTCACACTGTGGACTATGTGCTGTGAATGAGCTGTGGAATCTACAACAAAATTGAGCAGGACACGTATTTTTTCAGCATCCTGCTATAATCTTTGCCTCCCATTAAAAATGATAGGAGATAGAATCAGGGTGGAATCTCCAACTGATTTTGAAAACCGCCTCAAAATCCGCACCAGATTCTGCCATGTGAACATACCCTAAGGGAGGACACGTGTATTTGAATTTTTTTTTTTTTTTTTTTTTGGACCAGGCCAACCAACCTTTGCCTGGGGCAAGGTGAGGAGACTCTGAGTTTCCAGAACAAGTCAGTTAGTGTAGAGGTTAACACCACTGAGAGAGAGACTGTTGCAGCCCCTGAGGGAAGAACTTGCTATCAGTCCTATGAAAGGGAAGAAAGTGCCAAGTTGGAGCAAAGGTCGAGGTTATTAGAGCCTCACAGCCTGGACCCTGAAATATACAGCTAGACAGGGTACCAATTGGGGCTTGTAGTGCCTCATCCTTTGTATACAGCAGTCTAAAGTTAGTGAGTGTGTATATCTGCAGTTGTGATGAATCATTACAACAAATGTCCAGTGTAAAAGCGTGAAATGATAACGCTAAACAGACCGCACTGCAAGTCAAGCTGATCTGTTAGGTAAAGGTGATTTGTGTCATGGGAAAAAGCTGACACTATGTCGTGATTTGCATTTATACCAGTAACTACAATGCAGATGTGAATGGAGCCTTGAATAGAGTTTTTTTTTTGCATTGTGTTAAAAAATGTATTTAGACTATAATGAATGTTTTATATGTATGATTGATGTATAAGATGATATATATATAAATATGGATATGTATAAGAGATTGATGTATACATTCAACCAGTGTTTACAGTAGTATAATGTTGTACCGTGTTAGCCATTGAAAGTAGTGGAAGAGTGAAGAAATCAGGCGATACCTTTTAGAGGCTAACTGAGTATATTTATAAGTAAGCTTTCAGGAGTACTAGCTCCCTTCATCAGACATGGTGTGATACAAGAACTGAACATTCACAGATTTTTATACACATGGTTTTCAAAGGATTTTAGAGTCCTTAAAAAACCAAAACAAAATGCAATCTAAGTCGAGAAGTTATTTACAACAGGTCAAAAAAAACAATCTGGAAAGTTGTGGTGCGTGACAGAGGGATCTGTTATCTGTTTGCTATCAGGAGGTGATTTGTGACCCTCACAGGTCATACATAGTGTGACATGAAGCTGGCATGAATATTGAGTTCAGTTCATGGTTCATACATAGTGTGACATGAAGCTGGCATGAATATTAACTCCAAATTGCAGAGTTTGAAATTTTTGCATAAATTTGTACTCCTATTGTTTCCTCGCCTCCTGCGTCTTAAAATGTCCCATTAAAACCACAACCCGCAAATCTTCAATAGAGTGGTTTTCTCCGGAGAAATGTGTGGCCACTGGGAGATCGCTTCTGCTGTTATTAATACTGGATCTGTGTGAGTTCATTTGTTGACTGAGCCTCTGCCCTGTTTCCCCCACATAGAGGCCTGTAGTGGGACATTGCGTACACATTATGAGGTACACCACATTGGAAGACCTGCAGGAGAATGTCCCCCTAATTCTGTGCATCTGTTGTGACTGTGGGATAGGTACACTGTCAGCGGTGTGGATGTGCTTGCAGGTCATGCACCTTTTATGTAGGCAAGGTGAGGTGCCATTTTCAGTTGGGGCCTTCAGGGCACTCTGGACGATAATACGCCTCAGGTTTGGTGGTTGTCGAAAGGAAAGGAGAGGGGGGACTGGAAATATGTCCTTGAGTCTGTTGTCCCTATGTAGCACAGGTTGGAGCTCCTTGGCAATCCTTCGAAGGATCTCCAGCTGTGGGTTGTAGGTGACGACTAGGGGCACTCGGGCTTCTTTCTGGGTCTTTTTATATGTGAGCAGACTGTCTCTGTTAATGGCTGCTGCTTTGTTTAATTGGTTGTCTGTTACTTTTGGTTTGTATCCCAATCTGAGAAATTTCATCCTCAGATCCAGGAGGTGCTTGTCCAGGTCTGTTTTGTCGGAGCAAATACAATTGTATCGTATAGCCTGGCTGTAGATGATAGATTGTCTTGTGTGCTTGGGGTGGAAGCTGTCGTTTCTCAGGTAGGCCGTTCTGTCTGTGGGTTTGTGGTATATTGATGTGAGTAGCCGGTGGTCTTTGATGTATATTGTGGTATCCAGAAAGTGAATTTCACTCCCTGAATAGCTAAGTTTAAGGTTGATGGTAGGGTGAAAGTCATTGAAGTCATTATGGAATTGAAGTAGGGCCTCCTCACCTGCAGTCCAGATGACAAGGATATCATCGATATAACGAAGGTAAATCATAGGTTTGGTGGTGCATGTTGATAAATATGCTCCTTCCAGTTCTGCCATAAAGAGATTTGCATATTGGAGTGCACATCTGGTCCCCATTGAAGTTCCCATTCGCTGTAGATATAGATCCTCTCCAAAGGTAAAATGGTTGTGGCTAAGGATGAATTGTATGAGCTGCGTTACTGGTTCTGTTGGAAGGTTTTGTTTTGCCAGGTGTACCCGACATGCTGCAACTCCATCCTTGTGGGGAATGTTGGTATACAGGGATTCCACATCCATGGTGGCCAAAATGGTACCCTCAGGTAGAGGGCCCAGGGCATTCAGTTTGTTAAGAAGGTCAGTGGTGTCCTGGATATAGCTTGGAGTATCCCTGACAAGGGGTTTTAGGAGATTTTCCACCCAACCTAAGATGTTTTCTGTCAGTGTCCCAATTCCAGAAATGATAGGCCTCCCAGGGTTGCCATCTTTACAAGTAAGACTAGGTGCACACTTTACAGTTTGCTGTTATGATAGAATGACAGATGCAGACAACGCTCCCTCCATTTACATCCACCACTGTTCCCCCACCATGTCATCTGCTGTCCCACTGGCTGAGTGCTGCACTTGCTGCCACCCTTCCCAGGCACCAACAACAAAAAAGTGGAGGAAGGGAAGGCTTACTCCTATCTCTGGGCTGGACAGGAGCCACCTGCTAAGTTTGAGGTGCCTGTCCAGAGGACAGTTGCCATCCACATTGTTGTTATTTGCATTAGCAGACAGCATCGCAGTTGCAGTCTTCCTATACCCCATCCCAGTCCATTGCCCTATCTTTTTCCAGACATTTTACTACTTTTATTTAATTCTGAATTGAATAGTATATAGAACTACCAATACCACAAGACATAAATTGCAATCTCAGGAAATACTTAGCAGATTAGCAACTAGGGGTTATCCAAGATACTGAGGGCTAGTTGCAACTGTTTGTTCAAGTGTCCGTCTTTAGATTTTATTTTATCCCTGAGCCTTTTTTCCAGTAAAAGAAATGACATGGACTCCTGGCTTAGTGTCCAAGGTTTTTACAAATGTGGACTTCCAAGATGTCAAATCTGTAAGTTTGTGAAGCAATGTAGTAACTTTTAATCCGGAAGTGGTAAATACAGGTACAAAATCAAATGTATTTTAAATCCGTGTTTCGCAACCTTTTGTAAGTGAAATACCCTCAACTGAGTATCCCCAAAGCAGCGGTAATTCTGTCTACATTTATCTAATACCCCCTCAGTGACCCAAATGTAATATAATGGTCCCTTAAGTGCCAACTCATGTAGTATAATGGCCCCATCAGTGCCCCTACATGTAGGGTAATGGCCCTCACACTCAGTAGAATGGCCCCCACATTGCCCGACTTGTAATATAATAGTCCCACAGTGCATTCATGTGTAATAAAATGGCCCCCACAGTACAATGACGTGTACTATAATGACCCCCACAGGTAAAATATTGCATGTGGATGTGAAGAGGTAAAATGTTTTGTTTTATGTTTATAACTGATATCCTGTTTTGTAACCTTAGTTGTGGTACATGAGTTGCCAGGTCTGGTAAAGCCTCTGTGTGTATGTTCTATTACTGCTTCTTATTTCTTTCTTTCCTCATTAGGCTGGCCACCTAATGCTCTATTTTTCTACTCTTTCTGGTCTTGCCATCTGGAAACAATGTACCAAAACTAAGGAAATGCTCACAATTTGTGTTTACTAAAGAAATGTTTTCATTTACTTACCTGCAGTAGTGGAGCTGTAGTAGGGTGTGTCTGCCCTGGCCTTATAAGAGGCAAGTCTGCATCAACTCCAGTGTTTTATAGAGAAAACTGCATAGGATTATGGGAAATGTCTATGATATAAAAGGATTCCATTACCCAGCAAGCTCAGTTGTTGGTGGAGTTGCCACAAGGATTTCATAGTACACATTTTGGATATGTTCTGATGAAATAATTTTTCTGTTAAAATTGGACTTAGAATAAACTCCTTTGGATTTCTTTTCAATCAAGGTCTGATTGTTTTTTGGAAAATCCCATGCTTCACATATGGTGTCGGAAATGGGATGATTTTTGGAGTATCGCTCCAAGTACTCCAGTATAAAGAAACAAGGGAGTTATGTACAAGACACGTTCCTGGCGCATTACAAAAAAAACAACTGTATCTGCAAAGCAAACTGCTGCAAGCAAGCTGGTGAAAATGGAAAGTCAAAGTGCCAGACCCAGTGCACAGATAAAGGAGGAGGAGGCAGAAGTGCAAGGAGCCACAGCTGCTCCAATAACGACAAGTGTTGCTGGACCTTCTGAAAAGACTTTACCTGAGAGCATTGCTGACCTTATGAAATGGTTAACTGTGCAGCAAATTGAAGCAGAAAAAAGGCAAATAGAGGAAGCCAGGAGAAATCGCGAGGAATTGCAACGTCAGGATGAACGCTGGAGGGAACTGTTCCAAACCCTGAAACCACCTGTTGCTATGTCTCCTTGGAAAGACCCTCGCATGACAAAACTTTCTCCACAGGATGATATTGAGGCATATTTAACCACATTTGAAAGAATTGCACACACTTGTCAGTGGCCTAAGGAACAGTGGGTGGTAAGACTGGCACCATATCTTACTGGACAAGCCCAACTGGCATATAGCCACATGAACATAGATGATGCAAATAACTATGACTTGGTTAAAGAGACTATTCTAAGGCGATATGACATCAGTGAGGAAACCTACAGGCAGAGGTTCAGAGAATTGAAGTACTGCTACACAGATGGTCCAAGAGAAGTCTTTACTTGCCTGCAAGACTTGTATATGAAATGGATGAAACCAGACACAAAGACAACTAAACAGATCAGTGAAGTGATCATCCTTGAACAGTTTCTACAAATTCTTCCAGCTGATGTTCATGCCTGGGTTAAAAAACATCGGCCCAAAAATGCTGACAAAGCAATTTCTTTGGCAGAAGACTTTCTCCTAGCAAAAAGAGACCTAAGCAGGTCTGCAACAGGCCCATCCAAACCATTCAGAATTATCTCTGGAGGGAGAGGTCAAGAAGCCAGAAGTCCATTAAAAACCATCACCAGTGAGAAAAAGTGCTATATTTGTCAAGAAAAGGGACACATAGCTAAATTTTGCCCAAGGAAAAGCACTAAAGGCCCAACGTCTGGATCGTTTTGTGCTTGCAGTGACTTTGTGCTGCCAATCCAAATTAATGGACAGACTGTGGATGCTTTGCTGGATTCTGGCAGTAAACTAAGTTTGGTAAAGGGGGACCTAATAACTGAGAAGATGGACTTTCCCAAAGTGCCAATTACTTGTGTTCATGGAGATACAAAAAATTACTCCACATCAAATATTGAACTTCAGTTGGATGAGAAATGTTTTACCATGCCAGCAGTTGTTGTTCCGGAACTACAAGTACCAGTGATCCTTGGAAGAACCACTCCTGGATTCAAAGATTTGCTAATGGGGGAAAGCCAGTTGTGTGCTGTGACTACCCGAGCTAAAGCAAAGGCACACAAGAGAGATGAGACTTTGAAGGACATTTTCCCATTTCATGAGGACATCATGGAGCCACCATCATCAAAGCCTCCAAGCATTCCAGGACAGCAGGATGTCTTCAGGAAAAGACTTTCCCAGGATGGCAAGTATAAAAATGCTGAACTGTGGGACACTGATATTGCATTTGAACAAAAACAGGACATTGACTTATATCCATTGTATGAACAGGGTTTAACTAACTGTAAAGTGGTGGAAGAAAGTGGTAGGCAGCTTGTTACACCCTTTTATCTAGTTGAAAACAATATTTTATATAGAGTGTGTAGTCATCCAAAAACAAGAGAACAAGTGCAACAGTTAGTTGTGCCAAAAAGGTTTAGATCCGAAATTTTGAAATTAGCGCATGATGTTCCAATTGCTGGACATTTGGGGTATAAAAAAAACTTTGGCCAGAGTACTTTATCGGTTCTATTGGCCTAGAGTTTATGATGAAATAACTACTTATTGTCGTAGTTGCCCAGTATGTCAGTACACAGCTTCTGTTCCTCCCAAAGCAGAACTTATACCCTTGCCAGTAATTGATGAACCATTTAATACTGTGGGTATGGATATTATTGGTCCACTAGAAAAAAGTTCCAAAGGTAACCGTTTTATTCTTACAATTGTAGACTACTGTACCAAGTATCCTGAAGCCATACCTATGCGCACAGTTACTGCTAAAAGAGTTGCTGAGGAAATTTTGAATGTGTTTAGCAGGGTTGGATTACCTAAGCATATCCTTACTGATCAGGGGAGTAACTTTACATCTTCCTTTCTGTTAGAAGTTTATAAACTTCTTGGTATACAGCCCCTCAGAACTACCCCTTATCATCCACAAACTGATGGGTTGACTGAACAATATAACCAAACCTTGAAAAATATGCTTAGAAAAGTTGCACATAATGATCCAAAACTGTGGGACAAATGGTTGCCCTTTCTGTTATTTGCTTATCGTGAGGTTCCACAAGAGTCTACAGGGTTTAGCCCTTTTGAATTGTTATATGGGAGACAACCCAGGGGACTCTTGGATGTTATTAAAGAGGTATGGGAAGGTAGAGCTGGTCATCAGAAAAATGTGGTGGAACATGTGTTGGAAATGAGAGAGAGATTAATGAAATTGATTAAGGTAGCCCATGATAATGTCCGTAAAGCAAAAGTTTACCAAAAGAAATGGTATGATCAGCATGCCAAAAATAAGTCAATTAAAGTTGGAGATAAGGTTCTTCTCTTGCTTCCTAGCAGTGAGAATAAGTTGTTGGCCAGATGGCAAGAGCCATATAAAGTTGTTAGACAAACAGGTCCTGTTGACTTTGAAATTGAAACCCCAGATAAAAAACAAAAAAATAAGGTTTACCATGTAAATTTATTAAAACGTTGGCTTGAACCAGAGGTTGATCCTACAAATAGCATTACCGGTACTATTGTCGCAGAGGTTTCACAGAATATGTCTGAAGAGATTTATGATTTGTTGAAAAATTGTGCACACTGGTCAGAGGTAACTTTGAATCGAAAGTTATCTAAAGGACAACACTGTGACATGAGGAAACTTATTGGGTCTAGTTCACATGCTTTTGGAAGTAAACCTGGTCGTGTGTCTTTAATTTCTCATGCAATAAATACTGGGGAGCATGCGCCTATCAGGCAGAAACCTTATGGAATACCTGAAAAATTAAAGGGTGAGGCTGAAAAGGAGGTGCAGGAAATGCTTAAATTGGGAGTTATTGAACCCTCCAAAAGCCCTTGGTCATCGCCTGTAGTGATGGTTGGGAAAAAAGATGGGACAATACGATTTTGCATAGATTTTCGTAAAATTAATGCCATATCTAGTTTTGACAATTACCCAATGCCGCGTATTGATGAGCTCATAGATAGATTGGGGTGTGCAGAATATATTTCTACCCTAGATTTATGTAAGGGTTATTGGCAAATTCCACTTGATGAGAAATCAAAAGAAAAAACTGCCTTTGTGATGCCTAGTGGTCTGTATCAGTTCAGAAACATGCCATTTGGTCTTCATGGTGCTCCAGCCACATTTCAAAGAGCCATGGACTTACTCTTGAAGGATCATATGGAGTACAGTGCTGCTTATCTAGATGATGTTGTAATTTTTAGTAAATCATGGGAAGACCACTTGTATCACTTGGAAAAGGTAATAACTGAAATTGAGAAAGCTGGTTTCACAATTAATCCACGCAAATGTGCTTTAGGATTCCAAGAAACAAAGTACCTTGGGTTTTTATTGTGGGTAGTGGTAAAGTAAGGCCAGAAATATCAAAAGTACAAGCCATTCAATCTGCTACTATTCCAGCCACAAAAAAAGAAGTCAGATCATTTTTAGGTCTTGTTGGTTATTATAGACGTTTTATTCCAGAATTTGCTACCATAGTTGCTCCCTTAACCGATCTAACTAAAAAGAACAGAAGAGAGGAAGTGGTATGGACAACAGAATGTAAGCTAGCTTTTGAACAGATAAAAGAAATTTTGTGTAAGGAACCAGTCCTGCAAAGCCCGAACTTTGACAAACCATTTATTGTGCAGACTGATGCATCAGAGGTGGGACTTGGGGCAGTCCTAAGTCAAGAGGATAATAGTGAGTGTGAAGAATATCGCCTCACCCAGCCGCCTGGCACGCCTGCGATCAAACTTCTTTCTTAACCTCCCACTCACACACCGTGAGTAAACCGGGTCATAGGATAAAACGAAACGAGCGATATAATTTTTATATGTTTAATAACCCAAGTGGGTCGGTATGGATTAATAGCATATACAGAAATATACAATATTAATATGATCAAGCATAAACATACAAGCAAAAGAGCAATGATACAATACACCAAAATAAAAGGAAATAAAGATTAGAAAAAATACCTGAGCACACAGCCCTGTCCTAGCTGTCTCTCTTCCATGCTCAGCACAATAGACTCCCAGAAAACTCCCTACCTCCGTGTGAGACCCTCTCCAACCACACCCTTCACCTCCCCCAGCCAGGGATGAAAACCAGTGAGACATAGTGTCCAGAGGTGTAACCTCCTTTGCATCACATTCCAACCAGTGGGGGAAGGAGTGACATGATCAAGTAAAAACACACTTCCAAGAAAGATACATAAATTGAGGGTCTCATCATCACACCTCCCCCTTTTAGAGCGTGTCGGGAGGAAGGAGGAGCCTCCGTTCCTATTCCACCCGCACCTCCGCAGCCTCACCCCGCCAGGACAGGCCATCGGCATTGCCATGGGCCTGGCCAGGCTTGTGCCGGATGTCATAGTTGTATTGCTGCAGCACCAGGCTCCAACGTAACAACCGTCCATTCTGACCTGCAACACGTTTGATCCAGATCAGGGGGTTGTGATCCATCACCACGGTGAAGTGGCGCCCATACAAGTAAGGCTGCAGATGCTGCAAGGCCCAAACAATTGCTAGGCATTCCTTCTCCACTGTGGCGTAGGCCACCTCCCGCGGCAGTAGCTTTCAGCTGAGGTACTGCACCGGGTGCTCTTGCCCCGCTGAGTCAAGCTGGCTCAGTACGGCACCGAGTCCGTAGGTGCTGGCGTCTGTCTGTAGCACAAGCGGACGTGTCTCATCGTACGCCTGAAGTACAGGTGTGTTCGCCAGGGCCGCTTTCAGGTCTTGGAAGGAGCGCTCGCAAGCATCCGTCCACTGGACAGTTTGCGGCAACTTCTTCTTGGTGAGGTCCGTCAAGGGGGCAGCCAGAGCACTATAGTTCGGTACGAACTTCCTATAGTACCCTGCCGTACCCAGGAAAGACATCACCTGTCGCTTGGTCCGGGGGGTTGGCCAGGATGTGATTACATCCAGCTTTTCAGGTTCTGGTTTCAGGGTTCCCCCACCTACCCGGTGTCCCAGGTATTGGACCTCGCGCATGCCCAGCTGACACTTTTCCGGTTTGATGGTCAAGCCCGCACGGTGGATCCGCCTCAGCCCCTGCGCCAGGTGCTGTAGGTGTTTCTCCCAAGTGGAGCTGAAGACGGCAATGTCATCCAGGTTCGCCGTGGCAAACCCTTCGCATCCCGTCAGCAGGGAGTTGACCATCCGCTGGAAAGTGGCAGGGGCATTCTTCATGCCGAATGGCATGACAGTGGACTCGTACAGTCCGAAAGGGGTGATAAAGGCCGATCGTTCCTGTGCCTGAGGGGACAGGGGAATCTGCCAGTATCCTCGACTCAAGTCCATGATGGACAAGTACTGGGCCTTACCTAACCGGTCAAGCAGGTCGTCGATGCGCGGCATGGGGTACGCGTCGTCGACTGTAACCGCATTAAGTTCCCTGTAGTCTACACAGAACCGGGTGGTCCGGTTCTTTTTGGGCACAAGAACCACAGGTGAAGCCCATGCACTGTGAGAGGGCCCAATCACCCCCAGGTCCAGCATCTCGCCAATCTCCTTGCGCTTCTGGACCTGTACCTCCGAGGAGACGCGATATGGCGACCGCCGGATAGGGGCATGATTCCCGGTATCCACATGGTGAATGGCCTGGTCAGTTCTCCCGGGCTTCACGGAGAACAGACCAGGTAGGGAGTGCAAAACTCCATCCAGCTGGGACAGCTGGTCCTCAGCCAGCAGAAGGGTTCACCTGTGCCTTCTTGTTGGACCCATCCTCCTGAAAATGAGCAAGCAAGTCAACAAGGTCTTCTTCTTCCCCCTCCTCTAACAGACTGCATCCCGGAAAGGCACTAGCTTCCCGGTCATGATGATCCTTCATCATGTTGACATGGAAGATCTTATGCCTGTTCCGGCCTGGATCAGCAGTGACCAGGTAGCTGACGCTGTTGACCTGCTGGTGCACGACGTATGGACCGGTCCATTTCGCCTGAAGCTTGTTCTGGGGCTCAGGGACTAGGACCCATACCTTCTGCCCTGGCTGGTATGTTCTCTCACGGGCATTCTGATCATACCAGCGCTTCTGGTCAGCCTGAGCCTGGACCATGTTGTCATGCACCAGCTGCGCCATAGCCTGCATTTGGTCACGGAATCGCAGGACATACTCCACGACTGGCACACCTTGGATGGCCGTTTCTCCTTCCCAGGACTCTTTCACAAGAGTTAGGGGCCCACGTACACGTCTCCCGTACAAGAGCTCAAAGGGGGAGAACCCCGTTGAGGCTTGAGGCACCTCCCGGTAAGCGAACAGCAGGTGCGGGAGATAAGGCTCCCAGTCGCGCCCGTGGGACTCGACTAACATCCTGAGCATCTGCTTCAGGGTGCCATTGAACCGTTCACACAGGCCATTGGTCTGTGGATGATACGGGCTGGACACCAGATGTTGCACCTCTGTTACCTTACACAGGCCTTGCATCAAGGCAGACATGAACTGGGTACCTTGGTCTGTGAGCATCTCTCTGGGAAATCCAACACGGGAGAAGATGCCTACCAGAGCCTTGGCCACAACATCAGCCCGGGTGGGAGACAGCGCGACAGCTTCCGGGTACCTAGTAGCGTAGTCTACTACCGTTAATATGAAACGTTTCCCGGTGCGACTGGGAATGGACAGGGGTCCAATGAGATCCACAGCCACCCGCTGGAAAGGTTCGGTTATGATGGGCATAGGTATCATTGGTGCTTTGGAGCCTTGCCCCGCCTTGCCCATCCTCTGACAAGTGTCACATGAATGGCAGTATTTAGCTACATCTGTCCCCATCTTAGGCCAGTAGAATAAGTGGCTGAGGCGAGCCTTGGTCTTAGCGATCCCCAGGTGGCCTGCCAGTGGAATATCATGAGCAATCCGCAACAACTCCACCTGGTAGGGTTGGGGTACCACCAAATGTTTCTCCCTGAGCCGACTTTCTTTTCCCTTTGTGGGGATCGTTTCCCGGTACAATCTCCCTTGTTCCCAGTACACGCGGTCCTTGTCCGACTCCAAGGAAGGTTGATCAGCACGCTCCTTCAATGCGTCCAGACTGCGGTCAGCTTGGACAGCATCCCTGAACTCCTGACTGGAACCAGACAGAAGAGATGTGCATGTCACATACCCGCCGGGCTCCTCCGGCTCCAGTGTGGGGAGGCTAGTCATGGCGGCCTCAGTGCCATCTCCGGGTGACAGAGGGAACAGCTCAGGGGTCGGAGCGCCTTCCACCCCTCTAGCACTCTGGCTGCGGGTTACCACCGCAACACCAGCGGTCCGTTCCTCATCCGGATCGGCCCTGAGATCCCCGTGACCCACCTGACCACCTGGCACATTATCCTCAGTTGGGGTTGCCCCCAGCATCTCAGAAGAGCTACCCTGTAAACCTGCAAGGCAAGAATTAGCAATTACATTGACATTGCATTCATTCATTGATTCACAGTGAACTGCATGGGTGAATGGCTGAGCCTGGGTCACACTGAGGGGGCTCTCATCACCCGCAGATGTGGGCGGGGCTACAGCCAGGTCAGCATTCCACAATGCCTCATTCACAGGCTCACTGATTACTTTAGCTGGACACACAGCAAGGGGAGACAAAAGGCTGACCCCTCCCTCTGCCTCTGCCTGTGTGACAGGCTTCAACACCTCATTAAAATCATCCTTCGGTACAGACATTTTGTCACAGTGAGGTGGGGCTGCTCCCACCCCATATTGGGACACCAAGGGCCCCAAATCTCTTCCCAATAGTACATTGGCTGGCAGATCAGACATTAGCCCCACATCACGCATCCCTTTTCCCGCACCCCAGTCCAAATGGACACAAGCCATGGGCACAGTTACGCGTTCTTGTCCAATACCCTTCAGGGTCAGAGTTTTTCCAGGGATAATACTGTCCGCAGGGACCAAGTCAGGTTGCACCAGAGTAATTTGCGCCCCAGTGTCCCGAAATCCCATGAGCACTTTACCCCCCACAATGACCTGTTGACTGTTGGCATCGGATTGCAACCCCTCCCTCCCCACCAAGTATACAGATGAGCCAGCTGCCGTGGCTGGGGAAACAGGGGGGTTCTTAGAGTGGTTGGGGCACTCCGCCTTGAAATGTCCTGGCTGGTTACAAGCATGACACCGCCGGGCCTCTCCTTGGGACTTGGAGGGGTCCCCGGGGGCGCCCAGAGTTCTTGGGACAGGGGAAGTAGAGGGGGCACCCGGGACAGAGTTTGTCTTACCCCACTTGGAGATCGCAGGCTGTGGTGAACTCCAGCTTTGCCCCTCCTTCCCACTTGGGGGTCTCTGCAGTGTGGCTCCTCTCTTGATCCCTTGCTCCCTGGTGGACACATAGTCGTCAGCAATCTCTGCAGCCTTGTCTGCTGTTTTGGGTTTCCAATCACACACGAACTGGCGGACCTCCAGAGGGCACACCTGGAGAAATTGTTCCTTTATCATAAGATCCCCAATTCCCTCAAACGTGGTGACAGTAAGTCCTTTGATCCACTGCCAGAATGTAGCCTGTAAGTGGTGCAGAACATCCGCATAGCTCTCTGTGGGACCCCGCTGTATATTCCTGAACTTTTTGCGGTACACCTCCGGCGTGAGCCGGTATCTCCGGATCAGCGCCGCTTTGATGGTCTCATAGTCCGCATCCTCTGGTAAGTTTGTGAAAACATCCAGGCCTTTTCCCTTCAGCCGGGGAGACAGGTAACGGGCCCATTCTGCCTGGGGAATATGATACTGCTTACACGCCCTCTCAAATCCCCGCAAGAACGAGTCCAAATCCCCGTTCTCTTCCAAGATTGGAAAGTCCTCAGATCGGATCTTTAGTGCTTGGGCTCCTGGAGTTTGTGCAGGAGAAGGTTGCACCTGCCGGGGAAATTCCAGCTTTTTTAGCTCAAGCTGATGCTCCCTCTCCGCTTGGCGTTCACGGGCCTCTCGCTCAGCCCGACGCTCAGCGGCAGCGGCCTCTCTCTCCGCCCGGCGCTCTGCAGCTTCTCTCTCCGCCCGGCGCTCTGCAGCAGCTTGGTACTGGTGAATTACCTGCAGGCGGGCGCTAGAGTCACTGGAGTCTATCTGCTGTAAGGCCATTTGCAAGTATAAGTCCATTACCCCCACAGAACTGGGGTTACTGGTCCCTCCAGGCACAGTTACCTCTGGGGTCCGGGCACCTGCGGAACCGTCTGGCATGGTGATGTTTTCTGGTGCCAGCCTCTCAGGACTTTGCTCCACCTCCTGCATGGCTATGGTAGCTTCCATATCCACCATCTCCTGGAGTTCAGCAGCAACCAAGTCCTGCAGACGTTTGGTTATGCTTCTGGTCCCACCAGTCATCCACTGGAAGCCGTTGCCAAATAAAAGATAGGACAGAAAAAAGAAGAAGGGGAGGGAACAGTACTGTACCAAACTTTCACCGTATTTTAAGCTTGATCTCATACCGCGCTCGTTCCATAGGATTGCCGCAATCCCCAGTGTCTGCGTGATACCACACCCACACACTGTTATCCTAAGATCCCACAACGCTGCCACCACTGTGAAGAATATCGCCTCGCCCAGCCGCCTGGCACGCCTGCGATCAAACTTCTTTCTTAACCTCCCACTCACACACCGTGAGTAGACCGGGTCATAGGATAAAAACGAAACGAGCGATATAAATTTTATATGTTTAATAACCCAAGTGGGTCGGTATGGATTAATAGCATATACAGAAATATACAATATTAATATGATCAAGCATAAACATACAAGCAAAAGAGCAATGATACAATACACCAAAATAAAAGGAAATAAAGATTAGAAAAAATACCTGAGCACACAGCCCTGTCCTAGCTGTCTCTCTTCCATGCTCAGCACAATAGACTCCCAGAAAACTCCCTACCTCCGTGTGAGACCCTCTCCAACCACACCCTTCACCTCCCCCAGCCAGGGATGAAAACCAGTGAGACAGTGTCCAGAGGTGTAACCTCCTTTGCATCACATTCCAACCAGTGGGGGAAGGAGTGACATGATCAAGTAAAAACACACTTCCAAGAAAGATACATAAATTGAGGGTCTCATCATCACAGTGAGGAACATCCTATTCTTTATTTGAGTAGGAAACTTTTTCCCCATGAACAAAAGTATTCTACTATTGAGAAAGAAGGGCTGGCAATTAAGTGGGCTTTGGAGGCATTACGCTATTACTTACTAGGAAGAGAGTTTACTTTGGTAACCGATCATCATCCCCTCACTTGGATTCATACCATGAAGGACAAAAATGCTAGAATTACTAGGTGGTATTTAGCATTACAGCCATTTAAGTTTGAGATACAACATCGGTCAGGGACGAAGCACCAAAATGCCGATCACTTGTCTAGGTATGGTGCTGAAGTAAAAGTTGTCTGAAGAAGGACAAGCTTCCTCTTAAGGGGGGAGGAATGTGAAGAGGTAAAATGTTTTGTTTTATGTTTATAACTGATATCCTGTTTTGTAACCTTAGTTGTGGTACATGAGTTGCCAGGTCTGGTAAAGCCTCTGTGTGAATGTTCTATTACTGCTTCTTATTTCTTTCTTTCCTCATTAGGCTGGCCACCTAATGCTCTATTTTTCTACTCTTTCTGGTCTTGCCATCTGGAAACAATGTACCAAAACTAAGGAAATGCTCACAATTTGTGTTTACTAAAGAAATGTTTTCATTTACTTACCTGCAGTAGTGGAGCTGTAGTAGGGTGTGTCTGCCCTGGCCTTATAAGAGGCAAGTCTGCATCAACTCCAGTGTTTTATAGAGAAAACTGCATAGGATTATGGGAAATGTCTATGATATAAAAGGATTCCATTACCCAGCAAGCTCAGTAGTTGTTGGTGGAGTTGCCACAAGGATTTCGTAGTACACATTTTGGATATGTTCTGATGAAATAATTTTTCTGTTAAAATTGGACTTAGAATAAACTCCTTTGGATTTCTTTTCAATCAAGGTCTGATTGTTTTTTGGAAAATCCCATGCTTCACAGTGGACTATGTGGGGGTCATTATAACGACACCCACACTGTTCCCCATGTAATATAATGAACCCCACAGTGCTCCTCATGTAATATAATGGTCTCCACAGTGCTCCACAAGTAATAAAATGGCCTCCCCAGTGCCCCCACACTCCCTCCACATATAATGGCCTCCCACAGTTCCTCCACACTCTGTGATACTTAAAAAGCGAGCGGTGAGCTGCATTCATTACTTCCCACTCTGCTCCATGCTTCCTCTGAACACCTGCGGGGGACATGCTTACTTTACAAGAGGAATTGTAGACCACTCATTACCTTAACAGCTGCCCTGGGGAGAGAGGGTGATAAGCTGCATTCATCATTGTACTTCCCATATCCTCACTGCTCCAGGCGCTGAGTGCTGATATCACAACAGGACCCGGAGCAGAGAGGAAGTGGGGAGCAGAGTGGTGAGTACTGAATGGAGCTTACCACTTGCTCCCCAGGGCATTTGCAGTGAGCACCTCCATCAGAACTGATGGGAGCACTAATTGCGCTTGTAACATAAGGATGGCATCTATGGGCGTTCATCCTTGGTGGGTGAGAGGACAGTGGCTCTCACCACAGCACATACCCCAGGGGGCACCTGGTGTACCCCTGGGGGTACATATACTGCAGGTTGAAAACCAGGTTTAGGCTAAGGCCCACATAGCAAGCCGCAGTTTTTTTCACAGAAAGTCCACAGAGGAAAACTTTCTGCCCCTATCATACCTATATGGAAAATGTCAGCATTTTCGCTGCAGATTTTTATTTTTTTTTGCAATGTGTGGATGGGATTAGCCAGCATGCCATCCACTTTCCAGGTAATGTAGAATGCAACGTTTTTAGGCTGAGGCCCCACGTTGCCGAAACACAGCTTTTTTTGTTGCAGATTTTGCTGCATTTTTTTTTTAAGCCACAGCCAAGAATCACTACAAAAGAAATGGGAAATATATAGGAAATTCTTATACTTCTCTCTTCTGCCCAATCCACTCCTGGCTTTGGCTCAAAAACACTGCAGCAAAATCTGCAACACAAAAAGCTGCATTTCTGCAACGTGGGGCCTTGGCCTTAAATTGTAATAGAAAATCTGTTATGTATATCATAGGATGCCTTGGATGCAATCTTAACTAAGTTGGTTGTATCATTCGCAAGTTGAGCACATTTCAGTTTGCACTAAATTTGACCACACTGGAATGTCGGGCTCATCCAAATATTTTGCTCAGTGTCATGATGGGGACATTTCTGGTTTTCAATGTTTTTCTTTTTGAAAAGGTTTATAGACCTCTGAGCAGGGGCAATTGGTGGAGATTTGTGTTACAATGAATACAGGTCCTTTTGGAATTTTCCAGAACATATACGCGTGCTTTAGAATTTGATCACTTCTGGTAGTAATAATCCGGAAATTAATCTGCACTTTTGTTCTGTTTGCAGAATGATTTGCACAGCATTCATTTACAGGATCTTGTACATGGAATGGACTAACCACTGGACATAGTCCTGTTTTAATAAGTAAATGCTATTTGTGTGCTTCTTCTTAAGTGTGTGGAATATAATAGTTGTGCACTGATACATTTGTGGTATTTCTGAATGCCAGCTGTATTGTTTGTATATCATTGTTGTCAGATATAATTGTGTTCTTTCTATTATATTTTGATGAATATCATGTATTTATCATTAATTTGGGAATGGTATAATTTTCTATTTCTGTTATTAAAAACGGATGGGAGGAATCTTATAGACATTTGGTTGTATGTGTTTTTGGATAATTTTTCACACTATATAACGTTTTTTTTATTGACATATTTAGCCTATTTGTGGCACCATTGTTTATGTGAACTTTCAGCTGTATGTTGTTTTATTTTGCTTTATGTCTGTGGGGTTGCTGCAGGCACTGGAGTGAAGATATGTGGAGTCACATTGCTGCCAGTTAATATATGGGTACCCTTGAGTCAGCTGTATATATATTTCTGTTTTTTCGTGACATGTAGGAAATAATAAACTACACTGCTATGGTATTGCAATTTTGTAATGAATGGGACTTTGTTATGAAGTGGCAACACCGCAGGAAATAATTAACTGCACCATTGTGGTTTGGTAAATTTCGTTATGAATGTGGCTAGCAACTGGCAGTGGCAATATCACAGGAAATAATCAAAAATGGTAAAAAAAAATGTTTTGGCAAAGAAAGGGTGGCACTGGCAGACTTTCTTTAAAAAAAAAACTGCATTGCAATGACACAAATTTGTGACTTCTTTTACACAGACATGGCACAGAAAGGGTGGCATTCATAGAAAAAGAAAACAGCATGCTGTACAATGTCACAGAATTGTCACTTCTTTTGACACAGAGCCTTCTGGACCATCATTGACCCCTTTGATATTTAAATATGGATATATACATATGGAGGTGCTGTATAGTCTCATAGCAGACTTTAAGGCTTTGTATGTAAATGGAGGTACAGTATAGTCCCATGTAGACTTTAGACTTTGTATAAAATTGTAGACATATGGACAGAGTCGGACTGGAGTACCTAGGGCCCATCAGAGGAAGTCATTCTTGGGGCCCACTCTTCGTCTATATAGAAAGACTGTAAGAGCTATCATAACTGTATTGTAAAATGTGCTTATATTGTTGCACAATATAAATATACTGGTCTAGATTTACTATTGTGATTACGACTAGACACTGGTGTAAACATGGCTCATTTTTGATGAAATGTGGCTCATCTTGGCGCATCTAGTTAGGGCAAAGATTTTTCAATTTTCTAAATATGTGAGTGTCGATACTCAGGGAAAAGGGGTGGGACTTAAATGTGCCACAGTGCTCCAAAAATGTGCTAAATTTGTGTCATAAAATTCTGGCACAAAATTTTTACCACTAAAAAGGGTTATAGATGTAGATTAGACAGTCTATAGATATGCCATATTTATCTTCCAGCATTTGCCACTGTGATATATCTGCTTCATTGTCAGACTGCCTCTGACTACTTCTAACTGCTTCTAACTATTAGTAAATCTGGTCCACTGTTTATTAGTTTCAAAGGTATTTATCAAATGACAATGCCAAGTAACAAAATAGGAACAGTATCTACTGATGTAATTCTCAATCCAGCAAAAATAGCAGAATTAAATTACAGCCATGAGAGAGTACATTAACATTCAGCTAAATTACTTTGCAATCTGAAATAGAGCAAAGTAACATTCAGTCAATAACAAAAGGAGACCTGAACAAAGAGTAACAATGCAAAATCTGGAAAAGATATCGGAACAGAATCCTGCAGTCCAGGGTAAACTTGGGGTAGAGAGCTCGCCACCAGAACCACTACAATTGGACACAACACGCCCGGCCAGGAGTGAGTAATTGAACCAGGGAGACCATACCTTACAAAGGGCATCCTCATGTCATCTATAATAGCATTTATTTTTTTCAAAAAGCATAGTGTCATCGATTAGTTTATAAAGCTCAGACAGGAGGAGAACTGGTAACCTCCATGTAGGAGCAATACGTATTCTAGCTGACATAAGGATGTAATGCAGTAATTTATAAGGGGCATGACACATCCCTGGTGGATTAAGGTCT
Source organism: Leptodactylus fallax (assembly GCA_947044405.1). Taxonomy (NCBI): domain Eukaryota; kingdom Metazoa; phylum Chordata; class Amphibia; order Anura; family Leptodactylidae; genus Leptodactylus; species Leptodactylus fallax. The sequence goes on along the minus strand of CAMRHE010000192.1, from coordinate 1,084,554 downwards.
AACAGAAAAACGGATTTGGTGAATGATTTAGATCAGGCCAGGAGTTACTGCAGCAATCAATGCAATGATAGCGAAAAATGTTTGACTACCAGACAGGGTCCACCAAATGTGAAGAGTATCCCCAGTTAATTGGCAACCGCTATAGCACTGTGAGGAAATCCCGTGATACATTCAGTGTAATCTTGCTGGTACCATATAGCTTCTATGTAATACCTTTAATGATGTTTCCTTCATGATGACCAGACCGCTACATCCACTAATAATATTGCAGCACTCCTGCCACTTCTCCCAGGGTGTCAGGATGGTGCACAAGTCAGCCTCCCAGGCTAACATAAAGTCCAATTTATACATAAAGGAGAAGGAAACCCATGTCCAAGGCCCTGAACAGGCATAACAAAAAAAAAAATTAAATCTTGTAATTAAAATATATCAGTGTCTCAGCATTATATATTCTTACTGCAACAACAGAGTTTTGCTTAGCAGGGCTATCAATATTTCAATATATGTGTTTCTGCTGGTCCCACTACTGTGTTTGATTGAAATATACTTTAGTGTTGTGGAGGAGGAAGTCATGAATGCACCTAAGGCGAGTATGCATCTATCAACCAAAGTTGTCCAAAGACAAACCTAGGGAAAAAGAGGGTTGTGGAAAAGCAAGAGGAGAAAAATGGCAGTGTAATTTGTACAGAAACCTGGTCTGCCTCCACAATTGTAACATGTAATCTGCAATTTATGTTACGGGTGGGAGACAGAGCTTAAAAGTCTAAGGAGATCAGATAAGCCTCCAGAGATTGGAGGCAGGGACGGTTCTAGACAAAAGTGAGGCCCTGGGAAAAATTAAAAGTGGGGCCCCAAATGTTGAAATATTGTACCTACTACATAGTCTAATCTGTACCTGTAATCTGTATCTGTACTAGTGTCAGTCTTTTGATGCTCAGTGATTTTATGGTAGTTCCCTGGTCAGTGTATTTGTAACTACATAGCCCAGTCTCCTCATGTGTCACAGTTTGAAGATTAATTGGCTAACGACTTAAATTAGTGCTAGTTATGAAGCTCTGCATCCCTATATAAGTAGATACAGCTTATGGGGAAGCATTTCCAATGCAGGGGGGCATTTCCTAAGGCAGAATCCATCTTAACCGAAGTGCATATTAACCAAAGTGCACTTACACATGGCACTGAGACAGGGCACAAGAAAGGCCAGCCATGGAAGAACACCAGGTAAACTTAAAATCAAAACAACTAGCTTTATCAAATGGTATGATATAGCTGCACTGTCTCTTCCTATGTTAGCAATTGTCTTCCTGCAGAACTCCCCTCCATCTTTACCACCAGTGCACACTATCCATATCAGTCCTTCTCTTCTGCCTTCTCCCATGTACAGCTCTCACACACTTTTCACTCTCTTCAACCACCCTAATCCCTATACTGCTTTTAGCAGTGAAACCAAACATAAACATCCACATAAATCACTGAACCACCTTCTGTCTCTGTCCATTTTGCTCCTCCTAGCTGCTGGGGACATCTCTCCAAACCCTGGCCCTCTTTCTCTCCCTAATTTTTCCTTTTCCTACACACATAGAAATCTTACAAACCTAATCAATATTTACCGTGTTCCCTCTCCTTATCTTTCTCCTGTCTCTTTTAACTGTTCTCTCTGGAACGCCTGCTCAGTGTGTAACAAACTAGAATATATTAATGACTTATTCCTCAGTAAATCTCTCAACTTGCTTACCCTTACTGAAACTTGTATCCAGCAGTCTGATACGGCCTCCCCTGCTGCTCTGTCTCAGGGTGGCCTACAATTCTCACACATCTCTAGGCCTGACAACAGGAAGGGTGGAGGGGTAGGGATACTTCTGTCACCGCAGTGCACTTTTAAGGTCATCCCACTGGTACCCTCACTCACATTCCCCTCATTTGAAGTCCATGCCATCATACTTTTCTGTCCACTCTCCTTACGTGTGGCTGTGATCTACCGTCCTCCCGGCTCACCCTACCAATTTCTGGATCACTTCGCTTCTTGGCTTCCCCTCTTTTTATCCAGTGAAATTTCTACCCTCATCATGCGTGACTTTAACATCCACACTGACACCCCTGTCTCCCCAGCTGCCTCACAGTTTCTCTCAATATCCACATCTTTTGGTCTTTCACAACTTTCTTCTTCCGCCACACATGTAGATGGCATGGCAACACCATTGATCTTGTCTTCCATCGACTCCTCACAGTTTCTAAATTTACTAACTCTTCTCTGCCACTCTCTGATCATTAACCTTCTGTCTCTCACCATCAGTGCTTTATCTCCTTTACAGGACACACCTACTCATCATACATATAGAAATTTACATGCTATTAACACCCAGCACCTTTCAGATACTCTACAGTCCTCTTTGTCCCCCATCTCTTCACTGTCCTGCCCCAATCTAGCCACCAGTCACTATAATGAAACCCTTAAGAGTGCATTGGATAAGGCAGCTCCCCCTCCACTCGAAAGGTTAGATGCAGGAGGCAGCAACCCTGGCACACGCCACAGACACATTTTCTTCAGCGGTGCTCTAGGTGTGCTGAACGTCTGTGGAGAAAATCATGTATACCTGCAGACTTCCTCCACTTTAAATTTATGCTTAAAACCTATAATTCTGCCCTTCACCTAGCCAAACAAGACTATTTCACCACTCTCATCCCTTCTCTCTCCTGTAACCCTAAAATGCTATTTGAAACTTTTCACTCCTTACTCACTCCCAAGGTGCAGATGCAATTCACAGACCTTAGCGCAGATGACCTGGCCACTTATTTCCATGATAAAATTGATAAGATCCGTCAGGAAATAATTGCCCAATCCCCAGGTGGCACTGACCCCCTCACCAGCCGCAATTCAGACTGTTCATTCTCATCTTTTGAACCTGTTACAGAGGAGGAAGTATCTCAGCTACTTTCTTCTTCTCGCCCTACAACCTGTAGTAGTGACCCTTTCCCCTCATACCTTCTCCAGTCTCTGTCGCCTGCTGTCACAACTTACCTTACTAAAATTTTTAACCTCTCTCTATTCTGAAATTTTCCCATCCTCTTTCAAACATGCTGTCATAACCCCACTACTGAAGAAATCCTCCCTTGACCCGTCATGTGCTGCTAACTATCGACCTGTCTCTAACCTTCCTTTTATCTCCAAAATCTTGGAACGCTTAGTCTATTCTCGTTTAATCCGCTATCTTTCTGCTAACTCTTTTCTTGTCCCCTTACAATCTGGCTTCCGCACTCTGAACTCTAATGAAACAGCCCTCACAAAAGTCTCCAATGATCTCCTGACGGCTAAATCCAAAGGTGATTACTCTCTTCTTATTCTTCTAGATCTCTCAGCAGCATTTGACACTGTTGACCATCAACTCCTCCTCACTATTCTTCATTCTGTCGGCCTCACAGACACTGCTCTCTCCTAGTTCTCCTCTTATCTCTCTGACCGCACTTTCTGTGTATCATTTGCGGGCTCTGTTTCTTCCCCTCTTCCCCTTGCCGTTGGGGTTCCTCAGGGCTCGGTCCTAGGTCCCCTTCTCTTTTCCCTCTACACAGCCCCCATTGGACAAACCATCACTAGATTTGGCTTCCGGTACCATCTTTATGCTGATGACACCCAATTATATACGTCATCCCGTGACATCACCCCTGCACTAATACAGAACACCAGTGACTGCCTCTCTGCTGTCTCAAATATCATGTCTTCACTTTATCTGAAACTGAATCTCTCAAAGACTGAACTACTGCTGTTTCCACCATCTAATAGATCTGTCCCTGATATCTCCATTGCAGTCTCCGGCCTTACCATAACTCCTAGGCAGTATGCCCGCTGCCTTGGGGTTTTGTTTGACTCAGACCTTTCCTTCACCTCTCATATCCAATCACTCGCATGCTCATGTCATCTCCACCTCAAAATATCTCCAGAATCCGCCCTTTCCTTACCACAAATACACTAAAGACACTTATTGTTGCCCTGATTCTCACCTTGACTACTGTAATTCCTTACTAATCAGTCTTCGCCTTACTAAACTCTCCCCTCTACAATCTATTCTGAATGCGGCGGCCAGGCTCATCTATCAGTCTAGACGCTATAGCGATGCCTCCGGTCTGTGCCGTTCACTACATTGGCTGCCTATTCAATACAGAATACAATATAATATCACCCTCATCCACAAGGCTCTCCATAATGCTGCACCTCCCTACATTTCCTCCCTCATCTCTGTCTATCGCCCAACCCGTACTCTCCGTTCACTCAATGACCTAAGACTAACATCCTCTATTATCAGAACGTCCCACGCTCGTAATCAAAACTTCTCCCGAGTTGCACCACTTCTCTGAAATGCTCTATCCCAGACTATTAGATTAACCCCCAATTTCCACAGCTTCAAGCGTAAACTAAAGACATATCTTTTCAGACAGGCCTATCACAACTCCTAATGTAAACCCTTCTGTAGTTAGAATCCCTAAAACATACCCTCCTCTGTTCACGCTCCCACATTACCTCACAGGATATGATGCTATATCAGACTAACTTTATACGTCCAGGCACCATCTGCACGTTAAAGGACACGACTGATGACGGCTCATACCGCTTTATATATGTGTAATGACAGTAACCTCTATTACAGAATTGTCTGACCATTGTACAAACAATGCTACATCTGTTGCGGCTCCTGCTAACTCCAGTGTCACCCCCTCTACCTCATAGATTGTAAACTCTTGCGAGCAGGGCCCTCAGTCCCAGTGTGTGAATTGAATATTTCTTTGTAATGTATCTTTTTTGTCAGTACTTGAACCCTACAAATTGTACAGTGCTGCGGAATATGTTCGCGCTATATAAATAAAATGTATTATTATTATTAATATTATTATTAATTCTGTTAATTCGATGTGCTGCAGTGCTTACAGCCAAGAGTGATGTACTACAAGTCCCAGAACAAATGTTGGCAAAGTAACAGAATTAAAACTTTCACTGTTTATCTAACAGGGGTGGGCTCTCCAGAATACAGCGAAGTCACAGATGAGAAGGACGACTCAATACCAATTCAGCTAAAAACGTATTTTTACTAAGACCACGGTAAAAGAACCACACAGAATTTCACACACTTGATTGGATAGCCGATACCCCTGTGCTGCATAACCTGGTAGGCTCTATATGTCCAAACTACTTCACTATAGTTTGTCTATCGACAGGCCCATCTAGGACGGCCGCCCCAACTGCTTATTAATACCACTGATAAAGAAGGAAGTGTTTTGTATGGAAAGCGGGCTTACCGGTGATGCAGCACGGGGGCTAACAAACTTATACGACACTCTAAACCCAAACCTCCCTGGTCACCCCTATTGAATATCAGTATCCACACCTGAGCAAGTGGAAAACAGGCAATTTGATGAACTTGGTAATATTTCAGAAATGCACAGAATCCTCTTTTAGGTTGCAACAGGAAATGGTGAAGAATCCAGAGTCCTTAATAATGTAAATAATAATTAACTGAAGATGTCTTTAACTGATAGCAACAGGCTGAACTGAGTGTCAATAGAAAGTGCTAACACCCTAATCCTACACTTTGGCGCCAAAGCTAACTATTGTTGCGTGTATGTTGTAGACTACCACCACGCGGTGGACCTGAGCTCAGGCTTACTGACCCAGGTTGTGGACCTTTCCAGCTGAAATAGCTGCTGTGGATGCGGGATCTCCTCCACTGTGAGCGTCACTGCCTCTGGACTGCCATACGTTCAGTCACAGTTCCCGATGCGGCTACTCACAAGGCCCGGTTTTCGTTGCTCCCCAGTGGTGTTCTCCTGCATGATCTTCTCTTATCTAAGGTGAGCAGTGTAGAAGAGGTCGTCTCTGTTCACCCAAGGCTGCTCTCGGTCTGGCAGAAAGTTCTCTAGCGATGATGGCAATAGATCCTATGCCAGCATCTCTGCCTTTCACAGGTGCTTGGAGACTGACTAACTAAAATGGCCACATCAGAGCTTCCTGTGCAACACTTCCTCCTACCAACAGGTCTCTATAAGTCTGTGGAGGAACAGCAGGAAAGAACAGTGGCATCTTGTGGCCAAAGGGCAACACTGCGGCCATTAGTCCACACAATATAATGTGCAACTATATACAACTATGTACAGCTCATCACAAACTCAAGGGTACTCACTCAAAATATACAGGTTGTCAAACATGGGTGAGTGTGGTGTATTTGCCTGCCTCTCACAGATACGATATAATGCCATAGCAGACTTAAGTCTTTTTATACAATTGTAGGCATATGGAGGTACAGTATATTGCCACAGTATGCTTTAGGTGTTGTATTTAAGATCTTTATAAGACAGAATTCAGCCAAGTGCATAAAGCTGAAGACAAATGAGCCAATGCAATGCTATGTGTACTTTCTCAAATATTCCATACTACAGATGACTGTTATTTACAGCACTGTGAAACCCAATTTTCTTATATATTTATTTTATCATGACTCATAGCAATGTTTAGAAGTGTAAATGCAAAGGTACAAGATTTGCATGTGCCTTTGTTTTAAGTGAAACAACAATATGGCGTTGCGGAAATAATAAGTATTCCATCTGTTGTTCTCTAGCACATTATCATCCCCTTATTATGTGCAAAGCACTTATTAGATATCAGAATGACCTTGAATACTACACTGGTAGCATATTTTCTGCCTTATTGCTAACTGGATTAGTGTCTGATGTTTACTGACAAATTATTATTCACAAAGGGCTCGCTGACAATAGCAAGTCCTCTAAAAACTTATTCATACCTGAAGGTTTTAGTTATCCAAATCTCCAAATTTTGTGAACATGAATATACACAGTATTGCTTTATTATGTTTATTTTCATATACATGTATCCTATTGCATTACGTGTAAGTTTGTTTTTATGTAACGTATGCATAACAAACTATACGTCTCTCTATATATACAAAGCATTTGTGGGATTTTTAATTGCTAGTAGTGACTATATAGGTTAAAGCAGCTTGTTCCTTTTACTGGGTCAGAAGGGATAATGTCTTTCATTAGAGAGATGGTACAGGGACTTATTAGACCATGCATATCCTGCTAAGAATTCTGGATGAGTAATATGCAAATAAGACCATTGGAGAAAATGCATGTTCCTTACCCAGAATTCTTAGCAGGGCATGTATGGTCTAATAAGTCTGTGTATCATCTCTCCCTACTGAGAGACATTACCCCTTCTGACCCACATTGAGACCTCTCAGCCAGCCAGTACTCCGCTCAGCACTGATGAGAGGCAAAATCCTTGAAACAACTGTCAGTGGATGAGAACTTCTTTGGAGAAGTTATACTGGCTTGGCTATTATTCCCAGATTATGCCCTTAGGTTTCTTTGAAACTCAAGTATTAGTCTACAGAGAGATGTATATTTCTGTCTCCCTTACTGTCAATCCTGACACAGCACAATGCTAGCTGCACAGGAAAGTAGGAAGCTCCTTTAACCTATCAGTACAATTAGGATGGTAGGATTATACGGTAGGTAAGGCATCCCAAGCATGTGACCCAGGGACTCCACCACCTAAATAACAAAAGCAGCCTATATCATTTAAAACCATCCATTTTTGTGACACAGTAAAATAACCCAACCTTTGCTGTGGATGCATGGTGTCTAAAGTACAGCAGTTAGGTATTAACAAAAGAAGCAACTCCACCCCCTACCCCACATGGGACACAGAGCCTCTTTATTGTAAATGGCAAATATATACCTAGCCCTTTTTTGGTGCATCATCAACTTCATGGAGAGGTTTGAGAGTATCTTCAACTACCTTACAGTCTTGCAGTTTGCTATAGTATGTTTAGACTTAGACTATGTTCAGAGGTTCTTAGCAGAGCCTCTGTGTGCAGATTTAATAAAAAAAATAAGAGACATAATACCACACCATCCAGTACAAATGATAGACATAATGACAGAACCCTGAGAGACGAAATTATACTCAATGGTGTCCACTGAGCGCTGTTGGTGTCCATCATATGACCGATCCAGCATTGATCTCGTATTATACAGTATTTTCTGTGACTTAATGAAATAGAAATACAGAAAGGGGGCACCTGTGAAAGTAGCCTATGTGTAGGATAATGGTTACCCTTATGAATCTGAGTACAGTCATGGCCAAAAGTTTTGAGAATGATACAAATATTAATTTTTACAAAGTCTACTGCTTCAGTTTTTCTAATGGCAATTTGCATATACTCCAGAATGTTATAAAGAGTGATCAGCTTAACAGCAATTACTTGCAAAGTCAATATTTGCCTAGAAAATGAACTTTATCCCCCAAAACACATTTCAACATCATTGCAGCCCTGCCTTAAAAGGACCACCTAACATCATTTCAGTGATTGCTCCATTAACACAGGTGTGGGTGTTGATGAGGACAGGGCTGGAGATCAATCTGTCATGATTAAGTAAGAATGACACCACTGGACACTTTAAAAGGAGGCTGGTGCTTGCCATCATTGTTTCTTTTCTGTTAACCATGGTTATCTCTAAAGAAACACGTGCAGTCATCATTGCACTGCACAAAAATGGCCTAACTGGGAAGAGTATTGCAGCTAGAAAGATTGCACCTCAGTCAACAATCTATCGCATCATCAAGAACTTCAAGGAGAGAGGTTGCATTGGTGCCAAAAAGGTTCCAGGGCTCCCAAGAAAGACCAGCAAGCGGCAGGACCGTCTCTTAAAAGTGTTTCAGCTGCAGGATCGGGCTACCAGCAGTGCAGAGCTTGCTGAGGAATGGCAGCAGGCAGGTGTGAGTGCATCTGCACGCACTGTGAGGCGGAGACTCTTGGAGCAAGGCCTGGTCTCAAGGAGGGCAGCAAAGAAGCCACTTCTCTCCAGAAAAAACATCAGGGACAGACTGATATTCTGCAAAAGGTACAGGGAGTGGACTGCTGAGGACTGGGGTAAAGTCATTTTCTCTGATGAATCCCCTTTTCCATTGTTTGGAACATCTGGAAAACAGCTTATTCGGAGAAGAAGAGGTGAGCGCTACCACCAGTCTTGTCTCATGCCAACTGTAAAGCATCCTGAAACCATTCATGTGTGGGGTTGCTTCTCAGCCAAGGGAATCGGCTCTCTCACAGTCTTGCCTAAAAACACAGCCATGAATAAAGAATGGTACCAGAATGTCCTCCAAGAGCAACTTCTCCCAACCGTCCAAGAGCAGTTTGGCGCTCAACAATGCCTTTTCCAGCATGATGGAGCACCTTGCCATAAAGCAAAGGTGATAACTAAATGGCTCAGGGAACAAAACATAGAGATTTTGGGTCCATGGCCTGGAAACTCCCCAGATCTTAATCCCATTGAGAACTTGTGGTCAATCATCAAGAGACGGGTGGACAAACAAAAACCAACAAATTCAGACAAAATTAAAGCATTGATTCTGCAAGAATGGACTGCTATCAGTCAGGATTTGGTCCAGAAGTTGATTGAGAGCATGCCAGGGAGAATTGCAGAGGTCCTGAAGAAGAAGGGTCAACACTGCAAATATTGACTTGCTGCATTAACTCATTCTAACTGTCAATATAAGCTTCTGTTACTCATAATATGAATGCAATTATATTTCTGTATGTGATAAAAACATCTGACAAACACACATAAAAACCAGAGGGCAGCAGATCATGTGAAAATATAATATTTGTGTCATTCTCAAAACTTTTGGCCATGACTGTATGTATTGGAAATATATGTTATACATTCTAAATATTATATCTGTTTGGGTGATTTGTCTCTCATAGTGATGGTTCAATGTTTGTTTTATGACCTATGATGCATTAGGGTGATGGCATGAAAGTTTGGGCCTTAGCACCTGTGTCAGGCTTGAATGCCTAGGGTCATTCTGAGGGCCCACTATACAACCAAATGCAAATATTACCTGACACTTGTCTGAAAATTTCTATAATGTCACCAACGTATGGATAAACTTTTTTTCATTTGTTGTTTGTTGCCTAGCTCTTACTGCTGACTGTTTCTGTTCTGGGGTCCTGTATGTAGTCTGCTGCCTGGCTCTTGCCTTGAACTAGGGCCTTCTTAGATCTGTGTGCTGGGGATATGTACCGCACAGCAGCAAGCCTCAGGCAGCAACAAAACTCTACAAGATGATTGGTAATCAGGGTCCTTTCAGAGTGATTGCGAAGATGGGACCCAGGGAGGAATTATACTGGTTGCTCTGACTCTGCATCTAGAGTTCATCTCAAAGACTCAGTGTGTCTACAGTATATAAAAATAAATACAGTTTATTATGCTGTCTCACTGCCTGTCTAAGTATATTTGAATTAAATATAATAAGTGTACTGTGCCATGCAAGGGTGACCGGCGGGCCCAGCTGGCTTAGGGGCCCATCGAGGGATTCACCTCTTCATCTGTGGGCCAGTCCAAGCCTGCTGAGCTCCACTGTATAGGAGGTTGGTTGTTTAGAGTGCCTATTTCCTGTAGAAGTCCTGTAGTAACACAAATAGAATGCATATGTATGGGAATGCTGTTCCCTGGTTTTATAGTAGGCAGGATTAGAGAAGTGATAAAACTAATGTAGTTGAGTATGTCTGCCACTGAAAGAGGTTGAAAGTGGTATTGTAAATAGTGAAAATCTGCTGAGAAAGAGGGTTTTTAAAACAACTGCTAGAAAGTATGCGATTACAGACTCCAAGGCCATTGCTGAGCAATTGTAGGGTTCACACACATTGCACTGAGACTCAACAAGCAGTCTTTGAGAAGTAGAACTGACTGTGTTGGAAATCCACAGTAAGTAGTGGACCTGAGAAATATGAGATATTGGGGCAGATTTACCAAGACTGGCATTTATGTGCACCTGGGCTGAAATCTACAAAAAAAAAAAAAACCACACCTGTTGACTTACTCTAGCATGTACGCCTAGAATGAAATCTAAAAAAAAAACCCTGTTGACTAATCCTAGCATTTGGATAACTATAGTCAAGATTCAATGGTTGCAAAATGCAGCAGGCTGGACTGTGCCTTTGGAACTTTCAGGAGTTAAGCTATTCCCATGAAGAAGTGATATAGCGGCTGATATTCATACAGTCATATTCCCTGGTGTATTACACTTTGTAACTATGGGTGACGTTAAGGCTGGGACCCCACATAGAGTAACTGATGCTGAAACACCGCAGCAAAAACAACGTTCTTTTAGATTACCTGTAAAGTGGATAGGATTCTGGCTAATCCCATCCACACATTGAAGAAAAATATCCACAGCAGACATGCTGTGATTTCAAAAACTGTTGTGTTTTAGTAAATTGCAGCATGTCAATGCTGGTGGTTATAGGTATAATGGAAGCAGAAAGTCCGCAGAGGAAAACTCTGCAGACATTCTGTGAAAAGCTCTGTGGGAAAAACCACAATGCATTTCCTCCACAATTCTACTTGCAGCGCATTTTGGCTGTAGCTCACAACATGGGTCCTTAACCTAAAGGGGTATTCCCATACAGTATATGCATTTATGGCTAAATTCTCAGGATACACCATAAATTCTAGAGAGTTGTGGATCCCAACTCTGGAACTCCGCATATCTTCATTGCAACCTTGAGGGTGCAATGAAGAGAGAGATGATCCAGGAAGTGTTGTTCACTCCAGTCACCTGTGTGGGAACTGTGAAAATAGCCGGGCAATCAGTCTGAATACATTTTGTGTAAATATAATTGTAGGGTTTATTGTATGTTGTTACTTTTTTTATATATTTTTTAATAATTACACTATTAACCATGTACATTTCCTTAGGTTCCACTTCATCACCTATTTTTAGTTCTTCTCCAATAATTATTTTTAATGTAACTTTAATGTAATTATAACTTTAATGTAATTATTTTTAATGTAACTCTTATGTTTCATTTGCATAACATTCTATTAAGTATACACTGTTGCTGAAAAGACACAATAACAAGTCTCATGAAGACAACTCTTTAAGTTGTGCCAGCAATGAACCACACAGGACCAGCGTCTCTACACCCCGTGGAATCATATTACTATACTGCAGTAATAGTATTTTGAGAGATAGATCATGTTGCCAAGCGGCAACCAAATCTAGCAGGTGTATAAACATTGTGCAAATTCTGTTACTCTGAAGGTCATGTAAGCAAAACACAGAGTGACATTAATATTACACATTCTCTTAAAGCTTTTTATAAGATCATGTTACATTATCTGAAGCCATGTGTGTTATTGGATACACGGAGAGCTCAAATATTATTAAACCCTAAGGACTGTTTAAAAGCAATATGGTTATATCCTTTATTTGGCACTGAAAGCATCAATAATGCATTAGCACGACATGAAAAAATGGGTTAATGCAGTTTTCAGTTTTGCCAGAGAGCATATTGATATTTACAAAATCTGTGTTTCTGCTGGTAAAAGCAGCAGGGTTATTTTAATAACATTTCTTTTCTTTCCTAGCTGTGGGAGGATAGGTTATTATTATCTACTGTGCGAGCAGATAAATATTTTGCTGAATTGGGGAAAATGATTATAGAAATATCATGAACAACAGCATTATAAAATATTATATATTGTTAATTAGGTTTTAGTTTTCTAACAATCTGTTCCTATTCACAGGATTTTTAGGTCAACGTTTTAAACATACGAGTATTTAGAGAAGACTATATTGTACTTTATAGACCGTCATTGGGGGGCTTTTTTAAAATTTCGCTATCCTATAACCATATGGTGGCCATAAGAAAAGAATGGGTCAATGTGCTAACCATTAAAAACAAAGACAAAGAACACAGTCATGTTCATGTAGTTCTAGGTAGCAAAGTAGAGGGGTGCAAGATGTAGATAACTAACACTGAGTTCCCTCTTTACTGCATTTCTCCTCTAGGTTTCCCTGTTCTTTTTGCTTGGCTGTTCCTTCTCCTCTCCAGGTGAATAAGATCTTACTGTCAATCCAATTTAACCCTTTCACACATAATCACATAAATTTATGAGATTATGTGGGAAGGATTGTATGGAGAGGGCTCAGGAGCTGAGCTGTCTCCATACACACCGTATGCTGACTGTATAATACAGTCAGCACCCACCGCTAACAGCTACGATCAGTGCCAACACCGATCGCAGCTGTTAACACTTTACATGCCGTGGTTAAGCGTGACCACGGCATCTAAAGTGCGCAGGCGCCATCCTTGCTGCCATCTTTGACTGATCGCCGCCCTCCGGATCGTCATCGGAAGGCAGCGATCAGATACCATGACAGGTGGGAGCCTATTGAAGGTTCCCAGGCTTGTCATTATGTCAGTTCTATTACATGTTGCCATAGACAGCGTGTAATAGAAGTGAATGGATTTTACTATTCACTGCAATATATTAGTATTGCAGTGAATAGTAAAAGCGATCAGACCCCCTAGGGCTCAAGGTCACTAGGGGGTCTGAAAATAAAGAAAATTTTTTTTTTTTAAAGTATAAAAAAAAACCCCCACAAAAAATATAAAAGTTCAAATCACCCCCCTTTCCCTAGATCACATATAAAAATAATTAAACAATAATAAACATAAACACATTATTTATCCCTATGCTCCAAAATGTCCGAACTATTAAAATATTAAAATATTTATCCCATACGGTGAACGGCATAGCAGGGGAAAAAAGTCAAAATAGCCACTTTCCCTCCTATAAAAAATGGAATAAAAAGACATCAAACCATAAGAACTTCCTCAAAATGGTATAAATAAAAACGCCATTTTGTCCCGCATAAAAAGACGCCTTAATAATTACACATAAATATGAAAAAGTTATAGGTATCAGAACATGGCGACACAATTTTTTTTTTTCTATTTTGCAAAGTTTAAAATTTTTTAAAAGGTATCAAAACATTGCAAATACTATATAAATTTGGTATCGCCGTGATCATACTGACCCACAGAACACAGGTAACATGTTATTTTTACCACATAGTGAACGTCGTAAAAACTAAACCCATAAGAATTTGGTGCAAATGCATTTTTTGTCCAATTCCACTTCATTCAGAATTTTTTTTACAGCTTCCCACTACATTGTACAGGATATTGAATGGTGCTATTACAAAGTACAGTTTGTCCTACAAACAATAAGCCATCATGTGACTCTGTGAACTGAAAAATGAAAAAGTTATGGCTCTTGAAATGGGGAGAGGGAAAAACGGAAATCCAAAAACAGAAATCGGCTGAGGCATGAAAGGGTTAAGTTACATTTTACATGGTTAAATGTATTTTTCATACTAATGACCCATCCACAGGATAGGTCATTAGTATGTGATCTCTGGGGTTCCTAAAACAGATCAGTTGCTCCAGAAGCTTCCACGTGCCGGAAACTGCTGCAATCGACGGGGAGTGTTCACAGGTTCCTCCTATTCAAGTAATAGGAGCGATGCAGCAGCCCTTTTCATTGCATAGCAGTGGATCTGGGAAAAGAAGTACTGCTCCTATTACTTGAATATTACTGCACTCACTCCCCATCCACTACAGCAGCTTCCAGTACCTGGAGGGTTCCAGAACAGCTGATCTGTACAGGGTCCAGGTGTCGGGCCCTCACAGATCAAATGTTGATTATTTATGCTGTGGGTAGGTTATCAGTCTGAAAAATGCAATTGGGGCTGGAAAATCCCTTTTGAGTTATAGCTGTTTGTGTGTACATGAGGGAAGGGGACACTATGTTCAAGGCAACAACATCCTTGCAGTTATATGTCCAGAAAAAAGCAACATGTTCAATATAAAGGAATAAAACACAAATACATAATTTCATCATGCAGAGTTGTATAACACTGTGCTTGATACTCTATGTGCGGTTTGAGTAGTTAGCTGTGCAAAGGAAAATTTTTTCCCACAATGTGTACCTTGGCCTCCTTTTTGTGAATCTCATACATTTATTTTTGTTGGTGGCAAAATGGCAACTATCCTCCAACTTCCTGAAATGTTTCATTAATATAATAATTTTCCCTTCTGCGTGTTCATTACTAGTATTTTCATTATTCTTTTCCTTAGCCAGTTCTTGAAGAAACACTCCTTTAACAATATTTGTGCCCTGCTACAGGGAAAGCAGAATAAGAGGGATGCTTAACCTGCAGTTGATTGTGTTATGGCTATACACCAGAATGTGAGGAGGAGGAAGACATAGAGCAAAATATTAGGATATACAGTATAGAGACTTCTTTATATACTGAAATGTTTAAAAATCATTATGCAAATGCAATTTTTCTTTTCAAGCACCCATGTTTTTAAAAAATATTTTTGTCTGAAGAACGGTAGTTTTTAGTAATAACATAAAGGGGTACACATGATCTGGTACATAACATTAAGGGGTACTTTTGACCAGGTCACCCTTTGAGTGCTTTTAGTGCTTTACTATTTTTCTTGAAATAGTTTTTTTGTAACAAAAATAAAAAACAAAAATCATAGATATACATAGCGTATCAGAATTGTTGCCAATCACTATTATATGTAAGCAGTATGCAGTAAAATTATTTTAAAAAAAACAGGGCAGGGGGCAGGCAAAATGAGGAGAAGGAAAAACACTTGTGCAAATACTAACAATAAGAATTTGGGAAGAAACAGCAACACTTCTGGTTTTGGTGGTACCTCTAGAAGTTGCAAGATTGTTTTACTTCCTGAGAATTAGGATGAAGTTTTTGATTACATAGCTCGCTCATCTCAGTTAAAGAAGAATATTGCGTCCAAGAGTAATGTCATCTTGAGTAAGGCTTCTGTGTTTTCCTCCTCCTCCATAACACATAATTTACCGCAGGGATTTTCAGGACTGTCAACCATGTGTCCTTCACCTGCTGAGAAATGTATTTCTCCTAATTACAGCAGTCTTCTTCCTCTTTTTGATGAGCTGGATGAGAACAGTCAGCATTGTTTTCAAGTAGAGGAGGAAGACAAGATTGGTGGTGGTGGAGGTAGTAGTGGCAGGGGGTGAGGTATTATTACTGGTAGCCCTTCTGGTAGGGAAAGTAGGGGGAATCTGGAGGTGGAAATTATGAGGGTGTGCAGGAATCCCATGGTCATGATGTGTCAGAAAAAAGCAGGGAAGAAGATGACATTGCCAATGATGATGATTCTTTTTGCAGATAGGACCTGGCAACTGGGTTGGGGGTGACAAAATGACATCAGATGAAGAGAGTGATGATAGTAACGATTCCAGCCAATGCATAGAGTCCCAACATCCAAAAAGCCTGCCTGGGGCAAACTTATGGGAAGCTGGAGGGGTGGGGGTGGTGGCACTGGTAGTAGTAGTGGCAGATATGTTTCTAAGTGCAGAAGACCACCCTGCTTCTTCTCCCTGTGATCTTCCTTGTAGGCAGACCCCATGGTTGTGTAATAACCCACATGGTTGTTAACTCGCATCTGACCAATAAACTAATTTTGTCTAAGTCTGTTGTGCAATACAGCAATTTCATCTGTATACACAGCTTTTAGGCATACTTTTTACTGACAAAACAATCCTGTTAATAAAAAATCCTTTGTTAAGAACTTAATTTGGGGCAGTTCCATAGACAGTGACTGGAAAGGAAGAGAGCATGCTAAGACTGAAGCTCCAGTCGGAATAGGAACGCAACTGATCAAAATGTTACTCCCAAAACATTCCAATTAAAATTAAACCTTGAGTAAAACTATTTGAGGGAAAACCCTTCATAATAAAACTGATTATAATTTATTGTTTACATATTCATTGTATTCTACCTGACGAGATTTTTAAAATTAATATTGATGTACTGAAGTTCCTGGGGATAGATAAGAACCAGTAAATCAGTAAACAAATTACTACCTCTAAAAAAGAATTATTAGTTCAGAAACAGTAGTAGATAATTGTAGTAGGAAAGATTAAGAAGCCCCGAAAACTAGAATTCATAGAATAGCAGGATATAGCCTCTGGTTACTTTTACTAATTTATAAGCAAATTGGTTAAAATTACTTACTGATTATAGTATGGAACCGTATCTCAAAAGGAGGCAGGGACTCTTTGCATCATGGCAGGGGCGCACCGCTAATGAGGCGAAGTGAGGCGGCCGCCTCGGGCGGCACTGTCCGGGGGGGGGCGGCATTTTTACTATTTAATGTAAACCAGCCCAGGACAGGCCGCTTTAAAAAAAAAAAAAAAAAACAGAGCTGAGCGCGGCCTGTCCTGGGCTGGTTTACAAGACGTCGCATCTCAGCGCAGGCGGCGATACAATGACGTCATCACGCCGCCTACGCTGAGACACAGACGTCGCGGACAAGAAGAGGAGGCGGCGGCGGCTGCATCAAGGCATCGCAGGTGAGTATAGCTTTTTTTTATATATATAAATAGGCCGTAACCTGTTGGAGTATCCCCGGCAGGTCAGGGCCTATTTATTTACCTCCCCGCGTCTGCTTGTGGCCGCCCCCGCTTTCCCTTCTGCTATGGGCCGCAGAAAGGGAAGTGGATGCCGCTGTGAGCGGCCGCGGGGATCGGTAAGTTAGGCCTCGGGCCGCAAATACTACTATTATTATACTCCGGGGTCTATTCAGACCCCGGAGTATAATAATCGGAGGCCTAGGGTTGGTGAGGGAACATAAAAACCAGTGTTACTCACCTCCTGCGATCCGATGTAACTCCGAGAAGGCTTGAGTCCTCTGGTGACGTCATCAGGTCGCGTCGCTGGCCTGATCACGTGACGTGTGTGCGCAATTAAACAGGACCGAAAGCTGCAAGGAGTGCACCAGTGTCCAGGATAGGTAAGTAACTCTGGTTTTTATGTTTGTATTCTCCCCTGGGTCTCCAATCATTATACTCTGGGGTCTGAAAAGACCCCAGAGTATAATAATAGTTCATGGGTCGGCCACTATGGGGCATAATACCCTGTGCAGGGACCACTGTAGAGCATAATACCCTGTGCAGGGGCCACTCTGGAGCATAATACAAGTGCAGGGGCCACTATATAGCATAATACCGGGTGCAGGGGTCACTATGGAGCATAATACCAGTGCAAGGGCCACTATGGAGGATAATACCAGTGCAGGGGCCACTATGGAGCATAATACCAGTGCAAGGGCCACTATAGAGCATAATACCAGTGCAGGGGCCACTATGGAGCATAATACCGTGTGCTGGGGCCACTGTGGAGCATAATACCGTGTGCTGGGGCCACTGTGGAGCATAATACCATGTGCAGGGGCCAATATGGAGCATAATACTGTGTGCACGGGCCAATATGGGGCATAAAACTGTGTGCAGGAGCTGCTGTGAAACATAATACCGTGTGCAGTGGCCAATGCGGGGCATAATACCATGAGCAGGGACCACTATGGAGCATAATACCGTGTGCAGGGGCCGCTGAGAGGCATAATACAGTGTGCAGGGGCCGCTGCGGGCCATAACACTGTGTAATACTGTGTGCAGGGGCTGCTGTGGAACATTATAGTGTGTATAAATGGGGCGCTATAAACATGGGCTATGGCACCTGTTTATATTATATGCAGTCTGTTTATAGTGACCGTGTGATGTAATTGTAGCCTTGTCACATACTGTAGACATGTACAGGACGAGGCTGCAGTTACATTACATGGCCGCTATGAGATGAATTACACTATGTAAACAGAGAAGCGGTCACAGCGCTTACACAGGTACCATTCAAACAGCTGGTCAGTGGGGGTCCTTGAACCCCACTGATTAGTTTATTAATGACCTGAAAAACCTTTTAATTAGTTAACACCTGGGTTATTATTAATAAGGGGCACTATTTATACAGGGTACACACGGACATTATTAATATAAAGATGCACTTGGGGGTATTATTCATTATGGGGGGTTATATCATATTATATAATTGGGGGTAGCAGCAGAATGGGGGCTTTGTGTAGGTGAGGACAATGTGGGTTGGATGCCTGGAAAAGTGAGGAGCCAAAGATGTCTGTGTTGCAACCTTTACAGAGACAAGTCACAGCTGGAAGAAGTGGTCATGGCGGTCCAGAGGGAAGAGAAGGGAAATGTGAAGGATTAGTCAGAGACGTCACCTGTAAGTCACAGAATGTTACTGCACTGTATTCACCTAAATGATAGAGGATAAATACCTGATTGATGGGGGTCTGTCTGCTGAGACCCCCACTGAGCCTGAGAATTGGGTTTTTTCCCCCACTAGGTGGGAATCCAGCCTGGCTTCAGCCATATATATAGGTGTGTCACTTGGTGGATGGACGAACCCGCGTGGCTCTCATTCACTTCAATGGGAGTGCCAAAGATAGCCGAAGTCCAGTACTCAGCTATCTGCGGGGCTCCTATTATAGAGAATGGGGGCCACGTGGGCTCGTCCATCCACCAAGCAGAAGATATGCGAAGTTACTTTCATTGTTAATGCCGTGTTGTTGATCTGATACTGAAGTAATACAGGAAGAAGAATTCTTAAAAACTGTTTTATAACTTTGTGTATTGTGTATATTGTGCGACGATAACAGTGTGTTAAACTAGTAGCATGGAATCTCAGTTTTTTTTTGTTTTTTTTTTTTTTGGGGGGGGGGGCGTCTTTCTATAGTCCGCCTCAGGCAGCAAAGAGGCTAGGTTCACCACTGCATCATGGATAGCTATTATGCTAACAGTCCCTCTCCCAACATACTGTTGGGGCTGGTAAACTGGCTAACACATGGACCGTCAATATCAGGTCATCAAAATCAGATCTGTATGGTGTCAATACACAGCACCCCACCAATCAACACATTGAAGTAAAATCGGTACTGAGATGAGCGCTGCTTCAGGTTCTAGGCAAATGAGGTCACGTTCATGAGTTACATGGCCTGATTGCAAATCAGTCCTACTGAAGTGAATGATCTTGGGCTGCAATACCAAGTAGAGCCACTATACAATGTACAGTGATGTGCTTGGTATTAATTAGAAAGGGACATTGTGCTCATTCAAGCAAGGTGGCTTCTTCCAACAGGTGTTCCTTAGAGGAGGTGCCAAGTATTGGACACCCACTACCTGATATTGTTAACCTATATTTAAATAGGTCTTCAATATCATCATACTGGAAAACCCCATTAACAATAATTTATATACCTGACTATCTTTATTAAAGGAATCGTGATCGCTCCTTGGGCCTCAAAAGTACCAGATATATGACTTTTATAAATGAAACATTTAGGTCAGGTATAGTAGGTGGTAATTGTAGTTGTATAGTAGTTCAGATGGCAGATTTGGAATTCTTGAAAACTAAAGTTCATAATGTTGCATGTTATGTCCTCTCCCTTTCTTCCCTCAATTGTATCTAAGTTTGTTCAGGATTAATTTTACCAAAAATGATAGAAATTTCATCTTTATTGGAGATGAACATGACTGCTAGTTAGTAATAGCAAGTTACTAATATTTTAAGGAATGTAGCAGAAAAGTGCAAAACTTACAATACATTACAAAGATCGATTATATTGCATTTTTACATTGCCATGAGTAAAGTTCATGAGTTTCAGAATTTTGGGTTTATCTAATGTCTGCTATGTGCAATGAAGATACAGTGCTGGCCAAAAGTATTGGCACCCCTGCAATTCTGTCAGATAATACTCAATTTCTTTCAGAAAATGATTGCAATCACAAATGCTTTGGTAATAATATCTTCATTTATTTTGCTTGCAATGAAAAAACACAAAAGAGAATGAAAAAAAAAGTCAAATCATTGATCATTTTACACAAACCTCCAAAAATGGGCCGGACAAAAGTATTGGCACCCTCAGCCTAATACTTGGTAGCACAACCTTTAGACAAAATAACTGCGAACAACCGCTTCCGGTAACCATCAATGAGTTTCTTACAATGCTCTGCTGGAATTTTAGACCATTCTTCTTTGGCAAATTTCTCCAGGTCCCTGAGATTTGAAGGGTGCCTTCTCCAAACTGCCATTTTGAGATCTCTCCACAGGTGTTCTATGGGATTCAGGTCTGGACTCATTGCTGGCCACTTTAGAAGTCTCCAGTGCTTTCTCTCAAACCATTTTCTAGTGCTTTTTGAAGTGTGTTTTGGGTCATTGTCCTGCTGGAAGACCCATGACCTCTGAGGGAGACCCAGCTTTCTCACACTGGGCCCTACATTATGCTGCAAAATTAGTTGGTAGTCTTCAGACTTCATAATGCCATGCACACGGTCAAGCAGTCCAGTGCCAGAGGCAGCAAAGCAACCCCAAAACATCAGGGAACCTCCGCCATGTTTGACTGTAGGGACCGTGTTCTTTTCTTTGAAGGCCTCTTTTTTTTTCCTGTAAACTCTATGTTGATGCCTTTTCCCAAAAAGCTCTACTTTTGTTTCATCTGACCAGAGAACATTCTTCCAAAAAGTTTTTGGCTTTCTCAGGTAAGTTTTGGCAAACTCCAGCCTGGCTTTTTTATGTCTCTGGGTCAGAAGTGGGGTCTTCCTGGGTATCCTACCATAGAGTCCCTTTTCATTCAGAAGCCGACGGATAGTATGGGTTGAAACTGTTGTACCCTCGGACTGCAGGGCAGCTAGAACTTGTTTGGATGTTAGTCGAGGTTCTTTAGCCACCATCCGCACAATCTTTCGTTGAAATCTCTCGTCAATTTTTCTTTTCCGTCCACATCTAGGGAGGTTAGCCACAGTGCCATGGGCTTTAAACTTCTTGATGACACTGCGCACGGTAGACACAGGAACATTCAGGTCTTTGGAGATGGACTTGTAGGCTTGAGATTGCTCAGGCTTCCTCACAATTTTGCTTCTCAAGTCCTCAGACAGTTCTTTGGTCTTCTTTCTTTTCTCCATGCTCAATGTGGTACACACAAGGACACAGGACAGAGGTTGAGTCAACTTTAATCCATTTCAACTGGCTGCAAGTGTGATTTAGTTATTGCCACCACCTGTTATGTGCTACAGGTAAGTAACAGGTGCTGTTAATTACACAAATTAGAGAAGCATCACCTGATTTTTCAAAGGGTGCCAATACTTTTGTCCACCCCCTTTTTTATGTTTGGTGTGGAATTATATCCAATTTGGCTTTTTGACAATTCTTTTTGTGGTTTTCCATTGAAGACAAATTAAATGAAGATATTATTACCAAAGCATTTGTGATTGCAATCATTTTCTGGAAGAAATCGAGTATTATCTGACAGAATTGCAGGGGTGCCAATACTTTTGGCCAGCACTGTATGCTACCTTTCTTTATCTTACCGTTTAACATTTTTTTAGCATTAATACTATATATCTGACTTCTATCTTTTTAAATTCATTCCCGCCACAGCCATTTTTAGTAACACAGACAATAATATAGTAACATAGTAAATGAGGTTGGATGAAGACACAAGTCCATCGAGTCCAAGCTATAACCCCTACAGTAATGACCCAGAGGTTGGAGAAAAACCCATGAGTTTGATGCCAAATGCCTCATGTCGGGGGAAAGAAGTCCTTGCCAACTCCAAATCTGGCAATCCATATGAAACCCTGGATCAACTTGTCTTTACCAAAAATCTAAAACTTGCAACCTGTAATAATTTTGCTTTAAAAAAAAAAAAAAAAAATTCCCAATCACAACCTCACTTGACAGTGAGTTCCATAGTCACACTGCTCTTACAGTAAAGAATCCCTGACTATGATACTAGTGAAATGTTCTTTCCTTTCAATATAGTTAACTATATTACTAGGAGTACGTCTCCCTAAACACACTTCAGGCTGGCAAATCGGGCACACACACCGACTGAGCTTCATGGATGAAACTCGGCCGTTTAAATTTAGGGTAACACCCGTACATACATATGACAGTATTCCCAGATATCTTGCTTACGTTTGTCTCAGTTTATCATCCACCACTTGATAACAAGTCCTTAAAGTCTCCAGCATGAGTGTCAATTGCAAAGTCACAAAAACAGCTTTTTCAAGGGTATGATAGTGCTCAGCAAATTGTTCCCGACAATGCAATGTCATTTGTTTGATACTGAGTTCTGGTGATCAAATATCTTTAAACTATAATTTTGCTAATTTAAGAACATTTATCAAACTTTTTCTTTCGGGTTATAAGAAATACTGTATGTTTGCAGACACATGTTATTTTTGTATTCATTGCATACACACTTCTGTCAGGGACATGTCTGCTTTTATTTCCAGGTGTCGTATGGATATGATCCTGTGCCTGTCAGCTGTGTTATCCTTTGCAGATACAATGAAAAAACACAGTGCCCTGTAGTGTAGTGTTTACCTGTCTGTATTCTATTGGATTGTATGTCATCAATAACATCCATATCCAGGCTTAAAAGTGCTCGTATTGGTTTGAACGTGAAGAAATACATTTTGGATATTTTTTATCATATGTAACAGAGTTTACAAACTGACCATTTAGCACACATTTAGGTGAAATTAATAATCATTTAGTAGAGATGTAATATCAAATTGCTAACCATAGTCGATGTTTTAGGTCACTAGCAGAAATTTTATATATTGTTTATTAACCAATAATCCCTGTCCTAACATATCCTATTCATTTTGTCAGTTAAGCACAGACTTAACAAACTCATTTTTGCAGCTGCGTATACTCTCCAGAAACCTGCAGCTAGAGACCAGTATGTGCCATGAAATTCTCATTTCTCTCGAAAGGTAAATCACCTGTCCTAATAATAGAAGTAATAAAAGTACTGGTATTTTACAACGCATTACAATGCATTAGCATTGCAGTGTATTGTATAATTGGTGTGACCCCCCTGTGGTTCAAGACCTCAGATGGCCTAAAGATAAAAAAAAATTATATAAAAAATTCAAATCACACCCATTTTCCTAGAACACACATAAAAATATTTTCTCCATATCAAAATTCCCCAAAATCAACTTAGAAGTAAACTGTCATAAAAATTTTAAAAAAAAGTGATTAAAGCAACAGACATTCCACAAAATGGTATAAATAAAAAGTACACATTGACCTCACAAAAAAGACATCTTATGCATGCCGTTATACAGAAATAAAAAAAATATCGGTGTTAGAATATAGCAAGTCCAAGAAATGTAGTTTATTTTTTTTGCAAAGTTTCGTATATTTTTAAGGAGTTAAAACATAAAAAAACTATATAAATTTGGCATCCCTGGAATCATACCGACCCATACAGGTGATATGTCATTTTGGCTGCACAGTGAACTGCACAAAGCCTGTAAGACGCAGTTTTTCTCCAATTCCATTCCTTTCTGAATTTTTTGCCATTTTCCCAGTACATCATACAGAATATTTAATGGTACCATTGCAAAGTACAATTTGTCCCACAAAAATTAAGTGCTCATACAGCTCTGCAAACAGAAAAATAAAAAAGTTATGGATTTTGGAAGGCAGGGAGTCAAAAATGGAAATTGAAAAATGGCTGCTGCGTGAAGGGGTTATATTAAAAAAAAAAAAAAAAAATACTCACCTGTCCCTGGTCTCTGATGTCCTCTGCATTTTATGTTGAGGAGAGCACTATGATTTTTCCACCAGAAGTCCTGTACCGCAATCAGTGGCCAGAAAGGACCCGCAACGTCACTCTTATACGTCTTTCTATGTTGCCCTTAACAACCACGTGTGGCGCACATCTTCCATTGGTAAAGCCTTCCCTGGCCTATTGTGTGATTTGTACAATTCTTGGACAACCCCTTTAAGAATAAAGTACCTGCAAGCGTCTATTGGCTAATAGGAGTCACATGAATGCTATCCTCTGATAATGGCTTATAACAGCGAACAGTAGTTAGTGAGTGAATGCTAAAATTCTCTGATAATGGTGTATGTGAGTGAGAATATTAAGAATAAAGTACCTAAAAGCTTCTATTGTCTAATACGGGTCACGTGAGTGCTGTTCTCTGATAATGGCTGATAACAGAGAGCAAGTGTGAGTGAGTGCTGCAATCCTAAGATAATGCTGTATTTCGAATGAAGGACTTGCGAGCTTCTTTTAGCTAATACAGGTCATGTGATGTGATGTGTAAGCCAGTGGCGCTATATTTGCTTTTGTCAATATCTTGGGAATGGTGGGTTCTAGAGAGCTGAAACCTGGCCTAAAATAGGGTGCAGATTAGTCCAGTGATTTGTCTGTGCATAAAGAACAGACATCAGACAGACAGACAACAGAAATTAATTTTTATATATATGAGATAAAGCAGCCATCAGTTGTCTGCATGAAGTATATGAGATGCAATCTCATAGAATGCACTACATTGAAGCTGAATGGTTCATGGGAAGGAAACCAACAAGCGAACCAGATAGGATGTTGTGGGCATGGACCAGGTATTAATAGAGGGGTTTTAGGTGCATCATGATGCTTTCTATGGGACAAGGAAGTAAGAGGTTATAACAGAGGTTTGAAGGGACCAAAGAGCTGTACTGATAGGTAGACTGAACGCCATAAGTTAATGACCATATCAGTGCTATAATAAAAGGTATAAAACGCATACATATTAATGTGTGATATAGGGGCCCCCCACAGGGAACCTATAGAGGGTTGTACGTACTGTCCAGAGCTAAGGAAATATCTAAGGTCTCTATCTCTTGAGTGTGAACACTATGGGGTAGATGATAGTGACAGTACAGGTAGTTATCACAATTCTTTTACATTGTACTGTATGTGCAATACTGCTTTTACATTTCTACTGTAATATATTAGTTGAGCTGCCCTTACAATAACTCCACACCATGGTATATCTAGTGATTCAGTACTGGAAGTCAGACACTGTATAGTCTATATCTGTTTGAATATAAAACAAAAGACAATCTTACATCTTCAGTCTTTCTTTTTTTTTATAACAGCAGGGCCTCTACATAACCAGGTTTTCTTCAATACTTGGTTTATGTGTCTGACTGCCAACGTATCTGCATGATCTAGTGCTTGGAGGGGTGGCAACAGCTAAGATACTTCTATAGATGTTGTGCTCTGAGCGCAAAACCTAAAGGTGAGCAGAACTGACACCAAGCTGTCGGATTTCCTTTAAATCCATTACAGTGAAGCGATCACCTTCTCATCTTTTCTAACTAACCTGCTGTCCAGTGAGGGGAACACACAGGCAATGCACTGTATGTGAGCACGCTATGTCTGGCATTGAAAGGGGCACACTGAGACTAACTCTGTCTGAAGGCACATAGATTGGCTACAGCATGTAGTACAAGGTACAATATGACTTCTCCTATAAATTATTGAGAATTTAAAGACCCCTTGGCATGGTATAGCCAGCATTTTACATATTTTTATATTTTAGGTAGAAAAAATAGACTATCACCAATGCCAGTTACATGGAGTGATGCTCATCTACTCATCTCTATGAAGAATTCTTTTTTTCTGTATTTTTGGTATTTGAACAATCTTTCTGGGAATATTCTATCAAGGGAACATTGTTTGCGGATGAAAGCTCTTTTTATAATGTGAGGCACAGAGTAATTCCTTCCAATCAATGACGTTATATCTTCAGCTGGCTAAAATGACCATTCATTGTTAAATTTCACTCACCAAATGGTTGTTATGGTTGAAATCATCTTTTTTCTTCAACTTTAGTCTAATGTGCATGAGCAACTGTCTACTGTTGTATTGTCATGAAAATCCTAAAATATAGTACTGTATATTCACATTTAATAAAAATAACACTAATAGTTTTCTGATATTATCTCTAACATCTCTGGTCTATCAAGAACATCTATATACAATAGAGAATAATGAGCAATCATATTTTTATTTCTGCTTCCACTAGTATAAACTCTACTTCTGTTTAATGAATTTTAGCTACTAATTATTAATAAAATGTGATTTGATTTATATCTCACTAACAATTATAGTCAGGCACTTTCTATCTAAACTAATAACAAATAGTTTATGCCTTTTATTGAGCGTCTAGCATAGGTAAGCATGCAGTCTACACAATCTTGTCCCTTAAATGTGTAGTTCAGGAGCAGATATACCATTGGTACAACCTGTGCAGCCACACAGGGGCCCAGTAGGTTAGTGGACCTTAATTAGTTAACAGCAACTTTCTACTGTCTATTTGATTTGGGGTAAATGCCTATGTTAATAAACTTCATGGCAAATGGTGACTGGTGGATTGTTAGAGACCTATAAAGGGTGTGCTCTATGTTGAGATGATGAAAAACTAGGCTCCAATAATTAATCTTGAGAACTGAGGCCCTCAGTTGTCTATGTCTACCTCAGAGTAGTTGCTTACCTCTCTTGATCCCCAGTTTAACCGCTTGAGAACATTGGTGATTTTCCATATATTCCATTTAGTTTTTTCCACTGTCTTCCAATTGCCCAATCTTTTTAATCTTTCTTTCAACATAACTCTACAACGGCTTATTTTTTATGGGACAAGTATTTTCTAATAGCGCCATTTTGCACTCGATGTTTTTTTGTTGTTTGTTTATATGGCATTTACTGTGTGGTAAAATGACCGAGTCAGTATGATTTAACAAAATATATAGTTTTTTTTATATACTTTCCTAGTTCAAAAAAATAAGAGTTTGAAAAAAAAGAATTGCTTTGCATTCCCATATCCTGACAGTTTCAAGTTCCACCTTTTTCAATATTTCCATCCGTATAAGTATTTTTTGCAGGCTAAGCTGGTACCATATTGGAGTACATATGAATGTACAGTGGGGAAAAAAAAAGTATTTAGTCAGCCACCAATTGTGCAACTTCTCCCACTTAAAAAGATGAGAGAGACCTGTAATTGACATCATAGGTAGATCTCAACTATGAGAGACAAAATGAGAAAACAAATCTAGAAAATCACATTGTCTGATTTTTTAAAATAATAAGTATTTGGATATATAACAAAAGTTCATCTCAATACTTTGTTATATATCCTTTGTTGGCAATGACAGAGGTCAAACATTTTCTGTAAGTCTTCACAAGGTTGGCACACACTGTTGCTGGTATTTTGGCCCATTCCTTCATGCAGATCTCCTCTAGAGCAGTGATGTTTTGGGGCTGTCGCTGGGCAACACGGACTTTCAACTCCCTCCAAAGGTTTTCTATGGGGTTGAGATTTGGAGACTGGCTAGGCCACTCCAGGACCTTGAAATGCTTCTTACGAAGCCACTCCTTCGTTGCCCTGGTGGTGTGCTTGGGATCATTGTCATGCTGAAAGACCCAGCCACATTTCATCTTCAGTGCCCTTGCTGATGGAAGGAGGTTTGCACTCAAAATCTCACAATACATGGCCCCATTCATTCTTTCACGTCTGGCACTGCAGGATCTGAGTCCCTGGTGGCTTAGTGTGTTACTGATGGTAGCCTTTGTTACGTTAGTTCCAGCTTTCTGCAGGTCATTCTTTAGGTCCCCCCATGTGGTTCTGGGATTCTTGCTCACTGTTCTTGTGATCATTTTGACCCCACAGGGTGAGACCTTGCGTGGACCCACTGATCGAGGGAGATTATCAGTGGTCTTGTATGTCTTCCATTTTCTAATTATTGCTCCGACAGTTGATTTCTTCACACCAAGCTGCTTGACTATTGCAGATTCAGTCTTCCCAGCCTGGTGCAGGTCTACAATTTTGTTTCTGGTGTCCTTCCACAGCTCTTTGGTCTTCACCATAGTGGAGTTTGGAGTGTGACTGTTTGAGGTTGTGGATAGGTGTCTTTTATACTGATAACAATTTCAAACAGGTGCCTTTACTACAGGTAATGAGTGGAGGGCAGAGGAGCCTCTTAAAGAAGAAGTTACAGGTCTGTGAGAGCCAGAAATCTTGCTTGTTTGTAGGTGACCAAATACTTATTTTCCACCATAATTTTTAAATAAATTCTTAAAAAAATCAGACAATGTGATTTTCTAGATATGTTTTCTCATTTGGTCTCTCATAGTTGAGGTCTACCTATGATGTCAATAACAGGCCTCTCATCTTTTTAAGTGGGATAATTTACACAATTGGTGGCTGACTAAATACTTTTTTCCCCACTGTATTTGTTTATTTGTTTTTGTTTTTTTATAGTGAAAGTGCATGGAAAATCTTGAATTTCTCACTGTGGTCTTCTTCCTTTCCAATATTCACCATACAGGATAAATACTTTTGTTGTAATATTTTAAAGGGGTTTTCTGGGCATTTTTTTTTTAAATGTCTGTTACTGCTATTAATGGGTTAATAAATGCACCCATATACCTTTAGCCGTGTTTTGAGTGATTTCTGGGTATCTCTGGGAGCTCCTGGTATCTCCTGCATTTGTTTACATGGTTCAGCTTCCTGCTATGTAACTTCCACATTAAACCCTCTCACCTCACTCCTCCCCTCCTTCCTCACTCCCTCCCTCTTCTCTCTCTCCCTCCCTCCCATACACCCTCTCCCTGTCTCTCTAGCAATCCCGCCCTTCCCTACCTACTCAGCCAACCCCTGACCCAATTATATACTTACCTGTCTTCCTTCCATGGCTTCTTCCTGGGGGACAGCACCTCCTTCTTTACTGATTCTGCAGGTGTGCACTCTTCTCCCAGAGCTGCTCTGTGCTCTGCAGCAATGATCCACCTCTACAGCACATGTGTGGGAGCTGTGCAGTAGAGGTGGATTATTGGCAGCAGTACGCAGAGCAGCGCTGGGAGAAGAGCGTGCACCTGCAGAATCAGTAAAGAAGGAGTAGCCATTCCCCAGGAAGCATGGAAGGTAAGTATAATGGGGTGGATGGGGGGGGAGTAGTTGTGACGATCCATTTCTGGAAATGGGGGAAACGGTTCGTAACCGTATAATCAGAAAATATACATTTTTAATTAATTATGTTATTTAGAAAGTAGGAGGGTGGAGTGTGTTTAGATTAGTGTAGGGATTTCCAATTATACCGGATAATCCCTTTAATTATTGAAGCAATTCTGATTGAATATATAGGTGTTTTGAATTTTTAATTATATTTTTTAATTTATAATCTTTTATTTTTTGCATTTTATTTCTTGTCTCTCAGGAAGTGTAATAATAGCACTTCTGGTTCAGACCAAACAAGTTCAGACCCTGCACAGTTCCAGAAAATACGGTCTGTTTTTCCCTGTACTGTATCTAGGAATCGCTGTCTCACTGTAGACTACTGTCCCATAATGATTACAGTACAGGACAGTAGTTCCACAGTGAGGTAGTGACTATAATAATAATAATAATTAATAATAATAATAATCCTTTAATAGTCCCAGCATGGGGAAATTCAGTGTGTTACAGCAGCAAAGATAAGCAGATACAAATACAACATATACAAGAATGTTCCAAGTTAAGAGGCATTTCATTGATAGTAGACAGACAGATAAGAGGTAGCGGGGGGGGGGGGGGGGAGGGGGGATATTTCAGTTCTCTGTGTATAATGATCTCCGCTTAGGTCGGTGTTGGTTGCACAGCCTAACCGCGGTGGGAGGAAAGACTTCCGATAGCGCTCCTTCTCACACTTAGGACGAAGTAGTCGGTCACTGACAGTACTGCCCAGTGCTATCACAGTCTCATGCATCGGATGGGAGTTATTCTCCCTCATGGAGCACACCACGGACAGTATCCTTCTGTCACCCATCACCTGCACCGGGTCCAGTGAGTTTGCCAGGACAGCGCTGGCCCTTCCACCTTGTCAAGTTTATTTCTATACCTGGTTGATATACTGCTCCCCCAGCAGGCCACTCCGAAGAAGATGGCTGATGCCACTACAGAGTTGAAAAAAGTCCTAAAAAGTGCCCCCTGGACTCCAAAGGCTCTCAGCCTCCTAAGCAGGTAGAGCCTGCTGTGGCCCTCCATGTGATCTGCTCAGTCCAGCTTATTATTAATTATAATCAGATTATAATCTGTGAATTTTCAGTTCTTGTATAACACCATGTCTGAAGAAGAGAGCCAGTACTCTTGAAAGCTTACTTATAAATATACTCAGTTAGCCTCTAAAAGGTATCGCCTGATTTCTTCACTCTTCCACTCCTAAAAAGTGGACATCCAGTGGACGGGCATCAAGATTGTCAAGTACCTGGGTGTGCTCCTTAATTTATACTCTATACACATGATCTTCAAAGGATTTTAGAGTCCTTAAAAAAACCAAAACAAAATGCAATCTAAGTAGAGAAGTTATTTACAACAGGTCAAAAAACAATCTGGAAAGTTGTGGTGCGTGACAGAGGGATCTGTTATCTGTTTGCTATGAGGTGGTGATTTGTGACCCTCACAGTTCATACATAGTGTGACATGAAGCTGGCATGAATATTAAGTCCAAATTGCAGAGTTTGAAATTTTTGCATAAACTTGTATTCTGATTCTTTCCTTTTCTCCTGCGTCTTAATATGTCCCATTAAAACCACAACCCGCAAATCTTCAATAGAGTGGTTTTCTCCGGAGAAATGTGCGGCCACTGGGAGATCGGTTCTGCTGTTGTTAATATTGGATCTATGTGAGTTCATTCGTTGACTAAGTCTCTGCCCTGCTAGCAAACAGATAACAGATCCCTCTGTTACGCACCACAACTTTCCAGATTGTTTTTTGACCTGTTGTAAATAACTTCTCTACTTAGATTGCATTTTGTTTTGTTTTTTTTAAGGATTCTAAAATCCTTTGAAGATCATGTGTATAGAGAATAAATAATCTGTGAATTTTCAGTTCTTGTATAATACCATGTCTGAAGAAGAGAGCCAGTACTCTTGAAAGCTTACTTATAAATATACTCAGTTAACCTCTAAAAGGTATCGCCTGATTTCTTCATTCTTCCACTACTTTCAATGGCTAACACGGTACAACATTATACTACTATCACTTTTTAGGAGGGCATCCGCATTTATGGAAGTCCACCACCATCTCCTTGGTCTTCTCAGCGTTAATCTTCAGGTGGTTCCACTGGCACCAGTCCAAAAAATCCCGGTTTAGTTCTCTGTACAGTCATGGCCAAAAGTTTTGAGAATGACACAAATATTATATTTTCACATGATCTGCTGCCCTCTGGTTTTTATGTGTGTTTGTCAGATGTTTTTATCACATACAGAAATATAATTGCATTCATATTATGAGTAACAGAAGCTTATATTGACAGTTAGAATGAGTTAATGCAGCAAGTCAATATTTGCAGTGTTGACCCTTCTTCTTCAGGACCTCTGCAATTCTCCCTGGCATGCTCTCAATCAACTTCTGGACCAAATCCTGACTGATAGCAGTCCATTCTTGCAGAATCAATGCTTTAATTTTGTCTGAATTTGTTGGTTTTTGTTTGTCCACCCGTCTCTTGATGATTGACCACAAGTTCTCAATGGGATTAAGATCTGGGGAGTTTCCAGGCTATGGACCCAAAATCTCTATGTTTTGTTCCATGAGCCATTTAGTTATCACCTTTGCTTTATGGCAAGGTGCTCCATCATGCTGGAAAAGGCATTGTTGAGCGCCAAACTGCTCTTGGACGGTTGGGAGAAGTTGCTCTTGGAGGACATTCTGGTACCATTCTTTATTCATGGCTGTGTTTTTAGGCAAGACTGTGAGAGAGCTGATTCCCTTGGCTGAGAAGCAACCCCACACATGAATGGTTTCAGGATGCTTTACAGTTGGCATGAGACAAGACTGGTGGTAGCGCTCACCTCTTCTTCTCCGAATAAGCTGTTTTCCAGATGTTCCAAACAATGGAAAAGGGGATTCATCAGAGAAAATGACTTTACCCCAGTCCTCAGCAGTCCACTCCCTGTACCTTTTGCAGAATATCAGTCTGTCCCTGATGTTTTTTCTGGAGAGAAGTGGCTTCTTTGCTGCCCTCCTTGAGACCAGGCCTTGCTCCAAGAGTCTCCGCCTCACAGTGCGTGCAGATGCACTCACACCTGCCTGCTGCCATTCCTCAGCAAGCTCTGCACTGCTGGTAGCCCGATCCCGCAGCTGAAACACTTTTAAGAGACGGTCCTGCCGCTTGCTGGTCTTTCTTGGGCGCCCTGGAGCCTTTTTGGCACCAATGGAACCTGTCTCCTTGAAGTTCTTGATGATGCGATAGATTGTTGACTGAGGTGCAATCTTTCTAGCTGCAATACTCTTCCCAGTTAGGCCATTTTTGTGCAGTGCAATGATGACTGCACGTGTTTCTTTAGAGATAACCATGGTTAACAGAAGAGAAACAATGATGGCAAGCACCAGCCTCCTTTTAAAGTGTCCAGTGGTGTCATTCTTACTTAATCATGACAGATTGATCTCCAGCCCTGTCCTCATCAACACCCACACCTGTGTTAATGGAGCAATCACTGAAACGATGTTAGGTGGTCCTTTTAAGGCAGGGCTGCAATGATGTTAAAATGTGTTTTCGGGGATAAAGTTCATTTTCTAGGCAAATATTGACTTTGCAAGTAATTGCTGTTAAGCTGATCACTCTTTATAACATTCTGGAGTATATGCAAATTGCCATTAGAAAAACTGAAGCAGTAGACTTTGTAAAAATTTATATTTGTATCATTCTCAAAACTTTTGGCCATGACTGTACTCCCTGTCATCGCCATCTGTGATGAGGCCTACTATTGCAGAGTCGTCAGAATACTTCTGTAGGTAGCAGTTAGATGAGTTGCACCTAAAATCTACAGTGTGAAGAGGAAAGGGGCAAGAACTGTACCCTGAGGTGCCCCCGGCTTACAGATCATGGTATCTGACACACAGTCCCGGGCTCTCACATACTGAGGTCGGTTTGTGAGGTAGTCTAGGATCCAATTGGAGAGGTGGTGGTCCACTCCATCAAGGCCCAGCTTGTCTCTCAGTAGCCCTGGCTGTATGGTGTTAAAAGCACTGGAGATATCAAAGAACATTATTCTCACCATGTTCCTTGGTTTCTCCAGGTGAGAAAGAGCTCTGTGCAGAAGGTGGATGATGGCATCATCTACCCCAATGCCCGGCCGATAAGCAAACTGGAGAGGGGCAATAGCGGGGCTCATTAGAGGGCGGAGATGTGTGAGAACCAATCTCTCTAAGATCTTCATCAAGTGGGATGTCAGTGCTACAAGTCTGTAGTCGTTGAGGTCCATAGGGTGAAGTAACTGGTACCAAACAAGAAGATTTCCATAATTTAGGGACTATTTCCCGCTTCAGGCTCATATTAAACATATATGTAATTATACTACACAGCTTATCCCCACAAGCCTTAATTAGCCTTAATAATAATAATAATAATAATAATAATATAATAATAATAATTTTTATTTATACAGTGCCAATATATGCCATAGCACTTTACAAATCAGAGGGGACAAATAAAGAAAAAAATAGATGTAGATAGGGCCCTGTTCTTGAGAACTTATATACTATGATACTGTGAATCATGGTGTCTGGACAAAGTGTAGTCTGAAAAATGTGGTCGATGTACAAACCATATTTTCTGGACCGAAATGTGCAGGGACCCTAACAGAACTAGCTCACTTGACTTGTTTCAGTAAGTGGCTTCTGAAAAGGTGGAATTTTTAAAAATGCGAGTTTAAAATGCTGCGGTATCAGATTAATAATGGAGAGATCCCCCCAAAACACTGTCAGGAGATCTGCATCAAAAAAAGCTGGGTCAAGGCTGGCACACACTGTAGAAAATAAACATTCCAGCAGGGATATATTTCTCCACTGCAATCACCGTATCAGCTTTTGTGGCAAGTCACCCCTACATTGCATCCCCAGCAACTGATTTTCCACTTTTCTTTACCTGAAATATTGCATTGAATATTAACATCTGGCACTTGATACTTGAAATTATACATAACGTACTGAAAGTTTATACCCATGCGGTGTTTAAAGAAATTTCAATAAAAGCCTAAGAAGCAAACCCAAAACTGGTGTACTGCTCTACTTTTGTTTCTTGTATGTTCGAACTGACATGAAAGTGAGTGTGAATGAGGAAATAGGGAATTAAGTCTCTGAGGATATTGAAACCTTGCGGATTGAAATAGAAAGAGAGGTTAAAACAGTAAACATTTACCTTTGGTGTAATCTATAGACCCCCTAATGTAACTTAAGAGATAGAAGATCAGGTATATAAACAAAAGGAGCGGGCAGCACAGTCAGGTACAGTAGTAATAGTAGGTTATAATAGCTACTTGGATATTGACTGGGGTCATGTTTCTGCTTCATCTGGAAATGGGAGGTTTTAGACTTCCTTTAAGTATATGAATGCAAATAAGAAAAATCAGAACAGTCCCCTAAATAATGGTGATGAGGAGTTCAGTGACTAAGAAAAGGCAGAGATAATGGGCTCAAATTAGCTTAATGTAAACATGGTACAACCTTAATTGCATAAACTACATGTGAACCAGACCAGATTGTTTGCACCCTGGAGTTCTGGAGAACTCAGATCAGTTATTTCTGTGCCCCTGGTAGTGTTTTTACTTCTGGTAGTGTGATGGAACTGCGACAAGGCTAATGCAGTCTCTATTTTCAAAAAGGGCTCTAGGCCTTCATCAGGTATTAATACACCAGTAAGCTTAACATCCATTGTGGGGAAACTCATTGAGGAGCTCCTAAGGGATTACATATGGTAGTATGTAATAGTAATAAAGCCATGTTTTCTGTAATATGATTTAAGTCCAGAAGTTGTCAGCCTGGCTTGTTTTAATGTGAAGAGGGTAGAAACCTAATCAGAGTGGCAGCTATGGGTATAGTGTTTTGGAAAAGGGTTTTCACTCTGTCCCTCACAGATGTTTAATATGTAAATAATGTTTAAAGGTTTAAAAAATATAGTTTGCCACTGGATTGCAAACTGGCCGTTTTTAGAGAGTTGTGGTCAGAAATTCCTTCTCATAATAGTCCCTAGTTATAATGGTGTATCCCAAGGTTCATAGCTCAGTCTACTGTTTAACTTTAATAATAAATAATAACTTATTTAATAATAAAGTTTGAATTAATGGTACTCTATTTTTGCAGATAGGATGGGGTGTGGCTCAGCACTTGGTCTTGAGTTTTTCAGGAGTAAAGAAGTAGGGTCCCAACCCGTCAGACATGTAGTTTATAAAGACTTCAGACTCCAAATAGTGATATATATTGCTTGTTTATTTATCACCAATCCGGTGTTTTCGCGTAGCATACAGGTTTATAGAGGTATCTGAACAACATATAATGTAGAGTTGTAAAGGTTTACAGACTCTCAAGACTCCACCTGGAAGGGGACAACAAAACTGGTCCGCCGACCAGAAAAAGAAATAACTTTGTTATAAAGCAGCTATGGAAAGAGCAGTTCTCCGCCTGTGCTCTTCCAGGTGGAGTCTTGAGAGTCTGATGAAGGCTTTATATAGGCCAAAAACGTTTACAACTCTACATTATACATTGTTCAGATACCTCTATAAACCTGTATGCTACTTATAAACACCGGATCGGTGATAAATAAACAAGCAATATACTGTATATCACTATTTGAAGTCTGAAGTCTTTCTAAACTATTTTTGCAGATGATACTAAACTATGAAGTACAGTGCAGTTATGTACTTCATAGGTTACAACAACCTGATAGACTAGGTGTTTGGGTATCCACTTGAGGTTTAATATGGACAGGGACAAATTTAGCTGTAACGCAACCCATGCAATTGCACAGGGTCCCATAGGTCAGTGGGGCCACACTGGGGTGGGCTGCATTATGGCTTTTTTCAAATTGATCTTTACCTATTCAATTACTCCAACATGTATCAAATTATATCACTGCTCACCGATTCTCTGGCTTGCCTCCGATTCGACTTCGGGGTTGCTGCATACCACATCCAGACACTAAACAATATCTGGATGTGGATGGGAGCCTGTAAAGGGGTCAGTATACTGTATGGCAGCCAACAAAAGGTAGATTATATTATATGGGAGCAAGTAAAGGGGGGCAATTAAGGGTACAATATACTGTGTAGGGGCCAGTAAAGGGGCAACATACAGTTGTGTTAAAAAGTTTACATACCCCGGCAGATTTTTCATTTTTTTGGCCTTTTTTCAGAGAATATGAATGATAAAACAAAAACCTTTTCTACACTCATGGTTAGTGGTTGGTTGAAGCCATTTATTGTCAAACTTCTGTGTTTTCTCTTTTTAAATCATAATGACAACCAAAAACATCAAAATGACCCTGTTCAAAAGTTCACATACCCTGGTGATTTTGGCCTGATAACATGCCAAGAAAACAAACCACATTCAGGTAGACCAACCAAAATTTCGGCCACAACTGCCCGGAAAATTGTTCGGGATGCAAAGAAAAACCCACATATAACATCAGCTGAAATACAGGACTCTCTGAAAACTATCGGTGTGGCTGTTTCAAGATGCACAATAAGGAGGCACTTGAAGAAAAATGGGCTGCATGGTCGAGTTGCCAGAAGAAAGCCATTACTGCGCAAATGCCGCAAAGAAACAGCACAGAGACAAGCCTCAAAACTTCTGGAACACGGTAATTTGGAGTGATGAGACAAAAATCAATCTTTTTGGCCACAACCATAAACGTTACATTTGGAGAGGTGTCAACAAGGCCTATGATGAAAGGAACACCATTCCTACTGTAAAGCACGGAGGTGGATCACTGATGATGTGGGGATTTGTGAGTTTCAAAGGCACAGGAAACTTGGTCAAAGTTGAAGGAAAGATGAATGCAACACGTTATCAGCAAATACTGGAGGCAAATTTACACTCATCAGCCAGGAAGCTGCGCATGGGACATACTTGGACGTTCCAACATGACAACGATCCAAAACACAAAGCCAAGTCGACCTGTCATTGGCTACAGCAGAAGAAAGTGAAGGTTCTGGAGTGGCCATCTCAGTCTCCTGACCTCAATATCATTGAGCCACTCTGGGGAGATCTCAAGCACGCAGTAAATTCAAGACAGCCCAGGAATTTACAGGAACTGGAGACTTTTTGCCAATAAGAATGGGCAGTTTTACCATCTGAGAAAATAAAGAGCCTCATCCACAACTACCACAAAAGACTTCAAGCTGTCATTGATGTTAGAGGGGGCAATACACGGTATTAAGAACTGGGGTATGTGAACTTTTGAACAGAGTCATTTTGATGTTTTTGGTTGTCATTATGATTTAAAAAGAGAAAACACAGAAGTTTGACAATAAATGGCTTCAACCAACCACTAACCATGAGTGGAGAAAATGTTTTTGTGTTATCATTCATATTCTCTGAAATAAGGCCAAAAAAACAAAAAATCTGCCAGGGTATGTAAACTTTTTAGCACAACTGGATAGTGTAGGGGCCAGTAAAAGGGACATTATACTGTGTGTGGGACAGTAAAGCGGGCTTTATACCATGAAGCAGTCCTGTGTAAAATATGGAGGCGCGCTGCATAGGTACTGGTAGCAGCATGCTACCCTATTTTGTTCAGAAGTTTTGACCTGCAAATGGAGGCAGTCCAGTTAAGGCGAGACATGGCCTATATATTTTGATTAGGGGCCTCCAATATGCCAAGTCTGTATGGATAAATGTAAAGTTATGCATCTGGGCATTAATGCAGCCACATCTAGAATATGCAGTTCAGTTATTAAGCACCATTTAATAGA
Organism: Leptodactylus fallax; assembly: GCA_947044405.1. NCBI lineage: Eukaryota > Metazoa > Chordata > Amphibia > Anura > Leptodactylidae > Leptodactylus > Leptodactylus fallax. The sequence goes on along the minus strand of CAMRHE010000192.1, from coordinate 1,046,212 downwards.
AAGGATGCCCTGGGATTAGAAAAGATACAACGGACAGCCATAAAACTGATAAGGGTCATGGAGGACCTCAGTTATGAAGAAAAATTTTATTAAATTTGTTTAGTTTTGAGAAGAGACGTCTAAGAGGGGAAATTAATAACCTATATAAATATACAAATGGTCCATGTAAAAATTATGATGAAAAAGCTGTTCCCTCTAAAACCCCCTCAAAAGACAAGGGACACTCCTTTTGTCTGGAATTTAAAAAGATTCAGTTTCCAGAGGCAACAAGACTCTTTCATCGTAAAAGTGAGAATGTATGGAATAGTCTAGCTCAGGGCTGCAAAAAAGCTTAGATGCATTCTTACAGGAAAATATAATTTATGCTTTTATTACTGCATAGAATCCTTGTTTGTTCATCCCTTCCCTTCCTCCACATGCTTTTTCATCCTTTAGGTAACCCCTTCCCGCCAGTGCCATTTTTCAGTTTTCGTTTTTCACTCCCTACCTTCGAAACCCCATAAATTTTTTTTTTTATTTTTCTGTTCACAGAGCCATATGAGGGCTTAATGTTTGCAGGACAAATTGTTCTTCATAATGGTACCATTTATTATTCTGTGCAATGTACTGGGAACTGGGAAATTGGAATTGGAGAAAAAGTGCATTTGTGCTATTTTCTTACGGGCTTCGTTTTTACAGCGTTCACTGTGCAGCCAAAATGACATGTCACCTGTATTCTATGTTTCGGTACAATTCTGGGGATACCAGGGATAAATATATATTAGTTTTATTTACAAAACAATTTTTTTTTTCGAAAATTTACCATACCATATTTACCATATTCTGACACCCATAACTTTTTTAATATTTTCATGTACGGAGATGCATAGGGAGCCTTTTTTTTTTGTGGGGCCAAATGTACTTTTTAGTTATACCTTTTTGCAGAATGGCTATTACTTTGATTACTTTTTATTCAAATTTTTATCAGAGGCTAAACAGCGAAAAAATGGCAGTTTGTCAATTGCTAATGCATTGCAATGAATTGCAAAATATTGGCACTTCTATTACAGGCTGCATAGAGCAGCCTGCCAAAGAGGGTGATGCCAGACAATCATAGGAGCCTTCCATAGACTCCTGGCTGTCATGGTAATGGGACGCTGGTCCTGGAGCTCGCTTCGGGTACTGGAGACCCATGGCAAAACTGTTGCGCCCGTGCGTTTCCGGCAAAATGGAGCCTCGGTCAGCTTTGACCAAGGTGCCAGGAAACTTAAAGGGGTATTCCCATGAACATAATCATATCTATATTTGTAGATAATTAAAAGTTTAACTTTTTTGCATATATAAGTAGTTAAAAATTCTGCAGATTTTTTAAGATTTTCCCTAACTATCGAAATGGTGACAGCCTGTTGTCTTGATCGGTTGCCAACGAAGTCTGGGACTTCTGAAACACCCAGCCGTGATTTTCTTATTGTAGCTGGGTTATCAGGCAGGGACACTACATGTAGGAGAAGATATCCCGACCACAATAAGGAAATCTTTGGTGTTTTTCTGACCTTAGAAAGGTCCTGCATTCATGGTCGTATCCATTGGTAACCGATCACGACAACAAGACTGTAACTACAAGATATTTAGCAAAAATCTTTAAAACTCTGCAAAATGTAAAATTATTTATATTTGCAAAAATGTTTAACTTTTAATTATCTACAAATTTAAAAATGGTTATGTACATGGGAATACCCCTTTAATTCCCACAATCAGTGCGGGCACTGATCATGGGCATTAACGCCGGGTCTCTGCTGTATAATACAGCAAAGACCCAGTGGCTATGGCAGCCGCTCAGCAACTGAGCGGCCGCCATATTTAAATACCTGACATCCGCTGTACTATTACGGCAGATGTCAGGAAGGGATTAAACTTAATAGACACAAGTAGAGATGGGCAAACCTATGAACGTTTGTTTTGTTTTGGGTGGTTTGATCCAAAAAAATTTTTGAGGTCTCATAAGATCAGTTTAAATTGGCGTAAAGCATAATGTATCCATCATGGCTCATCAGACTCTATCTAGCCCATTTCTAGATCTCTAAGGCAAACACAGCTGAAGTTATGCCAAGTGACTGTGACATATATGTCTATTTGAAAACAGATGGTAGACAGTGGCTACAAACTGCTAGTTTAACCATACACTGCACTGAAACTTTCTTTTATACTTTTTAACATTGAAAATGCCCCAAATATTAGCCCCTTTAAATGGTCACTAACTTTTCAGACAACTTAGGCAAGGTTCACACCTGTGCCTAGTCTCCGCCTGGGGATTCCATTCCCCATTCCGCTTTAAAAATGCGGAGAGCAGAGCTTTTCTCTCTGCAATTTTCTCTCTGCATTTTTTGCCCTTTTTGGGCGGAAACCAGGCAGAAACCCGGCGGACCCCATTATAGTCTATGGGGTCCGCAGGTTTCCACAGGTAACCACTTTGTTAAGCGCATTAGGTTTCTGATCGGGGGGATCACCAAGCAGACCCCCCCCCCAAACGGAAACCCGAATGCAGGTGTGAACCTAGCATCAGTTTCATTTCATAGAGCATGTGATTCTGGACCAAAATGTAATATACTTTAATTAAAAATGTTCCTGCTTTCTGCCTGAAAATCTCTCTAAAGTTCCTGCCACTAGGTGCCTCCCTTTTAGTTAACTTGCATTTCACTTGTTTTTACCAGGAAAGTACATCCCTAGGTATGTTAGATATGCAAGACAGGTTCACAATGTGTGTGAGTGGAAGGGGTGGTTCTTTTCTCTTTTCACACAATGAATGACGATGGGAAGGGTCGATTCTCCTTTAGAACCTGCACACACTTGTATGAAAACTCTTGCTCTGTGCAAAGGACTGAAGATCGGCAAATTTCATAGTTTACAATGTTAGTCTTCTATGTACTTCTATCTATCTCTGGCTACTTGTGTGAATACAGATGGGATATCTCTCATTTTGGCATTATAGTAATGGTCTAAAAGCACATTGATATAGTACTCATCCCTTTGCTTCCTGCTAATAATTTGATTGTCACTATGTAACTAACAAAGCATACAGCCTGCCATACTTGCAAGTGTGTCCATGGTCCTAGAGTCCTGCCATAGCTGGTCCTCTTGGCAGGCATAGCCATCTTCTTAATCATCATCATTATCATCTTGAAACAAATAAGGATGACAATTAGACTAGAACACACTACTTTACAGTCAGCTTGGATTTATGCAGTGATAATGGCGGTGTTTCTGTAATTTATATTACAAAACACTATTGCAAAAAATATTTACCAAGAAGATGACATTTAGCACTGAAAAGGTGGATTGGTCAGTGAGAATTAGAGTAGAACACTCTGTGTGACAGCTTGGATTTTTGTAGTGACAATGGCAGTTTTTCTATATTTGTTAACAACAAAAAGACGAGATTTGGCAATGAAAGGGTGACCTGGCCAGTAAGTTTAAGAGTAGAACAAACTGTGTGAGTTATCTTTGAGTTTCTCTGTATTTTTTAACAAAAATCTATTACACATACAGTGGGGAAAAAAAGTATTTAGTCAGCCACCAATTGTGCAAGTTCTCCCACTTAAAAAGATGAGGCCGGAGTGTAATTGACATCATAGGTAGACCTCAACTATAAGAGACAAAATGAGAAAACAAATCCAGAAAATCACATTGTCTGATTTTTAAAGAATTTATTTGCAAATTATGGTGGAAAATAAGTATTTGGTCAATAACAAAAGTTCATCTCAATACTTTGTTATATATCCTTTGTTGGCAATGACAGAGGTCAAACATTTTCTGTAAGTCTTCACAAGGTTGGCACACAGTTGCTGGTATGTTGGCCCATTCCTCCATGCAGATCTCCTCTAGAGAAGTGATGTTTTGGGGCTATTGCTGGGCAACACGGACTTCCAACTCCCTCCAAAGGTTTTCTATGGGGTTGAGATCTGGATACTGGTAGGCCACTCCAGGACCTTGAAATGCTTCTTACAAAGCCACTCCGTTGTTGCCCTGGTGGTGTGCTTGGGATCATTGTCATGCTGAAAGACCCAGCCACGTTTCATCTTCAATGCCCTTGCTGATGGAAGGAGGTTTGCACTCAAAATCTCACGATACATGAGATGTACACGGATCAGTCGTCCTGGTCCCTTTGCAGAGAAACAGCCCCAAAGCATGATGTTGCCACCCCCATGCTTCACAGTAGGTATGGTGTTCTATGGATGCAACTCAGCATTCACTCTCCTCCAAACACGACGAGTTGTGTTTCTACCAAACAGTTCTATTTTGGTTTCATCTGACCATATGACATTCTCCCAGTACTCTTCTGGAACATCCAAATGCTCTCTAGTAAACTTCAGACAGGCCCGGATATGTATTGGCTTAAGCAGGGGGACACATCTGGCACTGCAGGATCTGAATCCCTGGCGGCGTAGTGTGTTACTGATGGTAGCCTTTGTTACGTTAGTCTCATCTTTCTGCAGGTCATTTACTAGGTCCCCCCGTGTGGTTCTGGGATTTTTGCTCACCGTTCTTGTGATCATTTTGACCCCACAGGGTGAGATCTTGCGTGGAGCCCCTGATTGAGGGAGATTATCAGTGGTCTTGTATGTCTTCCATTTTCTAATTATTGCTCCCACAATTGATTTCTTCACACCAAGCTGCTTGCCTATTGCAGATTCAGTCTTCTCAGCCTGGTTCAGGTCTACAATTTTGTTTCTGGTGTCCTTCCACAGCTCTTTGGTCTTCACCATAGTGGAGTTTGTAGTGTGACTGTTTGAGGTTGTGGACAGGTGTCTTTTATACTGATAACAATTTCAAACAGGTGCCATTACTACAGGTAATGAGTGGAGGACAGAGGATCCTCTTAAAGAAGAAGTTACAGGTCTGTGAGAGCCAGAAATCTTGCTTATTTGTAGGTGACCAAATACTTATTTTCCACCATAATTTGCAAATAAATTCTTAAAAAATCAGACAATGTGATTTTCTAGATATATTTTCTCATTTGGTCTCTCATAGTTGAGTTCTACCTATGATGTCAATTACAGGCCTCTCTCATCTTTTTAAGTTGGAGAACTTGCACAATTGGTGGCCGTCTAAATACTTTTTTTCCCCACTGTATCATCCTACTTGCTCTTCTACCTTGTGTAACTTGTGGTAGCAGCCATTTTAGTTCATCCAAGATTAATCACCAAGGTTTCAGTTTTATTAAAATCCAAAACATTTGGAAAATTGGGGTTCGTTCCAAACCGGTTTTCTCTTCTTTGGTCTTTTATCAACTGTAATAACTATGCAATAAGATATGTATGAGGCCCACTATATAGGACAGCCCAGCTGAAACATATACCTGCCCAGTGGATGCTAAAAGGGCAGTCTTTTTGCATCCATTGGGTCCACTGTAATTGTAGCAGGCATGACATGCAAATATCTTTTAATTTAAGCATTAAATATTGTACTTTGCTTCGCATTTTTTATCAATTTATTATTTAATTTATTAACGTGTTAAATGGTCACTAACTTTTCAGATAACTTAATTTCATTTCATTTCTGGACCAAAATGTAGTGCACTTTAGTTAAAAAAATATGTCTGTTTTCTTCCTGAAAATCCTCTCTAATGCTCGTGCCACTAGGTGTCTCCCTTCTAGTTAATTTACTGTTGACTGTTTTGTAACTAAGCAAGTCTGTCCCTAGATACAGTCCATTGTCTTGCTTATCTTAGTGAGTGTAAAGGTCAGTCCTTTTCTCTCTTGACACAGGGATGGAGAGGGGTTGATTCTCCTCACAGCCTGTACTGCACAGTCATGTCTGCAAACTGTTTTTTGTGTTGAACAGACTGAAGATTCTACAAATCTTCACAGTTTACAATGTAAGAAAAGTTTTCTCTCTAGTTGTATCTACATCTGGCTGCTTCTGTGGTTACAGATGGGGTATTATTCACAGACAGCAAGCAGCTTTACTGTCTGTGCTCATGGATTATTTTTTTCTTGTATTTTATCTGGTTGCATGTATTTGCAGTCCTGTGTTCCGAGGCTTTTGGTTACTTGGGCTTCCTAGATATTATGGTCACTTGCGTTTTTCTCAGGTATTAGTTTGCAATTTTATAGTTACTCTTGGAAGAACGTTATCAACAATGGATAGGGAGGGAGCACATTCTACACACCCACAGCCTTAGACATAAATGCAAAATGTTTGTTAGCCATAATCTGATTATTAGCAGCAGAAAAATTAATTGAAAATCATGTATATAGACTTATAATCATAGAACAGACTGCCCAGCAAGACCTTGCAGATATTTCAATTTTTCATGAAAATTCAGGTACTTTTTATTCATTATATGTTCCTAGGTTTTCCCTCTTGCCCTGTCTGAGTATGATACGTTCTTTCTCCCTTCTGATTCCAAGATGCCTGCCTAATTTATACTATCTCCTGCTGTCACTGTGTAATGCAGAGAGGACCCTATTCATTATTAAGTGGAAACCAACATAATTATTACATTGGATCAGAAAGTGATTGCAAAAATATGATGCTGTAGGCAAAGGGAAAAAAAAAAACATTACATTATGCTGGTGTGGGCATGTGATCTCAGGGGTACTTCCACAACATTCATATTGTAGTGGCAGATTACAGAACATGAGCCCTGCTTTCAATGTGTGTGTCATTTATTTGTTGTTTATGAACTGTATATACCATTATCTCACTATTTATCTCCAAACATGGTGCCATCCACTGCCATTACTGGCCTCTCATATTACAGTCTTGAATGGACTCCTTCTCCATGGATAAGCAAGTATGCATTGATGAGAAACAGCAATGGCTGAATGTTTTTTGTTTTTTTTTACATGTTCTTGTTATTGTTCACTGTAATATGCACTGTGCATATGCACATATTTCTGTTGTGTAAAAATCTTTTAGTATAGAATTTATTCGTATTACAATTATCACAATTGTTTTCTATTGTTTAATCTATATATCTTAGAGTTAGAACTTACATGTAAAATTCATAATTACAAACTGAGAATCTAATATTGCTAACTGAATTGTTCCAGCACAACTTGAAGCATATCTCTTTAATCTTTTGTCTTTTGTTAATACTTGAACCTATTTTGTTTGAGATTAACTGTACTCTGTGCTAAATTTATATTACAGCTATGCTCGGTTTTCATGAAAACTGTTTTGAAATTAATCCAAAGCCAATTTATTAAATTTTAACATGCAAATAACCTCAGGCTGATTTTGTATTACTGTAATTGTATTGACCTTGATGGATGTCTACTTCCTAAGTAGTAAAGACCAAGAATGCAAATGCTGCTTTTCTATCACTTTGTTAACATTTGTATAACCACAAGCTCCTCTGGGTCTTTTTAGACTTGTATTCTTGAAAAGTTAAACTTCTGTATAATGTATGAAAATGAAGCATTGCTCCCTCTTGCAATGTTGGTATGAAACAGATTTGGATTCTTTTATTTACTAATAATTTATAGTGGTTTTATAAAGAATATGCAACAACATTCTGCATGGAAATTTATATTTACTAATACATTTGAATTTGTATTACTTTTTAAATGTTGTATATTACTCTGCCTTTATAGCACAAGCATACTATATTCCCTTTTGTCACCAATATTGATTCAAAAAGTATAAAAAAGTGATATTGCATCTATAAGGTTTATAGTTTTACTGGCTAGTATATTGAAATGTAATGCTATATCTTTTAACTCCTACATTAATCATCTTATTTTTGAAGGATATGTCCATTGTGTTTGTTTATTCTTTAGGCTGGGGAAAGATGCAATGGTAAAAATGCAGGGTTTTACAGTACCTGCAAAGTGGATGGGATTCTGACTAATCCCATCCACATATTGCAGAAAAATATCCGCAGTGGACATGCTGCGATTTCAAAAACTGTTGTGTTTTTGTAAATCGCAGCATTTCAATTATACCTACGGAAATGCTGGCCTTTTCCATGTAGGTATTATTGAAGCAGAAAGCCCACAAAGGAAAACTCTGCAGACTTTCTGTGAAAAACGCTGTGGTTTTTTGGCTGTGACGCCCTCCGTGGGGCCCTAGCCTTACACGTGTTTCCTTCCACACTCAAAAGAGATACAAATAGGGAACTTAGATTGTGAGCTGTATATGGGACAGTGAATGACAATGTCTGTAAAGTGCTGCAGAATGTCTTTGCACTATACAAGTAAGAGAAATAAATTATAAATATTATGTACCACTTGTGCTGTGAGAATTTGCACTTTTTCACTAACATATGCCTTGAGGGTTATCCATGAGACCAGAAATTTAAGTAAAGTTTAATACAGTGTAATAAAAACAGGCTTACTATAGTTTATGTACAGTCTATCTTCATGCTTCATTAAAGTATAAAGATGTACTGTAGTGAAAGAAGCATTTTACTTTACAAGTACAGTAGACTGTGGTTTCCTAACTTAAGATAATGGTGCCTTCATATTTTATTACTCATCCAAGAGTTGGCAGAAACCAAGGACATGAATGTGGTGGAAGCATTAATAGCTAGGGTAGTCACAGGGTAGCATGGAAGCTACAGAATAGAAACTGTAATAAAAGCAAAGCGCAAAGGAGAAAATACAGAACATTTTAATCATTATATTTAAGGTTCTTCCTTGAATATCTAACAAGTGCAACAAAAGATGTGAACTCAATGGGTTACTAATGGGTTTAGACGGAGATAAAGAGGAACTTTCATGTCTTCATGCACATGCGGTTGTATATACCGCTAGAAAGCCGACAGTGTGCTGAATTCAGCACACTGTTGACTTTCCCGTTATGTGCCCTGGGGCTGGAGATATCAGTGCCATTAGTTTCGGCACCAATCTCTGCCCACTGTCAGAACGACGTTCCTGACAGTCTAGCTGGGCTGTGAGGAACGCCCCCCGCCTGACACTACTCATCCATAGCCTTGTACTGTCAGAGGGGGTGTTCCTTACCGCCCTGCAATGACGCCCAGCTAGACTGTCAGGAACACCTTCTGACAGTGGGCAGAGATCGTTGCCGAAACTAATGGCACTGATATCTCCAGCCCCAGGGCACATAGCAGGAAAGCCGATAGTGTGCTGAATTCAGCACACTGTCGGCTTTCTAGCGGTATATAAGACCGCATGTGCAAGAGGACATGAAAGGTCCTCTTTAATGCTGGGAGGACAGACTAAGAGATTGTGTGATTCACCCAGAGGTGTAATTTGAAGCTTCTGGGCCTCAATGCAGAATCTGTAATGAGGCCCACATATACCATGTTCTGTCTATAATACTGGTACAGGACCCAAGTCATGCAAGGAATGAGTGATTTTTAAAGAGGCCCTGGCTTCTTCATAAACCACCCACACATCCAAGTGCCAGAATGTAAATCTACGCCAGTTAAGAACTGGTGTAGATTTCCATTATAACTCATGCCAGCAAACTGACATGAGTTGTAATGAATATGTCGGCCCAAGGTATCCCCACTCCAGCCTGCCCAAAGTTGTGGCAAGTGTAGCACAGAGTTTTGGTGCATGTTTTGTGCAAGAACGGGCCTTGCACCAATTGTGCGCCACAACATCATCCACATGGTGTAGAATCCAGATGCAGGTAGAAAAGAGGAGGCAGATGAGCGCTGGTCCAGAATAAATGTAGTCTTTAATCCAATTGAATAAAACACATGACGCGTTTCGGGACAAGCCCTTTTTCAAGTGTGCAAGTGCTGTTTTTTCTTTTTTATTTCTTTCTTCACATGGTGTAGAGGGACTGATAAATCTCCCCCTTTGTTTCTGTCTAGAAATTAGGGAGTAAATGGCCTGCACTTATTTTTTATTAAACTTTATTAAATAATAAGCCATTAGCAAATTTGTAGAAAACTAGCTTGACAAGAATTGGCTGGTTATACTTCTCAGGTTACAGAATAAGGAAGAGGAATACTGTCCATAAATAGTGCTTGTGCAGTTTCTCCAATGCCATTATTATTATTATTTTGCTTACTTATTTAATACCATCATATTCTGCAGAGCTTTACAGAGATATTGTCAACACTGTCCTAAGTAGGGCTCACAATCTGAATTCCATATCAGTATGTCTTTGGAGGGGGGGGAGGAAACCGGAGTACCTGGAGGAAACCCATGCAAACATGAGGAGAACAAACATACACACAATAGATGTTGCAGATGTTGTCTTTGGCTGGATACCAGTGCTGTAAAAAAAAAATAATAATAATAAAAAAAAAAAAAAAAAAAAAATATATATATATATATATATATATATAAGCAATAAAAAAGTCTTATGTATCCCAAAATGGTATAAGAAAGAATAAGAAAAATTGAACCAGAGCAGAGTTACACAAAACCTTTTTTTTTTTCTATTTTTTTAAATAAAATGTTTTTTATTGTGCAAAAATGGTAAAATGTGAATATGTAATCATGCTCATTACATTAAAGGGAATGTGCTGTGAGAAAATGACCTACTGCAAGGATGCGTAACTACTATTAGTAAGGGACAATTGTTCAGTATTTACAGTATCAGATGATTTCTGACCATAATACGCACCCCAGGTTAATTTAATTTCATTTAATTTAACATTTCCACAGTGGTCAACTGGGGTCAAAGTCATTAAATAGTGATGGGCCATTAAGGAGATTTATACTGTGTGTGGGCCACTAAGCAGCATTATACAGTATGTGGGCCAATAAGGAGCATTGTATTTTGTGGGGGCATTAAGGAGGTTTAAACTGTGTGGGGACAGTAAGGAGAATTGTACTGTGAGGGGACTAATGCTAAATTAGTGATCCCCACACAGTATAATGCCCCATTAGTGGCCTCCACATGTTATAATGAACTATTGGTGTCCCTTAACAGTACGTCATGGAAATGTGTGCCTTAATGCCCCATGACATACTATTATGTCAGGGTAATGTCACCTGCTCAGAAGGTGACACCGAGACATCAAAAGCGGGTGTCAGCTGTAAGAAACAACAGACACCTGCCTGTAACACCCGTGCTGGAGCTGAGCTCCGATCGTGGATGTTAACTCCTTAGATGCATTGATGACAACCATGGCATCTAAGGGGTTGTCCTAGCAACCCAGAACCTGTACACCCCCCCCCCACATCATTTCTAGGGGGGTGGCATTATCCTTATTTGGCAGCCGTGGCATGGGGCTGCAATTTTCTTATTAGGCCTCGATCCTGCCACTTCAGAATAGATTATTTAGGCCTGTCAGTTTATGCATACTTTTGTATTGGAATGTATAATACTGAACCAGCGATCAGAAGATCGCTGGTTCATGTCCCCTATTTAGACAAAAGAAAAGAAAAAAAAATAATAACCCCATAAAATGCCTTTATTCCCTATTGATGTAAAAACACAAAACATAGTATAAAACATAAATTTGGTAACACCACATAACAGCGTATGTGAACCAGAGGGCGCTGTTGAGCGACCCAGACCCAGGCCAGAAAAGGCTCTCAGCCACGCCTTTGAGGACTGGAGTATCCTGCACAGAGCAGGAAATAGTGGACCAGTTGGACAGATAGACGGTCTGTGCCAGAGGGGCTGGGGCCACAGGGGACTTTTGCTGAGTGGAGCATTAGTCCGGCTGCTCAAGTGGACCAGCTAGGACAGAGAGATAGGCTCTGTCCCAGAAGGGCTGGCATCCACAGACCATGGTTGCTGGAGCTGAGCAACAGTCAGGACAGTTAGGAGCTCAAGGTGTGAGTTAGGCCCTAACTGTGGCATAGGTTTTTTTTGTTGTTTTGTTATGTTGCAGTTAAGCTGAATAAAGCCACTTTTATTTACACTTGGACCGTCTGAAAGCTATCTTTCCGGCACCCAGTACCATGAACCACCGCGGGCATAAAGAGATCCACGCAAGTCCTGGAAGACAAGTGGTTTGTGATTGCAGTACTGCAAAGTGTGCATTGTGGCCTACAGCTGGAAGAAATCTGTGATTTCAACTGAAGAAACCCAGGAGGGGGTGAGTGAATTGCAACATAGCAATCTGTATAGAAGCTGGATATTGCAAACAAGTGTATGTGAAAGGCTATGGTGCCATGTTGATGTTTTCTGTGGAAGACAGAAGAAAATGCTGGTTGTTGTAGTGCCACATAAGTTAATTGTTTGAATACATGTGACTGCAGAAGATTTCAAAAAGTTGCTGCCGGTTGAACCCCCAAGGTTGCTGTGGAATATTGTGTAATCTTGTTAGTAAACCATGGGCAAGAAAAAGAGAATTTCAGCTTGTAAAAAAGCAGAGAAGTCATGCACAGGTTTATGAGTGCAGCAGTCTGAATGCAGAGAGAGACAAAACCCGGAACAGATCATGTGGAATGCAAGTAAAGATAAAGGGTTGCATGATGGTGACTCAGTTTTTCTAAAGTACCTCTGTTCTATGAATAAATATGTCCCTGCTGACTGTATGCGTGAAAGCGCCAAAGATGAAAATATTAGGGTGCAGCAGCTTCAAGATGAAATTAAACGGCAATTTGAGGTATTAGAAAAAGAGCACCTTAAGTTGAACCTGAAGTTAAAGAAAGATCTTGAATCTATAAGGAGTTCAAATGCTAGTCATTGTAAAAATGTGGTACTGGGTTTGCCTGGAATGGACTGTGTCACTAAGAAGGAGTTTGCTGAAATGAAATGTGCTCTATCTAATGAAGTCGTACAGAGTGTAGAGCAAAAGCAAGTGCTTGAGAAGCAATTGCAGGATTTAAAGGAGCAGCATGTCCAAGACTCCATTGCCAAAAAGAGTGTAATTGAAAAATTGAGAGATGAGCTTGAAACTGCTAAACAAAGAGAAAGGGAATTCAAAGCTAGAATATGTAGCCTGGAGAGGGCGCTGTCAGGATCTTGTGAAGATAATGAGAAGTTGTCTGTTTTGGTGCAAAATAAAGACAAAGAATTGAATAATGTTACAGGGCTTCTTTCTCAAGCAGACAGCAAGTTTATCAAACTTTCCAAAGATTTTTCTACACTAAAATCCCAGCTTCAGGATACTCAGGAACTTTTGCAAGAAGAAACCCGTCAGAAGCTTGACCTTAGTACAAAACTAAAACAAATGGAAGATGAGAAAAATGGTTTCCTTGAGCAACTAGAAGAAGAGGAGATAGCAAAAAGAGATTTGACAAAGCAGATTTCAACACTACAGGCTCAGGCGACTGATATGAAGAAAAAAAATGGAGGATAGTATTGGGTCCTTGGACTCTGTTGAAGAACTAAAGGAAAAGTTGCAAAAGGAGCTAGAAACTACAAATCAACGGTTTGAGGAGAAGGTTGCTGCTTATGACAAACTTGAGAAGACGAAAATTAGACTGCAGCAGGAACTAGAAGATGTAGGTGTAAATCTTGATCATCAACATCAGATTGTGTCAAATTTGAAAAGGAAGCAGAAAAAGTTTGATCAGCAGCTTGGTGAAGAGAAGACTCTTTCTGCTAGATATGCAGAGGAACGTGACCGTGCTGAAGCAGAGGCCGTTGAATTGAAGGCCGAGTTAAAGAGGCTCAACAAGCAACGGCGCACTGAAATGGAGGATTTGGTTAGTTCCAAGGATGAAGTTGAGAAAAGCCTGGAATCTGTGCAGATATTGTATGAGAACAAAACTAATGCTTATGAGATGTTGGAAAAGGCCAAGAGAGAATTGGACCTCCAGATAGAAGACATGAGGATTCAGTTTGAGAGAAACCTGTCTAATTTATCTACTGAGATTGTAGATCTAAAAATGCTTGTTGCTAAACTAAAGGTGCAAGTGAACAAGCAGGAGGAAATCAAGAAACAGCTGGAGTTTCAGATGGATCAAATGAAGCGTGAGTCAAAAATAAAGTTGGAAGAGCGCACTTTTCAGATTAAACAGTCAAAAACCGAAGTGGAATCTAAAAGAGAAGCATTGGATCGGTTGCAGCAGTCTTTATCCAATACTGAACAGTCGGCATCTGCCCTATCTTCAAAGCTGGCAGCACTAGAAGATGAGAGAGACTCGCTGCAGAACCTGTTAACCTCTAAAGAATCAGAGCTGTTATCCCTGAAAAATGTGATTCAAGAAATAGAGTCTTTATTCAACCAAGAGCAAGATAAGAGAGCCACTGAGATACGGGACTTGAATGAAAGACTTGACAAAAAGTCTGCAGATGAGCAGAAGCTTTATCAGAAGATGTTGGAGGATCAATTCAATATAATTCAGGGAACAGTGAGGGAAGCAGAAAATATCATCCAGGATGCTGACCTGACAAATGTTGGAAGAACACTGCAGAATATCCTAGAATTGGGAGACATAGTGGATAAAGAGATGGCATCTACATCTGCTGCCATAGAGGATGTCAGGAAGATTGAGGAAGATCTGCAAGTTGCAATGGTGAAGGCTGAGATGGAGGCTGCTCAGAAAGATGTGGCAGTGAAGAAAGTTCTGGAACTGGAATCAGAGGTTTGTGCGCTACAGAAGGCGTTAGAATTGGGGAAAGCTGCCAGCATAGAGGCAGAGAAAGGAGAATCATTAAGTCAGACAGACATGAGTGACCTGTCCACTAATGTTGATACCAATGATCAGATTATGATGAAACCACGTGATTCGATAAAACGTCAAATAGAGGGTATAGTTCCCCAGGAAGATGCTGCTAAAGGTGGACTTCCTGCAAAATGTGAGGAGGCCAAAGAAGGTCCAACAGAAGAAGAAACTGTGATTGGTCACACACTGCCTGTGACAGAGTGGGTCCAGCTTCAAACCAATGAGGTCCAAAGCCTAGAGGGCTGTGAGATGGTAAATAAGGTGAAGGGTCATCAAAAGTGTGGAACAAGAGTCCGTAAGAAGACTGACCATGGGTATATTGTCCCAACAGCTAAAGTGTCTGAAGCCATTGTGGATAAAGGTGTTGCTGTGTCTGTCTCTAGCCAAATGTCGGGTGGACAAATGGTGAAAAATGACTCCATGTTGTCTGTGAAGGGGGAGTCAGGAAATAATACAGTCAACCCAAAAAGAGGAGAAGAGGCAGAAGTTGTTTTACCGCCTGATGCTAATAGCAACAAGAAGAGGCTGAGATACAATGTTACTAAGTCCCTAACTAATGGAAGTAACCATGGTAGAGGTTCTAATGCAGAGACTGAGCAGCCGTCATTTGCATGCAGAAGTAAGAGATGGTTACATGTCACCAATGATGGGACAGTTGTTAAAGACATACCAGAAAATGTAGTTCAGCGTGATCTATTATGTGAGGGTGTACAGTATGGCCCTTGTGCAAAAGGAGAAGATATTGCAGTACAGAGCTTGTGTTTCTCAAACAAAGAGGAAAGAAAGCCAACTATGTCAACTAAACTTCTAAGCCTTGATGGTGATGGCAAAGTTTGCTTTGAAATGAAGGTTATGGAAAAAGTACCCGTGAAACAGTTATACTCTAAAGACATTGATGTGCATGAAGTACATGTTAGTTGGTCTCTGAGCTCCTGTGGATTCATGATAGGTAAAGATGAAGATTCTTACGGCTATTTACTAAAGGGATCAAGGTCATGCAATGGGATGGCTGAAGAGTACGGCGAGAAATGTGATGAAAATGATGTGATACCTTGTATGGCGAATTTTGAAGGTGATGAAGGAGAACTTGCCCTTGTACAGAATGGCCAGAATCTTGGCGTAGCATTTAAAGTGCTGAAAAAACGGAAAATTCGACTGAGCGGAATTTGGAAGAAGAGACCGCCAGATTGGGACTTTAAAGTGATGAGAAAACGGAGAACGCGACGGAGCAGTATTTGGAAGAAAAGACCGCCAGACTGGGACTTCTGGAGAGACACTGAACAGACATACTTGGTTGAAGAGGGACTTCATCATAGGATGTCTCGTCCCATTGTAGCTCACCCCATGGGTAGTGAGCTGAGGGGGAGGGTATGTGAGTATGTGAACCAGAGGGCGCTGTTGAGCGACCCAGACCCAGGCCAGAAAAGGCTCTCAGCCACGCCTTTGGGTGGGTGGCGTGTAACTCCAGAGGACTGGAGTATCCTGCACAGAGCAGGAAATAGTGGACCAGTTGGACAGATAGACGGTCTGTGCCAGAGGGGCTGGGGCCACAGCGGACTTTTGCTGAGTGGAGCATTAGTCCGGCTGCTCAAGTGGACCAGCTAGGACAGAGAGATAGGCTCTGTCCCAGAAGGGCTGGCGTCCACAGACCACGGTTGCTGGAGCTGAGCAACAGTCAGGACAGTTAGGGGCTCAAGGAGTGATTTAGGCCCTAACTGTGGCATAGGTTTTTTTTGTTGTTTTGTTATGTTGCAGTTAAGCTGAATAAAGCCACTTTTATTTACACTTGGACCGTCTGAAAGCTATCTTTCCGGCGCCCAGTACCATGAACCACCGCTGTCCGGACCAGGACAAGCCGCCATTTTGAGTTTAATTCCCCCTGTCACACCATATAACAACCCATACAATAAAACTAAACCATTAGTTACTCCACACAGTTAATGTCACAAAAAAATGGGAAAAAAAAGTTATACACCCCAAAGACACCCCAAAATGGTTTCATTACAAAATACATGTTATCCCACATGAACAAGCTC
Organism: Leptodactylus fallax; assembly: GCA_947044405.1. NCBI lineage: Eukaryota > Metazoa > Chordata > Amphibia > Anura > Leptodactylidae > Leptodactylus > Leptodactylus fallax. Next base: position 1,029,699 of record CAMRHE010000192.1, on the reverse strand, counting down.
TCACATGGTATCTCACTAGAAAAATAAGAGAATTATAATTTGTTCAGTACAACAACAACAAAAAACCCAAATCACCAAATCTTTAGGAGAAAACTAGTTGCAGCAGGAAGTGAAATATATAAGCGTATGCTCAAGCGTATGCCAGTGCACTCCCCAGATTTAGAGTTTACAAAGGAAAAGACACCAAAAGTGACCCCAGAGTGACTCCCTAATCAAAGCAGCTACTACTAGTAGGGAATTTACTCCATAAGCATTAGTAGGGAAAACTACAGTAAAGCTTACAACGCCTCTTGATAAATTCTTTGAGGGGTGAAGTTTTCAAATTGGGGCACTCCCTAGCAGATTCCACATTAGGCTAAGGCCCCACATAGTGGGCTGCAGCAAAAAAGCGATGTGGGAAAACCCGGGGGAAAACGCATCACAATTTTCCCGCAGCTCTTTTCACATAAAGTCCACAGACTTTTCCTCTGCAGACTTTCTACTTCAATATAGGGAAACCGCGGGCGTTTCCATAGGTATAATTGACATGCTGCGATTTCCAAAAACGCAACGATTTTGGAAATTGCTGCATATCCGCTGTGCTTATTTTTCTAGATTCGCTAGGATACTATCCATCTTGCAGGGACTGTTTACGCCACATGGGGCCCCCGCCCTTATTGGCACCTCAGGGGCACTGCAAATGGGACATGTCCGAAGAACAATTTAAATCTGCACTCCTAAAGCCACATAGCGCTCCTTCACATCTGTGCTCTGCTGTGTGACCAAACTGCAGTTCATGCCCACATGTATGACACTATTGTACCAAGAATAACGTACTTAATGCCATATATGCGTATAAACTGCTGTTTGGGCACAGCTGGGCACAGAAGGGAAGGATCGCTATGTGGCTTTTGGAGCGCAGATTTAGATTGTTTTTTGGACGTCATGCCACTGTTGCAAAGCCCCTGAAATGCCAATAAAGTGGAATCCACTACCACGTGATCCCATTTTGGAAACTACACTCATGAATGAATTTATTCAGGGGTGCAGTGAACATTTTGAACCCCCAAGTGTTGCATTAATTTAGTTTCCAGAAATGTATGCAGAGCTGATGGTGAGAAGTAAAAAATGGTGAAAAAGTGAAAATTTTTTTCCAGAAATATGTAATTTCTGTGTGCAATATGTTGTGCTCAACATGTGTCAGACATGAACACTCCAAAAGCTCTTGTACCTGGGATAACCCACTTAACAGATTTTGAAGTGTGTGTCTTTGCTGACACAAGCTAATCGCAACATATCTCTGGAAAAATTTGAACTTTCACTTTTTTCAGTTGTGCATTAATTTCTGGAAACTAAATTAATGCAATACTTAAGGGTTTAAAATTGTTATTATTGTTGATTGTTACGCCACTTGATAAATCCCTTGAGGGGTGTAGTTTCCAAAATGGGATTATGTGTCTGCGGATTTCACTTTACTAGCAATTCAGGGTCTCTGGCATGACGTACAGTAACCAAACTGTACTCCAAAAATCAAATATCGCTCCTTCTTTTCTGTGCCCAGCTGTGCCCAAACAGCAGTTTATACCCACATATGGCATTGCTAAGTACGTTATCCTGGGTACAACAGTGTCATGTTTGCAGAGACAGTAGTTTACAACTTTTTTGTATCCTGGATCACCCATTTAAAAGCTTTTGGAGCATGAGTCTGTTGACACTAAATGGGCAAAACATATTGGGCACTGAAATAGCAAATTTCTTTAAAATTTAAATTTTCACTTTGCACATTAATTTTTGACAAGCACTCTTGGCTTCAAAATGATAATACCCTTTGAGATATTCTATGAGGTGTTTATTTTCTAAAATTGGGCCATATTTGGGGGGTAAATTAATTTATTTTTTCTCTGGGCCTCTGCAACTGCCTTCAATGCAGTGGAAATGTCTGAATTAGGCCTCAAATGCAAAAGGTGCTCTCTACCTTCTGAGCCCTGTCGTATTTCCAGGCAAAAGATTAGGATTTCAGGAAAAAGAGCATAATAACTAGAGAGCTGACCTTTCACAGTGCCACAAAGCTGGGCATGACATATCGGACGCTGAAATAGCAGATATCCTAGAACAGTGATGGCGAACCTTTTAGAGACCGAGTGCCCAAACTGCAACCCAAAGCCCACTAAATTATCGCAAAGTGCCAACACGGCAATTTCACCTTAAATTAACCTGCCTCCCCCCTCTTGCTCACCACAGCCTGCAACCCCATTCCCCCCTCTTGCTCACACGCAGCCGGCACCACCATTCCCCCCTCTTGCTCGCACGCAGCCTGTACCCCCCATTCCCCCCTCTTGCTCGCACGCAACCTGCACCCCGCATCTCTCCCCCCAACACTACACCTTGCATCTCTCCCCCACACTACACACTGCATCTCTCCCCCCCACACTACACACTGCACCCTGCATCTCTCCCCCCCACACTACACCGTGCACCCCATATCTCTCCCCCACCTTACACCCTGCACCCCACATCTCTCCCCCCACACTACACCCTGCACCCCACATCTCTTCCCTCACACTACTCTGCATCTCTACCCCCACACGACACCCTGCACCCCACATCTCTCCCCCAACTCTACTCTGCATCTCTACCCCCACACTACACCCTGCACCCCAATTTCTCCCCCCCACACTACACTCTGCATCTCTACCCCCCACACTACATCCTGCACCCTGCATCTCCTGTACCGGATTCCCCATTAGTGAGCGATCATGGCGACGGCGCGCGTGCCAACTGAGAGGGTTCTGCGTGCCCTCTCTGGCACGCGTGCCAAAGGTTCGCCATCACGGTCCTAGAACATTTCAATTTTCATTTTGCATCATCGACAGCACATATCTTTTTGGAAACCATTTCTTTAGTGAAAATGTTCATTATACCCCTTGATAAATTCTGTGAGGGGTGTGGTTTCCAAAATCTGAAAATGCTCTGAAAATGCTCTGAAAATGCAACATTCCAGTAAACTCGAAGTGACATTTTAGTAATTTTTCACATTCCAATGTTAATAAAATCTGTGAAACAGCTGTGGGCTGTACCCCATGAAAAAAATCCTTGAGGGGTTTAGTTTTAAAAATGGGTCACTTTTGTAGGGTTTCCACTGTAGTGGTACTTTAGTGACTCTGCCAATGACACATGACACCTGAAAACTATTCCAGCAGAATCTACTTTTCAAATGCCCAGTGGCGCTCTTTCCATTTAGCACGCTGCCGTGGGCCTAAACAAGCAATTTACATCCACATTTGGGGATATCTCTGCTCAGAAAAAATTGTGAGAATCGTTTTGTACTTTTAACTCCTTGTAAACGTGCAAATTTTAGGGCTAAATGAACATATTATTAAAAAAAAAAAATTAAATGTCAAAATTTCACCTCCATATTGTTTTAACTCCTGTGAAATGCTTAAAGGGTTTTAAAAAAGTTCCTAAATGCTGTTTTGAATTATTTGATGTGGTCAGTTTTTAAAATGGGGTGATTTAGAGTTTTTTAGTGTTTTTCACAGAAAGTCCACAGAGTAATAGATATATTATACCTATACGGAAAACACCAGCTCCGTAGTGCCATAGAATTGTGCAACGGCGGTGCTTGATATTGCAGTTCAGCCCATTCACTTGAATGTGACTGTATTGAGATCAGGCCATGTGACCAATGAATGTGACATTACATGGCCTGTGAAGATGGACACAATAGTGTGGAGCACACTAGAAATGGGGTTCGACCCCAATATTCCAAATTGTTCAGGTTTTTAACAAAACCGACTAAATGGTGATTTATCTCAGACAAACTAAAATGGCTACCTCCACATGTAATGCACAGTAGACATACAGACATGAATCACGTGAGTCACTGTGACGTTTTGGCACCACCTGCTGACAGCCTCTTAGCCAATAGTCAGTGGTAGGTGGACAACTTACAGTGCTGATGTCATATACACTATATAAAGTTATGTGGGCTGGAACACGAGGCATTTCAGTGTTGGATATAGGGGATGGATGTGTTATTCATGACTGCATAATACAGACAGTGTGCTACAGTACCTGCAAAGTGGATAGAATTTTGGCTAATCTCATCCACACATTGCAGAAAGAATATCTGCAGCAGAAATGCTTCAATTTAAAAAGCCATTGCATTTTTTAGTAAATCGCAGCATGCCAATTATACCTACGGAAATGCTGGCGGTTTCCATATCAGTATAATAGAAATAGAAAGTCTACAGAGAAAAACTCTGCGGCCTTTCTGTGAAAAGCTTTTTGGCTGCGGCTCGCTACATGGGGCTTTAGCCTTAAAGGGATTCTATCATTGGGGAAACATGTTTTTAACTGAAGCCATGTCGTAATAGCCTTTATAAAGGCTATTTTTCTCCTACCTGTGTCGTTTCGCTCCTCGCTGCCGTTTAGAAGAAATGTTGATTTTTATCTTTATGCAAATGCGTCTTCAGAATGCACAGGGGGTGTTCCCCCCGTGCTGAAACTGCACAGGGTGCGTCCCCTGTGCTCTCCTCAGATGCATTTTTGAACTTACTGTGCCGCCTCTCTTCTTCTTTAGCAGACGCCTCTTCTTGACCATGTTTGTACGAGTCTTCGTTCGGCCATTTTCCTGTGGCCTATTACATACAGCGCATGCAGTACGCTCGTGTAATAGGCCACAGGAAAACAGCTGAATGGACATGTGCAGTCGGCGCATGTCTCCCGAACGAAGGATGACGCCAAGAAGAAGAAGAGAGGCAGCGCGTTAAGTTCAAAAATGCATCTGAGGAGAGCACAGGGGACGCCCCCTGTGCAGTTTCAGCACTGGGGGAACGCCCCCTGTGCATTCTGAAGACGTAGTTGCTCAACCAATAAACAGTGTGACAGAGTCTGCTAATCTGAAACAAATCTCCATTATTTAAAGGGGTTTTCTGGGCAAAAAATCTTTTTTTTTTTTTTTTTTTTTTAAGGTCTGTTAGTGCCAATATAAGTACACCCATTTACCTTTAGCAGTGTTTTGAGTGATTTCTGGGTTTCTCTGGGAGCTCCTGGCATCCTCTGCATTTGTTTACATGGTGTAGCTTCATGTGTAGATTCCAAACTACCTCCCTCTCACTGCCCCCCCTCCTTTCTCACTCCGTTACACCCCCTGCCTGTCTCCCTAGCTATCCCGCCCACTACTAGCCCTTCTGAACTAACTAACTCAGCCCACCCCCCCACCGCATCATACTTACCTGTCTTCCTCTTTAGACTTCCCTTCTGGAATGGCTCCTCCTTTTCTTTCACTTGGCTGTGCGCAGGCTGGAGACGCTTCTTTCCCTCTCTGCTAGCGCGTGCACAGGCCGGAAGTGCCTCTGATGCCTGCAAAGTAGAGCTGGAGTGTCATCTCTACTGCGCATGTGACACAGGCACCGCCAGACTTCACAAGTGCTAGCAGAGAGGAAGAAGGGAGCAGCCATTCAAAGAGAGGAAGACACGTAAGTATGATGGGGTGGAGGAGGAGTAATGGTGACATTCCGTTTTGGAAACAGGGAAACGGAACGTCACCAGTTTATCAGAAAGTGTGCTTGGGGCAATCACATGATCGCCCAGGGATATGGGTAATTATAGATTTTTTTTTAATATAAGTAAAATAGAAGTTAGTCGGGGGAAGGGGGATTTAGTTTAGGGGTTAATTTTTATTTCATCCAGGACAACCCCTTTAAGAGGTTTTACTCACTCAATTAACAGTGTGACTGAGCCTGCTAATCTGAAAAAAATCTCCATTTGTTAAGCATTTTTTTGTTGCTCACCCAATAGTCTTGCAGCCTGCATTAATCTAAAAAAAATCTCTGTTATTTAAGGGATCTTTTTTTGCTCACCCAATAAACAGTGAGAAGCAGCCTGCTAATCTGAGAAAAAAACTCCGTTAGTTAGTCTAAGGCCCCATGTAGCGAAAAACCCCGTCTGCAGTGTTTTTCATTGTGTTTTTGCTGAGTTTTTCTCGGCAGATTTTCTGCATTATTATACCTTTAAGAAAAACGCAAGCGATTCCGATTTTCAAAAACGTGGACGGGTACTGTAAAACCTAGTGTTTTTTCTGTGGCATTTTCGCAGCAGGAAAAACGCTGAGTTTTCGCAACGTGGGGCTTTAGCCCTTAAGGGTTTTTTTGTTGATCACCCAATAAACAGTCTTGCACACTGTGCTAATCAGAAAAAAACTGTTATTTAAGGGTATTTTTTTTTGCCTATCCAATAAACATTGTGCCACATCCTGCAAACCTGAAAAAATCTCTGTTATTTAAATGTTGTTCACCCAATAAATAATTTCATAGCCTGCACTAATCTGAAAAAAATTGTTATTTAAGGGAGTTTTTTTTGGCTCACCCAATACATAGTGTGACGCAATCTGCTAATCTGAAAAAAATCGGCATTATATAAGGGGTTTTGTTCACCCAATAAACAGTGTGATAGAGCCTGGTAATTTGCAAAAAAAATCTGTTTTTTAAGGGTTTTTTGTTGCAGCCTGTGCTAATATGAAGAATCCCAAGAGGTTTTTATTTGTTCACTCAATAAACATTGTGATGCAGCCTGGTAAACTGAAAAAAATCTCTGTTTGCTAGGCCACAGCTCCATATGACATAAACGGCCAACAAAAACAGCTGTGTTTTACAGTCCCTAGCAAATCCCATCCACACATTGCAGAAAAATACCCGCAGCAGAAATGCTGCGTTTTTCAAAACTCTTGCGGGAAAAACCATGATGTGTTTCCGCAGCGGTTTTTCCCTCAGCGCCTATTGGCTGCATCCCGCTACATGGGGCCATGTGGCATAAACAGCGTTGTAAAAACAGTGGTGTTTTATAGTCACAGCAAAGTGGATATGGGATTCTAGTGAATCCCATCCCCGCTTTGCAGGAAAATATGTGGTGCGGACACGCGATGATATCCAAAACAGAATGTCAGAATTGTTGTTAATCAGTCAATCGTTATTATAATTAAGCAGTGGGCAGTAAAATGACAGAAAAAAAAAAATAGGGCAAGGGACAAGCAAAAGGAGGGGGAGAAGGAAACACTTGCAACTACTAACAATAAGAAAGTGGATGGCAACAACAACGCTACTTCTGGTCTTGACAGCCCCCTAGTAATAATAATATAATAATAATAAATTTTATTTATATAGCGCCAACATATTCCGCAGCACTGTACAATTTGTAGGGTTCAAGTACTGACAAAAAAGATACATTACAAAGAAATATTCAGTTCACACACTGGGACTGAGGGCCCTGCTCGCAAGAGCTTACAATCTATGAGGTAGAGGGGGTGACAGAGGAGGTAGCAGGGGCGGCAACAGACGTAGCATTGCTTGTACAATGGTCAACCCTAGTAGCTGCAGTATTGTGATAATTCCTGAGAATAAAGATGTTTTTGAAAGCAGTGTACCACCTCCTCCTCATCCTCTGTTGTAACACGTAATTTACTACACTGTCATTATGTACTGTCAATCATAACTTCTTCACTGACACAGATCTCATTCTCTAGTAGTCACGTGGCATTTGCTGAGAGAGATATTCCTCATAGACCAAGGCTTCCACTTCTTCCTCTTCATCTTTGTAGGCAGACCACATCCACACCTAGCACATGGTCATCATCATTATCATCTCCATCTGCTTCTCCTCTTCCTACTCCACCACGCCAATATCAGTCATCATCCATAAAGGAATGTTTAATGTATATACATTCCAAAAAGGAACATGTTTCCCATAAACAGCAATCTGCTTCCAATCATCTGGCTGATCTGCAACATTATCTCGCACTTGGCCAAGTTAATGGAGGTGCAGTCATTATCGTCCCACTTAGTGGAATTCACTGTGTTTGTGATGGCACTTCACAGTCTCAAGGGAGAATATCTAAGTGCCATTATTTCACTAGGAACGCTTTTCCTGATTGATATTGCCATGTTTCGGAGAATGTGGGCCTTTCCTTGTAAATGTCCATGTGGAGAAAGTGCAGCAAGGCCAGTTGCTATTTAGTAAAGAAATAACCTCATGGGTCAGGGCAGGCACAGCTTCAATACCAGGCAGGACCCATTTGTCTCTTCCAGTTCCTCCACAGTGGACCACTTCCTGCCCTCAACTTCACCAGGGCAGGCCATTGCTTACACTCCCCCCTCCCTCATTTCAGGGCTGTAAGGTGAAGCGCACATTGAGTGGCATTGTTGCACATGCCGGTGCATCAGTTTGAGCACAAGATCTTGCATTAATTGGAGGAGATTTATCAGTTCCTCTGTGACAGAAAACTAACTGATATTGTGGTGCACATTTAGCACAAGGCACATTTTGTGCTGAGTTACTGCAGCTCAGCTGCTATACAAGTGAATGGGAACTGAGTTGCAGCAATCTAGCATGGTCACTACACAGAAAACAGAGCTATCTGCTCAGACTCTGTTCTCTGTATAGCGGCTGTGATTGGTGTGGGTCCCAGGTGATGGAGGGGTCTGAGATTGATGACCTACCATATGGTTTTGCCTTTACCAATTTCTGGAGTGTCAACTGTTTAGATCATAGGTTTTCTGGTGAGCTTGCTATTAATACCAAAACATTTGTATGATTTGGTAATGCTACTTTTATTTTCTTACTCCACTAATCCACCTAGTATGTGGTGGCATAGCTAGGGGGGCAACTGTGCCCTATGTGTTGGTTATCAGGGGGTGCTAACAAGACATTTTTATAAGCATTTAATACTTTAGACCAGCATATGCCAATTTGCGTTAACTAGTCATAGGGGCAGGGAGCAGCTTCATCTAGTCATGCAGTCATAACGCTAAATTGTACCCTGTGTGATATACCTGACATACCCATGCCTCTCAGTGACAGTTGTCAACCTGAAACTCTACCTAACTACTGGCCTTTCAGTTAGCACAACAACTGAATGACTAGATGAAGCTGCTATCCACTCCCTGTGACTAGTTACGGTAAATTTGCACATATTTATCTAAGTTTTTAAAAGATTATAGATTGACTTTTCAGCAACAGAAATCTTACTGAAGGGCACCATAGGAAAGGCCATTATTTGATGCTGTGGGGTCAGTTGAGGGTGTTAAAAACACTTGACAAGTTCCATTTAATGAAAACCCGATATAGATGCATGCTTTTATGAGATGCTGGACTGTTATAGTAATCAGAAAAACTAGTGCAGGTCCTAAAATTATAATATACAAAAGAGACCAGTGACTAAATACTATGTCATCTGAAAAAACATAGGTTTTGCTCTGAATCACTAACATTCATGGCCATAAGTGTTGGCACCCCTGATAATTTTTATCAGAAAATGAAGTATTTCTCCCAGAAAATGATTGCAATTACACATGTTTTGTTATACACATGTTTATTTCCTTTGTGTGTATTGGAACAACACAAGAAAACTGAGAGAAAAAAGACAAATTGGACATAATTTCACACAAAACTCCAAGAATGGGCTGAATAAAATTGTTGGCACCTTTTCAAAATTGTGGGTAAATAACTTTGTTTCAAGCATGTCCATGGTGTGCAACTTAAAAAGTTTACAACCCATAGCACTGTAGCTAGTCTCCCTGGATGTGGACGTAAGAGAAAAATTGATGAAAGTTTGCAACGCAGGATATTCTGGATAAATAGCCTCAAGGAAGTTCCAAACAAATTCAAGCTGTCTTGCAGGCTCAGGGTGTATCAGTGTCAGTGCAAACTATCCGTCAACATTTGAATGAAATGAAATGCTATGCTGGTATGAGACCCAGGAGGACCCCACCTCTGACACAGAGACCTAAAAAAGCTAGACTGCAGCTTGCCAAAATCCTTCTGGCAAAATGTCTTTTGGACAGATGAGACCAAGATAAAGCTTTTTTGGTAAAGCACATCATTCTGCTATTTACCGAAAACGGAATGAGGCCTACAAAGAAAAGAACACAGTACCAACAGTCAAATATGGTGGAGGTTCAAAGATGCTTTGCTGCCTCTGGCACTGGGTGCCTTGACTGTGTGCAAAGCATCATGAAATCTGAAGATTACCAAAGGATTTTGGGTCACAATGTAGGGCCCAATGTAAGAAAGCTGGGTTTGCGTCCTAGATCATGGGTCTTCCAACAGGACAATACATGAACCAAAACATACCTCAAAAAGCCCCCAGAAATGAATGGAAACAAAGTGCTGGAGAGTTCTGACGTGGCCAGCAATGAGTCTGAATCTAAGTCCTATTGAACACTTGTGGAGAGGTCTTAAAATTGCTGTTGGGAGAAGAGAAGGCACCATACAAATATGAGAGATCTGATAGTGATCGAAAATTCCAGGTGAGCGGTGTAAGAAGATTGTTGATGGCTACAGAAAGCGATTGATTTCTGTTATTTTTCCAAAGAGTGTTCAACCAGATATTAAGCTGGGGGTGCCAGTAATTTTGTCCAGCCCATTCTTGGAGTTTTGCATGAAATTATATATATTTTTAGCTTTTTTTTTTCTCAGTATTTTTTGTGGTGTTCCAATACACACAAAGGATATAAACATGTGTATAACAAAACACGTATAATTGCAATAATTTTCTGGAAAAATACTTCATTCTCTGGAAAAATTTCAGGGGTGCCAACACTTATGGCCATGACCGTATATAACCATGCTCTAAGTGTAATATCCGCAAGTACCCAAACAGTCAATAGACACAGAAGATTTTATATACCAAGTTTAAAACTTCAATTACTAATTCTAGTGTGATTTACCTGATACCATTATTTTCTGTGGCCAAGTTTATCTTTTGACCATAAAACTGTAAAAGTCCCATAGCGCTATCATAAGGCCTGTGTTGAGGAATATAGGCAAGATTATTCCCATGACATTGCACCTTATAGGAGGTCCCAAAATAAACAACATTTTCATCAAGGAGGAAATACTTAATATAATCTCAGCCGACATCAAAATGGACATTGTCCATATTCACAATTGTTTCAGTACAGGCCCTTCCTTTATCCATGAGATTCCAGGTATGATGACTTAAACTTTACACATACAGGTAATGCTTCGTTCACACGTGCGCTTGAGTCCGTCCGCTGCCAATCCGAGTGAAAATCTCGGGGAACGGAATAGGCATCGGAAACCGCCAGGTTTGCGACGCATTGGTTAAAAACCCATTCATTTGAATGTGTTTTTAAAGCAATGCGCGGTGTGCGCGCTTACACCCTCTGCGCTGCGAAGCCGTTTTTTTTCGTCGGACACGAAGTCCTGCATGTCGGATTTTGTTTCCGACGAAAAAAAAGGATTTGCAGCACAGAGGGTGTAAGCGCACACCCGCGCATTGCTTTAAAAACCCATTCAAATGAATGGGTTTTTAACCAATGCATCGCTAACCTGTCGCTATCCGATGCCTATCCCGTTCCCCAAGCTTTTCACTCGGATTGGCAGCGGACGGACTCAAGCGCAGGTGTGAACCCACCCTCATTTCTCATTATTATCATTACATCAGTAGGACACATGTATGGGAAATTTTATATACGAGGGAGTCAAAGGGTTCAAATTATTACCCCCATCCCCCTCAAATAAACAGCAAAAATTAAACAAGGCAAGTGCAAAGCACAAACTAACAATATACTAGAAAGAACTACACAAAAAAAGAGACTGGTCTGGGGTAAAAAGAGGTAAAATAATTAAACCTTGGGCCTTTTCCCTAAAACTAAAGGAGAAAAAAGGTATTTTTAACAAGAGTTTATGTAAATCATCTGATGCTGAGAAATCTTCCTTAAGTAAAGCTCTTAAATTTTCATCAAACTGCAAAATGAATGCATTTTAGCTTTATTTATACATACATAAATATATAAAAATCTTAATCTATCAAAATGTACATTGTACAATCAGATTATTAGACAAAAAATGGAGGCACTTTCAATCCAAAAAATACAAGCAATGAATGTACTGATGACTTCAACAGGACTGTTTTCACATGAGTCCCATATGGCAAAAACTGTCCATGTACAGGCTGTATTTCCCAGACTGAAACTGGCTGTGTGAATTGAACTGAGTGCATTATAGTAAATTCTTATGCACAGAACATCTGAATGGCTGAACGGCTACTGTTCAAACTGACACCTTTATGAACTGATACTTCACTAACTGCTAGGGTCATATCTAAAAAGATTGTTTCGTATCCCTTTTCTTTAGAATGGGGAACATGGTTAACGTGTCAATTATTGCTAATTTTATTTGAGGGGCTACTTGACAAATATGATACATATAGATAGTAATATTCCCATGTTACCACTTACCCAAATAACAGGCTGCAGCAGTGACTCCATGAAGTCAGCCAGAGGCCGGAACAAGACACCAGGGGACTGCTGGATTCCGTCAAACACCATGAGGATGGCCAGGAAAGATGAGGCAAGGTGAGCATGTGAACTGTTTATGTTGCTGCACTTTCCCTTGGTCTCTACTTATTATAATCTGAGGTCAGAAGAAACCCAGGAGCACGACAATAGCATTTTTAGCTCTGACAAACGGGTTTGCCCCAAAACGAACCAGAATAAAAAACCTTACAAATATCTTGTGAGGTTTGTTTATCTCTAAGTACTATATAAAAAAATAATAATAATAATACACATATATATATATATATATATGTATTGATATCTAATATTTACATCGTCATAGGTTGCCTTTAGTTTTAAAAACTTGGACCAAATTGAAAAGCTGATATTTGGTCAAAAAAATTTCATATTTTCTATTCCTCCATTTTTCTGCTCCATAGCCAATTACGTGGGAAGGGAAGATTTTGGGGATGGAGATTCTTGGGAAGATAGGAACAAAAAGAAAAATAAAACTGCCTTTTTTATTGTTGTGATTAGAGATGAGCGAATCGAAGCTGACGAAGTGGAATTCGTTCCGAATTTCAGGAAATATTAGATTCGCGCCGAATCTGGATTTCCTCACGCTTCGTGGTAACGAATCGCATTTTTTCCTAAAATGACATAGGGCAAAGAACTCTGGGAACGCGGGATCACCCACAATGCCATGCATGCAGCCAATCAGCAGCCAGCCAGCCCTGTGATGTCACAGCCCTATCAATACCTTCTGCCATCTTGGATTCAGGCACTTTCCAGTGTACTTAGTGCAGGGAGAGACGTCAGCAGGCGCTAGGGAAAGTGGTAGAAAACACTTGAATAAGTGAAATAAGTGGCTTATTTGCTGTTGTGTGTTGAAGGGAGAAAATGACAGGCCTTTTTGCTCTGCATTAATTTCCTTTTCATTTACTTTGATCTAACAGTATGTCAGACAGAGAAGTGACAGGCCCTGCACAGAGGCACAGGCCTAAATGTTTCTGGCGCAGGCACAGTCACATCAGACACCCCCAGCCAAGAGTCAGTGAGTTCGTCAGACACAACCCCTAGTTGGCATGGCCCGGGAGCAGGACCTGTGCCCTTACCTGTCCTCAACCTGCCTCTGTCTTTTTCTGTTCCCTCAGCCAGAGAAGTACTCTATGCTGTGGGCTCAGCTCCACTATACAGCGAGGATGAGCTACTAGAGGATAGTCAGCAGCTACTGCCCAGCCAAGATCTAGAGGAGATGTCCGCCGCTTCCTCCGGTAGGCGGGAAAGTAGCGCTGAGGAGAGTGGCGTGGGAGCTGGTGTTGCGGTCAGACTCCTGGCTCAGAGACCGTTGAGGAGGACATCAGTGAAGTGCAGACAGTACTCGATGATGATGTAGCCGATCACAATTGGAAACTTTGAGATGAAGGGGCTTCATCATCATCGGGAGAAGAGGGTGGCAGCTTACTCATGAGGCAACTCCACCATGTTAGACCCTCACTAATGTTTAAAAATGGGGGCCTTTTTTTACACCCGCTGAGAGGGAGGACAAACTGAACTACTATAGAGACATCCTATGTAGCAAGTTGGCCGCTGCCTATATGCGCCATTGTGCATCCTCTTGCAGGTCTGACCGGAAGGGCCCTGAGCACTCACCTTGCACTGCCATGGCAGCTGTGCGAAGGGGGGGTGGAAGGAGCAGTATCAGCTCCATCAGCAGCAGCCTGAGCCTAGAGTCACTGATAAGCAGCTTTCTTCACCGGCATAGTGAAGAAACTGTTCATCAGCAGCTAGTCACAGAGCAGACCCTGAACCAGGAGGTGGTGGCATACTTAGAGTGCACCCTGCCACCCGTCATCGAAGATCCGCTGGACTACTGGGCAGCCAAACTGGATTTGTGTCCGCAACTGGCCGAGTTTACCCTGGAAAAGCTGTCCTGCCCAGCCAGTAGTGTGGCATCAGAGCGGGTGTTTGGTGCGGCGAGGGCCATAGTTACCCCAAGGAGAACTCGCCTGTCCACCCAAAATGTGGAAAGACTGAGATTTGTCAAGATGAATCAGTCATGTATCAGCCAGTATTTCCAACCAACAATGCCTGATGCATTAGATTAAATCATCCATGCTGCCTCACCCAAAACTTGACAAAAGAGATTGGTTTCTTTGGCTACCTGCTTCAGCTACTATTCTGATGTTGCCACCCGTCTGATGCCACACACCTGATGCCAAGTGCTCCTTCTTACAGCCACCATCGTCAGCGGTTATTGTTTGTGCCACCCACCTCTCCACTCTGTCACCGGGTCACTCTATGGCCTCCTCATGCTGCTGCCACCTCCACATTATGTCACCTTGCCACTCTGTGGCCTACTCATGCTGCTTCCACCTCCACATTTTGTCACCTTGCCACTCTGTGGCCGACTCATGCTGCTGCTACCTCCACATTATGTCACCTTGCCACTCTGTGGCCTACTCATACTGCTGCTACCTCCACATTATGTCACCTTGCCACTCTGTGGCCTACTCATGCTGCTGCTACCTCCACATTGTCACCTTGCCATGCTGTGGCCTACTCATGCTGCTGCTACCTCCACATTATGTCACCTTGCCACTCTGTGGCCTATTCATGCTGCTGCTACCTCCACATTATGTCACCTTGCCACTCTGTGGCCTACTCATGCTGCTGCTACCTCCACATTATGTCACTTCTCATGCTGTTACCACCCTCCCCACTCCATGACTGGTCCACTATTTTGCTTTTTGGCCTGGTTGACATCATCATTTATTTGACCCTTCTGATCTGTCAGAAGGAAGGAAAAATGGGATGCACAATGGATCCTGTCTGTGTAGCAGCTGTAAGGCCTGTATGGTCCCATCAGAATTGGCTTATGATTTGGTAGCCAAAAGCAGGAGTGGGTACAAAACACAGACATGCAAACATTCCATTCACGTGTCATCTCTGTGTTGGATCCACTCCTGTTTTTTTTTTTGGCATCAGCAATACTGATGGATTACTGACCAAATCCTGACTGAGTGAAGGCAGATACTCAACAGACAGGATCCATTTTTTTGGGGGGGGTTATTGTTCTGAAGGATCAGAGGAAGGGCAAAATAATCAGTGACGTCAACACAAACTTACTGCTGACACCTTCTCCACTCTGTGAGGGGGGCTCTACTTCTATAAGCGTTTAATAGAACAGGTTCTGTAGACATCTATGTGGATTCGGCAGACGATGGTGTAAAATGAGTGTGCTCTTACACGCTACAGTATGATCTTGGGCCTCTGCACGGTTCTTTATACCTGGCACTAACATCGACCTGTAAGGCTGAGTTCACACTTGAGTTAGTTGGTCAGTTTTTCCCCCCTAACTAGCCAAATAAGTGAAGTGTGCAGTGGTTCTAAGAGCGACGCCTGTCATGTGTGTGTCATACTGACACAGTAAATTTGGTGAAGCGGCCGTATCGAATTTTGGAAAAATTCGCTCATCTCTAGCTGTGATGTATTTATATTGACTAATAAAGATTATATGCAAAAAAAGAAATGTAATAATAATAGTAAAATCATACCTATTAAGACTCACATGTGAATTTAATATTGTTCTGTAAATTATTCTCTTCTAGTTACCTGTCGGCTGAATGCAATAAAGACCTTCTGAAAAATGATATTGAATGAGTGAATTAGTATACAATGTGTGTAATAGGGGCTAACCCATTTAAAAATTTGTCAGGTTAACAGTGCTTTAGATATATTGTTGCTTTTATTAACTTGAGACATCTGTATAACATGACAAGCCATTTGTATAGCAGAAACATTAAAATGCAAATGATAAATTGCTTAATAATGTAATGTCAAGCTTTCTGCATAGTAACAAAGTAAAATTCATCATATGGTCCCTGATGAAGTAAGGTGAATGTTTGACAACAGCTAAAATAAATACAGAGTGAAAAAAAAAAATATACAGTATTTCTCTGAGTATATTTTATTCTCTCATAGGCTAAGGTCACACATTGCAGAAACGCAGCTTTTTTTTTTGCAGATTTTGCTGCGTTTTTTTGTGTGCCAAAGCTAAATATATGGGAAGCACTTATACTTCTATCTTTTGTGCAATCCACTCCTGACTTAGGCCATAAAGGAATAATTTTTGTGGCTTTTTTTATTTTTTATTTTTTGAAAAGCCAATTCTTCACATCACATCAACTAGTCTCACAGTCACAAATTTGTCTCCCAAAAATAAGCCTCTAGCATTTACAAGTCATCAAAGCAGGCTAATTTTTCTACAAAACCATTGCTTTTTGCAATTTAGCCATCATGTGTTTCTAAAAAACCATGGATAAGAACCCTTTAACAAATAAGGCTGAAGTCCAATGTAAAACGCAGCTTTTTTTGTTGCAGATTTTGCTGCGGTTTTTGAACCAAAGTCAGGAGTAGATTGAAAAGGAATGGAAAATGTAAAGGAAGCGCTTAGACATTTCTGTTCTGTTTAATTCACTACAGACTTTGGTTCAAAAAACCGCAGCAAAATCGGCAACAAAACACGCAGCATTTCTGCAATGTGGGGCCCTTGCCTAAGGCTGAGGCCCTACTTTGCAGAAACGCAGCTTTTTTTGTTGCAGATTTTGCTGCGGTTTTTTTAGCCAAAGCCAGGAGTGGTTTGAGCAGAAGGTAGAAATATAAGTACTTCTTATATATTTCCCATTCTCTTTGCAGCCATTCTTGGTTTTGGCTCAAAAAACCACAGTAAAATCTACAACAAAAAAGCTGCATTTCCGCAATGTGGGGCCGTAGCAATGCAACATAATGAACAATCATTAGATGAAAATAGCATGCAATCGACTATTATACTTTGACTCCTCAAGGGTTAATTTGATTGTCTCTAATGAAACAACCCCTTTAATACAAGGATATGCTATTTAAAATATTCTGCAAGTAGCCAACGCACTTTATGAAATAATTTGCTATATACACGATTGGAAAAGCACTATGACACATTTGATATGGTACTCACAATCCCCTAACCCCAGCCTAAGGCCAGGGCCCAACGTGGTGTCACTGCGGCAGAAACACTGTCGCACTGAGCATATAGTTAACATTCAGTGCCGTAATAGTACAACGCTTTCAATGCCGACTCAACAATAATAATACAAAATAAATAAACAAACAATAAAAAGTTTAAAAAAATACCTTTATATTTAAAAAATACATAATGTAAACAAAAATAAATAAATAAACATGTTAGGTATCCCCACGTCCGTATAAGTCCCCACTATCTAAAAATAGTGTTATTTATCCCATATGGTGAACACCGCAAAAAAAATATACCACAAAGCACAAATTAACGAATTTTGATCACTTTGCTTTCTCCCAAAAAAATCAATAAAAAGTGATCAAAAAATCATACATACCAAACATTGGTACCAATAAAAAGTACAACTTGACCCATAAAGAACCCTGACATATCTCCGTCAACAGTACAGTAAAAAAGTTATATGCATCAGAATAAGGTGACCCCAGGAAAATCCTTCATTATCAAAAAATAATGTTTTGTTTGTAAAAGGGGTAAAACATAATAAAAACCAATATAAATATGGTATCACCGTAATCGTAATGACCCGTCGGACAAAGCTGCCATGCCATTTTTAATGCAGAGTGAATTCCCTAAAAACAAAATACAAAAAATTATGATAGAATTGTGTGTTATTTCACATGGACCCCCCAAAAACATAAATAAAAGCTAATCAAAACATTATATGTACCCCAAAATGGTGTCAAATGAAAGTACAACTCGTCATGCAAAGAATAAGCCCTCACATAGCTATGTAGACAGAAAAATAAAAAAGTTATGAATTTTGGAAGATGGGGAGGGAAAATATGAAAATGTCGCTGAGTATTAAAGTACAAACTACCCTGCGTCCTTAAAGGGTTAATATATGTTTGCTAATTAAAGTCTATTTGTATGTTGTATATGTTGGATATTTTTTCAGTTGTGTATTATGTTTGTGTGTCACAGACATGGTATGAATTTAAGCTAAAAGGCAGATCGCGAATTCATGAATCTACATGTGTATTATACACGTTTGTATTAAATATGGGTTAGCCTATATGTCAGGAAAACAGCAGAGAAGGGAAGTTCACAGATATAAACTAATCTTATTGTTTGATGGTTTACCTGTCCTATCACTGGAATATTGTTCAAGTACACTGATAATGGAGATAACATTATTTAGTCATTTCAGCTGTCATATCTCTGTACCATCAAAGTGAAAATCAATTGTCTAACAAAAAAGTAAGTATTTTGTTCTACTTTCTTTTCTTTTTATGTTATCTCTTACATTTATATACTTAAAAAATAGTTCATAGTCACTGGAATAATATGCTATTATCTTTCAATCCTGTACTTACAGACAATATCAGCCACAAAGCACTGAATCGCTATTTCATATTGTGTAGAGAAAATTGCTATTTCAAATGTCCCAAAGGAAAAGTTTACTTTGCAGTTTTTCAATGAACTTTTTACTTAAAAAAATAAAGATTTTTTTACACTTCAAGAGGCTTTAGCTTTAACAGTCATGAACAACCTGTTTTTTTTCGCAGTGACACTTTTTTTGTAGTGTTCTTTCTGCATTGCTGAGTACTACTCAACAACCTGAAAGTCTGGAGAACAAGGAAACAATTTTTGTTAACCTAAATGAAGTTTTAGTATAGGATACACTGGGATTTATTCTTGATGTTCATTGTAAGGTACTTGTATGCATTGTGGAATTGGTGAGGAAGAAAGCTGCATGATTGCCATAGCATCAACAGCATAGAATTTAAAGGGAACGTGTTACTAGAAAATGACCTATTATTTTAAGCCCGGCTTAATGTTAAACGTATTTTTAAAGCGTAAATAAACTTTTGGACAACTTTTGATTTTCTGGCAGTATTTGTGTTGTAAATATATTTTGTAATTTGTATTGTATTATAATTTTGTACTTAATTAACAAATTTTGGATCTTTTCTGTGAATTCCTGCATGTCTTTATTCTTCCCCAAACTTCTGTATTGAGAGTTGTTTCTGCCTCTCACTGAGTTATGCTTGGTTCACACCTGCGTTCCAGTCCGTCTGTTGCCAATCTGAGTGAAAATCTCGGCGAACGGGATTGGCATCGGATACAGATCGGTCAGCGACGCATTGGTTAAAAACCCATTCATTTGAATGGGTTTTTAAAGCAATGCGAGGGTGTCCGATTGCACCCTCTGCGCTGCGAAGCCATTTTTTTTTCCTCGGACACGAAGTCCTGCATGTCCGACTTTGTTTCCGACGAAAAAAAAAAGGATTCGCAGGACAGAGGGTGCAATCGGACACCCTTGCATTGCTTTAAAAACCCATTCAAACGAATGGGTTTTTAACCAATGCGTCGCTGACCGGTCTGTATCCGATGCCAATCCCGTTCGCCAAGATTTTCTCTCGGATTGGCAACGGACGGACTGGAACGCAGGTGTGAACCCACCCTAACTGTGTATGGAGTAGGGGCTTGGAGTACAGGGCTGTGTAAAATGTAGAGAAAATGAGGGGAGGGTCACTTCAGTTATAGCTCAGATATTATAAAACATACAAACTTGTTTATGTGTCATATGAAACAGGAGATTCTTGCTATCTAAATTATTTCTAGAGATATCACTAATTGAAAACACAATCGGGATTAGGATATTTATATGCAGCTGTAATATATATGATTAGATTATTAGATATTATTAGATATATTTATATAGCAACCTTAGTATCATATGAAAGAAGATAAACTCCTCTTTCATCTGACACCAAAAGTGAGTTTGTTCGTTTTATAATGTCCAAGATATAATTGTTTGAAGTGACCCTCCCCCTACACTTATTTTCTCTACATTTTACATGGCCCCTTCCTCACTATACACAATAACATTCAGTGAGAGGCAGAAACAGCTCTCAATACAGAAACAAGCAAAAGAGGGAAAAAAATCTGGATTTCACAGAAAGGATTCAAAATGTGTTAATAAAGTACGGTATATTACAAAATGTATTACTGACACAAATACTGCCAGAAAATGAAACATTGTCTGAAAGTTTAGTTATGCTTTAAGCCTTTGTTTTTGTGTTTTTGTTTTTTTAAATTCCATCTATATTAAGGGATTGTCCAGGATTTGGATCAACCCGTGGGTCATCTGGGATGGGCGGAAAGAAAAAATAAAAAGGCATAATCATTTGCCCCCGATACTCTGTTTTCCAGTCCTAACCCTCTTCCCTGATATTGCAGGACTGCTTCCTTAACAGTGACCACTCAGACCACTGATTGGCCTAAGTAGTCATGTGAGCCTCACAGCTTTTGGTAGTGTGAGCCCTGGCATGCAACAGAAAGGGGAACGGGAGCAGACAACGGAGTGATAGGGACAAGTAAGTATGCCAGGTGAGTATACATTCACACAGACTACCCCACAGGTTGCTCAAAGTTCTGGACAGCCCCTTTAAGCCTAATAATAGACTGGCATTTGACAATTCTGTAAAGGTTTTCCTTGCAGCAGTCGACTCATTACATCACAGACAGAATTACAATAGAAGATAACACATCTATAGAAAATACCACATAACATTCATGACTGCATCATGGCCACCACTACTACTTTATTATTGTGTGTGATATATCTAGATTTACAAATGCACACGCGGTGCACTTTTGCATACAGAGAAATGCTTAAAATATTTTGTTCAGATTTACAACAATGCTAGAAAAAATGTGTTATGTGTATAGAGAAGAGATTAAATTGTTCTATTACAAGTACTGTCTGACAATATAGATTTCCTGGCAATGAAAGGGTTAACTGTCTGCAGCAGAGCATACTCACTGACTGAACCTGTCCTGTCTGACTATTCAATTCTATTCTAGCACTGCACTACTAATCTGCTAGTATATATTTCTTGATTCTCTCTATGTACTGCTATAACTATTGTTCAGTTTTCAATTCTGAATTGTTCTGCCTATAGCCTAGCTAACACGATAGCTATGAGATGCATTGAGATAGAAAACAGATGTGTGTGCATTTCCACATTTCATCAACTAAAGACTGGGTCACGAATGCACAACCTTATATAGTGTATATGACATCAGCACTGTAAGGTCCACCTACCACTGTCTATTGGCTGAGACTGACAGATCATGTCTGAAGCGAATCGCCATTTGTTTGGTTTCATTAAAAAACAAAATTCGGCTTGTTACCAACCAATTCACTCATCTCTAATAATTAGCCATAGGTGAGCAGGCACTTGTGTAGGAACTCACATGAAATGGCATTACCAGCAAAATGGAATTGCCATTGCCACCAAGTAAGCAAGACCATTCTATTCCTTATTCCCATTATCGTATTTTTTTGCAGGTAACATCTACACTACCATCACGGTCATCATTATCATTCATTATCATCTCCATCTGCTACTCCTCCTCCTCCATTCCAATGTCAGTCATCATCGATAAAGGAATATGTGTCTGTCCAATAAACAGCAATCTGCACCCAGGCCTCTGGCTGGTCTGCAACAGTAACTCCCACTTGGCCAAATTACTGGTGGTGAAGTCGTTTCCATGCCACTTAGTGAAATACACTGTATTTCGCCAACTGATGGCAGTCTCAATGGAGAATACCTAGCTGCCATTATTTCTCAAGGACCTCTCCTTGTAAATGTCTATGTAGGGAAAGGTGCATGTCACTGACAAAATGTGGAGCAGCACTTATTGGCTGAGACTTATCGGCAGGGACAATAAGTAACTGTCATGGCCCACTGAGTCAATGCTTTGAGCACCAGAGGTCAAAGTCTATAAACACAGCAATGCCTGGTGCTTTCTAGTATTATTACTGACATCACCTCATGGGTGCAGGGCAGGCACAGTTTCAACACCAGGTGGGACCCATCTACCTCCTCCAGTTATCCACACTAAACCATTTCCCTCCCCCAACCTCACCCGGTCAAGACATTTCTTATACTCCCCTCCCTCATTTTACGGTTGTAAGGTAAAGCGCAACATAGTTGCACTATTGCATATGCTGGAGCATCAATTTGAGCAGAGGTACAGTGGGGAAAAAATATTTAGTAAGCCACCAATTGTGTAAGTTCTCCCACTTAAAAAGATGAGATGTCTGTAATTGACATCATAGGTAGACCTCAACTATGATAGACAAAATGAGAAAACATATTTAGAAAATCACATTGTCTGATTTTTTAAGAATTTATTTGCAAATTATGGTGGAAAATAAGTATTTGGTCACCTACAAACAAGCAAGATTTCTGGCTCTCACAGACCTGTAACTTCTTCTTTAAGAGGCTCCTCTGCCCTCCACTCATTACCTGTAGTAATGGCACCTGTTTGACATTGTTATCAGTATAAAAGACACCTGTTCACAACCTCAAACAGTCACACTCCAAACTCCACTATGGTGAAGACCAAAGAGCTGTGGAAGGACACCAGAAACAAAATTGTAGACCTGCACCAGGCTGGGAAGACTGAATCTGCAATAGGCAAGCAGCTTGGTGTGAAGAAATCAACTGTGGGAGCAATAATTAGAAAATGGAAGAAATACAAGACCACTGATAATCTCCCTCAATCAGGGGCTACACGCAGGATCTCACCCCGTGGGGTCAAAATGATCACAAGAACAGTGAGCAAAAATCCCAGAACCACACGGGGGGACCTAGTGAATAACCTGCAGAAAGCTGGGACTAACGTAACAAAGGCCTATGTCAGTAACACACTACGCCGCTAGGGACTCAGATACTGCAGTGCCAGATGTGTCCCCCTTCTTAAGCCAGTACATATCCGAGCCCGCCTGAAGTTTGCTACAGAGCAAGTGGGAGAACTTGCACAATTGGTGACTGACTAAATACTTTTTTTCCCCACTGTATATGATTACTGCATGCAGCAAACCACAGACACAATGGAATGGATAACTGGTCTATGAGAAGAATAGTTTCTACCTGCGTCATGATGGAAGAGTTTTGGAAGATAGTCCATCTTTTTCATTAGCCAGGCCAGACATGAACTGATAGTAGGCCCCAAATTTTTCTTGAAATTTTGTAAATTGCCAACACATTGTTGATGTTGCATTTGTTCCTATACAGGAATAACAGCAGGATAATTCAGGTTCTTTTCTACCTCCCAACTGTTGTTTTCCGTGTTAGAACAAATCATTTTTTATACTACAGAAGACATTCTAGATTTTCAAAATTTTTATTGAAATTTTGTAAATTGTTACTCTGCTAAATGATGTTGATGTATAGCAGGATAATTCAGGTTCTTTTCTGCCTCCCAACTGTTTTTTCCAGGTCAGAATCAAAAATCCTTTCCATTTTAGAAGTTATTCTAATTTTTTTCAGCTGGCAGGCCAGATACACTGACAGTGTGCCCAAAATTTTTCTTCAAATTCTATAGTTGGCAGTGCCATGTGCCACTGCCACTCTATTTACATAATAAAAATAAAATAAAACAAGCAACCCCAAAATTGCTTCTTCCAATACCAACACAATATTGATGTGGCATTCTGCTCTCATAAAGGGATCATTTTTGGTGGCTTTTTTTATGACAAGCCAATTTTTCATCACTTCAGTATCACACCCCATTTATTGACCCTCACACAGTGTATTACCCCTTTTAATATAACCTCCCTATAACCACCATGTGTTTCTAAAAAACCTCGGGCAAGCACCTCTCTTGCCTGAGGCAACCTTCCAAAAAAAAAAAAAAAAATACCTGACCCGGTGATCTTTGTTTCTGTCATTGGGCCCCCTAATTAAAACTGTAGGCCACACTCCTCCATTTGCAGATCAAAAAATCCCCTTTATTGGCACCACAGTATATTATCTGCTTTACTGACTCCGTCACAGTATAACATCCCCTTCACTGCCCCCCAACAAGATAGTACCCCCTTTATTGACCTCCACACAGTCTACCCCCCCACCAAAAATCCACAAGAATGATATATGGCTCACCAGACTCATATCAGTGTTCCATCAGACGGATATCAGGTGCAATGGATTGTAAAGCCTTGGACTTGGAAGCTCAATATAACCATAATCCAAAATGTCTAAAAATCCAGCATCACTCAAAAATAAAATTTAACTTTTATTCTTAAATTAAAAGCCGTCTTGAAGGTCATAGTCCACAAAAATCCTACGTGTTTTGAAGCTAACTGAAGAATAAAAGTTCAATTTTATTTTTGAGTGGTGCTGGATTTTCCTCCCTGGTACAGAAACGCCCC
This sequence comes from Leptodactylus fallax, assembly GCA_947044405.1. Taxonomy (NCBI): domain Eukaryota; kingdom Metazoa; phylum Chordata; class Amphibia; order Anura; family Leptodactylidae; genus Leptodactylus; species Leptodactylus fallax. The sequence continues at coordinate 1,005,176 of CAMRHE010000192.1, read as the reverse complement.
TTCACTTACCCTCACACGTTGCCCCTTTCTGGCCCCCACCCTTTGGATTACAGTATACAGCCCCTTCACTTACCCTCACACAGTATATTGCCCCTTTTACTGGCCCCACACAGTATGCTGCCCACTTTACTAGCCCCCACACAGTTTATTGTCCCTTTTTAGGCCCCCTCATATAATATTTCCCTTTCTTTTTTTTTTGGCCCCCACACAGTATACTGCCTCCTTTTGGCCCCACACAGTGATATGTTAGCCTTAGATTCAACCCAATTTTTAAAAAAGTTTCGGCTTGGCTAAAAACTCAAATCTTTTGGGTTTCATCACCCAGTGCATCCAGCACTCCTCAACATTCTGTTCAGGCCTCTGACCCCTGTTCCTGGTCTGTTTGTGAGTGAAAACACTTCCAATTTTAGGTCTGCTCTTGCATAAGAGTCATTGAGTATGAATCAATATGTATTTTATTTCTTGCCATAAATTGAGTAATATACCATGTTATTTCACTCAAGTTAAGAAATTGCCTATAATGGCCCCCCTAATAGAGACTGACCTCTTTGAATAACTACAAACAGAGGTCTTAAAAACAACAATAAATTAAAATCAGAAGTATATTGGATAATTGTGTATCAGTTTACTCAAACATCCTACTTCATAATTGCAAAATATTTAGTAGTCCTATGGAGATTACAGAATATATGCAAAGTGAAGAGATCAGCCTCGTTTTTATTCTCATGCTATACTAGTTAATAGAGAAAACAAAGAGCTAGTACACTCAGGAGCAGCAAAATGCAAAAGATGAAAGAAAACAGTACATAAAGATATGTAATTCTATTTTCAGATATTACTCTTTATGCTTATTGCCATCTATGCGTCTTTGAATGCATTTTTATACTGTAGTTGAATGAGAAGTTAATACCAGTAATTGCATTAATGAAGATATAATTTAAGATGGTTTCCTTAGGAATGACATTTATGGCATATTGATTTGCTATACCATAAATGTCATTCATTTTAAAACCCCTTCCAAGATGAAGGGTGGAAAGTAAAGGTCATTACCTATATAAATAATGAAAACATGGTGACACAGAAGAGGAGCAGTTTATTTAACAAGACAGGCTTATCCCTAAGTCTTTTCCATATATATAAAAATTAAACAATAAAATCTAATAAAATTAAACAATAAAACAGAACTAGAGGAGATGACATCTTAGTTCTTGTACTGTTATTTTTATTTGTACATAGTTATATCTAATATAGGCTATATTTATACTGGCATTCGTATAATAATTCGGGTTATAGTGAAGATCATTATATAATGATTGTTTGTTATGAGATACGGATTGTTTGGTGTTATATAACCAATATATTATATTTGTTGACTGGCTTCCTGTATGTTGACAGCACACAGGTGCTGAGGTGAAAGACATGTAATAACATAAAATACATGAAATCACAGACTACGGGATGAATGATATAAGTCAATATAAATCACATAAAATCCATGAAATCACACACTACGGAATGAATGATAAAAGTCAATATAGAGAAACATAATACTAAACAATACAAAGCCTGTCTATTTGATTGAAATATGCAGATGAAGCTGGCATTAGATTTACATCGCCCATATGCACTTTAGGTAGGTACTGTTTTAGTGAAAAGGAAAAATGGATTTTGCTCAGACAGAAATGAGAGGTTTGTTATAAATGGAAATATTTGGCCACAAAAGTGTATTTTGGCTCTGTACAGAGGTATATTAGGCCCTTCTCTTCTTACTCATGCCTCTAATTTCATACAGAAGCATTCAGAGTTTTTTTGCAATGCTTTTAGCAGTGAACATCTCAATAATATGGCATGTAATGTGGTTTATAATGCCACAATTTTTTGCTGCTGGATTTCGGAGATTAGAAAACACTGCAGTTCCTAATAAACTATACATACGCTTAACCTTAAGAATATACAGTGCTGGCCAAAAGTATTGGCACCCCTGCAATTCTGTCAGATAATACTCAATTTCTTCCAGAAAATGATTTTCATATAATATTTTCATTTAATTTGTCTTCAATGGAAAACCAGAAAAAGAATTGTCAAAAAGCCAAATTGGATATAATTCCACACCAAACATAAAAAAGGGGGTGGACAAAAGTATTGGCACCCTTTGAAAAATCAGGTGATGCTTCTCTAATTTGTGTCATTAACAGCACCTGTTACTTACCTGTGGCACAACAGGTGGTGTAAATAACTAAATCACACTTGCAGCCAGTTGAAATGGATTAAAGTTGACTCAACCTCTGTCCTGTGTCCTTGTGTGTACCACATTGAGCATGGAGAAAAGAAAGAAGACCAAAGAATTGTCTGAGGACTTGAGAAGCAAAATTGTGAGGAAGCATGAGCAATCTCAAGGCTACAAGTCCATCTCCAAAGACCTGAATGTTCCTGTGTCTACCGTGCGCAGTGTCATCAAGAAGTTTAAAGCCCATGGCACTGTGGCTAACCTCCCTAGATGTGGACGGAAAAGAAAAATTGACGAGAGATTTCAACGAAAGATTGTGCGGATGGTGGCTAAAGAACCTCAACTAACATCCAAACAAGTTCTAGCTGCTCTGCAGTCCGAGGGTACAACAGTGTCAACCTGTACTATCCGTCGGCATCTGAATGAAAAGGGACTCTATGGTAGGATACCCAGGAAGACCCCACTTCTGACCCAGAGACATAAAAAAGCCAGACTGGAGTTTGCCAAAACTTACCTGAGAAAGCCAAAAACTCCAAAATGGCAGTTTGGAGAAGGCACCCTTCAAATCTCAGGGACCTGGAGAAATTTGCCAAAGAGGAATGGTCTAAAATTCCAGCAGAGCATTGTAAGAAACTCATTGATGGTTACCGGAAGCGGTTGTTCACAGTTATTTTGTCTAAAGGTTGTGCTACCAAGTATTAGGCTGAGGGTGCCAATACTTTTGTCCGGCCCATTTTTGGAGCTTTGTGTAAAATGATCAATGATTTGACTTTTTTTTCATTCTCTTTTGTGTTTTTTCATTGCAAGCAAAATAAATGAAGATATTATTACAAAAGCATTTGTGATTACAATCATTTTCTGGAAGAAATTGAGTATTATCTGACAGAATTGCAGGGGTGCCAATACTTTTGGCCAGCACTGTAAAGGGATAGTCATTGCCCTGTCACTCCCTTTCATTCTTCCCTATTGTGTCCTTTTAATTGCATTTACATTTTACAGGAAATTGTCATATGGTGACTGAGAGAAAAAAAAGTCATACTGTTAGCCTGCATTCACACTTTTGCACCCGAAGAGCGGCCATTTTCACGGATCCCTCATACATTATAGTGTATGGAGGGATCCGTGAAAACAGACAAAAATAGAGCATGACCTATATTTTGATAGTCCATGACTAGTGGCGTAACTAGGAATGGCTGGGCCCTAAGGCGAACATTTGACATGGGGCCCCCCCCAAGCCGCTGCCCCCAACCCCCCCAAGCTGCCGCCCCCAACCTCCCCAAACCGCCGCCCCCAACCCCCCCACACACAAACCGCATTCCTGCGAACACTATTATGCCCCATAGTGGCCCCTGCACACGGTATTATGCCCCATAGTGGCCCCTGCACACGGTATTATGCCCCATAGTGGCCCCTGCACACGGTATTATGCCTCATAGTGGCCCCTGGACACGGTATTATGCAGCATAGTGGCCCCTGCACACAATATTATGCCCCATAGTGGCCCCAGCACACAGTAGTTTGCCCCATAGTGGCCCCTGCACACAGTAGTTTGCCCTATAGTAGCCCCTGCACACAGTAGTTTGCCCCATAGTGGCCCCTGCACACAGTAGTTTGCCCCATAGTGGCCCCTGCACACAGTAGTTTGCCCCATAGTGGCCCCTGCACAGAGTATTATGCCCCATAGTGGACCACCCATGAACGATTATTATACTCTGGGGTCTTTTCAGACCCCAGAGTATAATGATCGGAGACCCAGGAGAGGATAGAAACATAGAAAACACTCCAACTTACCTCTTCCTCGCTCCGGTGCACTCCCGTGCGCTACTTCGGCCATCTTCAATGTCGGACCGGATCTCGCGCGATCCAGGCCGGCGTCGCGACGCATAATGACGTCGGCTGACGTCTGGGACGTCACCAAACAGGCCCGAAGCCTGCGGAGCGGCGGAGAGGTGAGTTACGGTGTTTTTTATGTTCGCTCACCTCCCCTGGGCCCCCGATCGTTATACTCCGGGGACTCAAAAGACCCCAGAGTATAATGATAGCAGTGATTGTGGGGTTTGCGGTAGCGACTGCCACAGGGCTCCGGGCCCCGTAATGTTCCGGGCCCTGTGGCAGTCGCTACCACTGCTACCCCTGGTAGTTACGCCCCTGTCCATGACAATAAAATATCAGTCATGAAAGTAGCCCCCATTCACAGACATTGAAAGTAATTTGCGACCTTTGTGTGAATGTAGGCTTAGAATGCTGAGCACAAAAAAGACATTCTTGAAATATTAGACCATTTACATTTTCATAGGATTAAGGTGCACTTCAGATTTCAGTAACTGCGTGCCTGTATGTAAGTGTACCAGAGGGCCATTAAAGTATATATCTCAGTGGAGTCTAACCACTTCTTGTTTTCACTGAGCCTTAAGCTATATTCACACAACAGTGAATAATGGCCGTGTAACACATGGCAGCATTAAATTAAATTCAAGTGAATGGAGGCTATTCACATGTCCGTTATTTTGATGGTCCGTCAAAATATAGGTCATGTCCTATTTTTGTGCATTTTCACTGACCCCTCCATACACTCAAATGTATTTGGGATCCATGAAAAAGAATGCCTCTCGGGTGCAAGACCTGATAGAAGTTTTTTTTTTCTCTTTGTATAGCTGTCTGGTATCTAGAACTGGATGACGAACCATTGTATAGACAACAATGAAATTCGTTTTGGTCTCAGTTTTCCAGATTAGAAACCGATGTGAATGTGCTGAAGACTTATGATGGAATTTATCAAAAAGAAAAACTCACACATACAGCCCACTTACAGGTGATGAAAATCGTGTCTGAATCTCCTTTTTGCCTTCTTGCACGAGTACAAGAGACTCCTCGGTTAGAGTAGACAGATATGGAAAAAAAAGGGGGGGTTTTCTTGTAGAATCCAACAACCAGGAAAGCCAAATATAAACTAACACTTAGCTTTTAATCCATCATTGCAGATAAAATGACAACAAACATGGGCTAAATGTCCTCACAGGGTACAGAACAAGTATCACCTACGCGATGGAATTTATCAACTTTCATCTACAGAAACGTCATAGTGTTGCAAATATTTATGTTACTTATTTGGGAAAATGTAACATAATTAATTATAATTAGAGATGAGCGAATTTTTCAAAAATTCGATTCAGGAGCTTTGCTGAATTTTCCCAAACGATTCGATTCGATCTGAATTAATTCGCGATAAATTACATTACAAAACAGCTATTTCCTGGCTGCAGAGAGCCTGTATAGTGGAGTAGCTGCTAAGGACACCGCGCTACCTGATAGTTTACACGTTACCATAGCAACGTGGCCTAGAGCGAAGTATCCAGCATCAGAATCTTGCTAGATGCCCCACAGTAACACATCTCACAAAGGTATCAAGCTCGCGATCCCCTTCAACTTAGCCACACAGGGCCACAGCTTGTAAAATCCACCAAACCTGGACCATGGCTTGTCATCCCCTATAGTAACACAGTTCTAAATCCCCACCCCCACAAGTTCACCATGCACCCCAAAACTCCCCCCTACAGTTCACCGTGCACCCCACAGTCCATCGTGCACCCCACATTTCTCCCCCCCACACTACACCCTGCACTCCACATCTCTCCCTCCCACAGTACACCACGCTCCTCACATCTCTCCATGTTCCTCCACTGCATGGGATACAACTTTTCATCATGTGTACGGACCTTCTTACAAGCAGACACGTCTTCCCAGTCACATGACTAGAGCATGTCATGTGACCGTCTGACATCAGAAGGTGCTTACCGAGTATAGTATTTAGCCTTTACCACAATGCCATGCGTGCAGCCAATCAGGGCTGGTTGGCTGCTGATTACCTGTATGCATGGCATTGTGGGTGATCTCGCGTTCCCAAAGTCCCTTGCCCCTTGTCCTAACATGTGTAGCAGCCATTTTAGGAAAAAATGCGAGTTGTTACCACGAAGCGTGAGGAAATCCAGATTCAATGCGAATCGAATATTTCCTGAAGTTCGTATCGAATTCCACTTCATCAGCTTCGATTCTCTCATCTCTAATTAAAATACTGTGAATTTTCTATAGATGCATCTGACCTTAGCTCCATACACATATGACATAACCTCCCATTATCCTTCTTATGCAGATGCCACTGGGTTAAAATGAGCATATATCCAAGCTCACATATCTTCTTCAAACAATATCCCTTCTAGAACACCACATAAACTCACTTAACAGAATTATTTAATATTTGTATAGAGAGCTAAATGACCTCAAATACACTATAATAAATTGTTGACTACTACTAGGCTAGATGGTGGGGTTAATCTATATAATTGTGAGATATGTACAATGAATGATCCACCCCATAAAAGTTTAATGTTAACAAGTATCAGACTAGCAGTATACAGGTCCTGTAATATAACACTAGAGTGGGATCATCTATCTCAGGAGAGTGTTTCTGGTAGGACACTTATTGTAGTGCACCTCAGATAACAAGAAGAAGGGAGGTCCTAATCTTCATGTCTGATGCAGTGATTATTACCATCTGGTGGGACTGTCCTGCTTTGACACTGGTGTCCCGTGGTCCCGCATAGCTTGCTGTTTGTCCCGCTATGTCGCTATTGCCGGCTTCACTACTGTACCTGAGCGAATTGCTCAGGATTGGTTAAAGCTATAAAGAAACACTTGGATTCATTTTAAAGATGAGAATCTCATCATTAAAAAGATACCAAGAGCACCATGATCGTCTTTAAACATCCTGAGCCATTCGCTGGTGAAAACGATGTTCGGCATTGAAATCCCAATGCAGATCTCATTTCCCGACATCATTTTAACAGTGAATCACTCTGAATCTGTAAGGTCTATCATGGAGATCTTGATATCTTTTTAAAGATGAGATTCTCATCTTTAAAATGAATCCAGTTGTAGCCCTAACAGATCCTTAGAAATGGGGCTCTAAAAGTGCCCCCCCCGCCCCTCAGGCAGCATCTTAGAGCTAAGGAAGGAGGGGGAGGAGGAGCTGCAGACTGCAGAGACAATGATAACTCATCATTGTCTGTGCATAAGCTGCAGATGACCCCGGGGGGTAGTAGGGACTTCTGTCCATGTTATCCCCTCTCCTATCAATCAGAGAGCATACTAGCATACTATACTTCTGCTCTCTGATTGTCACATAGAGGGATAATGTAATACCCCTCTGAGCCTAATCACATAACCAGGAAGTTTATTGGCGCTGTGACCCAGACATTTACCATCGTCCAGGTCGCAGTGCCAAAAGTGTTGCACCAAACACTTACACAACACATACACAAAGTCACCAATAAAGTTTATATTTTTTCACTGTCCCTGTCCTGTCCATACCTGATCTTTATAGAGTAAAATACGCCGCCCGCCTCTCTAGTGATATCCGTTACACGCTAAAATAATAGCAATAGCGATTATCACTAGCGATGAACGTATAAAACATTTCTGACAAACGGCAGTTCCGTCAGTCAGATAATACATTTTTACCCATTAAATGTCACCATATGAAATCCTAGTTTTTGGCAGGAGGGGGACATTATAGTGTAAGGCACCACTAAGGAGGAATTATACTGTGTTAGGGCCTCTAATGGGACATTATAATTTGTGCAAGTCGGGTATTCCTAAGTGGTGGCGATGGGGGGCCCACCTATGAAACCAAAGCACTGAACCCACCAATGTGTTAAAACAGTCTTGCTCAGGAGTATACTGAGGAGGAACAATAATGGGAGCACTAATGTCAGTAACCACAATATAATGTTCCTTAATGCCCCCCTGCCACAATAGTTGCTCCCCCACACCATGTAATGTCATGTTAGTGCCCCCTACACAGTATAATGCCACGTTAGTGCCCCCTGCACAGTATAATGCTATGTTAGTCACCCCACACAGTGTAATGCCACGTTAGTCGCCCCCGATCTAATCCTTATTTTTCTTGTTTAAACCTGGGGTGCGTCTTATAGTCAGACATGTCTTTTTGTCCGAAAAATACCGTAAATAGTGGACTTGTTCAGCTTGGACCTTTACTTGATGGTGGATCCCAGTCAATGGAAATTTACTAAAAGTAGTTGAGTACCGCTACTCTATTGGCCTCGGCAGCCCATCATGCCTTGTGGACCATCTTGGTAAAAACTGATAGTAAAAACTGATGACAACTGATGGTTTTGGAGTAGAAATTTATAAAAAAGCCTGATGACAACTGATGCATTTTCGCATCAGTTTTGGCATCAGTTGTAATGACTAAGGGACAAAAAAACTGATGCTGATGCAACTGACATATGTGCACCTACCCTTACACAGTAGAGGAAGCTGCTGGGAAGGAACGATTACTGAAAGGTGAAAAAAAGAAGAGACAGCTTGTGGGAACAAGAGGGGAGAACTGGTGGCAGATGAAGGGGGCATTAAATTGGTGGAAGATCATGAAGGGGGATATTAAACTGGGAACAGATGGAGGGGGGACATCAAACTGGGGGTTGTAGTGGGCTGAAGGGGGAGAGGGTGGTGCTTTTTTTTATGCATGGGATTGCATAAATTGGAGGGGGTTGACTAAAGAGAGGGTGATATCTACATGGGTGATATCTAACCTGTCCCTGTAATATATTGACTTTATATAGAAGAGTGGACCTATCCCTGTAATATGCTGTTCTAGTAGAGTAGACCTGTCCTGTAAGGTGTAATAATCCGCTAGATATTGGGTATCTAGGTAATAAATAATAACTATATAGTTATAAAATTTTTGAAATACTTAAGACTACCAGGGCTGCTTTGATAGTTTCATGCACTTTACTTGTTGGAAATAAATATTTTTATTTTTCTCCTTAATTACTGTATGTCTCTATTAATGAAAATACCTGGAAAGAGAAAAAGCAAGTGTTATATCCAAATTAGGAAAAGTAACGCAAATAATATGCAACCTGATCCACAATGTTTGAGATATACATACACATATCTATATCTATCTATCTATATATTATTTTTTATGTTGGTAAAACTATAGGCTTACTAAAATGATGCTGAAGGAAATGCTCATATTTATAGGAAAAGTTGGGGCGTTTCTAGGGGTGTGAAGGGGGTGTGTCCAGGGGCGTCGCTTCATTTCAGAAAATTCAACTATTGTCCCTCTTTGCATCCTTGAAAAGTTGGGAGGTATGTTACTGCAGTCATGTTGTTCTTCTATACTCATAGTTTATTGCTCATTATATGCTAATGCAGTCACTGATGTAAGTGATGAGGGCTTTATGGTAATGTACAACTACTATGTAGTATGAAAGGACTCTTATTGTAGTGCACCTCAGATAACAAGAAGAAGGGAGGTCCTAATCTCCATGTCTGATGCATGTCCCTTATTATTGCAAATGAATGTTAAATAAAGAATATAAACCCCACCCCCCCAACCACACCAGTGTTGACTCATTAGGTGTGCAACATAATGTTCAGGTTCATAATTTGGCTTGATCAGCAGACACAATATGGATTGGATACATAAAATACATATCACTTATTTATTCCATAAAAGCAGACTTAGGCTAAGGCCTCACATAGCGAGCCGCAGCCAAGAAACGCTGTGGAAAAGACCGCGGTGGAAACGCATCACTGTTCTTTCTGTAGCATTTTTCACAGAGAGTCTGCAGAGTTTTCCTCTGGGGACTTTCTGCCTCTCTTATACCTATTCGGAAAACCCCAGCGTTTCCATAGGTATAATCGGCTTGCTGCGATTTTTTCTGCAATGTGTGGATGGGTTTAGCCAGAATCCCATCCAATTTGCAGGTAATGTAAAATGCAGCGTTTTTTGCCAGAGTGTTTCTGCCACCGCCAAAGTGCTGCGTCTTCCCCAACATGGGGCCCCGGCCTTAAAGGGGGTTGTCCAGGGAGTTAAATTTACCTTTAAGGTTAATTTATCTCCCTTAGAAACCTGGTAGTGAGCCACAGCCAAAAAGCGCTGTGGAAAAAACCTTGACATAAATGCATCACGTATTTGTACCGCAGCGTTTTTGACAGAAAGGCTGCAGTTTTCCTCTGCAAACTTTGTGCCCCAATTATACCTATACGAAAAACAGCTGTGTTTCTATAGGTATAATTGACATGCTGCGATTTACAAAAACACAAGTGAGGATTAGCCAGAATCCCATCCACTTTGCAAGCACTATAAAACGAGCGTTTTTGCAATATGGGGCCCCGGCCGTAAGGTTACTACGGGACTTGACAACTGTTGGTAAATCAGCTAGTTTATGAGGAAAAGCCTACATGGAACTCTTTATCTAATCTAATTTAAAAATAGAATTTAAAAATGCACAGTTCCTATATTATTTTAAAATAAAGTCGACTCTCATGGATTATTAAAGACATTGCAAAATAAAGTGTGCCAAAACCCCCTTGGTACCTACAATATCTTTACTAGATCAACTTTTCTTATTGCTTCTAGGAAGAAACCCAGATTCCTTTTAAAAAATAAAATAATGGTGTCACCTTAATGACCCTCCCATGACTATATATGTTGAGGATGGTGGGGTAGGTGGCAGCTTCATCCATCTAGAGGACAGCATCATCTATTGGGGGACTGCAGGGCTGGCAAATATTACCACCATTAGATTCTGGAGCAGCAGAAACAGGGGCGTAACTACCAGGGTAGCGGTGGTAGCGACTGCCACAGGGCCCGGAACATTACGGGGCCCGGAGCCCTGTGGCAGTCGCTACCGCGAACCCCACAATCACTGCTATCGTTATACTCCGGGGTCTTTTGAGACCCCGGAGTATAACGATCGGGGGCCCAGGGGAGGTGAGCGAACATAAAAAACACTGTAACTCACCTCTCCGCCGCTCCGCAGGCTTCGGGCCTGTTTGGTGACGTCCCAGACGTCAGCCGACGTCATTAAGCGTCGTGACGCCGGCCTGGATCGCGCGAGATCCGGTCCGACATTGAAGATGGCCGAAGTAGCGCATGGGAGTGCACCGGAGCGAGGAAGAGGTAAGTTGCAGTGTTTTCTATGTTTCTATCCTCTCCTGGGTCTCCGATCATTATACTCTGGGGTCTGAAAAGACCCCAGAGTATAATAATCGTTCATGGGTGGTCCACTATGGGGCATAATACTGTGTGCAGGGGCCACTATGGGGCAAACTACTGTGTGCAGGGGCCACTATGGGGCAAACTACTGTGTGCAGGGGCCACTATGGGGCAAACTACTGTGTGCAGGGGCTACTATGGGGCAAACTACTGTGTGCAGGGGCTACTATGGGGCAAACTACTGTGTGCAGGGGCCACTATGGGGCAAACTACTGTGTGCAGGGGCTACTATGGGGCAAACTACTGCGTGCAGGCGCCACTATGGGGCAAACTGCTGTGTGCAGGGGCCACTATGTAGCAAACTACTGTGTGTCGGGGCCACTATGGGGCAAACTACTGTGTGCTGGGGCCACTATGGGGCAAACTACTGTGTGCAGGGGCCACTATGCTGCATAATACCGTGTCCAGGGGCCACTATGGGGCATAATACCGTGTGCAGGGGCCACTATGGGGCATAATACCGTGTGCAGGGGCCACTATGGTACATAATACCGTGTGCAGGGGCCACTATGGGGCATAATAGTGTGCGCAGGAATGCGGTTTGTGTGTGGGGGGGGTGGGAGCGGCGGCTTGGGGGGGGTTGGGGGCGGCGGCTTGGAGGGGGGCCCCATGTCAAATGTTCGCCTTGGGGCCCAGCCATTCCTAGTTACGCCACTGAGCAGAACACAGTAAAGGGGTCTTCATTGAACCACGAAATCTGCATCCTTTTCAACTTACACTGCTAAGCACCAAGTGTAAATGAGAAAGCTAAGATGTATATTGGGCTGGATGACTTTTTTACTATGGGGCCATAATTTACATTACAGTAGAGTGGAGCCATGGTGAAGGGGGAACAAAAATTGTATTACACTTCGAGGGACTAAAGTTTTATTACAGTGGTGGGACCAGAGTTTTTATTACAGTGGAGGAATGATAACATTTTTATTATAGTGGAGTAAAGATAGAATTTTTATTATAGTGGAGGGGACAGAATTTTTACTGCATGGAAGGAGGATACAATTTTTATTATGCTAAATGGGGTGCAGAATTTTTATTACAGTGAAGGCTGTGCCCAGAATTTTTATTGTAGTTGAATGGGGCAAGAACTTATATTATGATGGAGGTGTGGGCGAATTTTCATTACAATGGGCTGGGAGGGCAAGATTTTCATTATGATGGGGGTTGGATTTTTTATTTTTTTTTACAGTGAAGGGAGACCATTATTTTTATAGTGGTGCAGGGGGGCGAGGATTTGTATTTGAGTGAGTGCGTACTGTTGTCGTCTGTTTTTTTGTTATAGTAATCAGTACCAAAAAGTGAATTCTAATATGATTTCGACCAATAACTGAACAGCAAAATGAGTGGCACTGAGTTGTTGTTGACAGGTAGCAGAAGTAGGGATGATAGGGAACTGCTATACATCATTTATTTTTTTTTTAGTAGGTGACTCTATCATAGAGAAATATTTTTCCATGTGGCAGATACAATTTTTGATAAATAGCAGAATTATAACAGAGAATTATTTTTTATGTTGACAGCAGGGGAGTAACTAGAAAAGACAGCACTCCTTAGAAAACTTTTGACTTGGGTCCGCCCCCCTCTACACAGTATGATGTCCCATAGTGGCCCCTCCATACAGTATAATGTCCCATAGTGGCCCCTCCACACAGTATAATGTCCTACAGTGGTCCCTCCACACAGTATAATGTCCCATAATAGCCCCTCCACACAGTATTATGTCCCATAGTGGCCCCTCCACACAGTATTATGTCCCATAGTGGCCCCTCCACACAGTATTATGTCCCATAGTGGCCCCTCCACACAGTATTATTTCCCATAGTGGCCCATCCACACAGTATTATGTCCCATAGTGGCCCCTCCACACAGTATTATATCCCATAGTGGCCCCTCCACACAGTATAATGTACCATAGTGGACCACCTACGAACTATTATTATACTCTGGGGATCCCCGTGCCTGAGCACGGAGGCGGCTGTGAACAGGAGCGGGGATCGGTAAGTAAATAGGTCCTGTTACCTGCTGGGGTTAGTCTAGCAGGTAACAGCCTATTAAAAAAAAAAAAAGCATCAGGGGCCTGCCGTGGCCTCTTAAGGTCCTGGGCCCTGTGGCAGCCGCTATGGCTGCTATGGTGGTACTTACGCCACTGGTTGACAGGGTACCAGAGTTACATGATAGAGATCTCTGCAACAGGAGATTTTTTATCTTTTTGACAGATATTTTTTTTTCTCTGTCATTGCTTTTTTATTCCCCCAGGGTCACACTCACTGTTAATTTACCATACACATTTCCTTGTGGCAGATAATTTTTCTGTGGGCAGGTAGGAGTTATATGATAGGGAATTATGTCACATCATGGACTTTTCTTTTTTACTAGGTGATGCTTGTTTGTAAGGAATTATTTTGCCATGTGGTATGGAATTTTTTTTAACAGCTGTCACACGGATGGATTAAATTCACTGTATGTGAATGGGGTCTATTCACATGTCTAATTTTTTTGATGGCCCATTTTAAAGGACCAACAAAAAATTGGTCAAGTCTTATTTTTACCCAGTTTTCACAGATACCTCAATACACAAACAAATGTATGAGGGATACGTGAAAACAAGAGCCCCTTGGATGCAAAACGGCCATGAAAAACATCCATTTTCCACGTCCACTTTGTACCATGTTCATGCAAATTTAGGCTTAATGTGGCCAGGTTATCTTCTTGTGCAGGAACAGAGAAAAAGACAGGGGCAGTACAAGCGCAAGATAACTTTGCCACAATAAGGAAATCATGTCTAGGTTTCTGACAAGTAGATATCCAACAAAAATATGGAAACAACCCCTATAGTCACAAAATGTATATACAAAATACATATACAAAAACTCATATAAATAAATAGATAGAGAGTATACAGAGAAGAGTGCTGAATAAAAACATCAACACCTGTGATCATTAGCCCTCTCCTACTGGGGAGTAACAAGGAATATCCTACAAGTATGTATCACTGGATCAAATAGTATAAGGACAATGACAAACCCCAAATACACAAATACATGGCTATAGTAATAAAATAATACAAGCTCAATATACAAATATAAGTCAAGGGACTCTATTAAGATATAGATATTAACACTCAGATATATTTCTTATAATCCAAAGCTATATCTGATAAGCAAATTTCTATAGTCCAAAAATATTCAAACATAAGGCTGAATAGCCATGCTAGGCACCAGAAGGAGAATGGCGCTCACGCCCAAAGTGGGTTTTGGCTTTGTCAGGAGGCTTTTTTTTAAATTTCTGACATGTGCCAGACTATAGAAGGTTCTTTATTCACAGTCATATTCATTCATGGCCTATTAAGGAAAAATCTTTAAAATTATAAAATGTATAACTATTTATATTTTCAAAAATGTTTAACTTTATATTGTCTACAAATTTCAATATGGTTATGTTTGTGAGAAAACCCTTTTAATCACTTCATGACCAGGTCAATTACACTGGTTCATGACTAAATACATTTTCAGGTTTCTTGATTTATGCGGGTTTTAAGGATATAACATCTTTTTTAGTTTCGGTTATTCCCTTTTTTAGGGGGGATAAATAAGACTTTATTTTGTCATTTTGATTTTTGCATGTTTTTTCCCCCGACGGTCATGTGATGACTTCCATAGCCGTACACACAGCACTTATTGCTCAGGAAGGCAGGGACAGTAGTGGTAATAAATCATCCCTGCATTCTCTCTAGGGATTCTGAATGTCACAGGTATGTCCTTTTAGAGTTAAAAAGCTGTGGCCTGGATGTATATAGTCAATGGGTGGTCTGCAAGTAGTTAAGTTTTTGGTCTATAGAGTGAAAAATGATCATTTATGTTGTACTATGGATTTTAGTGCCAAATATTTTAGAAATATACTGCAAACATTACATTCAGTCAGTATTTATAAGCAGTAATAAAAATGAATTGATTGGTTTATACAATTAACCTGACTGACCTATGTGAATCAACATTATTTTACCCTTTTAGGTTATGGTTATGGTTAGTCATACTGACATTATTTTTAAATGACAAAAAGTCAAGGTCACCACATGTGGAGCCAACAAGGAAAGACTTGCTCACTATCAATTAAAACAATGCAGTTAATAAATTTATGCTAGTAGTGTGTATGTAGAAGAATAAATTATCCTTTGGTACATAATGTTGCAGTACTATTAATATAGCTGTTACACAATACCTGTCACCTGGATTTTTTTGGGTGCTAGTTTTAAAATTTCTATGGACAGATCGTAACATAGTGATGTAATATTAACAGGTACTGTATTTTATCTTACATATTGTTTATTTGATGAATTCTGTGCACACCTGAGTTCACACTTAAAGGGAGTCTGTCACCAAAGCCAAGCATATCAGTCAAGCGCTGTAGATATGTAGGATAGGGTCATCTGAATCAAGCAGTGTTTTCCCCTTGTCAATATATTGGCTTTTTTGCCAATATGCAAATGATCTCCTTGGAACAACAAGGGCATAGTTGCTTACATTCAAAAGAAAAAAAGTAGATTGGCACCAATAAACACTAATTCACACCTTCAATCTACAACCCTTTGAAGTCAGCCTCAATAATGAACTGGGTGCTCTGAGATCCAGAAAACATTTCCAATATATGATGTCCAAAAGATGAAAAGAATTCACCTTTCCATGCAAAGTGTTTATTCACGGTCCAGATGCAGGGTGTAAAAACTACAGCCGGATGCTTCACACCTGTGCGCTTTGTCCTACCCTCTCCTTAAAGGGGTTATCCGGGATAAATTCATATTTTAACAATAAGCCCCCCATGCCCCCCATCCAACTTTCTAAATAACATTTATTATATGTGACCTACATATATTACATTTTTGCATTTCCACTAACGTTCCGGGGTGTCGGTCTAAGGGATATCTGCAACCTGGGACGTCACTGGAAAGAAGCCACTGTAGAGCATTATATTGTACAGAGGCCACTGTGGAGCATTATTCTGTGGGGGGCCACTGTGAAGCATTATACTGTGTGGGGGCCACTGTGGGACATATTATACTGAGCAGGGGCCACTGTGGAGCATATTATACCATGCGGTGGCCACTGTGGAGCATTATACCATGCAGGGGCCACTGTAAAGCATTATCCTGTGCATGGGCCACTGTGGAGCATAGTATACCATGCAGGGGCCATTGTGGAGCATTATACTGTGCAGGGACCACTGTGGAGCATTATTCTGTGCAGGGCCACTGTGGAACACATTATACCGTGCAGGGGCCACTGTAGAGCATCATCCTGTGCATGGGCCACTGTGGAGCATTATCATATACAGGGCCACTGTGGACCACATTATACTGTGCAGGGGCCACTGTGGAGTATATTATACTGTGCAGGGGCCACTGTAGAGCATTATACCATGCAGGGGCCACTGTGAAGCCTTATACTGTGCAGGGGCCACTGTGGAGCATATTATACAATGCGAGAGCCAGTGTGGCGCATATTATACTGTGTGGGTGCCACTGTGGAGCATTATACCATGCAGGGGCCACTGTGCAGCATTATCCTGTGCAGGGGCTACTGTGGAGCATTATCCTGTGCAGGGGCCACTGTGGAGCATTATCCTGTGCATGGGTCACTGTGGAGCATTATCCTGTACAGGGTCAATGTGGACCACATTATACTGTGCAGGGGCCACTGTGGAGCATTATACCATGCAGGGGCCACTGTGAAGCCTTATACTGTGCAGGGGCCACTGTGGAGCATATTATACAATGCGAGAGCCAGTGTGGCGCATATTATACTGTGTGGGTGCCACTGTGGAGCATTATACCATGCAGGGGCCACTGTGCAGCATTATCCTGTGCAGGGGCTACTGTGGAGCATTATCCTGTGCAGGGGCCACTGTAGAGCATTATCCTGTGCATGGGTCACTGTGGAGCATTATCCTGTACAGGGTCACTGTGGACCACATTATACTGTGCAGGGGCCACTGTGGAGCATTATACTGTGCAGGGGCCTTTGTGGAGCATATTATACTGTGTGGGTGCCACTGTGGATCATTATACCATGCAGGGGCCACTGTGGAGCATTATCCTTAACAGGGGCCACTGTGGAGCATATTATACCAAACGACCACTGTGGAACTTATTATACTTTGCAGGGGACACTGTGGAGCATTATCTTGTGCAGGAGCCACTGTGGTGCATATTATACAGTGCCACTGTGAAGCATTATACCATGCCGGGAGCCACTGTGGAGCATTATCCTGTGCAGGGGCCACTGTGAAACATATTATACTATGCAGGGGCCACTGTGGAGCATATTATATCATGTGGGGGCCTCTGTGGAGCATTATACAGTGCAGGGGCCACTGTGGAGCATTATCTTGTGTAGGGGCCACTGTGGAGCATATTATACCATGCAGGGGCCACTATGGAGCATTATACTGTGCAGGGGCCACTGTGGAACGTATACTGTGCAGGGGCCACTGTGGAGCATATTATACTGTGCAGGGGCCACTGTGGAGCATTATACCATGGGGGGGCCACTGTGGAGCATATTATACTGTGTAGGGGCCACTGTGAAGCATTATACCCTGCAGGGGCCACTGTGAAGCATATTATACTGTTTATGTATGTATGTGTGTGTGTATATATATATATATATATATATATATATATATATATATTTACCAAATGGCAAAAAAAAAAAGCATGAAGAATTGATTGTTGTCCTGAAGCTTTCTCTGTGTGACTGTAAGGATGATACACGGAGGTGATTACAATATTACAGCCAAAGGAGAAGGTTATTGAGTGAGTGAGAACTAGGAGTCAAAAGATGGCTGCTGAGGGTGTAGTGTGCGGGCTAGCTAGGGAAACAGGGAGGGGGACTGTGTGAGAGAGGGAGGGGGAGGGAGTGAGAGAGGGAGGTGGTGTGAGTCAGCTCTGAGTAAACCACAATGTATCATGGTAGTTGTAGGATAAAAGAACAAGAAGCTATCCATGTAAACAAATGCAGAAGATGTCAGGAGCTCCCAGAGAAACCCAGAAATCACTCAAAACACTGCTAAAGGTATTTGAGTGCACTTATTAACCTATTAATAGCACTAACTGACTTTTTTTTGAAAAAAGATTTTTTTGCCCCAAAAACCCCTTTAAATACAAGACCAAATTCTTATTAACCCATTACATACAAACTAAAATTACATTGGAAAAATCCTTGTAATTTCTTCATATCTCCACTTAATTTAGAAATTCAATATAAACATGTCTATAAAAATACACTTAAGTCATTGTGATCATTTAGACCCATTAGCCCCAAATGCACCAGTTCTTAGAATCAAATCAGCCTCTTTTTGTAATAAATGTAGGAATAGAATAAAGATGGCCGCCGAGCATGCGCAGAGCTGACAGCGCATGCTCGGCGACCATCTTTATTCTATTCCTGATTAGGGTCACCTAAATCAGACATTGTTTTCTTCTTGTGAATAGGTACTTTCATTGCCAAAATATCACTGTTGCAAATGAGCTCTTTGAAGTAACAAGGTCCTTATCAATGCTCTACAGAGGTAAGCAGCAACGCTTATAAAGAGTCCCAGACATCCTCATGGGCACTGCAAGTAAACAAAGAAATATTGCAATTTCATGATGATCCTGAATTTAGTTAAATGTTTAACATTTCCTTAATTTATTGATTTTGGTTTTGACTTGGACAGGAAAGGAATATTTATAAGTAAAGGAGGATGTAATGAAAGTGGAAAAAAATAACTGAAAAATAGATTTGGATGTTTAATTTCAGAATTTCATTTAAAAAGTGTATAAACGAATGATTCCTGTACAGTTGGAAATATAAGAAAGGAAAAATGATACAGTTTTAGGGGATAAACAGCACTTTGAATATGATTATATGTTTCAGTGGAGTAACCAGAGGAACAGAAGACCACAAAGATTTGTGGCACACAAGAACAATATGGACTATTGACTACTGATTTAATTTCTGATTCCAGTGTTGGCAGAAATGATTGCCCCTCAAATGAATCTCTTAATAACCAAGTAGGGAATTGTCGCACTTCAAGGATACAAATGTTTTTTTGGCAATATTACATAATTTTGTTTGTCAAAAGGGATTTCAGCTGACCACAGTTTACGCTGAAAGCCTGTAGACCTATATCCCACAGGAGGCGAGTGTACAGCCTGTTAAACGTTGACTTGACTATGGTAGTTTTGATCAGCATCTGAGTTTATTTGTGCAGCTTTGGAACTGGTCCTTAGTTGTAATGTATTTCAATTTGGTACAATGGTACAGGCAGTGGTCTGTAACCACAATGGGAACCCCCAGCAGCCCCAACTTTAAAAAAAACTATTTTTGGCAGATCTAAAACAGATGATGTATAATGTTACTAAACTTTTCACGAGATTTGTTCAATTATATTTATGTTTTATTGATGTATTTATTGTGTGGTTGGGTTTACAAGATGAATATATGGAGTTTATATAGTATTTGAACAACAATAAGAACAATATGAAATTTATATTTGAATTTGTGGGGTGCAAAGTCACTTTTTTGGATGTTGAAAAAGGCATTGAGGAGGACCAGATACACACCAAAGAGATCAGAATCCCACTGCCATAAATGCATTATTATGTTATGACAGCTTCCATCCTAATCACACATAACATTCAATGGTCAATTTCTGTGTTTGCACAGGATTAATACTGATGAAATGGGGCACTCAAAACAGGCAGATCAGTTAAGTGAGGAGGGTTACCCTAGTGATGTGATTGAGGAAGTTCAGACTTGAGTGAATTTGATAAACTGTGAATATTTAATATTAGGTCAAAGAAATAAGAAAGATGATAAGAGTTTTTTTATGTCTTTGGGATATAGTCTAATGGAACAGCAAATTCGGTCTATTATTAGAAAAAATTGGCAAATAGTGGAAAGCGATCAGGTTGTAGCAGAGATAGCAAAAAAGATGTTCAGTGGTTACATTTAGGCTTAGCTGAAATTTAGGAGATATGTTGATTATAGGTCAATTTAGTTCCTGTGAACTGGGTGACAATTAGCTTAATAAGAGAACACCGAACAGCAATTTTTGTTACAGCTCTCGTAACTACTGGAAACATTTATATAATCTAAATCATCTCAAATTAGGAGATTATAGTGTACAGGTCAATTACTTGATTACTTGTAGGACAAAATATGTGATATATGCGGTCATATGCTCATCTGGTGATTTTTATATAGGTAAAACCATCTGACCCATGATGACATGGTTTAGGGAACATACATGTTCCATTGAGACAGATGAGGGAGCACACATCTTATTCAACATATGAGAGAGGAACAAAAGGGTTATTTTAGGGTTATTATAAGCACAATATCCTGAACATGGGGGGGGACAGTCACAATGTAGAACGGCTCTGCGCATGCTTGGCGGCCATCTTTACACGAGCGGCTCTGCGCATGCACGGTGGCCATCTTTATTCTTTTCCTACACGAACTAGGAGGACCAGGACATCGCCAGGGGGCGTGATGCAACGGCAGGTAGGAGTTGAATAGCCTTTCTAAAAGCTACGAAGCCTGAGGAAATCCGGATTCAATGCGAATCGAAGATTTCCTGAAATTCAGATTGAATTCCACTACGTCAGCTTCGATCCGCTCATCTCTAGCATTGATGTACATTAAATAATGCACATAAAGACATAAACTAATTACTTAGCTCCAGCCTCTGTGTCTGTGTCTTTCATTTCTCACTGAGCTCTGCTTATTCCCCCATATACTTTTAAACAATACATATGTGATCTGCTGTCTGCCTTGAAAAAGTATTTTTCTCTGATATAATATATTGCAAATTTTCTTACAGTATTGACTTATACAATCTCTGTTGAAAGCTACTGAACTGGCTTCCCATGGGACGATAATCCACCAAATGAGTGTTCATAGTAATGCTACCTTTTGGTCATTGGCCCTATGTAAGGCCCTACTATCAGCCGATAGATGTGAAAACAGGGTGCGCTGCCAATAAACTGTGGCAATCCAAACTATGTGGGGACCAAAGTATTGTATTAATAGGACAGAATTATGATTCCCATTAGTTTATTATTTTTAGAGAACCATATAATAAAAATGTATTTTTATTTTATTTATATGTATTTTTGATTTTTTTGTTCACAAAAAAGTTGATACTGATGCAAGTTTTTTTTTTTTTTTTTGCATAAATAGTAAGATGCCTGATTTGTTAGCATAATGATAGATGTAAAAGCATACTAGCTATGAAGTGTCAACAGGTGAAATGAAGTAATGTACTGTAGTAAGTTCCCCCTAATGATGAGCAAACAGAGTTTGACAATTAACTGGATGCTTTTATAAGGGGAAACAATGGATATTACTTTCTAGCAACAATTCCAATAATTCTGGTCATGTTTAGGCAAAATAAAATTACAATTAAGTTATATTTTACTGTTCCAGACTGAAACTATTAACATTATTAACAACATCCTAAAATATCACCCTTTATTACTCTAAATCCCTATAATAAACAATTTTTATCACTCTAGAGCCCCTGGAATATTACAAGTATACTAATTATAATCTAGGGGAATGTTATCACCTTGATGGTAAAATTGTATACTTTCCAATTCTAAATATTGATTTATTTTATATACAGTATACCTTTTTTTATTTATTTATTTATTTATTAATTTTAAGGGCTTTTCCAGTTTCATGTAGTGCTATAAAACTTAATGGAGTTTTAATATCTTTAGGCTGGCACATCAATTTAAGATCCGTGGGAGTCTGAGTGCCCCTGTTCATCAGTCACATGCCTTGATCACAGCTCAGTCACATTCAACTGTATGGGCGGAGCTGCAATATTAAAGGGGTTTTCCAGGCAAAAAAATATTTTTAAAAAAGGTCTGTTAATGCTATTAATGGGTTAATAAGTGCACCAAAATATCTTTAGCAGTGTTTTGAGTGATTTTGGGGTTTCTCTGGAAGCTCCTGGCATCCTCTGCATTTGTTGTAGCTTCCTGTCTTAGCCTAAAACTACCATGATGCATTGCATGAGCTGACTCACACTACCTCCCTATCACTGCTTCCTCCTCCCTCTCTCATTCCCTCACACCCTCTCCCTGTCTCCCTAGCTATCCCACCCACTACTAGCCCTTCCCAATTATCTAACTCAGCCCCCCCCACCCCATCATACTTACCTGTCTTCCTGTCCAGACTTCCTTCTGTGGGGACGGCTCCTCCTCTTCCTTGACGTCTGCCAGTGCGTGCGCAATAGTCCCGACATTGTGCTGTAAGCCAGAACTCCATCTCTACTGTGCAGGCGTAGATGCTAATGTATGCCTCAGCATCTTGCAATACAGAACTGGTACAACAAGTTTAGCAGTGTGACTGATGGAGTGGCATATTTACGCCACTAGAGTTATAAAAAGAGTGTGTTAATCCTCCCCACAATGCTCCCTTTCTGGGGGAAATGCTGTGCTTGTGGAGATACTAGGTAGTAAGTCCAGGGTCTCGTAGTCACGAACATTAAATGTCTAGGTAGTAGCCAGATTGCTGAGTTTTTTTTGGACTTGATGTATATGGTGTGTGTTGTGCAAAGAAGAGAATAAAGGAGGTTGAGGCAAGTTTTGAAATGAATCCACTGTGTTGGAGTGGGAATTTCTTGAAATTCCGATGCCGAACCAAGAGCTACAATGACCCCGAGTTGTCACACAAGATTCAAGGGGTTGTCCAGGGAGTTTTACTTTAATTACACTTACACTTACACTTTACATGTACTTGGGGATGGTGGTTCCATAGAAAAAACCTGTCGCATGTAGGTAAAATAAAACACCTTGGACAACCCCTTTAAGCAGGGGTTGATATAATTGATAGCAATACTACAACTCTTGATGCATTATATATCACTGTTTGAGCATGAATGTGAATAATGATTTAGATTCCCACAAGGTTGTACTAAAAGCCTTGCTCTTCCTGAACTCAGATTCCTTATCAGGAAGTTCATGATGCTTGGATTGAACTCATGAAACAAAGTAGCTGTTATTTTGATAGGATGTTGTGACAATTTTTTTAAGTCAACAGACAAAACAACAAAAAATAAGTTTATAGAGACTCCTCATATAGAAAGATGATAATCAAATGTATTCATGTAAAATACAATAAATAGCTATACATATATAGTCTAAGAGAATGTGCTAACAAGCACGCAGATGGAAAATAGCGTGTAAGGTACAAAGAACCAATACCCCTCGGGAAGTACTAAATCTGCAATGTAATGAACTAATACTAAACACTAAAAATAATTGTATATCAATAAAGTGGAAAATGTATGGAAGGTACATACACTGAATCATAATTATATATTATAACAATGGCCCTAAGTCTAGCACATACAAAGAATTATATAATATCAAAATCTAAAAGTGTACCATAAAGCTGTCAGCAAAAGGTATATCCCTGGTAATAACCAGAGTATAACATAGGGGTCAAGGTATAAATACATATACATATAATGCAACCAAATGATAATTCAACTGCTTCATAAACATAACACAAATCTGATAAACAAAGATCTACATAGAGTGAATAGATCAAGTAATAAGCATCTACATACCAGTAGCCATAATGAAAAAATTGCAGGTAACCAGATCAGTACACCACAGTGAGGGAATAGAGTTGCGCCCGACACGCGTTTCGCCACCAAAATGGCTTTGTCAGGAAGCAACGTTATAGAGTAGATAAGGGATATACAGTGGGGAAAAAAAGTATTTAGTCAGCCACCAATTGTGCGAGTTCTCCCACTTAAAAAGATGAGAGAGGCCTGCAATTGACATCATAGGTAAACCTCAACTATGAGAGACAAAATGAGAAAACAAATCCAGAAAATCACATTGTCTGATTTTTTAAGAATTTATTTGCAAATTATGGAAGGCATCTAATAAAGACAACCCCCAAATAGTTATGAAGTGACGTATCATATTATATGTGAAGAAATTAGTATTTATATCTAAAGATGCATTTAAACAATGACGAACGCCAGTAACTTGTTTGTTTGTTTGAGTTGGAAGGGACCTCAAGGGCCATCAAGTCCAACCCCCTGCAAAAGCAGGATTTCCTAAATCATCCCAGCTATATACCTATCCAGTTTCCGCTTGAAGATTTCAATTGATGAAGAACTCACCACCTCCCGTGGCAGCCTATTCCACTCCCTCACTACCCTTACTGTTAGAAAGTTTTTCCTAATGTCTAATCTGAATCTCCTTCCCCTTAGTTTCATCCCATTACTTCTCGTGCTTCTTTCTGCTAATGAGAATAGGGTAGATCCCTCTGCACTGTGACAACCTTTCAGATATTTAAATACCGCTATTAAGTCTGCCCTTAGCCTTCTCTTCTGCAAACTAAGCAGTCCTAATTCTTTTAGCCTTTCCTCGTAGGACATGGTTTGTAGACCTTCCACCATTTTGGTTGCTCTTCTCTGGACCTGCTCCAATAAATCGATGTCTTTCTTAAACTGGGGCGCCCAGAACTGTACACAGTATTCCAGGTGGGATCTGACCAGGGCAGAGTACAGCGGAATAATTACCTCTCTTGATCTAGCTTCAATGCTCGTCTTGATACATCCTAGAATTTTATTAGCCTTTTTAGCCACCGCACCGCACTGTTGACTCATGTTGAATTTGTGATCTACTATTATGCCCAGATCCTTTTCTCCTGTACTCCCACTTAGTACTATTCCTCCCATACTATATATGCTTCTTGCATTTCTGTTACCCAGATGTAGGACTTTGCATTTGTCCCTGTTGAATACCATTTTGTTCACCTCAGCCCATTGTTCCAGTGTGTCTAAGTCCTTTTGGATGCACTCTCTCTCCTCTCTAGTGTTGGCTATTCCTCCTATCTTTGTATCATCTGCAAATTTTATTAGTTCCCCATTAATCCCATCGTCCAGATCATTTATAAAAATATTAAAAAGTACTGGGCCCAGGACAGAGCCCTGCGCACCCCGCTTTTTACTTTCTTCCAGTTTGATGTATAGCCATTTAGAATTACTCGTTGTGCCCGATCATTAAGCCAGTTGTGAACCCACCTCACTGATATTTTATCAAAGCCATACTTGATCATTTTTTCAATAAGAATGTTATGTGATACTTTATCAAAGGCCTTACTAAAGTCAAGATATACTATGTCCACTGCATTCCCCTGGTCCAACCATTCAGTGACTTTATTATAGAAGGAAATAAGATTAGTCTGACAAGATTTATTAGGCATAAAGCCGTGCTGGCTCTGATTAATTAAAGCCTTCCCATCCAGGTGCCTAATTAAATGTTCTTTAACGATTTGTTCAAAGATTTTTCCTACTATCGAGGTCAGACTTACCGGCCTATAATTTCCTGGGTCGTCCCTATTCCCCTTTTTGTAGATGGGGACCACATTTGCCCTTTTCCAATCTAGAGGGACCACTCCTGTTTCCCATGACTTATTAAAGATTATTGCAAGGGGTTCTGTTATTTCCGCTGCTAATTCTTTTAAAACTCTAGGGTGTAAATCATCCGGTCCTGGGGACTTGGTTTCCTTAATCTTAGCTAAATGTTCTCTTACCAAACCTTCACTAATAATCGGCTTGGAGTCCTCTTTCCCCACACCACTATCACCATTAATGTTGATATTTCCATCCATTTCTTGGGACAAGAAGGATACAAAATATTAATTTAGTACCTCCACCTGCTGATCCACCATGTTAACTTTTTCACCCTTTTCGTTCTTCAGGACTCCAATGGTTTCCTTCACTTTTCTTTTGCTCTTAACATATCCCCAAAAACCTTTTACCTTACTCTTAACTTCTTTTGCAAGCTTCAATTCGTATTCAGCCTTAGCTTTTTTAATGCTTATCTTGCAGTGTCTGCAAACTGCTGTATACTCTTCCTTAGATATAGCTCCCATCTTCCACTTGTTGTATGTTTCCTTTTTCTTTTTTAGTAGGTTATGTAATTTTTTGGTCATCCATCCTGGAGTTTTTAGGTGATTCCCATTTTTCTTGCTTCTAGGTATTGTTAGTTCCTGTGCATTAATGATTTCCCTACGGAAAATTTCCCACCCCTCATGTGCATTTTTGTACTTAAGTATTTTTCGCCATGGAATTCTACTAACCCTTACCTTTAGGCCCCTAAAATCTGCCCTACTAAAATTGAGCCTTCTAGTCTTTGTCTTCTCAGGTCTTCTTCTTCTTACAACCCCAAACTCGAGTATAGCATGGTCGCTGAATCCCAATGTCCCTGCTACCCTTAATTCCTTAACCATGTCCTCCTTGTTAGTTAAAACTAGGTCCAGAATAGATGTTCCTCTCGTGTTTTTTTCTACTAACTGGGCAATGAAGTTGTCTGCTAGAGAGGATAAAAATTTGATAGAGCTTTTACTCGTAGCTGTGTGAGTTTCCCAATGAATATCTGGGTAATTAAAGTCTCCCATGATAACAATTTCATATTTCTTCGAAAGCGTGGTCATTTGCTGTGAAAAAATCTCATCCATGTCTTCTGTCTGTCCTGGTGGTCTATAATAAAAACTTGACACAATACAATACAGTAAATACACATTTTAAGAGCCTCCATACAATACATGAAAGAAATGCCCAAAAATTTTTTAGGGCATTTAAACACATTGCAAATGCAGTAGTTATATATAATAACCAATTATAAACATACAATATTAAAGTGACAAAGTAAGCAAAAAAAAGAGGGGATTCCAATGATGTGCAGATATGATGCTCCAAGATCCTCAAAGCATGAAGTAAAGTCCTCCTAATTTTATGGGCCCCAAGGAACAGCAAAATCCAGATGGTATACAACAATAGCCACAGGATGAACCAAGATTACCTAAACAGACAAACCCATTAATATCAACAACACAAAACAAATCAAATAAGTATCCCCTGTCTAATAAAATTTGCGCAATACTACAGAAAGGGTTTGAAGCTCATGGCCTCATTGAGGCCAGCTGAAGATGCTGTATTGAGCTCCACTATCCAGTGAGTTTCTTTGCACAATAAAGCACGGCAGATATCACCAACCCTACTACCCGAATGGACCCTATCAATCCCTCTTATCTGTAATCCACGTGGATGACATGAGTAAAAATCCCGAAAGTGATGTGGTATGGGTTGGAATTGTCCAAATTTGCAAGCTTTGGCTGCCCCCAGGAACTTACTGGCATGCTTCAGGGCCCATACTCTGAGTGACCTACTGGTCATACCAATGTAAATGAGGTCACAAGGGCAAGTGGCGAAATAAATTACAGCTTCTGTACTACACGAAATGTGGTGTACAATTTTGTACTGTCTATTTCCGCTGGAATTCCAGAATTTGGAACTTCTCACCACATATTTGTAGGCAGCACAATGCCCATAATTGAAAGTACCCCATGTAGGTCCCCGAGATCCAAAAATATATTTCAAAAATTGAGGAACATAGTGACTTCTAGTAAATAAGTCACTAAGATTTTTGAATCTACGCCACGTAATTTTGGGACTAGATAGCAAAGTCTGTGCCAGGTCACTGTCAGTCAGAAGCACGTTCCAATGCTTGTGTATAATATCCCGTATACCCCTCCATTGGTAACTGAAAGAGGTAATAAACCTCACATCTTGTTCTTTGTTATTATATTTACTTTCTTTACTTACCAATAGGGTGTCTCTTGGAGAGTCCTTCGCTATCTGGTACCCTCGTTGGATGTCCCTCATTTTGTAGCAACAGTTTAAAAACCTGCATGAAAGGTCTTTAGCTTGATCCTCGAACTTATTGTCATTGGAGCAGATTCATTTCGTTTAACTTTTGGATAGTGTGAAGAGGCGGCATGGATTAAAGAATTGGTTGAAGTGGATTTCCTATAGACATCTGTCACTATGTTCCAATGTTCATCACACTCCACTATGAGATCAAGGCATTCAACTCTATTATGACAAACCTGAGAAGTTAAATGAATATTTAAATTGTTGCAGTTAAGTGAGGATAAGAATGCATTCAATTGCGAAGTGGAGCCCTGCCAGATGAATAAAATGTCATCTATATAGCGTGACCACATCAGGAACCACTCACATCCAGGAGTACATTGAACTACCTCCCTCTCCCACAGCCCCAGGAACAAATTAGCGTATGAGGGCGCACAACTCGCTCCCATCGCTGTGCCCTGGAGCTGCAGGAAAGGGCGGTCCATAAATATGAAAAAAATTATGTGTCTGGATGAATTTTAGTAACTCCATAATAAATGTAACCAAATCAGAATCTAAATCAGTATTCCGTAAAAAGTACTCGGATGCTCGGAGGCCCTGATGGTGTTGAATAGCTGTATACAGGGACTCCACATCGCAAGTGACAAGATACATGTCCTCATCCAGATAAAGTCCATTTAACCGGCAGAGCATATCTGTTGTGTCCTTCGTGTAGGATGGTAAGGTCTCAACACAATGTTGTAAGTAAAAGTATATAAACTTGCAGGTGTTTTCGCAAAGGCCCCCAATCCCCGAGACAATGGATCCACCTGGGGGATTGGAGGCACATTTGTGGACCTTAGGTAATAAGTAAAACGTGGACCTGATGGGAAAATCTACCATCAGTCCTTCCCTCAACTTCGATGTAATTATGTTGTCGTCCACTCCTCTATTCAAAATTTATTCTTACAAAAATGTAATGGATCACTTGCCAACCTGTGGTAGCAAAGACTATTATTCAACTGTCGGAAAACCTCCTTCTCATACATCTGTGCCGGCCAGATCACAATTGTTTTAAGTCATACAGTGTCACATTTCAGTGCCAAATACATTGCTAACCAGAATTCTTCTAGCGCCAGTGTGCCAGAATAACTCATAATGCTGCCAGTATCTTACACAGTGCTCCCGTTAGCAAAACATGCACCATTATACTTCCCTGCTTTTTTTATTTCAAGAAAGAAGTTACAAGAAGTGTTGGACTTAAGAGTCTAGGGCCCACCAGTGAAACTTATCTGGGGTCCCACCCAACAGATTCCTGCTAATAGCCTACACCACAGCTCCTTCACTGAATTCTTATATATGTGCTGATTATTCATCATTACTGAGTATGTTGCCTGTATTGTCTTCCCTATAGTACTGTGCAGACCCCAATAACTCCAAGGCTGGTTCATGCACAGTACTGGATGGGAAATGACACAGCCATGGAGCACTACACATATGTGCAAGATTATATTGATGTCACACATTATGGATGCCACAGCTGAGGCTGTGATTGGGACTCAGTGGTGATGTCACCTACAGGCCAGCAGATTATGCTGGACACCTAGGAGAGATGAGTAAAAATGTTTGTTATTTTTACAGACCTGTCCTGTGCAGGCTTCTATTAGAAATGAGCCCAGCGGCACATGACGCCGGGCCCCTTTTCATTATCAATGTGGCTGGGCCTGACTCTGGGATCCGGAGTCATCTGACTCCGGATCCCAGGGGTCTCTTTCAGGATTAGGGCCCTGGGCAATTGCCAAGTTTTCCCCCCCAACGCTGGGTCTGCCTCAAGGCACGGATTCACCAGTACCCTGGTGGGCCAGTCCAAGCCTGGTTACAAGTATTCTCCTGAACCCCTAACTTTTTGTTACTGTCTGTTCATTCGTATGAAAAAATGTCCTGTATGAAGCAATATGGGATACACTGACCCAGATTTACTAACAGTTAGACAATGCAAGCTTAGACAGGCAGTCTGAAAATACAATATATGTATCACAGTGGTTGATGTTGAATGATATATCTGCTGGTTCTTCAGATTGTCTTGTATAAGTTTTGTACCACCTTTTAGTTGGCTTACCTCAAGCCAGATTTATTTCAACACTATTTCACTAGGTTTTGGCGGCATGGTGGCTCAGCCAGATAATTGAAAAAAAATCTGCCATATTGGAATATACCTCTATGTCAACATCATATCTCACATGACTAAGTTAAGTACACTTTTTGTCTAGTCTTTTTTACTCTCTAAAAGTGAAATACTACTTCATGGTATTATGAATTTTAATATACAAACAATTTATATTTCATGATCGCCTTTGCTTCAGTTTAATGAATAATATCATATAATAATCATCTTCATAATCATAATTTATTATACGATATTGCCTGCTATTTGTAGTCTGCATTCTCCAACACATCTATTTCTTTTATGCATAGGCAATCTGTCTGTTCAATCTGAATGGATGTGTAACTATCTGTGTTATTCTCTATCAAAAGATCTACTCTGCAATATTATTGTAATGTACTCTCCGCTGCCAAAATGTCAATTCACATAAAATGAGTCAATCTACCAAACATAATTAAATATTTGGAAAAAGTAGACTTAACACAATTCTTGGGATTTTCGCAGTAATTAAACATATTA
Organism: Leptodactylus fallax; assembly: GCA_947044405.1. Classification (NCBI taxonomy): domain Eukaryota; kingdom Metazoa; phylum Chordata; class Amphibia; order Anura; family Leptodactylidae; genus Leptodactylus; species Leptodactylus fallax. Next base: position 974,474 of record CAMRHE010000192.1, on the reverse strand, counting down.
AATTTAATTGTAATTTTCAGCTAATGGGTTTTTATATTATTGACATTCTGCTACTGACCTGAGCAAAACGACCATGAAAATCTAGAGACACATTGAAAAAAGCAATTATTTTAACAAGCCATGCATGCTTTATTACGCTTTATTAAATCTAAATTTGCTGTTGGCCATTCATGTATCATATTCTGAATAACATCCTTTATACAAAGATGAACAATAAAATTTGGTTCAGTAGAACAAGAAAAATATCAGGAAAAGACTAAATGTAAAAATTTGCCAAACCAATGTGCCATTTAGTGTTATTACTCTATTTTCCATTCTGTTGTACTATTCTCCACACCTGCAGAACAAGGTGGGAGATAGTAGAACATTGTACGGGCTTCTGTACTGAATACTAATGATTATCCAGAAAAGAAACTAACTTTTCAGACTTCAGTGGTAGTATTTTCCCTGACTTCTCTATTTTGTAAATGCTAGTATGCTTTATAAATTTACCACACTGGGATATCTTTTGTTTTCTGCACTTTGCAGCTGACATGGTATCACACAGTTGTCCATTTATTGCACCAGTTTCTTCCCAATGCCCTACTGATAAATCTGCCATAACAAGAAAAACTTACTTTTCTGTATTTTGTTAATAGAAATTGTACCTGATTAAGAGAATGTGCACTCCTGAAACATGTTGTCTCAAAAAAATACACACCCTATGTGTCTACTGCATCCATATGGTCATTTAGGCAGTTTAATTATATTCTTTGCCTTTTTCTTCTTTGAGATGGTCATAGAGGCAAATTTTCTACCAAAAACAGTTATTCTACCCCTATCAGCCTAAACTGTGTTCATGTGGAAGGGATTATTGATTCATGCTGCTTGTGCCAAATTCTGACCCTCATATCAGCATGGTGCAACAAAAATCAGAATTCATATGATCAGGCAATATTTTTCCATAGCTCAATGATCCAATATTTTTGCGCTATTTTGCCCACTGACATCTTTTCTTTCTTTTTCCCTTAGAAAGCAATGGCACTAGTAATCTTCTGTGTACTCTCCACACCAGTGCATGAGAAAACCACACAATGCTGGTAATTTTATACTGGAACGTGCTTGTCTTAGCATCCTCAAGCCTCCTACACAGATATTAGTAAAATTATTTAAAAGTACAGGGTTCAGTATTGACATGACATCTATTTCTATATTACACATTGTATATACGTTTTCCTATTAATGTGTAATGCTGACAGAAGGTTTCATTTTTTTTCAGTTTCCACCACCAGGTTAATCTTCTTGGCCACCTGCCCCCCTTTCCCGATCCTTGGACAGATGCTCTGCATCTAACACAATCCAATCTCCTACAGCTGGTATGGACTCCAGCATTCACCTTCTTTGTGTCTCCACTCTGCTCCACTTCCTCTCAGTTCTGTCTCTGTCTCCCATAAGGTGTGCACATACTCCCTTGCTGATTCTTAAAGGGCTAGCACATGTGCACCCAAGTACTTCCCCAGCCAATCCCTCGTGTCCAAAAAGTATTTAACAACAACAGGCAACAACACAGTACTCCTGGGGCCTGAGGATCTCTGCACGCTAGCTCTTGCAAGGGTATTCTAACACTGTGTTCTATCTGATTCTCTGTTTACCGATATTGCCCTGTTTCCTGAATTTTTCACTGTTTGAGATCCTGATCTGTGTACCACCTCTGCTTGTCCATGACCTTCAAACCTGGGCTGCACCTCCTGACCTTTTGGTCTGTTTAAAACTTGCACACTTGCCACCTGCCACAGACCTTCGATCCATACTTGACCATTTTTTTGCCTGGTCCCTCTAATGTTTCGCAACTGTGACCCTAGGTCAGCTGCCAACTATATTGGCAAACACTATGATAAGTAGCAACCTGGTAGTAACTGTGCAGCAAAGTACAGATCCCAATATGGAGATTAAAGGATGAAAACTAGGGAGACGACTTAAGTTTGGGAGTGGTCTTAAGTCAAACCAGGTGGAAAACCCATCAAAAGAGAACTGTTAGGCTATATTCACACAACAGCAATTAATGGCTGTGTGAGCATCGTTTTTTAATGGATGTCACATGGCAGCATTGAATTAAATTCAAGTGATTGGGGGCTATTCACATGACCGTTATTTTGACAGTCTATTGTAACGACTGTCAAAATATAGGCCATGTCCTATTTTTTCCTTTTCACGGCCATACACTGTAATGTATGGGGGATCTGTGAAGGCGGCTGCTTCTCGGGTGCAAGATGGCCATGAAAAATGGAGGTCATCTCAATATAGCCTTAGGTGGCATGGTGGCTCAGTAGTTAGCCTTGCAGCTGATGGCACTATATAAGTAAGCATAATAAATAAATCAAAGGTTCAAGCAGCAGGGTGACACCACTGTTTAGGACACTGAATTAATATTTTCCATGTTTTTAGTCATTTGTATTATATTCCTACTCATTCTTTAATTGTTGTAGTTTGTACACCCGAATTTCAGCCGTGTTGGCTGGATTTACTGGTCTGAACAGTATGCTAGGAGAGGGACTCGTAGCAGTATAGTTATCTATGATGCTAGGAGTCCCTGCCTCCCAGTAACATACTGTCCCGTACAGATTATAGTACAGGACAGTATGTCACTGGGCAGCAGGGACTCCTAGCAGCAAAGATAACTATACTGCTAGGAGTCCCTCTCCTGGCATACTGTCATCCGGTCATCACACTTGCCAAGTTTCACAGCTGAAATTCGATTGTGTAAATGTGGGGTAAGAGTTTTTTCATTCATTACAAGAAAGTAAACATGGCTTCATTTACCAAGGAAATTTAAAAAAAACGAGATACAGAACTCTTAGATACTTTAATGAACCTTTAACCAGAAGGGAACATTAAAGACTGATCCAATAGCTTTCTCTTGAGAACAGTTTGTTTTTACAATTGACTCTATTGTTTCAAGGACATGTTTTCAACTTAATTGTTAGTGGCTCAATGTAGCTGATTAACTCCATGGAACAGAGAGACACGTACATAATAAATAACATGCCATAGAGATAATATAACAAATCCTTCCTCTTATGCAATACATTAAAGTAATTACTGAACAAGTATTGCATATATAACAGTATCTCTAATAAAATATGGCATTGTGGTTCCTTTAACACCTTGACATTACTACATACAATATATTTTTCTATATTTTGCAAATTAATTTGTATTTGTGTAAAATAACCTGCTGTTATGTGTCAGTACAGTAAATAGTTTCACAGGTGCAGAATTTGTATACTGTGTGTTTTAAGGTTATACGTCAAAAGAAATAGCCAGGAATTACCTATTCCATACAAGTCATCAGAAACATGAAATAAAATGTTAGCATTTTTATATTGCAATTTGTATATCTTTTTTTTTTTTACTATTGTTTTGTTTTAGCCACCTTAACATTCCAAATATTTTATCAGTTTTGTAAAATAAGACATTACAATTAAAAGTAACATACCCTGTAAATAAAACAAGCACATAATGTTATATATCATTATTATCTCAAAGATACAACAATTCTGTGATAAGTAATATACTTCATTCTCATGGCAATAAACTTAACAATAACAATATAACAATATACAAAAAAGAAACCAGAGAAAAGAGAAATAATCAACAACTTATTGTGAAATATATCTATTTTGCAGTCAAATCTGATTCTTTATTTTACTTGATTTTGATTAGCATTGACTATAGAGATAACACATCTATAATCTAGCTTCATTGTATTATATATTTATTCTGCTTTATATTGATATACAGTATGTTCTGAATTAATCTGAATGACAAGTGACGGTAGTCTTATATGACGATTACATTTTTTTTTTTTTGCTAGAGTTTCAAAAAACTGAGCTCTCCAATTCCAATTGCAACTTAGTTGACTACTAGCAAAACAGGAATTCTAATCATGTGTGTTGTAGCTTTTCTTCATTATTAAATTAGTTTACTTGGTAAATGTCCACCATTTATCACCACTTAATTCTTAGAGCCCAAAGTCAGTGCCAATTGATTTATCATTAAAAGGTTCTTCCAGGATTAAGGTATGATGAAAGATCATCAATATGAAATCAGTTGGATCAGGGCAGTTTTAACCTATTGGTGGGCCTAGTGCAAAACTTAATGAGTAGGCCCCCGTTAAGCTGCTGCAGCACCTCATTTAATATAAAATCAGGTTCTACAGAACCTCATAATACAAACGTCAGCTGCTGCAGTTTTTGTTTGCATTTTTGAGCAGCGCAATAGATCATATTTATCCATAGAAGTCCAACACTTTTCTGTCTACATGTACTCCAAAATTTATGGTGCTCATCATTTACAACCAGAAAATACTGAAAAATTCAACTGGTTCAACACTTTTGAACAATGTGCACTAGAATGGGCGTGGTTTAAAAATGTCTTTGCAACACATTAATGAGACAGAAAAGTACAAATATGGCGCAGATTTTCTTGTGCAAAGTAGAACAAGTTTAAAGCAGTGTAAGGAGGTGTTCACACGGAGGAATTTGACACCCCGAAATCATCAAAAGATTTTGCCCATTTACTTGAAAGGGACTAAGCTACAACCAGGCCATCTGACCAATCAATGTGGCGTCTTTGACCTGTAAAGTAGAAGTGGATTTCATCTGGGAGCAGCTGATGCTTTGAAAAGATGATAGGGTGGGTGCTAATACTAAGGATAGGTCATCAATATTTAATTCCCTGAAAACCCTTTAAACTATTTTTTAGTTCATTGTATAAATCCATATATAATAACACAGAATTCCCTAGTGGAGCAAGATCAGATAGTGCCAGTGTAGGACTTACAGTATTGAACAAAATTGATTAGTTTTGTGTGTTTGGAGCAATGTACAATATTTTTGGTATGATACAGAAGTATTTATGCCTGAGCACCTACTACCCAGGCAAAATGTCCTTTGCGTTCTTTGTTGTTTCAGTATACTTATCACTAATAATAGTGATATAATGGTAACAGGTCAATTCTTATCAGTGATGTGTATACATTGACAAGCATAGAAGCTATAGATTGTGTCTTCTTTGCATACCACAAGCACCTTCTGCTCAGGAAATACATACTACACCATACAATGCGGGTTGTCAGTCTGACATTCTCTATGCTGTTGATAGCACTGCTGTAGGAGTGTATAGTAACATGAAAGGAATCTGGAAAGGGGTTAAACAACACAAACATACTAATTGTTCTGATCAGTTTTTGCTGTAGGTACAATATAAATATTAATTAGACAAATTATTAGATGAAAGAATTAGTACTATTGTACCCATCACGAGCCCTGCCTTCTCAAACCAAGATCTTTACATTAAAGGGAAGTATCTCCTTAACATATGATATTTATTAGACATTACACATTACATAAAGAAAAGAGAATTGTCTAGAATTTACACTTTTACGAAATGCTCTTGACCCATTTACCAGCTCTAGAGGAATGTAACCTCATTTTCATTGTTCTTATGGATACCCTAATAGGTGACCTTAACAAAGAAAAATGGCTTTGGTAAAATAGCACATTTTCTCCTATCACAGTAATGATAGACCCATTTTTATCAGTCTAGCTTATTTACAGATAATGTTATTGTTTCTTCTTTTTCCTGATAAGCGGTACATTTTGCCTAGAGAACTGTTTATTCTTATAAGGAAAATGCTTAGAAATTTATTTTTAATAAAACCTTGCTTCAGGTCTTCTTTAATAAAAAGAAAAGCTATAGCCCAACAGCAATGTCGGAAATTCGCTATCAATTATGATGTTTGATACCTACTAAGCTTCACTATTAAATCCATTCTTTCAGTTTCTTTATTTTGCCTCCAATACACAGTTTCATCAGTAAATTCAGTTTATTTTACATCAAACATATGCATTCTCAACTATAAACATAATATTACATTATAATTGTATAAGAAATGCGTTTTTACCCAAGGTATTACAATATTATAAGAAAGGTTCTGTGACATAATCAATAGTGGCATATTCACATTTGTGAGCTGTCAAGTTATCATCCTCTGCCAAAGTCAAGTAATATGTTGCTATAAAAATAAATTATGTGAATACAAATTGACAGCACAGTATATGGATTTACTGTGTTTATTTCAGGCATTTTCATATTAGTCATATTGCTTAAATTTCTTATTTTTCAAGGCAAGAAAACTTGTATGTGTTTCTGTGTTTGACTATTAACTTTGTGGTACCATAAGTTTATTAGGAATGCAAGCATTTATTGATTTGCATAAGGAGTCAAAGAGAGGGATCCATATCTTGCAATGTATGGGCTATTATGGTTCTCTCTTTGCTGAAATAAATTAAAATACCCATTTAGGTTATTACAAATTAAGTGGTTGAGTGCTATTAGTTTAGCTTATACAGATTGTGTTTGCCACTAGCAAAAATAAACAAACAAGCAAAAAAATATACAGAATTAATAAAGGTTGATCAGTAAAAAATATGTGCCCTATATGTTTTGCTATAAAAAGTAATTCTTGTCCACATAGGGCTACATCAATGGGAAAACAAAACAGATCTGTCTCTTAGAATGCTGCAATAAAAACCTAAATATATCGGTGTGACCTAAGGGCCTAAGATGAACAGGTAAAATTAGTAGCTGTAGAGTGGGCCCCAGAGCCAATTCTATTGGGGGTCCCTAGCAAACAAAGGACACAAAACAGATAGAAGGGCAATATATGGTGTAGCAGGCTTGAACTGCTATAGGAGAGATGGATAGATAAATATGCCACACTTATGTGCTAACCTTGGACAGTTTTACTTGTGTATTGGCACTAAGTATGGGTATAATTTAAAAATTCACTTTTGAAGATCAAGACCCTATAGCACCTGGTGAAAGGCAGGGGCGTAACTACCAGGGTAGCAGTGGTAGCGACTGCCACAGGGCCTGGAACATTACGGGGCCCGGAGCCCTGTGGCAGTCGCTACCGCGAACCCCACAATCACTGCTATCATTATACTCCGGGGTCTTTTGAGACTGCGGAGTATAACGATCGGGGGCCCAGGGGAGGTGAGCGAACATAAAAAACACTGTAACTCACCTCTCCGCAGGCTTCGGGCCTGTTTGGTCGCGACGCCGGCCTGGATCGCGCGAGATCCGACAAGATGGCCGAAGTAGCGCACGGGAGTACAGCGGAGCGAGGAAGAGGTAAGTTGCAGTGTTTTCTATGTTTCTATCCTCCCCTGGGTCTCCGATCATTATACTCTGGGGTCTGAAAAGACCCCAGAGTATAATAATCGTTCATGGGTGGTCCATTATGGGGCATAATACTGTGTGCAGGGGCCACTATGGGGCAAACTACTGTGTGCAGGGGCCACTATGGGGCAAACTACTGTGTGCAGGGGCCACTATGGGGCAAAATACTGTGTGCAGGGGCTACTATGGGGCAAACTACTGTGTGCAGGGACCACTATGGGGCAAACTACTGTGTGCAGGGGCCACTATGGGGCAAACTACTGTGTGCAGGGGCCACTATGGGGCAAACTACTGTGTGCAGGGGCTACTATGGGGCAAACTACTGTGTGCAGGGGCCACTATGGGGCAAAATACTGTGTGCAGGGGCCACTATGGGGCAAACTACTGTGTGCAGGGGCCACTATGGGGCAAACTACTGTGTGCAGGGGCCACTATGGGGCAAACTACTGTGCGCAGGGACCACTATGGGGCAAACTACTGTGTGCAGGGGCCACTATGGGGCAAACTACTGTGTGCAGGGGCTACTATGGGGCAAACTACTGTGTGCAGGGGCTACTATGGGGCAAACTACTGTGTGCAGGGGCCATTATGGGGCAAACTACTGTGTGCAGGGGCCACTATGGGGCAAACTACTGTGTGCAGGGGCTACTATGGGGCAAACTACTGTGTGCAGGGGCTACTATGGGGCAAACTACTGCGTGCAGGCGCCACTATGGGGCAAACTACTGTGTGCAGGGGCCACTATGGGGCATAATATTGTGTGCAGGGGCCACTATGCTGCATAATACCTTGTCCAGGGGCCACTATGGGGCATAATACCGTGTGCAGGGGCCACTATGGGGCATAATACTGTGTGCAGGGGCCACTATGGGGCATAATACCGTGTGCAGGGGCCACTATGGGACATAATACCTTGTGCATGGGCCACTATGGGGCAAAATAGTGTGCGCAGGAATGCGGTTTGTGTGTGTGGGGGGTTGGGGGCTGCGGTTTGGGGGGGTTGGGGGCGGAAGCTTGGGGGGGTTGGGGGTGGCAGCTTGGGGGGGGCCCCATGTCAAATGTTCGCCTTGGGGCCCAGCCATTCCTAGTTACGCCACTGGTGAAAGGGATCTTCAGTCTACTATTCTTGGAACAGAAGATGCATGAACCATGTAGAGGAATAGGAACCCCACTTCCAGGTATCCACTGGCTTTAAGTTTTAGGTACAGGTCACATAGACATCAAATGGGAAGCAGAAAATGTATTGAAATCTTCTTTATTGAAATCTTTTTAGTTTTAGACTAGATTCATACATGCATATACATAGTTACAAAGTGATTTAAAGAAGATATACTATAGGTCCATGAAATTTAATCCTTGAGGCTGAAACCCCGTGGTGTTTTCTAGAAAATCCCATCCACACACTGCAGAAAAATACCCGCAGCGGGAATGCTACAATTTCCAAAACTGTTGCGTTTTTGGAAATTGCAGCATGTCAGTTATACCTATGGAAATGCTGGCAGTTTCCGTATAGGTATAATTGAAGCAGAAAGTCCGCAGAGGAAAACTCTGCGGACTTTCTGTGAAAAGTGCTACGAGAAAAACCGCAAAACATGGAAATGGATTCAAAAGATAAGATCCACTTCTGGAATTGGCTGAAAAACAAAACTATTGTAAAAACTAAAAACTGCCTCCAACTTCTCTTTATCTCTTTGTAATATAATATCCTATAATATCTGATGCTTTTCAGAATTTAATATTGTCTGCAAATTTTTTTCTTCAACATCTTTTACTCTAAGCTGATGCTTAGAAAAATAAAACTTTAAATGGAGTCTGTCAGCATTAAATTAGTTATAAAACTAATCCCAGTACCTTGTAAAGGTGATGCTGCAGTTTCTAAATATGTTTGTTATTCATCTTTGAAGCCCAATTTTGATGTTTTATTTATATGCCAATGAGGGGAAAAGTGATTTGCCTGGGAATCTATAGCTGAGACCAAAGACCAGGCAAGTTAAGGCAAGCCCCAAAGCACTTTCTCCCTCATTTGCATGAAAACAGTGAATTGCATGAAAATCGGGATCCAAAGCTGAGCAAACTGTAGAATCTGTGGAAACTGTAGAATCACCTCTACAAGATACTGTGGTTAGGTTTATATCAAGTAATTAACACTTAGTGGCAAAGAGATCTGATAAGTTGTCATTCAGCACAGAACACTGGATGCCACTTTTGAGCCCTTTGTATTTTCTAAAACAAGTTCAGTGTAACGTCTCTGCCTGCTCGGGTCTCTGCGCCATCCTCTGCTCACACACTGCGGTGAAGGAGGAGTGTTCAGTTTGATTCCTTGCGTAGGTTTCTTGTTGCTCAGTCTGAACACTGTCCTAATACCTCCTGTCTGTAATTGAATTTCAGCCACACCCGTCTCTTGCATCTTTGTTCTCTCTAGTCCTCTAATAGTTAATCTCAGCCTTGCCTGTGTGATTGACAACCTGTCTACCAATCCAGTCTGGGCCAGGTCCTGTCTTTCTATAAACAGGTTGTCAGCCCTCACATGGTCGCTGGTTATTGCTTCTGCGTACCTGCCTTTACTCCGTGTTGTTTTGTTACCTGTATTCCTATTTCTGATCTCTGGCTTTATCTGTGACTATTCTTTTGGATTGTGATTCTGTACTGCATTGCTCGACTATTAACAACCCCTTGTCTAGCTGACCTCCCTTTGTCTGTGGTTTGTCCTGTCTGCGTTCAGTGTTGTCACCAATATTAGGTAAGGCCTGTCGACCAGTTGCTGCTGTCGCCTAGGACAGATAGGCAAGTTAGCCAGGGGCAGTGGGGGGAAGGGTGGTTCAGCTTAGGGCTCACTGTCTTGTTGTGCCCCTCCCCCCAGGGTTCTGCAGCAGCACTGGGGAATTGCTCAACTGACAATTCCCTTACATCCAGGTTGTAGGATCTGCTGCCCAAAATTGATGCATATTCAGGAAATCATAGCAGCAATGTCGCCTCCTGTATAACAGTGTCATTATAAGGGAATGTGACAGGCTTTGATATAGCGACAATGTGATGGACACTGTTGTAAGGGCATTGTACCAGACTTTGTTATAGTAGCCTTTGTAACAGGCTCTGTTATAGGGGCACTGGCTCTATTTTAGAGGCTATACACTGTTGCTAGCTCTATTATATGCTGTACCTCAGTATAAATATATATTTTATTCTTTACATCCTCTGCAGAGTAAAGTAAATAAATAACTCATAGCTTATTCAGATCATTCCATTATTATCCTGTTATTAAATTGTGTTAACTGTTCAGTTTCATTGAGATACTGCAGGAGATTATCCTTTTAGAAGTTGAAGGGATAGGGCAGCAATGCCAGACATCGCCTGGATAAAAGTGAAGCAGGCTCTTTTGTACTGTCTCATACAACAATTTAAATCAATACACACTTGCAAGCTATTTTTGTGCTTTGCAACAACAATAGAGTACAATTTTACAAACTATTTAATGAAGAGTTTCTGCAATATGGACTGTATATACCCCTTATTAGTTTGCATTTATTCCTGCCACCAATGAATGCATGCTGGTTCCCATAGCAAACAGTTATATATAGAGTCACATGTGTCTTACTAATTAGCACAACCTATTTTTGGTCCAATTGACTAACACATTCTATGCATATCTTAAGTTTCCATACTTCATAGGGTTAATGCAAAAAAGCTGCTGAGAATAGATATACGATGCATACAATGTAAAAGCCATTTATTATCCTTAAAATAGCTAAGCTATTTAGTGATAGAGTGAACACGGTCTAATAGATATAAAACGACAACTCTTTGTGGCTGAGTTCAAGATAGCGTGCACATAGCTGAAACTCTTAGTTTTAATGAATGGCTATTTCCACAATCACATACGGCAATGTGGTAAAGGTGACATGCACATTAGTTTCTTCATCTGTCTGTTTCTAGATTTTAGTTCATGTAGATAAAGTAAAAGAACAAGAGGTGTTAATACCTGTTAATACCCTTATTTTTTTACCACATTTAATTAAAGGGATTCTGTGATTATTTGTCCATGAAATAACAGCTCTGGAGATTTTCTTATATCTTGTGTGACATAATTCCTCTTTCATTCTTCCTAGAAATGCATGAAAAAATTGACATCTGAAGGTGTATGTCCCCATTGAGCACTGTTTGGGCAGTATCACGCTGTGTATGGCCATAACCCAAAGACCTGGTAACATCTAATTGTCAGTTTATTCATAAATATCTATTAGGGGTAACAGATGGTTGGTACAATAAATGCTCCAGAATTATTTCACAATACAAGTATTTACTGAAGTAGCCTTGTCAAATAAGCTGACAGATCCTTTCACAGAAATTTCACAGATTAGTTATACTGTGAATAAAACAAAAACAAAAGGCTTGTTGGTCTGGGTCATCTGCAAATAAACTTTTGAGTTTATTTGCAGATGACCCAGACCAACAAGCCTTTTGTTTTTGTTTTATTCACAGTATAACTAATCTGTGAAATTTCTGTGAAAGGATCTGTCAAACAAAGATATTGAAGAGCTACAAAAACTAATGTGCAACTCACCTCATACAAGGAAGTGGGAATAGCCCCTAATTAAATGAAAATATTACCAGACCACTGCTAATAATAGTGCCCCTATATTAGTGCTGGCCACATTACCCAAAGCAGTGACAGTCTCTATTTTATCAGTAGCCTAAATATCATGGAAGGCACAATGCCTTATGGCATTGCAAATTACTGTACATTACCTTTTTGACAATACCAACCAAAATGCTAGCCACAATAAATCCCCCCACCCCAATAACAGCAATAGAGGTCTCTCCCAGAATAGTTAAGGGGTACCTAAATTTTCATGAAAAATTGAAATATCTGCAGAATCTTGCTGGGTAGACTGTTTTATGACTATATAAGGCTGCAGTCATATTTCAATGATTTATCCAATGATTTAAGCACTAAAAAAGTTCAATGCACAATTGTGGTAAATAGGGTGGTAGAAATACTGTGATTCTGTGTCTCTTTTTCAAGAGGATTCTGTAGGTCCAACAATGCCAGATTAATAACTGAATAATGCTGGATAATAAATTTGGTGTGTCTTTAGACTTTCTCACTTATGTTTATACCACCTATTAGCTGGCTCACCTAGTGCCAGAATGATAATGCTGGTTCATGATATTGATGCTCCAGGCGGGCAACAATCCAGGATTCAGGATCCTTGGGGCCACCTCAGACTATGTCTTTAACAAATCTATTTCTCATCATACAAAATTTGCTGTGCTCTCTATAGCCAAAACACAACAATCCAAATCTTCATGGAAATTATTTAAAGTAAAAAAAAAACACTATTATTAGATCTTTCATGTACAACTTATATTTGCTTAAGAATAGCTACATTGTGGTCTGTCAATGCTGTCAAACTGTGGTCATGCAAAGGATCATGGCGCTGTTCATATGCAAATGTTAAGCTGTGCAAGAAAAGATATACAAGTAATATGTTAGCTTATCTATAAATGCATATTGGGGCAGTGGGTGTTCACAAGATTGCTAAAAAAAACAAATGGCTGCAGTGGTTTCTGTCTTGCCTAAGCTTTTCCTCTGCACTGTAACAACATTTGGTGATATACTTTACAGCAGTTTCATTGCCAGCTCAATTCATTGTCCAGTTTTCTAGACATGCTCTGTGCAAGGATGGGGAGAAGATATGGTGTGACATCATCTGTTATCAGTAGCGGATGCAAAGATAGGTCAATGATGCTAGAGGTGTTATCTTCTAATTTAGTCCTATCTTGATGTAGATTAAGTGACTGCTGCAGAGAAAAACCCTACAGATTTGGCAAGTGTCAGTCTATTACACTTGTGGCATAACATTTCTGGATTTTTTTTTTAATATAGATAGTGAAATGTAAAATTTGACTAACAAATTCACCAACGATTCTTAAAATATATGTATAACATAAAAACTTGGATCATTTTCTGGTTTCACCTTACTTTAATAGATTCACAATGAAATGTTTAGCAAAGAACCAAAAATAAAGTTAAGTGTGCCAGTCAAGTTGCCCCATGATAGCAGATTGCTAGAAGTCAAGACATTCAAAACTTGTTGTAGCGACTTGACTGTTTAATTATTTTATTATAATATTTCAGATGGGGTCTCAAATGTCCACTTTAATATCTATAGCAGATGTAACAAAATTTTCTGACTATGTATTCATTAAATTTTTTATTTCTAATATTTCATACTTTGCAAAACCCTCCACACGGGAAGAGATTGCCAGTAATTGCAGGTTTCTTTTTTATGCAGCGTGTATTCAGGTTGTGCCAGGAAAGGGTCATTGTTTAGTCATGATCTCTAGTACAGCCCAATGTCATGCTACAGGGGTTGTTATTGCTTGAGGTGTTAAGGACTTACCTTGGAAATCCAGCACCTTGAAAACTAGCATTTGAGGGACCATAGTGAAAGAATGAATGGCCCTGGAATGCTAAAAAATACTAGCTAGTAGGTAAAAATGACTAATTGTGAAAACTTGTCTTCACTTTAATAGTACTTGCCACAATATAATATACCTGAATGGTATGACTACTCTTTACCATATTTCAATAAAAGGTTAAAATTGAGCACTATGTATCATTTTTCATAAAGTGACAGCACTGAACCTATGTCCTTTACAGACTAAGATTAATGCCTGCAATTTAAAAATAAGCGTTATTTAAGTATAATATAGAAAAATACCTATTCTTTTCTTTTTTTCAAATCAAGATGACAGTCTGGATATTTGTATCTGATAGATAGATAACTTAGTTGCTTATGTCATTGTACAAATCATAGTGTTATTTCCTCAGATACAATTTTCCCTCCTACAGAAAGCAAATTTTCTAAGCGTAGTATTATACCTAACAAAGCGAGGAACATTTGACTCTGCTGAGAAAAATACATGCATTTACAGATTTTCTATTTCAGAGACAACTTCGCAATCATGGATGGCTTGTTTCAGATTCATTTTTCCTTTTTGGTTAGTGGGTTAGATAAAGCAATTTTGCTCTGACTTAGACCTTGGATAACAAACATTTATCTAGCCTAATTTAGAATTAGATATGCTAAATTGAGCAAACAAATGAAGACAAGCAAAGTAAGTAAATTGCAGTTGAGAACATTTTTCCAACCCCCTGTACAAGTGAAATGTCTGTTATTCTCAATTTAGTTACAATACCTACCATAATAGGCATCCTATAGCCTTGTAAACATGTAATATTTATATCAATGTACTGTCAGGAGCAGCGCCGGAGCCTCCATGGCAGCACGTGGGGGTTGCCAGCGCTCTCCTTTTACAGTCCGCGGCCTATCCTCGGCCTGCTGTCAGGAGTCGGCGGTGGCGTGCGGAGGTTGCTGTTCCTCTGCTGACATGGACCGTGGCCTTCTTCTTCCGGTGCAGGGGTGATGCCAGGTCTGCTGGAACCTATATAATCTGGTCTTCCACACCGGCTCACCGCTGGCTATTCAGTTTACCCTGGAAGTTAGCTCCCACCCGTTTCTTCCTGTGCCCTCGCCGACCTTTCCATACCTTTCCCTGACTCTGCGTATCTCCTGACCCTGTACCTACGGTTCTCCTGTTGTGACCTCAGCTTGTTTGTAGACCCCAGATCCTTGATTTCTGTTTTGGCTCCACTCCGCTCTCCTGTTAACGACCCGACTTCCCTAACTACTCTTCTGGACATCCTTTGGTACTGTGCTGATCTCACGGTACGACCCGACATCCCTGACATCTCTTCTAGACATCCCTTGGCACTACGCTGACCTCATGGTAAAGACCCGGCTTAGACGACAACTCTCAGCTTTCTGCTGCGATCTCCTGGCTCCTGCCCATATCAGCCTTCTACGTCTTCAGCACCTCTGCCTGATCCTTGGACATCTTCTGGTAAGTGATTTCAGTCTCTGGGTGTGCTGAGACTTGTAGTGTGTTGTACGTCCTGCGCCCTCCAACTTGCATTCGCCTTGGCTGGCAGTAGTATCCAAGTCCATCCCCACCTTTAGGGGCTCGGGTGAAGACCTCTGCGGGTCAGGAACGGTGCGGTGGGAGGACGCTGGACGTCCGGCGCTGTTTATGCCATTTGAATCGGTCAATCTGGTGCTGGGATTCACTGAATAACCTAAGAACTGTATCTGATACCATAACATGTACCTTCATGAAATGTAGGAAATACGTATGAGAACATTTGTACCTTCTGATGAAAAGTTATTAAATAATCAATGGTAATTTGTAAAAGTGCACAGCGCATCACAGAACTGTTTTTAGTAAAGGATACCCATGTGTTGTATGTAATGGGATTGTGTCCCCCACATACCTTTTATGCCATTCATGCACCCCATTTTCATTTGGCAGCTCTGCATAATGCTCCATATGTTGTTTACATCTGGTACTTCTGGTCCACAGCACTTCCTGTCCTTTGCCTACATTTTCCATTATTCATTTCTGAAAACCCCTCCCAAACACTGCCTTCCCCCTTTCTTTAGCTCCACCCACTAGCTTCTCTCTTCTAGTCCCATCTACTCCACCTGGCTTCCTAGACGTCATCTGTCATGTGACCAGCTGCAAGGAGGGGCAATCTATCACTTCTGGGTCAGTCCACCTGCCTTGCTTCCTGATATCATCTGTGATGTGCCATCTGTTTGCAGAACTGAAAGTGCTGGGACTTTGAGAGGAATCTCAGAAATGCTGTTCAGGAGGGAACATGTGACCAATTAGATATGCCATAATCACTGCAGAATTATAAGTTCAAGTACATTACAATGTCGTCAATCACAGTCTGATAATAATTTACACATATAATAATTTTGTAAAAGAAAATCACTTTAAAGGGACAATAAGGGGCTTGTAGTAGTGGATATGTCTGTTATTACAACTTAGTCCTATTCATTTGAATGGAAATAAGCCTAAGTGACTTTAACCTATGCAAAGTACAGTGGGGAAAAAAAGTATTTAGTCAGCCACCAATTGTGCAAGTTCTCCCACTTAAAAAGATGAGGCCTGTAATTGTCATCATAGGTAGACCTCAACTATGAGAGACAAAATGAGAAAACAAATCCAGATTTTTTAAGAATTTATTTGCAAATTATGGTGGAAAATAAGTATTTGGTCACCTACAAACAAGCAAGATTTCTGGCTCTCACAGACCTGTAACTTCTTCTTTAAGAGGATCCTCTGTCCTCCACTCATTACCTGTAGTAATGGCACCTGTTTGACATTGTTATCAGTATAAAAGATACCTGTCCACAACCTCAAACAGTCACACTCCAAACTCCACTATGGTGAAGACCAAAGAGCTGTGGAAGGACACCAGAAACAAAATTGTAGACCTGCACCAGGCTGGGAAGACTGAATCTGCAATAGGCAAGTAGCTTGGTGTGAAGAAATCAACTGTGGGAGCAATAATTAGAAAATGGAAGACATACAAGACCACTGATAATCTCCCTCGATCAGGGGCTCCACACAAGATCTCACCCCGTGGGGTCAAAATGATCACAAGAACGGTGAGCAAAAATCCCAGAACCACACAGGGGGACCTAGTGAATGACCTGCAGAAAGCTGGGACTAACGTAAAAAAGGCTACCGTCAGTAACACACTACGCCGCCAGGGACTCTGATCCTGCAGTGCCAGATGTGTCCCCCTTCTTAAGCCAGTACATATCCGGTCCCGTATGAAGTTTGCTAGAGAGCATTTGTATGTTCCAGAAGAGTATTGGGAGAATGTCATATGGTCAGATGAAACCAAAGTAAAACTGTTTGGTAGAAACACAACTCGTCGTATTTGGAGGAGAGTGAATGCTGAGTTGCATCCAAAGATAACCATACCTACTGTGAAGCATGGGGGTGGCAACATCATGCTTTGGGGCTGTTTCTCTGCA
Organism: Leptodactylus fallax; assembly: GCA_947044405.1. Lineage (NCBI taxonomy): Eukaryota > Metazoa > Chordata > Amphibia > Anura > Leptodactylidae > Leptodactylus > Leptodactylus fallax. The sequence goes on along the minus strand of CAMRHE010000192.1, from coordinate 957,354 downwards.
AAGGGACCCGGACGACTGATCCATAAAAGAATGAATGGGGCCATGTATCGTGAGATTTTGAGTTCAACCCTCCTTCCATCAGCAAGGGTATTGAAGATGAAATGTGGCTGGGTCTTTCAGCATGACAATGATCCCAAGCACACCACCAAGGCAATGAAGGAGTGGCTTCGTAAGAAGCATTTCAAGGTCCTGAAGTGGCCTAGCCAGTCTCCAGATCTCAACCCCATAGAAAACCTTTGGAGGGAGTTGAAAGTCCGTGTTGCCCAGTGACAGCCCCAAAACATCACTGACCTAGAGGAGATCTGCATGGAGGAATGGGCCAACATACCAGCAACAGTGTGTGCCAACCTTGTGAAGACTTACAGAAAACGTTTGACCTCTGTCATTGCCAACAAAGGATATATAACAATGTATTGAGACTTTTGTTATTGACCAAATACTTATTTTCCACCATAATTTGCAAATAAATTCTTTAAAAATCAGACAATGTGATTTTCTGGATTTGTTTTCTCATTTTGTCTCTCATAGTTGAGGTCTACCTATGATGTCAATTACAGGCCTCTCATCTTTTTAAGTGGGAGAACTTGTACAATTGGTGGCTGACTAAATACTTTATTTTCCCCACTGTATATGATGTGTAACCATTCTAATACTATCTGAAGGAGTAGCATACTAGTTAGCTTAGGAAATGGCACATTTGTAATAGTTGTCTGTCTATAATAGTCTGAAATACTTGTTGAATTCAGGCATCAAAACCTGAAGATGTCCAACAGTTTCTCTTCTACATAAAGAGACACCTTTTTGTAACCTTTTTGAAACATGGTAGGCATAGAACCTTGTTACAGATTTTTCCTTTTAACACCTCTGGATCAAACATTTACTTACAGGTAACACTAGGCAGCATCAAAGAAACAGTTTGGTTTCAAAGAATTTAATTACTGAAAAATGTATTCTGTACTAAAACAAACAAAATGCAAGATTCCCACACAGAGGGCCAATGGTATAATGTGTGGAAGACCACAAATCAGACTTAGCAAATGCAGTGGTAGGTGAAGGGTATAGTGTGGGGACAGTAATAACAAGTTAATAAGCTATGTCACAATAGAGTACATAAAGTTCATGGGGATAAAGTAAACGTTGTTCTCAAACCCTGTGGGTCAGCATAGTCTATCCAAGGCCACCAAAGCAACACCAAAAAGCAATACCAAAGGGGATCCCCACTGTGACGCAATATGAATGTGAGCTGCCATAGTGATAAACTGTATCAAGCAGAACATACGATTAATAACACAGGTGGGCCTGTCGCCCAGTAAAAGGACTGAAGGTGTCAATGGAATTTGTTTATGAAACATAGATTTTATTAAATCTTTGATGGTTTGCCGAAAGGAGTGCCAGGGGGATAGGCCCACCAGACATGCCACATATCACCAAGAACATCACATCCCCTAAAACAATGGTCTGACACATGTAGGTAGTATCTATTTAGCTGCTCAAGGACATAATAAGCTCATTGTAGCAACTGGAGAGAGGTTTCTGTCAGTGAAACTTAATGGCTACCCTTTGAAACTGTGTTACAACGATTTCATCGTGCTAAGAATAGAGTGTATCCCATATCTGTTTGCCATGGCAGCAGGACCCCTAATTTGACATCAGGCAGAGAAACATTCCAAACAGAATAGATATACGAGATGGTTCCCCTACCAAATGGGTCATGTATATAAATCAGCTCATAGGAGGATCTTGTTAAAGGAGGGCTGGAGGGGGGCCTATAGAAACAGTTTAAGGCCGGGGCCCCACATTGCGAAAACGCAGCGTTTTGGCTGCGGGGGGGGGGGGGGGAACACAGCGGCAAAAACTCTGCATTTTACATTACCTGCAAAGTGGATGGGATTCTGGCTAATCCCATCCATTGCAGAAAAAAAAATCAGCAGCGGAAATGCACTGCATTTTTGTAAATTGCAGCATGTTAAGTATACCTGCAGAAACACTGGCGTTTTCCATATAGGTATAGTAGAGGCAGAAAGTCTGCGGACTTTCTGAGAAAAATGCCGTGGAAAAAACACGATGTGTCTTTTCCCGCAGCATTTTTTTGTAGCGATTCACTGCGTAAGGCCTAAACTAGTTTTCTGTAAAAAAAAAACAAACAAAAAAAAACATTTTATGGGGCAGGAAATGGAATGAAATAAGAAAGGAGTGTTGCTTAACTATTCTTCTTGCTATCCCAATTGTTGTGCCCCAATCTGCTATGCCACACTGGTTCCAGTAATTGTATGTAAGCTTCAGCCAAATACCAGGTTTACTGGTCACATGTGGTAGTCAGTTATATTAGTGCTGCTGTGCCAAAATTTCTTTGTTGCATAAATTTTCCCACGGAACAAGACTCCTTCTCCTCAAGGAAAAATAGTACTCTACCTGAAGCTAAATCTATAGAATGCAGTGATGTGCAAAAACCTTTCTTTACTCACATGGTATAGTATACTATACTATGGGCCACATTTACTAGCATTTAGCGTAGACAGACGGTATGGAAATGTGCCAGATTTCCCACAGTGTCTGATGGGCTTCCATCTGCATCTGTCGTTTAATGTCTGTTACTATCATCCTGTGATGGATGAGAGCAATATCCATTAAATAACAGCAGTGTGAACCCACCCTTACTTTGTACCATCATTGTATGCCAACGTTTTGCCACAATTGTGTTGCACAGTGTCACACATTAAGCCAAATCTCCTTTTCATCTAAGTCATGTCCTTCTGGCTACCTAAAACTAAAGTGCTGGAGTCCTAGGTTAGAATCTGACCAAGAACAACATCTGGAAGGAGTTTGTATGTTCTCCTCATGTTTGCATAGGTTTCCTCTGGGGGCTCCAGTTTCCACCCACACTTCAAACACATATTGATAGGGAATTTAGACAGTGACTGACAATGTCTGTAAAGAGTTGTGGAATATGTTGGCGCTATATAAGTAAGAGAAATCAAATAAATAATAATAATAATGCAATATTGTGTGGCTAAAATGTAAATAAAATGGGCCTGTTGTAGTCCAGAATTCAGACAACTATGGCAAATCTCCCCCTTGTTGTTGAAATTAACCTTTCAAAAGGTTTGCTGATGTGTTTGCTGACTTCACTTACACAACTGTGCTACAAAACATGCTTTTTTCATTGTTAACTCTAATACAACATACTCACTGGGGGTGATACTGTCAATATACCAACATAATTACAAATAACAGTTTTTTTCATATAGTGTTGTTGCACCAACAAGACAGTAAGTTCTTCATTCCTCTTTTTTAAGATAGCTTTTGTAATTTCCAGAGAATTATTGCTATATTTGACAATATTCCACTATTGTACATAGTATTTTGTGGCATATACTTTTATAGTATATAGTCCAAGTTAAATATTGCTGCAACTGTTTATTTTATGTACTGTGTCAAGTAAGTTTGCTAGATCAGCACAGGTGTAGATAGTTTAGCATGAATATGATGCTGCAGAATGATGCCATACTATAGAAACCATTAAAAAGCCATTTTTAAATATTTTCTTCAAATATAAAAATGCAATATTGTTTTTCTCAAGTGGAACACCAATCATGTGATTTGTAACCAAAGAATTTAATAATACTAATACAAATGTATCTTCCTACCCTTCACGTATCCCCTGCCTTCCCCCCACCATGAGTCTGCAGCCAACCATTCTCATCTTGTATCCAAATGTCTACATTGCCTTGCCAAAGTATTCATATCCCTTGAACTTTTCCACATTTAGTCACCTTACAACCACAAACTTAAATGTGAATAGTGAGATTTTAAATGAATGACCAACACAAAGAAGCACATAATTGTGAAGTGGAATGAAAATGATACATGGTTTTCAAAATTTTAATCAAATAAAAATCTGAAAAGTGTGACGTGCAAAAGTATTCTGCCCCCCTGTACTCTGATACCCCTAAATAAAATCCAATGCAATCAATTGCCTTGAGAAGTCACTTAATTAGTTAATAGAGTCTAGCTGCCTGTGATTTAGTCTCAGTATAAATACACCTGTTCTGTGAAGACGTCAGTGGTTTGTTAGAGAACGCTAGTGAACAAACAGCATCATGAAGACCAAGGAACTCACCAGGTCATATATTTGGTTCCTGTTAATATCAGGATTCTTAGACTGTCAAAAACAAAATTGACACCATCAGAGACAGTCTCACCCTACTCCCCCATCAACCACTCTGTCCAACTGTTCGGCGCTCTTCATCTTTAACCTGTTTCTCCACCATCACACCGATGAAAAGCTCTCCACCATAATCTCTAAATCCCACCTCACCTCCTGCGCGCTTGACCCGATCCAGTCGCATCTCATCCCCAACCTCACTGAAGTCTTTACTCCTGTCCTAACCCATCTCTTGAACTTATCCCTAACCAGAGGATCCTTTTCTTCCGCCTTCAAACATGGTACCATCACACCTATACTTAAGAAACCATCCCTCAAACCATCCTCTCCAGCCAACTATCGCCCCATCTCACTGCTCCCGTATGCCTCAAAATTGCTCGAACAACACGTCCACTCTGAACTAACCTCCTATCTCTCACCCACATACTCTTTGACAGACTAGAGTCAGGCTTCAGACCCCATCACTCTACAGAAACTGCACTAAGTGACAAATGACTTTTCCTGCGCTCCGCATCAGTTCTGTTCTCTTCGGGCGCTTCTGCCTGTAGTCAGCGACTACTGATTGAGTCTCAGGGGTCACGTCATGTTATTATGCGTAATGACGTCGGACGTGACCCCTGAGGCCCTGTCAGTGGTCTCTTACGTTAGGCGGAAGCGCCCGAAGAGCACACAGCAGCTGCAGATCCAGGGAAGGTGAGTTAACATTGTTTTTTATGTTTGATTGCCTCCCGGGGGCTCTGCTTATTATACTCAGGGGTCTGAAGAGACCCCAGAGTATAATAATAGCAGTTTCGTTTCGGCCGTGTTTGGTCCGATTGAAACTGCTGGGTGAGGACTCCGCTGCCGTGCCAGGTAAATAAGCCTCGCATGCCACTCTTGACACGCGTGTCGGGGGTTGCCGATCCCTGCTGTAATGAGTCAATTATACATTAAATAAATAGTTTTTTAAGTTTTGTAATTGACTAATTGTAAGTGTCTAATTTAAACTCTATGCATTTTTTTCACTCTCAACCGCTTCAGCTAATTCTTTTAAATTGATGTTATGTAATGATATTTTCTCAGTTGGGCATTACCCTCTTGAATTTGCTGGCTGGTATAAGTGTGATATAGACACTTTTTGAGTGCCCTACTTTTCTGGAGTGGCCTTTATTGACTCTCCTCTTTGATGATGATGGTCTTTAGGCTTGATGTTGCTTTAGCTTCTTACCAAAGAGAAAAGAAGAGGAAAAAAAAAACAGTCCCATACCATAGAAAGTTCCTGCATTCATGGTCATATCCATTGGCAACTGAACAAAACAAACAGGCTGTCACCATTAAGATGATAAGAGAAAATCTTTAAAACTCTGCAACATTACTTGTATTAGGCAAAATGTTTAAACATGGTGGTAATTCAGGAGCTGATTTTGGGCATTAACCCTACTGAAGCCTGAGTGAACCTGACTGAGTTATAAATTTACTGGAGGCCTATTTCCTCTATGATTGCCATCCTCTGGAACGAGATCCAGGGATGGAGATCCATTGCTATAGCAGTCGGGATCCTATAGAAGGCTCCCAGGCTTGTCTTCAATTGCGTTCTATCACAGGCTGTGCTAGGCAGCCTGTAATACCATAGAAGTCTATGTATTTTAAAATTTATGAAGGGACCCTGGAGTATAATAATTTTACTTCCAGTTCATGATGAACTTATTCGACCTGAAAAAGAATCTTTGAGCTGAACTTTGGGCTGAAGCCGAAACTAAATGAATCTTCGGAGGCTTACCCATATATAATAATAATTATAATAAACTTTATATAGCGCCAACATATTCCGTAGCACTTTACAAATCAGAGGACACATGAACAGACAATATGAGACATTACAATGTGACAAACAAATAAAACATATCAAACAATACTATTCATAAGTAGAGATGAGAGAACCTCTAGAGATTGGTTTGGAGCTTGGGTGGCTCGGGTCCAAAATTTTTCAAGCAAGTTCGGTACCAACTACACCTAAAATTGGCTTAAAATATAGTGTATAACACTGTCTGGGCTTCTGGGAACATATCTATGCTCCCTATGGCAAACACAGCTGAAGTTATGTCAAAGTGAAAGTGATATGTAAGTCTATGTAAAAACAGATGCTAATCAGTGGATATGAGTTTAAACATACACTGTAATGACAATCGCCTTTATGCATTTTAACATTAAACATGAAAAAAATAAATTATCCTTTTTTGAGGAAAAAGGTGCTTGCCTGTAGGGCATCAAACAGAATTCCCGACGTGATTTCAGTTTGGTTAGTACAATATTTGCAGTTTCGTCCGGACCAAAAACGGCCAAACTAAAGCTGCTATTTTGCTATATAATAAGCAGAGGACCAGGGGAGGTGATCAAACATAATCAACAGTGCTACTCCCCTCTCCTGGGTTCCGGTGCCTCTGGGTGACATCAGGGACTGGCCGACATCATGTTCCATTAGAGTATGTAGAGATGTTGTTTCTACATTTTTCCTACATGGCCATGGCTAAGTTTCTACTTGCAGTTCTTGCACATTGCCATGGATTTAGTCTTTGGCAATGTAGGAAAAAAATCTCACATGAGAAATGACTGCGTGTAGTTGCTGCTGCAAGCACCAGAAGCAGTGGAAACATGCGTCCCACAACCACCACCAGTGCCACAACCCCCACCCTGTGAGCCTTCCCTATGTCTGCCTCAGCAGTCTTTTCGGATATTAGGCCTGTTATTTGGCTGGAATTGTTAGTATCATCACTGCCTCCACCCTCTTTGTCTGATGTCACCTTGTCACTCTGATCCAGTTGCCAGGTCCTATCTGCAGAAGAATCATCATCATGAGCAATGTTATCATATTCCCCGTTTTTTCATCATGGTCATGAGATTCCTGAGCACCCACCAGATTTCCCCCTAGTTCCTTTACATGAATGAATACCAGTAGTAATACCACACCCCCTGCCACTACTATCTCCACCACCAACAGTCATGTCCTTCTTGCAAACAATGCTGACTGTTCTCATCCAGCTCATCAATAAGAGGAGGAAGACTGTTCTGACTAGGAGAAATAGATTTCTTAGCAGTTGCAACATCACTACCAGGTATCTGTGTCAGTGAAGAAGATGAAGGAGACATGGTTGACAGTCCAGAAATATCATGTGGTAAATTACATAGAACACACAAGTGTTACCTCCTCCCCCTCCTTTTACCTGTGCCCTGTTTTTTTTTTTTTTTTTACAAACACAAGCTCTAAAAGCACTAAAAAGGTGACCTAGTCAGTGACTATTAGACTAGAACTGCATCAGTCACCTTTAAATAACAGGTTTTTATTTAGATTAGTGCAGGCTGTGAGACAGACTGTATATATGAGCGACATAAAAAAAAATGCTTAAGAAACAAATATTCTTTCAGATTAGTATGGCACTGTAATGCCGCGGGCACAGGAGCTGTGCCTATGGCATTACTTCCGGCTCTCTTTTATATTACACTGTCGAGGTCTGGGACCAGCCGCCAGAGTCAGAGGATACTCCAACTCCGGCGGATTAACCTCCTGGATGCCATGATCAATAGCGATCATGGCATCCAGGGGCAAGATGGCCCCCCCCATCACCCTTCGGACCCCTTGTGATAAGATCCCATACGGTGAACGCTGTAAAAAAATATATCGCAATGCGCAAATGAACGTATTTTAGTCACCTTGCTTTCTCCAAAAAATAACAATAAAAAGTGAACAAAAAGTCATACATATCAAACATTGGTACCAATAAAAAGTACAACTTGTCCCGCAAATAAAGAGCCCTGACATACAGTGGGGAAAAAAAAGTATTTAGTCAGCCACCAATTGTGCAAGTTCTTCCACTTAAAAAAATTAGAGAGGTCTGTAATTGACATCATAGGTAGACCTCAACTATGAGAGGCAAAATGAGAAAACATATCTAGAAAATCACACTGTCTGATTTTTTAAGAATTTATTTGCAAATTATGGTGGAAAATAAGTATTTGGTCACCTACAAACAAGCAAGATTTCTTCTTTAAGAGGCTCCTCTGTCCTCCACTCATTACCTGTAGTAATGGCACCTGTTTGACATTGTTATCAGTATAAAAGACACCTGTCCACAACCTCAAACAGTCACACTCCAAACTCCACTATGGTGAAGACCAAAGAGCTGTGGAAGGACACCAGAAACAAAATTGTAGACCTGCACCAGGCTGGGAAGACTGAATCTGCAATAGGCAAGCAGCTTGGTGTGAAGAAATCAACTATGGGAGTAATAATTAGAAAATGGAAGATATACAAGACCACTGATAATCTCCCTCGATCAGGGGAGGAGAGTGAATTCTGAGTTGCATCCAAAGAAAACCTTAGCTACCAAACCATACCTAATGTGAAGCTTGGGGGTGGCAACATCATGCTTTGGGGCTGTTTCTCTGCAAAGGGACCAGGAAGACTGATCCGTGTACATGAAAGAATGAATGGGGCCATTTATCGTGAGATTTTGAGTGCAAACCTCCTTCCATGAGCAAGGGCATTGAAGATGAAATGTGGCTGGGTCTTTCAGCATGACAATGATCCCAAGCACACCACCAGGGCAACGAAGGAGTGGCTTCGTAAGAAGCATTTCAAGGTCCTGAAGTGGCCTAACCAGTCTCCAGAGCTCAACCCCATAGAAAACCTTTGGAGGGAGTTGAAAGTTCGTGTTACCCAGGAACATCCCCAAAACATCACTGCTCTAGAGGAGATCTGCATGGAAGAATGGGCCAACATACCAGAAACAGTGTGTGCCAACCTTGTGAAGACTTACAGAAAACGTTTGACCTCTGTCATTGCCAACAAAGGATATATAACAAAGTATAGAGATGAACTTTTGTTATTGACCAAATACTTATTTTCCACCATAATTTGCAAATAAATTCTTTAAAAATCAGACAATGTGATTTTCTAGATATGTTTTCTCATTTTGTCTCTCATAGTTGAGGTCTACCTATGATGTCAATTACAGGCCGGCCTCATCTTTTTATGTGGGAGAACTTGCACAATTGGTGGCTGACTAAATACTTTTTTTTCCCCACTGTATCTCTGTCAACAATACAGTAAATAAGTTATAGGTGTCAGAATATGGTGACCCCAGGAAAATCATTTATTTTCAAAAAGTGATGTTTTAGTTGTAAAAGCGGTAAAACATAATAAAAAACAATATGAATTTGGTATCGTCTTAATCGTAATGACCCGCCGGACAAAGCTGCCATGTCATTTATAATGAACGCCATAAATACAAAATGCTAAAAATTATGATAGAATTGTTTGTTATTTCACATTGATCCCCAAAAAACATAAATAAAAGCTAATCAAAACATTATATGTACCCCAAAATGGTGGCAATTAAAAGTACAACTCGCCATGCAAAGAATAAATCCCTCACATAGCTATGTAAACAGAAAAATAAAAGTGAATGAATTTTAGAAGGTGGGGAGGGAAAATATGAAAAAAGTCACCGATCATTAATGTACAAACTACTTTGCGTCCTTAAAGGGCTAAAGAAGCACTTGGAGCAAAACACTTTTTTTTTTCCATCTAATTACTTGCAAATTGTAAGCTTTTCAGAACTCAGTGCTTTGTATGATGCAATGGGAAGAATCAAAGATCCTTCCCTATATCCATCATTACTGCAATGCTTGATGATCATACTTACAGCACCTTATAGAGTATATATGACATCAGCACCAGAAAGGTGTTCACCTACCACTGTCTTTTGGCTGAGAGGTGGCGCCAAAACATTATAGTTACTCACAAGACACGTGTCTCTTCTTTATTTTTTCTGCACAATACATGTGGAGGTGGCCATATTCATCCAAGATGAATCGACATTTATTCGTTTTTGTTAAAAAAACGAACAATTTAGAATATTTGGGTCAAAGCCAGCTTGTAATGAATCAGTTTGTACATCTCTACTCATAAGCTGTTAAAGTTATCTAATGCACTTTCAAGCTGGTTACTCTCGGAGCTGTCTTCCACTCCAACAAGTGACCCTCCTTCTAAGCTGTCCTCCAAGTCAGCCCACTCACCAAGAGTGCTAGAATGGGCCCCTTAATAAACATTCCCACCTTTGGTAACGGGGTAATACTTGATATCAGTGAGTAGCACCATGGGGAGCAACAAAAGACTTCTTGTGCTGTACAACTCAGACACAATTACATTATACCACTAAGGAGTCAATGCACAATACAACTTCCAGAACATACTAGAACACTGGCCACACGATGACCTGTACCAATTAAAGTGCCATAATCATTCAACATAGTGCAAGTACATTATAACACGTGATATGACAACACATAAACCATGGTTTGCCAAGTTGTGGCGCACTAACTTTACTGACACTGCCCTTCTCATCACAGCTACATGCAGCATTCAAGACCAGGATTTAACCCTTCCCATGCAACAGGCTAAATGTTTAAGGTGTGCTCTTACATCACATCAATCCTTTCCTTAGCGATTGTCATTCCCAAAAATCAGGGTACAGGAGACAAGTCTAGCACTCTTTCTTTTCCAACACCTCACCTTTACATACTCCATACTCCAGCACTGGCTACATTTGATATCCAGCAAATCACCCATCCAAATCACACATAGGGGCACTACATAGCCCAATACCGCTTAATTATACTAAGCCAGTGGTGGCCCTCTCTGTGGGCACCCATCTGTGGAACAGATTATACTGTGTGGGGGCCACTTTTGATCAGATTGTACTGTGTGGGGGCCACTGTGGAACAAATTGTAATGTGTGGGGGGCACTGTGGAACAGATTGTACTGTGCGGGGATCAATGTGGAGCAAATTGTACTGTGCGGGGATCAATGTGGAGCAAATTGTACTGTTCAGGGGCCACTGTGGAGCAGATTGTACTGTGTGGTGGCTACTGTGGAGCGGATTGTACTGTGTGGGGGCCACTGTGTAGCGGATTGTACTGTGTGGGGGCCACTGTGGAGCAGATTGTACTGTGTGGGGCTACTGTGGAGCAGATTGTACTGTGTGGGGGCTCCTCATTATTTATATCACACAGTATCTGTTATAGAGCAGACAAGTGATATTATTACAGGCTGTAATAACATTGCACGGTCACCATAAAACAGATCTTGTGTAATGTAAATAGTGAACATTAATTGTTCAAAATTATGCAGACTTTTACCTTTCAGGACAAAGTTGTTTTGTATCATTGAAAGTTCTGTAAAGCCTCATTCACACGACAGTATTTTGCGGGTCTGTAATTGTGGATCCGCATAGTATTAAGGTTAAATTGCCATGATGGCACTTTGTGATAAATTAGTGAGTTTTGGGTTGCAGTTTGGGCACTCGGTCACTAAAAGGTTCGCCATCACTGTACTAAGCCCTTCCCAGTTGAGACTACCCCAGTCTAACTTTACATGTAGGGCACTACTCTCCTATAAATTTACTGTCAGCAACTGAAGCACTATCTCGCCCAGGGATTTACTTTGCACCTACACACTTGGAAGCAAGGAATTTTACCAGGTCCACCTGTCAACCTACCAGAAATTTATCTTGACCCACTCGATTTTTCCACCCAGAAATTTCCCAGACCTCCGCACCTGCGTACGAGAAGTCACAGGAGACCTAACTAGTGGCAGTGGCCCAAATCTATGTTAAGAGCTGACACCTAGTTAACTACAGGGTCCTATACTAACCTACACTGCTCCTCTACTACAGTATAGATCATGCAATTCTTATGACAGGTATCTACCAAGCTAAACTTGTACCTGCAAAACAAATCATTCATAACTGAACGGTCTGTATACACACTAGAACTGGAGGGTTTCTTTTTTCAGAGCTTGCTCATGCAGTTCCTCACCTGAAGAGGTTCTCATTTCAGTGCTTGACCACGTAGCTTCTTCAGCTATCTTCCACCTATCCATCCCAGTTGTCTCCTCCAGATTGTAGACTTCCTTGTTACTGAATTAATTAAATTATTCTATGATATTGGGGTTAATGCTTGATTTGGGTTGTCATTAGAAACTGCTGTAACTTTAATCTGGCTAGAGCATAGTTGATATTACTAAAATATTATATTGGGTCTCATAGCAAAGGATCTAGGGCCTTTAGTACCATAGGCTGAGAAGACAGAATTCTGCAGCCTAACATATTTGTTGTAACCATGAGGTCCAATCATTTGTACACAATGTTTCATCTTTGAAAAATTATTTTTCATAGTATTGCCATTTTTTTTTTTACATGTGTCTATAATGAAATGCACAGCCATTGGCCATGCCTGAGGGAGAGTATTGTTATCATTGTCCCAAGTTTTTATTTTAAAGGATGTAATATTAATTTTAGGCTAGTTGAAACATTATACAATAGACATGTGCTGTATCTTAGCAGCTGAATGATTCAGTGCCTCCTAAACTTATCATTGTACTTTTAAGTTAGTTAAGCTTTTCATTGGCATTCTGACCAAGTAATGTTGAATATGTTCATGGCAATATCTTAGTTTTATTAGCAATGCTGAAAGGTTTCAAAGCTCGAGGACCTTTTTGGACCTTTCTGAACACCTGACACCTCCAATTACTGTAAGTACTACATTAACTAATCAAGTGTTCACATGCTATAGACACAATGAGAGGACGGTTTAACATTGATTGTGCTTGTCTTTGAGAACAAGATGTCTCAAAACGTTCAATTAGCCAATAAAGGAAAGTAATTCTTATTAAGTATAGCATTACTCGGTAATTTAGTAATATAATCATCTTGATTAGTGGCAAGAATGGGTTTCTCCAGGTTAAGAGAGATTTAGGACTCATGTCATATTTTTTGTCTTTTCACAAAATACAGTACAGATTTTCACTAGTTTAGTTTTTTTTTTTTTAATGGATTAAAGGAATTTCTGGCACAAAACAATTCTGGCTGTAGGAAAATAAAAACTAATACTAAATACTCATCTTTCAACTAATGCCCACTGGTCCTGTCCTGATGCTGCCTGGGTTCCTACTGATCTGCACTTCCTGGTGTCCCTCGACACACAGGAAATGTCTAAACATGCCTGCTCATCCATTACTGACCGCAGTGACCCTCTTCAGCCATTGACTGGCAGACTGAGAAATTTCCTATGTGTGCTCAGAGACCAAGAAGTAAAGAACAGCAGGGACTGGTCAGTGTCAGAAATGGAGAAAAGATGTGCATTGATGAGATGTGAATATATTTTTTACCTAAAGTCTTCTGGTTACCTGTAATCATATGTTCACTTGTTAAGATTCCAGTTCCAGTGTCACAATCTGAGGTCACACAGTAGAGAATGGGGATGTGTTTTAGCCAACATCATATGTAGTATGAGAAATATTTGCAGTGAATTATGGGAGTGTATTTTGCTATTTTTGTACAGAAGAAAAAAAATACATACGATCAACTTATATGAGACACTGCTATAGGTTATAGGTTATAATTTATGTGGCACTATGGTGTTATGAAATTCATGGTATAAAAATGTGCTATTGGTAACAAAAATTAATAAATACATACCTTACATAAGCAAAAATAAATACATTATTAGCAGTGTATTACAGATAATGCTACCTCTATACAAACAATGGATTGATCAGGTAGGATAATACCAGTGCATAACAGCTGCAGTAACAAGGACCCCATATCCATTCTCCAGTAAATTAGTAATTACCCATAATGAAGATCATATGGTCAATCCTGAATGGAGAGATTGCAAAATAGAAATATAGAGGTAGGTGATCAAGCAGCTAGATGGAGATCCAAATAGAGATTTCTAATTCTGGTTTTATGTTTGGAAATGCATTCTTTGATTTTTTTTTGTTTTTGTTTTTTCTGTTCTGTTTTGCCAACATATCCTAAGCAATGCATTTAGGAAAACTCTTTAATTTACATAAGCTAGCAGTATAGATAGGATCCTTGAGATGGGAATACCCCTTTAAGTAAATATACAACAGATGAGGTGTTGAATGTATAGAGGATTAGCATGGAGAAGATTTTAACGAGCGTGTGAAGGTACGGCTTTTTGCTTATTATTATGTTGGGAACAATTAAAGTGAGGAAAGCAAATTAGATTTTAAGAGTTTGTAATAATAGCTTGTACAGATGTGCATGCTTTTGGTGTTTGCCACCCATGAATCATTATTATACTTTGGGCTTCCTCATGACTGCTGGATCCACACCAGCTCCACCCAGTAATCTATCAACCCGATCCGCGATGTGTCGAACTCGAGCGCCAGGAAGGCAACACACCGTACGACGATCCCGGTCTTTGTGACAGATTGCCCTGTCTGTTCCCCTAATAATTGAATCCCCCACTACCAGGACCTGTCTAGTCTTCTCTGCACTCCTATCCCCGTTCTTACTGGAGGAGACGTTCCCCTGGCGGTCAGAGGAAGTTTCTTGCTGCAGCAGTATTACCTCTGTACTAACATCCCCCTCATCTGCCAATTTAGCAAACTTGTTGAGGTGTGCCAGTTCAGGACTAACCTCTCTGGCACTCTTCCCTCTACCCCACTAGGCTTCTAAATATGCAACGTGCCTACATTTTGTACAACAGTATGCCCCCTCAAATGGCTGCTCAAGCAGAGAATACATGCTGCAAGATGTACACTGGACCGCATTGGACCACATGGTGCATGCTGGCACAAATGACAAAGCTAGCGGTAGGCGGAAGGTCCTTAAAAATGATTTCAGTGATCTAGGGAGCAAGCTGAAGGCAAGGACCTCCAAGGTAGTATTTTCAGAAATACTACCTGTACCACGAGCCACGCAGGAAAGGTAGCGGGAGATTAAGGAGGTAAACAAGTGGCTCAAGAGCTGGTGTAGAAAGGAGGGGTTTGGGTTCCTGTTGATCTGGGCCAACTTTGCTGTGGGCTACAGGTTCTATGGTAGGGATGGGCTGCATCTCAATGGGGAGGGTGCATCTGTGCTGGGGGAGAAGATGACTAGACGGTTGGAGGAGTGTTTAAACTAGGGACTGGGAGGAGAGTAACAGATGTAGAGGGCAAGATAGTGTAGAAATGGAAAGATGGCTAAATAATGTAACTGAGAGTGGAGCGGGGGGGTGGGGTCAGAACAGTCAGTAGGCAGTGGAAGAGTAGGGATGATGATAAATCCTTGAAATGTATTTATACTAACGCCAGAAGTCTCACTAATAAGATGGAAGAACTAGAAGTGATAATGTTGGAAGAAAATTATGACATGGTGGGGATAAGTGAGATATGGCTGGACTGTAGCTATGACTGAGCTATAAATATACAGGGGTACAGTATGTTTAGAAAGGAGCGTACCAATAGGAAAGGGGGATGGGTTTGCTTTTACGTAACATCTTGCCTTAAGACAGTCCTGCGTGAGGTCATCTGGGAGGAAAATGAATATGTGGAGTCCTTATGGGTGGAAATTAAGGGAGGAACAAAGAATAATAAAATACTGATAGGGGTTTGTTATAAATCTCCAAATATAATGGAATAAGCTGAAAATGTACTAATAAAACAAATAGATGAGGCCACAAAGCATAATAAAGTCATTATTATGGGGGATTTCAACTACCCAGATATCAACTGGGAGGTAGAAACCTGCAGGTCCAACAAAGGGAACAGGTTTTTGTCAGTAATAAAAGACAAATACCTATCACAACTAGTGCAGGACCCAACAAGAGGCGAGGCACATTTAGACCTAATTTTAACAAATGAACCTGACACATTGTCAAAAGTGGAGGTTGGGAGTCATCTAGGTAATAGTGACCATAACATAATAAGTTTTTTTGTACACATTGAAAAGATGTTCAGTAGAGGGGGAACAAAAACACTAAACTTCAGGAAGGCCAATTTTAACCAGCTGAGAGAGGAGCTTAGCAGCATAAACTGGGACAACGTCCTCAAAGTGACTGGAACACAAACAAAATGGGACATTTCCAAAAGCATTCTAAATACCACTAAATAAAAAAAGACCACTAAAAACACATACCTTATGAGAACAAGTGGGCCAGAAATCATAGAAAACCAATATGGCTAACTAAAACTGTAAGGAGTGCAATGAGGAATAGAAAGGAAGCATTTAAAGTACTAAAACAAGAAAGTAGTAACAGCATTAAAAACTATAAAGAGAAAAATAAATTGTGTAAAACACAAAAAAAGGAAGCAAAGATCAAAGCTGAGAGAAAAATTACCAAGGAAAGTAAAAATAATCCAAAATTATTCTTCAATTACATAAATAACAAGAGAATAAAAACTGTCAATATGGGCCCTCTCAAAAATAATCTGGGTGCAATGGTGGAGGAGGATGAGGAAAAAGCACAACCATTAAATGCCTTCTTCTCTACAGTGTTTACACAAGAAAATCCAATGGCCAGCAACATGATTAGGGGTAATGATAACTCTCAATTAAATGTCACCTGTTTAATCCAGGAGGAAGTGCTGCTCCGCCTTCAAAACACTAAAATAAAGAAATTGAAAGATCCAGATGGCATACACCCCCGAGTTCTGAGGAAATTATGCACGGTGATAGACAGACCCTTATATCTAATATTTAAGGATTCAGTAATGACTGGGTCTGTTCCGCTTGATTGGCACATAGCAAACGAGGTGCCAATTTTCAAAAAGGGGTCTAAAAGTGAGCCTGGAAACTACTGTATAGGCCAGTAGTTTGACAGAACTGTCAATACAATACTCAGATAGAGGTTTTCATTATCTATTCATCAGCCAGCTGTCCAAGGATTAAGTCTAACTTTCACTAATTTAACTATCAGCTCATTATGTGGCATTGTATAAAAGGCTTTGTTGAAATTTTCGCTTGGCGTGTCCATGTCATCACTGAGGCCCAATCACAGGCCTCAGTGATGACACCAGGTGCCTGACATCACCTGCAACCCAAAACCCACTAAATTACCGTAAAGTGCCAACACGGCAATTTAACTTAATACTGTGCGGATCCACAATTGCGGACAGTTACGGACCCACAAAATACAGTTGTATAAATGGGGTTTTACAGAGCTTTCAATGATACAAACAACTTTGTACTGCCTTTGGTATACTGTTGAACAATTAATGTTCACTATTTACATCGCACAGGATCTGTTTTATAGTGACCATGCAATGTTATTACGGTCTGTACTAATATCAAGTCTGCTATAAAACAGATACTGTGTGATATAAATAGTGAAGAGGCCCCACACAGTACAATCTGCCCCACAGTGGCCCCCACACAGTACAATCTGATCCACAGTGGTCCCCACACTGTACAATGCGCTCCACAGTGGTCCCCACGCAGTATTCATATTCTCCACAGTAGCCCCCACTCAGTATTATATGCTTCACAGTGGCCCCCCCCACACAGTACAATGCGCTCCACAGTGGCCCCCAGACAGTACAATACGCTCCACAGTGGCCCCCAGACAGTACAATGCTCTCCACAGTGGCCCCCAGACAATACAATGTACTCCACAGTTGCTCCCAGACAGTACAATGTGCTCCACAGTGGACCCCACACAGTACTATATGCTCCACAGTTTGCCTCCCACACAGTAGTATATGCTCCACAGTGGGCCCCCACACAGCATAATATGCTACTTACCTGCACTCCCACATACGTAGTGTCCTCCTTCTTCTTCACAGTGCAGGCGCTGATGAATTACGTCATTGCGCCTGCGTTGGGGCAGAGGTCACACTCTGCTGTCAGTGTAAGCAGAGTGTGTGCTTTGTCCACACACAGGACAAAAAAAATCTTGTGAGGTTTTTTTAAGCATGTTACCTATACTCACACAATTATGGCAATTCCAAATTAATTTTTTTTTGGTTTTATGCTTTAGCACCTTAAAAAAATGCAAAACGTTTTTTCTAACACTTTTAAACTTTTTTATATTTCTGAATACAGGGCTGCATAATGTCTATTTTTTTTTTGTGGGGTCAGATATAATTTTTAGTTATACCATTTTGGGAAGTGCCTGTTTTGATTGCTTTTATTCAAAAGTTTTTGGGAGGCTAAATGGCAAAAAAAACAGTAGTTTGGCTGTTTTTGATTTTTTTTTTCACCATATAGTTGATTCAGTTCGATGAAGGTGCATCAAGTCTAACCTATAACCCTATGGTGTTGATCCTGAGGAAGGCAAAAAACCCCATGAGGCTGATGCTAATTGTCCCTTTCTCCAAATCTGGAAATCAGCATAAAACCCTTAATCAACTTGTCTTTACTGTCAATCTAAAACCTGTAGCCTATAATATATTTCTGTTCAGGAAAGGCATCCAGGCCCTTTTTGAACTTGCACAATGACTTCACCAGCACCACATCCTGTGGCAGTGAGTTCCATAGCCTTACTGCTCTTATAGTAAAGAATTTACATTTATGTTGCTGGTAAAATGTTCTTTCCTCTAGGTGTAGAGGATGTCCCCTTCTCACAGTCACTGGCCTAGGAGTAAAAGAAATCATTAGAAAGGTCTTTGTGCTGTCCCTTCATGTGTTTGTACATTGTGATTAGATCTCACTGTAGCCATCTTTTTTTTTCGAAACTGAATAACCCCAAGTTTGTTTATCTGTCTGGACTACAATTTACCTATTCCCCTAATTATCTTGGTCACACTTACTCTCTCTAGTTTAGTTATGTACTTCTTGTACACTGAGGCTCAAAATTGCGCACAATAGTCTATGTGTGGCTGTACTAGTAATTTTTTATAGACGCATAGCTATGTTCTTGGCATGAGCATCTATGCCTCTTTTGATGCATCCCATAATTTTATTTGCATTGGCAGCAGCTGCCTGGCACTGGTCACTAAAAGTAGTCTTATTATTCACCAAAAGTCTTTTTCAGTAGCAGTCTTACCAAGAAATTACTATTAAGTACATAATCATATTTTATTTCTGTGACCAAAATGCATAATCTTATATTTGTTTATATTAAATTTAATTTGCAAAGTCTCCGCCCATGCTTCCAGCTTCCCTAGATCCCCCTGTAATATTCTACTTTCCTCCTCAGTTTTGATTTGGTGCAAATGGACACTAATGGCCACTAACAGACAATAGATAAAATACCATTGAAATTAATGGGATTTTTAACAGATTTATGACAGTTCTGATAGTGACCATTGTTAAAATCTTGTAACAGACACTTGCAGCGGACACTACTGACGGTCACCACGGTAGTATGAATGCCCCCTTAGAAAGCTCTATGAATTTTATGTATTTATTACAAACTCTTTTTTTTTTGTATTTGTTCAGACTTTTTTTTTAATTTTCTTAAATGGACTGTCAGAAATAGTGGTCATGTCAATAGCCCCATTAAAAGCAATGGCTGTGTAACAGCCACCATATGGCTTTTTTTTTTTTAACTGTGGTGTGCATGAGGCCTAAGTCTTTCCTTTATAGTATCCATTCTTTTTTAATTTACTTCTGACTTTGGCAAAAAAACTGTTCTTTTCCAAACAGAAGCGGTGTTTGAAATTCCCATAGTGCATTTTCATATGGCCAAATTTGTGGATTTTCTGCTCAGAATCTGTATGGAAAATCTAAAGCAAATTATAGTGCAATGGAAGTGAATAAACTCCCATTCACATATCGAAAATCAAATCAGCCATGCATTTTAGGGCATGCTGGAGTTTTTCACAGCAAATCTACTCTTTTGTGGAAAAATGACAGATTTTGAAACAAATTTCATTACAAAGGTTGAGATCAAAGTCTGCATCAAAATCCACAGGTAACGATGCATATTATTTATGTAGATTTCATTATAGATTTAATGTGGATCTGCTGCCCTGTGTGAACATGGCTGTATTATAGTGGTTATTAAGGTGAACTTCACTTGAATTCCTATTATGTGAACTTTATTTTTCTTAGTCTTTCCCAGACACTAAAGAAAATGTTTGAGCTCCTCTAACAGTTAATTAGTTGAAATTGATGTATTCAGATTTCTAGCAGTGTGTACATTACATTAGGTAAATACTATTTACTTTTCACTCTCATAGCAATGACCTGACATTTTAAGAATTACAAGGATTTCTCTAAACAAGCTCAGCAAACATGTAATTGGTGACCTCCAATGTGTATGTATTAAAGGACACAATTGTTAATCAATCATATTACTGAATATATGTCAAACCAACTAATTGTTCTTTGTGGCTCATTTGTCTAATACAATATTTTAATAAGTCAGTTCTGAAAAGTCTACTGTGTGTGCGCGTGTGTATAAGTCTGTAATCTGCCTGTCTATTTAAATTCTCAAACACTGGTCTGCTAGATATACCTTAGCAAAATAGAGCATAAGACTAAGGCCCCACGTAGCAAGCCGCAGCTAAAAAGTGCTGAGGAAAAGACCATGGCAGAAACACATCACATTTTTTTTCCGCAGCATTTTTCACAGAAAGTCCGCAGAGTTTTCCACTGTGGACGTTCTGCCTCTATTATACCTATACGGAAAATGCCAGCGTTTCCATAGGTATAAATGACATGCTGTGATTTACAAAAAAAGTGAGGATTTTTTAAATCACAGCATTTCCGCTGTGGATATTTTTCTGCAATGTGTGGATGGGATTAGCCAGAATTCCATCCACTTTGCAGTTACTGTAAAACACTGCGTATTTGCAACATAGGGCCCCAGCCTAAAGGGGTTGTCCAGTTCTTTTTTTATTGTTGAGTAAAGATGGGAGAACTGGTTCAGATTCCACTTGATTCAACCTGAACATTGCAAACTGGGCTCGACCTGGAATTTCTAGGATTAGTCACCCAGAAATCACTATTGTCTGGGGTTGAACGTAGAGTAAGTGCAGGAACATAAAAAAGTAGGGGAACATAGGGGAGATGCAGAAACATAAAAAAAAGTATACTCATTTTGCTACGTTCCCTCGGGGTCCTCCTACTGATTAATGTGACAGACATTGGGTTATATAGGGCATGATGATGTCATAATTATAGACGACCAAACCTGTTAAAATTGAACTAGATTTAACTTGAATTTTCAAAATTCAGAAATGTCATTATCATAATTTGGGGTCTCTTTAGACCACAAAGTATAAATAGGTGGCCCAGGGTAGGTGAAAAAACTAAATAATAAACATTTATATTCACATACCCTCCCACATCAAAGTATAATAGCACTTACAGTTTGGGCTGAACATGAAACAGACGGACAAGTCCATGAATATTCATCAAAACAAATCTTGTGAGGTTTGCCCATCTCTACGTTGAGGATAGGCAGGGGCATAACTAGCAAAGACTGTGCCCATAGCAAACTTTTGACTTCGGGCCTCCCCACGACATAGTGCCCCCTTTCCTGGCCCCCACACAGTATAATGCCCCATTTGAACACACTATAATGTCCCAAAGTGGCCTTAACACAGTATAATGTGCCATAGTGGCCTCTCCATGCAGTTTATGCGGCCCCTGCACAGAGTATAATGTCCCATAGTGGTCCCTCCCCACAGTATAATGTCATATAGCATACCCACCACACAGCATAATGTTCCATATTGACCCCTCCAGACAGTATTATGTCCCATTTCGGCCCCTCCACACAGTATTATATCCTATTGTGGCCCAAAAGGTGTTCGTTGCAAATATTCCGAAAATCATGGGTTTAGCAGAACCTGAAATTTCTGGTGTACACCACCCACAAACTATTATTATAATCTGGGGTCTTTTCAAACCCCAGAGTATAACGATCAGAGGCCCAGTGGAGGTGACAAACATAAAAAACAGTGGTACTTACCTCTCCTGGGCTCCCTGCTGTTTTTGGCCCTCTACAATGACATCACAGACATGGGTTATGCCGGCATCATTAAGCGTCGCGATGCCAGCCTGATCCACGTGAGATCTGTGACGTCACTACAGAGGCCAAAGATAGCATTAAGTCATGCCAGAGAGGTGAGTAACACTGGTTTTTATGTTCACTCACCTTGCCTGGGCCTCCAATCATTATACTCTTGGGTCTGAAGAGATTCCAGAGTATAATAATAGCAGTATTTGTTGGGGTTACTTACTGATCCCCGCTCTTGCTCACGGCCGCCTCCCCTTCCCCTTCTTCCCTCCAGGGAACCCCAGCGATGTGATATGGGACACACAGGGTTCCCTGGAGGGCAGAAGGGGAAGTGGAGGTGGCCAGGAGCAGGGATCAGTAAGTCAATAGGGATCGTTGCCTGCTGGGGATACTATTAAAAATAAATAAATAAAGGAAGCAGCAGGGGCCCACCGGGCCCCCTAAGGTTGAGGGCCTTGTGGCAGCTTCTACGGCAGTACATACGCCACTTAGGATAGGTCATCAGTAATAGATCAGTGGGATCCAACATCTGGAACCCCTCTAATCAGGGGCCACAGCTCTTGGGCACAAAATAAAATCAGATTACAAAAAAAGTATGTTTAATGAATTGGTTTCAATTAGTAAATTCTAGGGCAGATTGTGTGGGGTTCGGCACACAGCAGACTGCGGTTTCGGACATTGACCCATCGTAAAAGCGAATAGGGCATGGGATTACCTGACCCTAAGCTGTATTACTGCTCGGATGTCCTGTTGAACCTCTTTGACTGGCGCTATCGTGGAGCAGACAAGCAGTGGGTCTACATTGAGGCCGACCTGCTTTCGGTTCACCTCCCATCTCTCCCCTTTGTTCTGGCCCATTTCCACCCTAGAACTGTTGAGCACTCTATATTATCCTTGCATTTTCTCCGGATATGGAATGCAGTGTGTGTAGGTGGCTGCGTTGTCAGGGTTCCTGGCCCTCTTAGTCTTCTTTTCCATAATCCCATGTTCCCCCTGGGCTGTTCGGTGGATAAATTCCTCTGTTGGTGGAGTAGGGACGACTCTGGCGCTGGCGACCCACCTCTTGCCCCTCTGGAGTTGTTGAGCGCTTCTCACTCCAACTCTCACTTTTCTTTGCTGGAATACGGTCAACTTACCACCTTTCTACGTAAATTTTCCTTGCCTCCACTACTTTCTTCCACCATGACAGATCTGGAGTCTGCCCTCTCTCACATAGACACCACCCCCCGTGCTTTGTCTGCACTATATAGCGTTCTCCTCAAGGATGCTGCACCTGGAAACCCTTCCAACTGGGACAGGTCTTTCCTATTTACACATAAACTCCTGTTGCCTTGCGGTGCGCAGGAAATTAATTTCAATATACTGACTCAATGGTAGCACTGTCCTGACCTCCTCCATTGGTTTTATCTTGGTGTGTCTGACCGGTGTTGGCGCTGTGACTCTGAGAAAGGTTCGCTTTACCATATCTGGTGGGAGTGTGCTGCCCTTAGACCCTTCTGGGATACCATGTTTGATCTATACGCTAAAGCGGCCGATCCATTATGCCCTCTCCCCAACTGCCTCTTCTCTCTGTTATACCTGGGAAAATTTCTGTGGTGAAGAGAGGGACCTCCTATGACATTTTCTCATGGCTTCCAGAACGGTTATTCCCCAGCACTGCCAGAGCATTGCCGCGCCCACTCGGATTGAATGTTTGCAGGAGCTTTTACTTATTTGGAGAATAGAAGCCCTGGTGGTGGAGGATTCCCTCGATCCTTCCAAGCTTGAGTCCCTCTGGCGGCCGTGGGTGGTGTTTCAGGAGTCTTCTGCGTTTTTTCTCTTTCTTCTCCTAACCTGGAGACGTCTTGTACCTCTACTCTTGGAGGCTTGTAGTTTCCTTTTGTTACCCCCCTACTTTTCCCTTCCCCTTGACCCCTCCCCCTGTTGTGAGTTTCCCTTCCGTTCTTGTCCTGTACTGTCTTGGCCGTTATTGCATGTTCCCCTGTCCTTCGCTGCAGGTTCTTGTATCTTTCAGGGGATGGCGATATAGCAGATTCCTGTCATTGTGTCATTGTGTTATTCACTTGCCTGTTGGATTGTGACCCTACCCGCCCTCTGGCAGCTGCTGTCTTTTTCGGCTCTACCTTTCTACCTTCATACTCACACATTGTTTGGGGGACCTGCGAGCCCTCATGTCTTTTTGTTTGTTGACCTTATTGTTATTTCCTTTTATTGTTATTTTAAAAATTCTTAATAAAACGTGATTAAACATAATTAGTGAATCTTATAGGTAATCTATTGTCTTTAAAATGAATTTTCAGATGTTTTTAGTTTGCTTTTTTTTTCTGAGAAATAGCTTAAACTCCTAACCTAGATATATCATCGATTAGAAAAGTAACTAGAGGGAACTTTCTGTTTATTATTGAGTTCAAGAGGACCTTTGACCACCTCCACTAACTTCAGTTCTTAGCATCTGTTAATAGGTGCTGTTCTGCTGATTCCAGAACAATTGGAATTTTTCTCTCTACCCCCACCAACCCCGAGGAATCAATGCTGTTAATTTTCTGTGTCTGATATACTATTTAATCTATGTAGTGTCAGGAGGGCGGTGCCAGGCAGGAACAAGCAAGGAGTGTGACTCTGAGCTCTGACACTGGCTGCCTCTGACTGGAGCTCTGAATCACGCCCCCTGCCTGACACTGCCCCTCTGACATTACAGAGTCTAGATAGCACATCATAACTGTGCTTGTTGCTCGGGAACAGTGGAGGCTAGAGAGAAAATTCCAACTGTGCTGGAATCAGCGGAGCAGCACCTATTAACATATGCTAAGAACTTGAATCAGTGGAGGTGGTAAAAGGTCCTCTTTAAGATATAACCAGTTTTTGTACTTTCATTTGTTTTTCATCCTCGCTTTCCAAGAGCAATAATTTTTTCAGTAACTAAGCCTACAACATGCTGTACCTATGCATATTGGCATACATAAATTACAGATAACATTAAAGAGAGTTAAAATGGAGATTTACATAAAAAAGTGAAACTTCAAAACTGAATAACAGAGGCATATTTAGAAACTGTAGAATCACTTCTACTATGCTTAGGTTTATTATAACCAAATAACTGCTGAATGACTCCCTTAGGCTAAGGCCCCACGTGGCGAAGTGCAGCAAAAAAAAAATGCAGCATTTTTCATTGCAATTGCAGAGTTTTCCTCTGCGGACTTTCTGCCTCTATTATACCTATACAGAAAACACCAGCGTTTCCACAGCTATAATTGATATGCTGCAATTTTCAAAAATGCAAGCGTTTTTCCACTGCAGATTTTTTTTCTGCAATGTGTGGATGGGAGTAGCCAGAATCCCATCCATTTTGCAGGTAATTTAAAATGCAGCGTATTTGCAATGTGCGTCTTTAGCCTTAAAACAGGGGTGTCCAAACTTTTTGCCAAGAGGGCCAGTTTTGTTGAGGTGAAAATGTGTGGGGGCCAACCATTTAACCACCATGAGTGGCTTAGGGACAAGAATGAGTGGCTTAGGGACAAGAATCTCTCACATTGAGGAGAACACCAGTGAAGGTGTGTAGAGTTTGAATTGCCTTTTGCCCTCTACTTAGCATCTACATATCACAAGGCATTATGGGAAAGGAGCTGGGAGCTCATACGCCCTCTCACATTGAGGAGAGCACCAGTGAAGGTGTGTAGAGTTTGTCCCTAAGCCACTCATTGCCTCTCACAAAGCCAGCTAGTTCACTTTGCTCTGTACTGATGAGGGACAAAAATCCCGAAACAGCGCTGTATGCAGATAAGTGAAATTGGCTTGGCTAAAATCCCATTTGCTGTCTCAAGACTCGGTGAGTCAAAAGCAAATTGAGGATCTGTTACATCCAACAGAGGGCGTATGAGCTCCCAGCTCCTTTCCCATAATGCCTTGTGATATGTAGATGCTAAGTAGAGGGCAAAAGGCAATTCAAACTCTACACACCTTCACTGGTGCTCTCCTCAATGTGAGAGATTCTTGTCCCTAAGCCACTCATTGCCTCTCACAAAGCCAGCTAGTTCACTTTGCTCTGTACTGATGAGGGACAAAAATCCCGAAACAGCGCTGTATGCAGATAAGTGAAATTGGCTTGGCTAAAATCCCATTTGCTGTCTCAAGACTCGGTGAGTCAAAAGCAAATTGAGGATCTGTTACATCCAACAGAGGGCGTATGAGCTCCCAGCTCCTTCCACACATCAGGTGGCGACGACGTAATGTCCGGCACATGGGGGCCCCCTGGTGGCTAATGAGAGAAGAGGAGGTCGTGAGCAGGAGTAGGGATAAGTAAGTTAATAGGGGCAATTACCGGACACCCACTGCCTATTAAAAAAGCAGTTGGGATCTGGTAGGGCCCTCTAAAAGCAACAGTGCTGGTGGGCTGGTGGAAATTTGAACACGGGACGCATTTGGCCTGCGGGCCAGACTTGGGATGTTCTTGCCTTAAAGGGTTATCCAGAACTATGATATTGGGTTCCTTTTCCTCTTAGGTATAAACAGTTTTCTGTAAACTACTAGGGACCTGCTAATGGTTGCTGCAGGTAGTCAGAATGCAATGTTGTTATAAATCTATGTATGTTCATTCAGTTTTAACCAGAGATTACAGTATATGCTACAATTGTGAACCTGCATAGATTATTAAAAAAGGGTAAGCACCAGAAGTAAACCATTGTTTACAACTCCATGTTTCTTAAAATTTTTTGTAATTTTTACACTTATACATTTAATTTAATATTAAATGACAGATTACACATTAAAAGCTAGACAGTACCATATAATGTACAGTAATATCAGTGCAACAGTAAAATTATATGCTGTAGCTCCCTACATTTTAATTGAATAGTAAATCTCAATTCAGAAATACTACAAAGGTACCTATTATCTAAAACACAACATGATATATTTATAAAGTAGAAAACCATAGCATCTATATACATATTTTTAAAATGCATATTAAAATCAGCACTAAAAGCCCTCCTGACAGGTATGTTTTAATATTCCTTATGAAATATACATAGGAAAGAAAGAAAAATAGCTGGCATTCTCTCAGGTAATACAATGAGCCATTACTCAGATACATGGAAGTGCACAGCAGCTCACCCTGTATCACTGCAAGGGAAAGAAAGGATCAACCTCCATAGATTGCAACTTTAGGTGGGGCCTGTCGTAGCCATACTCAATATTGGTTACCATCTTATTAGGTTTAATGTTTATTCTGTTTTTGGAATGATTTCTAGATCTGCTCTGAGTCAATGAGTACAGCTGGGAGTATTGTCTGTGAGAACAGGAGGGATTGCTGCTGGCTCATGTGAATGACACCTATATGTTATTCAGTACTGTTTTGTGTGCCATAGCCTGCATGTTTCTACCTCCTGTTTATCTACTGGACATATGCACACCAAGCATCATGACACACGGTGTGCACATGTGACCACTGGGGGCCCAATTACCGGCCTCAACGGTGACCCTGGGTGCATGAGGAGGCCAAGAAAGAACACTGGACGCAGCAAAAAAGCCCAAGAGAGGTAAGAGAAAGTGAGTATAAATGTTTTTTTTTTTTTTAGTCCTCCCCTGGGCCACCAAGTATTATACTCTGGGGTCTGAAAAGACCCCAGAGTATACTGCGGTGGCCATTTTAGTTCACCCGAAACAAATCTCCATTTGTTTGGTTTTGTAAAAATTTGGAATACTTGTGTTGAACTTGGCTTGGTGCGAGTCGATTCCTTTATATCTTCTAGAGACCAGTTTGGTTTGTTGGTTGGGAGATAAAAGTTCAGCTTGAAGGTATAGTGGAAGGTATAACTGAATTGAACCTGTAAAGATTGGTGAGAAGCACACACCTTTGTGTTTTGTATTTGAAATCTGACATTAAGAACATTTTCTTTTCTTTCTGATTTTACCTGCTGAAGCAATTTTTTTATTGTTGTTTGTATCTGCTAGTATGTGCCCATTTGCTTCACTACAAGACTGGCTGGAGGGTCCTGATTCCCCTTCCCTCTGCTTTTAGAGCATTGGTGTAAATATCTGCTTTACTCTCTTCTCTAGTTGGTATATGATCTTTTGGGAGATTGATACTATAGAATTAGGTGGTTGTTGAAGACACATAAGTGGTGACATAAGTGGTCTACTAATACTGCTATGGATGCCAAGAAAAGTGTACCCATCATTACACTGCCTGCCCCTTATATTCTGAGTGGCTCAGAAGCACCACAGTTATGTTACAGACAAGATGAGGGAGGTGTTTATAGACTGTAGCCTGTCATTCCAAAGGTAAAAACAGACAGTGACACTGAGGAAGAGAGAAGTGATGGTGCAATTTTGTATCATGACCACAAACCATAAATGTATCAAGAGGGAAGGGCACACATTCCAGCAGAGGCATGTAGGAGACAGGGGCCCATCCCAACCAAGCATCCCTCTGGCTAGGCTTGCTTCGCATACTCCAGTGCACTCAAGATCATGACAGTCAAACCTCTCGCTCCCAGAATGCATTGATGTTGCATCTAATAAGACACTCCAAACACATAGGCAAGCTGCTACCAACAGGAACAGAACACTCCCAGTGTGAGAACAGCAACCACCCAGGGAACCCCACTCATCACCAATGGCAACCAACTACCAAGCCCCAATGGACTTAGCTCGCCTACCCCGAAACAACAGGTTCAGTTCTGGAATTGCAATTGAAGAAACGGAATTCTGGTCCTGCAATGGACCCAAAGCTGCAGGAAAACTTCCCTTCTATATCATAGGCTTCCCATCTGGCGTGACTATGAGGTGTCAGGTTGTATCATGCAAAGGCTATTTGTCAAGAGGCACCAAAGAAACACCAACAGCTATTTGGACCAACAATATTTCGTCCCTATGGAGAGCTGCTCACACTCTAGAAAACACTAGACCAAGATAGACATGATGGCTCAACAAGAAGTACTCAAAGTGGTGACATAACATCATACAGTTCAAATCATCAGCGTATGTAATATAAACGTCATAAAATGCGTGATAAGGCGCACAAAGCACAAGTAAATAGACAAGATATACAGGCCTCCTCTATGTAATTATTAAGGCATCTAAGTGATGTGGAGTGTTTTTTATTTTTTTTTAAATTGCTAAAAGTTCCCCCATCATGGGGGAGGGGCTTACTATATTTCGCTAGAGGGTCCTATGATATCTCTGCATGCCCCTTGCCTCCCCTCCCACCACTCCAACCTACCCAAGGACATAACAGTGGACATGCAAAAAGTGCAGTAATATTGCAGCCAAGAAACACAATCCACCCACACAGGCACCCCAGGCAGTGTGCAATGGGAAGAGGCCACCTCTATAAACCAAAGTGTCATATAGCTTGCATTCTGAAGGGAATGCAGTTAGAGATTTCCCAATCACATGCAAAGGAATTCAAAGTTTTAGGAGGGAGAAGAAGCCCTTACTACTACCCTAGGTCGGGTTCTCCCCACTTATGCTTCGTTCACACCTGCGCTTGCTATCTGTCCGTTGCCAATCCAGTGAAAATCTCGGCGAACTGGATTGGCATCGGAAACAGACCGGTCAGCGACGCATTGGTTAAAAACCCATTCATTTGAATGGGTTTTTAAAGCAATGCGTGGGGTGTGCGCTTACACCCTCTGCGCTGCGAATCCTTTTTTTTTCCGTCGGACACGAAGTCCTGCCTGTCCGACTTTTTTTCCGACGAAAAAAAAAAGGATTCGCAGCGCAGAGGGTGTAAGCGCACACTCGCGCATTGCTTTAAAAACCCATTCAAAAATGGGTGTGAGCCCACCCTTATACAAAACCTTTCCCACTGAAATTAATGGACATGCATCATCTCTTCCTGCACATACAGGGCTGAAATGTTCTGAACCAAGCCACTCTTATTGTATGACTAAACGGGCATTTCATCTGGAAGGGGAGATTGCACCCAAATTATGGGGATTCCAGTAAACATTTATGCATTAATGGAAGAAGAAACAATGGAGGGGAATTTTTCAAACCATCTATGCCAGTTTTCTAGCATAGATGGGCGTAATTTTGGCACATCTTTGGGATACGGCCCTTTTATGCACCAAAAGTGCACCACATCATTTGTTCTGCACCTTGCTCAACACTTTATGCAAACATGAATGGAGTGGGGCAGAGAGCAAGGTGGACCAATGTGAGAACTCCTTAGCCCCATACATTTATTATAACTCATAACTCTGGAAAAAGTTACAATATAATTTTAAAAGCAGTGTGAACCTTATAAAAAGAAACAAGATATTGACAGAATCATTTTTTTCACTGTCACCAAAAGTGTTAATAAAAGCCAAACAAATCATTATATGTAAACCAACTTGTCACACAATGAATAAGCTGTCATATTTTGTTAAAAAAAAAAATTATGAAGTTCTGAATGCGGGGATGTTTTAGGTAAGACAAATTGTCTAAAATGGAGTTTATTAGCTGTGTGATACCTGAATTATTTTTGTCTTGTTTGTTTAAGGCTAAGGCCCCACTTTATGGAAATGCAGCTTTTTTTGTTGCAGATTTTGTTGTGTTTTTTTTAGCCAAATCCAGGAATGGATTGAACAAAAGGTAGAAGTATAAGTACTTTATATCTATCCCATTTCTCTTGTATCCATTCTTGGCTTTGTCTCAAAAAACCGCAACAAAATCTGCAACAAAAAAAAGCTGCGTTTCGGCAACGTGGGGCCTTAGCCTAATTTGGGAATTTAAATTGTGAATTTACAAGGATTACATTTCTCACACCTTTACTACATGGTGGATAGTTCTAGGCTATATGACAAGCAGAGTACACCTTAGGCTGAGCCCCACATGGCAAAAACGCAGCATTTTGGCCGCGATGCAACCAGCGCTGCTAAAAATGCTGTGTTTTACATTACCTGCAAAGTGGATGGGATTCTGGCTAATCCCATCCACACATTACAGAAAAATATCCGCAGCGGAAATGCTGCGATTTAAAAAATGCTTGCATTTTTGTAAATCACACATGTCAAGTATACCTACAGAAACACTGGTGTTTTCTCTATAGGTATAACAGAGACTCTGGAAAACTCTACAGACTTTCTGTGAAAAACACTGCTGAAAAAAAATGCGATGCGTTTCCACCACTGTCTTTTCCGCAACGTTTTTTGGCTGTGGCTCACCCAGTGGTGTACCTAGCCTCTTTGCTGCTTGAGGCAGACTATTGAAAGACGCCCCCCCCCCCCCCCAAAAAAATATAAAATTGCGTTTACATGTTGTTAGCATCACATGCTGTTATTGTCGTACAATAAACATACACAAACTTATGAAACAGTTTTTAAGAATTCTTCTTCCTGTATTACTTCAGTATCAGATCAACAACACGGCATTAACAATGAAAGTAACTTCACACATCTTCTGCTTGGTGGATGGACGAGCCCACGTGGCCCCCATTCTCTATAATAGGAGCGCCGCAGATAGCTGAGTACTGGACTTCTGGTATCTTCGGCACTCCCATCGAAGTGAATGAGAACCACGCGGGTTCGTCCATCCACCAAGTGACACACCTATATTCAGCTGCAGCCAGGCTGGATTCCCAAACAGTGGGGGGAAAAAAACCCAATTCTCATGCTCAGTGGGGGTCTCAGCTGACAGACCCCCATCAAACAGGTATTTATCCTCTATCATTTAGGTGAATACAGAGCAGTAACATTTTGTGACTTACAGGTGACGTATCTGACTAATCGGTCACATTTCCCTTCTCTTCCCTTTGGACCGCCATGACCACTTCTTCCAGCTGTGACTTGTCTCTGTAAAGTTTACAACACAGACATCTTTGGCTCCTCACTTTTCCAGGCACCCGACCCACATTGTCCTCACCTGCACACCCATCCTGCTGCTACCTCAATTATAAAATATATGATATAACCCCCCATAATGAATAACACTCCCAAGTGCATCTTTTTATTAACCCCTTAACGACGCAGGGCGTAACAGTACGTCCTGAGTCGCATGACGATGTATGGAGAGCGCTCAGGAGCTGAGCGCTCTCCATACACCGCGGATGCCAGCTGTATAATACAGCCAGGACCCGCAGCTAACAGCAGCGATCGGTGCCTGCACCGATCGCAGCTGTTAACCCTTTAGATGCCGCGGTGTCTAAATTGCGGAGCCAGCAAGGGCGCCGCCATTTTTACCTGATCGCCGCCCTCCAGAACGTCATCGGAGGGCGGCGCTTGGTTGCCATGACAGCCGGGAGCCTATTGAAGGCTCCCAGACCTGTCATTACAGTATAGCTATTACACGATGCCAGAGGCATCGTCTAATAGCAGTGAAGGCATTTTGCTATTCACTGCGATACAGTAGTATCGCAGTGAATAGTATGATCAATCAGACTCCCTAGATTTCAAGGTCCCTAGGGAGTCTGATCATACAAGTAAAAGTATAAAAAAAAAAGTTTTTAAAAGTATGTAAAAATTAAAAAAAACACAAAAGTTCAAATCACCCCCCCTTTCCCTAGATCAGATATAAAAGTAAATAAACAAAAGTAAACATAAACACATTAGGTATCCCCGCGCTCCAAAATTCCCGAACTATTAAAATATTAAAATATTTATCCCATACGGTGAACGGCGTAGCGGGGAAAAAAATCAAAATGGCCAAATAGCGTTTTTTTCAACACTTTGTCTCCTATAAAAAAATTTAATAAAAAGTGATCAAACCATCAGATCTTTCCTCAAGTGGTATCAATAAAAACGTCATGTTGTCCCGCATAAAAAGACGCCTTACCCAGCTCCATACATGTAAATATGAAAAAGTTACAGGTGACACAATATGGCGACGCAAAATTTTTTTTTCTATTTAGCAAAGTTTTTAATTTTTTAAAAGGTATCAAAACATTACAAATACTATATAAATTTGGTATCGCCGTGTTCGTACTGACCCGCAGAATACAGGTAACATGTCATTTTTACCACACAGTGAATGCTGTAAAAATTAAACCCATATGAATTTGGCGCAAATGCAGTTTTTCTCCAATTGCACCTCATTCTGAATTTTTTTCCAGCTTCCCAGTACATTGCACAGCATATTGAATAGTGACATTACAAAGTACAATTTGTTTCGCAAACAATAAGCCATCATGTGACTCTGTAAACTGAAAAATGAAAAAGTTATGGCTCTTGGAATGTGGGGAGGGAAAAACGAAAATGCAAAAACAAAAAATGGCCCGGTCATTAAGGGGTTAAAAATGTCCGTGTGTACCCTGTATAAATAGTGCCCCTTATTAATAATGCCACAGGTGTTAACTAATTAAAAGGTTTTCCAGGTCATTAATAAACTAATCAGTGGGGCTCAAAAACCCAGGACCCCTACTGATCAGCTGTTTGAATGAACTGTGGTACCTGTGTAAGCTGCGTGACCGCTTCTCTGTTTACATAGTGTCATTCATCTCATAGCGGCCATGTCATGTAACTACAGCCTCGTTCTATACACTGTAAGTATGTGAGCCAGAGGGCGCTGTTGAGCGACCCAGGCCAGGCCAGAAAAGGCTCTCAGCCACGCCTTTGGGTGGTGGCACGCAACTCCAGAGGGGCTGGAGCATCCTGCAGGAAGCAGGAAGTAGTGGACCAGCGAGGACGGAGAGAGAGGCTCTGTCCCACAGGGCTGGTATCCACAGGAGTGGACCAGCGAGGACGGAGAGATAGGCTCTGTCCCACAGGGCTGGTGTCCACAGAGGACTGTTGCTAGAGTTGAGTAACAGTCAGGACAGTTAGGGGCTCAAGGAGTGAGTTAGGCCCTAACTGTGGCATAGGTTTGTTTGTTGTTTTGCTGTGTTGCAGTTAAGCTGAATAAAGCCACTTTTATTTACACTTGGACCGTCTGAAAGCTATCTTTCCGGCGCCCAGTACCATGAACCACCGCTGACCGGACCAGGAAAAGCCGCCATTTTGAGTTTAATTCCCCAAATTATCACAACACATATATGTGACAAGGCTGTAATTACATCACATGGTCACTATAAACAGACAGCGTGTGATATAAACAGGCACCATAGCCCCCCATACAACTGATCAGAGGCGGGGTCCACTGATCTCTTATTGATAATCTGTCCTAAGGATAGAACATCAATAAAAATGAGCTGGAAAGACCATTTAATAAAGCCCAAGTGCCACCTTAAAGGGGTTTTCCAGGATAACCACTTTTTAAATATGAGGCTGGGGAAGGTGCTCCGGTGTCTCCCAGCGCGTTTCAGTCCTGCTGCTCTAGTGTTTTCTTCCCCTCAGCGGTCATGTGTGGTGAGGACTTCCGCCAGAAGAGAACACCAGAGCAGCAGAACCAGATCGCCAGAAGAGACATCGGAGCACAAGGGACAGGTGAGTAGGTGTTTTTTTTTTTAAATACAGTATTACACAGTATTATGGCCCACAGCGGCCCTTGCACACAGTATTACATGGTATTATGCCCCGCAGTGGCCCCTGCACACGGTATTATGCCCCACAGTGGCCCCTGCACACAGTATTATGCCCCGCAGCGGCCCCTGCAAACGGTATTATTCCCTGCAGCGGCCCCTGCACACAGTATTACGCCCTGCAGCAGCCTCTGCACACGGTATTATGCCCTGCAGCGGCCCCTGAACATGCTGTTATGCCCTGCAGCGACCTCTGCACAGGGTATTATGCCCCGCAGAGGCCCCTGCACACGGTATTATGCAGCATAGTGGCCCCTGCACACAGTATTATGCCCTGCAGTGGCCCCTGCACACGGTATTAAGTCCCATAGTTGCCCCTGCACTCGGTACTATACTCTATAGTGGTCCCTGCACACGTAATTATGCCCCATAGTGGCCCCTGCATGCAGTATTCTGCTCCATAGTAACCCACCCATGAACTATTATTATACTCTGAGGTCTAAAATACCCCAGAGTATAATGATCGGAGACCCAGGTGGTGACAAACATAAAAACCAGTGTTACTTACCTGGGCTCCGGTGCACTCCCTGCTTTCGGCCCTCTTCAATGTCGCACAGACCAGCGTCGCCACATAATGACGTCGGCCTGGCTCACGTGACGCCTGGGACGTCACCAAAGAAGGCTGAAGCCTGCTAGGAGTAACAGCAGATCGCCGGAGAGGTGAGTAACAATGGTTTTTATGTTTATCACCTCCCCTGGGTCTCTGATTATTATACTCCGGGGTCTGTCCTGGGCTGGTTTACATGAAATAAATGGTAAAAATGCCGCCCCCCAGACAGTGACGGATAGTGCCGCCTGAGGCGGCCGCCTCACTTCGCCTCATTAGCGGTGCACCCCTGGGCTCGCTACATGGGTCCTTAGCCTTACACAGCTTATGCAGCCCAGGCTGTAGTGGAGATGGGTCAATTGCCCAGCTGGTATTCAGCTCAAGTTGCTGAGTTGGCTAACAGAACTTGCACATTACCAATGGAACTGAATGTTTTACCTTTTGTCAAGAGTAACATATAAAAATAACACTAACCTTACTAGCTACAAACTTGAGCTGTTTAAAAATGTAGCAGTTAAGGTTTTTTTTTTTACCTCATTCTACTAACCAATCTTTGATTTTGCCGGGAATTCTGCACTTCCTTTGTGGCCACAGAGCCTATAAGTGGTTACCTGTGAATTCAATAGGTAATTGCACTTTAGGATATGTGGCTCCAGCTGTGCAAGTCAGAAAAAACCTGACCCTTTCTTAGGAGTTTTCTGCATCTTTCTACCACATAAGATTCAGACTTAAAGCTACTATCTTGCTTCATTTCTTCTTGTCATTTTTAAATTAAACACATACCAGAATGACTCAAAATTTTCATGGTGTTTTTTCTGCATTTTTTTTATCTTGTCTATGTTGGCGAAGATACAAAAAATTCATGAAATATATTAAAACAGGTTAAAACAAGTCAAGAAATAAATGTAGGCTTCTCATATTTTCGAATGACTAGCCTGAAACATCTGATCACTGTGTTTTTAATGATGGTTTTTCATGGTAAATGAATGTAGATAAAAATGCTGTTATGGCATACCTAATGGGTCTGAGCAGGACAAGTTGGGGAATCTACATTGTGAAAAAGGTAAAATTTATTCTGATCCCGATTCTCTCATAGAGATTGTCTAGCTTTGCAGAAAAGGTTAGCAGATTTGTATTAGCTGTACAGGCTGGTGTATGTGTGCATTGTGAGGGATAAATGTGACACTTTTATTTTTGATAGCTCTGACATGGTAGCCGAACATCTGCAAAAGGTAAAGGAGCACCAAGGGTTGAAGGGGCTTTCTAGGCAAAAGACAATGATGACCTATTCTTAAGATAGGTCAACAATATCAGGTTTGCAGGGTCCAACACCTGAGACCCCTGCCAATCAGCTGTTCTCAGCAGCTGGTATATGGAGAACAAGCTGGAAGCATAGCTCTGTTCTCCATGTAGTAGCTGTGCTGAGTTACTAAGTTCAGTTGTCATTCACTTATAAAGGAGCCATGGTGCCTTAATTCAGTACTACCACTATGCGGTGAACAGAGCAATTTGATTCTATATCAATCTGATATTGATGACCTATCCTAAAGATGGACTTAAAAATTGCCCTTATGTTAAATACCTCCATTATTTGTAGGTGGTTTCTTACAGACATGTAAGAAAGCATGATATATCTTTCATAAAATATTAGTTTCTCTTATCATCATTTGTAATTATTTCATCCAAGAAAACTATTTAATGGAATTCATACTTAAACTATCAGATCATTCAATAGTGTGAACACTATGCCAAATTAGAAAATTATCCTTAGTAAAACATTTGCATACAAAGGTATGTAAGCCAGCCCTATTCCAATTCCCTGGAGCTGTAGAAAAAATAATTAAACATTAAAAAAAATCTGTGTTGGCACATACTCAAGCAGCTGTAGCAATAAAGCAAGACTAAAGTTGATGTCGCTCATGCTGTAGATAAAAATAATTATTTTGTCAGATTGCTAACTTAGAAACATTTTACATATCTGTTGAGCGTAGTGATAATGATGGAAATGTCCCAGTGGTATTGCATCTTTTTTGGTTTCATCTTACACTGAATAGAAGGGATTTAGCGTTTCATTGATTATATTGAATCTAATAAAATCTGCAGAAAAGAGTAAAGTTTCTTGTTGACTCCCCCTTTGGCCATTTCACACTGCCATGGACCGTGTGTCAATTGGATTTTCCAGCCCAAACGGGGCTCAGCTGAACTGAATTTAGCATGTCCGTTCCTGCTCAGCCAAATTCAGCATGTCAGCTCAAGTAACTTAGAAGTCCCCGCAATATAAAATATTTATATTCATAACAAAACAATAGAAAAAACGTAGAGAGGCATTGTCAGTTCAACAAACTTTACATAAATGAATAGTACAGGTGATTATAAGAAACTTTGTAATATATCTTATCGAGGAAAATGGGTCTCTTATCAAACTACTCCCTGATCCCCTGCAGTATGCTTAACTGCCATTCACTCTAAATCTATATCCATCCCGTGACAGATTGCAGGTCACATGACTGAAGTTACACATGTCTATGGGGTGAGAGGGCAAGAAGTAATGAGCACATGAACACAAACATCTCATATCATCTCTCCAGCATGTGTACAACACTCTGTGGGCTCCTAGGACTCTACCTAACAACTTTCTAGCTCAGAACGCAGACATAAATATAATATTAAAAAGACAGCAACAAATATGGCTATGGATGTAAATTGATGGCCTGTGGTAACAAACAGCCTGTTGTTGTGCTGCCATATTTTTTAATGCTTTTTTAAAGCTTTTTTTTTGTGGGTAGAGTAAAAAGCTGTATTCATACCCAAGTCAGTCGACCAGTATGCACCAACATTGGGAACATGTAGAAGAGACCTGGGATCAGATTTCGGCCTGAGACATGCTTGAATCTGATCGAGAGCATGCCCAGAATGATTCAATCAGTGTTGAAAGCCAAAGGTGGATTTACAAAATACTAACGAAATAATAAAAATTTAAATTTAGATTTTTAGAAGCAGAACTGTAACAATGCAGTTACATGACAAGAATCTGCATAACTAATCATATGCTAAATAATTAATTTATGTATGAGATAGCCAAGATGATTGTCTATAAAATGATGGTAGTATCACATTCAAAGCTGCAGTGGATGGTGAGATATAGAGCCTGAAAGTCAAAAGTTCAAAACATTATTACCCTTTTGCTCATCAGAGTATACTAGAAAATTGTTTAACGTTACATTATACATATAATATGTATTTGCTAAAAAAGGACAACCTCTTTAAAATGAGACAATGTGCATGAAAATTGCACCAAAATTTTGACACAAAATGTACAGTCCTAAAATGTAGTGATAAACATACTGTGCTAGTTAACGGATGTTCTTATTCATATATAGTCTGGTAAACCAAATGTTTCCTTCATTCCTATGTGCACATTTTTTGCTGTTTTCTCTGATTGTAATACAAATCTATATTACAACTGGTATATTTTTGGCTTTCATACTTGTTAGTCACGGTTGACTGAAGGGTCAACGGTTCTTTGTAGAGCAACAAAATGTGTTACAGAGATTCTACGACTTATCTAACAGGAAAAAGGAAAATAACTTTATTACTGGCATGTGTATTGGATAGATACATCACCCTGGGACAATTTCCAAGCTGACCTATTTAACAAACCATGCAGCATGAACATCTATTTGTGCCTGTGGCCATGTGTGCATT
Source organism: Leptodactylus fallax (assembly GCA_947044405.1). NCBI lineage: Eukaryota > Metazoa > Chordata > Amphibia > Anura > Leptodactylidae > Leptodactylus > Leptodactylus fallax. The sequence continues at coordinate 918,764 of CAMRHE010000192.1, read as the reverse complement.
TAATGTCTTAATGTTCTCATGGACTTTTTTTTAATGGCTTTTTGGCTATCTACAGTCATTTTTATTATTGTTGTTGTTTATGCTGCTCTAAAACCGATGCTTGGATACACTGGTGTTTGTGTACATTATAAAACAAAACCTTTTTCTATATTTAATCCTGCTGATTCTACTTATACAGTATAGGTGAAAATAATCAGCATATATTTAGTTTATATGTTTTGTAAATATTTGCTTTTCAGTTTTTAGTATGCAATAAGTCACATTGGAAATAAACAATAAAAACAGAAAAAATGTACTGGAAATTTTCAAAATACTGGAAAAGTTCCTTGTTTGAAAAGAAAAACAACCAAAAAAAAAATTGCTTACAAAAGTTGTAGACAATCACATCTATAAATTTACAAATAAACACTGCACTGTATAATTAATCCTATGCTTTGAGTTGTTTGCGGAGAAATTAGAATCCACCTCTTTACTTTGCGGTTATACAGGTGACAAGACTCCAAGGTTCTTTTTTCATCTTTAATTTATTCAGTAGGGATAACATCATGCCTCTGAGATTTTTTTCCTTACCTCCCATGAGTACATGGGTGATCCTGAGACATCTTGTCTTGTACCTTACTTGCCACTCCATCACTCCATAGACAACAAGTTAAGAGATTGTTCTTTGAGGTGCCAATCTCACATTGATTTTATGTTTCTAACAGTTCTAGAAGCATGCACTTCAAACAGTCAAGATATGCAAGGACAGTGCACATCATGTGACTTTTCAGTCAGCCTTTGACATCCTTCTACTTAGTACATGTTCTGGGTTTCCCACTGTAGCAGTCCTCTTTAGAGGTTGATTGAACATAGAATTATAAATTCTCATATTTTTCTGAGGAAACTTTCCTGTATAAGTTAAAGATTTCCCTAGACATCATATACAATATGTTAATAGATTAACTTGTGGCACCTACATTTATAGTTTGCAGTCAGTTGCTGTCTAAATACAGTGGCTACGGAAAGTATTCAGACCCCTTTAAATTTTTCACTCTTTGTTTCATTACAGCCATTTTCTAAAAGCAAAAAAGTTCATTTTATTTCTCATTAATGTACACTCAGCACCCCATCTTGACAGAAAAAAAAACAGAAATGTAGATATTTTTGCAAATTTATTAAAAAAGAAAAACTGAAATATCTTATGGTCATAAGTATTCAGACCCTTTGCTCAGTATTGAGTAGAAGCACCCTTTTGAGCTAGTACAGCCATGAGTCTGTTTGGGATTGATGCAACAAGTTTTTCACATCTGGATTTGGGGATCCTCTGACATTCTTCCTTGCAGATCCTCTCCAGTTCCGTCAGGTTGGATGGTGAACGTTGGTGGACAGCCATTTTCAGGTCTCTCCAGAGATGCTCATTTGGGTTGAGGTCAGGGCTCTGGCTGGGCCAGTCAAGAATGGTCACAGAGTTGTTCCGAAGCCACTCCTTTGTTATTTTAGCTGTGTTCTTAGGGTCATTGTCTTGTTGGAAGGTGAACCTTCGGCCAGTCTGAAGTCCAGAGCACTCTGGAAGAGGTTTTCTTCCAGGATATCGCTGTACTTGGCCGTATGCATCTTTCCTTCAATTGCAACCAGTCGTCCTGTCCCTGCAGCTGAAAAACACCCCCATAGCATGATGCTACCACCACGATGTTTCACTGTTGGGATTGTATGGGGCAGGTGATGAGCAGTGCCTGGTTTTCTCCACACATACCGCTTAGAATTAACGCCAAAAAGTTCAATCTTCGTCTCATCAGACCAGAGAATCTTATTTCTCATAGTCTGGGAGTCCTTCATGTGTTTTTTGGCAAACTCTATGCAGGCTTTCATATGTCCTGCACTGAGAAGAGGCTTCCTTCGGGCCACTCTGCCATAAAGTCCCGACTGGTGGAGGGCTGCAGTGATAGTTGACTTTGTAGAACTTTCTCCCATCTCCCTACTGCATCTCTGGAGCTCAGCCACAGTGATCTTTGGGTTCTTCTTTACTTCTCTCACCAAGGCTCTTCTCCCATGATTGACTGAGATGATCTCAGTTTGGCTGGACGGCCAGGTCTAGGAAGAGTTCTGGTCGTCCCAAACTTCTTCCATTTAAGGATTATGGAGGCCACTGTGCTCTTAGGAACCTTGAGTTCTGCATAAATTCTTTTGTAACCTTGGCCAGATCTGTGCCTTGCCACAATTCTGTCTCTGAGCTCCTTGGGCAGTTCCTTTGACCTCCTGATTCTCATTTGCTCTGACATGCACTGTGAGCTGTGAGGTCTTATATAGACAGGTGTGTGCCTTTCCTAATCAAGTCCAATCCGTTTAATTAAACACAGCTGGACTCCAAGGAAGGAAATGGACAGCATGTGAGTTAAATATGAATGTCACAGCAAAGGGTCTGAATAATTATGACCATGTGATATTTCAGTTTTTCTTTTTTAATAAATTTGCAAAAATATCTACATTTCTGTTTTTTTTCTGTCAAGATGGGGTGCTGAGTGTACATTAATGAGAAATAAAATGAATGTTTTTGCTTTTAGCAAATGGCTGCAATGAAACAAAGAGTGAAAAATGTAAAGGGGTCTGAATACTTTCCGTACCCGCTGTATATATCTCTAGTTGTGGCTACAAGAGGATGACAATTTAGGATTTTGCTTTATAACATTGTTAGGAGAAGTAGAGAATTGAGAGCTCTAAGTATAATGCCAGCATTCTGTATTCAATGTTGTTCTGCCTTTCCAGCAGACTTAGCTGTCTGGTTTCCTCTGTGTCTGCTCTTGTCACTTTAAGAATTATTCTTCACTTGCTTTACTTCTTTCTGAAAATCTATGTGATACTATCTGTGTGTATTTTAGTCTGCTTCCTTATTTTCACTTTGGCTAAGCCGTGTGTGTGTGTGTATGTGTGTGTGTTGTGTTTTGTAAGACACCTCCCTCCTGACCCAGGTGCCTGCTAATGTTGTTTTCTAGCTTGGTTCTAAACCTGATAGTGTGAATTGGATTGTTTTTCTGACCCTCAGCTTGTTTTTTGGTTATTCGTTTGCCTGATGATTCTGTCATTGATGTGCCCATTTGGATTTGACCCATGGCTTTCTATTGAATATTGGTTTTGTCTCCTGATTTTGCCTCTTGCAACATCTCCTGGTTTTGACCCTTTTGTCTGGATGCCTATTCTCCTGTTTCTGATCTGCCCTGTAAGTCAATTGTGGGTTCTGGTTTGGTTTCAGTTAGTGCATTATTTATTACCCGAACAGTTACTGGTGGTGATGATTCAAATGTGCAGATTCTGCAAAGTTCATCTGGCTTTGGGGCCAGCTCTTTTGAAGGTGTTTGGCGGTCTGTCTCTGGCTCGCAGTGCTGTTCTGGTTTTAAATAGCTTGCTCTACTGCTTGCTGTTATCAGTCAGTTTCTGCTTTTGCTGTTTGCCCTTGCATCTCAAACTTAGCAATAACTCTGCTACCTGTCCTGTAGTCCTGCCCTTGTTTCTTGTGTTTTACCTGGCTCCTGGTTTTAGTCTCTGAACACACTCTTTGTTTATATGCAGGTTTTGTTGTTTTCTGCACCACCGTTGTGTATAGTCTGCTTAGTTGCTACCAAATAGGGACCACCTCAAGAGGTAGTTACCTGGCAGACTCCCTACAGCAAAGACCAGATCCCCGAATGGAGGATAAAGGATGAAAACGGGGAGGTCTGATAGGATACCACCCTTAGACATGGTCCCAAGCCAATCTGGTTTGGTAACACATGGGCCACGATTCACTGCCTGCTCACATAACACTGAGAAATACAGTAGAGCTATATATATAATCAGCAGAGACCATTTACCTATTTACTGTAGATGATCTATATACATTATATAGACAAAATTTTTGCAACACCTACATGTTATACCTACAGGAGCTTTTATGACATCTTATAAATCCATAGGCATTTATTTGGAGTTGGTTCTCCCTTTGCAGCTAAAACAGCTTTCAATCTTCTGGGAAGGCTTTCAACAATATTTGGGTGGTATCTGTGAGACTTTTTCCCATTCATCCTGAAGAGCATTTGTGAAGCCAGACATTAATGTTGGATAAAAGGGCCTGGCTTGTTCTCGTTCATCCCAAATATGTCTGATGTGATTGAGATCAGGACTCTATGAGGCCAGTAAAGTTCTCCACACAAAACTCATCCAACAATGTTTCTATGGACCTTGTTTTATGCACAAGAGCACAGTCATGTTGGAACAGAAAAGGACTGTTCCCAAGCCCTTCCTACAAAGGTAGAAGCATACAATTGTCCAAAATGTTTCAGTATGCAGAAGCATTAAACTTTCACTTCACTGGAACTAAGAGGCCTAGGTTCTGAATCTAATCCATTAACCTGGTCTATTTTGGACTTTTCACTTCATTTCTGCATTTTATTTATTTCTCCACTGACATATGGTCAGTAAAGAAATGTTTTGCTGTCTATTTAAGGACTTATTTTTGGGACAAGTTGCCATTTTTAATAATAACATTTTTAGGCACATATAATGTTTTACTGAACTTTTAGCAATATTTTGATGTGCAAAGAACCTGCAATTCCTTCATTGGCTTTTGCTTCAGCATACTGAAACTTTTTGTCTTTTGTTTAATTTTTATAATGTTTGCTGTGCAGTAGAAATTACATGGCAACTTTATTCTTTCGGTCATTATGACTATGATGATAACACATTTATATAGCTACTGTATATTTTACAAAATGTATGAAATAATAACCCGCTTAAAAAAAGAAATCAGAGACCCAGAACTTTTTCATTTTTTTCTTTGACGGTTCTGTGGCATTTTGGGGTAAGGGAGACCCCTCCTCTCTAACCACGTAGTTGCTTAGATCGGTATTGATCAAGGTATTAATCTGATACAATTGAAGTTAGCAGCGATTGCAGAACCATAATAGTACACTTTTATGTGGATAAACAAATGTCCAGTCATGGACATTTATGGTACCATTTAATATACATACAATGTACTGGAATTCAGAATGGTGAAATTAGAGAAAAACTGTCACTTTCTTATGGACTTTGATCTTAAAGCTTTCACTGTGCAGCCAAAATGACATGTCATTCTGTGGGTTGGTATGATTATGGTAATGCCAAATTTATCTTTTTTTTTTTTTTTTCACATTTTAACACCTTAGCACCAATTATTTTCCTGCTACGTCATTCACCATAAGGGAACTATATTTTTATAATTTTGTAGACAGGCTGTTTTGAACACAGGGATTCCTGATGTTGTATGATTTATTTTATTTTTTTACTTTTATATGTGTTCTAGGGAAATCTGGGGCCAGGGATCCACCCCAAAATGGTAGGGCCACTGGAAAAATGGAACCTCAGCTTTAATGACGCTTCAGCTTTGACCAAGGTGTTGGGGGGGGGGTTAATGACCATGATCAGTGCAGGCTGCTGGGCTATAATATACAATGAGCATACACAGTTTTATAGTACACACATTATTGCAGCCACCCAGTGGAGTGTGCAGAGGAAGGGAGTAGTAGTTAGGTTCACAGTGGCTATAATCGCTACCAAATCCTCCAGCACTCAGGGGGCTGGTGCAATGAAGAGTGGGGCTGCATAATACAAGATGGTGATAGCAGTAAGTTCCTTGGGGTAATCCTTGTGTTAAAGTCTCCCATAGCTTAATGGTGGTTTGCGTGCCCTTGATGTTGTGACTGCAGAATTGATACTCAGAAGACAATAAGCAGTGCAAACCACTCACAATTTACTATAATTTCGACAGATGAAGAGCAGACCTTCCATAGAAATGAAGACACAAATTTAGGACACGATTTGGGCTGGACATGAGGCTGTTGATGGTTCTTCCTGTGCAAGTGAATACTCTCACGTTCTGACAGTCTCCTTCATTGTCCTTTTTACCTTCACAAAAAACATCACAACCATACCTGAAATACCCAGGCTAGGGGCACAAATTTCAAAAAGGGTCTTGAACCTGGGTCAAGTTCTGCTCTGCTCTGCTACACACACACAGAACTTCTGCACACACGCAGAACACTGCTAAACAGTAATGCTGTGCACAAACACACACACACATGCTACAGAGCACGTTTACAGCTCTGCTCCATGTAACTACTGGCTTTATTTTAAGTCCTCCCACAACCTTCTCCACTGTGAAGGTCCTCATACCTCGCAAGAAGCAGAAGAAGTAAAATGAGTAAAAACTAAAGGATATTTGATGATGTTATGACACTCTTTCCTGCTTCTTGTGAGGTATGAGGAGAGAAGTGTGCAACTTGCCAGTTCTCTATGTGATTGGGTAGAGAACATTATCAATGATTTTCCCAATCATTATGGAAGTGGTTAGAGGCAATGCTAGACATTCCCTGACTTTAGAATATAAGGCACAGACACTTTTCAGCTAGGATTTTTCTTTCTAAAGAGAAATATTATAGTCCAAAAAGTAATCTAAATAAATAGTTTGCCAGGAATCCTGGCACAAAGTGATTTTCCAGTTTTTACCTGAGGGTAGTTAAAAAGAAAAATAAATGCTCGCTTAGAACAATCATGTTAGTTATCAGTTATGTCACTGCTAGTACTGCATCGGTACCCAACATGTGAAAACTGAGGCTACTGACTGGCCATAGTAGTCACCTAAGCCCATTTACTTATGGTCTGAGCAGTGCCGGCAAAGGATGGAATAGGGGACCCAATTCCTCAACAGATGACTGGGTAGTTGAGCAGCCCTTGTCTTTATTTTACCCCACACCCAACTTGCCTGGGTTTCTAATTTGTCTGAAAAAAAAACCAAAACCTTTTAATCATTGCTTTCCAAGAATCATAACTTTTTTATTTCATTTTTCTGTCTGCAAAGACATATGAGGGTTTGCTTTCTGTGAGCAGTTTTTTTTCCTTTGATGGCACTGTTGAGTTTGCCCTATAATGTATTGGGAAATTGTCATAAAATTATTTGAGGTGTGGAAAAGGCAATTTTGCCATTGTTTTTTATTAGTTTAATTTTAACTTAATTCACTGCACAATTTAAAAATTGCATACCAGCTCGATCTCAGAGATACAAAGACTAGTTAGTTTTTATCTTACTTTGCTACTTTTAAAATGGTAAACAAAATCACCAGGGAGGAAAATAGGAGCTCTTTTAAAGGGTACCTGAGTTTTCAGGAAAATTTGAAATAGCTGCAGGGTCTTGGTGGGCAATTTGTTCTCTGGCTGTATAACCCTTCATACATGGAGCTCTATCAGTTTTTCTGCTAATAGCCCCATTGTGGCAGCACATTTTACAGATCTCCCTATCTATTACTACTACTATTTACTTCCTTACATGTAATTCTTCCAGTAAAATTCTATGAGTAACTTTAAAATAATAAACAAATACTTGAAAAAAAAGCCCGAGAGAACATAATATAGTTGATCCAGGCACACTGGACTGACAATACAGGGCATAATGCAGGTAAAAACATTCCTGACAGGAAAAGAGAAATCTATGACCACGGTTGGGAAAACTGCTTGCTGTCTGTGACTAACATCCCATCTGTTATAATACATTATTCAGAAATAGATACAAGTACACAAGTGAACTTTTCTTGCAGTATGCTGTGAATTTTGTAGAATTCTCTCTGTCCAACGCACAGAGAAAGCTGTTTTGAGGCTGTGGGAAAAAACAGCCCCTCCCCCTACAATCACTGAGTGAAGTGAGAACAACCCCTTTTCCTTCCACTCACTGTGAAGCCATCTTAAGATTTTTATATCTATGGAGAGTCCTTCCCTAGTAACAGGGAGTGAACAGCAAATAAGTTAGTAAGGATAATAGCCTAACCTAACCTAATAGCAGTAACTTTAGAATTTTTTACAGGCAGAAAAAAGCTACTTTTTTAAGTAGACAGTGGACCCTAAGCTGAAAACCCCCCACTGTCCCCGGCTAACATGCCTGATCTGTCCTAGGCAACAGCCAGCAACTGGTGGACAGTCCCTTCCTAATATAGGTGACAACAGAAAATGCAGACAGGACAAACAACAACAAAGGGAGGTCAGCTAGCCAAGGGGTAGGTAACAGTCGAGCAATGCAGTACAAAATCACAATCCAAGAAAATAGTCAAAGGTAAGCCAGTGGTCAGGAAATAAGAAGAACAGGTAAACAGAAGAGAAGCTAGCAGGGACAAAGTAAAGAACAGAATCTCAATAGCCAGCGGCCATGTGTGAACTGACAACCTGTTTATAGCAAGAAAGGATCTGCCCCAGACTTGATTGGATGATAGTCTGTCAATCACACAGGAAAGGCTAAGATTAACTATTACTGTTTACACACTGTGGATTCAGAAGCGCCTATACTGATTTAATTATTGCACTTGAAAAAGGGATACTTTTTTTCCCGAAACGGGTTGTGATTTTAATGAATAAAGTGAGAACTACAGTTTTATAAGCCCTGATTGTCCAAGTGCGCGTGTTGTCCTGCCAATTCCTTGGTTCCTATCCAAGTCTACTGCATAAGATTAACTATTGAGAAGCCGAAAGAAACAAGGTGCATGAGACAGTTGTGGCTGAAATTTAATTACATAGTCTAGGACAGTGTTCAGACTGAGCAACAAGAATCTTATGCAAGGAATCAAACTGAATACGCATATTTGCCGCAGCGTGCGAGAGGAGTGTGGCGCAGAGACCCGAACAGGCAGAGACGTTACAATTACATTTTGATCAAGAATCACACGATCTATTAAATGAGACAAAGTTGTCTGAAAAGTTAGTGTCCATTTGTGACTCCTATATCTTCAAGATAACAGTTTACCATTGTACAGGCAGGCATCAAATCATTTAAGAGCCTACTCCCCCCTCCATAGACTTCTGTGTGTGATCCGGATACAGAGACAGATTCCATATTAACAGTCTGAGTGGACATAAGGAAAAAGAGAGGATCTTATTGAGCACAGAATGAAACCTATCTATTCAATAAATATATTACAAAGTTTTTTATTTTTATATACATGACTTTTGATATACCTGTTTGAAGAGAACCCTCTACAGCCTCAGCTTCTCTGAATTATACAGGAGTCTACTCACCCATACTCCAGTGAAAAGCAGTGACAGTACTTCTGCTGGCAACACTAGGTTCACACTAGCATTCGGGGAGTCTGTCCTCCATTTCTCTTAAAATATGCATAGAAAAAACTTTTCTCTCCACCAATTTTGGGCGAAATCCGGACAGAAACCTAGTGGACCCCATTATAGTCTAAATAGCTGTCATGAGTAAACGCTTTTTAAGCGGATAGGGTTTCAGCTTTTTGGGTCCCCAAGCAGACATGAAGAATGGAAAACCGAATGCTAGTGTGAACCTAGTGTAATACAGAGACAATAAAAATAAAGAATAAATACAAGAAGGAAAGTGGATTTAGCTGTGCTTTAGTTCTTTTTCATTTTTAAATATTTGTTTTTTTAAAACTTTATTTTACTGTTTTTATTTTTAGCTCCCTTAGGGGACTTACAATACACTATAATTCTTAAGTATTGCAGTGTGTAAATGATATCTTCTGATCATGATCTACCAGAGGTTGTTGACCACAGCATCTGCAGCTGTCAGTCAGCCCAGCACCCTACATGTGTGGGGTCAGCTCCAGAACTTGCACCATCTTTTCCCTGTGCACATATATGTACATTGAATGTCACCAAGGAGTTAAACACCACACCTTTGCAATAAAATGTAACAAACCAACCCAGTATTTTCTGTTAAAGAGTAAGGGAAACAAGTGGATGAATTACAGTCATCTTCCAACTGGTAAATACTCTCTGTAAATGTGTTTATTCATACTTCCACATGGCAACCAAATGCAAGATGTAACAATACATGTATAGCTCAAGCCCTGAAGAAGGGAGGAGGGTCTATCAAGGCACATACAGCCTTGCCTTTATATCATGATTACTGGCCTCCATCTTTGGAATATTTGCATTACTGAATTACTTGCAGTTGAGCCCACACAATGGTGGTGAAGGGTTACTCTTCCTTTTATTGCCTAAAAAGGACGTGAGTTGATTATTTATGTATTTTTTTTTTTTTTTTTTTTTTTACATTCCCCTTCACACAGTTATTCATTCTTTGCTAAACACTGGGTTGTGAGTATAGTGCATTACTTAGCAGGAAACGGCACAAAATTCTAACAAAGTAAGCCAGCTGATGGATGGTGTAAATTATTACTCAGAATCAGTTGCTGTGAAAAATCTGGTACACTTTTAGACCATCAAGTCTAAGTTTACACTGTCCAAATATTAGGCAGGATTAGTAAGTCTTCCCTCCTTCAATATTGATTATATAGTCATGATTCTCATTGTATCAGATTTATGTTATGCCAAAATGTTAATTATTAGCGCCTTCAATAACTAATTGTAACACATAGGAAATCTATTTTTGAGATGGCTAATTATTATAACTAATTGCTACTTATTAATCACTTTCATATTACCAATATTTTTCTGGCTTCTCAATTATTCTTTGTCATCTTTCCATTTGCCTTATTACCCCCAGGCCTCAATTAATCTCCATCAACCCCTACTAAATCTTGTTCTCTATCTCCCTTTTCTAGACCAGTTTTTATAGTAAAGTTTTACCCTCTCTCACCCCAGATCTGAGCTTAAGATCGCCAGCTATCTATTACCCCATCATATCGGCACCTTCCTCAATGATTTTAACCATTGCTATACCAAATTTTCCATTCAGTTGCCACTTCTTTCCCATTATGGTTCTGAGCAGTCCCTCATAACCTTAAAAGTATGTTGTCAGTATCATACTGTAATGTAATATGAAACAGGTTTATTGTTAGAGACTTTCTCTATAAGCTTTGTTGGCAAAATACAGAAAAAAATCTCAGCTTACTATAAGGATTCCATCAGTTCATGTCACTTCCAGGAATTCTGAAGATGCTGTGGGGTTGGGTTGGAAGAAGAGGAGATATAATGAAGTTGTTTAGCCAGGATTGCATATCCCCAGTAAAAGGGAAAAGACCCTCAAAAGACCCTAATTGTGTCTCCTATATTGTTTTAGCTCAAGTTTTCAATCTAAAATAATATGGCATGGTTCAAGCCATTCCTAATGGTATTTAGTTTGTGGAAGGATTTTCAGTTGCATGGCAATCTGTTTCTGCTGCTGTATTGAACAAGGATTAACTAGCGGCGTCCTGAAGTATGGTGGGAACTTTAATCATAGTTCCTTTGTATCTTGTTTTTCATAATATTATATATATTTAATCATTTTAATTTATTTTTTGTTTTATGGTGCTGTATATACAAAATCCCAGTGGAGGAGGAATTCATGAGGCATTGAAGTAAAATAGTAAATACATATAAGCTTGGACAAGCTTGATACATTCATCTACTGGATGTGAATCAGAAGTGCATTAATATGAATAAGTGATTATTAATATTTTCCCCTTATAATCATTTTATTGATATAAGTTTTATTGGCTTTTTAAACACTTTTTTTATTCCATTTTGTGGTGAGAGAGGGGGATGAGATGTTTTAAAAAAAGCAGCATTTTGTTCATTGCAAATTTTTTTCTCGCTACTGCATTTACTGTGCAGGATAAATAACATTAACATTTTATTAGTAAGGATATTGTTGGACATGAGATATCAGTACTGTTTATTATTTTATTTCTTTTGATTATTGATTATTGTATTTTATTATTATTATATTTATGTACTGTATGCTGGATAAGAAATGGGGGTATTTTGGATTTTAATGGTTGTGGTGTCTTTTTTATGGGGCTTGAGACTATTCAGTTTCAATCAGTGGTACAATATACAGCTTCTTTTAAGCCCTGCCAGAGGCATAGGATAATAAGGACACTGCAATGACAGACCTTGGGACCTTCACTTGGCCCTAAAAGACTGCCATAACAACCACTCTGTACCCTACAATCTCATAGCAAGTGGGTGTCTAGGGATCAGAACAGACCTCCTGCTTTAACTAGCCACTCAAATGCCATGTTAGGTTTTAACACTTGTATCTTAAATAATCTTATGTAAGAAGGATGACAGGGCATGTATAGCGGCACTTTTATCATTGCCAAGTAGACATGCTACCTGATGCCAATCTGAATTGACTGTATAAAATGATTACTGTGCAAACAAATGACTCCTGATGAAACCACACACTAGCAACACAAAGGATAAGCCAGCAAATGAGAGCCCTGGGGAGAATGCAAGACGAAGATTGTTACATAGTTATATACAGGTGCATCTCAATAAATTAGAATATCTTTGAAACATTTATTTTTTTCTGTAATTAAATTAAAAAAGTGCCCTCCTATATTTTCTAGATTCTTTACACACAGTGTTCTATTTCAAGTGTTTTATTTCTGTAAATGTTGATTATGGATTACAGGTAATGAAAACCCAAATCTAAGAAAATTTGAATATTGTAAAAAAGTTCAGTATTGTAAATTCAGTGTGTCACCTGCCAAGGTTTCCTAAGCCTTTAAATGGTCTCTCAGTCTGGTTCAGTAGGACACACAATCATGGAAGACGCTGATTATGAATTGAATTACTGAAATGAATGAACGTTTCAAAGATATTCTAATTTATTGAGATGCACCTGTATTAGATGAGGTTGGATGAAGACACAGGTCCATGAAGTCCAACCTCTAACCCTACACTGTTAATCCAGAGGAAGGCAAAAAATTCCATGAACCTTATTCCAATTGCCCCATGTCAGGGGAAAAGATTCCTTTCTGCCTCGAAATGGCTATAAATCCCTGGATCAATTTGTCCACACCAAAATCTGAAACCCATAACCCATAATATTTTTTGTTCAAGAAAAGCATCCTGGTTCTCTTTGAACTTTTTGGGGCCCAAATTTTGGGGCCCAAAATTGTGCAGAATAGTCTGTGTGGATGTATCAGTGATTTGTATAGTGGCATAACTATATTTTTGTCATGAACATCTATGTCTCTTTTGATGCATCCCATGATTTTATTTCCCTTGGCAGCAGCTTCCTGGCACTGTTCATTAAAGATAAGCTTACTATATAGATATGGAAACGCTGCTCTGTAAACCCTCTACCAGGTCATTAATAAAGATATTAAACAGGAGAGGACCCAATACTGACTCCTGTGGCACCCCATTGGTGACTGTGACCCAGTCTGAGTATTTGCCATTAACACACACCCTCTGTCTCCTATCACTGAGCCAATTATGAAAACAAATGCTTATGTTTTCCCAGAGTCCCAACATTCTTATTTTGTATACCAACCTTTTATGTGCTACATTATCAAGAGGCTTTGAAAAGTCCAGATACACCATGTCCACTGCATTACCCATGTCGAGTATAGAAATGACCTCTCATAGAAGCTGATCAGGTTAGTCTGACAGGACCCATGTTGATTGGGTGTTATAAGATTATTTACATTTAGATACTCCAGGATAGAATCTCTTAGAAAACCTTCAAATATAATACATGAGCAAAATGGTAACAATGTTTTGAACTTTTGACTTTCAGGATCCACATCTCCATATCTCATCCAAGTATTTAGCATATAATTAGTTATGCAGATTCTTGTCATGTAACTGTATTGTTACTGTTTTGCTCCTAAAAATTTTATTTTAATTGTTATTATTTTGTAAATCCACTTTTGGCTTTCAACACTGCCTGAATCCTTTTGGGCATGCTCTCAATCAGATTCAAGCATGTCTCAATCGAAATCTAACCCCAGGTCTCTTCTACACGTTCCCAATGTTGGAGCATACTGGTCCATTCCTCTTTGGAGTATATTTTACAAATCGGTTGCAGAAAATGTTTAGAAGTATGCATTATCATTAGATATCATCTAAAACAGTTTTTTATTGTAAACATTTTTTGTAAGTTTTAGCCATGTGTTATATAATGTGACTATCAAATTGGTCACTAGCAATGTCAGAATAGCCTAACGCTTCCTGATCTCTGTGGATCACTTGTGAACTTTGATGTACCTGTATAGACTGGGACAGAATAAGCAGAGTCCTTAACTCTTTTCTACTTAGCGCCATACTATTATGATGCTCTACCATTTACACGCAGCACCATAAAAGTACAGAACTGCAAAGTTTTCTAAATTTTAATCAAATAAAAATTTGAAAAGTGTGATGTGCAAAAGTATTCAGCCCCCTGTACTCTGATACCCCTAAATAAAATCCAGTGCAGTCAAGTCAGAAGTCACTTAATTGTAATTAATTGTGTAATTTAGTCTCAGTATAAATACACCTGTTCTGTGAAGGCCTCAGTGGGTTTTTTTAGAGAACACTATTGAACAAACAGCATCATGAAGACCAAGGAACTCACCAGACAGGTCTGAAATAAAGTTGTGGAGTAGTTTAAAGCAGGGTTAGGTTATAAAAACATATCTCGAGCTTTGAGCATTCCAAGAAGCACTGTTCAATCCATCATCCAAAAATGGAAAAAGTATTCTACAACTGCAAACCTACCAAGACATGGCCATCCACCTAAACTGACAGATCGAGCAAGGAGAGCACTCATAAGAGAAGTACGCAAGAGGCCCATGGTAACTCTGGAGGAGCTGCAGAAATCCACAGCTCAGGTAGGAGAATCCACAGGACAACTATAAGTTGTGCACTCCACAAATCTGGCCTTTCTGGAAGAGTGGCAAGAAGAAAACCATTCTTGAAAGAAAGACATAAGAAGTGGCGTTTGCAGTTTTCCACAAGCCATATAGGGGACACAGCAAACATGTGGAAGAAGGTGCTCTGGTCAGATGATACTAAAATTGAACTTTTTAGCCTAAATGCAAAGCACTATGTGTGGTGGAAAAGTAACACTGCTCATCACCCTGAACACACCATCCCCACTGTGAAACATGATGGTGGCAGCATCATGCTTTGGGGATGCTTTTCTTCAGCAGGACAGGGAAGCTGGTCAGAGTTGATGGGAAGATGGATGGAGCTAAATACAGGGCAATCCTTTAAGAAAACCTGTTGGAGGCTGCAAAAGACTTGAGAGTGGGAAGATTAACATTCCAGCAAGACAATGACCCTAAACATACAGCCAGTGCTACAGTGGAATGGTTTAGCTCAAAGAATATTCATGTGTTAGAATGGCCCAGTCATAGTCTAGACCTAAATCCCATTGAGCATCTTTGGCAAGACCTGAAAATTGCTGTTCACAGACTTTTCACAATTTAGCTGAGCTTGAGCTATTTTGCAAAGAAGAATGGGCAAAAATCTCAGTCTCTAGATGCGCAAAGCTGGTATAGACATACCCCAAAAGACTTGCAGCTGTAATTGCAGCAAAAGGTGGCTCTGCAAAGTATTGCTAAAGGGGGGCTGAATACTTTTGCACATCACATTTCATTTCAGATTTTTATTTGATTAAAATTTTGAAAACCATGTATCATTTTCATCCACTTCACAATTATCTGCTACTTTGTGTTGGTCTATCACTTAAAATCTCAATACAATATATTTTGTTTTTGTGGTTATAAGGTGACGATATGTGAAAAAGTTCAAGGGGTATGAATACTTTTGAAAGTCTCTGTAGCTCAGCATTGAGACCACCATTGATCCTGGCCAACTATTCAACCCCATATTATTATCAGGCTTCTAGTGTCCACCTTTTGTATTTTTTTTCAAGCTGACGCTTCTTGTGACAATATTAAAGTCGAAGCTTCTACACCTTTTTTAAGGTAACTATTCAATACTTCTCTAACGCACGTCACACGGTCCTTGCATGGATTTCTGTGACTTTACTATTACAAAACATATAAGCCACCTCCACTGACGTGTTTGTGATGCCAGAACTGATAGACCTTGTGATGAGCCAACTTGTTGACTCCAATATTTTGCCTAGATGTCCACCTCTTGGCTTTTAAATGGATGGATTTCATTTCGTATTCTTCCAACTGTTATGGCACTCATGATGCAGTTTGACAAATTTCTCGGCCGAGAGACCGCTATAGATGAACTGGTTGATGCTGTTTCTCTTTTCTTGGGAAATCATCTTCATGGCTGATCCTCGATTTGAACCAGTGACCTTTCGCTTGGGAATCGACCTAATAACACACTGAGCTATTAGGGAATGTGAGAACAGGTTGTAATTTGCAGATTACAAGAAGAAAAAGATTTTTCCACCACCAGGAGCAAAACAGTAACAATGCAGTTACATGACAGGAATCTGCATAACTAATCATATGCTGAATAGCTGCAAGTCAAATTTACAGTATATAAGAGATAGCCAAGATCACTGTCTATAAAATGATGGTAGTCTCACGTTTGTAGCTGTAGTAGATAGTGAGATATGGAGCCTGAAAATCAAAAGTTCATTGTATCTTACCCACCAAGTGAGGTCAAATTTACTGGCCAAGAGTTTACAGGCTCACTTACAGACCCCTTTTTGCTATGTACCTATCCTGTGGAACAGACCCAGTCATTACTGAATCCTTAATATTAGATAAAAGGGTCTGTCTATCACCATGCATAATTTCCTCAGAACTCGGGGGTATATATGCCATATGGACCCGGCGATTTATCTATAATAATAATACATTTTATTTATATAGCGCCAACATATTCCGCAGCACTGTACAATTTGTAGGGTTCAAGTACAGACAAAAAATATACATTACAAAGAATAGAAATAGTCAATTCACACACTGGGACTGAGGGCCCTTCTCGCAAGAGCTTACAATCTATGAGGTAGAGGGGGTGATACAGGAGGTAGCAGGGGCGGCATCAGAGGTAGCATTGCTTATACAATGGTCAGACAGTTTTGTAATAGAGGTTACTGTCATTACACATATATAAGGCTGTATGAGCCGTCACCATTCGTGTCCTTTAACGTGTAGACGGTGCCTGGACATATAAAGTTAGTCTGATATAAAGTTAGTCATACGATACGGCATCATATCCTGTGAGGTAATGTGGGAGCATGAACAGAGGGTACGTTTTAGGGAATCTAACTACGGAAGGGTTTACATTAGGAGCTGTGATAGGCCTGTCTGAAAAGATATGTCTTTAGTTTACACTTGAAGCTGTGGAAATTGGGGATTAATCTGATAGTCCGGGATAGAGCATTCTAGAGAAGTGGTGCAACTCGGGAGAAGTCTTGTATATGAGCATGGGAGGTTCTGATAATAGAGGATGTTAGTCTTAGGTCATTGAGTGAAAGGAGATCACGGGTTGGGCGATAGACAGAGATGAGAGAGGAAATGTAGGGAGGTGTAGCATTATGGAGAGCCTTGAGGATGAGGGTGATAAGTTTATATTGTATTCTGTATTGAATAGGCAGCCAATGTAGTGAGCGACAAGACCGGAGGCATTGCTGTAGCGTCTAGACTTGATAGATGAGCCTGACCGCCGCATTCAGAATAGATTGTAGAGGGGAGAGTTTAGTAAGAAGTTAACTACTGACTCACTGTTACAGCACAGGAAGGGCAAGTGTATAGCCTACATCTAGCAGTACCCCAAGACTATCACTTAAGCAACACTGAGTTAGGTATCCCTAGAATGGCACTCAAGGTACAGAATATATAATTTTAATAATTTTGATACAGTAGCCAGAACTATGTCTTTTTAAACAGCTTAATAATAAATCTGGAGTTGGGTTTTAGTCTCTTATATTTTACCGAGGACATGATTTGAACACTTTAAGGATGAGGTTTTACTGTACTAGTCTCCTGGGACATCTTTTTGTATAGTTCTAAGTTATAATTGTAATCAGAGACAAAATAGAATTAAAGGAGAGAAGATTAATTGCTGATTTTTTTTTTCTATTTAGTGTTACTTTAAAAGCACTTTGATGTCTTAATAACTAACACTGCTTATGGCAAAATAAAAGGCTGTCTTAGTAAATTAAAGACTTTCTTTGATATTTATTATAATTTTTAGTGTCACAAATGCAACTTAAAATATATATCACAAAATAAAATTTATGTACTAAGCAATTAAAATAACACATCCATATTAGAAATAAAAACATAGTGGTGAAAACAACCATACTTGTCAAAGACAAAACTATAAAATATGATAATGTGTGTAACACTAATATTGATTTACAGAAGATTTAATTTTTTTAATGATTTATATTTAGCAGCTATTATTAAATTACAAGCAAGCATAAATTCTTCAGTTCTGTCTGTTAATATGTAAACATGAGAATGGTTTATGGGTGGCATAGCTGTCACTTCTAACCTCTAGTGTCTGCAGTTATCACTCACAATCAGCTCCGCCACAAGCAGACCTCAGTGAAATCCATTATTTTTTTTGCAAAGCTCTATAATCAGTGTCTTCCTAAATGCTTCCTAAACCTGTACTTTTGTACTATAACAATGTCTTTTTTTTAATGTAATCTCATTTTCTTGCCATCTGAATTTAGTATAAGTTATTATCATTTTCTTCTGACATTGCACATATTTGGGAAAATTGAACAAAAATGATAATAACAATAATTGTATCTGCACATTAAAGATCTTTTCCAACCCCATGACAAATTTTACAAATAGCTGACAACGATATTAAAAGAAAAGAGGTCATACTCATCTTACATTGCCATGCTGCTGCTGTGCCAACGCTTTCTGGTACCCTCTAATAGCTAATTTTTTTTTTTATATATGAGCTAACCTTAGAATAGGCCATAAATATCTCATCGGAAGGGGCCAACAGCTGGCCTAGTCATTGATCAGTTGATCAGTGGCATATGCAGTACTCATTCTATATGGTACACAGAACCAGAAGCAGATGGCTCCATGTCTTTTATAGTGGCTGAGCACTGGTACTGTAGCTCAGTGCCCACTTACTACAGCTATTTGAGGGCTAATTTTTCCAGGGCAAGCTGTAGTTTTTATTGGTACCAATTTTGGTACGTATGACTTTTTGATCAGTATTTATTTAATTACTAGTAGAGTACCCACAGCTTTGCTCGCAGAAAATATGTTAAATTGTTGGTTATGCTAGCTAAAGTAAAATTTTCAGTGTCACACTGAAATTGACATTTTCAGAGTGCTACATTAAATCTTTTTTTTCCACTTGAAATTTTTCTTATTATTTTCCATTTTATTTATTTGTGGTAACATTGATGTGAACAACTTTTTTTTTTTATTTCAACATTTTTATTGATTTTACATATTCAATACATATTATGTAGTATAAACTATTACAACTATTTTTTAAACTATTTTTTATCAAAAATTAAAATTTATGCACTGTACACAAACATATAAAACATTTACACCCAATTAACAACATAGTGCAACCCTTCCCCCCTCCCTCCAGTGTAATTTATAAGTAGTTCACAGACAAAAGAGTAAAATTGGTTTACAGTTAAACAACTATCTATTGTAGTGCTTTTTGGTAAACAATGTTTCTGGTTTTACCTTCAGGTGCATATATGAAAAGATTTTTGGGGTTACCCACTCTAGAGCAAGCAACGTACAACTGTCCATGTGAAAAACACGGGCTCTCCAAATTAATGCTGGCTACTTTAAGTGATTGACCTTATGCTTTGTTTATAGTCATAGCAAATGCAAGTCGGATTGGGAACTGCAGA
Source organism: Leptodactylus fallax (assembly GCA_947044405.1). Lineage (NCBI taxonomy): Eukaryota > Metazoa > Chordata > Amphibia > Anura > Leptodactylidae > Leptodactylus > Leptodactylus fallax. Next base: position 899,260 of record CAMRHE010000192.1, on the reverse strand, counting down.
CGCTTAAAATTGAAGGGCATGTCGCTTGGTAGCAAAGGAATACGCGGGAAGGAAAACATTTGCTCCCTTAGAGTTTCCCATAAGAATAGTGGCTTCAATAACATTGGGCATGAGACTTTTAATGCACAATCTTGTGCCATTACACATTTTTGGTGGGTCAAGGTTCCGAAGCAAAATTATTGTGGCTCCTATTTTTAAAGTGAGCTTATGCGGTGGCATTCCAGGAGGCTCCAAAGAATTCAGGAACTCCAATGGATACAGTATGGCTTGTTCACTCTCCATGACTGAATCAATGGACATGTATGTGGTCGCTAGACCAGGCAGCCTTCCCTGAATTAGTAGATTTATGGAGCTGACACTATCATTTTTAGGCGCTAGGATTGCACGTTCACAAAGCCACTGATGGTTGTTAAAATTGTTACAGATATCAGGGAAAACTTGGTCAATAAGTTCCATTACCAAAGATGTAATTTCACAAAAATGTTCCGGAAAGGAAATGAGACCAGTAGTGGAATCAGTAGGGAACCTGTCATTTCCAAGCATAGTAGCTGGTGTGTAAATTTGTCCGCAGTTGTATTTCCCATCAAATGAACCCACATATTAGTAGTAAGAGTTTGCTTCTGAACATGTATCCACAGATAAGAAGATTTTAGACAGGCATTCAGCTCATCCACTGGTGTTGTTCCCTTAAGAACAGGTAACGTCTGGCAGAAGTCACCTGCAAAAATTACAACAATTCCCCCATGAAACAATTGGTTCCACACAGATCTTTCAAGGTGCAATCAAGGGCCTCGACTGCTTTTTTGTGCGCAATGGTACATTCATCCCAAACAATTACTTTGCAAGTTCATAATGCTTTAGCTTTCCCAGAGCCCTTAGTGATACAGTGCTGGCCAAAAGTATTGGCACCCCTGCAATTCTGTCAGATAATACTCAATTTCTTCCAGAAAATGATTGCAATCACAAATGCTTTGGTAATAATATCTTCATTTAATTTGTCTTCAATGGAAAACCACAAAAAGAATTGTCAAAAAGCCAAATTGGATATAATTCCACACCAAACATAAAAAGGGGGTGGACAAAAGTATTGGCACCCTTTGAAAAATCAGGTGATGCTTCTCTAATTTGTGTAATTAACAGCACCTGTTACTTACCTGTGGCACATAACAGGTGGTGGCAATAACTAAATCACACTTGCAGCCAGTTGAAATGTATTAAAGTTGACTCAACCTCTGTCCTGTGTCCTTGTGTGTACCACATTGAGCATGGAGAAAAGAAAGAAGACCAAAGAACTGTCTGAGGACTTGAGAAGCAAAATTGTGAGGAAGCATGAGCAATCTCAAGGCTACAAGTCCATCTCCAAAGACCTGAATGTTCCTGTGTCTACCGTGCGCAGTGTCATCAAGAAGTTTAAAGCCCATGGCACTGTGGCTAACCTCCCTAGATGTGGACGGAAAAGAAAAATTGACGAGAGATTTCAACGAAAGATTGTGCGGATGGTGGCTAAAGAACCTTGACTAACATCCAAACAAGTTCTAGCTGCCCTGCAGTCCGAGGGTACAACAGTGTCAACCCATACTATCCGTCGGCGTCTGAATGAAAAGGGACTCTATGGTAGGATATCCAGGAAGACCCCACTTCTGACTCAGAGACATAAAAAAGCCAGGTTGTAGTTTGCCAAAACTTACCTGAGAAATCCAAAAACTTTTTGGAAGAATGTTCTCTGGTCAGATGAGACAAAAGTAGAGCTTTTTGGGAAAAGGCATCAACATAGAGTTTACAGGAAAAAAAAAAAAAAGAGGCCTTCAAAGAAAAGAACACGGTCCCTACAGTCAAACATGGCGGAGGTTCCTGATGTTTTGGGGTTGCTTTGCTGCCTCTGGCACTGGACTGCTTGACCGTGTGCATGGCATTATGAAGTCTGAAGACTACCAACAAATTTTGCAGCATAATGTAGAGCCCAGTGTGAGAAAGCTGGGTCTCCCTCAGAGGTCATGGGTCTTCCAGCAGGACAATGACCCAAAACACACTTCAAAAAGCACTAGAAAATGGTTTGAGAGAAAGCACTGGAGACTTCTAAAGTGGCCAGCAATGAGTCCAGACCTGAATCCCATAGAACACCTGTGGAGAGATCTCAAAATGGCAGTTTGGAGAAGGCACCCTTCAAATCTCAGGGACCTGGAGAAATTTGCCAAAGAAGAATGGTCTAAAATTCCAGCAGAGCATTGTAAGAAACTCATTGATGGTTACCGGAAGCGGTTGTTCAAAGTTATTTTGTCTAAAGGTTGTGCTACCAAGTATTAGGCTGAGGGTGCCAATACTTTTGTCCGGCCCATTTTTGGAGTTTTGTGTAAAATGATCAATGATTTGACTTTTTTTTCATTCTCTTTTGTGTTTTTTCATTGCAAGCAAAATAAATGAAGATCTTATTACCAAAGCATTTGTGATTGCAATCATTTTCTGGAAGAAATTGAGTATTATCTGACAGAATTGCAGGGGTGCCAATACTTTTGGCCAGCACTGTATTACAGACAGGAGTTTTTGACAGCGCTATATTAAAGGGCAATCCTAGTGCTGAATGAGCCGTGCGCCCTCCATCTAAAAAAGTGTCCACAGTCCCAGATGATGCAACAGCCAAGGCAATGTCATTGTTTGAGCGAATTTCTGCAAGCAGCAAATTAATTAAAAATGTTTTACCAGTACCTCCTGGTGTATCTAGGAAAAATAGTCCTCAATTTCCACTGGAAATCTGACCCATAATTGCCATATAGGGCGATCTTTGGTCATCAACCAAAAGAGGCTTATTTAATATGACAAATTTTTTACATTTTTCCAAATCATAGCTTTTTTCTTGCAGAATATCTCTGTTCATAATATCAAAGTCTGGTCGATTTGGTGCCGGTAAACCTAATTCTATTAGAGTTTACTATTGATAGATATGCACCTTTCTTCTAATATCAAAAGGGCTTTGTTGATTATGTCAGCAGTGCTTCCTGCAATGTCATGTCCCAGTGTTGATCGTCTTCCAACAGACCACGCTTTTGGCATGCTTCCCTGTAAGTTTGACACAGCTCTCCATCAACTATTTTCAAATCTGTGAAAGAAGTTGGCCCATGGACAGTGTGAATCAGTAATCGGAGGTAGTAACACTCTGTGTTGTTTGGATGCACTGTATTATACTGTATATAAGTAATAATGAAGCCGTGTGGCGATTACTAAATTTTCCCATCCATGAAAGACATCAGACTGTAGTTCATCTCAGTGTCCATCTTGAAAATGGACAACGAGTTTATTTTACTCCCAAGAATGCAGAGGAAAGAGCTGCTCGACCACCCAATACAACATTGACAGCTTTCTTTCTCCTATGTCAAGCAGATCCATTTGCAAGGACTTTATTATATTCAGATGTTCCAAAATATTATACATGGAATAAATCGAGAAAAGTATTTTGCAAGAGGAAACAAGGTGCAAGGGTCCCAGGATGGGATGGATGTTCCAGTGATGCTCTTGGACGTGTGTATACAGGGCAAGTGACCAATAACAACAATTTGCCTATTCACATTTTTAAACAGTGTTCACTGTACCTGATATTTGACTTTATATTTTGATATTATTATGTATGTATTTTTATTTTTTATTTTTTTTGTTTATTTTTATATTTAAAATAATATATTTTATATTATTTCTATTTTTCAATTATCATTTATTTTTATACTGTCCCACTAGGAAACTTAAGCATGGAATTGCTTTATGCCCTGTACAATATACTATAATATTTTTGTTTTTCAATATATTGTACATTACTGCTTACAATATAATTACTGCATTATTACATTACTAATATTCTTATGTACATGAAAGCGAGGAAGTCTATGGTGATGGCTACCCCTTGGAACCCTACAATATTGTCCTGAAGGCCACTATTGATTATGGCATCTTAAAGCTTAACCTTCTGGAACTAATTTTTTTTTTTACTCCAGCAAAGAATGCCAGTTCCCAGTTGTATAATATAACCCAAACTGCTTCTGTGCCTGCTGTATTACAGTTCTGTACTTTTATGGTGCTGAGTGTAAATCAGGGGTCTCAAACTCAATTTACCCGGGGGCCGCTGGAGGTAGAGTCTGGGTGAGGCTGGGCCGCATCAGGTTTTCCACACCGGTAATATGCTCCATATTTGCCCCTGCACACGGTATTATGCTCCATAGTGGCCCCTGCACTTGTATTATGCTCCATTGTGGCCCCTGCACTTGTATTATGCTCCATTGTGACCCCTGCACTTGTATTATGCTCCATTGTGGCCCCTGCACACAGAGTATAATGATCGGAGACCCAGGGGAGGTGACAAACATAAAAACCAGTGTTACTTACCTATACTGGAAACCGGAGCACTCCCAGCAGCTTTCAGCCCTGTCTAATTAAGTCACGTGATGAGACCGGCAACGCGACCTGATGACGTCATCAGAGCGCCCAAGCCTGCTCTGAGTGACAGCGGATCGCAGGAGAGGTGAGTAGCATTGGTTTTTATGTTCCTTCACCTCCCCTGGGTCTCCGATTATTATACTCCGGGGTCTAAAAAGACCCCGGAGTATAATAATAGTAGTATTTGAGGCCCGCGGCCTCACTTACCGATGCCCGTGGCTGCTCACAGCGGCATCCACTTCCTCTTCTGCGTCCCATAGCAGAAGGGGAAGTGGGGGCGACCACGAGCAGACGCGGGGTAGGTCAATAAATAGGCCGTGACCTGCCGGGGATACTCCAGCAAGTCACGGCCTAATTATATAAATAAAAAAAAACTTATCCTCACCTACCTGCGATGCCTTGATGCAGCCGCCGCCTCCTCCTCTTGTCCGAGATGTCTATGTCTCAGCGTAGGAGGCGCGATGACGTCATTATAATGCTGCCTGCGCTGTGATGCGGACGTCTCGTAAGCCAGCCCAGGACAAGCCCCGCTCAGCGTTGTTTTTTTTAAAGCGGCCTGTCCTGGGCTGGTTTACATTAGATAGTAAAAAATGCCACCCCCAGACAGTGCGCCCCTGGTGCCATTCGTATCAAACTCGGGCCGCACTAACATTAAACTTTGATATTGAGGTGGGGGCCGCAAACTATTGTCCCGAGGGCCGCAGTTGGCCCGTGGGCCGCGAGTTTGAGACCCCTGGTGTAAATGGTAGAGTATCACAATAGTATGGCGCTAAGTGGGAAAGAGTTAAGGACTCTGCTTATTCTGTCCCAGTCTATACAGGTACATCAAAATTCACAAGTGATCCACAGAGATCAGGAAGCGTTAGGCCAGTGATGGCGAACCTTTTAGAGACTGAGTGCCCAAACTGCAACCCAAAACCCACTAAATTATCGCAAAGTGCCAACACGGCAATTTAACCTTAAGTTAACCAGGTTCTGTTTTATAGTGACCGTGCGATGTCATTACAGCCTGTAATATCACAAGTCTGCTATAAAACATATACTGTGTGATATAAATAGTGAAGGTCCCCCACACAGTACAATGCGCTCCACAGTGGCCCCCAGACAGTATTATATGCTCCAGAGTGGCCCTCATACAGTATAATATGCCCAGAGTGGCTCCCACACAGTATTATATGCTCCACAGTGGCCCCCGCACAGTATTATATGCTCCACAGTGGCCCCCGAACAGTATTATATGCTCCACAGTGGCCCCCGCACAGTATTATATGCTCCACAGTGGCCCCCGAACAGTATTATATGCTCCACAGTGGGCCCCCCTACAGTATTATATGCTCCACTGTGGGCCCCCTCCAATTGCCCCACAGTATTAAGTCCCTCTCCTGGTGCCCCATTTTAAACTGGGGGAAATTTGAGGGGGACATTAAACTGGGGTAGCTGGAGGGGGACCTTAACCTGGGGCAGCTGGAAGGGGACATTAAACCGCAGAGCTACTTGGATGGGGACATTAAACTGGGGGCAACTAGAGGTAAACATGTCCTCCTCCAGCTACCCCCACGGTTTAATGTCCTCCTCCAGTTGCCCCCAGTTTAATGCCCCCTTACAACTTGCCCCCAGTTTAATGTCCCCCTTCATCTGCCCCCAGTTTAATATCCCCCTTCATCTGCCACCAGTTTAATGTGCCCCCTTCATCTGCCACCAGGTTGATGTCCTCCCTTCATCTGCTCTCAGGTTGATGTCCTCCCTTCATCTGCTCTCAGTTTGGTGTCTCCCCTTTATCTGCCACTAGTTTAACATAATAAAACACTGATACTCACCCCTCCTCGCTCCGCTGCCGCTCTGTGAGGTCTCTTCTTCCAGGCTGTTGAGGGAGCTTCAAGCGCGATGTGAGTGACATCATCACATCGCACCCACAGTTCCAGGGACTGCAGCACACAAGGATGTGCTTCACACACAATGGTGAAGCAGGGGCTGTCCATGGACGGCTCCTGCTTCATCACTGTATTTAACACATCTGCGTACGGAGCGGCCCTGCATACAGCTGAAAGAAGCGATCACTCACTAACGGGGAATCCTGTACCGGATTCCCTGTTAGTGAGCGATCATGGCGACGGTGTGCGTGCCAACTGAGAGGGCTCTGCGTGCCCCCTCTGGCACACGTGCCATAGGTTCGCCATCACGGCTTTAGGCTATTCTGACATTGCTAGTGACCAGTTTGATAGCCACATTATATAACACATGGCTAAAACTTACAAAAAAAGTTTACAATAGAAAACTGTTAGATTATCTCTAATGATAATGCATACTTCTAAACTTTTTCTGCAACAAATTTGTAAAATATACTCCAAAGAGGAATGGCAAAAAGTTTACAATAATTATGTCAGATTTAACATTAACTTGAAGACAAAATACTGACATACAGATTTGATAGCCAGAAAGTTTAGATTAGAGGCTTAGTATCAGGCTCCCTTTAAAAGGCTTAAATTCCTTTTAAATTGATATGGTATTATATAGCTAATAACTATGTACTTCAAGGAAGTTGGTAACTATGCCTTGTAATGCACTCAATGTAAGATATAGTGAGTAAAGAATGGGTAGTGGGTCTGTGAAATGACATATAAATAATAAAAATAAAGAATGAGTGAATGCAATTTAAAAGTAAAATCAGCAAGAATTGCATAAGAAATTTGAAATTTTGCAAGGAATTAGATGAGAATTATGACTACTATATCTCAGACGGGTCAATTATTTTCTTCTACTATAAGTGTTACTTGTCTGCCTGAGATATAATATTGAAATATAATATTTTTAGCAAAATCTAGCAATATTAGTGGAGCAGTAAACATCCAGCAATATAATACCTACAGAACTGTAGTGCCAGGGGTATAACATGAGGGGATGCAGAGGGTGCAGTCACACCTAGGCCTTTAGGGTGCCCAAAAGGTGTCTTATCCCAATATGAGGAGACCAGAACTATAAATGATGTATTGTAGTTGGGGGAAGGGGGCAGGTACAGATTGTGTATTAAGGCCCAGGTGCTTCATGTTACGCTTCTGAGCTTTGCAATATTAACAGCACTGGAAACTCATAGCAGTAATAGCAATTTATAGCACATAGCTATAACTGGAGCTTTAACTACTTCTCTTGCCCTTAAGGACAGAATATGTGCTAAAGAATATATACCTGAGATAAATATTCGGTTGCTTCAGATGCCTTTTTTGCCAATTATTAGCATCCTTTATATGTTTAAATCTGTTGATCTTGATAATAGCTCAGATATTTGTTATGATGCTGACTTTGATAACTATTTGAACCTGTGTAATAACCCTGGCTAGGATGAAGAGCTTGATAAAATGCTTTATTTTGATATGTATGGCAAAACAATGTCTGGTCCTGAAGACACAAAATACTCTGATCCTGAACTGAATAAATATGCTGTGACTGTCTTCCATACCAATGCAAGCTACAATCCTAGAAATATGGCTACAGTGAAAGATGACAGACACTCTGACCCAAATCCAATCTGTTGCTCACATATAACATCCTTATAGTGCACCATTCAGACATCTAGTTATGTGTATTACAAATTCAGCCAAAGTCAGTGTTCAGTCCACAAAACACAGTCTATATGATGATTCAACTGTGGCTCCAATTGACTGAACTCACAGCATCATAGATCTGTTTAGTCCATTGATGCCACAGTTGAGTCATATGCATATACTAACTATTATATTGGTGTCTGTGTGTTGCTACCAAGTGGGATGTGGGAAGTTAAGATGGAATGAATAGCAGCCTTTCAAGGTTTTTGTTAGCATGTCATGAAAATGCCTTGAACTGGTTTCCTGAGAAATTGGAGTCCTTAATCAAATTGGAAATCAGTTAACTGTGGATCCATCTGAAGGTTACATATATTCAGATGTAACAATTGCTATTTGTACAGATGGCTCACTACTGTCTTTGAGTATCACAAAATGTCATGCCGTTCTAGAGGATGCCACTCCAATAAACATAATATCAGAATGGCTGTTGCCAAATACTTGAATAAAGTAACATTCCATCCGTATTATTAATGATTGCTACATCTGTTTACACACAGAGAAGTGCTGTAATGTAAAAAAAAAAAAAAACAGAATGTGCTTGAAGAGTAAATTTTTAATTAAATCACAGATAAACCATGAAAGTTTTATTGTCTTTAAATTGATGATAGTTCAGAGACCTGGATGGAAGAGATTATTGAAATGTTGTAACATGACATAAATTCTTGCAATAAATTTTGTCTTGTGTTAAATGTGCTAAACAATGTAATAAATTTATAATGCAAGGCAATTTCAAATTCAAAAGAACCTTAAAATGCAATATAATATAATAATTTTCACATTTTTAGTGTTATGTCCTGGGCTTCAAAAATGTTTAGCCACTGGTCAGTGTGTACTGAGCCTTTTAGGCCTTTTTAACACAAAAGGACTATTGAGATCCAAGTTTTGCATCTTAAGTAGAAATGAGCGAACCAATTCAAACAGAATTGGATTTTACACAATTTTGCATTAATTTCGGGATCAACTCGAATCTGAAACTTTTGGGCTTTGTAACCCACAAAACATTATTATACTCTGGGGCCAATGTGAGGTGAGTAAAAATGACACAGTTATACTTACCTTGCCTCACCTCTCCTGGGTTTCCTGGGGTACCCTGGTGTCCTCTTCAGACATCTTCTGGCCCCTGGCTGACATCATGCACCCCAGGGTCACTAAGGAGGCCTGTGATAGGGCCTCAGTGGTGACATGAGGCTCACCCACATTATGACGCTGGGTCAAAGCACCCACCTAGGCTCTTACTTTCTTCCCCTCCTTCTTTCTGAACTGTCATTCACTCTGAAATCTCTGCTGATCCTTGTTGGTTTTCCAGGACAAATTGTCTGATCTCTGAATTATTAAATTATATATGGTCATAGAAGTCTACATAAGGGAAGAAAGGAGGAGGGAAGAGGAGCAGATTAAGAGAAGATGAGACATTAGCAAACAGAAGCTATGGTTTTCTGTCTTACCCTTGTGCTAAACATTACCCTGTTGGCAAAACTCTTATGTCTCAACACATGAAATTTGTATGTACCTGCTATGATCCTAACTGGGCAGATATAAATGTAGTGCTCAAAACACTTTGTGGTCCAGCAGACTATTGTTGATGATGGATACTATCGGATAGGAGGCAGGAGCAAAATGGTACCCTGAAGAAGCAGTGTAAAAAAATTAGCACTTTATACACCTAGATAGGTAAATTATTCTCTACTGCATCTTGAAGTAGCAAATTGTTGTCTCACAGGTGAATAAATTCAGTTTAGGGGAAAAATTAGGATAAATAAAGAAAAAAAAGAAAAGGAGAGGTGTGACCCATGGAGACCTTCTGATAAACCAGAAAAGCCTGTTCATGTCCTAAAAACAGGAGTTAAGCCAAATTTCTATCAAACAGCCAACAAAACGTCCCTGTTGGGCCCAGTCATTCTCAAGCAATGTCTCAGCCAAGTCCTCTCTACCATGATACAGATAGGAGACTGTAAGAGAACAGGTTGTAAGCAAACATTCCTGAAAGGAACATAGGAACAAGGCAACACTTGAAAGTTGTAGTGTAGGGTCACAAGTAAAGAGGTCACCTTGTCACTGGCAGATTTAATTATACAATTTAATCAAAATGTTAACCAAGAACCTAATTTTCATGTATTTATATATACAGTAAGTATAGCAGTAATCCTCTTAGCACTAGCAGAGTGCTGTTGCTACTTTTTGCATTCATGAAAAGGTCAGTAATATTGCAAGTAGATTTTAAGCAGTTCCATATACAGGAAAAGATAATATATTAGCAACTGATTTTTAATAAAGACTATAATTATAATGATTTTTCTTTATTAACATCAATACTATTAAATACTTCTCTATAATATGTAAGGTTGGTATACAAAATGAGAATGTTGGGACTGGGGAAAAACATGCATTTGGGTTCACAACTGGCTCAGTGATAGGAAACAGAGGGTGCTTGTTAATTGTAAATACTCAGACTGGGTCACAGTCACCTATGGAGTACCACGAGGGTCAGTATTGGGTCCTCTCCTTTTTTAATATATTTATTAGTGACCTGGTAGAGGGTTTTTGGAAAAAAAATTTGTGGAGGATACTAAACTGTAAAGTAATCGAAATGGAGGAGGATAGTAGAATATTACAGGGGGATCTGGGGAAGCTGGAAGCATGGGTGGAAACTTGACAAATTAAGTTTAATGTAGACCAATGTAAGGTTATGCATTTTGGTTGAATAAATAAAATATATGATTATGTACTTAATAGCAAATTACTGGGTAAGACTGACAGGGTGAAGAGTACAGGGTTCACTAGGGTGAGTGATGTGCCTTCGGTCCTTTTGGTGACTCCCAGGAGTGGTAGAGTATCCCAAACCAAGTCCGACCCTGCATATTGATAAGATCCAACCTTACACATTGGGTGATTGTTATATTTATCTGTGTTCCAGACTAGGGGTCTAATATGGTCTTTGGTAGCAAGTTTTGTTGTTGGATCTATAAGTTATGTTTTAAGATAGCCCAATATAGTGCTAACTTTGTTTCATTGTACATACCTTTCTAATGATCTTTTTACTACTAAGCCAGTGACAAAGGGACATTTAGAGCAAAAAACATTTCACCAGCAACATAGACAGAGATTCTTTACTATAAGAGCAATGTGACCATGGATCTGAGAGCCCCAGGTTGTGGTGATGGTAAATTCTTTGTGCAAGTTCAAAGAGGGCCTGGATGCCTTTCTTGAACAAAAAAATATTATGGGTTATGGATAGAGTTGAGCGAACTGATTTGTTTAGAACTGGCTTCAACCCGAATATTTCAAATTGTCTGTTTTTTAGCGAAACCGAACACATTACAATTTGTCTCGGATGAACTAAAATAGTCACCACTACCTGTATTGAACAGGAAAAATACAGAAGAGAAACGTGTCTTGTGAGTCAGTGTCACATTCTAGCACCACCTTACATCAGCTGACAGCCTCTCAGCCAATAGACAGTGGTAGGTGGACACCTTACAGAGTTGATGTCATACGCTATATTATGTGCTATAAGCAGGATCACAAGGCATTTGCAGTAATGGTAGTGACAGGGAAGGATCTGTGTTTCCTCTAATTGCATCATACAGAGCCCAGTTCTGAAAAGCTTACAAATTTGCAAGCAATAGAGCTAGACCATCAAATTAGGAATAGCAGAATTTTGTCAGATTTAAGCAATTGCAGAGATTGATAGAAATCGCAGATAGGATGGGTAAGGGTTTATATCTGTGCTGTTTGAGCCCGACACTTGCATTCTTAATAATAATATAATAATAGTCCTTTAATAGTCCCACAATGGGTAAATTCAGTGTGTTACAGCAGCAAAGATAAGATAAGCAGATACAAATACAAATACAACATGTACAGGAATGTTCCAAGCTGAGAGGCATTACATTAATAGCAGACAGACAGATAGTAAGTAGCAGAGGAGGGGGGGGGGGGGATTTAACAGGCAGAGAGATATTTCAGTTCTCTGTGTGTAATGATCTCCGCTTAGGTCGGTGTTGGTTGTACAGCCTAACCGCAGCGGGGAGGAAAGACTTCCGATAGCACTCCTTCTCACACCTAGGGTGGAGCAGTCGGTCACTGACAGTACTGCCCAGCGCAATCACAGTCTCATGCATGGGATGGGACTTCTTCTTCTGCATGGAGCTCACCACGGACAGTATCCTTCTGTCACCCACCACCTGCACTGGGTCCAGTGGGCTCCCCAGGACAGAGCTGGCCCTTCTAATCAGCTTGTCAAGTTTATTTCTGTCCCTGGTTGATATACTGCTCCCCCAGCAGGCCACTCCAAAGAAGATGGCTGATGCCACTACCGAGTTGAAGAAAGTCCTAAGAAGTGCCCCCCGGATTCCAAAGGCTCTCAGCTTCCTAAGCAGGTAGAGCCTGCTGTGGCCCTTCCTGTACAGGGCCTCCATATGATCTGCCCAGTCCAGCTTATTATTAAGGAGCAAACCCAGGTACTTATAGGTGTTCACAATCTCGATGCCCGTCCCCAGGATGTCCACTGGTTTTGGAGGGCATCTGCCTTTACGGATGTCCACCACCATCTCCTTGGTCTTCCCCGCATTAATCTTCAGGTGGTTCCGGTGGCACCAGTCCACAAAAACCCGGTTCAGTTCTCTGTACTCCCTGTCATCATCGTCTGTGATGAGGCCTACTATTGCAGAGTCGTCAGAATACTTCTGTAGGTAGCAGCTAGATGAGTTGCACCTAAAATCAGCAGTGTACAGTGTGAAGAGGAAAGGGGCGAGAACCGTATCCTGAGGTGCCCCCATATTACAGATCACGGTACCCGACACACAGTCTTGGGCTCTCACGTATTGAGGTCGATTTGTGAGGTAGTCTAGGATCCAGTTGGAGAGGTGGTGGTCCACTCCAGCAAGGCCCAGCTTGTCTCTCAGTAACCTGGGCTGTATGGTGTTAAAAGCACTGGAGAAATCAAAGAACATTATTCTCACCGTGTTCCCTGGTTTCTCCAGGTGAGACAGAGCCCTGTGCAGAAGGTGGATGATGGCATCATCTACCCCAATGCCCGGCCGATAAGCAAACTGTAGAGGGTCCATAGCGGGGCTCACTAGAGGGCAAAGATGTGTGAGAACCAATCTCTCTAAGATCTTCATCAGGTGGGATGTCAGTGCTACAGGTCTGTAGTCGTTGAGGTCCATAGGTTGAGGTTTCTTTGGAACTGGTACCACACAAGAAGATTTCCATAATTCAGGGACTATTTCCTGCCTCAGGCTCATATTATACATATATGTAATTATACCACACAGCTGGTCCCCACAAGTCTTAATTAGCCTTGCACTGATGTCATCTGGCCCTGCGGCTTTCCTCGCCTTGATCTTTTTCATCTCCTTCCTCACCTGGGCCCGTGTGAAGGTTAGACTGTGGTCAGATAAAGACGGATTTCTGGATTTACTGGTCTGTTGGGAAGTAGCCGCATGGGGTGAATGGGGTGAAGTCATTGTGGTGGGGGGAGCTGAAGGACATGCTGGGGTGGGAGGAGCTGGTGTGTGATCAAATCTGTAGAAGAATAGGTTTAGTTCATTAAGCCAATTAACATCTGCCTCAATCTGGCAGACAGACTGTTTATGACCCGAAATTGACTTAAGCCCCTCCCAGACCCCCCTATATGTCTTTTCTTTCCATTTGCTTTTCCATTTTTTCCTTATAACTGGCTTTTCCTTGCCTGATTTGATGCCTCAGTTCCTTTTGTACTTTCCTCAACCCCTCCTTATCTCTTGTCCTGAATGCCATCTTTTTCTCCTTAAGTAGTATTTTTATATCAGAGTTAATCCATGGTTTGTTGTTGGAAAAGCACCTCACCACTTTTGTGGGTACTGTGTTGTCCACACAAAAATTAATGTAGTCTGTTATGCAGTGTGTGAGTCCTTCCATATATTCTCCATAAGAATCCTGCAAAACTTCCCATGCGGTTGTGTCAAAACAATCCCTCAGAGCCTCATCATTCTCCTCGGACCATATCCTCACTGTGCGGGTGACAGCTGGTTCTCTACGTACAAGTGGCTTGTACACAGGTCAGAGATGTACTAGGTTGTGATCCGATCTTCCCAGGGGCGGTAGGGCTGATGAGTTATATGCCTCCCTCGCGTTGGCAAAGAACAAGTCCAGTGTTTTGTTGTCTCTTGTGTGGCAGGTTACATACTGTGTGAAACTGGGCAGTGTGGATGATGGAGAGGCATGGTTGAAATCACCAGACACAAGAAGGAAGGCCTGGGGGTGTTGTGACTGTAAATGGCTCAGCGTGGCTTGTAGGACCTCACAGGCAGCGTCAGCTTTCGCAGAGGGGGGGACTTATGCAGCTATCACGATGACATGTGATAGTTCCCTTCGTAGATAGAAAGGTCTCATGCTCACAGCTAATAGTTCAATGTCCTTACAGCAAGTTTGTTCCTTAATCACAATGTGCCTAGTATTGCACCATCTATTATTCACAAACATTGCCAGCCCCCCTCCTTTCCTCTTACCGCTCTCCCTTGTCCTGTCTGCCCGAAGGAGTTTAAAACCATCCAAGGAGACCAGAGGGTCAGGAGTAACTTCAATGAGCCAAGTCTCTGTAAGTAGCATCATGCTGCACACCCGAAACTCCTGATGATGCCTGGTGAGTGCTGTTAGTTCATCCATCTTGTTTGCAAGAGATCTCACATTGCCCATAATGATGGAGGGAAGAACTAGTCTATAACGTCTCTTTTTAATCCTCTGAAGAGTTCCTGCTCTGCATCCCCTCCCCTGCTTTTTCTTTCTCCAGAGCTCTTGGGGGATGGGTGGGCAAATGGTATGCAGCCCTGCTGTGTCTCTAAGCTGCAAAAGTTTCTCTCTGGGGTAGACAAAAGAAATGTCTGCAGACACAAAAGTTCCCATTTCAAGCAGAACAAAAAGACAGATAAAAACAAAAAAGTATCACAAAGGTCCAATTCCAAGTCTTTGTGTGTTTCTTCATAGTGCAAAGTCCTTTAAGTAGAGAGATAAAAAACAAGACAAAGAAAGAAAAATAAGAGAGAGAGTCTCAGAGCTGCTCTAACAGGCTGCCACTCCAGCGGCGCCATCTTGGGAAAAAAAAAAAAAAAAAATACAGAATTACAGACACAGACAAATTGAATTTGATTGTCAAGAATCTAATTTTGTCTAAGTCTGTTGTGAAACAGAGCAGTTTCATCTGTATACACAGTGTTTAAACATAATTTTTACTGACAGTTAATCCAGCTAGTGAAAATCTTTTGTTAAGGGTTTTTATGGGCAAGAGTTTAATATTTTTTTCCATTACATACATAGAAACTGCTGTTTTAATTGCAAAGCACTGATTCTGCCTGTGCTAATCTGAAAAAAAATCTCTGTCATTTAAAAGTTTTTTTTCTTGTTCAACCAATATACAATGCACGTGCCTGTGCTAATTAGAGATGGGTGAATCAGTTTGTAATGAACTGGATTTGACATAAATATTCCAAATTGTTTGGTTCTTAACAAAACTGAAGAAATGGTGATTTTCTTTGGACTAACAAAAATGTCCACACTGCAAGAAAATGCCTGCTGCCACGTGTTTGATCAGGAAATACAGAGCATACACATATGCAATGACTCAGACACTGTAAAGTTGTAGCAACATATGACAGCTTCTTAGCGGATAGACAGTGGTAGGTGGACCTTACAGTGCTGATGTCATATGTAGTATAAAAAGCTTGTGTATTCATTTTCAGCCTTTAGTTGCTGTAAATGGTGGCAATGCAAATAGATCAGTGATTCATCTGACTGCATCAATCGTTAGTTAACATAATTCAGAAAAAACAATAAGAATTCCAGCAATAGCTAGAGGACTAGGAGAACTTAGAAGATCAAGAAATTACACAAGGCAAATTAGTACTAGAATTCAATAGGATAGGTTCATAGACATAGGTGAATCTGTGATTCTTCTGCTGCTTTCACAGACAGTTAACCCTTTCATTGCCAATAATGTAATTATGTTTGAAAATTGTGCAATAGAGCAATTTCATCACTCTACACATTCTTTAAACATACTTTTTTACTGACAAGACAATCCTGTTAATGAAAAATGTTTGGTTAATGATTTTTTGGGCAAGAGTTAACAATTTTCATTAAATACTGCTGTGATTTTTCCTGTGCAAATCTTAAAAAAAAATAGCTCTATTATAGACAAGCGGTTTCTTGTCTAGTCTGTGCTTATCTTAAAAAAAACATTTTGTAATTTCATGGTGTTTGCTATGTTGGCTGACCATACACAGTGTGACAGACCGTTGTTATTAATCTAAACAAAATATTAATTTCTTAAAGTGTTTCTCTGTATGCGCAAGTGCAAATATAAACATTCCCACAGTAGTGCAGCCTTCGCTAATCTCATCTCAGTCACAGGTGTGACCTTGAATCAGGCATCTGTGTGTTCCTCCTCCTACATAATACATAATTTACCACAGAGCCTTCCTGGACTGTCAGCTGTATCTCCCTCTCCTTCAAATTCTTCACTGACACAGATTGCTGATAGTAATGTAGCACCTGCCTAGTTATCTATTTCTCCTAGTCAGAGCAGTCTTCCTCCACTTTTTGATGAGCTGTATGAGAATGGTCAGTATTGTGTGCAAGCAAAGGAGGAAGATGTGTTGACTGTTGGTGGTGGAGGTAGTAGTGGCAGGGGGTGTGGTACTACTACTACTAGTAGGGGGTGATATCTAGAGGTGGAAATTCTGAGGGTGTGCCTGGCCATTATGCTCTGTTAGAAAAAGCAGATAAGATGATGATAACATTGCTGATATCTTTTTTGGATAGGACCTGTGCAAGCTCAACATCCAAAAAACCTGCACGGGGCAGACATAGGGGAACCTCTCAGGGTTGGGGTGGTGGCACTGGTGGTGGTAGTGGCAGATATGTTTCTGCTGCTGATGATGTTGGAAGCAGCAACTACACACAGTCAAATCCCATGTGGGACTTTTTTTGTACATTGCTAAATGATAAATCTATGGTGATGTCTAAGATCTGCAAGCAGAAACTTAGCCATGACTGTGCCGGGACAAATATAGGAACAACAGCTCTATGTACTCACATAAAAAGGCATCACTCTCTGATTTGGAAAAATAGACTCAACAGTGGAAGAGTGAAGAAATCAGGCGATACCTTTTAGAGGCTAACTGAGTATATTTATAAGTAAGCTTTCAGGAGTACTAGCTAGCTCCCTTCATCAGACATGGTGTGATACAAGAACTGAAAATTCACAGATTTTTATACACATGGTTTTCAAAGCATTTTAGAGTCCTTAAAAAAATGCAGTGTAAGTAGAGAAGTTATTTACAACAGGTCAAAAAAACAGTCTGGAAACTTGTGGTGCGTGACGGAGGGATCAGTAATTCTTGCTGTTATCTGTTTGCTATCAGGAGGTGATTTGTGTCCCTCACAGTTCATACATAGTGTGATTTGAAGCTGGCATGAATATTGAGTTCAGTTCATGGTTCATACATAGTGTGACATGAAGCTGGCATGAATATTAAGTCCAAATTGCAGAGTTTGAAATTTTTGCATAAACTTGTACTCCCATTGTTTCCTCGCCTCCTGCGTCTTAAAATGTCCCATTAAAACCACAACCCGCAAATCTTCAATAGAGTGGTTTTCTCTGGAGAAATGTGCGGCCACTGGGAGATCGGTTCTGCTGTTATTGATACTGGATCTGTGTGAGTTCATTCGTTGACTGAGTCTCTGCCCTGTTTCCACCACATAGAGGCCTGTGGTGGGACATTGCGTACACATTATGAGGTACACCACATTGGAAGACCTGCAGGAGAATGTCCCCCTAATTCTGTGCATCTGTTGTGACTGTGGGATAGGTACACTGTCAGCGGTGTGGATGTGCTTGCAGGTCATGCACCTTTTATGTAGGCAAGGTGAGGTGCCATTTTCAGTTGGGGCCTTCAGGGCACTCCGGACGATAATACGCCTCAGGTTTGGTGGTTGTCGAAAGGAAAGGAGAGGGGGGACTGGAAATATGTCCTTGAGTCTGTTGTCCCTATGTAGCACAGGTTGGAGCTCCTTGGCAATCCTTCGTAGGATCTCCAGCTGTGGGTTGTAGGTGACAACTAGGGGCACTCGGGCTTCTTTCTGGGTCTCTCTATATGTGAGCAGACTGTCTCTGTTAATGGCTGCCGCTTTGTTCAATTGGTTGTCTGTTACTTTTGGTTTGTATCCCAATCTGAGAAATTTCATCCTCAGATCCAGGAGGTGCTTGTCCAGGTCTGTTTTGTCGGAACAAATACGATTGTATCGTATAGCCTGGCTGTAGATTATAGATTGTCTTGTGTGCTTGGGGTGAAAGCTGTTGTTTCTCAGGTAGGCCGTTCTGTCTGTGGGTTTGTGGTATATTGATGTGAGTAGCCGGTGGTCTTTAATGTATATTGTGGTATCCAGAAAGTGAATTTCACTCCCTGAATAGCTAAGTTTAAGGTTGATGGTCGGGTGAAAGTCATTGAAGTCATTATGGAATTGAAGTAGGGCCTCCTCATCTGCAGTCCAGATGACAAGGATATCATCGATATAACGAATGTAAATCATAGGTTTGGTGGCGCATGTTGATAAATATGTTCCTTCCATTTCTGCCATAAAGAGATTTGCATATTGGGGTGCACATCTGGTCCCCATTGAAGTTCCCATTCGCTGTAGATATAGATCCTCTCCAAAGGTAAAATGGTTGTGGCTAAGGATGAATTGTATGAGCTGCGTTACTGGTTCTGTTGGGAGGTTTTGTTTTGCCAGGTGTACCCGACATGCTGCAACTCCATCCTTGTGGGGAATGTTGGTATACAGGGATTCCACATCCATGGTGGCCAAAATGGTACCCTCAGGTAGAGGGCCCAGGGCATTCAGTTTGTTAAGAAGGTCAGTGGTGTCCTGGATATAGCTTGGAGTATCCCTGACAAGGGGTTTTAGGAGATTTTCCACCCAACCTGAGATGTTTTCTGTCAGTGTCCCAATGCCAGAAATGATAGGCCTCCCAGGGTTGCCATCTTTGTGTATCTTTGGGAGCATATAGAAGCAGCCCGGTCTGGGATCTTGTGGGATAAGTCCTTTTACCTGATTCTGGATCTGGACTGGAAACTTCTTGATCATACTCTTTAGTTCTTTCATATAGGCCTCTGTGGGATCACTTCCAAGTTTGGAGTAATGGATGGGATTTGACAGTTGCCTGTTTGCCTCCTGGATATAGTCTGAGGTGTTCATTATGACTATTGCGCCCCCTTTGTCAGCCGGTTTTATTAATATATCCTGATTTTCTTTCAGTGAAGTAATAGCCTTCTGTTTTTGCAGGGTTAGGTTATGCACCTGTTTCTTTTGTTTCTCCAGGATTTCTGATTTTACTTTGCTTCTGAAACAGTCAATATATTTATCCAGTGCTGTGTTAGTTCCAGGGCGTGGGGTCCAGGTAGATTTTTTGGTAGGATTCCTTATGGGCTGTTCCATCTCAGAGTCGCTGCTGTATGGAAGGTCTTTGTCATAAAAATATTCCCTTAATCTCATTTTTCTGAAAAACGCCTCCATATCATTGCAGAGTTGGATATGGTCAGTGTGTGCTGGGGGGCAGAAGGAGAGACCTTTGGAGAGAACTGACATTTCGTGTTTGTTTGGCTCATAAGAGGAAAGATTCACAACACAGCTTTGCTGAGCTGGGCTAGTACTTGCGGTTGTAGTAATGAGACTTTTTTGTCTCAGTCTGTGGAGCTTTTTCTTTTTGTTGTTAATAAGCATATCCTGAAGTTTCCAGTAGTATGTGTGGAGTTTGGCCTTCATTTCCTCTGTGTCATTAGCCAATGATGATTTCAGGGCCTGTATCTCCTCCTGTGTTCTTTTTTTGTTGTTATAGGAAATTTTTATCATATTGTTCCGCAGCCTTTCAGATGTCCGAATACATAGTTGTTCTGCATATCGGCTGTTGTAGGTGTGCCGGGTTGGGTTACGTAAATTGAAGCCTTTTGGGATGAGTCTCTCCTTTTTGCATTTTGTTAAGAAGAAGATGTCGCTGTTGAGTTGTGCAAGTTTCTTAAGCCGGTTTTTCAGTTCCATTCTTTTGCGGTACATTGTGGTATCTTTCAAGTTGATAGTAGTATAATGTTGTACCGTGTTAGCCATTGAAAGTAGTGGAAGAGTGAAGAAATCAGGCGATACCTTTTAGAGGCTAACTGAGTATATTTATAAGTAAGCTTTCAGGAGTACTAGCTAGCTCCCTTCATCAGACATGGTGTGATACAAGAACTGAAAATTCACAGATTTTTATACACATGGTTTTCAAAGCATTTTAGAGTCCTTAAAAAAATGCAGTCTAAGTAGAGAAGTTATTTACAACAGGTCAAAAAAACAGTCTGGAAACTTGTGGTGCGTGATGGAGGGATCAGTAATTCTTGCTGTTATCTGTTTGCTATCAGGAGGTGATTTGTGTCCCTCACAGTTCTACAAGCATGTAGCCACACAAGCATGTAGACTCAACAGTGGCAGTGGCACTGGCAGGGGAAATGAGCAAGGTTGTTCTCTTACTTCTCCCCATTATCTTCCTTGAAGGCAGGCCAAATCTACATCTAGCACTTGGTTGTTGTTATTATCATCATCAACTGTTTCTCCTACTCCTCCTACTCCTACTCTTTTTTCTCCTCTTTCACACAAACGTCAGTCATCCATAAGGAATGTGTGTCCAGAAAACAGCAATATGCACCCAGTCATCTGGTGGTTCTGCAAAATAACTCGCACCTGGCCAAGCTACTGGTGCTGCAGTCGCTGCTGAGCCATTTAGTGGATTTCACTGAGTTTCACCAACTGATGGCATGCATTCAACCTCAATGGAGGATACTTAGCCACCATTATTTCTCTCAGAAAGTTGTACCTGCTTTATATTGCCTCGTGTTTGAGACTATGGACCTTTCCCTGGATATCTCAGTATGGGGAAAGGTGCACTCCATCGTAGATACATGGAGCAGCAATTATGGACAAGGACAATACATGGTTTTCCTGGGCTGATGGATCAATGTTTTGAGCAGCAGTGGACACAGTCCAGAAACACAACAAGGCCAGGTGTTAGTTCCACCCCGTTTTTGCAGGCCCATTTCCAATACCATGCAGGTCCCATCTGCCTCCTCTGTATCCACTTCTCTGGACCATTTCCTGCCTCCATCTTCACCAGGGCAAGTCATTGCTTCCAATCTTCCTCCCTCGTTTCATGGGTGACAGATGAAGTGCTCCCATGCACTTTTTCGGTTAATGAGCCTGTATTCTGCAGCAAGTATCCCACTGGATGGCTCCTCACCAACTACAACTGGACATTATTGCCAGTGATAATAGCACCAATATTGTTTCTGCACTGCAGTTGGGTCAAAAAAAATTATCCTGTGCTGAATCTGGTGGTGCGGCACTTTATTGTGATGTATGTGATCCCTCTATTGTATATGTTACAGCAAACACTTACAATAATGCAACAAGGGATGAAAGAGCAAGAACAGCTTCCTGCTCCACCTCGTGGTCTACGTCAAGGCCCTGGGTTGGGCAAGGGGAACTGGAGGAGGATGACGATCTAGATCAGGATCATTATGTTGTAGAAACTGTGATTGCCAGACTGGAAGAGGAGGAGGAGGAAGAGAACTCTCCTTTGGAAGCAGAGGTGGCCCTTGATATGTCACAGGCGCAGCCAGATGAGGAGGCTGACCCTTTTTTATTTCAAGATGATGACGATGATGACCAAGCTGGTCAAGAAATCCAACTATGGCAGGTGCTTGAGTCTGTGCACAGACTTGCAAATATAGCAGGCAGTCACAAGCATATTATTAGCATCAAGCAGAGGGATGAGTAATGGATGGCTATAAAGTCAAAATGGGGAAATTCTTCCCTGCCTCCCAAAGGAAATCCAGATTGGAGTATTATTAGGATAAGCTGTATACCCACTTGCTGTAGCTTTTATGGAGACCAGAGCAAGTTCCATTCTCACTCGAGCCCAGGTGGCCTCTGCCTGCTCCCAGTCCACCTCCTCTGCCAGTGCCACAACTAAAAGTAGCAGAAAAGCAGCAGCAGCATCAGCAGCCAATACAGTATCTGAAACATGATGAACCAGAAATTTGACACTCATCAATTGCATCAGCAGGTACAGTCATACCTAGAGTGCACCTATATGCCAGCAGATAACTTTGACCACATGGAATTCTGGGCCAATGGGTTAGAGGAGTGGAAGGAGCTGGCCCAGTTTGCCATGGGAGCTTTGTCTTGTCCAACCTCAAGCTAGATGGCTGAGCAGGTGTTCAGTGCTGCCAGTAGTGTTGTAGCACCTAGAAGGACAAAACTATCCACCATTAGCAGGTAAAAAAATACTTTTGTCAAAATGAATCAATGAAGATTTTCACACACCTCTGGATGATGCCTCTGAATAGAGCTGTCACCATCTTCCTGTATCATGTTCCCATTTACTGTACTGCTGATATTGCCTGCTAATCCTAAACAGCATCTCTTGTGGCCTGTTCCATCCTATTATTCCATATAATACAGGTCTGCCACTCATGTTGCCAGGGCTACCACCACTCACCCATATATGTCCTGCACTCTGATTCATTATATTATTATTCCATAATTTACTGCCTGCCACAGCTACCATTACCATCACCAATCAGTCAGACATGTCCTGCAACCTGGTCCATCACATTCCACTATCCCACACTGTTTGCATAAAAAAACAAAAAACAAAGCTAGATTGAAAAAGGTCCCCACATCAAAAAATCCTGTGCCATTGCATCTTTCAATGCCAACGCCAATTTGATTTCACATCTGCTCACATGAAGGGATACTATTTTATGACTTTTTGTTTTAGAAAATCACTTCTTCATCACTTTTCAACTAGGCATACAGCTTCAATTTCTTCTTTGAAATAACAAGCCTGTAACACCTACTCTTACAAGTCATCAAAACACGCAAATTTTTTAATAAAACTATTGCTTTTTGTAATATAGCCGCCATGTGTATCTAAAAAAAACACGGGCAAGCACCTTTTCCCCCTAAAAAAAGATAATTTTTGGACTCTTTTAAATGTTAAAATACATTTTTCCATAGACATACATTTCACTTTGCCACAACTTCGGCTGTGTCAAAGGGGCTCGGACAGTGTCAAACACTATGTTTCGAACTAATTTAAACTAAGGATCATATCAAACTTGTTCGACTCCATCCACTAACTCAGGGACAACTGGGAATTAGTGAGAAATCATACTAAATATGATGAATAAAATTCATATAATGTACACAAATAGTGTTACTCCTCATGTACAAACATTTCTTAGGTTATCCCTGAAAATCATTCAAAAAGGTACACTTTTTAAATGAAGTATATTACCTCCCACAGCATATTGCCTTCACCATCTTACAGAGCACATTACAGTGATAGACAACATACCTTTGTTGGGTAGGTCATTTTTGTAGATTTCGAGAAAAACAACTTTGAAGTCATTTGCAAATAAGGCAGGTTGTGCACTGGGGGTGGATCTTCACCTTCCTGGAGCACTCTGTCCTGTACCATTTTATGATCTGTGCCACCCCATACAGTGAGAATTGATCCTTGCACTGCTATGACATTACCTATTCTACTTGAGCAGCAAGAGCAGTGCTCCCAAGGCTGAAGACCTTCCCCCAAAGCACCAACTGCCTTATTTGCAAAAGACTTCCAAGTTTTTGTTCTCCAAATCTACAAAAGTAACATATATAATAAAAGTATGTTTTTTATCACTGTAATTTGCTCTGTAATGCGGTTGTAGTTGTTGAATATGCTTGAAGGAGGTGGTAGACTCCCTTTTAAGTTTCTGTCCTGTTTTTTTCCAATATTAAAGGGGTTTTCCGGGCAAAAAAACCCCCTTTTTTTTAAAAGGTATTTTAGTGCTATTAATGGGTTGATAAGTGCACCAAAATACCTTTAGCAGTGTTTTGAGTAATTCCTGAGTTTCCCTGGGAGGTCCTGGCATCCTCTGCATTTGCTTCCTCCTGTCTTATCCTACAACTACCATGATGCATTGCTGTTCACTCAGATCCACCTCTCACTCCATCCTCCTCCCTCTCTCACACCCTCTCCCTGTTTCACTAGCTAGCCCGTGAACTACTAGCCCTACCTAACTACCTACCTACCTACCTAACTAATTCAGCCCCCCTACCCCATCATACTTACCTATCTTCTTTGTCCTGGAGATCAGTTTATTCTGTCCCGCTGGCTCCTTTTACTGTGGACTTCTTGTGTATGCATGGTAAGCAGGATCTTTCAGCTCTTCACTTCTTCCAGCGATTGTACAACAGAGCTAGAATAGAATAGAGGCTCTATTGTGTAGGCGCCGGTAGAAACGAAGGAAGTGACATTTTGTACCCAGAAGACTGAAGACTGAAGACAGGTAAATATGATGGGGTGGGGGGAGGTAGTATTGGTGACGTTCCGTTTCAAGAAACGGGGAAACGGAACGTCACTGGATTATCAGAAAGTGTGCCTGGGGTGGTCACATGACCGCCCTAGCGATTTGGGTAATTATAGGTTTTTTTTTAAACTAAGTAAATTAAAGAAGTTAGGTGGGGGAGGGAGGTTTAGTTTAGGGTTTAATTTTTTTCTTATCCCGGACAACCCCTTTAAGAGACTATCAATTGGACATTTATACTTCCCCTTCTGCTCAGTCCTCTCCTTGCTATGGTTCATAAAACCACAACAAAATCTGCAACAAAAAAAGCAGCTTTTCCGCAATGTGGGGCCTTAGCCTTAATGTAACAAATCAAACGTTCATTTCACAAATGTTCAACATGAGTGAGCAGGTTTTGCAACTCCTTACATTGCAGGAATATGTTTATTTTTGCATATCAGATGACAATAAACTTCAGGTCGACATTTCTCAAATTTAATATGGGAGGGTTTGTCACTATTGCAGTATTGAAGTAGGATGGCAGCCATGATATACAAATGAAGAAAAATATGCTATTGTGAAGGTAAAGAACAATAGTAGCACCATTTTACAGTTACAGATATAGAGAATTAGAACAGCATATTATAAAGAAAATAATATAGAATGGGTTCTGACCTTTTCTTCACCATATGAAGAGGACATATTAAAGAGTAGCATTCAGGAAATGGAAAACGGTGTTATATATTCTAAAACAATGTAAAGATAAGGAACCTAGCCAAATGAATGATGACAGATACAAGTACATTTCTAAAATCAATCAAATGTCTGGGACATTGATTATCTAAAGTGATACGGTTTGGCTCATGCATAAAAAATTTAAACTTGCTGTGAAAGTTTAATGTACTCGGGCAAGTACTGTACACCCTTAGGCTTTTAAATGTCACTAATATTCTGCACATAGTGCAAAGCTTTTAAAGCAATTCTATCAAACATGTACATTTCAGACTCCTGGGGAAGATGTTTGTAAGTTTGAAAGAAATTGGGATTTACAGTAAGTAAAGTCACAACAGGGTACTAAACACCAGGAAAATATCAGTAAGATCGTTTAAAAGTTATACATTTGTGTATGTACTATTCCAGATGTACCTTTGTTATAGAAATTAATATTGGCCTTCATTAATTGGTATTATATTTATTCATATTAATGTATTAATAATATTACTGACATGATTTGCTTCTGTCTTACTAGAAATTTCTGTTTTAGAGATTCTTTGATATTTCTGCTTTTTCCAGATATAATATAAAATTAGATATACTGGCCAGACTATGATGAGTAACCTTAGCCAAGTTCCACAAATCTGAACTTGTGATCTGAAATACAAACAGGTGTCTGTGAATACATGGAAAATACCAAGATATATTGTATTTACATAGATTTACTAACTCATCCTGCTGGCTACTAATATCCTATGGATTGTATATGTACATGTCATTTGAATATGAATGTGATTGTAGCATTTCTACAGATGATTAGTTGTCTGAGAGATAACTTTGAGACAACTCCATTGACCACTTCTGTGCGTGGCGTGCATGTGTTCCTAAAGAGGAAGGGCTAATTATAACTTGATATAATTTGGATTTTACAGACAAGGTAGTTAAGTCTACTTAAGTCTGCTTATCAAATTCTGAATACTGCAGAAGCGCCTTCAAAAGTGTATCCAATATACAAAATGAATAAGAGAACTGAGTAATATAATGGACAAACCCTATTTCTGATATTCTCTACCACAGTACTGTCACGTAGCAAATGTAGTACCAATATTCAAAAACTCTGAAGACATACTGATAGGGAATCTTGACTATATGTGTAAAAGCGCTGTGGAATATGATAGCACTATATAGGTAATCAAAATAAATAAATAATAAGTAATGTGAGTGGAAGGTGTGATTTGAAGCCTTTTAAGGCTTTTGTTAGCATGTTATGATATTGTGCTGAATTGGTTTCATGACAAGTTGCATTAGTTCACTACATTAGAGAGCAGTTAAGTATGGTCAAACATGTACATGTCTATTTCTGTACATACTAAATGTTAAAAACACTGAATAAAACTGACATGGAAAAGGGCTTAGGATAGGAATTTGACAGTAAATTTAACTGTAGCAACAAGAGATAGGCAAACCTCTCAAGATTCTTTTTGTTTCGGGTTCGGGTGGCTTGAGTCCCAGATTTGTTTCAGGTCGAACATGTTTGGCATGGACAACAGCTTAAATTGGCCTAAAAAATAGTGTATAACACTGTCAGGTCTCCTAAGAAATCAAAACTGACAAAGTGGAATTCGATCCGAATTTCCGGAAATATGCGATTTGTATCGAATCCGATTTTCCTCGCACTTCGTGGTAACGAATCACATTTTGTTCAAAATGGCTGCTGTACATGTTAGGACATTGGGCGAGGAACTCTGGAAATGTGGGATCACCCACAATGCCATGCATGCAGCCAATCAGTAGCCAGCCTTGTGATGTCACAGCCCTTTAACCCCTTCGCGAGCGCCCACGGCATGTTTGATCGCTGCATCCAAGGTGTTAAAACCCCTGATCGGTTATGGAGCAGGGTGTTAGCTGTAACTGACACCTAACACCCTGCTCCATAACCGATCAGGGGTTTTAACACCTTGGATGCAGCGATCAAACATGACCGCGGCATCCAAGGGGTTCCGCCATTTTGCCGCTCACCCTGGTTCTCTGCAGCCAATAAATAACTGTTTTTTTAACGTGATTTGCCCCGATTTAATTCAGCTATAGAATCGTATCGTAAAATTCGGCGAAGTTGCCGAATCGAATTTTTTAATACTTCATTCATCTCTAGTAAACACAACCAAAGTTATGTCAATGTGAAAGTGACAGGCATGTCCATGGGAAAACAGATCGTACGCAGTGGATATAAACTCTGAGTTTAACCACACACTGTGCTGCCACTTGCTTTTACGCATTTTAACATTTAAAATGCTCCAAAAATTACCCTTTTCTGGGGAAAAGGTACTTGCCCGTGTTTTTTTTTTTTTTTTTAAAAGCAGTGGTTTTATTGAAAAATTAATAGTTTGGATGCCTACAGCACTTTGAAGTGCTACAGGCTTGTTGTTATTTGGGAGCCAAATTTGTGGCTGCTAAGATGTTATCCCTGTACTGTGACACAGTGATGGATCTCTACTGTACCCAGATTTTTGATTTCAGTTCCAGGATGTATACAGTGGCTTGCAAAAGTATTCATACCCCTTGAACTTTTTCACATTTTGTCACCTTAAAACCACAAACTTAAATGTATTTTATTGAGATTTTAGTATTAAGTGATAGACCAACACAAAATAGCACATAATTGTGAAGTAGAACAAAAATGATACATGGTTTTCAATATTTTAAACAAATAAAAATCTGAAAAGTGCAACGTGCAAAAGTATTCAGCCCCCTGTACTCTGATACTCCTAAATAAAATCCAGTGCTATCAATTGCCTTCAGAAGTCACTTAATATGTTAATAGAGTCCAGCATTTTGTAATTTAGTCTCATTATAAATTTACCTGTTCTGTGAAGGACTCAGTGATTTGTTAGAGAATACTAGTGAACAAACTGCATCATGAAGACCAATGAACTTACCAGAAAGGTCAGAGATAAAGTTGTGGAGAAGTTTAAAGCAGGGTTAAGTTATAAAAACATATCCCAAGCTTTGAGCATCCCAAGGAGCACTGTTCAATCCATCTGTCAGGAATGTGACATCTGTTGTTGCCGCTTTAAGGTTGCCGTGTGAACATAAGGAAGCTTTCTGTTAGGATTAGTTGCTGCTTTAAGATTGCCATGACAACATAGGGAAGGTAGATGCCTCTGAGGTAGGGGTCGGTGCAGTGTTATCCCAAGGCACCGCCTCCCTTACTAAATTATGACCTTGTGCCTTTTTCTCTCGTAAGTTCTCTCCTACAGAGAAAAAGTATGACATTGGTAATTGAGAATTGTTGGCTATTAAGTGGGCTTTTGAAGAGTGGCGTCATTTCCTAGAAGGAGCCAGACATAGGATTACGGTTCTCACTGATCATAAAAATCTCACGTTTTTAGAATCAGCCAAGAGATTAAATCCTAGACAAGCAAGGTGGGCTTTATTCTTTACCAGGTTTGATCTCGTGGTTACCTTCAGGCCTGGATCAAAGAATATTAAAGCGGATGCCTTATCTCACAGTTTTTGTCCTTCTCAGACCCTGGACTCTGAGCCTGAATCAATTCTTTCTGAGGGAATTGTTGTTTCTGCCGTGTCCTCAGATCTGGCTGCTGAGATCAGGGAGAATCAAGAGTTGGCTCCTCAGAACACGCCAGAGGGAAAATTGTTTGTACCTTCACAATTCAGACTCAGGTTGTTGAGAGAATTACATGATTCGGTTTTGTGTGGTCACCCGGGAGTTTCTAGTACTAAGATACTAGTTTCTCGCCACTACTGGTGGCCTACCAAATCCCGGGATATTATGTCATATGTCTCTGCATGCGATACTTGTGCTCGGGCTAAGATTCCTTGGGTCTGACCAATAGGTCAATTGCTTCCTTTGCCTATACCTAAGAGACCTTGGACACACATTTCTATAGACTTCATTACTGATTTGCCTGTGTCTGGAAGGAGGTCTGCCATTTGGATGGTTGTTGATCGTTTTAGTAAAATGTGCCATTTTGTTCCACTGTCTCAACTGCCAAATGCCAAGACTCTCTCCAGACTGTTTATGGATCATGTTGTGCGACCTCACAGTATTCCTGACAATGTTGTCTCTGACAGAGGCATTCAGTTTGTCGCTAAATTTTGGAAAGCTTTCTGTAGTCACTTGGTAGTTCAGTTGTCTTTTTCATCTGCTTTCCATCCAGAGACTAATGGTCAAACTGAACACTTCAACCAAACACTAGAGCAATATCTGAGATGTTACATTTCCAATAATCAGTCAGAGTGGGTAACTTATTTGCCGTTAGCTGAATTTGCAATTAATAATCATCACCATGTTTCCTTGAATACTTCGCCGATTTTTTGTAATTATGGTTTTCATCCTCGTTTTTCTTCTTTATCTCCTGCTACTGATAACCCAGAAGTACACATAGAGGCAGAAAAAGTGTGCACAGTTTGGGCTCAGGTTCAGTTGAACCTGGAGAATTCTCAATCAAACTCTAAAAAGAATGCTGATAGAAATCGTTCTGCTGGTCCTATTTTTTCTGTGGGGGAGAGGGTGTGTCTTTCCTCTAAAAATCTGCGGCTTATAATCCTGTCGCACAAATTGGGTCCTAAATACATTGGACCTTATAAGATTATTGAGATGATCAATCTAGTATCTTTTCGTTTGGCTCTTCCTCAGTCTTTTAAAATTCATAACGTCTTTCATACATCTCTTCTAAAGAAGTATTCGCCGCCTGTAATTCCACCTGATAAACCCCCTCCTCCTATTCAAGTTGATGGGGATCAGGAGTTTGAGGTACAGAGAATTGTTGATTCATGCAGAGTCAGGGGCGTTCTTCAATATCTCATTCATTGGAAGGGTTATGGACCTGAGGATCGAACCTGGGAACCGGCTCGGTCTGTTCATGCTGAGGTTTTGATAAGAAATTTCCATATAAGGTTTCCATTTAAACCCAGTCCTGTTGTTAAAGGTCCGGGGGCCCCTCATAGAAGGGGGGGTACTGTCAGGAATGTGACATCTGTTGTTGCTGCTTTAAGGTTGCTGTGTGAACATAAGGAAGCTTTCTGTTAGGATTGGTTGTTGCTGCTTTAAGGTTGCCATGACAACATAGGGAAGCTTCCTGAGCAGGTCTATTTAAACCACTCCCTCATCACTCAGCTTTGCTGGCTATCAGTTTCCTAACTCCTGCTAAGTGCCTGACTTTGATTTGACTGCTCCTATACCTGACTTTTGGCTGTGTACCTGGATTCCTCTTTTGTCTTGCGATTTTGTTCTGGCATTCCTGATCGGTTCTGACTATTGGCTTTGTTTCCTGGATTTGTCTTTGTCTCGTGATTTGGATCTGTGTTGCCCTCCTCAGCTGCTGACCCGTGATTGTCGACCATTCTGTTTTCTCTGTCCCTGTGAGTAGTGTATGGATTTGGCGTAGGCTTCTGCTGCAGTGCATTTATTTGTAATACACTTTCTGTTCTGGTGACAACTCCGGTCTCCAGATTCAGCGAAAATCTATCTCTTCTTGCGAGGAACTCTGGTGAAGGCATCTGAGGCTGGTCTTGGTTCGCAGTAGTGTTTTGCCTTTAAGTAGCATTTTCTATTGCTTGCAGTTGTCAGCCCATTTCTGCTGCTGCTCTCCTGTAGACCAGTACATTCCTTACCTTGCATCTGAATCTTAACACCATCATCCAAAAATGAAAAAAATATTCTACAACTGCAAACCTACCAAGACATGGCCGTTCACCTAAACTAACAGATCGATCAAGGAGAGCACTGGTCAGAGAAGCAGCCAAGATGCCCATGATCACTCTGGAGGAGCTGCAGAATAACAAAGGTCAGGTGGGAGAATCTGTCTACAGGACAACTAACTGGTCCTCCATATGGATGGCTCTATGGAAAAAAGGCTCATGGTAGAAAATGATGACATAGATTGTGGCATGTCCTCTGAATGTGGTTTCTGCTGTCTCTATCGGTACATTTTATTGATCTGTGCATTCTGCAAATCTCCGATTTTTTTCATCTTAGTAGTTGAAATCTCATTCTTGAAAGCAATTATCAATTTCTTTTTTGTTTGTTAAAAGCATCCTATTCTTTTATATATTGAGGCTGTAATTTTTTTTAAATAACAGGTACTGGACTGCTCCAGCCCCAGTAAGGTGTATAATAAATCTAGGGAGGAGCAATGTTCTGCCCAATGGATCAGAATCTGATGCTAAAAGTTTTGCCATCTCATTTTACATACTTGTGTTAATGTTTATTCTAATTAGGTTATAGCACCATGTAGTGGTCTTTCAGTTACATTTCCTGTTGAATTCCCCTTATGAAGCAATTGCATTATGGGAGCCACAATGCACTCTGGGTAAAGCAAGGCAGTCTGGGAGTAAGAAACCTGCCCACAAGACATTGGGCTGCCATCTCTTGCACTACTCCACACTTAAGCTCCATTATCCCTGTGCAAGCATATCTGGTAGGAATTCTCTTATTCCTATGTGAATGTATGTATTGTTCACAATTGTTAGTGAGCCATGTACAGTCATGGCCAAAAGTTTTGAGAATGACACAAATATTATATTTTCACATGATCTGCTGCCCTCTGGTTTTTATGTGTGTTTGTCAGATGTTTTTATCACATACAGAAATATAATTGCATTCATATTATGAGTAACAGAAGCTTATATTGACAGTTAGAATGAGTTAATGCAGCAAGTCAATATTTGCAGTGTTGACCCTTCTTCTTCAGGACCTCTGCAATTCTCCCTGGCATGCTCTCAATCAACTTCTGGACCAAATCCTGACTGATAGCAGTCCATTCTTGCAGAATCAATGCTTTAATTTTGTCTGAATTTGTTGGTTTTTGTTTGTCCACCCGTCTCTTGATGATTGACCACAAGTTCTCAATGGGATTAAGATCTGGGGAGTTTCCAGGCCATGGACCCAAAATCTCTATGTTTTGTTCCCTGAGCCATTTAGTTATCACCTTTGCTTTATGGCAAGGTGCTCCATCATGCTGGAAAAGGCATTGTTGAGCGCCAAACTGCTCTTGGACGGTTGGGAGAAGTTGCTCTTGGAGGACATTCTGGTACCATTCTTTATTCATGGCTGTGTTTTTAGGCAAGACTGTGAGAGAGCCGATTCCCTTGGCTGAGAAGCAACCCCACACATGAATGGTTTCAGGATGCTTTACAGTTGGCATGAGACAAGACTGGTGGTAGCGCTCACCTCTTCTTCTCCGAATAAGCTGTTTTCCAGATGTTCCAAACAATCGAAAAGGGGATTCATCAGAGAAAATGACTTTACCCCAGTCCTCAGCAGTCCACTCCCTGTACCTTTTGAAGAATATCAGTCTGTCCCTGATGTTTTTTCTGGAGAGAAGTGGCTTCTTTGCTGCCCTCCTTGAGACCAGGCCTTGCACCAAGAGTCTCCGCCTCACAGTGCGTGCAGATGCACTCACACCTGCCTGCTGCCATTCCTCAGCAAGCTCTGCACTGCTGGTAGCCCGATCTCGCAGCTGAAACACTTTTAAGAGACGGTCCTGCCGCTTGCTGGTCTTTCTTGGGCGCCCTGGAGCCTTTTTGGCACCAATGGAACCTCTCTCCTTGAAGTTCTTGATGATGCGATAGATTGTTGACTGAGGTGCAATCTTTCTAGCTGCAATACTCTTCCCAGTTAGGCCATTTTTGTGCAGTGCAATGATGACTGCACGTGTTTGTTTAGAGATAACCATGGTTAACAGAAGAGAAACAATGATGGCAAGCACCAGCCTCCTTTTAAAGTGTCCAGTGGTGTCATTCTTACTTAATCATGACAGATTGATCTCCAGCCCTGTCCTCATCAACACCCACACCTGTGTTAATGGAGCAATCACTGAAACGATGTTAGGTGGTCCTTTTAAGGCAGGGCTGCAATGATGTTGAAATGTGTTTTGGGGGATAAAGTTCATTTTCTAGGCAAATATTGACTTTGCAAGTAATTGCTGTTAAGCTGATCACTCTTTATAACATTCTGGAGTATATGCAAATTGCCATTAGAAAAACTGAAGCAGTAGACTTTGTAAAAATTAATATTTGTATCATTCTCAAAACTTTTGGCCATGACTGTATAGCTTATTCAGGAAGTTATTACTGTTAGTTATGTGTGTTTATGTATAGGCTTACCATGTGCTTTCACTGTTGATTTTAAGTGTCATGGCCGTGTGATTCATACTCAATACTTATACCTGTACTATTTGTATTCTTATAGTTTTACCAATATCAATATAGTTTTACCAACAACATCACATCAGTATCATCATTATTGTCATCACATTACCATAGTTACAACCTGTTGACCAATAAATTGTTACACTACAGAAAAAACAGTATGTTTATGTGGAAGACAGAGAAGGTTTATGCTGTATGTCAGACTGCACACTGAGAGAACGTGTAAGAAGACAGAACAAGCAGAACTCAATTATAATCACAGAAAATAAATACCATATTCTATAAAATAACCTTTACTAATATCTGCATAAATCAACAATTTCTATTCAACTTTTAATTTTTTGGCAGTATTTGTGACATAAATAAATTCTGTAATATACTTTATTAGCAAATGTTGGATCCTTTCTGTGAAATTCTGCATTTTTGACTCTGTATTGAGAGCTGTTCCTGTCTCTCACTGAATGTTTCTGTGTACGGGAGTACGGGCTTGGAGTATGGGGCTATGTAACATGTAGAGAAAATGAGGGGAGGGGATGGTCAATTCACACAGTTATATCTCCATTATAAAACTTGCTTTTGGTGCCATACGAAAGAGGAGATTTTCTACTTTCATATGACCCTAAGGTTTTTTGTGCTATCTGTATTATTTCCAGAGATATCACTGGTTGAAAACACAGTCGGGATTAGGATATTTATTTGCAGCTGTATAATATATATGACACAAAAATCCCAATCCCAACTGTGTTTTCAACCATTGATATCTCTGGAAATAATTTAGCTAGAACTGCACATTTTATAATATCTGAGATATAACTGTGTGAAGTGACCTTCCCCTCATTTTCTCTACATTTTACAGAGCCCCGTAATCCTCCATACACAGTAGCATTCAGTAAGAGGCAAAAATAGCTCTCAATACAGAAATAAGGGAAAGAGTGAAAAATGAAGGATTTATTAAAGACACAAGTACTGCCAAAAAAAAAAATTAAAAGTTGTCCGAAAGTTTAGTTACGCCTTAACAGCCCAATCATGTGAGTAATCCAGCCATGTCTCAGCTACATCAACTACATCAATATATTCCTCCTGGACCAGGGCCTCAAGCTCCCCCAGTTTGCTCGATAGGCTTCTGGCATTTGTGAACATAAACTTTAACTTGCCATCCAAGTTAACACAATAATTTCGAGAAATGCGAATTCTTGAAGTTTTATGGCCAGATTTGTCTGTACTGTTTGGTTGTAACATATTGATCTTCCTATCAACTGTTCTAGTCTCCATAGTCTCTCCATAGCCTGTCCCCTGTCTAACCTATCTACCACTGTAACGTCTGCCTGGCCCAACCCCATTGTTCCTAGTTTAAATGATCTCTCTCTCAGCACAGCAAGAACTCTGCAAGTACATTAACCTAAAATAAATGTTATGGAAGGACCTGCAGTTCAAGGGAGGAAACTTACCAACACAACAAAGACAAAGCTGTTTTGTACAAGCTAATGTTCAGGACTAATCAACAATTACCAGTAACATTTAGGTACAGTTATTGCTGCACAAAGGGGTCACAACAGATACTGAAAGCAAAGTTTGCATACTTTGTCCCAGATATGTGATTTTGGATCATTTTCTTCTATACAGTTGTGCTAAAAAGTTTACATACCCCGGCATATTATTTGGTTTTTTTTGGCCTTTTTTTCAGAGAATATGAATGATAACACAAAAACTTTTTCTCCACTCATGGTTAGTGGTTGGTTGAAGCCATTTATTGTCAAACTTCTGCGTTTTCTCTTTTTAAATCATAATGACAACCAAAAACATCAAAATGACCCTGTTCAAAAGTTCACATACCCCAGTTCTTAATACCGTGTATTGCCCCCTATAACATCAATGACAGCTTGAAGTCTTTTGTGGTAGTTGTGGATGAGGCTCTTTATTTTCTCACATGGTAAAACTGCCCATTCTTCTTGGCAAAAAGTCTCCAGTTCCTGTAAATTCCTGGGCTGTCTTGCATGTACTGCGCGCTTGAGATCTCCCCAGAGTGGCTCAATGATATTGAGGTCAGGAGACTGAGATGGCCACTCCAGAACCTTCACTTTCTTCTGCTGTACCAATGACAGGTCGACTTGACCTTGTGTTTTGGATCTTTGTCATGTTGGAACGTCCAAGTATGTTCCATGTGCAACTTCCTGGCTCATGAGTGCAAATTTGCCTCCAGTATTTGCTGATAATGTGCTGCATTCATCTTTCCTTCAACTTTAACCAAGTTTCCTGTGCCTTTGAAGGTCACACATCGCCACATCATCAGTGATCCACCTCCATGCTTTACAGTAGGAATAGTGTTCCTTTCATCATAGACCTTGTTGACACCTCTCCAAAGGTAACGTTTATGGTTGTGGCCAAAAAGTTAGATTTTTGTCTCATCACTCCAAAGGACCTTGTTCCAGAAGTTTTGAGGCTTGTCTCTGTGCTGTTTGGCGTATTGAAGGCGAGATTCTTTGTGCCATTTATGCAGTAATGGCTTTCTTCTGGCAACTCGACCATGCAGCCCATTTTTCTTCAAGTGCCTCCTTATTGGGCATCTTGAAACAGCCACACCGATAGTTTTCAGAGAGTCCTGTATTTCAGCTGATGTTATGTGTGGGTTTTTCTTTGCATCCCGAACAATTTTCCGGGCAGTTGTGGCTGAAATTTTGGTTGGTCTACCTGACTGTGGTTTGGTTTCTGAGCATGTTATGAGGCCAAAATCACCAGGGTATGTGAACTTTTGAACAGGGTCATTTTGATGTTTTTGGTTTACATTATGATTTAAAGAGAAAACACAGAAGTTTGACAATAAATGGCTTCAACCAACCACTAACCATTAGTGGAGAAAAAGTTTTTGTGTTATCATTCATATTCTCTGAAAAAAGGCCAAAAAACCCAAAAATATGTCGGGGTATGTAAACTTTTGAGCACAACTGTAAATAAATGAAAAACTCTAGTCTGAAATAGTTTTAGATTAAATGTGTAGAGAAATACAGAAAACTCTGAAGGGTTCACAAATTTATAAGCACCACAGAAGATTATTATATTTTTGGATGGTTTCTGTGAAATCCTGAATTTTTTCACTCTTTCCCTTGTTCCTGTGTGGAGAGCTGTTTATGCCTCTCACTGAATGTTACTGTGTACAGAGTATAGGGCTGTGTAATATGTAGAGAAAATGAGGGAAGGGTCACTTCAAACAGTTATATCTCAGACATTATAAAACGTACAAACTTGCTTTTGGTGTCATATGGCATTAAGATTACAGTGTTATCTAAATGATTTTCAGATATATCACTGGTTAATTTTTATATCATATATATTATACAACTGCATATAAATATCCTATTCCTACACACAGGGATTACAGGATGTATGCTAGAGGTGGCATGAAAGTGAGAATGAAAGAGGCAAATATGGGTGAAGTTTGTGAAAATGTAGAATCCTAGAGGGTGAAATTGCATAAGGATTTAGCCTCTGATAAAAATACTTTTTGGCACAATTTATAGAGCCCTCAACATAACAGTTAGGGGGCGTTGGATGTCTGTTCTGATAGGGTTGTTAAAAAAAAACAAAAAAAAAAAAACTGAGGCCTATCATAACAGACATTAAAGGACACAAACTAATATTAATATGTCATTTTTTTAACTGATCCATTTACCGTCCATTAGCCATAGACACTAATGTTAAAAAATAACGGACACTTAATGTCCGTCATAAGTCCGTTATTTTGAACGGACACCAAAGTCCTCCACCCCGTGTTATTATGTCCTTTAACATAACGGACATGTTACCGATTTGGTGAAAATGGACAACAAATTAAATCCCAGAGAAATCAGTGGGATTTTTAACAGATTTATGACGGATCTGTTAGTGTCCGTTGTTAACATTTTGTAAAAGATGCTAGCAACAGACACTACTAACGCCAGTGTGAATGCTCTCTTAGAGGATCAGTTGTATAAGCAAATTGAGTGGACGGTGCAGGTGGATATGATGGTTTTTAATGGAAGTTTACAACTATCCAGCTATTGACAGGGGTCATGGTTCTGCATCGTCTATAAAGGGGAGGAAATTCCTCAACTTATTGCAGGACAATTTTCTCATCCAGTTTGTAGAGGATCCAACTACAGGCAATGCTGGTTATGCTCATTTCTAATAATGTGGGACTTGTTGGAAAAGTTACTGTTGGTGAAAGCCTTGGTAATAGTGACCATAATCTAATCAGATTCTACCTAAATTGTAAAACACAAACTAAGGTTGGAAGGGCAAAATCTTTCAGTTTTAAAAAGGCCAATTTTCCCAGGTTAAGAGTAGTACTTCAGGATATACACTAGGTGCAGCTATTGTCAGATAATGATACAGATCTTAATGAGGACCTTTCATGTTCTCAAAGATGTGCGGTATTACATAACTTTAGAAAGCTGAATTCAGAGCATTGTCGGCTTTCTATAGGTATGTAATTCTGCACATCTCTGAGGACATGAAAGGTCCTCTTTAAATTTGAGACATTTAAATATGCGTTGATTAAGTATATAACAAAATGTATACTATAGCAGATAAGTATAAAGTCTTAAATTAACCTTTCCACCATGGCTTACAGTTATGGTTAAAAGAATACTAAACAATAAAAAACAAGCATTTGGAGGCATGGCTTAAAAACAGCACCATGCAGATGTTCCTTGTAAAAGCACTGCGGCCACAAGCGTATTTAGTCTATCACTCTCACTCTTCACTCTTTGGGATAAGCCCAAGAGGCGTCTTAACAATACTGCTGGACTCTCCCACACTCTGGGAAGGTCTCTTACCCTTTCCCCCCCCCCCCATTTCCACGTACCTCTCCCACTCAAGTGTATCTACGGCCTCATCAGATGCAGGAGACAAGGAGCCGCCATCTCCAACTTTGCGCCTCTTACAAAATGCAAGCCCACACTCAGGCCTTAGACAATATTAAAGAATAGGTGACCCATCTTACCGCTAGAGCCAATACCACTGACCAGACGGTCTCTGTGGCAGAACGCAGGTTTGCTGCCCTGGAAAGGTTCCAGACCTACTCCGTCTCCCACCTCCAGAATCTCACTCACCAGGAAAATAGAGACAAGAGAAACAATATCCGCCTGCAGGGTATACCTGAAAGGAGACTTCAAGATGACCTACCTGAAAGGGTCACAGCTAAATTACACAACATCCCTTAGAAGCCACCTATGTATTTGATAGAGTGCACTGGGTTCAATGTTCCGTTCCAATTGATCCATGATGTCTTATGCAGACTAAACTATTACTCAGAGAAAGAACATATCCTGCAATACGCCTGGTCCTATCCCCTTTGAGGACACAGTAGTCTGACTTTTTACAGATGTGTCAATGTGCACGCTAGCCATGCAGCGCACCATGCAACCCCTCCTGACCTCATTAAAGACTGTGGTAGCATATATCATTGGGGTCACCCCTTTCAATTAACTGTGCGAAAATACTCTACAACCCTGCTATTGTGGTTCCCTGCAGACCTACCAGAGCTGTTTACCTTCCTGAATACTGACCCCATAGTGGTTCGAACTGGTGGCACTGATATTGCAAACTGAACTATTGGTCGGATCCATTAACATGAGGGGGCTTCACAGTCCGGAGAAACTATCCATCCTTTTCAATCTACTTAAAGGTAAACACCTGCATGTTGTATTCTTGCTGGAAACTCACCTTTGTTCTTGAAAACCATTTAAACTCTCAAATGCGTTGTTCCTACATGCTTACCATAGTCCCTCGCCTGACCCTAAGTCTAGGGGGAGTAGCATAGTCATCTCTTGTTCCCTGAGTTGGGAGCATCTGGAGACTCGCACTAATGCAGATGGCAGACTGATTAAGCTGAAAGGACATAAAGCGTCACAGACTTAGAACTTCGCTTCACTCTACCTTCCCAATTCCTAAAAGGGCTGTTTACTCAGCTCCTATTTGTAGTTGCTGGATGATATTGTGGAAAATTTCCTGGTGGTTGGAAGGGATGTGAATATGGCCTTGGACTCTGCACTTGATACCGTTTTGGGATGGAGTAAAAAGAATCATCTCTTAAGTCACTGAGACCTCACATCACCTTGATCGGCTCTGTTCCTCCTTCATCATTGCGAGTCTCTGGTGTGTAAGTACAAGCAGTCTTTACTCCGTTTTCTGGTCCTTGCGGCCTATGCATGTATCCCACAGTGTTGGAAGAGAACAGAACCTCCTCCTCTCTCCCTATGGATTTTTGAAGGTCAACGAGCTTATGGAGAACCACACATCTTTTCTAAATGATACAACCAAGGTATTCAATAAAACAGGGTACTACTGGTTGGAGTTTCAACAGTGTGGAGACTACCAATCGCTTCTTGGATCTTCAGTCCTGCAGCGGGGATCGTAAGATGCATCAGGGATCATTTATTCCACCAGCATGTTAAGAGTGGTCATCCTCGCTTGCTGGGGCGCTAGGGCCTCCTCTGAAGCTTTAAACCCTTCTCACCCCCTTGCTTTTTTTTGTGTTTATTTGTTTTGTTAACCCCTTGTCCTCTCTTCTCCTTTTCCCACCCTTCTCTCTTATTCCTGCATTCTTATCCTTGTTGACATTACTTTTCTTCCCCCTTCCTCTCCCTTCCTTCTTCTCCTCCCATCCTTGCTTTCCTCCCTCTCCTGCCACCTTCCTCCCCCTCCCCCATTCCTTCCCTTGTTACCCATGCTTCCACCCACTTCTTGAAATTGAACCTTTGTGTTATGGTCTTGCCAAACGTAGCAATACCCTGACACTACTGCAGGGGTCTGGGAGGAAGGACAGAGACAAGTGAGCCCTAATCTCACCCCAGCCACTGTCCCTTCCTATTGCCTCAGTTACCCTAAACAGTAAAAGGACAACCTGAAGACGAGCCCTATACTGAGTAAGTGACACACAGAACAGGACAAGACAAAACAACACAGAGCAAGCCAAAGGGTCGGTAACAAACAAGCAATGCAGTACAGAATCACAATCCAAGAGAATAGTCACCAGGCAAGCCAAAGGTTAGAGAATCAGGTAACAAAGTAGCAAGGGATATAACAAAGAGAGCAGGCAAAGACAGTGCAATAACCGGCAACTTGCTGAGAAAGTGACATCCCGTATATAGAAAGTCTGAGCCCAGCCCCAGACCTGGTAGGTACACAGGCTGTCAATCACACAGGCAAGGAAAAGATTAACTCAATGCAGTCCAAAGAGAAACAATGCTCAGAACATGGGTGTGGCTTGAAATCCATTACACAGCAAGGGAACTAGGACCATGTTCAGACTGAGCAACAAGAAACCTACGCAAGGAATCAAATTGAACACACCTCCTTCGCCGCAGCGTGCGAGCGGAGGGTGGCGTGGAGACCCGAACAGGCAG
The DNA here is from genome assembly GCA_947044405.1 of Leptodactylus fallax. Lineage (NCBI taxonomy): Eukaryota > Metazoa > Chordata > Amphibia > Anura > Leptodactylidae > Leptodactylus > Leptodactylus fallax. The sequence continues at coordinate 858,568 of CAMRHE010000192.1, read as the reverse complement.
AGACATTACACTTTGATAGGGTTTTGTTATTGTATTGTTAATTATGTTGTACATTGATTCTATATTGCTGTACAATTTCTGCACTACACTGTTTTTCTTATCTACACTATTGGAAAACCAATAAAACTTTGAATTGCAAAAAAAAAAACCCAAAAACAAAACAAGCATTTAAACAATATAGATCCAAAGGGTCAGCTGTAGCCTTTGAATAATAAAAAGAAAAAGGTTTTATTACCACACTGGCGCCTCTGGTGGTCCTGTGGGGACCTGGATAGTAATGCCTCAGGATTAAGTATGGTAAAAAGAGAGAAAGAGTCTGGCAAGTTGCTGCTCCCCCTGGGACCACCTGTCTGTAGGACAGTGGTAGTGCAAATAGTAAAGTAGTAAAAAAACAGGGTATGTATGAGCGCTACTTAATCAGCCAGACATGTATTAAAATGAAACTTTTTTTATTGGATCACAATGTTACTCCACAAGGTGGCGATATAAAGTATGGCAACGCGTTTCGACGTCTTAACTGACGTCTTCATCAGGCCAACTAGATAAGAATCAAATAAAACAGTGGTATAGTATAATGTATAATAAATAATATAAGATATAATAAAAACATTGTTATACAAAAGAAACAATCTACATGTATATACATAGACACACACAAACACATGTATGCATGTATGTACACACATATCCCAGCACACATATAAATGTACACATATGGTAGCAATCAACAAATGGTTAATGTATAAATAAGTAAAATGAAAGGCTGTAGCCTTTGAGAAATACAAAGCACTTAAACCCTTCTCACAGCAGGCATTTTTTTATTTTAATTTTTGACTCCCCACTTTCCAAAAGCTATAACTTTTTTGTTTTTTTTCATTCACAGAGCTGTAAGCGGACTCAATTTTTGCAGGATAAATTGTACTTCATAGTGGTAACCATTCATATTTTGTACAATGTACTGAAAAGCAGGAAAAAAGGTCAGATTGGGATGGAATAGAAGAAAAACTGCATTTGCTTGACTTTGTTATGGGCTTTGTTTGATGGCATTTACTGTGCAGCTAAAATGACATGTCACCTATAATCTGTGGGTTGGTTCAATTATGGCAATACCAAATTTATTTATTTATTTTTTTCGTTTTAACCCCTTTAAAAAAAAATCCAAAACTTTGCAAAAAATATAAAAAATTTTTGTAGTCACAATATTCTGACACCTGTAACTTATTTATATTTCAATGTACAGCGATGCATAAGCCGCCCTTTTTTGTGGGGCCAGTTTTATTTTTTATTTATACCAATTTGGGGAATATCTATTTCTTTGATTGCTTTTGATCCAAATTTTTAAAGGAAGAGCAATAGCAAGAAAACAGCGGCTCAGCTCTTTTGATTTTTTGCCTGCTATAGCGTTCACCGTATGGGAAAAATATTTGTAAGTTTGTAGACCGAGCATGTTTCGATGCAGGGATATCTTATGTGTATATGTTTTACTTTATTTATGAACTTTTATATGTGCTCCAGTGAAAGGGGGTAATTTGAATTTTTACTACTTTTTAAAAATTTTTTTTTTTTTTACTTTGACCGAGGTGCCAGGGGGATTTATGACCAGGATAAGTGCAGGCAGTTACTGCAGGCATTGCAGTCAGGTCTTTAATAGAATATGTGATTCTGGACCAAAATATAATGCACATTAATTATAAATATTGCTGCTTTCTGCCTAAAAAACCTCTCTAAAGTTATTGCCACCAGGAGTCTCCCTTTTAGCTAATTTGCTTTTCACTTCCTGTTATTAGAGAAGTCCCATCCATAGACAGATCTTGCTTAAAGCGGTTGTCAAGGATAAAACTTTTTTTTTTAAATTAGGCCAGGGAGGGAAAAAAAAAAAAAAAAAAACCATACTGTTGCTTCAATGTTTTCTTGCACTGGAAGTTCTTGCCAGCTGTGGCATTCCGATTCCCTTTCCTTAGGCCACTGATTGGCCCCAGTGGTCACGTGACTGCTGAGGCCAATCAGCAGCCTCATTGGCCTAAGGAACGGACCTGGGGACGTCACAGGTAGTGACGTCCCATGTCCTTCGCTGAGGCCGCTGACTGGCCTCAGTGGTCACATGCAGCCTGGACTTCTGCCAGAAGAAGACATCAGAGAAGCAGGACCGGACCTCAGTTATGAGGAGAGATTAAAGAAAATAATTTATTTAGTCTTGAGAAGATGTTTTTAAGGACAACTATGATAAATCTGTGTAAATATAGAAATGTTCCTTACAAGAAATATGGGGAAATGCTGTTTCATGTAAAATACCCTCAAAAGACAAGGGGGAACTCCCTTCTTCATTGTAAGGACTATATACCTGTGGAATAGCCTACCCCAGGAACTGGCCACAGTAGCAACAGCTGACAACTTGAAAAAAGGATTAGATGCCATATTACAGCAAAATAGCATTGATTCTTATGGAAATGTATACAGTCCCTGACAGAAGTTCTGTCGCTTATCCATGTTGTGGAATCAAAAGGTTATAACCTGACTTTAAATTCATCCATTGGTTTTAGAAATTACTCATATGAAAGCTGAAACCCTCCCAAATGATTTTTTGGTTAAGAAAATAAATTGGCTTCACTGCTGAAATATTGATCATTTAATGAAAACAGAAAGGTCAGATTTTGGCAAGACAAAAGTTTTGTCGCCTTGTCATATAATGCACCCAATCCTAGTTTAAAGCCTCACCTGTGCTCACTAATATTAGTGGGTGTGTATAAAAAGAACTCCAGCACCCCAGACCTTCACTTGAACTGCAACTTCACCTCTGAAGTTGATTCCATAACATGGATAAGCACCACAACTTCTGTCAGGGACTGTAAAATACTTATTTCTTTCACTTGTCCCTTTAGCTTTGCACTTTCACATCCATTGGTTAAACTAGATGGACATATGTCTTTTTTTCAACTGTACTAACTATGCAGGTCAGGACTTTTACTTAGCCATTCCAAAACTTTTCTACATTGTTCTTTAACTACTTTTCGGTAGAAAGCCTTGTGGGCATTGTTCATTGTCTTGCTGCATGACCTAAATCGTCTTGAGATTCATTGTTAATAATAATAATAATAATAATAATAATAATAACTTTATTAATAGTGCCAACATATTCTGCAGCACTTTACAAATCAGAGGATACATGAACAGACAATATGAGACATTACAATGTGACAAAGCAATAAACATATCAAACAATAGGAGTGAGGGCCCTGCTCGCAAGAGCTTACATTCTGAATAATGTTCTAAGTAAAGATGGATGAAACTGTCAAAATTAATTTCGTGTTTGGGATTGGCTGCTTGAATCCTCGGTTCATTTTGGTATGAACCACACTTTAAATTGGCTTAAAACATAGTGCAAAATACTCCTAGGGCTCCTAGGAACCTATCTATCCAATTTCTAGATCTCTAAGGCAAACACAGCCTCCAATGACATCTAGAAGTAACACGTTGTCTCTGTGGTCTGCTGCATACAATTGTTCACCACCTGCTGCTGCTCACACAGACACTCCAGTTTGTTTAAGGTGGATTTCCGGCAAGTAGGAACATCGCAGATAAAGTGGTGCAAAGGCAGACCGTTTTGTCGCTGCAAATTAAGCAGGGTGCAGAGACTTTTCTGGCCATGAGGAGCTCATCTTTTAAGCACTATACAGGTTAATAAAGTGGCGAACCACCAGATTAAGGTTATGAGCCATACAAGGACAATGTGTTCTTTATCTTAATTGCAGTGCAGCAAAAATATTGGTGCTAGCAAAGCTGCCCAGTTTTAATTGATGAGGAGTCAATCAGCAGGATTCTTGCTGCAGGATACAGCAAAGTAGCTCTTCCACTGTATGGCTCTTCTGATCCAGGCTTATTAATTGCAGAACCATATGGCAGCGTTTTTCCCTACACCCATGAAACAAGGGGGAAGTAGGAAGAAGAGGACTGGAAGCAACAGCTTTCCCTGGTTAAGTTGGTGGCGGGAAATAATCCATAGAGGAGGATCCAGAGGAGGTGTATGAGCCCTGCATGGTTGTCGGAAATGGGTCTGCACAATTGGGGTGGAACTAGCACCTGGTCTTTCTAGATTGTGACTACTGTCGCTCAGAACATTGACCCAGTGGCCCGTGAAAGCCATGTATTGTCCTTGTCTATAATTGCTGCTCCACGTGTCGACAGTGTTGTATCTGCCAGACAGGCATATCCAAGGAAAGGTCCATGTTCTCTGGCACATGGCAACATAGAGAAATAATAACGGCTAGGAATCCTCTATCGAGGTTGAGCGCATGCCATCAATTGTCGAAACGCAGTGGATTCCACTAAGCAGTACGGCAGCGACTGCACCGCCATCAGTTTGGCAGGTTGTGAGTTAAGTTGCACAACTGCCAGATGACTGTGCGCATATTGCTTTCTCCTGGCTATACATCCCCTTATGGATGACTGATGTATAGATATAGATACATCATATTGGGGTTGGGAACATCACATTTGAAGCCATTTTAAAATGCATAAGTTCGCATGAGCTAGCCTTGTGAAGTGGTGAGTTATGCTCTATGGCAAATTTTTAATCCCATTTCCCAAAATCTTGCAGACAGTAAATGCCTGCGGGTCTGCTCCATTGATGCATGTATGGTATGGTCTGTGAGGTCCAGGTTATCCAGTAACCATTTCGTAAGAGGTACCCCTAAAGTGGCATAATGCAATGGGATATGTAAGTACTTGTAGTTTCAAGATCTTGCTCTTACAGAATCATGTTTTATAAATCCAGTTGATTTAACTGGATTCCAATGCCTGTCAGTTAGTTTGTGTAATAATTTAGAGATGTGTTACTGGCCTGCACCTTATGCCGGGAGAGGGACTCCTAGCAGTATAGTTATCTACGCTGCTAGGTGCCCTTGCCCTCCAGTAACATACTGTCCCATACTGTAATTAGCTGAAACTCGGTTGTGTGAATGTGCCCTTATAGTAGGATTATTAAAAAATATAGACCTTAGAGAATATTTCAACAAATTTATAATGCCTATGGCCACATATATTAATCCATTTGTGATTAGTCAAATATACATACATTTTAGGGTACTATGTGGGCTGTCATCTTCTTTGTAACAGATTTGCTTAATAGTTTACCAATTAAACTAAAATACCTAGTATTTGTTAGCAATATTTTACGTCAATATATGATTTATTCTAGAAAAGTGGATTTTCATGATAACATAAATGGTTGCTTCACAAACAAGTCTTTTTAATGAATGTTCTTTTTATACAAGCCACAAACAATGGCTCTTTATTATCATATTGAAACAAATGAATATTTAAGCCCACACTTCAATTTGCTGTCACAAAGCTGATGCTATACAAGTTTGTTTCTCAGCTGTCAAAATTAAAAAAAAACAGAGAAATGCTGAAGTTTTAAAAAAGATTTTCACTCACAGATGAGTCAATAAAGTAATATACTCCAACAGCTAAATGTGTACAAATAAGCCAAAATACTTTGTATTTATAGAAACATATTCAAACATAGCAGATTTGCTACAGAAATTATTGCAACTGTCCTATCCATTTGAATGGGGCTCAACGATATCCGTGAGAATACAGTAGAACATCCCCATTCAGATTTGAGGTATTGATTTTTAGTCTACTGTATACCGAGTCTTCTTCTGGAGATCCAGATTGCAGGGAACTCTGCAATGTTTCCATATTCTGAAATCCATTTTTTTAACTTTTTATCGACAGAGCAATGCGAGAGTTTGTTTTTTTACTGGAAGACTTGTAGCTTTGTCACAATTTTGGGTTCTATGAAACATTCTGATCACTATTTATTCAAGTTCTTGTGATGTGACCAAAAGACAGCAATTCTGTCTTTGTATTTTTGATTTTTAATGGCATTCACTATGCCATTGAGTAAATAATATGCTTTAAATATATGTATTTTTATAAAATATAAGGACTTGTACACTAGGGAAAGTATAATATAGGGAACACATTCAATAATACTTCTGTATTGCAGTGCCTTATACTATTCACCATAACAGTGACAAACTGTTGGACTCTGCCTCTTGACTCTAGCAGAGTCTAACAGGTTAACCTATGATAAGGGTGTGGAGGCCCCTAATATTACCTGCAGTGGGATTTTCACTGTTGGTGTTAAAGCAGAATATTAGCTATATGTTATAGCTGACACTAACTCCCAAAAGTGCCAGATTGAGACCAGGGAAGATGCCATCATCATGCTAAACAAAAAAATTCAAGGGTAGAAACGAAGAGATAATGTGGCAGAACATGGCGAAATAAAGACTGTAAAAGTTGTTTTTGAACTGGTTTATGAGACTGAGGGCTCAGATCTACATATAATGCAGCACTGTGCAATATATTATTGTATAAGCGGTACGAGGTAAGCATACAGCAATGGAATCTCAGTGCTATATACAATGTTGGCATGCCATACATAGAGGGGAGGCTGCACAGACATTGCACGGTCTATTCAGTTGTGTTTGAAAGCCAGAGCCTAGACTATTCAGCAAAGGCAGGTCCAATTTCCTTTGCAATTTTGAATGGTGAGATATGGAGCCTGAAAGTCAAAAGTTCAAAACATTGTTACCCTTTTGCTTATTAGTGTATAATGGACCAGGCCGCAGGACATGTCTGATGGAGTAGTGACAGTGGTAGTAGGCACTAAGCAGCTCTGGCAACATGCATGGCAGTACGGCAGGGCATAATATGATAGACCAGGCTGCAGAACATGTCTGCCTGAATGGTGGCAGCTTTTAAGGAGAAGCAGCAGTCAGCATTAGCAACAGTAAGGTAAATGGAAGATGTCGATAAAGGGAGATGGTGACACCACTATTTGGAGGGATCAGCCGGAGGTGTTTGAAAATCCATTCCTGATTCATTTTGATATAAGTCATTTTTTCCACGCTACCTGTGGACAGTTTCATCCTTTTAGGTGTTACAACGCCACCGGTAACACGAAACACCCTCTGGCCATAACACTTGAGGCCGTACAAGAAAAAACTCCCATAGCAAACCTTGACAGCTCCTTCCACTGCTTTGACCAGTTGGCCCAGAATTCCATGGGGGCATAGTTATCTGTTGGAATATAGGCGCACTCCAGGTACAACTGTACCTGCTGATGCTGCTGGTGGGTGTAAGTTGCCTGTTGAGGCTCTGATTGGTGCTGCGAGCTGAAAAAATTTTGATTCATCAACTTCCAGATACTGTGCTTGGCTTGGCTCCTGCTGCTGTTTTACTCCGCCTGACATTTGTGGCACTGGCAGAGGAGGTGGAGTGCTGGCTGAGTGAGGTGGACTGGGAGCAAAGGCCAACTGGGTACATGTGTGACCGATAGTTACAGTTCTCTCCCTAAATGTTGTGGAAAGCATGGGTGTACAGCCTATTCTGATAATCTAATTTTTCTTAATTTTTTTTAATTATAGCGAGGGACTAAGATCACTGCCATTCAGTTCTCATTGCTCTGCTTGATGCTAATAATACACTTGTTGCAGTGTAAGCAGTAGAGCTTACAGCCTGCCATGCTTTCCAGCCTATGTGCTGACACAGGGTTCTGCCATGGTTGATATTCTTGGCCAGCTTGGTTGTCGTCATCATGATCATCATCTTCTTCTTGAAACAGATAAGGGTCAGTCTCCTCCCCTAGCTGTTCCTGTGATATATTAAGGCTCCCCTCTGCATCCAAGGAAGAGTATTCCTGATCTTCCTCCTCTTCCAGTTTAGGAGTTCCACTACCATAACGACCCTGACCCGGATCCTCATCCTCCTCCATCAACACTGGGAGATGCCATGACTAAGAGGTGAAAACAGTTCATCCTCTTCCATCCCCCGTTGCACGAGTGTGTTTCGTGATAGATATACGGATCAAATCACTGATCCTGCAGTCCTCCCTGCTGACAAATTTGGTGGCTTCTTCAAAGGGCTTGAGAAGCCATCACACTTCTGTCATGAGCCTCCAATGACATATCTTGAAGTAACACATTGTCCCTGTTGTCTGCTGTATGCAATAATCATTCACCTCCATCTGCTACTCACACAGAAGCTCCACATGTTTAAGGTGGAGTTCCACCGAGATGGAACGTCGTAGATAAGGCTGTGCAATGACAGACCATTTTGTCACTGCAAATCGAGCAGAGTGTTTTTTGCGATGTAAGAACAGCTGAAATACGCAGAAATTTTTCTGGCAATCAGGTGCACCTCTTTTAAGCCACTATAGTTAATAAAGCAGCAAACCACCAGATTAAGGCTATGCACCATACAGGAACAATGTGTTATTTGTCCTAACTGCAGCACAGCAACAATATAGGTGCCATTGTCGCTGGAAAGGCTGCCCAGTTGGAGTTGATGAGGAGCCATCCAGTGGGATACAGCACAGCAGCTCCTCCACTGTGTGACTCCTTTGATCCAGGCCGGCAGCACTTTGCCTTACACTTATGAAATGAGGGAGGAGAAGGAGGAAGATGAGTGGTGCCCTGGTGAAGATAGTGGTGGGAAATGGCATAATTTATGCATACATACAGCGTAATTTATATGCATGATGAAAATAACCTTTATCACAAAAACAGCTGGACCACTGTATGAGCAATGCTATCTCCTATGCTGTCCCTGTTATCTCTTATGTCACCCCATAGATTGTAAGCTCTTGCAAGCAGGGCCCTCAGTCCCATTCTGTGAAATGTCTTACTACACTGTAATGCCTCATTTTGTCTGCAATTGAACCCTACAAGTTGTAAAGTGCTGCGGAATATTTTGGCGCTATATAAATAAAATGCATTATTATTATTAGATCCAGAGGAGGTGGATGGGCCCTGCATGGTGTTGGAACTGGGCCTTCACAATTGGGGCAGAACTAACACCTGGCCTTGCTGCGTTTATGGATTGTGACCGCTGTACATTGACCCAGTGGCCTGTGAAAGCCATATATTGTACTTGTCTATATTTGCTGCTCCACATGATGACAGTGGCGTGCACCTTCCCCTAGACTAACGTATCCACAGAAAGGCCTATGTTCTATGACATGACACATGGCGATATAAAGCAGCGACACCTTTCCTAGAAAAATAATGGCAGCAGCTTCGCCAGGTACAAGTTAGATTGCACAACTGCTGGATAACTGGCCACATATTGCTGTCTCCTGGCCACACATTCCCTTATGGATGATGACGATGGTGTGAAAGAGGAGGAGAAGGAAGAGGAGGAGAAACAGTTGGTGATAATGTTGACAATGATGACCATGTGCTAGTGCTACATATAAATGTGGCCTGCCTACCAGGAAGATCGGGGAGGAGTAGGAGAACAGCCTTGCTCACTTCCCCTGTCATTGCCACTGTCAAGTCTATTTTTCCAAATAAGAGAGTCATGTGAGTACGTAGAGATGTTGTTCCTACATTTTTCCTGCACGGCCACGGCTAAGTTTATTCTCGTAGATCTTGCACATCAACATGAATTTATAATTTAGCAATGTGCAAAAAAATTTCCACACAGGAGTTTCTTACACCAGCAGCAGCAGAAACAGGTCTGCCAGTATCATCACCAGTGCCACCACCCCCATCCTGAGAGGTTCCCTTAGGTTAACCCCAGGCAGGCTTTTTCATGTTGGTTCTGCACAATGACTGGAATTACTATCACCACTGCTACCACTCAACTGTTGTCACCTTGTCATCCTGATCCAAGTTGCCTTGTTTTATCCACAAGAAAATCTTCATATGCAATGTCATCATAATCATCTTCCCTGCATCATCATCATGGCCATTGTGACAGCTTAGGGGAATTACACTCAAAATGGCGGCTTGTCCTGGTCCGGACAGCGGTGGTTCGTGGTACTGGGCGCCGGAAAGATGGCTTTCAGACGGTCCAAGTGTAAAATAAACGTGGCTTTATTCAGCTTAACTGCAACATAACAAAAACAACAAAAAACCTATGCCACAATTAGGGCCTAACTCACTCCTTGAGTCCCTAACTAGCCTCTGGGGGGGCAATAAGAGCTTGACTTAGTCTCTGTAAGTCCTCTCTGGATCCAGCCCTCTTGGACATAGCCTCTCTCTCTGTCCTCGCTGGTCCTGACTATTGCTCAGCTCCAGCAACAGTCCCCTGTAGACCCGAGCACTTCTGGCACAGACCGTCTATCTGTCCAGGTGGGTCCACCATCTCCTGCTCCCTGCAGGATACTCCAGACTACTGGAGTTACACACCCCCCCCTCAAAGGCGTGGCTGAGAGCCTTTTCAGGGCTGGGCCTGGGTCGCTCAACAGCGCCCTCTGGCTCACATACTCACATAACCCTCCCTCTCAGCTCACTACCCATGGGGTGAGCTACAATGGGACGAGACATCCTATGACGAAGTCCCTCTTCAACCAAATATGCCTGTTCAGTGTCTCTCCAGAAGTCCCAGTCAGGCGGTCTTTTCTTCCAAATACTGCTCCGTCGAGTTCTCCGTTTTCTCATCACTTTAAAGTCCCCATCTGGCGGTCTCTTCTTCCAAATTCCGCTCAGTCGAGTTTTCCGTTTTTTCAGCACTTTAAATGCTACGCCAAGATCCTGGCCATTCTGTACAAAGGCAAGTTCTCCTTCATCACCTTCAAAATTCGCCATACAAGGGATCACATCATTTTCATCACATTTCTCGCCATAGTCTTCAGCCATCCCATTGCATGACCTTGATCCCTTTAGTAAATAGCCGTAAGAATCTTCATCTTTACCTATCATGAATCCACAGGAGCTCAGAGACCAACTAACACGTACTTCATGCACATCAATGTCTTTAGAGTATAATTGTTTCACGGGTACTTTTTCCATAACCTTCATTCCAAAGCAAACTTTGCCATCACCATCAAGGCTTAGAAGTTTAGGAGACATAGGCTGCTTGCTCTCCTCTTTGTTTGAGATACACAATCTTTGCACTGCAATATCTTCTCCTTCTGCACGAGGGCCATACCATACAGCTTCACAAAATAGCTCACGCTGAACTACATTTTCTGGTATGTCTTTAACAACTGCCACATCATATATTGGAATGGTTTCTGTATACAGTAATACCTCGTACACTCGCGTTTCCGAATTTGCAAATTCACAGATTCGCAATATTTTTTTGACAACTAACATATATAGATTTTGCTCTTTTTTTCTCAGATCTGTGAAATTTAATTAAAAAAAACACCTTCGCTATTGGGTAGTAGCGTCCTGTTCGTTACGTACCCGGTAATTAGTTTCATTTTACTGTGAGTGTATAAGAAAAATGAATGAATGTATTAATATACAGTACTGTACAGTATACTTTAGTATACTGTACAGTACTGTAGGGTAAAGTTTATTGATATTTAGGGGTTAAACATTAGAAATCGGCATTGTAAGCGCTTCTAAGCGCTTGTACCAAACATTCGCGATTCCTCGCGATCCGCGACCCGCTCTGTAACCTAACCTCGCGAATGTACGAGGTATTACTGTAATGCGTCCGCACCTGTACGGCAGCAGAAGGACCACTTCCACACTCTAGTCTTACTTCCTCTCTCTCATACACATAACTTTTTGGAGGCATGTTACGATATTGTGATAGATTGCAAGAATTTTCGTGCCAACCCTTTTCTGACAGTACAGGAGCTGGTGATATCGTCATCTCAACATTCTTCAAGTTATTTTCATTCCCTGTGCTAACACCGGAGGACTGGGATACCAAGTTTTCACCATCACAGATTTTTCTGTCAGTACCCAGATGCTTTTGGGTTACATGTTCTGGCTGCCTTAATGGTTCTGCTTTCTCTGCCTCTATGCTGGCAGCTTTCTTCAATTCTACCGCCTTCTGTAGCGCACAAATCTCTGATTCCAGTTCCGGAACTTTCTTCACTGCCACATTTTTCTGCACAGCCTCCATCTCAGTTTTTACTATTGCAACTTGCTGAACTTCCTCAACCTTCCTGACATCTTCTATGGCAGCAGATGTAGATGCCATCTCTTTATCCACTACGCCTCCTAATTCTAGGACATTCTGCAATGTTCTTCTAACATTTGTCAGGTCAGCATCCTGGATAATCTTTTCTGCTTCCGCCACTGTTCCCTGAATTATATTGGATTGATCCTCCATCTTCTGATAAAGCTTCTGCTCATCTGCAGACTTTTTGTCAAGTCTTTCATTCAAGTCCCGTATCTCAGTGGCTCTCTTATCTTGCTCTTGGTTGAATAAAGACTCTATTTCTTGAATCACATTTTTCAGGGATAACAGCTCTGATTCTTTAGAGGTTAACAGGCTCTGCAGCGAGTCTCTCTCATCTTCTAGTGCTGCCAGCTTTGAAGATAGTGCAGATGCCGACTGTTCCGTATTGGATAAAGACTGCTGTAATCGATCCAATTCTTCTTTTTTAGATTCCACTTCGGTTTTTAACTGTTCAATCTGAGAAGTGCGCTCTTCCAACTTTATTTCTGACTCGCGCTTCACTTGATCCATCTGAAACTCCAGCTGTTTCTTGATTTCCTCCTGCTTGTTCACTCGCATCTTTAATTTAGCAACAAGCATTTTTAGATCTACAATCTCAGCAGATAAATTAGACAGGTTTCCTTCAAACTGAATCCTCATGTCTTCTGTCTGGAGGTCCAATTCTCTCTTGGCCTTTTCCAGCATCTCATAAGCATTAGCTTTGTGCTCATACAATATCTGCACAGATTCCAGGTTTTTCTCAACTTCATCCTTGGAGCTAACCAAATCCTCCATTTCAGTGCGCAGTTGCTTGTTGAGCCTCTCTAACTCGGCCTTCAATTCAAGGGCCTCTTCTAGGGAGCGAGCCAAGGCAAGAGCTTTGGTCTCTTTTCCACAAGCCTCTGCTTCAGCACGGTCACATTCTTCTGCATATCTAGCAGAGTCTTCTCTTCACCAAGCAGCTGATCAAACTTTTCCTGCTTCCTTTTCAAATTTGACACAATCCGATGTTGATGATCAAGATCTACACCTACATCTTCTAGTTCCTGCTGCAGTCTAATTTTCGTCTTCTCAAATTTGTCATAAGCAGCAACCTTCTCCTCAAACCGTTGATTTGTAACTTCTAGCTCCTTTTGCAACTTTTCCTTTAGTTCTTCAACAGAGTCCAAGGACCCAATACTATCCTCCATTTTTTCCTTCATATCAGTCGCTTGAGCCTGTAGTGTTGAAATCTGCTTTGTCAAATCTCTTTTTGCTATCTCCTCTTCCTCTAGTTGCTCAAGGAAACCACTTTTCTCATCTTCCATTTGTTTTAGTTTTGTACTAAGGTCAAGCTTCTGACGGGTTTCTTCTTGCAAAAGTTCCTGAGTGTCCTGAAGCTGAGATTCTAGTGTAGAAAAATCTTTGAAAAGTTTGATAAACTTGCTGTCTGCTTGAGAAAGAAGGCTTGTGACATCATCCAATTCCACCTGCAGACCGTTTGCCTTGTCTAGCAGTTCTGCTTGAAACCTGTCCCCTTCTGTGACTTTTAGTTGCAGCCCTTGAAGTTGAGTCTCTACTTTTTTGTGACTCTCCTGTAAGGTTTGCACTTTCTGAGCATGGACAGACGACATCTCCATCAACTCTTTGTCTTTATTTTGCACCAAAACAGACAATTTCTCTTTATCTTCACAAGATCTTGACAGCGCCCTCTCCAGGCTGCATATTCTAGCTTTGAGTTCCCTTTCTCTTTGTTCCAGAACTCCACCTCTGCTCCGCCATTCATTGACTTCACTATTTAGGCGAACCTGCTTTAGTTCATGCAAGTTTTGCTCTGACTGCAATGTCTGCACTACAGATTCTAAATCACTCTCTTGGTCAGAGACATGCTTCCTCAGCTCTGCAGTTTCATCTTCTTTGTCAATTAATGCCGCCAAAAGCTTTTCACACTTCTTCACTTGGTCATCCAGACATTCTGACTAACACTGCAAAAATTCACTTCTCTCACGTTTAGCAGTTTCAAGATCATCTCTTAATTTTTCAATGATACACTCTTTGGCACTGGAGTCTTGGACATGCTGCTCCTTTAAATCCTTCAATTGCTTCTCAAGCACTTGCTTTTTTCTACACTCTGTACAACTTTATTAGCTAGAGCACATTTCATATCAGCAAACTCCTTCTTAGTGACACAGTCCATTCCAGGCAAACCCAGTACCACATTTTCAAAATGACTAGGATATGAACTCTTTACAGTTTCAAGCTCTTTCTTTAACTTAAGGTTCTCTTTTTCTGATACCTCAAGTTGCCATTTCCAATCAGATATTTCATCTTCATAAATGAACCTCATGGTTTTAATCTCATCTTGAAGCTGCTGCACCATAATATTTTCATCTTTGGCGCTCTGATGCACTCCAGTATGCGACATAGTCATAGTCATAGACATATAGTCATGGCCAAAAGTTTTGAGAATGATACAAATATTAATTTTTACAAAGTCTACTGCTTCAGTTTTTCTAATGGAAATTTGCATATACTCCAGAATGTTATAAAGAGTGATCAGATTAACAGCAATTACTTGCAAAGTCAATATTTGCCTAGAAAATGAACTTTATCCCCCAAAACACATTTCAACATCATTGCAGCCCTGCCTTAAAAGGACCACCTAACATCATTTCAGTGATTGCTCCATTAACACAGGTGTGGGTGTTGAGGACAGGGCTGGAGATCAATCTGTCATGATTAAGTAAGAATGACACCACTGGATACTTTAAAAGGAGGTTGGTGCTTGCCATCATTGTTTCTCTTCTGTTAACCATGGTTATCTCTAAAGAAACACGTGCAGTCATCATTGCACTGCACAAAAATGGCCTAACTGGGAAGAGTATTGCAGCTAGAAAGATTGCACCTCAGTCAACAATCTATCGCATCATCAAGAACTTCAAGGAGAGAGGTTCCATTGGTGCCAAAAAGGCTCCAGGGCGCCCAAGAAAGACCAGCAAGTGGCAGGACTGTCTCTTAAAAGTGTTTCAGCTGCGGGATCGGGCTACCAGCAGTGCAGAGCTTGCTGAGGAATGGCAGCAGGCAGGTGTGAGTGCATCTGCACGCACTGTGAGGCGGAGACTCTTGGTGCAAGGCCTGGTCTCAAGGAGGGCAGCAAAGAAGCCACTTCTCTCCAGAAAAAACATCAGGGACAGACTGATATTCTGCAAAAGGTACAGGGAGTGGACTGCTGAGGACTGGGGTAAAGTCATTTTCTCTGATGAATCCCCTTTTCGATTGTTTGGAACATCTGGAAAACAGCTTATTCGGAGAAGAAGAGGTTAGCGCTACCACCAGTCTTGTCTCATGCCAACTGTAAAGCATCCTGAAACCATTCATGTGTGGGGTTGCTTCTCAGCCAAGGGAATGGGCTCTCTCACAGTCTTGCCTAAAAACACAGCCATGAATAAAGAATGGTACCAGAATGTCCTCCAAGAGCAACTTCTCCCAACCGTCCAAGAGCAGTTTGGCGCTCAACAATGCCTTTTCCAGCATGATGGAGCACCTTGCCATAAAGCAAAGGTGATAACTAAATGGCTCAGGGAACAAAGCATAGAGATTTTGGGTCCATGGCCTGGAAACTCCCCAGATCTTAATCCCATTGAGAACTTGTGGTCAATCATCAAGAGACGGGTGGACAAACAAAAACCAACAAATTCAGACAAAATTAAAGCATTGATTCTGCAAGAATGGACTGCTATCAGTCAGGATTTGGTCCAGAAGTTGATTGAGAGCATGCCAGGGAGAATTGCAGAGGTCCTGAAGAAGAAGGGTCAACACTGCAAATATTGACTTGCTGCATTAACTCATTCTAACTGTCAATATAAGCTTCTGTTACTCATAATATGAATGCAATTATATTTCTGTATGTGATAAAAACATCTGACAAACACACATAAAAACCAGAGGGCAGCAGATCATGTGAAAATATAATATTTGTGTCATTCTCAAAACTTTTGGCCATGACTGTACAGTCAGCAGTGACATATTCTTTCATAGAACAGAGGTGCTTTAGAAAAACTGAGTCACTCTCATGCAACACATTATCTTTACTTGCATTCCACATGATCTGTTCCGGGTTTTGTGTCTCTCTGCATTCAGACGGCTGCACTAATAAACCTGTGCATGACTTCTCTGCTTTTTTACAAGCTGAAATTCTCTTTTTCTTGCCCATGGTTTACTAACAAGATTACACAATATTCCACAGCAACTGGCAGCAACTTTTTGCTATCTTCAGCAGTCACATGTATTCAAACAGTTAACTTATGTGGCACTACAACAACCAGCATTTTCTTCTGTCTTCCACAGAAAACACCAACATGGCACCATAGCCTTTCACATAGACTGTTTATGTGGCACTACAACAACCAGCATTTTCTTCTGTCTTCCACAGAAAACATCAACATGGCACCATAGCCTTTCACATACACTTGTTTGCAATATCCAGCTTCTATACACATTGCTATGTTGCAATTCACTCACCCCTCCTGGGTTTCTTCAGTTGAAATCACAGATTTCTTCCAGCTGTAGGCCACAATGCACACTTAGCAGTACTGCAATCACAAACCACTTGTCTTCCAGGACTTCCGTGGATCTCTTTATGCGCGCGATTCTCCACCATATGTGACAGCTTAGGGGAATTACACTCAAAATGGCGGCTTGTCCTGGTCCGGACAGCGGTGGTTCGTGGTACTGGGCACTGGAAAGATGGCTTTCAGATGGTCCAAGTGTAAAATAAACGTGGCTTTATTCAGCTTAACTGCAACATAACAAAAACAACAAAAAACCTATGCCACAGTTAGGGCCTAACTCACTCCTTGAGTCCCTAACTAGCCCCTGGGGGGCAATAAGAGCTTGACTTAGTCTCTGTAAGTCCTCTCTGGATCCAGCCCTCTTGGACATAGTCTCTCTCTCTGTCCTCGCTGGTCCTGACTATTGCTCAGCTCCAGCAACAGTCCTCTGTAGACCCGAGCACTTCTGGCACAGACCGTCTATCTGTCCAGGTGGGTCCACCATCTCCTGCTCCCTGCAGGATACTCCAGACTACTGGAGTTACACGCCCCCCCTCAAAGGCGTGGCTGAGAGCCTTTTCAGGGCTGGGCCTGGGTCGCTCAACAGCGCCCTCTGGCTCACATACTCACACCATGCACACCCTCAGAGTTTCCACCTCTAGATATCCTCCTAGCTCCCCTACCAGAATGACCACCAGTAGCAGTAGTACCACACTACTACCACCACCTCCTCAAAATGATAACTGTTTTCAACCAGCTCATCAAAAAGAGGAGGAAGAGTGCTCTGACTTGAAGAAATAGATTGCTCAGCAGGTGTCACGTCATTACCAGGGATCTGTGCCAGTGAACAATGTAAAGGAGACATAGTTAATAGTCCAGAAAGGCCCTGCGGTAAATTACGTGTTATATAGGAGGAGAAACATACACAAGCCTGACTCAAGATCACATTATTCTTGTATATAATATCCCCCTGTGAGATGAGCCAGCTAAATAATCAAAAACTTCATGAACAATCTCAGGATGGACAACAATCCTTCGGCTAGTGGCAGTGCCTCCAAAACCAGAAGCAGTGTTTCTCTTGTCACCCACGTTCTTCTGGTTAGTAGGAGTAATACTGGCATGAGTGTTTCCTCCTCACCTGCCTTGTTTTTTTCCGCTCATATTTTTTTTTTATTCACACAGACAGTGCTTAATTACTAGCTAAAAAAACGCTGAGATTTACTTTTACATTAGCAAAGGATTCATTATTAATACCAGATTTTTTTTTGCTTTTACAATGGCCGCAGTTTGTATGTATATTGGGTAACCAAAAAAAACCCTTAACAAGTGGAGATTTTTGGGTAAGCAACAAAGAAACCATATAAAAACTGATATTTTTTTTCAAATTAGCAGGCTGTGTCACACTGTTTATTGGGTGAGATAAAACACAAAAACCTTAATTAACACAATTTTTCAGATTAGGGCAGGCAGAATCCGTGTTTTGCCATTAGAACTGCAGTTTGTATGTGTTTGACGAAAAAAATAAATTATTGCTCAAAAAACCTCAAAGTAAGACACTTTATGGACAGTCACAGATCAAACTGCTCTATTGCAAAACAGTCTTAGACAAAATTAGATTATTGGCAATGAAAGCATTAACTGTCCAGTGTCTGTTCAGCAGTAGTCAGGCTCACAGCAAAGTGCAGATATTCTTCCTCACTCTATTTCTATCACAATCTGCCTTTAATTGTTTAAATCTGACAAAACTTTTTTCTGCTTCTCCTACTCCTATGATTTTCTAGTTCTATTGCAAGTTTTGCTCCTATGTATTACTGCAGAAAATTGAGCAATAGCTTTGGATCAATCAGTAATGAATAGAGATGAGTGAATCAAAGCTGACGAAGTGGAATTCGATCCGAATTTCAGGAAATCTTCGATTTGCATTGATTCCGGATTTCCTCACGCCTCGATGTATTGAATCGCCCATTTCCGATCGGGGGTTTTAACCCCTTGGGTTCCGCCATGCTACCTGTCCCCCTCGGCACCTCCCGCGGTGATTAAAAATAAAAAAATGCTGATACTCACCTTTCCTGGGCTCAGGAGTAACTCCGGAGCTCTTCCTCCCCAGGCCTTACTGCTGGGGCCTGTGATTGGGCATAATGACTTAGACACCGGCGTAATGACGTCATCACGTCCCCACGTGACTGCTGAGGCCCAGTCACAGGCCCCAGCAGTAACGTCCAGGGAGCAGGATTTCATTCGAAAGAAGAAGGGGGAGGAGGACGGCCAGACAGTCGGAGTCCCAAGATAGGTGAGGTTAAGGTGAGGAGACCCCAGAGTATAATAATAGGACCAGCTCTGGGGGTGGGGGGGGATTGAAGCAGCGATATTCTGATCGCTGCTTCAATAGGTATATGCTGCAATACATGTGTATTGCAGTGTATAGGAGGCTGTCAGTCCATACAGATGCATAGGCTGACAGTCTCCATTCAAGGCAGGATCAACCAGGTATTCAATGGGGCAGACCCGCGGTCATTGATCAGACCTCAGGCTGCCGAATAGGAGCAGTGGCACCCCCCCGAAAACATCACGGGGGGCCGATCGAGACCCCAATATATAATAAAACCCCTGAGATGCCACAGTCATGTTTGACCGCGGCATCTCAGAGGTTAACACCCTTGATTGAAGCACAGCTCCGACCGTGGGTGTTAGAGGACAGTGTCAGCCATTATATGTGACTGACACCCACAAAGCAGGGTGCACGCACACAAACCATGCTTCCGCCGTGGTTTGCGGGAAGTCCTTCCCGGCAGCACCTTAGTATTAGGGCGGATGTCGGGAAGGGGTTAACACAATTCGCTGCAAATTAATTAGAATTGAATTGTTTTGGAAACTTCGGAGAATCGGTCGAATCGAATTTTTGCTAAATTCGCTCATCTCTAGTGATGAATAACACATCCATCCCCTAGCTTCACTATCACTAAATGACAGATTTATGATAAAAAAAATTCAGCGGAATTTCAGAAGAAATCACCCGCTCAGAGTTAATAAACTATGTCCAGCTCCTATTCAGTGCTCTGCTTCCTATGTACAATGCACCTGACATTACATTCCAAATTCAATCATTGCTCCTGAGAATTCCCCAATAAACATTGTCACCAGAGTACACTTTTACAGTACCATGTAAAGGATTTTTTTGCTGTAGGAAGTATGAAAGAAAGGTTCCCTTCCAATTCCTAACTACTCTCTTCTATTGCTCTGCACTCAGATCTACCTGATGCTACACTTCAGACCCACAGGTCCTTTAACCAAAAACCAAGGCACTTTGTGTTGTAGAAATTAAATGCAAAATGATGTCACCAAGTACAAAAGGCTAGTCCTCCTGTTCCACAAATATGGCCCCTGGAAGGCTGCATGTAATTTACTTCATGTTCTTCAAGTTGGTAATAACGTTATATTTTCTTTGAGAAATGGGTCTTTCCTGCAACACACCACTTCAGCAAACATGGAACCACCCACTCAATGACTGGTTGAAAGAGGAAATAATCTTACTCTGAAAATGGAATCTTTCGGCAGCTAAAGATTTTCTACAGTCCTCTGCACCATGCCTAACAAAGTTCCCAATGAGTGAAAAACCATTGAGAGAAAAGGGAACTACTCTTGAGGACTAAGGCTCAAAAGTGAATGCAAAAAAAATTAATCAAGGCTAAATGACATACTTGATTTCTATTGTGCCCTGATCAATTTGACATTTAAAAAAAAAAATCCATCCTCCCATTAAAAAAGATATGGCCCTGGAAGGTTAACTACTTTGGTACCGGGCCAATTTTTGGTCCAGGACCAGACACATTTTCGGGTTTTTTGCATGTGCAGTTTTGAGGGCTATAACATTTTTATCATTTGGGTTATTCAACTAATTTGTGTGTCTTTTTTCGGTGACACATAGGGCTTTATTTTTATGTTGTTTTTATTTTTGCATGTTTTAAAACAAATGTTTATTTCCAGGAAAATACAAACAAAATAGTTTTTCCTCTTTTCATTTTACTACTACTAAAAAAAACTTTATAAAATAGTTTTTCCTCTCTATTACGGTAATTTTTATTTCGTATTGTGTCATCGGGGGGTGGGGCTAGAACCTGCTATTGGTGTATTATTTTATTTATTTATTTAATAATTTTACTTTCATTTTTATTTTTTACTTTTCTACTTCTTTCTTTCTTTCTTTCTTTCTTTCTTTCTTTCTTTCTTTCTTTCTTTCTTTCTAGTTTTTTTACATTGTGTCCCCTAAGGACATCCGATCACTTTTTTTTTGGGTGGGGGGCTGATTTCCCCTATAACTGGGACTGATACATATAGCCCCAGTTGCAGGAGCAATACAGCCTCCTGCCCATAACTACAGAGCTGATCTGGGTAATGTAGGACCCAGCAGCTCTTACAGCCTCTGATCCCAGCAGATCATTTGACCACCGGGTCAGAGGGGAGCCATACCATGGCGGCTCCCATAGCTGTGTATACAGCGCTCATTGAGCGCTACGTGCACAGTGATTGGGAAGGCAGGGACTGTAATAAACCTTTCCTGCCTTCTCTAGGGGGAGCCCCGGCTGTAGTTACAGCCAGCTCCCCGTTTCTGCAGCTGCTCCATTTTGTGCAGCTGCTGAAAACTGCAAGGATGTAGTGGAACAAGACAACCACTTCCGGACGTTTATAGTTCTATGGGCGGTCCGGAAGTGGTTAAAAGTAAATTGACCCTTGCTCTCCAAGTGGGCAGTAACCTGTCCTCCAGGTGGGCAGTAACCTTTTATTTAGCTTCTACACACCCAGCTCCAAGTAAAATAAATTAATTGCAAAATTATTAGCCAAAAATAGCAAAATCTCCTGTTACTGATTAGTGAAGACTAAAGTTAAAATCACTAACATTAACTAATTTCATGGTCTGATTATGCCCCAATTTCTATTCAATTAACAGAACCCTCTGACTCTTCCTCTGCCTCACTATGGAGACTTAATGATTTAACACTAGAATACTACAACCATCATTAAATAATGCACTTTCACAGTACTTCACCTACGGTTCCCTTTCTGCTCTTGTGTTCTAAATTTAGAATGCTCATAAGCTTACGTGTGAAGCGTCCTTATACAAACAGCCTCCTTTATTAAAAAAAACAGCAAGAAGGAGACGCAATACACAATATTAATGATCATCAAACTTGAGACTAAAAATAAAAAAGGCCTACTCCAAAGAATTCCACAGCTCTAAAAAACCTTAGAGATTATATATAACAACTCCTATTAAAAACACAAGAAGATATTATACATTGCTTTAGACTAAATTTCTACACCCACAACAGATCTTTGAAATACATGGCAAGGCAAATTAAAAATAAACAAATGGACAGTAAATTACTTATATATTTGCGTCAGATAGAAGGAAAATAACAATCTAGAAAAATAGTCTTAATTTAAAAACTATCATGTGACCTTAAATAGTCTAAAAAAAAAAAAAAAAAGATGACCAAACCAATTAGTAACTAACGGGGTTTGTTACAAATTTTTTAAATATTTTGGGTTGGGGTGAACCTGAAATTCATCGACCGCAGACCACCACTGAGACCTGTGATTGCTCATTAGCACTCACTTGCCGAAAACAAAGCATTCATCTAAATCACTGCTTAGATACACATTTACATTAGATCCTTTCAAATTAGGACATCTGGAGCCTATTAAATATACATAGAGATTTCAAACTTGAATAATTTCTAGAGTCTGTGAATTGGTATCAAATAAGAGGAGATACTGCTGAAAACACTGGAAACAAGGGCCACAATGTATATCAAAAAGAACTTCAATACAATGTGTGTCACCATTGTAACTCAGTTCCTGATTTCCAAAGTCAATTATGAAATGCTTAATAAGTGTTAACTGGTACCAAGCAATATGAGATGTATCAAATGTCAAAGGCCATTGCTGTTATATCAGGGTAAAGTAAGGGGCCAAAATACATATATTAACAAATCTATAATAAATATTATTATTATAGTTAAATCCAAATAAATATCAAACTTTAAAAAAAAAAAAAAAAAACACAAAAAATTTATTGATCCAATTTCAAGATCCCTAGGGCTTTACGGTTTCGATGTTTTTACCAGTTTCTGCCCCTTTTGGGGTTTTCTACTTTCCCAATGCTAAAAGAAATGCTTGGCTGCTCTTGAAGCATTCTCATGCTCTTTACAATGTAGTTCAAGTACTCAGCTATGCTTTTTTTTATTTATTTGAAAACTTCCTAAGAGTACATATACAGTGTCCATATTAGGACATCCTCACATATCACCTGATTTGTCTGACACCTGACTTCTGACACCTGACTTCTGACACCTGACTTCTGATACTTGATTCTTATTATTTTCCCCTTTCTTTATTATTTGCAACATTTAACATATGCAGTTTCTGATTGGCCAACAGATGAGGTCCGCCCCCTATATAACTCTACTTTACAGGGGTTTCAGATTCCATTCATCACAATAGTGGCAGAAAAATCATTTCAATGCATCAATAGACACAGGCATTTCTGACTTTTACTTATCCTAAATAATACTTCCTTTTTACTGCTCCCTTAGGGGGCGTTCACACTACTGTTGAATGTCTGTTCTAATAGGGTCCGTAAAAAAAAAAAAAATAAATAAAATGGGCACATATCATAACAGACAGTAACTGATGTTAATGTGTCCGTTTTTTAGACTGTCCGTTCTTTTTGCTTATTTTTTTTGTTCTTCTTTCTGAGCATACGCAGAAAAAAAAGCAAACAGTATAACGGACAACCACATCCCTTTATTGCGAGTCCACACCCCTTTTTGCACAAGTCATAAAAGTATTTAAAACACTTGATGAATGTGGCACACAACACGTTTATTTGGTGAAAATGATACCAAGATTATGGAGAATTTTACTTGTTAAATCTCCACCAGTGTATGTGCTGGCTGGCTTGTAGGTATATGAAAAACTCAGATGATGTGTGAGTCTGATCTCTGACTGAGTCAGAAGTCAGGTATCAGACCTCATGAAGCTTCTCAGCCAGCAGCTCTTATACAGTGTATCTTCTACTCCTGAGTATGATCAGTGAGGTCAGTCATCCTGGCCAATCATTAGGAGGTACACAGTGTAACTGTTATGTCTCTGCCTGTTCGGGTCTTTGTGCTACCCTATGCTGGCACGCTGCGGCGTAGGAGGTGTCCTCAGTTTGATTCTTTGCTTAGGATTTTGGATGCTTAGTTTGAACGCGGTCCTAGTTCCCTTGCTGTGTAATGGATTTCCAGCCACACCCGTGTTCTGAGCATTGTTTTTCTCTGGACCACATAATTAATCTTTTCCTTGCCTGTGTGATTGACAGCCTGTGTGGGCTGGGCCCAGACTTTCTTTATACGAGATGTCACTTTCACAGCAAGTTGTCGGTTATTGCACTGACTTTGCCAGCTTTCTTTGTACCTTTTGATTTTGACCTTGCTATTATCTCTGACCTTTGGCTTGCCTTGTGACTACTCTCTTGGATTTCGATTTGGTACCACTATTGCTTCTCTGGTTGTGACCCCTGGCTTGTTTACCATTCTTCTCTGTGGTTTGTCTTGTTCTGTGTCTCACTTTACTCAGTATAGGGCTTGTCTTCAAGTTGTCCTTTTACCGTTTAGGGTAAACTGAGGCAATAGGAAGGGACAGTGGCTGTGGTGAGATTAGGGCTCACTTGACTCTGTCCTTCCTCCCAGACCCCTGCAGTTGTGTGGGTATTGCTACGTCTGGCAAGACCCTAACAGAATAACCGGCCAATAACCTTCTGCCATTGCTTCTCCCAGGATCAGCATGGATCCTATTCAGGGCCTTGCGGCCAAGTTGGAAGGTTTGGCAGGCCTGGTAGCTGAGCTTGCTAAACAGGTACAGACCCTTACTGATGCTGCTGCAGAATCCCCAGTTGTTTCTGCCCCTTTTAGGGTTAAGATGCTACTCCCTGACCGTTTCTCGGGGGACCAAGAAAAATTTGAGACTTTCCGGGAGTCTTGTCGCCTGTATTTCTGGATTAATCCACATGCATCCCAGGCCCAAATGGTGGGAGTAGTTATATCCCTCCTACAGGGGGGTCCACAAGCTTGGGCCCTTAAACTCCCTCCTGGGGCTGTGGAGTGGATTGACTTTGAAAAATTTTTTTTGTTCCTGGGGTCTATCTGTGCTGAGCCAGACTTCATTGGTCTTGCGGAATCGCAACTTCTCTCGATGCAGCAAGGCAAACGCTCTGCCGAGAAATATTGCACAGAATTCCGCAAGTGCAGTGCGACTGCAGGTTGGTGTGAGTCAGCTCTTAAGGCTCACTTTAAACAAGGCCTGTTTGACCGTGTTAAGGAGGTCTGGGTTGCTCTCCCAGATCCTCCCACTCTTGAGCAGGCCATGACTTTGGCTGTCCGTATTGACCGTAGGATCCGGGAAAATGTTAAAGAGAGAATAGGGTCTGCTTCTTCCAAGTTTTCTGTCTCTCCCTCTTGCTCTCCTGAAAAATCTGTTATTTCTCCCATGACTCCTGGTGAGGAACCTATGCAACTTGGAGTTATGGACGCCAAGACGCGACAAGAGCATCGTCTCAGGAACAACCTCTGTCTGTACTGTGGTGCTTTCGTTCATTTCATCCGTGACTGCTCGATCAGACCTCGCAGACCAGCACAAAAGCTTCAGTGCCTGAGTGGTAATCAGAAGAATCACTCAGGCAACCAGGTATTTGCTGATATGATTGCTCTGCACACTTTAAATTGTGTTACTGAGGAGACTGCCTCGGCTGCTAAAAGTGGGAAACACCAGGTGAATAAAAAATGTTTGCCTGGCCCACCAGTGTCTGTGGTTGTGCAAAAAGATACTGAATTTAAGGCAGAGAAAATATTGAAGCCCTCTAAAACCAGTTTGTCTGGTGAGGGTCCGGTGGCCCCTCATAAAAGGGGGGGTACTGTTATGTCTCTGCCTGTTTGGGTCTCTGTGCCACCCTCTGCTCGCACGCTGTGGCGTAGGAGGCGTCCTCAGTTTGAGTCTTTGCTTAGGATTTTGGATGCTTAGTCGGAACGTGGTCCTAGTTCCCTTGCTGTGTAATGGATTTCCAGCCACATCCGTGTTCTGAGCATTGTTTCTCTCTGGACTGCATAGAGTTAATCTTTTCCTTGCCTGTGTGATTGACAGCCTGTGTGCCTATCAGGTCTGTGGCTGGGCTCAGACTTTCTATATACGGGATGTCACTTTCACAGCAAGTTGCCGGTTATTGCACTGACTTTGCCTGCTTTCTTTGTACCTTTTATTTTGACCTTGCTATTATCTTTGACCTTTGGCTTGCCTTGTGACTACTCTCTTGGATTTCGATTTGGTACCACTATTGCTTCTCTGGTTGTGACCCCTGGCTTGTTTACCATTCTTCTCTGTGGTTTGTCTTGTTCTGTGTCTCACTTTACTCAGTATAGGGCTTGTCTTCAAGTTGTCCTTTTACCGTTTAGGGTAAACTGAGGCAATAGGAAGGGACAGTGGCTGTGGTGAGATTAGGGCTCACTTGTCTCTGTCCTTCCTCCCAGACTCCTGCAGTAGTGTGAGGGTATTGCTACGTCTGGCAAGACCCTGACAGTAACATTGTATGTGCTTCATAGCTGACTGCTGACTTCTGACTCAGAATGTCAGAGATGAGAGTCAGAAATCATCTGAGTTTTTCAACCAGCCCACAGACTGCACAGTGTGAATGGGACCTGTTTAGTTGCATATGTTAAATGTTACAAATAATAAAGAAAGGGGAAAATAATAAGAATCAGGTATCAGTAGTCCGGTGTCAGAAGTCAGGTGTCAGAAGTCAGGTGTCAGAGTCAGGTGTCAGAAGTCAGGTGTCAGAAGTCAGGTGTCAAACAAATCATGTGTCAGAAGTCAGGTATCACAGTTGTAAACTGCCATTAATCTGATGTTTGATATTTGACTTGATATCTGAGGATATCCTAATATGGACACTGCAAGCATAAAGTCAACTTTGGTGCAACGAATAGCTTAAACTGCATGAAGGCTATTGCAAGTTAGAAAATATTTAATAACTCTTATTAGTTTTGGTGAACAAAAATTAGGATGTTTTGGAAGCATATTTGGACGCATTGTACTGTACCCTCCACAGCAGAATAAACCCTTCGGTGAGGACATATTTTGCATTCAACCACAGAAGTTATATTGCTGGTGATATAAAATATCTCTCATTGACTGTTTGATGCATCTCTTGCTCTCTTGAGCATTCATTATAGATAACCTATAGGGTGACAACTAGTAGCCTCCAAAATGTTATTGCAGTTTCCTAAATCACCCTGTTAGTGACATCATTAACCTTAAGCTTCAAATCCAGAAACAATCTCATTTTTTAAATTAAAACCCATAAATCATAAACTGATGTTATTATTAGGATATTG
Source organism: Leptodactylus fallax (assembly GCA_947044405.1). Lineage (NCBI taxonomy): Eukaryota > Metazoa > Chordata > Amphibia > Anura > Leptodactylidae > Leptodactylus > Leptodactylus fallax. The sequence goes on along the minus strand of CAMRHE010000192.1, from coordinate 831,696 downwards.
CATAAAGTGTGGTATAGACAACATATCATGACCGCAAACCATCAAGAAGTCATTTTTGTTGTACCTATAGCACACCAAACAATCACAATAACACCCATTCACAGGGCTAATATGCAACTGTGAAACACGGTCCATGTGTGTGCTGGATTTACCAGCCTGAACAGTAATATGGGAGTGGGACTCCTAGCTGTATAGTTATGTATGATGGTAGTAGTTCCTGTCTCCCAGTTACATACTGTTTTGTACTGATTATAGTATGGGACAGTATGTGTCGCTGGGAGGCAGGGACTCTTAGCATCATAGATAACTTTACTGCTAGGAGTCCCTCTCTCGGCATATGGTGCAGGCTGGTAAATCCAGGCAGTACATGGACTGAGTTTCACAACTGAAACTTGGTCATGTGAATGCGACCTTAGAGTTACAATCAGGAAAGATAAATTCCTCCTCCCAACATAAAAAAAATTTGCCATGGTGATAGAGAATTTAGAGGGCATTGGTGCACATTCTGTTGCAAATAAACTCCTGAATAAAAAATGCAACAGAACTCATTACCAATGCCAGAGAAAATAACAGATATATCATCATCAATATCACATTGAGCCAAATGGCATGTCACAGTGAGAAGATGTGCAAATTTATAGATGTACTACAAAGTGTTAAAGAGATCAAACTCAGGGACATAGCATAGCAAAGAGACCTTTACCCTCAGGATGTTTTGATTCAATATGCAATTTTTCAAAGGCTAACCAGCCTGAGATGTCAGTTTCCACTAATCCCATTTTACCAGAGGACATTAATGACTAAATATGTTATGCATGATTTATTGAGTAATATGGGATGTCCATCATAGGTCCTCTTTTTACTTCTGATATTATTTCGGTGCAATATCAAAACTGCATTTGCATCATAAGTATGAATTACTGTATATAGTGACTACTTACCATAGTTGTTCCATTAGGCTCCATTATTATCGGTGATCCTCATATATACACTTTTACACTTCTTGTTGACTTACCTGCTTACCTGCTTAGACTACCATCACTGTTTTGTATAGCTGAATTAGACAATTAGATATATGTCACTCATCATTAGGGATGCTAAACTGATCAACCAGGAAATGTAGCCTTATCATGCAATTCATGCAACAGCGTAATTAAAATGGAGCTACTTATAAAAATATGTTTATTGGGTGGATACTCAACATCAGCCCTTTTGTTATGGTTCCTTAGCAGATCAGATTATGTATTTTGTAAATTGCTGTGATGGAACTTCAGCTGTACCTGTACATTGAGTGTGTAACTCATAAAGTACCTGCTGTTTTTTTTCTGTATGTTTTTTTAAACTGCAGTTTTTACTGAAATTTTAATAAGTAACATAACAACAATATGGGAGGTGAAATCAAAATAAACAGAAAAAAAAACAGAATTATACATGACAAATCGTCCAATGACAACACAAAGAACACAGGCAGGAGGGGAAGGGTAGCGACAAGTTAAAGAGGGGAAGGGAAGAAGAAGGAAGAGGGAAAGAGGGGGAGGAGTCAGAGACCATGTAAAATGCAATACGTGTCCCAGGATGACCATACAGCAGAAAAGGCTTCCATTGTATGATTAAGAGAAGCCGTCAAATACTTCATACTACGGACATCTTTCACTTGAGCAATAAGCTCTGGACCAGTGGGAGGAGAATTCTTCCTCCAATGGAAAGCAATAAGGGTTTTTAGCGACAGTACATAAGTATAGAAACAATTTAGAGGTCTGCTTACCTAGGTTCCTGGGGGGAAGATTAAGCAAATAGGTAAAGGGATCCAGGGGAACACCTTGAATAAAAAGGGCATTAATAAGGGATCTAACCTCTGTCCAGAAGGGGCGTATCCCCAGACATTCCCAAAAAATGTGGTATAACGTACCCACCCCCGCCTGGCAGTGCCAACAAATGGAAGGAATGCCAGGATTAAGAGAATGGAGCAAGGCGGGGGTGTGGTAGCAATGCATAAGTAACTTATACTGGGTCTCGCGGAAAGTAATACAGGTAGAGGACTTAGCTGCATGAGACCAAATAATCTGCCATTGCCCGGGTGAGATCTGGCTATTCAGAGCCCCAGACCACTTAATCATATACTTATGGGAGATAGGGTCCGTTATAGAGGAAAGGAACCTGTAGATGCCCGATATCAGACCTGCCATGGAGATACCTGCTCGGCAAACCTGCTCGGCTTGTACAAGAAGGAAACCATAGAGGAACATGGAGAGGCCAGAGGAAAAAGTTTGGAGCAGGTGATCCAAATAGCTCGCGTGAAGCGGATGGGTCCTAGGAGAGGAGTGGAAGGAAGGGGAGAGGAACAGGACCACAAGAATGCATTAGGGTGGATCGGTGCTAGCCAAAGCTTCTCAATCTCAACCTATTTCGTGTAGGCCTGCGGAGCAGCCCAGAACGGGATACAACGCAAATGGGATGCCCAGTAATAATGCAAAACATGTGGGACCGCCAACCCCCCCCCCCCTTCCTCTGCCTGACAACATCACCGAGTGGGGAATACGATGGCGTTTACCATTCCAGATAAACTGGAAGATCGATTTTTGGAAGTCACGTAACTCTGAGCGAGGGACAGCGATTGGGAGCGTTTCAAAGAAGTAAAGAAGTTTTGGGAGGAGGGTCATTTTGACAGTGGTAACGCTACCAATGAGGGAAATATGGAGAGGGCGCCACTTGTCTAAAAGAGAACGTAATTCAGTAAACAGGTGAGCATAGTTAACTGAGTAAAGGGTGAAATAAGAAGGAGACAGTTGAATTCCCAAATAACGGAGGGAGCGCTCCCTCCATTGAAAATCAAAGTTAGACCGAAGCAGCTATAAGGTAGAGTCAGGGATGTTAATAAGTAATGCTTCAGTCTTGTTTTCAGCACTTGGAGAAGATTGGGGAGGGATGTGTTCAGATTAGTAAGGGTTAAAAGAACGTCGTCAGCAAACAAGCTAATATTAAAGTCCCTATCCGCTACCCCAGTAATGTCAGGGTTAGATCGAATCTGGGAGGCTAGGGGTTCAATACATAATGCAAATAGGAGTGGAGACAAAGGACATCCCTGACGCATCCCATTACGAATGGGGAACGGTGATGAGAGAGAGTTAGGGAGTTTTACCACAGCCGAGGGATGAGAGTACAGTGCCCCGATCACCGCGAGAAAGTCTCCAGAGAACCCAAATTTTTCAAGAGTGGCGGTCATAAATGACCAGTCAAGGCGGTCAAAGGCCTTCTCGGCATCAAAGCTCAAAAGGAGGGTGGGGGTGGCAGAGCGGTTAGCGACATCTATTAAATCCACAGTCCTTCTGGTGTTATCTCCCCCTTGACGACAAGGGACCAAACCCACCTGGTCCTTATGGATTAGAGACGGAAGCCAGACGCTAAGCCTGTTGGCCAAAACCTTAGTGAAAAGTTTTAAAGTACCTGCTGTTTGTTCTAAGACAACATACCCCCACTCTCCTTCCTCATGTTGACCATTGCTGTTTCCCCTCCAAAAAAATTGCACATATCATGATGCAAATGCATTATGATAGTCTAGTGATGTGGTTTGGATTGACATATGTGACCAACTAGAAGGGGAGGCTGTTTATTTATAAAAGTTCAGTGTTCCACTAGAAATCATTCTGTGAATTACAGTAAAAAATTCTAAACCCTGTATGCTAATATGCTGAAACACATAGCGTAAGTTGAGTACTATTCTGGGATAAGTGTGCACGCTACATTGAATCACTACTTAATAATTAGAGACTGCTAAATATAAGAGGATAGGCAAGTCCTGAGCTGTAGCTAAATCCTGTGGCAATAAATAAAATGGTCATTCTCTCTACAGATTAGGCAGATTTAATCCCATTATTTAATGAATAACTCTACATTATATATTAATCCAACTGTATATGACATATCAGTGGCTTTTTCATTCTGCAGAGTTTCTGACATTCATTGGTATGAAGTTGAATTTCAGTAAGATTGATAGAACTTCCAATTTTTTTGTCGCAATACTGTATAAATAAGCAGCAATATGTTTTTTGTTTTGTTTTTTTTAATAAGGGACAGAGTTTTTAATGAAAGTTATTCATGAGGAGATGGCTTTAGATTAATTCTTGTTTAATGTCCTGATAGTACATAGTGAATATATTAGTTGTAAGGGACATGACTTATTTATTTAGCATTCAATTAATTGTGTTTTCATAGTAAGTACCACGAATGCAGAGGTGTGACCAGGAGGGATGAACAAATTCCAGAGGTTATGGTTAGGGGTAAAGGTCTTTCTGTGATGAACAAGTAATCAAGTCTATGGAAGGTCTTGTGAATCAGACAAGAAAGTATAATTTCTATATCTCCAGACATCTCAGTGGTAGAGATGCGTGAACCTCTCAAGATTTGTTTTGTGTCGAGTTCAGGTGACTCGGGTACCAGATTCATTTTGGATACAAGAAGTTTGCTATAAACCACACCTTAAATTGGCTTAAAACATGGTGTATAACACTGTCAGGGCTCCCAGGAACCTATCTTTGAAATGTCTAGCTCTCTAAGGCAAACACAGCCGAAATTATGTCAAAGTGAAAGTCACATGTATGTTTATGGAGAAAAGGATGGAAAACAGTGGGTACAAACTCCAAGCTTAATGATACACTAGAACTGCCACTCACTTGTACATATTTTAACATTTAAAACTTTCCAAAATGTGCCCTTTATTTTGGAAAAGGTGGTTGCCCGTGGTTTTTTAGACACACATGGTGGTTATATTGCAAAAATGGTTCTGTAGAGAAATTAGCCCATTTTGATGACTTGTACTGTAAGTGTTATAGACTTATTATATGGGAGACAATTTTTTGGCCGTGTGACTAGTTGAAAAGTGATGAAGAATTGACTTTTCAACAAAAAAAAAAAATAGCCACCAAGAATTTGAAAAAAAATTGTGGCACACTCGCAGCATGCCTGTCACTTGAAGAGTAAGGTGAGAAAGAATTGATTTAATAAAAAAGCCATCAAAAATTGTCCCTTTTATAGGAGCAGATGTAACACCAATTTTAAAAGGAGAGGCCTATATGGCAATATCAAGCAGGGACAGTTTTCCTAGAGAAATAAGGGCAGCAAGGTAATCTCCAACGAGACTGTTTATGTGCCAATAGTTGGCAAAACTCACTGGACACTACTAAGTGGCAGACCAGCCAGATGACTGGGCACAGATTGCTGCATGCACATTCCTTTATGGATGATGACTAATATTGGAGTAGAAGAGGAGAAGCAGACAAAGATGATAATGAATGATAATGGTGATGACCATGTGCTAAGTGTGGATGTGGCCTGCCTACAAAGATAATCATGGAATATAATGGTTTTTCTCACTTGGTGCCACTGCCAATTCCATTTTGCCAAATGAGCTGGTGATGCCATTTCATATGAGTACGGAGAGACCTAGATCCTACACATGCACCTGCATGCCCATGACTAATTATTTGCTTGCAGATCTTGTACCTTGCAATCGATTTGTTTGGTAATGTACAAAAAAATCCCATATGGGAGATGCCAAAACTAGCAGCAGAGGAAATGTATATGCCAGTTCTACCACCACCTGAGCTTGCCTTAGACCTATCTAAGGCAGGTCTTTTGGAATTTGTACTATTGCAGCTGCCACCACCCTCTTCCTCTGATGTCATCCTGTCACCCCGACCAGTTGCCATGTCTTATCTGTAATAGAATCATCATTGGATTCAGTAATATCACCTTCCCCACTTTTTTGTGAATCATGGCAATGGGGTTCCTCTATGCCCTCACAATCCCTAACAGATTTCCCCTTAGCGTCCCTACCAGCATGACCACCAGTAGCACCCCCCTCCTGCCGCTACTACCTCCACCAACACTCATGACTTCCAACTCTATTTCTTCTACATCCAGTAAACACTGGCTGTTCTTATCCAACTTATGAAGAAGAGGAAGTCTTGGGCTATGAGGAATATCTTTCTCAGCAGATGCCACATGACTACTAGAGAATAGGATCTTTGCAAGTGAAGGAGACATGGTTAACAGTACAGAAAGACAGCATGGTATATTACATGTTGAGCAGGAACACACACAGCACTGGCTCAATATTTGTGGCTCCCTGCATTCAAAAATGCATTTATTCTTAGGAAGTACGACAACACCGCAGCTACTGTCAGGGCTGTCAAGAGCAGAAGTAGTCTTGATGTTGTCACCCACAATGTTATTAGTACTTGCACAAATGTTTCTTCCTCCCCCTCCATTTGTTTGTCCCCTGTCCTATTTTTTTCCAGTCATTTTCTGCACACTGCTTATTTCTAATAGTGACTGGGAGAAATTCTGACAATGTATGTTTTTTTTTGTTTTTTGTTTTTTTTTTTTACAAAAAGCTATTTCAAGAAAAATAGCAAAGCTCTAAACGGATGACCTGGTCGCTGAGAATTATATTACAACTGAGCCAGTGAGCTTGCTTTTTCTTTTGTTTTTTTGTTTTTTTAGCCATTTCAATGGTGGCAGTTTGTATATATATTGGATTACCCCCCAAAAATTGTAGGCTGCAAGACTGTTTATTGGTTTAGCAAAAACCCTTAAACAATTTTTTTTTCAGATAAGCACAGGCAGAATCAGTGTTTTGCTGTTAGAACAGCAGTTTGTATGTATTTCATGAAAAAATGTTAAACTTCTGCCCCCAAAAAAACTTTAGAAAAGATTTTTCACTAACAAGACTGAATTTGTCAGTAAACATTATGCTAAACAGTCTGTGGACAGATCAAACTACTCAATTGCAAAACAGACTTAGACAAAAAGTAGATTACACTGATCTAAAGCCAAATTGGTTCAGACATGAAAACAGTTGATCTTAACTAATTTTGGGGTGCTGAGATTGAAAATGATGCTCATTACTTTAATACAATACTGGAAAGAGTTTGCATCATCAGTATTGCATCATCTACTAGAATTGCATCATCTCAGAATGACCAATAGAAAGATGCCAATAAACGCCAGGTGATGCAAACCTAATTAAACTTGCATCACACAACTTTATATATTGTCTCTCTATCAGCCATCCAGCAATTGTTACAGTTCGGCTTACATCTTTCAGTCTATATACGTTCAGCGATGTCTCGGACTTGCATTAATAAAGCATATAATTTCTGCTATATATGTGGCGAAGTGACTTTTCTGTCACAAAAGCGAAGTTTGACTCCCATGGTAAGGAAAGCCTACCACCTGTATCTCGGCTGCAAAATAGAAGATCAGGACAAGAGTTGAGCTCCACACACATGCTGTAATAGATGGTCACCAAACCTCTCACAGTGGTTGAACGGGAAAAGACAATCTATACCTTTTGTGGTGCCAATGGTCTGGAGAGAGTCAACTGACCATACTGCCAATTGCTACTTCTGCATGGTGCCTCCAATTGGGAAAGGAATTTCGAATAAAAAGAAGTGGACTTTACAGTATCCAAATATTCCATCTGGGATATGCCCAGTAGCTCATTCAGAAGAATTGGCAGTTGCAAAAGCACCAGAAACAATCTCAATCGGTTTCACTGTGGAAGAAAAAGAGGAAGCATGTGGTCATGAACCATCTACCTCGCACGATCAAGATTTTCTTTCATCAATTTCCATCGAACCATACCTTATATCGCAAAGTGAACTTGATCGATCTTGCTAGAGATCTAGATCTGCCCAAGAGTAAGGCAGAGCTCTTAGGTTCCAGACTTCAACAGTGAAATCTGCTAACAGATGATGTTCGGATTTCTTTGTTCCAGGACCGTCAAATGCATCTTGTCCAATTCTTCTTCAAGGAGGGTGATCTTGTTGCATGCAATAACCTCTGCAGTTTTAGGGAAGCTCTCAACATCAGCTATAACCCAGATGAGTGGAGGCTATTTATTGATTCATCCAAGCTGAGTCTTAAAGCTGTCTTACTGCACAATGGCAATGCACTACCATCTATACAATTTACATAACAGTAAAACGAGAATTCTTCGATATCATAGAAACTAGAGCCTATTGACAGTTTTCCTTGTGATATTTGAATTCAGCACATGAAAATCATTAAGAAATGGCTCATTTTATTTCTGAACCCAACAGCTTTTAAAAATTTGTAGACTTGTGTTATTGGCAACAAAATGGTTAACTATTCTTTGTCTGTATTACTGCAGCAGTCTGGCTTGCAAAGCAAAGATATTATCCCTCACTCCTATCTATGATTTCTATCACTAACTTTCCTGAAATATATTAAATTTGACTAAAGGTTTGTTCAGATTTCCCTAGTCCCAAGATTGTTTAGCTCTATTGCAAGCTTTGCAGCACTCAATTCTCTACAATTCTTCTACCATCACTGAAATGCCTTGTGTCCTAGCCCACAGCACCTTATATACTTTACATGACATCAGCACTATAAGGTGTCCATCTACCATTGGCTATTGGTTGAAAGGCTGTCAAGTGGCACTAGAACATCAAAGTGACTCAATACGTGTGGCGGTGGCCATTTTAGTTAGTCTGAGACAAATCAACATTTTTTTAGTTTCATTAACAACCAAACAATTTGGAATATTCAGATCAAACCTGGTTTGTGACAAATCGGCTCGCCCATCTCTAGTTAGAGCATTTCACAATTAGAATCTGCATCTGTGAAAAAACTGAAGGTACAAAGTAAAAAGTGCAAAAGAATTTTACAAAGCTGCTTATTCTGCAAGTATTACTGCAAGTAGCTGCATGTTCAATTTTTAAAATAAAGAAAACTAAGCTAAACACTGACACCTTTTAAACTGTTGAGAAAACTGACTATAAAGCTGAGGCCCTACGTTGCAGAAACGTATCTTTTTCTGTTACAGATTTTGCTGCGGTTTTATGAGCCAAAGCCAGGAGTGGATTGAGCAGTAGGTAGAAGTATAAGCACTTCCTATATACTTCCTATTCCTATTATAGCCATTCTTGGCTTTGGCTAAAAAAAACTGCAGCAAAATCTGCAACAATAAAGCTGCATTTCCACAATGGAAAACCTCGGTCTTATTGTATTTATTGCTAATATGGGTTTAAAATTATATTTGTCTTATACTTACATAATTTCATTATCAAATAGTGTAATCCCATCATCTTCAAGGAGACATTTAATTGCTGTTTGTCAAAATGCCAACTATAATTAGTTACAGATATCGAAAATGTTATCCTGCTCTTTATAATCAGTAAAACATGACTCAGGAGAAGAGGCAATTTGAATATTTACTTATTTTTCATTACTTGTATTGAAGAACATGACATTTTCTGCACATTAAGTAAACTCATGAATAATGTTCCACCAAGGAATTCTCTTAGCTGGTTTTAGAGAATTTTTACTTTATATCATAAGTCAAGATAAAAAATGAATAATTCTGCAATGCCAAAATTTTTAATGAGATATTTCTTACAGGGTTAGCAGAACTGAGAATTTGACATCTAAACAGTTCTGTATCTCGATGTTTTACACTGAATTACTTAAAGATAAAAAAAAAATGTGGGTCCTTAACGGATATCTCCTGCTTTAGTCTCAATTTATAATAAACTGTTGCTTGTTGCTACTACTTAAGTAGATAAGATATGCAGTGCAAAATGTTGCGGCTTGAATTCACATTAAATTATTTACAGTACAGTTTAAAAAGGAGAAGTAAATAAGTTCTATACCTTACAAGAAGATATCACATGATGATTCTAGGATATAGTATATTAAGTGCATTGTCATTACATATTGTCATGTCACAGCTCAGAAAACCTTCTCATAAATTATTCTTCTATAATATATATGTCTTTAAAATAAAGGAGGCCTTTGCCTAGATTAGCGCATAGCCCGTAGAATGTCATTTGAGACAATATCAATTCTGATCAGATAATTATATACAGATGTGTCCTTTTTCACCTTACACTTGGCTAAACATGTCCTGACATGTAATATAATCTACAAAACATAGCAGGAACACCACAAACAGTGAAATATATCTCATCTTTATTAGTCATATAATACTGAAGCAAAAAAACACAAATATAAACATGATGGTAACACAAAACACACAGGAAGGAATTGTATCCACTGACAGTATAGTACAGTTTGTCTATCAAGTGAAATTCTACTTGAAGTGCCACGCAGACAGTTACCAGTAGCAAACATATAGCAAGATATATGTAGTATATTGTAACACTAGATAATGATGGACGTTTCATCCCTGTATCGGAGGTACTTGAGATGCTTTAAAAAAAAAAAAAAAAAAAAAAGTTTTTTTTTAAATAGTAGCCTGTCAAGGATTTTGCTAGCATTTTGCAACATGAAAAATTGTAACTCGTAACTAAATTTCAGCAAATGTAAGGCTCGGCACGTGTGTATGTGTGTGTGCAGATAGATAGATAGATAGATAGATAGATAGATAGATAGATAGATAGATAGATAGATATATGAATATGATATGCACATACAACACATTTAGTAGAAATAAAATAAAATTTGTCCATCTATAGCAAACTAAACAACACATTTAATATATGATAAAAAAGAAAAAATGGCAAACATGAGGCTACTATAAAACTCACAAAAATGCAATTAATAAACTTTATTTTGAAGAAACGTTAACTAATTATTATATGTGTCAAGTTTAAACACCAAACAGTTCCTTGTCCTACATCATAATACACACAGACAAATAAATAACATATAAATAGCCTAAAAAGGTGAGAATAACAAAGCAGGACATACTGTAGGTTAAACTAATACAAATAATAAAAAATATCACATAAAACTTATCAAAATACATATACAGGATTACTAAACATACAAACATTGATGAATATATTAAAGGAAACTATTATGCCACAATGATGTTAAAACAGATCTGATAGAAAAGGTTTTTAGTTAAATGTGACCAGTGAGGGACCAAACAAAAACAAACCTGGAGGTAGGTAGTCATTGTGAATAACAAACAAAATGCACTTCTATAGAACCTTTAATGAGTACAGCTAGAAGAGCTGTGATGTTCAGAAATGAGTGAAGGAGCACATCAGGATACAAAGTATGTAGATGTAATATAAGTAAATCTAAAAGATATTTTAGAATGCACAAAACTTTTATTTTCCATAGTACGCATTCATAAGGTAAAAAGTTAAATGCACTGTACATCCAGAAATGTTCATGTTAAATATCTATCTAATTATAAATATAATCTTTCTCTACCACAGACAAGAAAGTTAGGATGTGGCTTACACTAATAAACTCATTTTGTATTCAAAAGCATGGTTATATAATTCTGTTGCATAACACATTTCTATGCTTGTCACATCATTAATAAAAGACAACATTAAAAATGCAATTTTGAATTTATGAGGCTTTAGCAGCAACTTGTGAAGTTTTCTTATTCCAGGGTCTTTAAAGAGAACATCAAATGTACTGTACATATATAAACATCTATGACATGTATTTCAGGGAGAAAAAAAATCTCTCTTGAAGCTAAAGTTTGTTCATAATGCTCTGTAAATCTTCATCATGGCTTTATGGATTTTGGCAATATAATAACAGATTGAATTTTATGAGAGTTTGGATATAATCCATGACAACTGTTAAATATCATCAGGAACCAAAATCAAATTAAAATGTCAGGCAGATTTAGAAAGTATTGAGAAACTTTAAAATTGCTTTTCAAAGATGCCGTTAGTCAAATATTTACGGCAATGCATCAGAAGTAGCATGGCTAATGAAAGCTGGTTGAACATCTTCTTCCCACGTTCATTGTGCCTCAAGGCGACACATGATGCAAAAGGGGAAATCATTTTTAATACATTGTGGGACAAGATTGCTCTTCTACATCAGGGATAAAACTAGAATACAATAGTTACAAATGTTTTAGTTGTTTTAGCTTACAATTCAGTTTTCCAATGCTTTTATATCACATTATTCATTGATTTTTTTAACATTTTATTATACAAGAAGAGCACAACAAGTACACTTAAAATACTCTGAACAGAAAGAAAACATAGTCATCAACAATGGTTTGCAAGGCCCTAGTGTTACCCAGTGCCAGGTGTATGCACAACTCAGCATTATGGGAAACAGAACAGCAAGAGCATTGCCACATTGTTACTTACTCTCCACAAATCTAGGAGCTCGACCTCTTGAAGTAGTTTACTGAATGGAGTGGAATCTCCTCTCATTGCATCTTGTCCTCTTGTTAATTTTTCCAAGGAAATGTGCATTATATTATTATACTACCCCAGTAAAAATCATGGTGCTTATGGGGCATGTCTAGTACACTAAATCACCCTTTTTAGTATCTCCCAAGAAAACAGAGTGTATGGTGCAGTTTACCATAGAGGCAGGAATAGTCAAAAGCTTTCATAAGGGATATTACAGTGGAAAAGGACACTGACCCCCAAAGTATAGGCTGTATGCATGAAGTGGAACCGCTGGCCTAGCCAGAACCTGTTCATGAAATGTACACTATCTGGGGTTATATATGTTTACTGGGGGTGTAGAATCAGTGGCTGTAATGGATTGACAAAATCCATAACCACCCTACATTTATTAGGGACTCCCAGGCCTGGCACATTCCATGTTACAATATTAACACAGTTTGCTATGAGGTTGTGCATTCCAGAGGCAGTCAGGAGATTTTCCTGCTGCTTGCCTCAGTCTCCACTTCAAGCCTAAGAATATATCTCCCTCCCAGGGGTATGGATGCAGACCCCAAAATGGAAAACATATCTAACCTTCCATTACTTCTAAACACCATATCCCAAATAGAATAACAAAATAGATTGGCTCTATTCAAATTTCCCTGTCACAGCATAGCGACCAGTGTTGTAATATCTAGGAACCTGAATGAACCCTGTCTGTTAACAATGCGGGATCAGGATGGTATGCGTCAGCACCAAATTGGAACTAGGTAGTCTAAAATTACACTATCTACTGTCAATAAAAACAATAAAAGGGTAGTAGGTAAGGGCCTTAAACACAATGACATTTCTACATTTAGCAAGTGGAAAATGCCCAAAGATAACCACTAGAGACATGTAAGCAGTGGAAGACACAATGCAGCATAATGAACAATTAAATACCCTGTTTCCCCCGAAAATAAGACAGCGTCTTATATTAATTTTTGCTCCCAAAGATGTGCTGTGTCTTATTTTCAGGGGATGTCTTATTTTTTTTTCAATGAAGAAGTATTCACATTTATTGCTGAACAAAAAAATGAACATTTATTATATACGGTACTGTACGGTAATGTAGTTGTCATCACAAACCAGCATAACCAGACAAACTGTGAATCCTATCAAGAATTTCTTACTACCGTACCATTATTTCCATGTACAACAATTAACAGTATGGTACATTTACCAATATTTACGGTACGAATAGAAAGTAAAATTTATTCAATGACAGTTATGTCATCATCTTCTAGGACATCATCATAACAATCCAAACCATTAATTTCCCTGCACACAGTATCATGCCCCATAGTGGCCCCTGCACACAGTATCATGCCCCATAGTGGCCCCTGCACACAGTATCATGTCCCATAGTGGCCTCTGCACACAGTATCATATCCCATAGTGGCCCCTGCACACAGTATCATATCCCATAGTGGCCCCTGCACACAGTATCATGCCCCATAGTGGCCCCTGCACACAGTATCATTCGCCATAGTGGCCCCTGCACACAGTATCATTCCCCATAGTGGCCCCTGCACACAGTATCATTCCCCATAGTGGCCCCTGCACACAGTAGTTTGCCCCATAGTGGACCACCCATGAACAATTATTATACTGTGGGGTCTTTTCAGACCCCAGAGTATAATGATCGGAGACCCAGGGGAGGATAGAAACATAAAAAAACAACGTTGCTTACCTGTTCCTCGCTCCGGTGCATGCCCGTGCGCTACTCCGGCCTTCTTCACTGTTAGACCAGGCCGCGTCACATGATCCGGCCGGCGTCGCGACGCAAAATGACGTCCGCTGACGTCTGCGACGTCACCAAACAGGCCCGAAGCCTGGAGAAGCGTAGGACAGGTAAGCACATAGTTTTTTATGTTCGCTCACCTCCCCTGGGCCGCCGATTATTATACTCCGGGGTCTGAAAAGACCCCGGAGTATAATGATAGCAGAGATTGTGGGGTTCTCCCGCGGCCTCACATATCGTATATACCGTATGTTCTGTTCGGGAACATACGCCTTACTTTCGGGGGATGCCTTATATTAGGCAATTCTCCGAAACCTCTCCTATGCCTTACTTTCGGGGGTGTCTTATTTTCGGGGAAACACGGTAGTTACATATACTGTATGTCTACTAGAGGGGAATGGAGGATAATAGACTGATATACAGTACAGACCAAAAGTTTGGACACACTTTCTCATTCCAAGAGTTGACTATAAAAATTGTAGATTCACACTGAAGGCATCAAAACTATCAATTAACACATGTGGAATTATATACTTAACAAAAAAGTGTGAAACAACTGAAAATATGTCTTATATTCTAGGTTCTTCAAAGTAGCCACCTTTTGCTTTGATTACTGCTTTGCACACTCTTGGCATTCTCTTGATGAGCTTCAAGAGGTAGTCACCTGAAATGGTTTTCACTTCACAGGTGTGAGTGTCAGGTTTAATAAGTGGGATTTCTTGCCTTATAAATGGGGTTGGGACCATCAGTTGTGTTGTTCAGAAGTCAGGTGGATAGACAGCTGATAGTCCTACTGAATGGAGTTTTAGAATTTGTATTATGGCAAGAAAGAAGCAGCTAAGTAAAGAAAAACGAGTGGCCATCATTACTTTAAGAAATGAAGGTCAGTCAGTCCGAAAAATTGGGAAAACTTTGAAAGTGTCCCCAAGTGCAGTGGCCAAAACCATCAAGCGCTACAAAGAAACTGGCTCACATGAGGACCGCCCCAGGAAAGGAAGACCAAGAGTTACCTCTGCTGCGGAGGATAAGTTCATCCGAGTCACCAGCCTCAGAAATCGCAGGTTAACAGCAGCTCAGATAGGGACCAGGTCAATGCCACACAGAGTTCTAGCAGAAGACACATCTCTACAACAACTGTTAAGAGGAGACTGTGTGCAGCAGGCCTTCATAGTAAAATAGCTGCTAGGAAACCACTGCTAAGGACAGGCAACAAGCAGAAGAGACTTGTTTGGGCTAAAGAACACAAGGAATGGACATTAGACCTGTGGAAATCTGTGCTTTGGTCTGATGAGTCCGAATTTGAGATCTTTGGTTCCAACCACCGTGTCTTTGTGCGACGCAGAAAAGGTGAACGAATGGACTCTACATGCCTGGTTCCCACCGTGAAGCATGGAGGAGGAGGTGTGATGGTGTGGGGGTGCTTTGCTGGTGACACTGTTGGGGATTTATTCAAAATTGAAGGAATACTGAACCAGCATGGTTACCACAGCATCTTGCAGTGGCATGCTATTCCATCCGGTTTGCGTTTAGTTGGACCATCATTTATTTTTCAACAGGACAATGACCCCAAACACACCTCCAGACTGTGTAAGGGCTATTTGACCAAGAAGGAGAGTGATGGGGTGCTACGCCAGATGACCTGGCCTCCACAGTCACCAGACCTGAACCCAATCGAGATGGTTTGGGGTGACCTGGACCACAGAGTGAAGGCAAAAGGGCCAACAATTGCTAAGCATCTCTGGGAACGCCTTCAAGACTGTTGGAAGACCATTTCAGGTGACTACCTCTTGAAGCTCATCAAGAGAATGCCAAGAGTGTGCAAAGCAGTAATCAAAGCAAAATGTGGCTACTTTGAAGAACCTAGAATATAAGACATATTTTCAGTTGTTTCACACTTTTTTGTTAAGTATATAATTTCACATGTGTTAATTCATAGTTTTGATGCCATCAGTGTGAATCTACAATTTTTATAGTCATGAAAATACAGAAAACTCTTGGAATGAGAAGGTGTGTCCAAACTTTTGGTCTGTACTGTATATATATCACAAAGACTATTACTTCAGACCTAAAGCAAAAAAAAGTGTGTATGCGTGTTTGGGGGTGGGGGGTTAATAAGGTTAATAGGGACAATGTAAAATTACATAAAAGAAAAGAGAAACACATCATTAAAACCAATTTATATGGATCCTAACAGAAAACCATGAAAAGTGTAATAAAAAGGACCAGTTCTGATTAAATAGGAAATTGGCATCATATGTTCCATGATGCAAAGCAATCAGTGTGTAGATCAACTTACCTAGTCCTTCTTGAAGTTAGAAAAATCCTCCTGGTTGGCACCCAGATGCAAATCCAATTGTAGAAATGGAGGACTTTAGGAATAAAATCCAATAGTTTGATTGAGAACACAGAAAACTTAAAATCCAAGTTTCCTGCATGTAGCCATCATGATGCAGTTATAATGGACAATGTGCAGAATTTAAAAAATAGACAGATATTAGATTATTTCCACAATTTAGCAATATAGGACTTAAGTGTCCTAAGTAAGTATGCTACAATAGTAAGGTCAAGATGTGGTAAATTCTCCAAATCTATGAAAAATAAAGCTACATGTGGATTCTAGGAAATATCATATCCTAGAATCAGTTTAGTTATTTCATACTGTACATATGGACCCAAAATGGCAGAATGAGAGGGCAAAACCACTGCACATGCATCAAAATTCCCACTGAGTTGTGACATCTTTGACTCCAACATATGGTAGTGGAACCATGGAATATAGGGAATATAGGCATAAGATACCAGTGGTACAGGAGTTTCCTTGATGATTATAAGTGAACAATTGGAGGTTTGTCTGCTATCCCCATTTGATTTTAACCATTGATCATTAGTAAAAGCTTGCAATACATTTCTTTCCCACTTCACTTTAAAGTAAGAAGAGATGAATAGCGATAGGAAGACAGTGGTAAAAAGACCCTGTTGATATCCTTGGTTACTAGTTAGTGATTTGAAAGTAGAACACATACGTGGATTTAGGAGCGGTAGGATGTGAGATATGAGGTGGCAAAGTTGTAAATACTTACAAAAATCTTTAGCAGAAATACCAAACCTCCCCTGTATACAGGAGAATGGAAACAACACTGTTTCGAACATAATGCCTTAATGTCTCCTAGTACCTGGATGCCTTTGTTAATCCAATCACTATAGTCAGAATCTGGGATGTATAATTGGACACCTGCCATGGCTAAATCTAAAAACCAAGATGACAGTATATTGAACTGAGGAGCAATTTTAGTCCAATTCATGAGTCCAATTAATCATAAGCGAAAGGGAATTAGGTAAGTTGATGCCAAAGTGTTAATGGCATTAGGTTATGCTCTCACACTAGGCTTCATGTCCACCCAATATCTAGAAGAGACATATAACTTCCAGGATTTTAGTTGCTCTAAAAGAGAAGTGTAATAATAATGTAGAACAAATGGGCAACCCAAGAATCCTCAGAGTACAGGTATATATAGAATATACTCAGAGACTCTAGCCATTTGGCTTTTCCATTTGTGAAAGATCCTCAGTGCGCCAACACTGCTGTGGCCCCACCTGAGTCTTCTTTCATATAAAAACCACACTCACCGCCAGTGAATGTCGGGTTCACCAGATAAATACAAGACAAGCTTTCTAAATTTTATATATTTATTAACCCCTAAATGGGTCGATGTTAACATCTAACACATACAGTTCAGAACAGATATGCAGATATATGCAAGCATTAAAAGTTACTAGTTACAAGATACAGTACAAATAAAATAAAAGGGATAAAGGTGAAATAATTACTTTACCACACATCTCCTGGATGTGGCTCTATAGTCCAACACTCACACATAGCATGTGGAGTCCACCAGTGGAGGCTTCTTGGCATGTGGCATTAACTCCTAGCATGTGGCATTAATACAATAATCCAGCCTGCATGCTCTCATCACAGTCTCTCAGCATTAGTCCAGTAGTCTCATAAAAATCTCCTCATGGTGTTTTCTTGTAGTCCCAACACAAAATCTCCATAGCATAATCTCTTCATGGTCTGTCTGTAACAACTCTGTAGTCTGTGATGGTCTCCGCCCAATCTCCATAGCATAATCTCTTTCCACAGACCTCTTACCTCATCTTTTATACCCTTTATGCCACCTCCCAGAATGAGGTCATCGGCGGCAGTAAGTCTGATGGATTAATCCACTCAAGTCCAGATTCTTTGTATATGGCTGATCCAAGTGAAAGGATACAATGTTATCAGCCATATCTGATCAACCAGTGCAGACTGGACAATGCATGTTTCTTTGATCACTCAGGACTGTATAAGAATACAATGGAGCCCTGCTGTGATGGATACAAAGCCCTATTGTTACAAGGTTACCCTACTGATAACATACAACTAGGCTTATAGCTGCGCACATTATGAATAAATGCAGGTAGGAAGGGAGATCCTATACCCAGAGATCAAAATACAGCTCTGAATTATAGCCATATTTAAGCAGAATCATCACACCATTCAAAATCTATAATTAGTGCCTGAAAAAGGGAGTAGATTGAGGGATAAGTACTGGAAGTTTAAGAATTTAATAAAGGTATTTTAGATGTATGACCACTACAGCTATTCACTCAACCAATGCATCATATGAAAGAAGAAAATCTGGAAATTAATAGAAGTCAGTTGGGACAGAATCTAAATAAATCTGAAGTCTAAGTAAGGGAATGCATTATCCACCAATTTGTTGGATAATCTGTGCTGATGCTGAGGAGACACACATATTTAAAATCAAGAATTTGGTAGCATCCAATTAACCTATATGATGGTGTACAGGACCAATTTGAATACCTGAAACCCTGGGGGACATGTGAAGAAGCTGGTCAAAGGGTTCCATCATCAGAACATCATAGGGGAAAGGGTTTCAATAGGAGCCCAAATTGTTCACCTGAATGCCTGAAGGTCTAGCATATAACGCCATTATAGATAAAAAAAACGGCCTCGGTAAAGTCAAAATGATAAAGCACCTAGTGACCCATCTCAGAAATGATGTCAATAAAGCGACAAGTGCTCTCTAGCATTTTTTTATTATTATTATTTATTAGGAGCTTAAAACACAAAAAATACAACAAAGTACAATAGTACCCAACATGATCTGACAGGAACATTTCCAACTATACAAAATAATAACCCTGTACATTGAATGCAAAAAAGTATCATTCCATTTTTTAAACCTTCATATAGTACAATGAATTAACCACACATAAACAGAAAAGACAATCAACACAATAAAGGGGGTAAGAGGAGAAGCGGTAGGAAACCACGCTTCACACATAGAAAAGGAGCATGGGACACTAAACAGGCATAAATATGTGGGTCCCTTGGGTGGAACAGATCAGTATCAATAAAGGTCAATTGCTCTGTGATTCTGTAAGTGTCCCAGGGGAACCAGACCACAGTAAACATCTTGACCCAGTTGTTCAGTAGAGTTGTAAGTTGTTCCTTGTATCTGTAACTCTAAAATTTAGCTCAGTTAGTGGTGAAGCATTTCTCCATTAACCGGCAATCTGGCATCTGGATACTGAGGTAATATAGAGTTAGCATGACAGTTTTGCATCCCAGCGGGAGGGGGGGTGGGGGGCATTCAGAAAGTAGAACAAGGGGTGTTGCATTTTCCACATCTATTAGATATATTTGGGTCAAAGTTGTGCAAAAAGGCTGGGGTACTATAAAAAAAAAAAAACTTATACATCTTTTACTTGTTCATAAATCATTTCAATATGACAGAGGCTACAGGTAGAAAAAAAGGAGTATAGGCTATCTGGCACCTAGTTAGCATGATTTAAATTTAGGCATAAGCAATAGGTAAATGTCAGTGGAAACAGATGATATCTACATAACTAACAAACATACAGCGGCTTGCAAAAGTATTCATACCCCTTGAACTTTTTCACATTTTGGCACCTTACAATAACAAACTTAAATGGATTTTATTGATGTTTTAAGTGATAGACCAACACAAAGTAGCGGATAATTATGAAGTGGTATGAAAATGATACATGCTTTTCAAAATTTTAATCAAGTATAAATATGAAAAGTGTGACATGCAAAAGTATTCAACCCCCTGTCCTCTGATACCCCTAAATAAAATCCAATGCAATCAATTCAGAAGTCTCTTAATTAGTTAATAGAGTCCAGCTGTGTGTAAGTTAGTGTAAGTTAATACACCTGTTCTATGAAGGCCTTAGTAGTTTGTTAGAGAACACTAGTGAACAAACAGTATCATGAAGACCAAGGAACTCACCAGACAGGTCAGAGATAAAGTTGTGGAGAAGTTTAAAGCAGGGTTAGGTTATAAAAACATATCCCGAGCTTTGAGCATCTTTGATTTTCTAGCAGGGAATCAGTTTTTTTGCTAGATCCACAAAAATGGATATATTGATCCATTTTGACTCACTTTGGTGGGATTTTTTTGTCAAGTAAAAAATATGCATTTTTTTCTACTGGATAAAATAGAGCAAATGCATGCAAACTGAGGCAAATGGATTTTTTGCTACATCTAGAAGAAAAGCCAAATTCCCTACTTGAAACAAGAAACATATGAAAGTAGCCTTAGATTTGGCCACAAGTTGAAAAGAAACTGTGTATTTGTTGCAGATTTTGTTGTGTTTTTTTAGCTAATTCCAGCAGTGGATTTAGCACAAGTTAAAGTGCTTCTCTTATATTTCCCATTCCTTTGAAAGCTACTGTTAACATTATGTTAAAAAAGTGCAAAATCTGCAACAACAAAATGCAGCTTTTCTGCAAAGTGTAGCCTTGGCATTAATTAGTTTTCCAGGATTTGAACATTGACATCCTATATTTAGGATAGCGTTATGTTACAGTTCTAGGAGAAAATATTAGAAAATAGCAGGATGTGGCTGATAACAGAGAGCAGTAGAACTAGCTATTTAAATCTTATACTATACAGTGCTGAACGAGAGGCCCATACACCCAAAAGCTTTCACCAGTTACAGCCGCAACGGCCAGATGGACTTTTCTGAATTTGGGGTCCAGGTTATGACCACCAGAAACCATATAAGAAATAAATACTCCACTAACTGAATCCAAAACCAGAACACACAATTAACTTACAGGGCAGATCTGAAGCAGGAGAATAAATGTCCAGGCAAATGGTCAGTACCAAGAAGTCACGTCACAGGCAGAATTAGGAGACAAAAAAATAACCAGAAACAAGCCAAGAGTCTGAATAAAGTAATCCAATACACAGGATCAGGGTTCAAAGCCAAACTATAGTACCTGCTCAAACTATATGCCTCCTCAGCTGCTAATTGTACAAGCCCAGGGAACTTCTGATACTGCAGTAGTTTCTCATGTCAGCACAGTAACCTTAACCCCTTAAGCCACATCAATTTTATGTTTTTGCATTTCATCTTCTTCCTCTTCACTTTCTAAAAGCTATAACTCAGATGAGGGCTTATTTGTTCCAAGACAAATTGCACTTTATATTTGTTCCATTTAATTTTCCATACACTGTACTGGGAAACTGTAAAAAAAATTCAGAGTGGAGCGTAATTGGAAAAAAAAACACAATTACACAATTTTCTTACAGAATTAACTTTTTCGTCATTCACCATGCAGTAAAAATGACACATTGCCTATATTCTGTGGGTTAGTATGATCACAGTGATACCAAATTTATATTGTTTTTGATATGAAGTAACACCTTTACAGAAATTCAAAGCTTAGAAAAATTTAAAAATTTCTTTCTCTCACCATATTGTGACACCCGGAACTTTTTTATATTTCCATGGATGTTGTTCTGTATGGGCTCTTTTTTAGAGGGGCAAGTTGTATTTTTTATTAATAACATTTTGTAAATTGCATGATGCTTTGATTGCTATTTATTAATCTTTTTTGTAGAGAGGGAAAAGGACGAAAAAATGTCAGTTTGCGTGTTTTGATTTTTTTCCCGCTACTCTGTTCACTCTATGGGATAAATATCATTATATATTTTATAGTTCAGACATTTTCAGACATGGGTGATACCTAATTTGTTTATGTTAATTGTTGTTTGTTTATTTTTATGTGTAGTCTAAGGAAAAGGAGCTGATTTAAACTTTTATTTATTTTTTTATACTTTTAGAAACTTTTATATATTTATCTTTTATTTTTAAACCCCCCTAAGAGTACTTGAACCCTACGGGGTCTGATTGCCAATGCAGTATATTGTAAATTTCATTCATTTCTATTACATGCTGCCTATGGTAGCATGTAATACAGTCTTAGCAATGATAAGCCTTGGAGCCTTCAATAGACTCCCAGTTTTCATGACAACCGACTGCTGCCCACCGATGATGTTCCAGTGCTTCAGCAATTAAGTCCAATATGGTGTCGGCCATGCGTTGTTACTATTTAGCATCCTCAGTCGCAATTGACCGAGGCATCTAAAGGGTTAACACGTGCAATTGTTGCAGGCAGCTGAACCCTCTCCATTCCCGATGGGTACCGGCTGTATTATACAGCATGCACCCACTGGGTATGGAGGGGCTGAGCAGCTGAACCCTCTCTATACTTCCTTAGCAACACCATGATGTACATGTATGTCATATGTTGCTAAGGTGTTAAAGGAATAGCAGATTAATTGAGATTCATGACAGGTAGGCCATCAATAACAGATGTGTGGAGGTCCAGCTCTTGGTACCTTACTATCAGCTGTTGGATAGATCTGTGGAGTGAACATTGCAGCCTCTTCATTGTTTATCTCAGTCTATCTTGCCATACATATACAAGTGACTGCTGCACCTTATGGGCCTGAAAAACCTCTCTACAACAGAAGAGGACATCTGTATTATATATTACACATGATAAGTAGGAGCCCCATTAACATAATTTGCACTGAGACCTGGGAGTTTCAAATTACACCACCAGCACTTGACATTGATGACCTATCCTCAGGACAAGCCATTAATATCATGAAAACCTGTTTAACGTTTTAATGTTTTATATAGCAATTCTTTCTGCAATGTAGCTATATTCTGTAATGCACAACAAGCACATTTCTTAAATAAAATACTTACATAGTCATAAAATGGGATATATCTGATTCTAGAAAACTGTGAGAAAGTGGGTGGACTTAAAAGGTAGCTCAGTAACTGCTGTCCTCTGAATGAATCATATAAGTATATAATTCTTTACACAAACAGCTGGCTTTATGTAATACAATGTACATGTAATATTTAACATCAACCCACTCTGATAATCGTTCAGAAGCAAATGTATATATTTGTGATCTTTAAAATATATTGCAGACCTAGTTTCATCCTTTTCATCTCAATTTAAAAACCTCATCTGTCTTTTGCTCTCATCTTTTTTTCATATGTAGCAAATAATTTTGAACAAATCATTGCTTGTTTTAATATGATCTCGACAAGGCTTCTTTGTCATTTTCAACTCAGAGAGAATGAAGTGGGAAGAAGCTGGAATCTGAAAAACAGCTGAGAATTTATTTTCTCATTACTCTGCATTTGCTTATTATTCTTGTATGATTTGTAATGTACAATATTTTAAAAGTAGGTGGTACATATTCACTCTATTTAAAAGACATAAGAAATAATTTAACTCACTTTATGCCTTATATGTTTTTATGCATTGTAATAATAAAACATGTTCATTTATTATACTTTGCCATTGCTTAATATTGAGCATCTGATTAGAAAAGTTAGAAATGTTGAAACTAAACTGTGATGGGTGCACATTCAGCTGGGCTAAGAATATTAGTTTTCTATACTCCTTTACATTTATTTTCAATTCTACTGTATGTACCTAAACTGATAAGGAAATAACCGTGGAAATATATTTCAATACCTTTTAGAGATTTGGAAATATAGTATAGTTCCTGATAAACATGTTCCGGATTCAGTTAATTAGTTTCTACAAAAAGCAGGAACTTGAAAACTGTGTTCTGTGCTATGTGTGATAACAAACAATACACACTTCACATAACTATTTACATTTCTTTAGATTTTATAAATAGGCTAAAATTCTAACAGCAGATGAAGAATGTCTTTCAGTACCTTAAATTTTATTACTCTTGCAAATATGACTGACAGTGGATTACATTTATTGTGAAAATAAGTCTCAGCAACCTGACCAACATTTATTATAATTTAATACAA
Organism: Leptodactylus fallax; assembly: GCA_947044405.1. Lineage (NCBI taxonomy): Eukaryota > Metazoa > Chordata > Amphibia > Anura > Leptodactylidae > Leptodactylus > Leptodactylus fallax. Next base: position 807,579 of record CAMRHE010000192.1, on the reverse strand, counting down.
TTAGTGAATACTTAACATTCATTGAGTACTAAAACCACCTGGATCTGCATTAAATTAGTTAAACTGAGACTACTCAGTCAGTTTTCTGGAAAAATGCCTGTTATATTCCTCTACCCATGTGTTTAACTGCATGGCAACCAGGCACTCAATGATGTGACATCCAGACTGTCCATTTCCCAAGGCGACTGGACACAAGGCAATTGTGATGGCCGATTTACACATGCAAGGGTCTTCTAACCCTTGTTTGAGTATCTGTAACTGTTCTAATCTCTGCTCCTAACCTTCATTGTCTATGTTTAACCGTGTTCTCATTCCTGGATTTTTCCTTGTGCCTTACCCATTTTGTGTTCCCCCTCTGGTTTTAACCTCTGGCCCATAATTTGACCCTGTCTTAGTTTTAAAAGCTAGCCTGTGACAGTTAGTAAAAAATACTAGGACTGAGCGAGGTGCAATAAAATATTTAATTTTACTAAAAATATTTAAATGTTATGGTCCAAGGCACCATACATACAGTACAGTACTGAAAGCTTGTACTTAGTGCATAGTGACCTACATTTATAACACTGAGATTGTATGGGCACAGCATTGGTGGGCAGCTGTTATTGTCAGCTGCAGTTTTCACAGCACAGACAGTGATGGAATTTAACCAGTAATTTAAATACATAACTATTGAAATTAATTAACATTAAAACAAATTGTAACGAAAGTCTCAAAGTGGTACAAAGTGAAAATGTAAATAACATGTAAAAAAGTAATTTGTAAAAAAATGCCAGCATAAAAATAAAGAGTAAACCGTACTGTATATACAAAATGTTTTTTATAATAATATAATTTTATAATTACAATATATCACCTTAGTCGTTACAACTAAATCAATTGAAAGTATAGCTGTCAGTTCATTATTTACTATTGTGTAGGGGATGTATGGAGGACATTTTTGTAACATATTTTACTTGCTGATTTCACTTTCTTTTATTTAAAAAGAAAATGTAAAAGCTGTAACCAAGAATTTCAAAGGAGTGTCTGTCTTGTAGACAGCGTACATAATGTGTACTATACACACTGCCTACGGCTAGTATTGCTTTCAGAAGTAGGCTGCTTAACCTGCCACCCTCTTTATATCATTTTATAGTGTTAATAAAAACTAATCTTAATTATTTCTTTGTCCCTCCCTAAGCTCCACTCCTACACTCCTCACAGCACATCACTCTACCCACTCACTGTCTAGCTGGTGGGGATGCACTGTAAAGAAGTGGTTCTTCTATCATATTGTATTGATTACAATACAGTAGGCAGTCTTAGGTTATGTAGGGTGGCAGAAGGTAAAATAGTGGATAGTAGAAACCTTCTGCTAAGGTGGCTGGTATCCACAATGTGACTAACTGGAGTCTGGGTTCAGGTTTTGGGAGATAGTTGCAGACCCAAGTCTATACTCTAGTCCTGATGTTCTAAGGTTCAGTCTTAAAGCTGAACAAGAAATAAGGGTGTGGTGTTCTTCTGAGGGTAGCTGTGAGCTGCAAACCAAACTGCACTGCGTGGACAACAGAAACTGGACACAAACTGCTATCTGGTGAGCGTTGTTGGGCTACCTTTTGGCCTTATTCCCTGCATTAAGGACTGTTTTGTTGAAGGACTTTTATACCCTATTGCTGAAGAAAGCCATTATTTTGGTTTGGTCTGTACACCTGTTAGTAAATAAACTGCACGTGTGAACTGCTACCAAGCTCTCCCTGTGCCTGTCCCTGTGAGTCGAATGGCTACAAGCCAATTGAAAGGTCTCGCGTTTACAGTAGTAACAGTGAAAAAAAATAGATTAGGTTTTATTATCCAAATAGAATGATTTAAAGATGGCAGGGAGCCTGCATCTGCAAGTAATACTAGCCATATGCAGTGTGTATAGTATGTATAATACACACTGTGTATGGAATAGACTCTCCTTAGCAATGCTCAGAACATGGCCAATGAGAAACTTTAAAGTAGAATTGGTTAATAAAGTATGTTACCAAAAATGTTCCCCATAAACTCCTACACAATAGTAAAAAAATGAACTAACATTCACTCTGTAAACAGAGTTGCTTACAGAACTAAGGGAAAAATAATGGCAAAATTCTATATATTTTATATTCTGCTATTCTATTTTTTTTTAAGTCATAACATTTAATGAAATGCTATGCACCAAAAAATTATAAAACAATATACCATGAAAAAAATACAAAAAGGATTCCTCCAAAAAACAGACAACAGCTTAAAGTATTTTTAGTTCCAAACACAAAATGATACTGTCAAGACAAGCATAAAACAATGCAAAGAACACTGATCGTTACCTAGTAATGGCTAGTTCTGACTGACCCTGCAAAAAAACGCACTGATAATGAGAATTATGAGATTCCTAGAAGTTACAAATTTTTTACCACTTTCAATGTCACAATACTAACCTGAGCAAAGGGTTAAAGGGGTATTCAAATGAACATAACCAATTTTAAATTTGTAGATAATTAAAAGTTAAACATTTTTGCAAATATAAGTAAACATTTTGCAGCGTTTTAAATATTTTCTCTAAATATCTTGTAGTTACCAGTTGTTGTCTTGATCCGTTGCCAGTGGACACGACCATGAATGCAGGACCTTTCTAAGGTCATAAAATCAGTCATGATTTCCTTATTGTGGCCAGGATATCTTCTGATACATGTAGTGTCCCTGCCTGATAACCCAGCTACAATAAGAAAATCATGGCTGAGTTCCTGACAAGTCCCAGACCGTAGAAAGTTTCTGCGTTTGTGGTCGTATCCATTGGCAACTGATCAAGACAACAGACTGTCACCACTAAGATGGTTAGAGAAAATCTTTAAAACTCTGCAGAATTTTTAACTACTTATATTTGCAAAAATGTTTAACTTTTAATTATCTACAAATATAGATCTGAATATGTTCATGGCATGGGAATACCCCTTTAAAGCAGCAGGATACCTGCAGTGATTTCTCAAAAGAATTTCACTGCAAAACCACCCCTTTCTGCCTTGGCAAAATCCAGGAAAAATTGCTGCGGATTTCCCGTTGCAGGACATCATGTGTAGGCACACCTTTACAAATGTTTTAAGATATTACTTCATGTCGTTGCAGATTACAGACATTTTTTTTTACAAAAAAAACAAAAAAGTATCATTCACAATAAAAATAAAATAATATAATATACAATATAACCACCTATACTTTGACCTTTCAAATTTTGAAGAAAAAAAATTGTAATTTAGTTTTTTTTATGTATATGTCTTATGACTATACACTGTGTAATGTGTACATACTGAATTTAATGTGCATAATCTCATATATATATATATATATATATATATATATATATAAATGAGTTTGTTTCTGTCTGTCTGTTCTTTATGCGCGACCAAACGACTGGACCGATCCTCACCAAATTTGGCACACATGTACATCAGGTGTCCGGGAATATTTTAGACTGGGTCTCAGCTCTCTTGGACACACCATTCCTCAGATACAGTATTCCCAAAAAATGACCAACATTAGCTAATACAAGCATGCAACTCTTTCACTCATATTCCAACTGCCATACACACGGTCACCTGTCCCTTATCAGCCAATAAGAGCTCGCAGGCATTTACTCTCCTCAGGCACACAGGTTTCCATAGCAACCAAGCTAATTATGACCTGTATTAATCAATAGCAGTTCACAGGTTCTTAAATATTCAGTCATATCACGTGCATCAGCCAATATAAGGTCACATTTAATTTACCAGGTTTCCATAACAACACAGCCATAAATAGACTGTACCTATACTGGACTCAGTGGCGTAACTAGCAATGGCTGGGTCCCAAGGCAAACATTTGATATGCCCCCCCCCCCCGGCGACCGCCTGCCCACACAAACTATTGTAACATAATAGTGTGTGCAAACCTGCACACACTATTAGGCCCCATAGTGGCCCTTGCACACAGTATTCTGCTCCATAGTGGCCCCTGCACACAGTATCATAGTGGCCCCTTCATAGAGTATTATGCGCACCTCCCGCTACCTCTTCAATGTTGGACCAGATGTCACGTGAACCAGGCATGCATCGCGATGCATAATGACGTCGGACTTTCCCACCGAAGTCTGGGATGTCACCAAGGAGGCCTGAAGCCTGCTGAGAAGACCCCAGAGTATAATGACATCAGTGTTTGTGGGGTTCACAGCCCGCAGGCCTTACTTACCGATCCCCGCTCCTGCTCACAGCTGCCTCTGCAGAAGGTGAAGCGCAGACGGGTGTGAGCAGGAGCTGGGATTGGTAAGTAAATAGGGCCCGTTACCTGCTGGTGTTACACCAGCAGGTAACGGCTTATTAAAAAAAAAAAAAAAAACATCAGGGGCCCACCGGGACCCCTAATGTCCCAGGACCTGTGGCAGCCGCTACCACTGCTATCCCAGTATTTACGCCACTGACTGGATTGCCATACTGGATTTCAGCATTCTTATAAATTGAAACGTTTTTAAACTACTCATGCCCCCTGCAGCAAAACGCATGGCTGCTGCTCGAGCTAATGAAAACTCTCAGCAGACCCAAGCCTATCTCTAATCTGACAAGGTATGTCACAGACAACAGCGAGCTGCTGAAACAACCCCGCAGACCCAAGCCTGTCTCCAATCTGACAAGGCATTGTCAGCCACATGCACACAGCTGCGCTCCATGTTTCCATAACAACCCAGCCATTTTTCTTCACTACTGTAGGTCAGCTCTAAAGGGGCAGGGCGCTGTGGATAACACTGTTACACAAGGTCACATACACACAGCTTTACTCCAGGTTTTCCATAACAACTGATCGCAGGTCTTTCACTGATATCCAAACTGAGATACACATGATCACATGACACTTATGGACCAATGGAAAATCGCAGGTTCTTCAGTCTTGACATACACACAGCTTTACACCAGGTTTTCATAGCAACCAAGCTATTTATGACCTGTATGAGTCAATATCAGTTCACAGGTCCTTAAATATTCAGTCATATGATGTGCATCAGCCAATATAAGTTCACATTTCATTTACCAGGTTTCCATAGCAACACAGCCATAAATAGACTATACCTATACTGGACTGCCATACTGAATGTCAAGTGCAAAACTGGCCAATTCTTATGGGGTCACTACACAAACAAAAAATGAAATATACCCGTGTGAAGCCGGGTCCTTCTGCTAGTACTTTATAAATAGGAAAACAGTGCACGATTCATGAGAAAATTCATGAGAAAATTCATGCACAGGGTTGTATTTGCCACTAAGCACTGGAAGTACAGAGCCCAGGGCAACCCAGCAGCCCTGACTCAGCCCACTTCTCTCCCTCATGTCGTGTGTTGGATGGCACTCTTCATTGCCGGAGACAACTGAGCCCGATTACCTCTGTTCTCAGGAAATATCAAGTTAGCTACAGATGGGGCTTTCCAGTGTATTTGGTGAAATCCCACAACAATATCTTTCACATCATGAAGACACCAGAGGAAAGTAAAATACTCATACAAAAATGGAATTTACCTGCTCTTTATCCGAATGCTTTTGCAACTCTGCAACGACTCAAAGAAGACTGGAAGACTGTTCATCCTCGCAAGACATCTCGTCATTGAGGTACAGCAGATATCAATACTTGGATGATATCTTGCTGATGCTTTTGGTTCCTGGTTCATACTGACTGCTTCCCCCTTGATTAAGTCAGCTCAGGTGCTGTAAAACTTTCACTGCAAGTGTGGTATACATACACTAGCCTGATGGTTACTTTACTGTTTGCTTTACTATGTTTATGCTCCATTCCCTACTCCTCTGACTAGTCATTCTGTCTATCTATGGTATACCATATAAGTATACTCTTCAGGGGAATTGTGCCCAGATTCCTAAGGTCATATTGCTATGTAATTTGCTTCAACTTCAGCAAAACTGATTGGTCACTGGTTATTAAATTTGCCTCACTAAATGTAAAGGGACTTAATAGTCCCGCTAAAAGGGAATATATGTGGACAGAGACTAAGTCACTTGGGTGCAAATTATTTTATGTTGAAGAAACTCATTTTCTTGAACGAAATGGTTATAGAATCCACAACTCTTACTTCCCGAAGATATATTTTTCACACTACAAATCTAAGACTAGAGGAGTGTTGATGGCTTTTAAAAATATTGTCAGCTCAAAACCCATATGCAAGAAAATAGATACCAATGGCAAATACGTTATTGTGGTGGGTCACCTCAACAATATTCTATGCATTATAGCTACAGTATATGCCCCCAGTAGACATCAAATGCGGTTCTTTAATGAACTACTCAAACTGTTATCTGAAGTCAAGCAAGGTAAACTTATCTTATGCAGGGATTTTAATATTGTTTTTGACACCTCATTAGACTCGACTACTACAAGCCCTATGAAAGCTGTTGCTTTAAATGACTTATTATGGAAAAACAAGCTATATGACATCTGGAGAGCACAACATAGTAAGAAAGAGACTACTCCTTCTATTTTCCAGTACACAATAGCTATACCCGGATAGATAAGTTTATAATGGACTTTGCCTCCCTACACACATCTCAAGATTGCATCATAGAAAAAATACTTTGGTTAGATCATGCCCCAGTGACTTTTACCATATCAGAAACAGAAAATGCTCCACTTACCTGTGGCGTTGTAATACCTATTTGCTCTCTCAACCTAGTCATAAATCTCTCATTCAACATGATCTAAGGGAATACTTTATTCAGAATGACTACACAGAAGTTGATATCAACTCTATATGGAATGGCCACAAGACTTTCATCCGATGTTCGTTCATTAAAGAGGACCTTTCACGTCCTCATGTATATGCTGTTTTACATACCGCTAGAAAGCCAACAGTGAACTGCTGGCTTTCCTGGTATGTGCCCCAGGGCTGGAGATATGGGGGGGTCATAGTTTTACGGTTCACCATCAGGAGGGCGTTCCTGACAGTCTAGCTGGGTTATGAGGAACGCTTTCCCTGACAGTACTTGTCCATAGACTTGTACTGGGGGGGTGTTCCTCACAGCTCAGCGTCAGTACAGCGCTATGGACGAGTACAGAGAGAGGGGGCATTCCTTACAGCCCAGTGATGACGCTGAACTGTGAGCAATGCCCCCCCCCCAGTACAGTGCTATGGAGGAATACTGTCAGAGAGGGAGCCCAGCTAGACTGTCAGGAACGCCCTTCTGACGGTGAAACTAGGACCGCCGATATCTCCATCCCTGGGGCACATACCAGGAAAGCCGGCAGTGCCCTGAATTCAGCGCGCTGTCGGCTTTCTAGCGGTATGTAAAACAGCATATACATGAGGACGTGAAAGGTCTTTAAGTTGGGACACATGATTAAAAAACAACATAGCCAACATATATCAGTTCTTCTTAAAGACATTCAAGTTCTAGACTAAAAATAAAACTTCCTCTGCCACCCAAGTAGGAGAACTTCTTTTCATTGCTAGAATGACAATACCTTCTCCATAACTAAGAGTAAAACTTAAAAAAAGTAAGGTACGACTCCCAAGCTACTCCCAAGCTAATCGAGTCCAGAATTCTCTTCTTAACTGAGTCCCATATGAAACAGAGACTGGAAAACTGACATTGCTGAACAACTTTGCCAATTTTACAAGGTTTCCCCCTGTTCATTCTCATTTTTATTTTATCTATGGAACCCTTGGATGAAGCAATTTGCCAAAACAACAATATAATTGGTATATGTGTTGGTGATAAATCCCATTCTATATCTTTATATGGCAATGATATTATCTTGTCCCTATCTCAGCCTACTCGATCTTTACACATTATTGGTTGATTAGAAATGAAACGCCTCAAAGTCCCAGATACTCCCCTTAAACCTAGAACCCTTGTCTATTGCATCCTTACGTATGATCTACCCTTTCGACTGGCAACCTGACTGTATTACCTATCTAGGAATTAAACTGACACCCCGTCATTTGAAATTATATTAGGCAAATTTTCCGTCTCTTTTGAGAAACCTCAAAGAGGAGATGGTTAGAATGAGTAAATTTGAAATATCCTGGTTGGGTAGAATTGCATCCTTCAAGATGATGCTACAGCCTGTAAATCGAGAATAACATTTAAAATTTTATCTAGAGACAGAGACAATGGTCTTGAACTCTTGATATATTTCAACATTACCTAGCCACTCTCGTGTCCCAAATATCTACCCAATTTCCGAGACCACAATATGCAAATCCTTCTAATGCTTTTTTTTTCTTGTGTCCAAAACACTTCCTGAACCCCTCTCTCCATTAACTTTCTCTTCCATACAAACATAGAAACACTGCCATGATAGAAGGGATAATCCTTCAACTCTTGATTAAAAAAAAACATACCGTCTGATGTCATATCATTAGCTATTCCTACCATATACATACACACGGATATCTCAAAGCTCTTTAATGGAGAGGTAGTAGAAGTTTCCAAGACCTCGTTAAATATTTCTCTCTTCCATATGCTGATCTCTATCAGTATTTACAGTTCACACATCTCAGACCCATAACCATTTAAATATTAGCTGCACTACATTTTTCTTCTAAGTACCAAGCAAAAAGGACTAAAACCCATCTGAGCCTAAAGCCCCATGTTACAGAAACACAGCTTTTTTTGTTGCAGATTTTCTTGTGTTTTTTTGAGCCAAAGCCAGAAGTGGATTGAGCAGAAGGTAGAACTATAAGTACTTTTTTATATATTTTCCATTCCTTTTGTAGCCATTCTTGGCTTTGGCTAAAAAAAAACGCAACAAAATCTGCAACAAAAAAAGCTGTGTTTCCACAACGTAGGGCCTTGGCCTACATCTCATTTGAGTCCTTTGATAAATCATACCCCATGTGATCTTCAAAATTCATAGAGCATGATTGACTGGAAGAAGGATTTAACATTGACCCATTCTCATGTCCAGTGCTCCTTCCATATGGAAACAGCGCATAAAATACTTCTCAGATGGTACTACTCACCTAGATGACTTCACATCATATATCCCTCAACGGCCTCAACTTGCTGGAGAGATTGTGGTGGCCAGGGATGATTATACCATATTTTATGGAATTGTCCGAAGATCACTAATTACTGGAATGAAGTTTGTGTTCCATTATATGTAGTTTTAGGTGTTCGTATACCCAAATTGCTACAACTGGATCTTTTACTATTGACTAGTTCTGAGACACCACCTCTATTCAGGAAATTGACTTGTAAAATATTAACTCTGACTGAACTTTAGGCATTAGAAATTTTGAAATCCACCAGATCTAGGTAAATTAATAGCACTAATTGATACAGCATATCTATATGAGTGTACCATAGCCCTTGGTACCTTCATCTACCCTTAGTACCTACATATTTGGCTCCCAGGGATCAACAGCCTTTACTGTAAATCTGATTATTGAAGTGTACCCTGTTAATGACACTATTCATAATACTAATGGTGTTATGTAATATGTGACACTCTCTCAACGTAATAGACCAATCAATCCCCATTCCCCTCCCTGCTCACCCCTTCCTCTTCCTTCCTCATCCCCTCATCCCTTGTTGCTGTCTTCATAGTTTTTTTATTGTTTTTATATCTTTTTTGACTTACCACTGCATGCTGGCCGTATTGGCTGTATACGTGCTATGTTTATACTGTGTGTTATCTTCTGTGGTGAGCTTTCAAAACCAATAAAAATGTATTGAAACGAAAAAAAAAAAACATAATTACTTGTAAAACCACATGTAGTTTTACCGCATAGTTCTCTGCCATGTGATGTACATTACTACAGTGTGTGTACAGACATGCTTACTCAAAGAAAATTTCAGAAGCACTGTACAATATGTGAGGAGCAGTGTGGGTGTACAGTATATCACCGCATACTAACACATATACTCACACACCAGTATCAGATGTGGGTTTAGAATAGTCAATAGTTTTTCTTTTCAGTTTTGCGAATTGTGCATGTATTATTATTTAAACAATATCCCCTGTTATATATGCAGTGTAAAACACTCAACCCCCTGATGAAGATGAAAGGCCTATGCAAGCTAGTGGTATACAAGTTTAGGTGGTGTCACATGTTGGGCACTACTTCTCACTTTGTCACATAAATGGTTGTCTCTTAAAGGCAATCTGTCAACAGTTTCATGATGCCCAAACCATGGGTAGCATCAAATAACAACAGGATCCCTTTATATAAAGAAATATGTAGTACTCTAAACCAGTGGTGTTTTACAAAGATAGATCTCTTTGCTGATTTTGCTGTGTTCTTTTGAGCCAAAGTCATGAGTGGTTTCAAAAGGAATGGGAAATATAAAGGAAGCATTAATACTTTTCCCTTCTGCTAAATCCATTCATATCTTTGACATAAAAAAAATACAACAAAATCTATTATGTGGCCTACGGCTTTATGCACACTGCCGTGCAATATTTCACGGACCTAATCTCCATGAAAAATGTCCGTGTGTGTTTGTGCAAGTGCTTGAACAGCCCTCATTCACAAGACATAATGGCCATGCAACGGGCAAAAATAGTGCATGTCAGTTTTTTTGATGACAGTGAAAAACAGACAATCGCTAAAATGGATATGTGAATAGACACACTGGGGCACGTTAAGCTACTTGTGCTTTTTTTGGTGTATATTGCGCCTTTTTGTTGTCTTTTTCTCCCCTGCACTTTATTTATGAAGTATTTGTACCTTTTTTTCCAGATGTTATGCTGCCCTCGCCACTATTGCTTTTTGTCAGGAAAAGGGGGTGTGGCCTAAATAGAGATCGTTTTCACGTTGTATTTATGACTTTTTAACTAGGGGAAAATATAGGTGCAAATGCACTCCAGTGCACGGGCCGCATAAAAAAGCCTGTCAGGTCATACAGTATTAAAATGGGGCAATTGAACCTTTTTTAACAAAAAAAAAATGAGGGGGGAAAGTACACATAGCTTATTAAGGTGCATCTAAAATAGCTAACATGTGTACAACATTTAACAAGGATCAACATAAATACATGCCACAGTAAAACTAGTTTAAAAAAGGCGCCCCTGCGAAAAATGTGGCCAAAAAGTGGGCAGATGATAAACCTGTGTGCTGTCCAAGGTTGATCCATTTTTCACATGAAAAACAGATCAACTTCTTTTTTAACATTTACCCTGTAAATTTCTGTGAAAGATGGATGACTCTTGGATACGATCCACTTTTTTCCAACAGACTCATAGATTTGCATTAAACTGATGCATCCACATTGGTGAAAAAAACAAACATACTTCCATATTTTTTAATGGACATATGGTATGTTTAAAAAAAAAACACAAAACATCTGAATACATACATACATACATACATTGAAAGGAAGAGCTACACATGCCGTCCACGAAAAATGCAGATGGAGTACATATATCAATTGCAGGCTTGAGAATAAGGCTAGGTTTACACGTGTCTCCATTGTTCGGGTGCATCAGGGGACCGCTAAAACAGCAGTTACCTGTGGACACCCACAGACCTCATAGACTATAATATAGGACTTTTCTCTTTAGCGGTTTCTGTGGCAGCGTCTCCAATAGAGACTCCGGTGTAGATGTGAACCTAGCCTAAGACCATAAAAAAGTTTCTCTGGCTTTTCTACGCCAGGATTGACTTGATTGACTGGTCTCTTACTTGTGTATAGTTACAGTCATATGAAAAAGTTTGGGCACCTCTATTAATCTTAATCATTTTTAGTTCTAAATATTTGGGTGTTTGCAACAGCCATTTCAATTTGATATATCTAATAACTGATGGACACAGTAATATTTCAGGATTGAAATGAGGTTTATTGTACTAACAGAAAATGTGCAATATGCATTAAACCAAAATTTGACCGGTGCAAAAATTTGGGTACCCTTATCATTTTATTGATTTGAATACTCCTAACTACTTTTTACTGACTTACTGAAGCACAAAATTGGTTTTGTAACCTCACTGAGATTTGAACTTCATAGCCAGGTGTATCCAATCATGAGAAAAGGTATTTAAGGTGGCCAATTGCAAGTTGTTCTCCTATTTGAATCTCCTCTGAAGAGTGGCATCATGGGCTCCTCAAAACAACTCTCAAATGATCTGAAAACAAAGATTGTTCAACATAGTTGTTCAGGGGAAGGATACAAAAAGTTGTCTCAGAGATATAACCTGTCAGTTTCCACTGTGAGGAACATAGTAAGGAAATGGAAGACCACAGGGACAGTTCTTGTTAAGCCCAGAAGTGGCAGGCCAAGAAAAATATCAGAAAGGCAGAGAAGAAGAATGGTGAGAACAGTCAAGGACAATCCACAGACCACCTCCAAAGAGCTGCAGCATCATCTTGCTGCAGATGGTGTCACTGTGCATCGGTCAACAATACAGCACACTTTGCACAAGGAGAAGCTGTATGGGAGAGTGATGCGAAAGAAGCCGTTTCTGAAAGCACGCCACAAACAGAGTCGCTTGAGGTATGCAAAAGCACATTTGGACAAGCCAGCTTCATTTTGGAAGAAGGTCCTGTGGACTGATGAAACAAAGATTGAGTTGTTTGGTCATACAAAAAGGCGTTATGCATGGCGTCAAAAAAACACAGCATTCCAAGAAAAACACTTGCTACCCACTGTAAAATTTGGTGGAGGTTCCATCATGCTTTGGGGCTGTGTGGCCAATGCCGGGACCGGGAATCTTGTTAAAGTTGAGGGTCGCATGGATTCAACTCAGTATCAGCAGATTCTTGAGAATAATGTACAAGAATCAGTGACGAATTTGAAGTTACGCCGGGGATTGATATTTCAGCAAGACAATGATCCAAAACACAGTTCCAAATCTACTCAGGCATTCATGCAGAGGAACAATTACAATGTTCTGGAATGGCCATCCCAGTCCCCAGACCTGAATATCATTGAACATCTGTGGGATAATTTGAAGCGGGCTGTCCATGCTCGGCGACCATCAAACTTAACTGAACTGGAATTGTTTTGTAAAGAGGAATGGTCAAAAATACCTTCATCCAGGATCCAGGAACTGATTAAAAGCTACAGGAAGCAACTAGAGGCTGTTATTTTTGCAAAAGGAGGATCTACTAAATATTAATGTCACTTTTCTGATGAGGTGCCCATACTTTTACACCGGTCAAATTTTGGTTTAATGCATATTGCACATTTTCTGTTAGTACAATAAACCTCATTTCAATCCTGAAATATTACTGTGTCCATCAGTTATTAAATATATCAAATTGAAATGGCTGTTGCAAACACCCAAATATTTAGAACTAAAAATGATTAAGATTAATAGGGGTGCCCAAACTTTTTCATATGACTGTATATTGAAATTTACATAAAAATATGTATTACTCTGGTAAACTACTTCTGCATTATACAATGCTGCTCAGAAATCAGAAAGCATGTTCTTCATGATAGATTTCCTTTAAAGTGGCTATTGACTCAGTTATACTTACTGGTACAGATGTTTTGTACACACTTGTTTTACATTGGAGTTCTTAACCTTTTCAATGATGATATACAGCGGGTAGGTCACTGATACTCATCATATGTTGATAGCTGTGTTTTCTCCCATTATGTTATAAATTAATTTCTTTAATTTCCAGGCTGATATTCAAGTAGGAATTATCAAGCACTCTTGTGGAACCAGGGCGAGAGGTCTGTTCTCTTGGGGACATATCTTAGCTTTTTGAAGTGAATGTTAGCAGGCATATCTGCAGCCTTGACTTCTGAGTGGGTGTTAGACAGCTATTGTGCACTGGCAGCTGTGGCAGTTCTGTATGCCAGTGGGATGGTTTTCTGCCATGTGAGTCTGTGTGCATTAGTCTTTTTGATAAAGTCCAACTGAATAACACTTATTGTGTTACAGAGGTAATCTTATTGAGTATGGCAACATTGTCACATTTTGTGAACCTGGTGTTAAAAAAACTTGGACTTGGACAGTATACAGTTAAAATAAAGACACACAAATGAGTTTGAGTTCTTGTCTATATTTTTCAAAACTTGAAAAATCATTTGTAATTTACACTGCAAAAGACCAAGTTTTCAAAAAGAAAAGTTAATGGCTTGCACATAAAGTTAAGTGCTTTATTCAAGCTGTGACATATTATTAAATCATTTAGTGAGCACTTTACTGCTAAAATGAAATAATAAGGAACAGCTGGAGAATGTTCATATCTGCAGAGCTGTAGCTTTTAAACACACAATAGGGTTAATAAATGACAAAACATTAAAAAGATCAATTAAGCAATTTTGGTGAATGTCAATTAGCTCAGGTAGGAAAATCAACATAATTATGTGTTTTTGTGTCATAAAGGGTAAATAGTATGTCTGGTATAATTATTTTATAAATTCTGTTGCATGAAAATTGGTTTGCATTGTATTTAGCAATATAATAATGAAAAAAATAGTAAGATTGTGACATTATACTGTATAAAAGTATACCATACTGCACTTGAGTGGAGCCTTGTAACAGACAGCTCTAACAGCGCTACACTAACATTTGTGCAATCCTATGGACCTATCTATCTATTATATCTATTATACTGTATGTCTATTTTTTTTAATGAACCTTGTGAACAGTCCATCAAAAAATAGGATGTGTCCTATGATGGCCATTTTCACAGATCATAGCCTCAGGTCTTACACAGTCATATGACTAAGGCTAGATTCACACAACCGTGTGTTCGGTGGATTTACCAGCCTGAACAATATGCTGGGAGAGGGATACCTAGCAGTATAGTTTTCTATGATGCTAGGAGTCCCTGCCTCCCAGTGATATACTGTCCCATACTGTAATCAGTACGGAACAATATGTTGCTGGGAGATAGGGATTCCTAGCATCATTAATAACCCTGATGCTAGGAGTCCCGCTCCTGGCATGAAGTTCAGGCTGATAAATCCAGCTAACACAAGGACCGAATTTCACGGTTGAAACTCGGTCCTTTGTATCTAGCCTTAGGGTGTGTTTTCATGCAGCAGATTTTGTTGCAGTTTTTGTAACTGAATAGTGTTACCTATTAATAACTGCAGCATGACACTTATTACTACTGATTTTGGCTTTGCAATTCAAAGGTTGAAGGCTGTAAAATGTCTGCTCTGATTTCTGCAGGTAAGTAGCAGCTGTTTTTTTGGTGTTTTTTTTTTTTTTTTTTTTTCCAGGACAGCTTTCATGAGAATACACTGCTACTCTTCCCTAACTAAAATGGAACTAACAGCATTATATGGATTTATGATGCTGTAAGCCCTAGAATTACTGTCCTCTTCTGTCCTGCACTCATGGAAAATACCTCTCTCTTTATACATGGAATCTAATCAAGTGTACCACCGTTATTTTTGTGAGATTACTACTAACTTGTACAAATTAGAATTAATTCTAACAAAAATACTCTAACAAAATTCTAACAAAAAAAGGTATTGCCTGATTTCTTCACTCTTCCACTACTTTCAATGGCTAACACGGTACAACATTATACTACTAAAAAAATACTCTGTATACCTTTCTGTATGCCATGGCAAAGTAGTAGCCTCATGTACCCATATGGAAACCCAGTGAATAAACACTTCTGCACTCCAAGTAAATTATATGCAAAAGATGTTTAATATCAAAGAGCCAAGTGTAATAAAAAATCTGTTTCAGTATTCTACAAAGAACAGTAACGTTTCAGCCCTTGGGGCTTTAGTCAGACTCTGTATATTATAAGTTAACAGTACAATGTGAGTCAAAATATATCACAAAGAACATATAGTAAATAACATAAGTATAACATATTTCAAACAGTACTTCCACTTGTATCAGGTTCTAGATTTATTTTCATCAGTGACATCAGCTTAGGACGGAAGTGGGGCATGAACAATTAAAATATATATTGAAATGCCATATAATATAAATTAGTTAGGAAATAAATACAGAAGTATTGAAGGGGGAGCAAGTACCATATAATGAGTTAATTCCCAAAAATAGAATACTCAAAGAGACCTTAGAAAAATAAGAAGGTACCAAGTATATAACCGCTAATGAGACGAATATGTGAAAAGGATACCATATAGTACATAAGTGATGTAAATGTTTGTATAAAGACTATATAAGTCCTCAATTGGACTAGAAGGAAAAGAGAGAACAGTTAATAATCAACACCTACAATCATAAAGTTGTACAGTTCATACTTTCTATTTAAGCCACAAGGCTCTAGAGTTTTGTCCACATTTGGATCCTGTTTCCACCAAGTCAGGGAATCAGGACCTGCTCCAGAACCTAGAATCTCAGCAGTGTTTAATATTATACTTATGTCCAGTGAAATGTGCTTGAATAAGTAGCAGGAGGTTCTGACATCTGATGTTGGACTTATGTTGTTTAAAGCTGTCTGCACACGCTAGGTGGTCTTCCCAATGTATGCGAGACCGCATCGGCACTTGATAGCATAAACCACAAAGTTACTGTTACACGTAAAGAAAAAGCCATCAATGTTAAAACTCTTCCCAGTCAGGGGATGTTAGATATTTTCACCTGGACATTCAAGCACTGGAGGCATGATAAGCAAAGAAACGTGCCTCTACCCAGCAGGGCTGGTGTTAGGGGGGGGCAGACTGGGCAAACTTAAGGGGCCCCCTGACATCAGCACCATTAGCTGTGACTCAGCACCCAGTGCTCCAAGCTCTTGAGGGGGCCCACTGGGCTGCCAGGTGCTGACTGCCTCTCTCCCCTTTCATTTACCAAGTGTCTGCACAGACTATCCTCCTCCTCCCTCCCCTCCCTTGCCCTGCAGGGGATGATCAACTACATTAGGCTGCTGCAGCCAAGTGTAATCAATCCCTGACTCAGCTCCAGGTATGTACTGTGTCTTCTGTGTGTGTGTGTGTACATGTTCTGTGTGTGTGTGTGTGTGTACATGTTCTGTGTGTGTGTCTATGTATACAGTCATGGCCAAAAGTTTTGAGAATGATACAAATATTAATTTTTACAAAGTCTACTGCTTCAGTTTTTCTAATGGCAATTTGCATATACTCCAGAATGTTATAAAGAGTGATCAGCTTAACAGCAATTACTTGCAAAGTCAATATTTGCCTAGAAAATGAACTTTATCCCCCAAAACACATTTCAACATCATTGCAGCCCTGCCTTAAAAGGACCACCTAACATCGTTTCAGTGATTGCTCCATTAACACAGGTGTGGGTGTTGATGAGGACAGGGCTGGAGATCAATCTGTCATGATTAAGTAAGAATGACACCACTGGACACTTTAAAAGGAGGCTGGTGCTTGCCATCATTGTTTCTCTTCTGTTAATCATGGTTATCTCTAAAGAAACACGTGCAGTCATCATTGCACTGCACAAAAATGGCCTAACTGGGAAGAGTATTGCAGCTAGAAAGATTGCACCTCAGTCAACAATCTATCGCATCATCAAGAACTTCAAGGAGAGAGGTTCCATTGGTGCCAAAAAGGCTCCAGGGTGCCCAAGAAAGACCAGCAAGCGGCAGGACCGTCTCTTAAAAGTGTTTCAGCTGCGGGATCGGGCTACCAGCAGTGCAGAGCTTGCTGAGGAATGGCAGCAGGCAGGTGTGAGTGCATCTGCACGCACTGTGAGGCGGAGACTCTTGGAGCAAGGCCTGGTCTCAAGGAGGGCAGCAAAGAAGCCACTTCTCTCCAGAAAAAACATCAGGGACAGACTGATATTCTGCAAAAGGTACAGGGAGTGGACTGCTGAGGACTGGGGGAAAGTCATTTTCTCTGATGAATCCCCTTTTCGATTGTTTGGAACATCTGGAAAACAGCTTATTCGGAGAAGAAGAGGTGAGCGCTACCACCAGTCTTGTCTCATGCCAACTGTAAAGCATCCTGAAACCATTCATGTGTGGGGTTGCTTCTCAGCCAAGGGAATCGGCTCTCTCACAGTCTTGCCTAAAAACACAGCCATGAATAAAGAATGGTACCAGAATGTCCTCCAAAAGCAACTTCTCCCAACCGTCCAAGAGCAGTTTGGCGCTCAACAATGCCTTTTCCAGCATGATGGAGCACCTTGCCATAAAGCAAAGGTGATAACTAAATGGCTCAGGGAACAAAACATAGAGATTTTGGGTCCATGGCCTGGAAACTCCCCAGATCTTAATCCCATTGAGAACTTGTGGTCAATCATCAAGAGACGGGTGGACAAACAAAAACCAACAAATTCAGACAAAATTAAAGCATTGATTCTGCAAGAATGGACTGCTATCAGTCAGGATTTGGTCCAGAAGTTGATTGAGAGCATGCCAGGGAGAATTGCAGAGGTCCTGAAGAAGAAGGGTCAACACTGCAAATATTGACTTGCTGCATTAACTCATTCTGACTGTCAATATAAGCTTCTGTTACTCATAATATGAATGCAATTCTATTTCTGTATGTGATAAAAACATCTGACAAACACACATAAAAACCAGAGGGCAGCAGATCATGTGAAAATATAATATTTGTGTCATTCTCAAAACTTTTGGCCATGACTGTATACACGTTTTGCCTTGTATGTGTGTGTTTGTGTGTGTGTGTGTGTGTGTAGTAATACACATTCCCTATGATATCCAAAACTTGAATCAGAATTTTATATATACTGTATTTGCTTTGCTATGCTGTCAGTATTTACTGCTGTTTTGCGTTACATTTGTCAGGATGATGACCATTATATTTCCTAAGGTTCTTGCTATATATGTAAATAATGAAGGCCAGATAAAAAATGAAAAACTCTTAGGCTAGGTTCACATCTGGTCCAGCCCTTCTGCCTTTTGGGTCTGCTGGGGGAGCCGAAGCACTGTTTTAGAGGTTACGCACAGACACCGACGGACCCCATTGACTAGAATGGCGTCTGTCGTTTCAAAACTGAAAGAGGAGATTTCACGTCCTCTGGCACCTGCTGTATTATATACTGCTAGAAAGCTGACCATGCGCTGAATTCAGCGCATGGTCAGCTTTCCGATGTGAACCTGGGTGCTGGAGATATCGGTGCCGTTAGTTTCGACACCGATATCTCGCAGAAGGGCAGGCCTTACTGCTTAGCGTCATTGCTGGATGGTAAGGAAAGGCTTCCCTCAACAGTACTCTTCCATAGCATTGTACTGTTAGAGGGGGCGTTACTTACCACCCAGTGATGATGCTGAGAAGTAAGGCCCGCCCTTCTGACGGTGAAGGAATATCTCTGCCGAAATTAATGGCACCGATATCTCCAGCACCCGGGCACGTACCATCAAAACTGACAGCACGCTGAATTCAGTGCACTGTCAGCTTTCCAGCGGTATATAAAACTGCAGGTGCCAGAGGACGTGAAAGGTCCTCTTAAAATTTGCAGAGAGAAAATTTCTCCATGCAGGACTTTTGTCTCCACCAATTTTTAGCGGTTTCTGGAGACTCCGGTGCAGATGTGAACTTAGCCTTAGTTATACATGGCTGCAACATATGGGGGACTACATGGCCTGATTCTGCTTTGGTTGGGTAGGCTGGCCATCTTCTAATCGATCATATCCTTCCCTCAAATGTCTCATCTATATACCCACTGACATACTGTATATAATGTCCCATAGTGGCCGTTTCATAAGGTATAATGTCTAGTGGCAGCCCCTCCACACAGTATAATGTCCCTTAGTGGCCCTTCAAACAGTATAATATTCCCTATGGTGTTTGGTGCAAATATTACAAAAATTTTGGGTTCAGCAGAACCCAAAAATTTTGGGGATCATGACACAAGAACAATTATTATACTCTATGGTCTCTTCAGAGCCCAGAGTATAATGTTTAGAGGCCCACTGGAGGTAAATAAAAAAACAAAAAACAAAAATAAAAACGGTCCTACCTCTACTGTGCTCCAGTGCTAGCTACTTCCTTCTGTCTTCAATGACATCACAGACGTGTGTTATGTTGGCATCATTGTGCATCAATGACACCAGACAGACCCACGTGCCATCTGTGACATCATTGAAGAGGGCCCAAGACAGCAGGAATTCGTGTTGGAGCACAGGAGAGGTAAGTAAGACCATTTTTTTTGTTTGTTTTTGTTTTTCCTCCCCAGGCCTCTGAATATTGTACTCTGGAGTCAGAAAATACCCCAGAGTATAATAACATCAGTTTGTCGGAGCAAAACTGCCAGGCAAACCTCGCGAGACAGATCTTGCAAGGTTCGCCAAACAAATACCAAGTACAGCAGCTGTACTTACCGATCTCCGTGCATTCCATATCACGTCCCTGTCAGCAAAGTCCTGATGTTGTTCAGTGTCAACGACATGATATGGCTTGCACGGGGCCCCCTGTAGGGCTGAAAGGGAAGTTGGGGCAGCTGTGGGAAGGAGCGGGGACCTGTAAGTAAATAGGGCCCGTTAATGGCAGCAGTTAATGGCCTATTTAAAAAAACAAAAGTAGCAGGGGCCCACTAGGCCCCCTATGGTCACGGGCCCCATAGCAGCTGCTATGGTGGTAGTTCCGCCACTGGGTATGTCTTAGAATTTAGGGCCCCACTGATAAACTTGCCCAGGGCCCCACTTTGCCTAAAACCGGCCCTGCTTCCCAGGGTGGTCAGGAATTATTGTCTTGGGACAGATAAAGCTAAGCCCACATCAGCCTTCACTAGTTTGTTGTGTAAATTTTTGAGTCATCTGTAACATGGTAAGAAGTTATGCTTAATTTCCTCAATATGGGGGTATGCTCCTGTCAGTGAACTCCAATATCTATGAATGATGTGATGCATTTTCTGTGCAAATGGATGATACATGTGGATGAAAGAAACTCTTGATGGTTTAATGATTGATTTTGTAAGTATATAGTTCCTGAGTTCTCAAGTTCCTGGAGAGTGTTAGTAAGTAGATGATTTGGGTATCCTCATTCCCAAAATCTGGCTGTCATCTCTGATAATCTAGTATTCCTAGTGGTAGTGTCATCTACTATGCGAGAAACTCTGAGGTACTGAGACTTGGGAAGAGATCCCTTGGTAAAGGGTAAATGGAAGCTAGCGTAATATACATTACTATTGCGATCTGTTTCTTTAGTAATGATGGTAATTTAGTAATTTCTTTAGGATGACAAATAGCCCTGATTGTCTTTCAAAATAATAGTTTCCAAAAAGCTAACTTTGGAATGAACATAATGAAAGGTGAACTTTAATTCAGGCCAAGTTGAGTTTAAGGTTTCCGTAAATGTTAGTGTCTTCAACGGGCCCCTGATATGGAAAAAATATCATCGACGTAACGCTTTCATACTATGATTTAACAAATCTCATCCATTCCCTGCAGAAATGTGTGTGGAAATTGAGATGAAGATTCCAAACCTGCTGAGAAAACAGATTCTTTTACTGAATAGTGCAGTCAGTGGGATCCATCAGGGTTTATTATATCTGGTATTTCTCCTGTAATAATGGGCATAAAAAGTTAATACTCACATTAACTGGGGGTTCATGTAATGCAAGCAGTACATTTTTTATTTTTTTGCTTCTGTAAAAAAACATGCTCAGCTGCATGTCACTACATACATATATGTCTACCAATGAATTGCATTGTAAAAATTAAGGTAGGAATAGTATGGAATCAAATAGGTTTGGGGTCATTTTTTTCACATAAGGCTCAATCAGAATGAGTAAAACAAATAAATAAATGTTGCAATACCTCACCTCACCCTGGACCCCCATTCCAACACTGCTTGGGTCCCCAACAGACCTCAACTTCCTGGTGTATTTCGACTGACTGGAAATGCTATTCAGCCAATAACTGGTTCAGGTGGGTCAACAGTTTGTCCAATGATTGGCAGAAGAGTTATTTCCTGTATGTCAAGAGGGACCAAAAGTAGAGACCAGCGGGGGACCAAGGTAGTGTTGGAAGCGGAGCTTTAGGACATTGGCAAGTTGAGTATTGCTTCTTTTCAGTTATTTTTTAACCCATTTTGAGTCTTAGGTAAATATTTGAATGCAATACCATAATGTTGTACCACTTATATTTTAATTTTTTTGTTTTCATTGTGAAAACAAAAGGGGTTACTACTTGAAGTCAAATGGGATAGAACACGATTTTTTTTTTAGTACAAGGTAGCAGAAAAGCTAGTATCAGCCCAGCCCAATTTCCAAACAGTTTTATACTTTTATAAATACAAGTTAATCCAGAGGAAGGCAAAAACCACTGCTGACAATTGGATAGATTCTGGATCAGCATTGTACATTAATACTAACAGTCTTGGATCCTGGATCAACATTCTACATTAATACTAGTAGCCCTGTATCTAATGGTTTAAAAGGTAGATTTCTAGCTCTTGCCAAACTTTCCATCATTACGAAATATTTTTACAGTTAATTTTACAGTTCAGGCAGTAAAGAAATGCTTCCTTAACCATAAACAGTGACCCCTAGTTTTTCGTTCAGTTCATGGAACAAACAATTTATCACACTGAGATTTAGCAGAACCATTTACATATTTATATAAAGATATTATAAACCCCCCCAAGCCTTCTCTAGACTACATCAATTTAGTTTTAATATCTTTTCTTCATATATGATATCTTTCATACCATTTAGCTGCCCTTCTCTGAACTCTTTCAGCTCTCTGATGTCTTGTTTTATGAACAGAGCCACCATCAGAACAGATACATCCTCCTACCTGGTCAGCGTTAAGACTTCAACCTGGCTCTAACAAAACCCAGGACCAGAGCTTTGAGCCTGGCTCTGTAATCACATCCAAACCCTGGACATAGATTCCAGTCCATTACCTAGTGGAGAGGAGCCACCTTAGTGGGAGGTATCTTCCCTCCACAATCTTACCTTCTGCTTGCTTACAAAGCACATAAGCCCAGTCTGTTCTAAGTTTTGCCTTCCACCCTCTCTGCCAATTTCTAATTCTCTCCATGTATCACATCTTATATTTCTGATCCTTAATCAGTTCTCCTGGAGTCTCATCTCTGTCCCTGCTTCCTAGTCCAGAGAACGAGTATGAGGTCAAAAAGATTCTAGACTTCAAGAATACTGCAACCTTTCAGTAGACTGGAAGGGATTTGGTCCCAAGGAGAGAACTTAGGAACTTGCTGATAACAGCAGTGCTCCAGCTCTTCTCAGGATATTTCAATATTATTTCTGGACCCAAGAGGAGCCATAGGGGAAGGGTACTGTAGCACAAGTGCCAAGTGGGCACCGGCATCACTATTCACTACACTCTGCCAGCTGCTGGAGTCTCACTTCTGCCCACCACACTGCTCTCTCTCATAGCAGGTCCTGCAACCCCTGCATTCCCTTATAGGCTTTATGTAAACTTTATCTGTCTCTTAAAGGGCCATTGCATATGCCCAATATTATGTTTATCTCTCTCTCTCTCTCTCTCTCTCAAAGGAAAATGCTCCTATTTCCTGTTATTAGCTACTCTCCTGCCTCACAAACTGCTGAGTACAATCAGAGAAATCTGTCTTCACTGAACACAAGCTGCAGTTAATGCAACTCTATGGAGGGGAGAGTAGGGAGCAGGAAGGAGAGTGAATGAAAAGCAGGAGAAAACAGACCTCCTGGAACAGATTGAGGAAAGATCTTTCTCACCAGAGCTTTATTCAGACCTGTAATGCTCACTCTTGCTAAAACCTGCTGAAAAAAGTGTTATAAAAAGTATATATAAAAAGGAAATCTTAATATGTCCTCTAGCATCTTGCTCCTCTTTGCTAGCTTCTGCCTCACTGGGCTTCACCTTCTGCTCCCGCTCCCCTTCCCTTAGACATAAATCTAATCTGATCTGTGAGTGAGCTAAACAGTCTTCACAGTAAGACAGATCTCTCAATGATCTTAGCAGTTTGCTAGGCAGGAGAGGATCTGATGACAGGATATATGAGCATTTTCCTCTGATAAGATACATTACAAAGTGTCTTATCACCTGAACTATTCATTTGCAAAAAAACAAAACAAAACATTGAAACAACCTGTACTCTTTAAGTGTTTATCTCTGTCTGTCTGGTCAGAAACATATATGCTTATACCTGATAGCCCGGGTGTAGAAAATTGACTTGAAATGTTTTTCTGGTAGACATTGTCTCATCTGAGGCATTTAGGCTGATCAATAGTTTTTCCTTAACATGATGTATGTATTAAACTGTTTTGAATTTTGAAGTTGGTGTCCACCAAAGTTCATTGTCAGAGTTATGGTGGTATAATAATATATAATTAATAAAGTAATTGAATCTTTTATGGAATACTAAAAGTTTATCTTTAGAGTTAGTCCAAATGATTGGAAAATGATCTATGTAATGAAAATAAGTTTGATAAAGATTCCAGCTTTTCTATGGAAGATTGGCATATTGCAGTGCTGTTTTACTTCCCATGACAGTCCATGTATCTTGCATATACCAGTATATATTTATTTTCCAAAAAAGAAATAATTTGCACAGGAACAGATTTAGTAAGTTGTAGCAGAAATGCAGAATTAATTAGTCTGTGCCTCAAAATATATTTATCCTCATGTGGGATGTCAGAATAGAGATCCCATGTCCATCGTGGCTAAGATGGAACCACATAGTTAACAGTTTGAATATCATTTGCATATTGAACAATCTGGAGAAAGCTGATTGTACTTTTTAGCAATACACCACAAAAAGAAGCCCATACCTATAATGTAAGGCTGTGCAAAACCTGTTCTCATAATAAACACAAGATTCCTTACACATTTACATGTATTACATCCAGTGTTGTGTTTTGGCATACCACATTTATTGCACAAAATAAGGTATGTGACTCACAGAGAAACAAAAAGTTACAGGGAGTCATTCACCAGGAAACTCCAAAAGCATAGCTGTCATCCATAACAGTCCACTAGATGAATTGTTTCCTTGGCCTCCAGTATGTGCAGAAGTTTGACAAACAGTGTCATAGTCATAGGATAAAGAGGCTGTCAATCAAATGTACAGGGCTAGTGATTAAAACCTGGAGGCTTTGGCATACTCCTATTGCACTTAAGCCTTATTTGCATATTTCCAAAATTGTTTTTTTCAAGGAAATGCGCATCTACTGGAGTATTAGAAGATGGCTGCTTTGCTGCTTTGCTGCTTTATATCAAGTTTCCTGGTGACGTCATCCATTAAAAGCCAAGATGAAAGGGCAAAGACAAGTCAGAAACGTAAATCAAGAATAATGTTTCATTCAGTGGTGTACATGCAATGAAAGCAGACCATGTATTCTGTTATAGGCTCTGGAGGGCAGGGGTTCTGGCCATAGTTGAATGGTCCCACCCCATCTAATCTGATGAATGGTAGCTGGGGCATACTGTCCAGGACTGTTGGGAAACCATCCAGGCCTATATACTGCACCATTTCTATCCTGTGTATAGACACTGCACAGTAGCACTTATCTACTGAATATGGGCAGTACAAAGTAGTACAGTTTTGTGATATATATGGACACTGTACCATTTCACGTCTCTCATTCTATATACACACACTGTGCCCTTCTCTCAGGCTAAATTCCCATTTTTGTTCCTATTTTGGGGGGGATTTTAGTCTTTCTTTTTGATCATATTCCTTTCACTTTATTTTTATGGATTAAAAAGTCTTGCATGTAGGACTTTCTCTTCTATGATTTTAGACGGACTGAGAACATAGTCTTATCCTGAACCATGAAGATTGCACAATTTTTTTTTTTTTTTAACTCGTTTTATTGAAAATTGCGTATCAGACACAAGAAAAGGAATCAAAACAAATACATAACATGTTGCGCACCAAAAAACGAGAATTTCAATGTAAATTCACTCAACGCACCACATCCCACCTCGCCACGCCCTCGTCCCATCCGGACCATATAACGTAGACTCGGTACAGAAAGAATATAATCAGGACATGCGTAATACTGTATACATCAGTTATCATGTACAAAACATGCAGTCAGTAAGTCAAGGGTAACAACAAGGATACACTCCAAAATGAGTGGTCGTGGATACTCCCGGTGTCTCGCACCCCTCACGGCATGAGTAAATTAATGGCAGAGCGCAATGAGGGAGCCGTATATTGGGTTACCGGAGAATTGCACCATGTTCCCCACACCTTATGGAATTTCTGAGGGCACCCGCTCCCTTTATACACAATCTGGTTATAAGGAAGAACAGTATTAACAAGTTTCTTCCACTGAGATACTGATGGGGGTTTCGGAGCCATCCATCGCAGTGCGATAGCTTTCCTAGCATAAAATAAAGACTCCCTCAAAAGGATTCTAACATGGTGTTGCCATATTTCTTCATCTAATACGCCGAAAAGGCATATCTTTGGGGTTAATGGTATAGGTTTAGCCAGAACTTCCGCCAGGAGATCCACGACCCCTTTCCAAAAACATTGTATGATCGGACATTCCCAAATCATATGCCAAAAGTCTGCCTGTGGACAAAGACACCTAAGGCATCCGGGGTTGGGCAGACGTCCCATTTTGTATAGACGGGAAGGTGTCAAGTAACATTGGTGTAGAATATATGTTTGAATCAGTTTGTTGTTAGCTGAAGGTGACACATGTTGAGGAGATTCAAGGATATCTTGAAACATCTCATCTGTGAGAGTTGGGATATTTATGCTCCATCGCGTCAAGGCCGGGGCGTCCAAAGTGGACACCTTGGCCTGTATCAGATGTGCATATAAAGTAGATATCAAACCCCCAGGGCCCTGTGAGCGAAGTATGCCGATAAGCGGATACTCAGATATATTGTCCAATCGATCCGGGAACTGAGAAGAAAGTGCATGTCTAATCTGTAGATATCTAAAGAACTGCGTTCTAGGGATGCCATAGGAGGAGCTTAGCGAGTCAAACGTTTTAAAAACCCCTTGTATGTACAGGTCACTAAGAGAGGACACGCCATACTGCGACCAGGCCCGGGCGCCAGGCAGGGCAAATAACGTCGGCAGACCAGGGTTGTGCCAAAGCGGGGTCTCCGCAGGTATATCAGAATAAGCGGACACCTTTTTCGCCTGACGCCAGACCTGTCCCGCCAGGGCATGGATGGGCAACAATTTCCCCCTAAACAAGGCCGGGTGTTCCAACACCGGCCACAGATTCCGCAGACCCAGGTAGTGAGCCAGATGTGCCTCGGACCTCGGTAGGGGATCAGATGAGAGCCACTTCCTAATAAAACGGAGCTGTCCTGCCAGGTAGTAAAGAAACAGATCAGGGAGTGATGTACCCCCGAGCTGCTTTGGTCGTTGTAGAGATGACAACCTAAGCTTAGATCTAGAGTTTCCCCATATAAAGGAGATAATGAGGGAGTCCATTTGTTTAAAAAATCTAAGGGGCACGGACACAGCAGAATGGCTTATAGCATATAGACATTTGGGTAGTACTATCATTTTAACTAGGTTGATTCTACCAGCCACCGACAAAGGCAGTGTAGCCCAAAGATTAAACTTAACCCTAAAGTGCGAGATGAGCGGAAAGATGTTCTGTTCCAAAAAACACCTATGGTCCCTAGATATAAAGATGCCCAGATATTTGCAGGTTGAGACTGTAGTCAATCCACATACCACATTCCCCTCAGCTACACTTGACGCACGGCCAATATGCATGTATGAGGACTTAGTCCAATTGGTCCGTAGGCCAGAATAATTACCAAATTCGTCAATTATAGCCATGGCTCTGGGCAGAGACCGGGAGGGGTCGCTCATAAACAGGAGTAAGTCATCGGCATATAGTGCTGTTCTCTCCTCCCGGGTGCCTATCACTATGCCTTTATATATGGGGTCATTCCGAAGCAGTATTGCCAAGGGTTCCACCGCCAGAGCAAACAGTAGCGGTGACAATGGACATCCTTGTCTTGTACCCCTACCCAAAGGAAAGTAGGAAGACAACGCGCCATTAATGGACAGCGCCGCTCTAGGGGAACAGTATAGAAGGGAAATCCAGGTAACAAACCCCTCTCCAAATCCGTATCCTCGCAACACCTGCAATAGAAAAGGCCACTCGACAGAGTCGAACGCCTTTGTTGCATCTAAAGAAGCCATCGCCCAGTCATGTGAGGATGATGCCCCAATCTGAGTTATCACCTGAGCCCTTCTAAGATTATCCGATGTGGATTTTCCAGGCATAAAGCCTGTCTGAGACGGATGGACAAGGTCGAGAACAACAGAATTTAGCCTTTTCGCCAACATTTTGGTAAGGAGTTTATAATCTATATTAAGCAGTGATATAGGCCTATATGAGCCACAGTCCAGCGGATCCTTGTCAGGCTTAAGTAACAGGATAATGGTGGCGTCATAAAAGGACTCCGGGAGACTGCGACCCACAAAGGCAGCGTTATAACAGTCAAGCAACACCGGGAGAAGCAGGCCCCCATACTGGGCATAAACCTCCACTCAGGATAACATACAGGACAGAGTCAACCCAGGCCTGGACAAAAACGTATCGTCCCTCGGGGTCCCTTACAATGAGGCCTGGCTCCCACCTGAGTCTACGATGCACCAAGATGGACACCCCCCTGGAATAGGAAGTGTGTGTAGAGTGAGCCGCCCACTGAACCCATGGCTTCTGAAGTTGCCTGGAATTGTCTGGAACCAAATGAGTTTCCTGAAGGCATATGAGGTGTGGGTCAGCCCTCCTAATCTGAGAGAAAACCAACGACCTCTTTCGTGGGCTACCCAGGCCCCTCACATTCCAAGATAGTACACTAAAGGACGCCATGGTCGTCTAAGAATGTAATGTAATCATGGCAATTCAGGACCCCAAAAGTGACCCGCCTATGAGTGTGTAGCGCGTGGCTGAGTGAAACACAAAGTGGTGTGCAGCAACCTAAGAACCATATACAAACGAAATGAACCATTACACCCCTAAAGGGTGTGAGACATATTACTGGCATAAACAAACAATATTTGTTAAATTAACCGTGGCTACAATTAACGGGGGAAGAAGTGCACCCACAGTGGTTGGTATACGGGGCACTGTCTTAAAGGTATGGATAATCACTAGGCTAGGAGATATACTATTCAACAGAGCCAGGTTCACATGAGTAAATGAGATACACCGGCGCCCCGGGGGTCGCCAGCCCAGGTAACTATAAGACTACAGGATACTATAATAACAGAACCGCACTTTTCATAAAACTACTTATGCAATAAACAAGAGCATCCCGTAATACATAAGTCCTTATGTATGGTCCGATCGGACCTCTCACCACACGCCGTCAGGATCATCGTCTCGGAGATCGAGGAAGAAGAGATAGCCAGTCCTCCACATCCCTCGGTGAAGTAAAGAAAAGGGACCTGCCGTCATGGACGACCCAAAGACGTGCTGGGTAAATCATGGAGTATTGTATAGCCTTTTCTCTCAACCGCCTCTTAACGGCCACGAAGGATGCTCGGGTCTTCTGGAGAGCCGCCGAGAAATCTGGAAACATGGCCACTGCTGCTCCGTTGTACTTAAGCTCGCCGGCCTGGCGCGCAGCCCGCAACGCCGTATCCCGATCCGTGCTGTTAATCAGACGGGCCAACAAGGGTCGAGGAGGTGCGCCCTGAGGCGGCGGTTTAGCCGGAACCCTATGGGCCCGTTCCACTGCAAATATTGGTGAGAAGTGAGCCTCCGGCAGGACATTTTTCAGCCACCCCTCCACAAAGGCCCGAGGATCTTCACCCTCCGCCCGCTCCGGCAGGCCCAGGATACGGAGGTTGTTTCGTCGCAATCTATTCTCCAAGTCATCCGCACGCTGGGTCCACAAACTTGCAGCTCTCTCCAGCTCCTGGAGTTTGGCAGGAAGTGGGTTAACAGTGTCCTCTACCTGAGAGACCCGATCCTCCACCTCACACACCCTGCCTCGCAAGGTCTGAAAGTCCTGACGGAGCAGGCCCAGGTCGATTTTTACCTCCTCAATTTTCCTGGTCAGCGAGGAAGTGCCGGCATGGATCGCCTCCAGTAGCTGTCCAGTAACTTGCTTTAAAGTGGGCTCGGGGTCCTCCTCTGGAAGGGCAGGAGAGGCTGCCTCAAGCGATGGTGATGTAGAAGAGGATGCTGCCCTGGAGAACCCCCTCAGGCGATCAGAGACAGAGGTTGATTGCGGGCGACTCATTTTAGAGAGTCGGCGGCCGCTCTTCCTGCGTTCCGTACGGGTGGATATGTTGGCAGAGGAGGAGGTGTGATTGTAGCAAGACCAGGCCGGCCCCAGAGGATTATAGACAAGGTCTCTGGCTAATAGCAGTTGCACAGTAGGAGCCTCTATGTCAGGCCACCAGGGCCAATAAGCCAGCCGAGGACAGACAGTAACTCAACAGTCCAATAGTATCGATGACAACAGACTCTGGATTATAAGCGATGTCTCCAAGAGAGAGCCGTCAGCAGAGTAATGAAATAAATAGATTGCCAGGAGGAACTAAGAGGGAACGGATGGCAACTCAGCGATCCAATAGTGCCGATAGCAACAGTCACTGGATTATAAGTAAGGCCTCCAAGAAGGCCAGTAGCGAAGTGATGGAGTAGATAGATTGCCAGGAGGAACTAGAGGAGGACAGATGGTAACTCAACAGTCCAGTAGCACATACAGCAACCGTCACTGGATTATAAGTAAAGCCTTCCAGAGAAGCAGTCAGCAGGACGATAAATCGTACAGAGGCACACACCTTCAATGGGTCAGAGACAGTTGATGGCTGCCACAGATATTGCCTTGCACTACTGCCCAGAGGAGCCAGGGGATGGTCCTATCGTGCCCAGCAGCAAGCAGGAGAGAGGAATGCCGGCTCCCAAACTTCCAGGCAGGGAACCATAGAAGGAACCGTCAGAGATAGGCTCAGCTCGCCAGGAACGCCAGACTCAGCGCCCGCTCATCAGCAGATGGCCAAACCGGTCAGGGTTAAAATGGCCGCCCACCACGTGGAGAGAGGGGAGACCGCCGTCCGGGTGCCAGCAGGACCAGCGGCCTCAGCGGTGCCTGCACAGCCCAGGCCGGCCCACGAGCGCAGCCCCAGAACGGCAGCTCCACCCCAGCTCCAGGCCACAGCAGCGCGGGACAGAGCGGCTCCGGCAGCGGAGGTGGGAGTGTATGGCCTTCGGCCACGTGTAGCGATCACCGACTACTACCCAACGGAGAAGGACACCGGCAGAACGGGAGCTCTGGAACCAGGAGGAGGGCCTCAGAAGTGCGTTCCAGCGGACAGCGAACCCGGGCACCGGTAAGCAAGGATGGATTTCAGGATGGATGAGCGGCTCTAGCCGGAGCTCCGCTCACATGCGACCGTCCATGTCGCGCGCTAGCCACGCCCCTCTCAAGATTGCACAATTTTTATTTTTCAACCACATTAACCTTAAAATAAAAATAGAAAATACATTTTTATACACCTAGTGCACTTCAGTATCCTACTTTTTGTTTTGGAGGGGGGGGGCATATTTGACTTTTGCTATGGAGCCCCATAATTTCTATCTATGCCCCTGGTCTTATCACCATACAGTTAAGGACTTAAAGACACCACATTTATGTAGACTAGTATACAACAATGTACATATAAAAGTTGTGATGTTAGAAGACAATTTTAAATACCTAGGAGTAAGAAAATTTGGGAATACAAGTTTATGACAGTCTTGGACACATTGAACACAAGACTGAATTAATTGCATTGATTTATGCCATGTTAAAAGATCTGAAGAATCTGCTCCAGAGAAAAGGAGATATCAGGTCTCTGAACTAATATCAGTTTAGAGACAATACAACTTTCCTTGCTTCTCTGTGGACTCATTTAAATCTCCAAGTTTTATTTTTTTAAATATTTACTTATTACACCAGGTCTCTGTCACTTTCTCTCTCTCTCTGCATATACATGATGTGTTTCTGCAAATACTGTACTTTGCTTTACCATGCCTGATAAAGTAGTTGTTTTGACAAGTGACTGCTTAAAGTGTACCTCTGGCTATAAGCAACTTATAAATGTATAGTACAGGTGAGTATAAGAAACTTTGTATTATATCTTATTAATGAAATCTGTATCCTTTAGCACTTATTAAGTTGTTCTCCTGCTCCTTATCTTCAATCTGACTGCTTGTTTACATTTTGTCTTTGTAAACAGCCTCACTCATAGAACTCTATGGAGCAGGGAAGGGTGGAGTGTGATTCTCCTGCAGGCTGGTTAATTGATTTATTGCCTCATTCAGTGTACTAGCAGCCTCTTATCTACAAACATAGCAGTGTTTAAAAGTGTACAAAAAAGAGTAGTAGATAGTAGGATCAACAATTATATAGGGTGCCTTTTCTATCTCTCCTCTCCTCTTTATAGACTAATATGTAGAGAGTAACTCTGCCTGAAAAGTGGAGAAGAAAACATATTTCATTAACAAGATATATTACAATGTACTATTTATTTATGAAAAGTTGGTTGTAACTGGAGGTATGTTTTAACATTCTTTTATTTTTTATCAAATCTACAAGACTATCATTTTTTTTCTTTTTGTGAGAGCTATAACATTTTTTTCAACTAACACAATTACCTTCAGCAACTTCACTGTCTTGCTTTCTCCTCCTTTCTCTTAATTGATGGCGTCAGTAAAAACTTTGCCAAATGCATTTTCATAATGTGTTAGCATTGTGTGTCCTGGGTTCTAATTTACAAGGATGAACTTAAAAGTGTCATTTTGTGGTATACACAAATTCTGTGACCTGCAAATACAGTGTCTAATAAGCACAATTTAGGCTGAGCTCACTCATTGCAGTACTGTACCGTGCAGCTAGCATACTTTAATATCTTTTACCTGTAAAAACTGTATGACCAATAATTGCAACTCAAAACTATAGAGACTAATGATAAAATGTTTGCAGTTTTGAACCCGGCCTAAAATCTATGTAAATATCAGAGGAATTCTAATTCCTATACTACCCTTTGTACTTTTAAATAGGTATCTATCTGTGGTGACCTTCTGTAGCTTGCTAGTTGTTTTTGGGCCAACTTTCCACTATGTAAATAGTATCATACTCATTTTATGTATAAAAAGCATACATATTCTTTTTCCAGGATCACTGCCTATTTAGAAAAATGCCAGAAAACACATAGCTTAAAAAATAACAACCTAGATAGAGCCTTCTGCATTTTGATAAAAATGTTTCTGACCCTAAAATGCTGTGTATATAAACTTCTCTAAGTAACAGCTAGTTGCAGGGTTTTAAAACTAAAAACTGCAAAAACATCATAAAATATAAAAACAATTTAAAATGCTTTTAAGTTAAATGCAAAGTGTTCTGTAACATGCATATTTAATATGCCGACAAAATGTTTGTATAAAGAAGTTCTAAGGACACTTTCACACAAGGATATTGAAGGATTTTTTTGTGTTGACAGTCTACCACCATGATAATCTAAACCATTTATATGCCATTGTTGGGATATTTAGGGGCACAGTGAATATGCATTTATTGTTGCACTAAAAAATCATGTAAATGATATGTGGCCATGACTGCCAGAGCACTCTTTAGCCTCTGAAGTTGCAGTGTCTTTTTTACTTGTCAGAGGAGATGCTGAGCAAGTGTAACTGCAGTGACACTATTATACTCACTTATCATTTGCTAAACCTGTTATACCCAACGAATAGTGTCACATATAAACCGCTTCCCCTTATTGCCCTACGCACTATAATAGTGGCCCTTAGTGCCTCACACACACAGTAATAGAGCCCTATTTCCCCCTCACTTATTCTGACATTGGCACTGTAGTGGCTCAGTGGTTACATTGCAGGGCTGGGTTTCTGGGTTCAAATTCAATCTGAACTGAGTTTATATGTTCTCCCCACATTTGCGTGGATTTTCTCCAGATACTCTGGTTTCATTCTACATGCCAAAAATATACTGATGGGTAAATCGGCTTCCTAGAAACAACTGACCCTTGTACGTGTCGCACCTATATAGCAGCCATTGACTCCCCTAATCCACAACTCTCTCTGCACTTTGTGTCCCTTGTGTGAGAAAGTTGCTTTACAAATGTATGTAGTGCCTCCACACAATATACCCCCCACAAAGTAAGAGTAGCCTACACAGTGGAGTACTTTGCAACCCTGATCCAGTGGGAAATCAAAGTTTCATTGGAAGAGTTAAAGGCAACAGAAAGTTGATGTCTTCCTGCTCTGCCATAATATTTAAATATATCTGCATTCTGAGGACAAAAACCCAGACATTTGCCACTGTAATGATACATTTAAATTCAATAAAATTAATAATAGTTTTACGTGCTGTATCATCCGATATCCTTTCCATTGTTTTAATATATGTGCCACATTAGAATTATGCCTACTGTGTGAAAGTTCACTAGTCTGGCGTCTTGATATTGTATAATTGAAAGATTAAGGTTGAATTTTTAGATATTTTTGAACTGCTAATTCCCAAAGAACCTCCTCATTTTCCCAGAAAGAAAGCAATATAACTGTGAGGATCTGCATAGTTATGAAGTGGAGACATCTCTCTATTAGTGCGCTGATGAATATGTGTATGTTTGCATCATTCATCTCTGAGGTTGAGCGTTGTGATTATGAGCTGTTATCTATTTGCATGATTGCATTTTTTGTCAAGTAGGTTAAAATTACTTTTTATAACATTAGCAAGGAACATTTGCCAAAATAATTGCAGGGAACATATGCAAATCATTCCATTTGAAAACACTTGTGCTGTAAATTAGTTGTAAAATGTTTGTGAAGCATTTCTCACAAATAGTCCCCAAGAGGACATTGAAATAGCTTTAAATAGCCTAAATAGTATATGTGGCTCTCTGTGCAAAATATACAAATATCCTGTTTATGTCTGGTATCATGAAAGGGATTATTAGCTGATTAACATAGCAGTAATTGAAATTAAGAATATTTATTGTACACTAGTGTAACCTTAAAGCGGATCTGTCTAGTATGTTTAATATGTTGCTCTATGTTAGGGCAGCATATTACAGATACAGATCCATTCTTCTAGCAGCCAATAGGACAAATAAAATATTTGGCTACTAGGAGGATTTAAAGAATACTCTCCCCCTTCCTTCTTTGCAGTGACTGACATGTTGCTGTAAAACAACAAAACAAATGCACCAAGCAAAATATAGTGTGTTATCACTTTAAATAAAGCGTAAGGTAAGGTATAGAGTTATAGCTCCTCACCTTGTAAGGTTGTGTAAGTCACAACCCACTATCATCAACAGGAATAGGAATAGCCGTATTCAAGCATCAGAATTGCAGCGGAACCGATCAAACACCTTGAAAGGTGTAAGTAGGATAGTGCTTGGAGTACCAATGGAAAGAGCCGCACACATCAAAATATCATTATTAAATTATGCCACAGCCAAATATCACCACCATACAATGATTTAATAATACCTCCATACTGTTGCTGAACAAAGTCAATTTACAAAAGACCAATAATACAGCCACGTAATGACAATTACCATTACTACTCCATAGTCTTTGAATAACACCACCTACTCTTAGTGAATATTTAACACTAATAATACTGCTATAACAGAACCAAATATTGCCATTATACATTGGTTAAATATTACCTCCATAATGTTATTTAATAAACACACAATACAAAGACCAATATTACCAATGATACAACAAATATTGTTACATGACCTCTACTGTAGCCATTACATAGTACTAAATAATACCACTATACTTTTATTATATATAAATCTATCAATCTGACCGCTCATTTAGTATATCATTCGCTGGTGCGATCTCTTCTCCTCTGCCCCTTACGGTTGGGGTTCCTCAAGGCTCGGTCCTAGGCCCCATTCTCTTCTCTCTGTACACAGCTCAAGTTGGACAAACCATCAGCAGATTTAACTTTCAATACCATCTTTATGCTGATGATACCCTACTATATACCTCATCCCATGACATCACCCCTGCACTACTAGAGAACACCAGTGACTGTCTCTAACATCATGTCTTCTTTTATCTGAAATTGAATTTTTCTAAACTGAACTTCTTGTGTTCCCTCCATCCACTAACCGACCTAACCCTGATATCTCCATTTCTGTCTGTGGCCTTACTATTACCCGCTGTCTGGGGGTTGTATTTGACTCAGACATCACCTTTACCCCACATATTCAGACACTTGCATGCTCTTGCCACCTGCACCTTAAAAACATATCTAGAATCCGCCCTTTTCTCATTGTGGAAACATCAAAAACCCTCATTGTCGCTCTGATTCTCTCTCGTCTTCACTATTGCAATTCTCTTCCTCTTCCTCTCCCCTCTACAATCTGTCCTGAATGCAGCGGCCAGACTCCTCTTTCTGTCAAACCAGTACACAGACGCATCTACTTTGTGTCAGTCAATGTACTGGTTGCTCATCCATCACAGAATACAATATAAAATGATCACACTCGCCCTTAAATCCATCCATAGCGCTGCGCCCCTCTATATCTCCTCTCTCGTCACTATTTACCACCCTAATCATCCTCTCTGTTCTGCCAATGAAAGTAGACTTGCATCCTCTGTTATCCGAACATCCCGTCTCCAAGACTTTTCTCGAGCTGCGGCGGTGCTCTGGAACGCTTTACCCCAGACAATCCGGTTAATCCCCAACTACAGCAGCGTCAAAACTGCCCTAAAATCACGTCTGTTTGGTCAGGCTTATCATGTGACCTGATCACAGTGTAGAGTGTGGAGGTGGAGAACAGCAATACCTTTTATCCTTCCTCCTCTGTTCCTCAGATCCTGTCCTGTCCATCCAGAAGTTACATTGCACTCCCTGCACTTAGTATCTGTATATTCCAACTAGTGATGGGATCATACAGCTTCAGTTACATAACCTTTTCTATTAAAAGATGGCTGGACCATTATAGAAAACAAGCCCTCTGACCTCTTGTGTCCCCCTATCTCCTCATAGAATGTAAGCTCTTGCAAGCAGGGTCTTCACTCCTACTGTTTGATATGTTTATTTCTTTGTCACATTGTAATGTCTCATATTGTCTGTTCATGTTATCTTTTGATTATACTTGTAAGTGCTACAGGCTTGTTATTTGGGAGATAAAGTGACAGTGTGAGTCTAGTTGATGAAGAATTAGCTTTTCAAAAAAAAAAAAAAGCCACCAAAAATTATCCCTTTATGGGATGCAGAATGCTGCACCAACATTGTGGTGGTACTAGAATAAGCATTGGTGGGGTTGTTTGTTTTATTTTCTTATTATTATGCCGAGTGTCACTGGCAACTATAGAATTTATATAAAAATGTATTGCACTTTTGGTCCCCTATTCTCCTGTCCTCCTGATCTCTGGATAAGTGATCAGATAAATCAGTTTATATTCATCTAGCCTGGGCATTTTGTGACACAGGATGCCTAATTTTTTTTTTTTTAATTTTACTTTTTTTCAGCTGCCCCTTAGGGGACTTGAACCAGCGATTAATAGATATACTACTGTATTGCAGCCTATGGTGAAATTCTTGTATAACTACTGAAACCTTCCAGATACTAGGGCAGGCATGGAAGCCTGCAGAAGGCTCCAAATTACCATCACAACTAAAAAGCTCCTGCAATTTTCAAGCGCAGGAGCCTTTTGGAGGTTGGGGGAGGGAGTGAGAGTAAAGGAAACCCTTGGTGCCATGGTCAGATATGACCATGGCACCTGAGGGGTTAAGTGTCTGTGATCAGACATGTCTTTGATCGCAGGAACTGCAACTGGCACTCTGCTCTGTGAAACAGCAGCGACCCTGGGGCTACGACACCTGCTCAGCTCACAGCTCCTGACGTGGGTGCCATATTTAAAGCTCGGCATCCACCGTAAAATTACGGCAAATGTCTTCTAAATATCTGGTTAAAAAACAGAATCGTCTGAAAAACTCTGGGCAAATTAATTGAATGAATTTGATTAATCGCACAACTCTAGAGGGGAGTGTAAGGAATAGCTTGCCCAGCTGAAGTTGGGGGCCAGAAATACTACAGTGTGGAGGAAAAAGAGGGAACCAGATGGGTTACACCTGGTCTTGAAACTGTGCATGCCCAGCACCCATGAGGTGATGTCAGTACTAGATAGCACCAGGCCGAGCTGGGTTTCTAGACTGTGGCCTCTAATGCTCAAAACATTGACCCAGTGGGCCATGAAAGTATTGTCCCTGCCCATAATTAATTCTGCACATATTGGCAGTGGCATGCACCTTTCCCTACACAAACATTTACAAAGAGAGACACCCACATGGTGATATCAAGCAGAGACAGCTTTCCTAGAAAAATAATGGCAGCTAGGTGTTCTCCATTGAGAATATATTCCATTTATTCTCAGGAAGTGCAACAACTTTGCAGCTACTGGTGGAGCTATCAAGTCTAGAAGTAATGTTGCTGTTGCCATCTACATTCTTATTGTTAGTACTTGCACAAGTTTTTTCTCCACCCCCCCCCCCCCCCTTTTGCCTGTCCCCTGTCCTGTTTTTTTTTTTCCATTCATTCTAAGTCACAATGCTTAATCATCATTGTGATTGACAACAATTCTGATACTTTGTGTATTTCATTTTTTTTTTTTTTTTTTTGCAAAAACTTTAAAGAAAAGCAGCAAAGAACTTAAAGCACTAAAGGTTGACCTGGTCAGTAATTATTAGACTAGAATTTATATAACAAAGTATTTTTTAGATAAGCACAAGCTGCAAGACTGTATACAGTACAGACGAAAAGTTTGGACACAC
Source organism: Leptodactylus fallax (assembly GCA_947044405.1). Lineage (NCBI taxonomy): Eukaryota > Metazoa > Chordata > Amphibia > Anura > Leptodactylidae > Leptodactylus > Leptodactylus fallax. Next base: position 769,027 of record CAMRHE010000192.1, on the reverse strand, counting down.
CTTCTCATTCCAAGAGTTTTCTGTATTTTCATGACTATAAAAGTTGTAGATTCACACTGAAGGCATCAAAACTATGAATTAACACGTGTGGAATTATATACTTAACAAAAAAGTGTGAAACAACTGAAAATATGTCTTATATTCTAGGTTCTTCAAAGTAGCCACCTTTTGCTTTGATTACTGCTTTGCACACTCTTGGCATTCTCTTGATGAGCTTCAAGAGGTAGTCACCTGAAATGGTTTTCACTTCACAGGTGTGCCCTGTCAGGTTTAATAAGTGGGATTTCTTGCCTTATAAATGGGGTTCGGACCATCAGTTGTGTTGTTCAGAAGTCAGGTGGATACACAGCTGATAGTCCTACTGAATGGAGTGTTAGAATTTGTATTATGGCAAGAAAGAAGCAGCTAAGTAAAGAAAAATGAGTGGCCATCATTACTTTAAGAAATGAAGGTCAGTCGGTCCGAAAAATTGGGAAAACTTTGAAAGTGTCCCCAAGTGCAGTGGCCAAAACCATGAAGCGCTACAAAGAAACTGGCTCACATGAGGACCGCCCCAGGAAAGGAAGACCAAGAGTCACCTCTGCTGCGGAGGATAAGTTCATCCGAGTCACCAGCCTCAGAAATCGCAGGTTAACAGCAGCTCAGATTAGAGACCAGGTCAATGCCACACAGAGTTCTAGCAGCAGACACATCTCTACAACAACTGTTAAGAGGAGACTGTGTGCAGCAGGCCTTCATGGTAAAATAGCTGCTAGGAAACCACTGCTAAGGACAGGCAACAAGCAGAAGAGACTTGTTTGTGCTAAAGAACACAAGGAATGGACATTAGACCTGTGGAAATCTGTGCTTTGGTCTGATGAGTCCAAATTTGAGATCTTTGGTTCCAACCACTGTGTCTTTGTGCGACGCAGAAAAGGTGAACGAATGGACCCTACATGCCTGGTTCCCACCATGAAGCATGGAGGAGGAGGTGTGATGGTGTGGGGGTGCTTTGCTGGTGACACTGTTGGGGATTTATTCAAAATGGAAGGAATACTGAACCAGCATGGTTACCACAGCATCTTGCAGCGGCATGCTATTCCATCCGGTTTGCATTTAGTTGGACCATCATTTATTTTTCAACAGGACAATGACCCCAAACACACCTCCAGACTATGTAAGGGCTATTTGACCAAGAAGGAGAGTGATGGGGTGCTACACCAGATGACCTGGTCTCCACAGTCACAAGACCTGAACCCAATCGAGATGGTTTGGGGTGAGCTGGACCGCAGAGTGAAGGCAAAAGGGCCAACAAGTGCTAAGCATCTCCGGGAACTCCTTCAAGACTGTTGGAAGACCATTTCAGGTGACTACCTCTTGACGCTCATCAAGAGAATGCCAAGAGTGTGCAAAGCAGTAATCAAAGCAAAAGGTGGCTACTTTGAAGAACCTAGAATATAAGACATATTTTCAGTTGTTTCACACTTTTTTGTTAAGTATATAATTCCACATGTGTTAATTGATAGTTTTGATGCCTTCAGTGTGAATCTACAATTGTTAGTCATGAAAATACAGAAAACTCTTGGAATGAGAAGGTGTGTCCAAACTTTTGGTCTGTACTGTATATGAGCAGCAAGAAAAAAAATGCTTAAAAACAAATTTTTTTCAGATTTGTACATGTCATCACACAGTGTATTGGTGAACAGACCAGAAAAAAACTCTTAGATAACAGAGGTTTTCTTTAGATTAGCACAGGCTGTATGTATTTAATGAAAAGAAAATTAAACTCTTGCCCAAAAAACACTGTGTACAGATGAAACTGCTCTAATGACCAACAGACTTATACAAAATTAGATTATTGCCAATTAAAGGGTTAACTGTCCTTTGTCTATGTATTAAAGGAGCAATGCTGATGTCAGGCTCACAGCAGCAGCACAGAAATTCTCCCTCACTCCTTATTTTGATATCAGCACAGTAAGGTAACATACCACCGTCTATTGGCTGAGAGGCTGTCAGCTGATATCAGGTGGTGTTAGAACATCACACTTACTGAAAAGACACGTGTCTCTTCTGTATTTTTCCTGCGCAATACATGTGGCAGTAGGCATTTTAGTTTGTCCCAGAAGAATCAGCATTTGTTTGGTTTTGTTAAAAACTGAACAATTTCGAATGTTTGGGTTGAACCCAGTTTGTAATGAATCAGTCCACTCATTTCTATTCCCATCATTTTTATCCAGTTCAGATTGCAGAATGCAAACCTTTAATTTACTTGTGGGTTTGGTGTGTGCATGCGGAATCCTCAGACACCAAGTCTCAAGTCATGCATATATATTCCACACCTAAATGGAGATAACTGCATGCAAAACTGCATAGAAACATGAAATATATACCTATCAATGTAGATTTAATTAACATAATTTATTCTGAAATGTCATACATAACGTAACAATTCATCTGGTCTCCTCCTGGAGTTTGTTCAAACTGGATCATCTCTGCACAAGTCTATGGATTTAACAAGAAAAAATTGCATGACTTAAATCTACAAAGACTTTTGCACACATTGTGGATGTTCTATTTATGTGGTTTTGTATGGATGCATTGAAATATTTATATAAAGTAAAGATTTGTTGCAGCTATCTCCACTTGTGTGTGAAATATGTACAGTATGCATCTATCCCAGACTACCATAACATTTTCTTCCAGCTATGCCTTATGGACTTCCTCCAATAAGCAATTTCAGAATTGTTGCTTATGGTTCCCCACAACTCCACCTAAATTTAGTAAAAGTTTCATTGCTTTTACAGTAAAGAAATCCCTTCTATGTTTCTACAGAAACCCAACAAAACTCAACAATTTTCAAGCTTTAGTTGGAGCAAGTCCTTCCATGATACGTGACCCTCCTTTTATTTATATATGTGTAACATGTAATTACAAAGTTAATTCAAAGTATCAGCTGTAATACAACAGAAACGCTTGTTGGTAAATTTTCTGACTGGGTAAGCTCTTCAAGAGTTTATTGCAGGGGTACACAACATAACATTTGCTGACTTTACCCCTATTTGAGATCCCCACTACTCTGCTGTAGACAGTTGTGAACTAGTGTCTAATGTTTGCAGAACTCCTTGAATATATCCTTTGTAAGGAAGATAAGCACTCCCTGGTCTCTATGCTTCCATGACAGGCACCACTCAATTGTAGCACAACTTAGATCTGTGTGTCAGGTACATCAATTGAAAACTGAATTATTTCCTTTGTAGCAGCATTTCTTACACGGCCAGATTCAACGTCCTAGCCTAGGTAAGGTGGTTGGCTAGAACTAGATAGAGAAGGTGTTCTACCCCCCATTATTAATTCTAACAGAGAGCAAACTATGACAAAAGGGCAGTCAGGCCAAGTTGTGCACATGTATCAGTATAGATGTAGCATAATCTTCCTGCGATGCTCTGTCACATGGTCTGCATGTTCATTTGAATTGCATTCAATGCTCTTGCATTCATATAAATTACAAGAGCCACCCAGCATTTTAAATGACACTGCCTCTCCCACCTCCTCCTGCTTCCCACCATATGCAAGCTACATACTGTAGTCAAACAGGCAATGATAGCTGTAAAAAAAAGGGGGGTAAGGAAGTCATTTTTTCAACTATTTATTTTTGAAAAATGGTGTGGTCTCTTTTTCATTAACAGCCAAATACAGCAAGCAGCCAAAGGCTAACACTATCAGTTTATAATGGTTACAAACAAGCAAAAAAGCTGGTTATTTATTGACTCTAACAAATCCACAAAACTTGCAAAGCAAAAACACAGTCATATACCCCCACCCCCCAACAATCCTCCCAGATAGATTCCCTCCCACCCCAACCAGGTCCCAAACAATTGTCTATAAAACACCCCTCCTCCTACTGTGGGTGAATGTCTGACATAGGGTTCGCCCCCCCCCCCTTCATCTTCCCAAACACACAATACATCAGTTACTGAGTGGAAAGTAACATGTGAGCAGAGTACACTGCTCCGATGCTTCTGTGAGCTATCAAACACTTTCGGCTCAGTGACTAATGTCTGGTGTGAGTGTGTGGGCAGGTGGGCTCCTGACTCAGACAGAGCCAGAGGCTACACATAGAAGTAAGAGAAAAAATAAGAGAAAATATTAAATATGCCAGGCGACCCTCCACCATGTTGGGAATAGAGATGAGCAAATAAGTTTGTAACAAACCGTATTTGACAAGAATATTCTAAATTGTTCAGTTTTTGAGGAGATGATAGTGGGATCACTGCCGCTATTATCAGAGGTGGTCCCGCTATTACAAAAGAGCCGCCTTCGCTATTGAATTCAATAGCGACTCTTCTGTGATAGTGGGACCACCTCTGATAATAGCAGCAGTGGTCACGCTATAATCTATCCCTGTGCTGTGACACTATGACATAAATGGATGTTAAAAAAAAATTGGTGGCAGTGGGTGAAAAACAGAACAATCCTAGCGGAGCTGCTGCTGAATTGAATTCAATAGTGGCAGCAGCTCTCCTATGATTGGCCTATTTGAATTGAATGCCAAAGCAGGTGCTTTGGTGCTAAATTCAAATGGTCAAAGTGCTTATACATAGTGGGGTCACTGCCGGCAATAGCAGCGAGACCACCGTGGTGGTCCCACTATTACAGAGGACACACTGCCACTATTGAATTCAATAGCGGCAGCTGCTCGCCTATGATTGGCCCACAGGAAAGCCAGGTTTCTCTAGTAGCCCTGAGATTGTTCTACACTATGTTTTAAGCCTATGTAAGGTGTGATTTGTACCAAACTTGTTCGTCCCGAAACGAATCAAGGATCCGAATCAACCAAACCCTAAACAAATCTTGAGGGGTTCACCCATCTCTAGTTGGGAACCTGTTCTGTTGGGAACAAATTGTAAGAAGATATAGGATGATCTCCACAAGAATGAATTGAGCAGTCCCTGTTAATCAGTCCCAATAGATAAATTTGCAGATCCACTTAAGAATACTATATTATTTACATCAGAAAGGTTTATTTTAATGGATTACCCTTACCATAAGCACAAATGAATTTTTATTCTTTTGCCCAAACAGGACAAGTTACTTTTTTTAGAAACTTTTAACTACAGCACTGTATGTCATTTGTAAAACCTGAAAAACTAAGTTTTAACAATGTTGAAAAAAGTAGTACACTAACCATTGTGTCTGTTGTATGTCCTCTTGAGTCTATTAAAATTGACTTGCAATGTAGCATCATTCCTTTTCCTTCCTCTCAGGCAAAGAATGCAATTATCTTAGGTTTGAAGTTGTCATGACTTCAACATTGATGACCCTTTCAAAATGTGGACAAAGAACAATAAATAGTAGAGAAACATTGATATCAAAGAAAATGCACATTATCAAGTTCAATACCGGAAAATAAACACACAATGAATCTAGAATGGCACATATTTCCCTGTTGACTGTAACTCACTTTGATTAATGCTGTGTCAGAAAGCTACAAACAATAGAGCCAAAAAGTACTACTTCATTATATTAATGGTCTTTTTATACAGTATAATTCTTGGCCAGGAGTCTTTTTATATCATCTTTAAGATTTTTTTTTTAATGAATTATTTTCCTTATCAATAGTATGTTAAACCGATGTAGAAACATTTATATTACACTGATAACTTGCTGCAGTATGACATCTTATCACATAACACAGCAAAAGCCATTGAAAATATTTAGTTAAAGGGAGTCTATCACTACTCCCAGCTATTTTAAACCACCCCCATAGTGCTGTAGATGCTGTTAGCAGAATAAAAAAAAACATGCCTTTCTTAAGTTTCAAAGTCCCAGGGATGCCTAGAAAAAGTACTTTTATTCTTTATTCAAATGAGTATCTTGGAGCACAGGGGGAGTTTTCTTCAGGCTCTGAGCACTGCTGCATCATCACTAAACATGCTCATCCTGTATTCAGCTCATCCCTCTGGGCAATGGGAGGATCAACTCACACTGAGCTGAATGCAGGATGGGCGTGTTTAGTGATGATGCCGCAGTGTTCAGTAATAGAGGAAAATTCCCCCTGTGCTCCAAGATCCTCATTTGAATAAAGAATAAAAGTGCTTTTTCTATGCATCCCTGGGGCTCTGAAACTTAAGAAAGGTATGGGTTTTTATTCTTCTAACAGCATCTACAGCACTATGGGAGCAGTTTAAAGTAGCTGGGGGCATTGATAGACTCCCTTTAAGGTTCTGTGCCACAGTGTATTTTCTGTGTTGTGTCAAGTTAAACATTTCTACATCTGCACAGGATGTACTATACTATACATTATGGGTGAAGGATGGGGTGACTTTGTTGGTTATTCTTCACAAGTTGACTGATCTGCAGTACCCCCTGTTTTGTTTTGAGTATACTGTATACTGTTATAGTCACAAGCTATATACAGCTCTTCTTCTATTAAGAATCCTTCCTAATATACAAGCATCTTTTTATCAGGTGAAATTTACTGTGCTAAATTTCTTTAATACAACTTATATTTGCATATGAGTGGTGGAGAGCTTTAGTAATAAGGCAATATGGTCAAGATCTCTTCATATTGTTTTCTACATATATTATCTAATCTTACATAGCTGCCATGTCCATGGAGATGCCCACACATATCCAGATCTAACATGAGCCAAGTTTAACATGACATTACACATGACTTACCACATTCAATATATAATTGTCCAATCCTATAATTGTTCTGCACAAATCAAAAAAGACTTGACTGAATCTTACCAAAGTTTCCTGTTGTACACATATAGTAAAAATCTTTCTAAAATTATTACTAATTGATTTTAAAAAAGTAATACTGTACTATAGCTAGCTAATCATGACCAGACTGGTTTCAAGCAGAATAATCCCCCTTTGTATAGTATAAAAGAATTTTCCAGCATAAAAGAAATCTATGGTAATGTGAGGACCAGAGTAGCTTTTTCTCTTAATCCTGTTAAAGTGGCTGTGCTGTTATTGAAACTTATCTCTGACTTTCGGTTCCACTCCAATGATCTGGAGGATGAGGAACTGTAAGTCACCGGAGCGTCAGTGCACTTTGGACTTTTGGTCCCCTGTCCTCCTGATCACTGAGGGACCTGGAGGTCAGGCCCCCAGTGATTGGACACTTATCCACTTTCCTGTAAATAGGGAATAAGTGTCCATAATGGCACAACCCCAAATGGATATACTTGTGGGAGATGCTAGAAAAACTCTGTTTTGGCCATGATTTATGTTTGAGTTAAATGTTATACCATTCTCCTGTCTTGTGGGTATGTATCAATGGGATCCCGTTTTTCAAAGAGGTACATGGCAGAGAGGACCCATTTCTCCTGTTTTATTTGTATTATTAGTAGATCATTTTGGAGTGCATTTGTAAACACCCCTCTATTGATGTTCTACAGAAAGTCACTCTTAGTGTAAACAATATTAATTCATTAGAACACTCAATACATTTCTACTTTGTGGGATATTGAGCTACAATACCGATATGGAGGTATTCAAAATAAATACTATGAAATGTGAGGAATTTTACTGAACCCCCCCCCGAGAACTGCAGTAGGCATTTAAACAAAAAACAACAACAAAAAAAACAGCATATCTGTAAGGGAATTGCTAGTTGTGCAATTCCCTAGTGCTGCTGCTGAAATAAGGGAAGAAGGGAAAGACAGAGACAGTGAGTCCTAAACTTGACCCAGCCTCTGTCCCTACCTAATTGCCACAACTGTCCTAATGATAGGGATAACTGGACGGCAGACCCTTCTCTGAATAAGTGTTAACACAGAACGCAGACAAGACAAACAACAACAAAAGGGAAGTCAGCTAGCCGAGGTCAAACCAGAGAGACAAATAGTACCAATTCGAAATCCAAGAGAATAGTCAAAGGGTAAGCCAGAGGTCAGAAGTTAGTAAACAATAATAGCAAGAGAAGAGCTTAGCAAGGACAAAGTCTCAATAGCCAGCAAACATGTGTGGGCAGATGACCAGTATATAGGAAGTCCAGCATCCGCCCCAGACCTGATTGGCAGATAGGCTGTCAATCACAAGGTAAGACTAGGATTAGCTATTTGAGGAGCGGAGGGAAACAAAGGTGTAGGAGATGGGTGTGGTAGAAATTCAATTACAGAGAAGAGGTAATAGAGCAGTGTTCAGACAGAGCAAAAAGAACCCTAAGCAAGGAATCAAACTGAACACACCGCCTACACCGCAGCATGCGAGCGGAGGGTGGCGCAGAGACCTGAACAGGCGTTACAATATCATGTTTCTTGGATCTAATGCTTTTGTCTCTCAGATTTTCTGGACTACATGTGAACAGCAGTAACTTGCCATGTTAACTATAATGATATATTTTCTCTATGACCTTCTCTAAGGTGTGGTTCAAAGCTAAACTTGTACTTTTACATACTGTATATAATGTCTGTCTATTATTATAGTTTATATTACCACACAGTTTTGCTACTTATACTATCTACATGGACATTGACCTTATTTTGTGTTCTTTATTTCTAATCTGCTCTTGGTTTATTATACTGAATGTAAGTACTTTTTTCTGTGTCTCTGCCTCTATCTTCATTTCACAAGGCATTATGGGAAAGGAGCTGGGAGCTCATGCGCCCTCTGTTGGATGTAACAGATCCTCAGTTTGCTTTTGACTCACCGAGTTTTGAGACAGCAAAAGGGATTTTAGCCAAGCCAGTTTCACTTATCTGCATACAGCGCCGTTTCGGGATTTTTGTCCCTCATCAGTGCAGAGCAAAGTGTACTGGCTGGCTGGCTTTGTCCATAACCCACTCATTGCCTCCCACAAAGCCAGCCAGCCAGTACACTTTGCTCTGCACTGATGAGGGACAAAAATCCCGAAACGGTGCTGTATGCAGGAAAAGTGAAACTGGCTTGGCTAAAATCCCTTTTGCTGTCTCAAGACTCGGTGAGTCAAAAGCAAACTGAGGATCTGTTACATCCAACAGAGGGTGCATGAGCTCCCAGCTCCTTTCCCATAATGCCTTGTGATATGTAGATGCTTAGTAGAGGGCAAAAGGCAACTCAAAACTCTACACACCTTAACTGGTGCTCTCCTCAAGGAGAGATGTCCCTGTCCATAACCCACTCATTGCCTCCCACAAAGCCAGCCAGTACACTTTGCTCTGCACTGATGAGAGACAAAAATCCTGAAACGGTGCTGTATGCAGATAAGTGAAACTGGCTTGGCTAAAATCCCTTTTGCTGTCTCAAGACTCGGTGAGTCAAAAGCAAACTGAGGATCTGTTACATCCAACAGAGGGTGCATGAGCTCCCAGCTCCTTTCCCATAATGCCTTGTGATATGTAGATGCTTAGTAGAGGGCGAAAGGCAACTCAAAACTCTACACACCTTAACTGGTGCTCTCCTCAAGGAGAGATGTCCCTGTCCATAACCCACTCATTGCCTCCCACAAAGCCAGCCAGTACACTTTGCTCTGCACTGATGAGGGACAAAAATCCTGAAACAGTGCTGTATGCAGATAAGTGAAACTGGCTTGGCTAAAATCCCTTTTGCTGTCTCAAGACTCGGTGAGTCAAAAGCAAACTGAGGATCTGTTACATCCAACAGAGGGCGCATGAGCTCCCAGCTCCTTTCCCATAATGCTTTGTGATATGTAGATGCTTAGTAGAGGGCGAAAGACAACTCAAAACTCTACACACCTTAACTGGTGCTCTTCTCAAGGAGAGATGTCCCTGTCCATATCTATCTTCATTTAGCAGTTCTCTCCTCTACATTGACTTCCATGGATATAATCTAATATTATCTCAGCTATAGGGGGTAGAGTGGCAGCAGTCGCTACCAGGCACCTAGATCTTGAGTCGGGCCACAAAGACCTTGTGGCATATAAAATACACCATTATTCTATGTGATGTAAGTTAGGTAGGGGCCCCATTATAAATCTTGAGATGAGTTGAAACTGTCTTCAGTTTAGTGATCAGTGATCAGGTTAGTAAGTGAGTGGGGAGTGTGGGAGATAATAAGTAGGGTAATAGTCAGCTTTCCCTAATAAAATATATTACAAACATTGTTATATTAGCATATACTATTAATTTATTTGCAGTTCTTTGAAACAACAGTGCTTATTTAAATAAACAAAGAGCAAGAAGATTTGTCTACATAAGCAGTTTTGAAAACTGACATATTAGTTATTTAATTAGAATTACTGCAACATTGGCAATTATATGCAAAATGAATAAACATGGATGATGCATAAAATAGTTCTGTTCAAACTTCCTTAACTTATCAGATGTAGACACATTTAGAATTTTGACTTGCACTTTTATAATTTATATGCTTTTATAATGCTGTGGTTTATAAAGTGTCACCACATTCCAGCAATGAATCAGAATATAAATTAAGTAATTAAAAAGATACATATTTAGTGACTGCCATTTCACGTATTCCTCATGCACTTCCATGCTGGCTTTTACTGATGGAAAGAAATAAGACAAGCTTTGAATGTCACTAAATGCCAATGCAATTCAGATAGCAAAGAGTAGGAGTATAGATTCACAGCACTTATCATAAGTAAATGTTGAATTTAAGACTCTATATTTTAAAACATATGCTCTCTAAAGATTTTAAATCCCTTTTAAATGTTGATGAAAAATGTCATTTAAAATGTGCTTTCAAGAAAAAGTTCAATACAGAAAAACTGATTTACAATGCTTTTTATTTAAATGTTAACCTGATATTTTAATACATTATATCAATCAAGAAATGCAGAAGAAGAAACTTGGTTTATTTTATGTATCATGTGTACGAAATTCTGTCATTCTGCTACATTTGAAGTCTGAATGTACATTTGGGACAAAAATATTTACTAAACATTACACAAATAATTATTGTAATATAGATTAAAAATCAACTAATAATGCAGGGTCTAATGTTGATGATAAACTTATGTACACGATTTTGTGAATTGTAACTAGAGTTGAGTAAATCTCCTGAAGAGATGGTGAGATTTGTTCACTTCGGGGAGAAGTTTCAATTCGGTCTGAATAAGTTTGGACTGAAGTAAGTGCCCTGATTGGTTGGACAAGCAAGACCCCTACCAGCTGTAAGATGGGGAAACAGCCCTCATGTTATGAATGTACCTGTTTATATAAATAAGTTTATTTTTTTTTTATAAACTAACATTTGTTTGTTTGACCACAAGAGGCCACTGTTACCTCAGAAATGGGAAGGACTGTAATTCTTTAATTCCCTGGAGTAGTGAAGTGGAGACCCTGTTCTGCAGAGGTGGAACTACAAGGAGCAGAGTGTGTGTGGCAGCCATCTTAGGAGTGTGCTTTGAGCTTTTAGAAGAAGGACTGAAGTGAAAGAGAAGGAGGATTCCTAAGGGATCATAAGTATAGCAAGGTGGTGCTGAAGCAAAGACTGTTCCAGGGTTTGTTAAGACAGCATCCTAAGTTGAAGATTGCTATCAAGGACCTGGCTGAGAAGTGGCCCTGTCAGTGAGATTGCATGTTTTCTGGATGAGCCCAGCTTTCAGCTGTTCCAGACCAAGGCTAAAAGGTACACCACAAAGCTGGATCAGTAAGAGAAGTAATCGTGCATGCACCGCATTACATTGCTTTGCTTGGGAATGAGTAAGGGCCTGTAGTTAGAATAGTTAGGCATACTCATCTTCACAGGCCACACTACTGGTGAATTATCTACCTATTTGGTAGCAAGGACTAAGATTCAGAGAGTTCTATAGACTTATAACTCCCAGAGAGGAGCTTCTGAGGAAGTCTAGAAGCGACATTTTATATATTGTCACATTTCTTTGGCTTGCAAGCTGACCTACTATTATATATACTCGGTTGTACTTTGTTTGTAGGGAATAGGGGTATTTTGATGTTTGTGAGCTCTTGTGTTATACCACTGGTGCCCCTATCACACTCACTGAATTGTTCCTGTGACTAAGGTGATAAAAAGGTAACAAGCGGCTGGTTAGTAGCAGCCTACAGATAGGTAAAAGCTTGGAGTGTATTGGAGCTGCACATTAGAGAGCACCGCGCTGTACAACACCAGGGCCTCAGCTTCCTGGCTGAGTGTATGTAAATAATTGGGAGTGTTTTTTTGTTAAAGAGGTGTTACTACACAAAGTAAAATCTTGTTTTTTACGAAATTGATTTGGAGTCGCTTCCTTTGTTCGTGACTTCGCTGTATCCTGGGGAGCCCACCCCGGTACATGGGTTACACAGCCATGAAAATGAAGGCCATGTCATAATAATGGTTCAATCATACAGTATATGCTGGAATCTCAGACAGAGTTCCTAGAAGCCCAGTGATTCAAAAGGGGAAGCTATAAAGTTAGATTTTTGGGCCCAGTATGACAGTGATTTTCTCCTATGGTGGACAGCCCGCTGACCTTGCAACCCACTGGGAATCTGCCCAGTAGGGAAAATTACCTTTTCAGAATTGGACTGAAGTATACCAGTGAGGTATAGATGCTTGACGCAGAATAAAACACTCATTTTTAATGGCAATACTAGATATGTGCAAAACAAACAGTGATGTCATGTCTGTTTCAGAAGGCAGTAGAATGCTATCAGCACCAGGATTACTATTCCTCAACATGCCAACAAAGCCACTGACAGGCTATAATTCACAGCGCAGCAAACTAGAGGCCATATATAGATATGTATATTTTCTGTAGGCCTCTTTTAACAAAGCATTATGAAATATTGTTGTTTAGTAGAGAGGGCCATCTCATCACACATTTATTTGGACATATCCAACCAAGGGTAGAGCTATGGAAAAACACCTTGTACACAGTGCCACCGTACCATAATTATAGATAAATATAATGTAACTTTCACCTGTACATTACAATTAAGCATTATACAGTGCATGCAGAGAAATACATGTCACTTATATATTGACACACACTCATTTATATAGACTTTCAAATATGCAAATACACATACACATACTGTATAGTACATACATATACAGTTTGCATATAAAAAAGTCAGCATAGGGTAGTAGCAGGGGGTTTTAAGTAGTAGGTGTACACTTGAGAGCAGACTGAACTACACATTCATACAACATGCAAATGAACCAGGGCTGGCAGATGGGTGCACTACATGTCACAGCTAATCAACAGCTGTGCAATTAGACAGTGTAATGCAGTGACCAATCAGTCCTGACTGAAGAAATTGCTAGAGTTTCACATGACAAGGGGCAGAGCTTTCTGTGGCTAGGGGCAGTGCTTAAGTGAACGGCTGATGGTCAAGGGGAATCTTGTTATATACTGCCAATTTTCTTTTTCCAAGGTTCACCATTTTATAGAAGAAAGCTGGTAACAAGTATAGCTTTGTGATTATAATGTTTTAAACTGATATTTGCAGTGTAAGTGATAGAGGTGTATTAAAGTATACCTTATTTGCATCATGTATGTGCATCAGTGTATTCATGATGCATGTTTCCAATGTTTGTATGATATATGAGTCATGTACCCAACGTAGCATGATGTTTTTAGTGTGTGTCCAGGGTACTAGATACAAGTGCAAGATGCATACCTCCCAACTCTCAAAGGTGTAGCGTGCTCTTGCAGTTTTAGGTATTGTAAGCCCTACCTACTTTGGCACTACCCATTTACATCCATGTCCCTTTGTGCCCCCACAAAATACATTTCCCCCATTAAGATGGTCTCCACTGTATAATGTCGTACTTAATATGATCCCACTTTATAATGACTTCCTTAATATGGCCCCTGCTGTATAATGTCCTCCTTAATATAGCCCCACTGTATAATTACCTCTTTAGTATGGCCCCCACTGTGTAATCCCCCCCTAATATGGCTCCCACTGTATAATGTACTTCTTAATATGCCCCCTCTGTATAATACCACCCTTAATAAGCCCCCACTGAACCTCTCCTCGTGCCCCCATAGAAAAATTAAACAAAAAAAAAAAACAACTAATGCTCACCTCCCTTGTTTACCCATAGTCCTATCCTGTGTCTCCAGCTGGCAGCCTCAGGGAGCCTGTTGTTCAAAAGACACTACAAAAAAAGGCAGGGAATGGATGGTAAAGCAGCGAGCCATTGTATTTAGCTCATTTGCATCTGAAGGACACAGAGTTGAAGCTGAGACATACCTTCCAATGACTAGGAGAGCAGGACAACATCTGGAATCTTGTACAGTCCCGTTGAGTGCATTATGTATCTAGTATGTGAGTAATATAATGTTCCCCTTAATAGTCCCTCACTGTATAATGTCCTCTTCCAGTACCTCACATAAAAACTCATCAAACAAAAATAAATAAATCTAATATTCCCTCCCCTATTCCCCCTGTCTAATGCCCCCCTTAATAAGCCCCACAGTATATTGCCCCCTTAATATGGTCCCCATTGTATAATGTGCTTCTTAATATGACCCCACAGTGTAATTCCACCTTAATATGACCCTCACTATATAATGCCAATAATGTGTGTTGCTACCCCCTTAAAAAATAGGTTCATAATAGGTGCTCTCTTCCAAAAAAATAAAAATATACAGTATGTGTGTGTGTGTGTGTGTGTGTGTGTGTGTGTGTGTATATATATATATATATATATATATATATACAGTCATATGAAAAAGTTTGGGCACCCCTATTAATCTTAATCATTTTTAGTTCTAAATATTTGGGTGTTTGCAACAGCCATTTCAATTTGATATATCTAATAACTGATGGACACAGTAATATTTCAGGATTGAAATGAGGTTTATTGTACTAACAGAAAATGTGCAATATGCATTAAACCAAAATTTGACCGGTGCAAAAATTTGGGTACCCTTATCATTTTATTGATTTGAATACTCCTAACTACTTTTTACTGACTTACTGAAGCACAAAATTGGTTTTGTAACCTCACTGAGCTTTGAACTTCATAGCCAGGTGTATCCAATCATGAGAAAAGGTATTTAAGGTGGCCAATTGCAAGTTGTTCTCCTATTTGAATCTCCTCTGAAGAGTGGCATCATGGGCTCCTCAAAACAACTCTCAAATGATCTGAAAACAAAGATTGTTCAACATAGTTGTTCAGGGGAAGGATACAAAAAGTTGTCTCAGAGATTTAACCTGTCAGTTTCCACTGTGAGGAACATAGTAAGGAAATGGAAGACCACAGGGACAGTTCTTGTTAAGCCCAGAAGTGGCAGTCCAAGAAAAATATCAGAAAGGCAGAGAAGAAGAATGGTGAGAACAGTCAAGGACAATCCACAGACCACCTCCAAAGAGTTGCAGCATCATCTTGCTGCAGATGGTGTCACTGTGCATCGGTCAACAATACAGCACACTTTGCACAAGGAGAAGCTGTATGGGAGAGTGATGCAAAAGACGCCGTTTCTGAAAGCACACCACAAACAGAGTCGCCTGAGGTATGCAAAAGCACATTTGGACAAGCCAGCTTCATTTTGGAAGAAGGTCCTGTGGACTGATGAAACATAGATTGAGTTGTTTGGTCATACAAAAAGGCGTTATGCATGGCGTCAAAAAAACACAGCATTCCAAGAAAAACACTTGCTACCCACTGTAAAATTTGGTGGAGGTTCCATCATGCTTTGGGGCTGTGTGGCCAATGCCGGCACCGGGAATCTTGTTAAAGTTGAGGGTCGCATGGATTCAACTCAGTATCAGCAAATTCTTGAGAATAATGTACAAGAATCAGTGACGAATTTGAAGTTACGCCGGGGATGGATATTTCAGCAAGACAATGATCCAAAACACAGCTCCAAATATACTCAGGCATTCATACAGAGGAACAATTACAATGTTCTGGAATGGCCATCCCAGTCCCCAGACCTGAATATCATTGAACATCTGTGGGATAATTTGAAGCGGGCTGTCCATGCTCGGCGACCATCAAATTTAACTGAACTGGAATTGTTTTGTAAAGAGGAATGGTCAAAAATACCTTCATCCAGGATCCAGGAACTGATTAAAAGCTACAGGAAGCGACTAGAGGCTGTTATTTTTGCAAAAGGAGGATCTACTAAATATTAATGTCACTTTTCTGTTGAGGTGCCCATACTTTTGCACCGGTCACATTTTGGTTTAATGCATATTGCACATTTTCTGTTAGTACAATAAACCTCATTTCAATCCTGAAATATTACTGTGTCCATCAGTTATTAGATATATCAAATTGAAATGGCTGTTGCAAACACCCAAATATTTAGAACTAAAAATGATTATGGATTAATAGGGGTGCCCAAACTTTTTCATATGACTGTATATATATATATATATATATATATATTGTGAGTATGTGAACCAGAGGGCGCTATTGAGCGACCCAGGACCAGGCCAGAAAAGGCTCTCAACCACGCCTTTGGGTGGGGGGTGCGTATCTCCAGAAGGCTGGAGAAAACTCCATTAAGCAGGAATTGTGGAACCAGCTGGACAGATAGACGGTCTGTGCCAGGAGGGCTGGGGTCCACAGGGGACTTTGCTGCAGCTGAGCAGTAGTCAGGCTAGTTAGGGGCTCAAGGAGTGAGTTAGGGCCCTAACTGTGGCCTTGGTTTTTTTGTTGTTTTGCTATGTTGCACCTATGCTGAATAAAGCCAGTTTTATTTTTACACTTGGACCGTCTGAACGCTATCTATCCGGCGCCCAGTACCACGAACCACCGCTGTCCGGACCAGGAGTCTGCCGCCATTTTGAGACTAATTACCCCCAAGTTGTCGCAATATATATATATGGATTCTGTCATTTATGGATGACCCTTCAATGGCTCCCTCTTTTAAACCCCCCTGTGTAATCATAGTTCAATTGATTTTGAACCACAACCATTATCATTTCTGACAGTCTTTCCTTTGAATAGATACAGAGTTTCTGTTGTCTATAATACTGTCATATTTAATAACGATACTGGAATCCCAGACCAAGTCCTATTGAAAGTATCTATATATACAACACCCGCCTCTATCATTGTGACAGGTGTTGAATCGTTGCTATTTAGCTTTAAAAAAATACCTTGCTATTTGTTTATTTATTCATCCAATAATTCCGTCTATGCAGCTGTGTGTAATATTTCTCAGGTTTCCATTTGATGATCGGAGAAACTTTGCATCTATTCAGGATTTAAACTTGCATTGCTTTATGAGCCTGAGCATTTTAAGAGTGATACTGAGCGTTCCATGGTGGCTTAGCGACTGGACCACCTCCTCTGACATGGCACCTCGTGATGGGGGTGTGTCTGAAGGCCTGATTGGCAAGATGAGTGTGATGTCACAATGGGGAGTAGTCCACCTGTATGGAACCTGGCTATAAATACCTACCTTGAGCCAGAGACCAGTGTATTGAGTACATGTGTTCACCCTCGGAACACCAGGAAATGCAGTTTGAACTGCACTATCCTCTGCTTGTCCACTTTGAAATTTAGCCTCCACATGAGCCCTACCAAATAATATCGGTAAATGCGTTGAGAATTAGTAACATGGAACTACTCCTAGACCACTCCTAGACCAAATAATTAATGTTGTCCGTGATTTTACCCTCTGTGTTGCACATATGCAGTCTATCAGCCACTGGGGGAGTATTTGATTAGCAGCCCAGGGGTATATATATAAATCTTGATTGCTTGAAGCAAGCTTATTACAAGCAATAACCTGAAGCCCAATATTATTGACACAGTAGTATCATTCATTTCCCACTGGAGGATGGATATCTGATATAGATACGTCCTGATTTATTTACTAGGGGGCTGGCTCTGAATAGAGTGCTAGTTCCCCCTTACAAATGACCCCTTTGTCTTGAGCTACACCGTGGGCTATATTTAGTGGTCGTTTGCTATATTTTCCTCAGCGGAAGCATTGAACATTTATCAACATGTTTGTGTGCAATTATATGTTTATGTAAGCATCCTCAAGATCTGATTATTGTCTGGAGATAGGATAACAGAAAGTAACAAATATTGGCTGTCATCCATCCATTGTGCCAGAGTGATAATCACAGGAGGACTGAAATTTATCTTTTGACTTGCGGACTACACATATGTAATGAATGACTATTAGTACCATATTTTAGCCCATCATCTTTTGTTACCTGACTCAGGTCTTTTTTTAATGTTAATAAATTAACATATTAATAAAAGTAATATTTTATATATAGATTTTTTTTTCTTCCCCCTATATCCTTTATTCAGTTTTGTAGTGATAGGTATTTCACCCAGTATATTCCTTACTTGACTATACTGACTTACTGCTACTTTAAGCATTATAAAGTTAATAATTATCTAACATATCTGGCAACCCATGTAGCATGAATCTCAGCACTGAAAAATAAGAGAAGAATTTATGATGCATAGACTTCCATTTATCAAAGGAGATCA
This sequence comes from Leptodactylus fallax, assembly GCA_947044405.1. NCBI lineage: Eukaryota > Metazoa > Chordata > Amphibia > Anura > Leptodactylidae > Leptodactylus > Leptodactylus fallax. The sequence continues at coordinate 750,709 of CAMRHE010000192.1, read as the reverse complement.
AAATGTTGTGAGTGGGGTCTTTGGACCCAGTGGCTTATGGGCCAGGTTGCAACGGTAACTGTGTGTGTGTGTGTGTGTGTGTGTATGTACAGTCATGGCCAAAAGTTTTAAGAATGATACAAATATTAATTTTTACAAAGTCTACTGCTTCAGTTTTTCTAATGGCAATTTGCATATACTCCAGAATGTTATAAAGAGTGATCAGCTTAACAGCAATTACTTACAAAGTCAATATTTGCCTAGAAAATGAACTTTATCCCCCAAAACACATTTCAACATCATTGCAGCCCTGCCTTAAAAGGACCACCTAACATCGTTTCAGTGATTGCTCCATTAACACAGGTGTGGGTGTTGATGAGGACAGGGCTGGAGATCAATCTGTCATGATTAAGTAAGAATGACACCACTGGACACTTTAAAAGGAGGCTGGTGCTTGCCATCATTGTTTCTCTTCTGTTAACCATGGTTATCTCTAAAGAAACACGTGCAGTCATCATTGCACTGCACAAAAATGGCCTAACTGGGAAGAGTATTGCAGCTAGAAAGATTGCACCTCAGTCAACAATCTATCGTATCATCAAGAACTTCAAGGAGAGAGGTTCCATTGGTGCCAAAAAGGCTCCAGGGCGCCCAAGAAAGACCAGCAAGCGGCAGGACCGTCTCTTAAAAGTGTTTCAGCTGCGGGATCGGGCTACCAGCAGTGCAGAGCTTGCTGAGGAATGGCAGCAGGCAGGTGTGAGTGCATCTGCACGCACTGTGAGGCGGAGACTCTTGGAGCAAGGCCTGGTCTCAAGGAGGGCAGCAAAGAAGCCACTTCTCTCCAGAAAAAACATCAGGGACAGACTGATATTCTTCAAAAGGTACAGGGAGTGGACTGCTGAGGACTGGGGTAAAGTCATTTTCTCTGATGAATCCCCTTTTCCATTGTTTGGAACATCTGGAAAACAGTTTATTCGGAGAAGAAGAGGTGAGCGCTACCACCAGTCTTGTCTCATGCCAACTGTAAAGCATCCTGAAACCATTCATGTGTGGGGTTGCTTCTAAGCCAAGGGAATCGGCTCTCTCACAGTCTTGCCTAAAAACACAGCCATGAATAAAGAATGGTACCAGAATGTCCTCCAAGAGCAACTTCTCCCAACCGTCCAAGAGCAGTTTGGCGCTTAACAATGCCTTTTCCAGCATGATGGAGCACCTTGCCATAAAGCAAAGGTGATAACTAAATGGCTCAGGGAACAAAAGATAGAGATTTTGGGTCCATGGCCTGGAAACTCCCCAGATCTTAATCCCATTGAGAACTTGTGGTCAATCATCAAGAGACGGGTGGACAAACAAATACCAACAAATTCAGACAAAATTAAAGCATTGATTCTGCAAGAATGGACTGCTATCAGTCAGGATTTGGTCCAGAAGTTGATTGAGAGCATGCCAGTGAGAATTGCAGAGGTCCTGAAGAAGAAGGGTCAACACTGCAAATATTGACTTGCTGCATTAACTCATTCTAACTGTCAATATAAGCTTCTGTTACTCATAATATGAATGCAATTATATTTCTGTATGTGATAAAAACATTTGACAAACACACATAAAAACCAGAGGGCAGCAGATCATGTGAAAATATAATATTTGTGTCATTCTCAAAACTTTTGGCCATGACTGTATGTTTGTATGTATATATATATATATATATATATATATATATACAGTCATATGAAAAAGTTTGGGCACCCCTATTAATCTTAATCATTTTTAGTTCTAAATATTTGGGTGTTTGCAACAGCCATTTCAATTTGATATATCTAATAACTGATGGACACAGTAATATTTCAGGATTGAAATGAGGTTTATTGTACTAACAGAAAATGTGCAATATGCATTAAACCAAAATTTGACCGGTGCAAAAGTATGGGCACCTCAACAGAAAAGTGACATTAATATTTAGTAGATCCTCCTTTTGCAAAAATAACAGCCTTTAGTCGCTTCCTGTAGCTTTTAATCAGTTCCTGGATCCTGGATGAAGGTATTTTTGACCATTCCTCTTTACAAAACAATTCCAGTTCAGTTAAGTTTGATGGTCGCCGAGCATGGACAGCCCTCTTCAAATTATCCCACAGATGTTCAGTGATATTCAGGTCTGGGGACTGGGATGGCCATTCCAGAACATTGTAATTGTTCCTCTGCATGAATGCCTGAGTAGATTTGGAGCTGTGTTTTGGATCATTGTCTTGCTGAAATATCCATCCCCGGCATAACTTCAAATTCGTCACTGATTCTTGTACATTATTCTCAAGAATCTGCTGATACTGAGTTGAATCCATGCGACCCTCAACTTTAACAAGATTCCCGCTGCCGGCATTGGCCACACAGCCCCAAAGCATGATGGAACCTCCACCAAATTTTACAGTGGGTAGCAAGTGTTTTTCTTGGAATGCTGTGTTTTTTGGACGCCGTGCATAACGCCTTTTTGTATGACCAAACAACTCAATCTTTGTTTCATCAGTCCACAGGACCTTCTTCCAAAATGAAGCCGGCTTGTCCAAATGTGCTTTTGCATACCTCACGCGACTCTGTTTGTGGCGTGCTTTCAGAAACGGCTTCTTTCGCATCACTCTCCCATACAGCTTCTCCTTGTGCAAAGTGTGCTGTATTGTTGACCGATGCACAGTGACACCATCTGCAGCAAGATGATGCTGCAGCTCTTTGGAGGTGGTCTGTGGATTGTCCTTGACTGTTCTCACCATTCTTCTTCTCTGCCTTTCTGATATTTTTCTTGGCCTGCCACTTCTGGGCTTAACAAGAACTGTCCCTGTGGTCTTCCATTTCCTTACTATGTTCCTCACAGTGGAAACTGACAGGTTAAATCTCTGAGACAACTTTTTGTATCCTTCCCCTGAACAACTATGTTGAACAATCTTTGTTTTCAGATCATTTGAGAGTTGTTTTGAGGAGCCCATGATGCCACTCTTCAGAGGAGATTCAAATAGGAGAACAACTTGCAATTGGCCACCTTAAATACCTTTTCTCATGATTGGATACACCTGGCTATGAAGTTCAAAGCTCAGTGAGGTTACAAAACCAATTTTGTGCTTCAGTAAGTCAGTAAAAAGTAGTTAGGAGTATTCAAATCAATAAAATGATAAGGGTACCCAAATTTTTGCACCGGTCAAATTTTGGTTTAATGCATATTGCACATTTTCTGTTAGTACAATAAACCTCATTTCAATCCTGAAATATTACTGTGTCCATCAGTTATTAGATATATCAAATTGAAATGGCTGTTGCAAACACCCAAATATTTAGAACTAAAAATGATTAAGATTAATAGGGGTGCCCAAACTTTTTCATATGACTGTATATATATATATATGTATATATATATATATATATATATATATATATATATATATATATAGTGAATTTGTGCATGTCAGTTTGAAGTGACTGTACATGTTTTAGAGAATGATGCACCAACTAAGCAATATGACAATTAGTGGCATACTTGAGATTGGAATAGTATAAATTTACCGTACCATGCTATTTCAGCCATGTTTAGGCCTTACTAAAAAAAGCTCTGAATTTATTCAGCTGCTTACATGTAAAAGTGATCTGCATAAATTGCTATCTTTCTTAAAGAATAACATTATCATGTTTAAATGGGGCCAATGGGGATATTATTGTTTAAGTGGTATCCCTATCTGGAGGTTTACGGCTGGATATACCATAAATGACCCATAGATGTAGGGTCCCATCTCTGAGACCTGCAACTATCCTGAGAACAGGGGCTAACCACGAGCTTGCTAGTGCAGTGAAGATAGTAATATAAGGTAATGATAATCAATATAAGGTAAGTGCAACTTAATAGATCAAACTCAAAAAACGTAAACTGAAGTGTAAACTAAAATATAACCTTTATTAAATACATCTATAAAATTGCAGATCTAGGTGCTGATAATGTGATTTAAATATTAGTTGACTATCTGCCTAATTAGCTAAGCTTAGTCCCTGATAGAATTAACCCTGACCAGGATACCGTACCCGATACAGGAGTAAGCAGTGACTCAATAATACTTAGTTAATATGCACCATATGATATGCCCAGCTAAATACATCATATGCCTGGCCATTCAAATACCCAAAATTGCAAACCCCCAAGTAGCCATTCACATCCATTAAAGCGCTGCTGTGTAATTACCCCCACTCTAGTTGTTATCCCTGGTGACAAATATACACTTAAAGTGCATAAATATGTGTATTACAGTTTGTGAATTAACAAAAATAGCCCCAGTGCTAAGATACCATCAGCTGCGATATGTCAGCTATTGATAATAATTGATGGTACAAAAAAGTGAAACTGCTCACTGACCCTATAGTGGCACACAAGCGGCCACTGAAAACTGACTAGCCAGAGTTATAGACCAGTGAAGATTGCTCAGATGTTATTCTCCATAATTAGCATAGACAGGGAGAGATAGATAGCTAACTGCTCCTAAAGTGACAAATACGCGGCCACTGTAAAACTAAACTCCCTTCCTAAACCTCTTAACCCAATTTAAGTCCCAACCCTACCTAAAAAGTATATTTCACATTGGTGTCACAGCACTAATGCAAACCCAGCCTCCAAAGGGCTAAATATTTGGGCTAAATACAAAACCACTACCCTACAATATACAGACTCTACTACTTTTTTGTAAAAAAAAAAAAATCCCACATTACATTCCTAGAAAATGAGCAGCGTGAGTGTCACGTACGGGCCATTCTAGCATGTAGCACGGGTGTGGCTGTCAGGGGACTGTCAACTCACTTCACTCACTCAATCTTGTACTCACCCTTCACTCAGGCTGCAAATTGAGCGTAACTTGCACCCCAACACAATCCACGCCCCCCATCACTCACTTGACAGGCTCAGCTGAAACCTCACTTGCATATACATTCATCTCTCCAACAGTCAGACATTTCACTCCTGCCCCCCTTGTGTACAAACATACCAATGCAGTATATGGATGACACATGTACATATATATGAATAATATGATTCATTAATAATACATACAGAAATAGGCTCCTTTCATCACAGTAAGGATTAACTAGTGCATTTGAAATTCACAAACTTTTCACGAATTCTACTGCTGTTCAACTGTAGGACCCAAAGGCTTCAGGTCCATACATGGAATCCCCAGACATATTAAAAGGAGCATGTTTTTCTACTCTGAACCTCCCTTTCTGAGATCAGCATTTTGTCTTCTAATCTTCAGTCTCCCATCTCCATGGAGGAAGGAATGGTCAATAGCTTTCCTGCAAGAAAAAGACAAGGACCTGATGTGCTACCACTCCAACATTACAAAGAATTCGAAGTAACCTTACTTCTGCATCTGACCCTGGCCTTCAATTCCCTGTTAAAGAGGACCTTTCACATCCTCATGTATATGCTGTTTTACATACCGCTAGAAAGCCGACAGCACGCTGAATTCAGCGCACTGCCGGCTTTCCCATTATGTGCCCCGGGGCTTGAGATATCAGCGGTCTTAGTTTCACGATTTACTGTCAGAAGGGCATTCCTGACAGTCTAGCTGGACTGTGAGGAACGCCCTCCCTGACTGTACTCGTCCATAGCGCTGTACTGGGGGGGGGGGGGGCGTTCCTCACAGCTCAGCATCATCTCTGCGCTGTAAGGAACGCCCCCTCTCTCTGTACTCGTCCATAGCGCTGTACTATCAGAGGGGGCGTTCCTTACAGCCCAGAGATGTAGAAGTCTATGAACGAGTACTGTCAGGGAGGGCGTTCCTCACAGACCAGCTAGACTGTCAGGAATGCCTTTCTGACGGTGAACCGTGAAACTACGACCCCCGATATATCTCCAGCCCCGGGGCACATACTGGGAAAGCTGGCAGTGCACTGAATTCAACACGCTGCTGGCTTTCTAGCGGTATGTAAAACAGCATATAAATGAGGACATGAAACGTCCTTTTTAAATGGTGGGCGCCATAACAAAGCAGAGAACCATGAACCTCCAATCACAGTCCCTACCTGTACTTTATATCTCGCAGGAAAGCTTCCATCACAGGACCCGTACTGTTACTATGACATCCTTATGAAGCCCCAAGTCTTCAATAATTATGTGGTGAATCTCCTTAAATCTCATGAGCACAGCTGCACAACCTGGCTTTTCAACACACCACAAGTTTTACTATGTATCATTCCTCTTAAACACATTAATATGTACTACATAAACTGCACATTCACCCTTAAACCTCTCCTTATAGGAATTAATATTGTAATAGGTTAGTGTCCTATTTTGTCCCATGTTCCTTATCTTAATTGTCTTCCTTAAATATTATTTTATTATTATTATTGTTTATTTATATAGCACCATTAATTCCATGGTGCTTTACATTTGATGGTTTACATACAGTACACAAAATATACAAGTATAATACTAACAGTGACCAACTGGCACAGTGGGATAGAGGGCCCTGCTCGCAAGGGCTTACAATCTATGAGGGAAGAGGGATAGAGACAGAAGGTGAGGGGAGAGGCTGTACAGATGGTGGTGGGGTGACAGTAGTGTCATTGGAGGTTGTAGGCCTTCCTGAATAGGTGAATCTTCTGGGCCTTCATGAAGCTTGTGACTGTGGCGGACAGTCTTATGTGTCTTGGTAATGAGTTCCATAGTATGGGGGATGAACGGGAGAAGTCTTGGAGACGATTGTGTGAAGAGCGGACAAGAGCAGAGTAGGAGGTCTTTGGAGGATCGGAGGTTATGTGCGGGCAGGTAGCGTGAGATTAGGTCGGAGATATCTGGAGGGGACAGGTTGTGGATGGCTTTGTATGTCAGCATTAGCAATTTGAACTATGTTCGCTGGGCAACGGGTAGCCAGTGAAGGGATTGGCAGAGGGGAGTGGCCGATGAAGAACGGGTGGAGAGGTGTATTAAGCGAGCAGCACAGTTTAAAGTGGACTGGAGGGGGGCGAGAGTATTTGTTGGGAGGCCATGGAGAAGGGTGTTACACTAATCTAAGCAGGAGATTATGAGGGCAAGGACTAGCATCTTTGTAGTTTCAGGGGTGAGGAAGGAGTTGATTCGATGGATGTTCTTTGTGTTGGAGGCGGCAGGAGGTGTTGAGAGTTTGGATGTGCCTCATACTCTTTCTCTTACTCTTACGTAATACTTTTCCTGTTACATCTAGATATGTATGGTTTATCTGGATCTGCTCCCAGTCTGAAGGACATTGAAGGTCTGGAGCGACTCCTAGGAATCTTAGCATTTTATACTTGAGTAATGTAGCACTCAATAACACAATTTCCAGTCTCCATTATAGTCAATAACTTCCTGTTTTAGTGATGTCATGCTGTTGCAATATTTTGGTCTTTAGCTAAAGATGGGGGAGACTGGAAAGAAATGGATGCATCTGTGTCTGCAGCATTTCAGCAAAACTGCTGACTCAGCTTGCTGACCGGATTTCAGGCATGTTTATTTGGGAGCCTTGCATACATTTATTTATTTTAGTTATATTTAGTGAGGTTCAGTGGTCTTTTAGGACATTGGGTAAGGCTGTGTAAGTACTTAAGTGAAGAGTTACTCTGCTGTATCCAAATATTTCAGAGAAGCTTCTCAAGATGTGCTGTAAGATAGATGGTAAGTGAGAGATACAGTGGTCTTTTAGAATGCCTTGAATCTTTTAAAAGATCTTGTTCGAATGTATTTTTTTTTTTTTTTTTTACGAACTATGCATCTTTGCTTTACAGTTACAAGACAGTCTTTGCACAGTTACTCAAGCAGACAAATTAATTACTGTACAATATGTGACCTGTTTCTATACTACTCACAATGAAAGACAAACCTGGCGAAAAGGAACAAGAAATTTCCAATGTTGAGTCAAAGATAAATTTGTAAAGTGTTACACTGTCCTAAAAATTGAGAACTGTAAATCTCAATACACAGCTGCAGGCTAGGCAATAATTTTGGAAGGTACATAGCTGCTTGTGCATGGTACAGTAGCATCAAAATGTTAGGGTTGAATTCTGAGACCATGAAATCAGTTTCTGAGTGATTTTTGATCCAGGAACATGGCCAGAAGATGCAAAAAATGAAACAAAGTATTTACAACAGCTTTACTTCCAGTACTATAATTTGATAACTTCAGGCTTTTTTCCAGCCGTGACCCTATCTCAATAGGGGTTATCCCATATGAATGTAATTTCTAATTTGTAGTTGAATTAAATGTTTAGGCAGATGTGCTTTTTACAAATTAATTTTTGCAATAAGGAACAGAACATGACTTAAAATTAAGTAGGCAACGCACTAACCGCTACCCCTTTCTGGAGTGTTAAAGGCACCGATATATATATATATATATACATACACTGGCTATTTAGAAAAAAATATCTCTAGTTCCTGCTCACCCTCCTCCTGACCATTTCCCTCATTATACATTTGCTTCTGTTTCTTTCTTTCAAATCTCCCTCTAACCTCCTTCCTTCTTCAAATTGTTCCTCCTCCTAACCCCTTACAATACTTATCCTATGCTGCATCGTTTATTTCACAAATATCAGACAATTTGTTATCTACAAGTTATGCTTTTATGTGTCTGTTTTCTCAGTCCATTCTGCCCAGACTGTAAAATGGTTGTCCTGGCATTCTCTGACACGATGTCACTCCTCCAGCTTTAAAGTGTACCGAAGATTAGAAAATATATGTTCATAAATGAACAGTACAGGTGAATATAAGAAACTTTGTAATATATCTTGTTAAAAATAATGGGCAGATCTATTCATACAGTCTAAAAGCAGAACTGTCTTTGCTGCCTACAGCAACAATGCAACTTTGATTTTTCAACAGCAGAATACAAAATGAAAGCTTTACTGTGATTGGCTGATATGGGCAACTAAGACAGGTTTGCTTTTAGACTGGTTTAATAAACCTGCCCCAATGTTTCCTTCTCCACTTATTAGAATGTTTTCCTCTTCTTTCTCTTAATTTGAATGCTTATCTCTAATAGCACTTATATCTGTCTTCAGAAGCACACACAGAAGTCTAAGAGGAGAGTGGGAGAGGAGGCTGCAGCCTGCTTGCAAAAGAATGATTGCTTTATTCCATACAGTGTTAAAGCATTATTGTACTAAAAATGTATTAGAGTCAAAAGAGCTTAGTTGTAGCATAGTTTAGCAGTTTGAGTTTGTGTTTTTCTTTCCCAATAGGTTCCTTCTCGCATCTCCATAGACTTCTATGGTACAATTACCTCAGCCTGATAACTTAATGCCTATATTTTCAGAGGTCTTTTTTTCACTCTTCAGGCTAGAACTCATACAAAACCTTTCCACAGTCCTCATTCATATACCCATACCCTTATGTTTATAGCCATGCCCACAAATATGGTGCTAACCGAATAGCCCTGACTCTGCTTCTAGCATCCACTGCTACAAACACTGTAGCTATGTCAAACACAGCCGAAGTTATGTCAAAGTGAATAGTGACATTATTATACTCTAAAGTCTCTTCAGACCCCAGGGTATAATAGATGGAGGTGTAAAAAAAATAAAAAAATAACATTCACACTTTCTTTTACCTCTTTGGGCTTCCTTGTGACGTCTTTCGCCTTTCTGGTACATCATTGGCCTGGTGGTCATGACTGAGGCCTGTATTTGGGCCACCAGCGGTAACATGGGCAAACCAAGCATAATGATGTCATGGCACTCTGTGCACCCAGGTCAACACTGAGGCCCAATCACAGGCCTCAGCACTGAGCCTGGGCTGATGACGTCACAGAAGAGTGCAGGACATCACCAAGAGAGGACCGGATGCTAAGGGTAGACCCAAATGAGGTAATGGAAGGTGAATATGAATATTTTTTTATTTCTTTCACCTCCACTGGGCCTCCACCTATTATAATGTGGGGTCAGAAGAAGCCCCAGAATATAATGCAGTGGCCATTTTAGTTTGTCTCCATTTGTTCAGTTTAGTAAAAAAAAACAAGCAATTTGGAATATTTGGGTCAAATCCGACTCGGTATAAACCTATTTTCCCATCTCTAAAATACACTATACTGGGAATGCCAACAGAAGATACCAGATAGGGCATTCATATAATGTTTGTTTGTACTTACATCACTTTGATTCTGTGTCACATATGTATATACAGTACTGTGCACAAAATTTAGGCAGGTGTGAAAAAATGCTGCAAAGTAAGAACGCCTTCAAAAGTAGAAGCGTTAATACAACCCCAATTCCAATGAAGTTGGGACGTTGTATGAAACAAATAAAAACAGAATATGATAATTTAGAAATCCTTTTCAACCTTTTTTCAGTTGAATATACTACAAAAACAAGATATTTAATATTCAAAAGGATAAACTTTTATTTGTTTTTTGCAAATATTCACTCATTTTGAAGTTGATGCCAGCAACATGTTCCAAAAAAGCTGGGAAATGGGCAACAAAAGGACTGGGAAAATGACTGGGAAAGTTGAGGAATGCTCAAAAAAAAACCGTTTGGAGCATTCCAGAGGTGAACAGGTTAATTGGAAACAAGTGAGTGTCATGATTGGGTATAAAGGGAGCATCCCCGAAAGGCTCAGTCGTTCACAAATAAGGATGGGGCGAGGTTCACCACTTTGTGAACAACTGCATGAGGAAATAGTCTAACAGTTTAAGAACAATGTTTCTCAATGTACAATTGCAAGGAATTTAGGAATTTCATAATCTACAGTCCATAATATCATCAAAAGATTCTGAGAATCTGGACAAATCTCTGCAAGTAAGCAGCAAGGCCGAAAACCAACACTGAATGGCCGTGACCTTCGATCCCTCAGACGGCACTGCATTAAAAACCGACATCATTCTGTAACGAATATTACCACATGGACTCAGGAACACTTCCAAAAACCATTGTCAGTGAATATAGTTCGTTGCTTACAAAGCTTCAACAATTTGTGTCCTCAGTTCCCAAATGCTTATTGGATGTTGTTAAAAGGAAAGGTGATGTAACACAGTGGTAAACATTCCCCTGTCCCAGTATTTTGTTGCTCCTGTCCTAGCTTTTTTGGAACTTGTTGCAGGCATCAAATTCAAAATGAGTGAATATTTGCAAAAAACAAATAAAGTTTATCCATTTGAACATTAAATATTTTGTCTTTGTAGTGTATTCAATTGAATATAGGTTGAAAAGGATTTGCAAATCATCGTATTCTGTTTTTATTTATGTTTTGCACAACATCCCAACTTCATTGGAATTGGGCTTGTAGTTTATTTTTGTAACTTATAGTGAATGAAGAAAAGATAAATTTAAATCATATCAATATTTTGTGTGACCACACTTTGGATGAGAGAATACAGTCATATGAAAAAGTTTGGGCACCCCTATTAATCTTAATCATTTTTAGTTCTAAATATTTGGGTGTTTGCAACAGCCATTTCAATTTGATATATCTAATAACTGATGGACACAGTAATATTTCAGGATTGAAATGAGGTTTATTGTACTAACAGAAAATGTGCAATATGCATTAAACCAAAATTTGACCGGTGCAAAAATTTGGGTACCCTTATCATTTTATTGATTTGAATACTCCTAACTACTTTTTACTGACTTACTGAAGCACAAAATTGGTTTTGTAACCTCACTGAGCTTCGAACTTCATAGCCAGGTGTATCCAATCATGAGAAAAGGTATTTAAGGTGGCCAATTGCAAGTTGTTCTCCTATTTGAATCTCCTCTGAAGAGTGGCATCATGGGCTCCTCAAAACCACTCTCAAATGATCTGAAAACAAAGATTGTTCAACATAGTTGTTCAGGGGAATGATACAAAAAGTTGTCTCAGAGATTTAACCTGTCAGTTTCCACTGTGAGGAACATAGTAAGGAAATGGAAGACCACAGGGACAGTTCTTGTTAAGCCCAGAAGTGGCAGGCCAAGAAAAATATCAGAAAGGCAGAGAAGAAGAATGGTGAGAACAGTCAAGGACAATCCACAGACCACCTCCAAAGAGCTGCAGCATCATCTTGCTGCAGATGGTGTCACTGTGCATCGGTCAACAATACAGCACACTTTGCACAAGGAGAAGCTGTATGGGAGAGTGATGCGAAAGAAGCCGTTTCTGAAAGCACGCCACAAACAGAGTCGCCTGAGGTATGCAAAAGCACATTTGGACAAGCCAGCTTCATTTTGGAAGAAGGTCCTGTGGACTGATGAAACAAAGATTGAGTTGTTTGGTCATACAAAAAGGCGTTATGCATGGCGTCAAAAAAACACAGCATTCCAAGAAAAACACTTGCTACCCACTGTAAAATTTGGTGGAGTTTCCATCATGCTTTGGGGCTGTGTGGCCAATGCCGGCACCGGGAATCTTGTTAAAGTTGAGGGTCGCATGGATTCAACTCAGTATCAGCAGATTCTTGAGAATAATGTACAAGAATCAGTGACGAATTTGAAGTTACGCCGGGGATGGATATTTCAGCAAGACAATGATCCATAACACAGCTCCAAATCTACTCAGGCATTCATGCAGAGGAACAATTACAATGTTCTGGAATGGCCATCCCAGTCCCCAGACCTGAATATCATTGAACATCTGTGGGATAATTTGAAGCGGGCTGTCCATGCTCGGCGACCATCAAACTTAACTGAACTGGAATTGTTTTGTAAAGAGGAATGGTCAAAAATACCTTCATCCAGGATCCAGGAACTGATTAAAAGCTACAGGAAGCGGCTAGAGGCTGTTATTTTTGCAAAAGGAGGATCTACTAAATATTAATGTCACTTTTTCTGTTGAGGTGCCCATACTTTTGCACCGGTCAAATTTTGGTTTAATGCATATTGCATATTTTCTGTTAGTACAATAAACCTCATTTCAATCCTGAAATATTACTGTGTCCATCAGTTATTAGATATATCAAATTGAAATGGCTGTTGCAAACACCCAAATATTTAGAACTAAAAATGATTAAGATTAATAGGGGTGCCCAAACTTTTTCATATGACTGTATGTACATTAATGTTTACTTAACTTATCTCCAATTAAACACACAGTATAATGCTCCCTTTACTAGCCCCAAAACAGTATTCAGCCCCCTTCATTGACACCCACATATTATAAAGCTTCCTTTACTGGCCCCCAGACTATATAATACCCCTATAACTTCCCCACACAGTATAAAACCCCCTTAACTGTCCCCAGTATAATGTCCCCTGTACTGGCCCCCACACATTACAATGCTCCCTTTACTGGCCTCCACACAACATAGCGCCCCCTTTGACATAATAGTCCACTACCCATTACATTTTTCCAACAGGTAATAGTCGTTATTTACTCACTCACTCCTGCCATGATTTAGTAACTTTCTCTATATCCTGACAGCTGATTGACTTTGGCATGGAAATATGTTTAAAAGTCTGTTATATAAATTAACATTACCATATATGTATGTGAATTTGTCTGGTTTAGCAGCTCATCCCCTTCCACTTGATTATGACTGAGCTGAAATACCTGATGCAGTATATGGACGAAAGTGACGTTTCTAACGATAAAGTTTTTTTTTCCCCCTAAACTATACCCCTTTGAGTATTTTTTTTTTAAAATATGATTTAGTTTTATTTAATATTACTGTCTTCTTTGGTAGGTACAATACAAATTATGATGCAATGTGACTAATATACAGTATTACTTAAGAATACGCATACATATTATAGTTTAGGCTTTATTCAGCATTCATATAGAGAGCATAATACACTTTCTCTGTCATACAACATTCTACAACACCATTTTAGTTATAAAAAGCTTTTAACCTCAATTTTGGCTCTAAGCACTAACTATTAGCAATTGTGACAAAGGTCCCCTAATTATTATTTCACAGAAGCAGTCATTTTGTTGGAAGTTTTCAGGCACTTTTTTTTTTAATCAAAAGATGAATGGAAGCATTATTCCTTACAACAAGCATTATAATTATACCATCAGTAAAAATTATTTCATTCTGCTTCCCATAGATCACCTTTTTAAGATTCCATACTGACATTTTCTCCTGCCGAACATTTCCAATCAACCCAATTTTACAAAATAAAAAAAGACTTGAATAGCATTTTTTATCTGAATATAAAATTAATGTCTACCATCCAGACAGAATGCAGGCATGAACGTTTTATTAATTTTAACCTTAGTGATCCTGAATTACTGAAATGTACAGTGAATTGTTAGCTTGTCTGAAATTCACTATGTGTTAAGAAACCACAAATTCCTTGTTGCAGCTTAATTTCTGTCTATGGTATGTATATTATTATGCTCATACAAGATGGAAAAATTCTGCAGCGAATGAACAATAAAATGCACAACAAAAGATTTCTTACCCCATAGATAGATTTTGATACATATAGTTTTCTTTGTTTTTCTTTTTGTGGTTTTGGCTTAGCAACTGACATTGACTAACTGGCATATTGTTCATTTATTTTTTCTTGTTACAGCTGTGAAAATTTAGGAAAAAGATTTAGTTGTGATAAAAGTCTAAATATTCCATTGTGCTACTGGAGCTTTTATTCGAAATGATAAAGGTACTATTCAGTTTCTCAATGAAGAACAGTTATATTGTCTTATTTGGTACAATACAAATGGAATAGTAGTATATCTGGTTGGATAGCTAAAGGCAAACCAGGCACCCATCACAGGGCCTTAAGTATGCTGGTTTAGTTGAGTCAGGAACTGAATCGAAATGTGAGTTATTCAAAGATTCATAGAAGCGAAAATGAAAGACAAAAAGAAAAGATCACTTTCAGACTTATATGGTCTTGAATATTTGAATAAAGGTCTGCAAGTCAATGGAAACTAGTTAAAATTTTGTATGACACTGTATCTTATTCATTTTCTAACTACAAATCTCTGGAGGAGTATGTCAATGTAGTGCAGGAGGTTCTTTTGTCAATGCATTTATTCCTGAAGTAATTGGTGTCCCAAGTATATTAGAACCTTATTGATCTTTAGGGGATGATAAATTATACTGGTGGTTCTTTAATATGTACAGACATTGGACAGTTTAACTTGACACTTAACACTTGACACTTAAGTTAAATTTCATCTTGACTGTTTCAAGGGCTTTTTAATTACTTCTATTTTAAGATATTATTCTGCAAGTTATAAGATGTAAGTTAAAGTTTGCTCCATCTATATATAATTGCCTTTACAGGGTCTGGAGAGATTAACTTTCTAAGATTGTTCTGATGTGGTGAAGAGTGATGTTTGACAAGTTTTTAGAATTTTTCATTGTATGTTGTACTGTAACTGTTAAGTCCATTAAGTCCATGGTGCTTTTACATTTGAAGGTTTACATACAGTACACAAAATATACAAGACAAATATAATACTAACAGTGACCAACTGGCACAGTGGGATAGAGAGCCCTGCCCGCAAGGGCTTATAGTCTATGAATCTCCTGTCTGTTTTATAGCTATAAGGGTCTCTATATTGGACATTACTATTTGTTGTAGGGTATTTACTGTAATTGGATATCCTAATTACTGATGGTTGAACCTTTCAAGCTTTGTTTGAGGTTCAGTCTGAAGATTTGTCTTGGTGTGAATAAATTTGCTCCAAGTTCAAATTGGTTAAAACACTTTCTGGACTTCTAAGATCTTATATAACCTACTTCTAGCTCTCTAAGGCAAACACAAGCAAAGTTCTCACCCACATGGTAGTAGTATTATAAAGACGAATGGCTTTTACAAGTGCTCCAAAATTTTCCAGTTTTGAGGATTTGCAGGTGCAAGATATTTAGTGATATCTGAAAGTTTTCCTGGATGAAAAGTGAAAGCAAAGTGGTTTAAATAAAAAAAAAAAAAAAATAAATACAAAAAATTTTTTTTTTTATATATATATATATATATATATATATATATATATATATACTGTATATGTATATACTGTATATATATATATACACAGTGGGGAAAAAAGTATTTAGTCAGCCACCAATTGTGCAAGTTCTCCCACTTAAAAAGAGAGGCCTGTAATTGACATCATAGGTAGACCTCAACTATGAGAGACAAAATGAGAAAACATATCTAGAGAATAACATTGTCTGATTTTTTAAGAATTTATTTGCAAATTATGGTGGAAAATAAGTATTTGGTCACCTACAAACAAGCAAGATTTCTGGCTCTCACAGACCTGTAACTTCTTCTTTAAGAGGCTCCTCTGTCCTCCACTCATTACCTGTAGTAATGGCTCCTGTTTGACATTGTTATCAGTATAAAAGACACCTGTCCACAACCTCAAACAGTCAACAGTCAAATATATGTCAAAGTGAAAGTAACATGTATGTCTATGGAAAAACAGATAGTAAGCAATAGATAGTTTAACCATACACAGCGTTGCCACTTTAAGCATTTTAACTTTTAAAATGCTCCAGAAATTACCCTTTTTAGGGGAAAGGTGCTGACCAGTGTTTTTTTTTTTTAGACACACATGGAGGTTATGTTGCAAAAAGAAATGGTTTTATTATTAGCCCATTTTGATGACTTGTTGTACGTGCTACAGGTTTGTTGTTATTTAAAAGACAAATTTGTGTTTGTGTGCCTAGTTGAAATGTGGATGAAGAATTGGCTTTTCTAAAACAAACAAAACGTCATCCCTTCCCTTTATAGGACCACAATGCCACACCAACATTGGGTTGGTATTGGGAGAAGCAATGGTGGGGTTGTTTGTTTTACTTCCTTATTATTATGCCAACATAATGATAGTGTCAAGTGGCACTTGCAACTATACAATTTTAAGAAAAAGTTGCGGCACACTATCAGCATGCCTCCTACTTGAAAACTTAAGTGATGAAAAATTGACTTTATAAAAAAGCCACCAAAAATTGTCCTTTTATGGGATCAGATGCAGCACCAATGAGTGACCATTACAGAATTTGAAGAAATTTGTGGCTTTCCAGTCCTGTATCTGAAAAAGCTAGAATATACTCTGAAATGGAAAGGATTCTATGACCATAAGACAGCAGAAAGGTACAAAAATAACCTGGTTTATTCTGCTGGTTATCTCTGTATGGGAGCACATACCACATCAATATCATATTGGTGTGAGTGAAAATTTAACAGAATTTCAAGATAAATTTGTGTCACACCACCAGTGTGCCTGCCATTTTAAAAAGTAATGAAGAAATGAGTATAGAAAAAGTCATGTGAAAGAAGTGACATGTTACAGAATTTCAATAAAAATTTGGGGAACATCAGTGTACCTACTGCCTAGTTTTCCAGCTTAAAAAGCTATCATATCCTCCAAATGTGATCATGAGATACAATTTGTTCTTCTACCTCTCACAGTTATCTACTCCATTGTGGTTTGCTGCATGCAGTAATCAACTTCTACTGCTGCTCAAACTGATGCTCATGCATGTGCCACAGTGCCACTCAATGTGCGCTTCATCTTACAGCCACGAAATGAGGGAGGGGGAGTGTAAGCAATGGCTAGACTGGTTTAGTTGTAGGCAGGAAATGGTCCAGTTTGGAGGAACTGGAGGTGGCGGAAGGGTTCCCGCATGGTGTTGAAGCTGGACCTGCATCCATGATGTGATGTCAGTACTAGAAAACACCTGATCTTGCTGCATTTCTGGACTGTAGCTGATGAGTCTCAAAACATTGACCCAGTGGGCCATGAAAGCTATGTATTGTCCCAGTCCGTAATTGCTGCTCTACGTTTTGAAGATAATTGTTGGTGTTTATTGGGTGCAGGAAAAAAACCCTTAAGATTTTTTCAGATTAGCAGGCTGTGTCACTCTGTTTATTGGGTAAGCAAAAAAAAAAAAACCCTCTTAATAAACAGATTTTTCAGAGTACTGCAGACGGAATCAGACGCGTTTTGCTGTTAGAACAGCAGTTTGCATTTTATGTAACGAAAGACATTTTAAATCTTTCCCAAAAAACCCTCTAGAAAAGATTTTTCACTAACAGTGCTGACTTTGTCAGAAAAAAACAATAATATAAAACACTCTGTGGACAGTCACAGATCTAACTGCTCTATGGCAAAACAGACTTAGACAAATTGGCAATGAAAGGGTTAACCATCCTTTCTCTGTATTATTGAAGCAGTCTGGCTCACACACCACAGATATTCTTCCTCACGTCTATCAATGATTTCTATCACTATCTGCCTATAATGTATTAAATTTGATCTTTTCCTACTCCTGTGATTTGTTAGCGCTATTACAAGTTTTCCTGCAGTTAGTGCTGTGTATTGAGTATTGCTGAAGAAATTAATTACTTTGGATCATGCTGTGACGAATAATATATCCATCCTCTACTTACACCATCACTGAAATGCTTCATGTTCCTGCACACAGCATCTTATATACTGTATGTGACATCAGCACTGTAAGGTGTCCACCTACCACTGACTAATGGCTGAGAGGCTGTCACTGGGATTTCAGGTGACGCCAGTCTGACACAATGACTCACAGACACATGTTTCTTCTGTATTTTCACTGCGCAATGCATGTCACGGCGATCATTTTACTTCGTAGACGAATCACCATTTATTTGTTTTTGTTAAAAAACAAACAATAAGGAATAACTGGGTTGAACCTGCTTTAGAAGAAATCAGTTCGCCCATCTCTAAACACCAGGAAATGTATTTAAAGCTGGCTTAAAAAAGAAATTAGGAAATTTACTGACAAGTAAAACCCATCTCAAAAATTCGATTCGGCAGTTCAATTTGAAGTTCCAAAAAAATTTACTTTGATCCGAATTATTTTAATAAACAGCTATTTCCGGTCTTCATAGAGTGTGAGAGAGAGGGTGGGCAGGTGGGTGGCAAAATTGCGGAAGCTCTTGGATGCCATGGTCATGTCTCTCTCTCTCTCTCTCCAGCACGTACAAGTTTTATTCATGTGGAAGGATCTGCTAACAAGCAAAGACACGCCTACCCAATCACATCACTAGAGAACATCTTGTGACCGTCTGATGTCACAAAGATCCTTAATAAATATTAGTTACCGCGAAGCATCAGGAAATCCGGAATCATGGTGAATCGAAGATTTCCTGAAATTCGGATCGAATTCCACTTCTGCAGAATCGATTCGCTCATCTCTAACTATAATGTCTCTTGACAACCTTGGAGTACCTTAGGACACCCTGAAGATTTACCCCCAGTGAAGTCACATCATGGATGGGACTGCCAAAAGATGACGACTTAACCATGGACTCATGGACTGTTGAACACAACCAGAAATCCCTAGTTCAAGAAATAACAGGAGAAAAAAAAGCATATTTGCAATGATCACACTTGTGGTGTTACTTGTTTTGGGTTTGTAATTCTCTATCTACCTGCCATTTAATGAATTTGGTAATGCTATGTCCTGTTCCCCCTACCCAAAGAGGCTAGTAAGACAGATAGATGTATATTAATTGTATTAGTTGACAGTTGTTTTACCCTCTCATCTCCTCGTAAGTTATCTTGACCTCAAAATTAGTTCCATAAAACAAATGTTGCAATGTGGGATTGCTTTTTGGGCATTCTGGAGCCTGCACACACCTCTCTCTGAATTAAATTTAGAGGACATGTGGTATATCTTACATTCAGAAGCCAAAGATTATGCATTCCATTCCAATTCACAACGTGGCTATCTGCTGACCTTCAGTTGGTGCTTTCCCTGATGACATCTTTTTCAATAAGTAACATTACCATCACCAACCATGCTTTCTGTTACCTGCCATAATCTCTCTCCCCACAATTGGTCATGGAAATTAAATTAGCCCTATTAGAGACCCATTTACAAGTTAAAGACCTTTTGGTGAAATTTTAGTTCTTTTTCTTCCAAATCTTTTTTTTTATTGAAAAAGTAAAGTGTACAAAATACAATAAAAGGACATGAGGAAAATAAACACCATAAAACATTGTTTAGAAACAACATGTAAGAGAGCCAAGGTGGGTGTGTGGCGGGGGGGGGGGGGGGGAGTAAAATAAAATACAATAAAAGATAATACAATACAATAAAATAAAATGAGTTAAAATAAGTAATGAAAAATTAGATCAATTTTACAGGGGTGGGTGGCGGGGGGAGAGGAGAGCCACGGATGCTGCACTAAGTAGGGTCAAGTATATAAAAGGTTGATGGGGGGACCATCAAGGCCTTGAGTACAGAAGGTAAATCTAAATATACCAAAATGCTACCTTCAGGGTGACTGGGGGGGCAGATAAATAAGGTAAAATTAAATAAAATACAATACAAAGTATGAAATACCAAATATGAAATAAAATAACAATAATTAAATAAATAGATAAATAGGGAGGTAGGCATAAAATGGGGACATTAGGCAAGTTGGGGGGAGACCCAGAAAAGAGGAAACCATGGGCAAACGATAATTTTGGTTCTTTTAAAAGTAAATTTCTCTTTCCCACTTTACATGAATTTACATCCCCTCCAAGAAGATCACTGATCTTCTCAAACAGAAATCTATCCTAGAGAGGTACATGAAAAAAATAGGGGAAGTAGTGTCAGCCATGGTCAGAAAAGGTAAAAACTGCTCGTTCACCAAACACATTATCAGTACACAATGTATCACTCGATCATTATCAGAAGAAATGGAAAATGCATAGCTTTTGCATAACTTTGTCCATGTCATCTTACAAGAAGTCTGATGAGTATTATATACTATCCAAAATAGAAAATGTCAGCCCAGACAGGTTACAAATCTTGTATTATAAAAAAAGTTCTTTGACACAACTAGTTAACCACTTTATCTCCTGAGAGGTTCCATTCCTTTTTGCCAAACAGTAGAGGCCAATATTACATAAAGATTCCAACAACTCTAGCAGCTACAGGCCCATACATCTGCTCACTGCAGATATCAAACTGTGGGCTAAAAAATTGTCCACCCTTCTGCACAAGTTGATCAATCCTGAGCAAACAGGGTTCATGAAAAGTAGAGAAGGAAAGGGCCATTCATATAGAGTTGCAGGCCATCTAGCATGCTTCTTAGTCTAATATCGTGTTAACTCTACTCAGCAGCGAATTGTGAAGGTATTCAACAGAGTTGCTTGTTTTTCATTGAAGCAATTGAATTTCTCAGCCAAAATAATTTCAGACATAAATCTCATGTAATTCTGATTTTTTTCATTAAATGGCCCCCACAATAGGAATTTACTGGATCCATAAGAAAACCACACATGTTGAAATAAAGAAGAAATGAAAATGCAATTTCTGTGAAGGTAGACCCAAAAGCATGACCTGAGTATTGTGGGACAGTAGAAACTACACACAATCAAACAAATGATTATAAAGTACAGGATGAAGACATGGGGCCTTATCCGTTACTAAACTATTAAAGAATAACTTCTGTTTTAATTTATTTTTATGTACCTATAGCACAAGCAAAGTTAAAAAAAATGCTGCAATATTGGATATCCTGTTGCAGGAAAACCTCATTCACCACTTATCAGACTTCTCTCCTTCTCCCCACTCCAACCTATTTTCATTGAAGATAGTTGTTCTGATAACTGAAGGCTTCATCTGCAGCCCATACAAGTCTATGTAAAGAGGAGGGGAGGGATGGCTGCAGGATAACAACACAGGAAAATATACAGATATTGCTGCTGGCTAGTAAGTGTACTCTCTAACCCCTCTGCTAGATTCACAACAGAACTACTTGTTACTGCTACAGTTTTTGGCAAAAGTATTCATATCCCTTGAACTTTTTCACATTTTGTCACCTTACAACCATAAACTTAAATGTATTGTATTGATATTTTAAGTGATAGACCAACACAAAGTAGCAAATAATTGTGAAGTGGAACAAAACTGATACATGGTTTTCAAAATTATAATCAAATAAAAATCTGAAAAGTGTGACGTGAAAAAGTAATCAGCCCCCTGTACTCTGATACCCCTAAACAAAATCCAGTGCAATCAATTGCCTTCAGAAGTCACTTAATTAGTTAATAGAGTCCAGCTTTGTGTAATTTAGTCTCAATATAAATACACCTGTTCTGTGAAGGCCTCAGTGGTTTGTAAGAGAACACTAGTGAACAAACAGCATCATGAAGAACAAGGAACTCACCAGACAGGTCAGAGATAAAGTTGTGGAGAAGTTTAAAGCAGGGTTAGGTTATAAAAAGATATCTTAAGCTTTGAGCATCCCAAGGAGCATTGTTCAATCCTTCATCCGAAAATGGAAAAAGTATTCTACAACTGCAAACCTACCAAGACTTGGCCACCTGAACTAACAGATCGAGCAAGAAGAGCACTGGTCAGAGCCAAGAGGCTCATGGTCACTCTGAAAAAGCTGCAGAAATCCACATTCACAGGTAGGAGACTCTTTCCACAGGACAACTATAAGTTGTGCACTCCACAAATCTGGCCTTTATGAAAGTGTGGCAAGAAGAAAACCATTGTTGAAAGAAAGACATAAGAAGTGCCATTTGCAGTTTGCCACAAGCCATATAGGGGACACAGCAAACATGTGGAAGAAGGTGCTCTGGTCAGATGAGACCAAAGTTGAACTTTTTGGCCTAAATGCAAAGCACTATGTGTGGTGGAAAAGTATCACTGCTCATCTCCCTGAACACACCATCCCCATTGTGAAACATGGTGGTGGCAGCATCATGCTGTGGCGATACTTTTCTTCAGCAGGGACAGGGAAGTTGATGTGAAGATGGATGGAGCTAAATACAGGGCAATTTGGAGGCTGCAAAAGACTTGAGACTGAGAAGGAGATTTACCTTCCAGCAAGACAATGACCCTAAACATACAGCCAGAGCTACAGTGGAATGGTTTAGATCAAAGAATATTTATGTGTTAGAATGGCCCAGTCAAAGTCCAAACCTAAATCCCATTGAGCATCTTTGGCAAGACATGAAAATTGCTGTTCACAGACGCTCTCCATCCAATCTGGCTGAGCTTGAGCCATTTTGCAAAGAAGAATGGGAAAAAAAAATCTCAGTCTCTAGATGTGCAAAGCTGGTAGAGCAAAAAGTGGCTCTACAAAGTATTGATATGGGGGGCTGAATACTTTTGCACGTCACACTTTTCAGATTTTTATTTGATTAAAATTTTAAAATCCATGTTTTGTTTTCCTTTGACTTCACAATTATCTGATACTTTGTGTTGGTCTATCACTTAAAATCTCAATAAAACACATTTAAGTTTGTGGCTGTAAGGGGACAAAATGTGAAAAAGTTCAAGGGGTATGAATATAATATATGTATTATTTTATGACAGGATATCTGTTCCATACGGTATAACTAGGGTTAGTTTAGCATTTCCATTGCCTTTGACAAATACCATTCAGATATTCTGGAAAAATTCTGTGAAACCTATTTTGCCAGTTTTGCAACAATTGTCTCAATTATCAAAACAATTATTCCATTTACAAATGATTGTAAGGCTGCTGAAAATGTAATTCCTTGAAGTTACAATATCCTGGAAAGTCTCATTGACTTCTAAATATCTTGCAGCTTCTCTGCTCAATTGTTTTATACTTAAAAGGGATCCTGTCAGTTTAGAAGTGCTGTGCTTTCTGCAGGCATCATATTATAGAACAGGAGACACTGAACACATGGCTTTATAATTTTGTGGGAAAAATTCAGTAGAACTTACAGTATATTTTATGGATTTAAATTCCTGCACATTCCCTGCCTTGTAGCCCAGTGGCATCCCCACTGATTCAGTGATACATATAAAGAAAGCTGTCAATCTTTGAACAGGATCACTCACTGGACTCCTAAACAAGGAATAAGCAAGGACTAAATTACATTAAATATTATCCTACAAAGCTGTATATCAATCTACTCAATAAGCCCTGCTATACAGGGGCGCACCGCTAATGAGGCGAAGTGAGGCGGCCGCCTCAGGCGGCACTCTCCGTCACTGTCTGGAGGCCGGTATTTTTACCATTTATTTAATGTAAACCATCCCAGGACAGGCCGCTTTAAAAAAAACAAAGATGAGCGGGGCCTGTCCTGGGCTGGTTTATGAGACGTCTGCATGTCAGCGCATGCGGTAATACAATGACGTCATCGCGCTTCCTACGCTGACACGCAGACGTCGCGGACAAGAAGAGGAGGCGGCGGCGGCTCCATCATGGAATTGCAGGTAGGTGACAATAACTTTTTTTTATATATATATATAAATAGGCCGTAACCTGCTGGAGTATCCCCAGCAGGTAACGGCCTATTTACTTATCGATCCCCGCGATAACCCATAACCCGATAACCCACCCATGAACAATAATAGTTCATGGGTGGGTTACTATGGAGCAGAATACTGTGTGCAGAGGCCACTATAGGGCATAATTACGTGTGCAGGGGCCACTATGGAGTATAATTCTGAGTGCAGGGGCCACTATGGGACATAATACCGTGTGCAGGGGCCACTATAGAGCATAATTCCGAGTGCAGGGGCCACTATGGAGAATAATACCGAGTGCAGGGACCACTATGAGGCATAATACTGTGTGCAGAGGCCACTATGGAGCATAATACCATGTGCAGGGGCCACTGCGGGGCATAATATTGTGTGCAGGGGCCACTATGGAGCATAATACCGTGTGCAGGGGCCACTATGCTGCATAATACTGTGTGCAGGGGCCACTATGGAGCATAATACCGTGTGCAGGGGCCACTATGCTGCATAATACTGTGTGCAGGGGCCACTATGCTGTATAATACTGTGTGCAGGGGCCACTATGAGGCATAATACCGTGTGCAGGGGCCACTATGGAGCATAATACCGTGTTCAGAGGCCGCTGCGGGGCATAATACCCTGTGCAGGGGCCGCTGCAGGGCATAATACTATGTGCAGGGGCCGCTGTGGGGCATAATACTGTGTGCAGGGGTCGCTGCGGGGAATAATACCGTGTGCAGGGGCCGCTGCGGGGCATAACACCGTGTGCAGGGGCCACTGCAGGGCATAATACCATGTAATACTGTGTGCAGGGGCCGCTGTGGGCCATAATACTGTGTAATACTGTAAAAAAAAAAAAAAAACACCTACTCACCTGTCCCTTGTGCTCCGATGTCTCCCACCGCAGTCTGGTTCTGCTGGTCTGGTGTTCTCTTCTGGCGGAAGTCCCCACCACACATGACCGCTGAGGAGAAGAAAAAAACGAAGCAGCAGGACTGGAATGTGCTGAGAGACACCGGAGCACCTTCCCCAGCCTCATATTAAAAAAGTGGTTATCCTGGACAACCCCTTTAAGGTGGAACTTGGGCTTTATTAAAGAGTTTTTCCAGCTCATTTTTATTGATGTTCTATCCTTAGGACAGATTATCAATAAGAGATCAGTGGACCCCGCCTCTGATCAGTTGTATGGGGGGCTATGGTGCCTGTTTATATTACACGTTGTCTGTTTATAGTGACCGTGTGATGTAATTACAGTCTTGTCACATGGACGTGTATAGGACGAGGCTGTAGTTACATGACATGGCCACTATGAGATGAATGACACTATGTAAACAGAGAAGCGGTCACGGCGCTTACACAGGTACCACAGTTCAGTCAAACAGCTGATCAGTGGGGGTCCTGGGTTTTTGAGCCCCACTGATTAGTTTATTAATTTACCTGGAAAACCTTTTAATTAGTTAACACCTGGGGCATTATTAATAAGGGGCACTATGTATACAGGGTACACACGGACATTATTAATATAAAGATGCACTTGGGAGTTATGCATTATGGGGGGTTATATCATATATTTTATAATTGGGGTAGCAGCAGGATGGGTGTGCAGGTGAGGAAAATGTGGGTCGGGTGCCTGGAAAAGTGAGGAGCCAAAGATGTCTGTGTTGTAAACTTTACAGAGACAAGTGACAGCTGGAAGAAGTGGTCATGGCGGTCCAAAGGGAAGAGAAGGGAAATGTGACCAATTAGTCAAAGACGTCACCTGTAAGTCACAAAATGTTACTGCACTGTATTCACCTAAATGACAGAGGATAGATACCTGATTGATGGGGGTCTGTCAGCTGAGACCCCCACTGAACCTGAGAATTGGGTTTTTCCCCCCACTGGATGGGAATTCAGCCTGGCTGCAGCTGAATATAGGCGTGTCGCTTGGTGGATGGACGAACCCGCGTGGCTCTCATTCAGTTCGATGGGAGTGCCGAAGATACCTGAAGTCCAGTACTCAGCTATCTGCGGCGCTCCTATTATAGAGAATGGGGGCCATGTGGGCTCGTCTATCCACCAAACAGAAGATGTGTGAAGTTACTTTCATTGTTAATGCCGTGTTGTTGATCTGATACTGAAGTAATACAGGAAGAATTCTTAAAAACTGTTCCATAAGTTTGTGTATTTTTATTGTACGACAATAACAACGTGTGATGCTAACAGCATGTAAACGCAATTTTATATATTTTTTTTTTTTGGGGGGGGGGGGGCATCTTTCCATAGTCCGCCTCAGGCAGCAAAGAGGCTAGCTTCACCACTGCTGCTATATACAGTACCTTGCGAAAGTATTCGGCCCCCTTGAACTTTTCATCCTTTTGTCACATTTCAGGCTTCAAACATAAGGATATAAATTTTTAATTTTTTGGTGAAGAATCAACAACAAGTGGGACACAATCATGAAGTGGAATGAAATGTATTGGATATTTTAAACTTTTGTACAAAATAAAAAACTGAAAAGTGGGGCGCGCCAAATTATTCGGCCCCCTTAAGTTAATACTTTGTAGCCAGGGGCGTAACTATCAGGGTAGCAGCGGTAGCAGCTGCCACAGGGCCCGGGACATTAGGGGCCCCGGAGCCCTGTGGCAGCCGCTACCGCGAACCCCACAAACCAGTAATGATCGCGGTTGAAGGGGGTGCGACTGCGAACGGACTCGGCAGGGTACGGAGCCCGCGGCCAGCTGGAGATGGCCGGGGCCCCAGACCACTATGATAGCGGTCGGGGATAGCCTGGTTCACCGACCGCTATACATACTGTTATTAGAAAGGAGCCCTGGCATATTGCAGGCCCCTTTCCAATAGATGGCAGGGCAGGGCTCCCAGGGGAGGTGACTGAAAATAATAAATACATATTCTCACCTCTCCTGTGTACTGCGTCCTCTCCGGCGCTCCTCTGTCATGTGACTGAAGCCTGTGATTAGGCCCCAGCGGTCACATGGGGCGCGGCCGCGTAATGACGTCAGTGCGCCCCCATGTGACCGCTGAGGCCCAATCACAGGCCTCGGCAGCGACGTCGGAAGAGGGCCTGAAGACGCTGAAGACGGCAGGATGGAGCGAGTATGCAAAGGTAAGGCAAGGTGAGTATGAATGTTTGTTATTTTTAATCACCTTCCCTGGGCCTCCGATTATTATACTCTGCGGTCTGAGGAGACCCCAGAGTATAATAATAGCACCGAAGCAGAGGGGGCTGTTGGGAGCATATAATACTGTGTGTGCGCCACTGTAGAGCATATACTACTGGGTGGGGGCCACTGTAGAGCATATAATACTGGCTGGGGGCCACTGTAAAGCATATAATACTGGGTGGCGACCACTGTGGGGAGCATATAATACTGTGTGGGGGCCACTGTAGGGAGCATATAATACTGGGTGGGGCCCACTATGGGGGGCATATAATACTGGGTGGATACCACTGTGGGAAGCATATAACACTGGGTGGGGACCACTGTGTGGAGCATATTATACTGTGTGGGGCCACTGTGGGTAGCATATTATACTGTGTGTGGGGGGAGCAATGTAGAGCATATAATGTTGTATGGGGGCCACTATGGAGCATATAATGCTGTGTGGGGGCCACTGTTGAGCATATAATACTAACTGGGGCCACTGTTGAGCATATTTTACTGTTTGGGGACCCGTAACCGGTTTGAGGGGGGGGCCCATGTCAAATATTCGCCTTGGGGCCCAGCCATTCCTAGTTACGCCACTGTTTGTAGCGCCACCTTTTGCTGCGATTACAGCTGCAAGTTGCTTGGGGTATGTCTCTATCAGTTTTGCACATCGAGAGACTGAAATTCTTGCCCATTCTTCCTTGGAAAACAGCTCGAGCTCAGTGAGGTTGGATGGAGAGCGTTTGTGAACAGCAGTTTTCAGCTCTTTCCACAGATTCTCGATTGGATTCAGGTCTGGACTTTGACTTGGCCATTTTAACACTTGGATACATTTATTTGTGAACCATTCCATTGTAGATTTTACTTTATGTTTGGGATCATTGTCTTGTTGGAAGATAAATCTCCGTCCCAGTCTCAGGTCTTTTGCAGACTCCAACAGGTTTTCTTCCAGAATGGTCCTGTATTTGGCTCCATCCATCTTCCCATCAATTTTAACCATCTTCCCTGTCCCTGCTGAAGAAAAGCATACCCAAACCATGATGCTGCCACCACCATGTTTGACAGTGGGAATGGTGTGTTCAGGGTGATGAGCTGTGTTGCTTTTACGCCAAACATATCGTTTTGCATTGTGGCCAAAAAGTTTGATTTTGGTTTCATCTGACCAGAGCACCTTCTTCCACAGGTTTGGTGTGTCTCCCAGGTGGCTTGTGGCAAACTTTAAATGAGACTTTTTATGGATATCTTTGAGAAATGACTTTCTTCTTGCCTCTCTTCCATAAAGGCCAGATTTGTGCAGTGTACGACTGATTGTTGTCCTATGGACAGACTCTCCCACCTCAGCTGTAGATCTCTGCAGTTCAACCAGAGTGATCATGGGCCTCTTGGCTGCATCTCTGATCAGTCTTCTCCTTGTTTGAGATGAAAGTTTAGAGGGACGGCCGGGTCTTGGTAGATTTGCAGTGGTCTGATACTCCTTCCATTTCAATATGATCGCTTGCACAGTGCTCCTTGGGATGTTTAAAGTTTGGGAAATCTTTTTGTATCCAAATCCGGCTTTAAACTTCTCCACAACAGTATCACGGACCTGCCTGGTGTGTTCCCTGGTCTTCATGATGCTCTCTGCGCTTTAAACAGAATCCTGAGACTATCACAGAGCAGGTGCATTTATACGGAGACTTGATTACACACAGGTGGATTATATTTATCATCATCAGTCATTTAGGACAACATTGGATCATTCAGAGATCCTCACTGAACTTCTGGAGTGAGTTTGCTGCACTGACAGTAAAGGGGCCGAATAATATGGCACACCCTACTTTTCTGTTTTTTATTTTTTACAAAAGTTTAAAATAACCAATAAATTTCGTTCCATTTCACAATTGTGTCCCACTTGCTGTTGATTCTTCACCAAAAAATTAAAATTTTATATCCTTATGTTTGAAGCCTGAAATGTGGCAAAAGGTTGAAAAGTTCAAGGGGGCTGAATACTTTCGCAAGGCACTGTAACATGCTGCTGGCAGTTTAGAGTAGATGTTCAACATGGCAGGTTTCCTTTAAATAAAATCTACTTGTGTGTATAAATGTACAATATGTAGAAACCTAAATTTCTTTTTAGACATAAGAAAATACATCTGTCAGACCTTAATGGATTTTTAAAAGTCTACCAATATACTAGTTTTTCTCTATATACAATATTAGACATCATATTAAAAAAAAATTGAAAACTCTTATACAATAGTTGTTCAACCATATTTATAAACCAAATCTATGGTAGGATAAGTCCCAATATGTATTTTACATTTCTAGCTGCAGAGATGCAGGTTCCTGGAAGGCTTCTATAATAAAAGATGTTATCTTAAAAATTGCAGCTGAGTGCTTATCTTTAGAAACTAGCTCATGCTGAGATTTTATCAAGAATGAGAAAGAAAATAATTCTTCAAGATGAAATATCTCGGTGTGACATTTTTTCACAAAGGGACATGTCAAAGAAATTCTGACTACACGGTATATACTTTACATAAACATTTCTGAATTGTAGAAACTGTAATATAGAAGTTAGAGTAAGTGGAAATAAGGAATATATGTGAATGTGTACTTATACTGTAGCAGTGTGGGCATAGCTATACCCAACCTTTGAGGAGGCAAGAGAGTCTGTTATTTCAGAAGTCCATTGCAAAAACAAATTGGATTTGTGGATAGGATGTGCATATAACTCTTTATCTTTTACTAGTATGTGTATATACAAATTTCTGAGGTTGGTGTGCATGTGTTTCCGCCCATACTTCCTGTGGATAAAGTTGTTATATATTATTATTACAAGAGTAGGAGTTGGACTTTCAATCCAAACTTTTAATTAAAATCTCAGTTTTTCCTTCATTTCTACAAATGGTCTTTTATTTCCTAATAAGTGCATGGATTGGCATAAGTGAAAGCGATGTCTGTGGAGGCGTGGAGAACTTCACAGGAGTTTCACAGAATGTTTTTAACTATATTAATGACTGGTGACTAATAACACAATGACTAATACATTTACTAGGGCATGTGCTGCTCTTCAAACATCATTATAAAAATGCAAGCATTTGGATTTGCTTAAAA
Source organism: Leptodactylus fallax (assembly GCA_947044405.1). Taxonomy (NCBI): domain Eukaryota; kingdom Metazoa; phylum Chordata; class Amphibia; order Anura; family Leptodactylidae; genus Leptodactylus; species Leptodactylus fallax. The sequence continues at coordinate 720,378 of CAMRHE010000192.1, read as the reverse complement.
ATCATGTTATATACAGTATAGAGTTCCCATAACATATACAGTACATAATACACTTATTATATTGTTAGTATTAGTATAGTATTAGTAAACTAAGTATGCACTTAGTGTCTGTATATTCATAGATAGCAACTGATGATGGGCTCATCATGCAACTTCAGTTATTGTTAGGAATGTGACATCTGTTGTTGCCGCTTTAAGGTTGCTGTGTGAACATAAGGAAGCTTTCTGTTAGGATTGGTTGTTGCTGCTTTAAGATTGCCATGACAACATAGGGAAGCTTCCTGACCAGGCCTATTTTAACCACTCCCTCATCACTCAGCTTTGCTGGCTATCAGTTTCCTAACTCCTGCTAAGCGCCTGACTTTGATTTGACTGCTCCTATACCTGACTGTTGGCTGTGTACCTGGATTCCTCTTTTGTCTTGCGATTTTGTTCTGGTTTTTTTTTTTTTTTTAGATTAGCGCAGGCTAGTTTATTTTCATATCTAAATTTCAGAAGGGAATTGATAGAGTAGAAAATAGTAAAACTTCACTTTTATTTCTTATATAAATAAAAATAAATATAAAATCGTATTAGAAAGACGAGACTCACTAGTGCTCCAAAGTGCTACCATGTGATTAGTGAAAGAGAAGCTTTATTTTAACTCTTAGCACTTAAATGTGTGCTATAGGTGTCAGATAGAGTTGTATGTGGAAAAGGTGCTGGAAGGCTGTGGGGTGCTGACAAAATTACCCTATTGAGGGTGTATTCAGCTATAACCTGCCAGTGGAGTGTATCTGGTGAATCCTCAGTGCCAGGTGACACACAGTTCTGACTGACTGTGTGTCCATATACATTTGAGGCTTTATTTGAGGCACCAGACTATACTTATACCTCATGCAGAGTAGACTCTGTCTCAGCTGTTATGAGAAACAATATGCGGACTTTTGCTGAATACTAAACTAACCCCTCCCTGTTTGTTTGTATTAGCTCCCTGTTTGTTTGTCTAACCCCTCCCTGTTTGTTTGTTTTAGCTACCCTTCATACAATCCCTTTAAATGACACTAATGCTATTAACTATATGATTCATGTTGCTATCATTATTATGGTCATTAGAAAATAATATAGCAGAGCTAATATCTGCTTTGGGCATCTATAAACATTAGTGCACACTATATATGCAATTTATGTGATCTCATCCCTTCTCTTTCACTAATCACACAGTAGCACTTGGGAGCACTAGTGAGTCTCGTCTTTCTAATACGATTTTATATTTATTTTTATTTATATAAGAAATAAAAGTGAAGTTTTACTATTTTCTACTCTATCAATTCCCTCCTGAAATTTAGATATATAAATCCTGATAGAGCTATAGGCAGGGCTGGACCTCCTGTATTCAGACTAACTGGTCTTTAACATTATAGTTTATTTTCATGCAGGTGTTACTTTATTTTGGTTTTTTTTAACATGCATCCATCCATTTCCCTAATATCTTCATCACATGTAGCGTGATTTTTTTTTCCTGCCACAATATCTATCTCTGATTAGCAAAAGATAAATCAATTGGACATAAACTTTATGGTCATTAACTTAGCTTTTCAATAAGGTTTGTGGAAACCAATAGTACATGAAATTTCAAGAAACTTTGGATTACATTTGTGCCAAAAAGTTTACATACCCTGGCAGATTTTTGGGTTTTTCGGCCTTTTTTCCAAGAATATGAATGATAGCACAAACTTTTTCTCCACTCAAGGTTAGTGGTTGGTTGAAGCCATTTATTGTCAAACTTCTGTGTTTTCTCTTTTTAAATCATAATAAAAACCAAGAACATCAAAATGACCCTGTACAAAAGTTCAAATACCCCAGTTCTTAATACCATGTATTGCCCCCTCTAACATCATTGACAACGTGAAGTCTTTTGTGGTAGTTGTGGACGAGGCTCTTTATTTTCTCAGATGGTAAAACTGCCCATTCTTCTTGGCAAAAAGTCTCCAGTTCCTGTAAATTCCTTGCATGTACTGCGTACTTGAGATTTCCCCAATGTGGCTCAATGATCTTGAGGTCATGAGACTGAGATGGCCACTCCAGAACCTTCACTTTCTTCTGCTATAGTCAATGACAGGTCAACTTGTCTTGTGTTTTGGATCCTTGTCATGTTGGAATGTCCAAGTATGTCCCATGCACAGCTTCCTGGCTGGTGAGTGCAAATTTACCTCCAGTATTTGCTGATAACGTCTTACATTCATCTTTCCTTCAACTCTGACCAAGTTTCCAGTGCCTTTGAAGCTCACACATCCCCACATCATCAGTGATCCACCTCCGTGCTTTACAGTAGGAATGGTGTTCCTTTCATCAAAGGCCTTGTTGACACCTCTCCAAATGTTACGTTTATGGTTGTGGCCAAAAAGTTTGATTTTTGTCTCATCACTCCAAATTACCTTGTTCCAGAAGTTTTGACGCTTGTCTCTGTGCTGTTTGGCGTATTGAAGGTGAGATTCTTTGTGGCATTTGTGCAGTAATGACTTTCTTCTAGCAACTTGACCATGCAGCCCATTTTTCTTCCTTATTGTGCATCTTGAAACAGCCACACCGATAGTTTTCAGAGAGTCCTGTATTTCAGCTGATGTTATGTATGGGTTTTTCTTTGCATCCCAAACAATTTTTCGGGCAGTTGTGGCCGAAATTTTGGTTGGTCTACCTGACTGTGGTTTGGTTTTTACAGAACCCCTGAGTTTCCATTTGTTAATCACAGTTTGAACACTGCTGACTGGCATTATCAATTCCTTGGATATCTTTTTGTTTCCCTTTCCTGTTTTATACAGTTCAACTACCTTTTCCCATGGATCCGTGGACAATTCTTTTGCTTTCCCTATGAATCACAATCCAGAAACGTCAGTGTATGGAGGAAAGATGCAACAGTCTGTCTGGATCCCAGAAACTCACTCAGCTTTTATGCACACACACTGATTATAAATAAACTGGTCACAGGTGAGGATGTTACCTTTAGTAGCCATTCAAACCCCTTTGTGTCAACTTCTGGGCATGTTATCAGGCCAAAATCACCAGGGTATGTGAACTTTTGAACTGGGTCATTTTGATGTTTTTGGTTGTCATTATGATTTGAAAAGAGAAAACACAGAAGTTTGACAATAAATGGCTTGAACCAACCACTAACCATGAGTGGAGAAAAAGTTTTTGTGTTATCATTCATATTCTCTGAAAAAAGGCCAAAAAAAAAACAAAATCTGCCAGGGTATGTAAACTTTTTAGCACAACTGTATATAGGAAAGGTTATTTCTCCACTTAGGCTCTTTTATGGCCTCCCCACCACTAAACAGACATTCACTTTGAAATCTCTGCTTAACTCATCTTGATAGAGCAAATAGGACAATATCTTATAGAAATGTCATATTATATTTTACAGTAGAAGTCTATTGAGATGTTAGGGAAGGAGTGAGCAGAAGCAACAGAGAAAAGAGTCACAGACAGAGACTGTACACAGAAAAAACGCTTGACATCTATACCATTAAGGGCAACATCCCCTTTTGGTTCATTCACCGCCCAAATTACTGACCAGTCGAGGCGCCACTGTGGTTCACCACTTTGCTTATTTATTCACAGACAGAGAATGCTAGAGACACAGGCTGTTAGAGTTGAAAAAGGAAGTTTCGATCTCACTTTAAGTGCTTTATTTAAATTTTTATTTACAGTAATTCTCTGTAATGTTCTGTATGATTTAGAGAGCATATTCTCTTTTACTTTCTATGTGGAGCCTATCAGAGATATTGAGTAGCTATTATCCACCCACCAGCATTGAGAAAACTAGAAAATTAGTGGTAGACCACACAGAGTTGATAACTACAAGATGCATAAAGTAAGTCATATGTTGGCCAGAAATAGTGTTATTTCTGATCAGGGCTGTGGAGTCGGTAGGCCAAGGCACCAACTCTGACCCTGACTCCTCTATTTATCCACAGCCCGACCCTACTCCAACTCCTGTTCTGACTCCGACTTTATAAATGGCTGGCAGACATGGTGAGACAGAAGCTGTAAAATTTTTTTTACAAAAAAGCCAGTTATTGAATTCCTATGACAGTAAATATGCAAAAAACTATACTTCCAATTAATTATAGAACACCAATAATTGTCTAGTGTTTTTAAAAATAATTAATAATTTTATTTTGAAACCAAAGTTAGAGTCAGTAACTTCTTTCAGACTCCAACTCTACCCAAAACTATCCCTGACTATGACTAAGACTCCAGGACTCAAACTGCATAGTCCTGTTTCTGACTATATAAATCACATAACGGCAAGAAATAGACTGCATGTACAAAATTTGATAAAAGGTTCGGTTCTCTTTAGAAGGTGCACTTTTAGGAGCACAATGTATGGTATACTGCAAAACAATAAAACTTGACAATATAACTTGAAAATTCAACAATTTATTAATATAACTATTACAACTAAGCTATTATACCTTATGGACTGTGCTAAGATACTAGAAAATAAGGGGCTATTTGTTTTTACACAGGACCTTCAAGAGAGTATTGAGCCATTCAGCATGCTAATTTCTGGAAAAGCAACAAACGAGTGTGAATGTGTTAACTTTTAGGGCTAAATGAATGTATTATTGAAAAAAAATGAAATGTCTAAATTTCCCCTCCATATTGTTTTAATAACTGTGAAATGCTTAAAGGGTTAAAAAACTTCCCAAATTCTGTTTTTAATTATTTGAAGGGTACAGGTTTGATATGGGGTGATTTATGGGGAATTCTGATATATAGGCCTTTTTTACTCCCCTTCTCAACTGATGTGGGCCCTAAAACATTTTGGGGAAATTTTCTTGTAAATCTAGAAAATTGCTGTTATACTTGTAAACCTTCTAACATCCAAAATAAATTAAAGGACGATTAAAAGATTACGCTACTATAAAGCAGAGATATGGTAGATTATATTAATTAGTGTAATTGGGTGGTACGACTATCTGTCTGAAAAGCAGAGCATTTCACATTTTGAAAATTGCGATATATATATATATATTTTTTTTATGAATACAAATATATTGTTCAATTTTTACCACTAACATGAAGTACAATATGTCACGAAAAAACAGACTCAAAATCACTTGTGTATGTTAATGTGTCTCAAAATTATTGCCTTATAAAGTCAATTGCCTTATAATGTCAATTTTGATAAATGAGGCCATGTCCATAAGGCTCTTTTAGGCTGTGCCTTAAGTCAAGGCCACACATGGTTTAGGTAAAGTGGCTTAACCACGGCTGCAATATACTGTACCAGTAAGAAAACCTATCCATACTGATGAAAAACCCTACAGTGTAATGTGTTTTGACTCACAGCAGGTCAATTTGTTGCTGTGGGTTTGGCATGGCTTTCAACATTTGGACTACAAAGGTTGATAACCTGCTATGGCTAACTTCACATCTGCTCCAGAGTCTCTATGGGAGACTTCACCACAGAAACCGCCAAAAGTCGGAGCAAGGAAAAGTCCTGCACAGAGGACTTTTCTCTACCCCACTTTCAGTAAGAAAACAGCAGACACCCAGCGCACCCCATTATAGTCAATGCGGTCCACTGGTGTCCGCGTGTCAACGTGGTTTTAGTGGTCCAGCTCTCCATCGTTTAGGTTCCCCAGTGGACCCAAACAATGGACAGCCCGGCGCAGATGTGAACCTAGCATAAGTTGTAGGAGTAAAACTCACTACAAAAACAACCATGTGTGGCTGATGTTTGCTGTGGGTAGGACAGCTGCAGGATTTCCATGGTGAACGGCCCTTAATGCACGTCCCCCATGTGACCTCAGCCTTAGTTCAAAATTCTTTACAACAGACTTGTAAAACACAAATTAATTTGGTGAAATTCATGTTTTACCTGGATTTTATCCTAAAATATATTTTTTTCCTGGTGTGGTTTTCAATGTTTCTTAGATTATAAAGATTCTATTGAGCTAGGATTAGGTCATAGTAATACAAAATACTACCTTTATTATTGTTTAGCTTGTAGAATGGATACCAAAACAGCTGGAAAATTCAGGAGAATGTATTTGATCTTAACAGTACTCAGAAATCAATTACAGAACAGCTGATACCACAGTATGAGTTGTAGAGAACTATGAATTCACAAGATGCAGAAAGCTTAAGGATAGAAATAGAATAGCCGTGTCAAACATACATACTGCCTAGATTTTGTGAAAACACATGTGGATTCAATCACCATTTAATTGGAAAAGTTATATTTCAGACTTTAGCTAGTTTCAGATCTGTAGTTCTTCATTATTACCTGGTGCATTTTCTAAGGAAATTGTGGTATATAAAATAAATTCACTGAAACATTCTCACCAATTCAAAAGTAAGAATGAAGCTGCATGGCAGTTTTGACAACTGCATCGCAAGAAATGCATATCACATAGTGGGCTGAAAAAAAAGACCTAAGTCTATCAATTTCATTAGTTTCATACTTATAAACCCAAGGTGATCCAAAGATTACCCTCTGTTAATTGCACAGAACTAATTTACCATTAAGCTGAAAGAATCCCTTCCTGACATAACTAGGTAAGGTGAAAGCTAGGCTAAGCTCCTCCCACCTCCTAGAAGCAAACTGAGAGAATGCCACTCCCATTTATATAGGTGACACAGAAAAAATTAAATGGTATTTTAACCTTTAAAACAAAAGTCAGAAAAGTTAAAAACTTTATAAAACATACTAGCAATGTTATTCCAAGTAATTGGCTATACGTTATCACAGATAGCATCTAGAGACTTTAAAGATGAAGGGTACATGACCAGATACAAATATAAGTAGCTATATAACTTCTGCTTTATAAAGTGCAAACTGAAGTACAACCCCAATTCCAAAAACGTTGGGACACTGTGTAAAATGGAAAGAAAACAAGAATGCAATGATTTGGAAATCTCATATGACAATATTTTATTCACAATGGAGACATTTTATATCTCTTCTTTAGGCCTTTAGAGAAGAAGACCATGTTCACATTGCTCTTATATGGTTTCTTTTGTGAATTCAGTGAAATCTAAAACAAGAATTAACAATGTGAATGTTTGTTAACTGTGTAGACCCCAAAGTCATCATAGTGGTTGGAAGTGTCACATCATTAGAGGACATTTAGAGGACAATTGCATAGGATGGCTTTATCCAGTGTTCTCAGAACTGTATGAATGCATCCCATCTATGTTGGCTCTTTGCTATCATGACCTCAAACATATGGTTGTTTATAGCTTTCCTGATGATATCTAGATTGCATTTGCTATGTTTTATGAGATATCATATTACATAAAGTTATCAGTGTCAAATATGAAATAAATCAAGCAGTTCCACCATCTTGCCCTTGTGGGGAACTGCTCTGTAGATGCTTTGTAGCAGTGCAGGAAATAGGGACACAGAGGCTGGATTACACTCAAGTCAGGTGTTTATTTAGATTCAGGTGCATAACAGGTTTGTCTTTACAAAGGTACAAACAAAAAACAAAACCTTCTCGGCTGAGAACTAACTACTACAACAAATGCTCCCTATCTATACAGGAGTCTGTCTGCCAGACTCTCGCTCTGGTTACTACAGATGGGTGGCACAGCGTTACCTTGATGCAGGTTCAGATACACAGGTCAGTTTTCCTCAGTGTAGTGCCACACCCCCTAGTTCTGACACTCAGCTTACATCAGACCTTAATTAGTCAGGTGACCTCCCTGCTGTGACCTTCTACCACACACCCTTTAACTGCCTGGCTGGAACATACCTGTTCTCCCAAACCACACCCTTCACTTTCTCACACCCTATACTTCATTTTGCTGTTTATATCCAAGAGAGATTCTTTCCCACAACAAACAGTTTGCTGTGTAGAAAAAAAGATATTTCAATTTACACAAGAATGTTGTATGGCCTTGGCTGAGCTCTCAGCTGCTGATCCTTATTAAGGGCTAGAAAAATATCTTGTACCTCTGTTATCTCTGTATGTAAATTCAGAGATAACTGTGAAATTTAGAACACACGCCAGATACCCTGACGGCCTTAGCTAAAACCAGGAAGTGGAGGGGAGAGGAGACAGGAGAACAGGTAAAACCCAGAGATGGGAAAACACCTTTAACTAAACTGTAAAACAGTTAAAGGGGTTGTCCAGGCAAAAATGGACAACACTTTTAACTTTTAAATCAGCCAGGGGCATTGAAAAAAAAAATAAAATGCATACTCACCTGTTCCCGATGCTCTGGTGTCAGGTATGCAATGTCACTGCCTGTGACATCATGGGTTCTCTTCCTTAGGCCTGCTGAGGCCACTGATTGGCCTCAGCAGTCTAGTGACTGCTGAGGCCAATCAGCGGTTTCAGCGGAACTCCAGAAGAGACCAGGGAGAAGCCGCCACCGGGATGCGCCGGGAGGACACTGGAGCAGCAGGGACAGGTGAGTATGCATTTTTTTTTTTTTCAATGCCCCTGGCTGATTTAAAAGTTAAAAGGGTTGACCATATTTTGCCAGGACAACCCCTTTAAGCCTGGTCACATCCCTATGCCATAATTGTTATATTTATACAGTCTGAATGGTAGAGTTGTAGCTAGACTTTCCTCAATTCATTTCCCTTACTTTGTTTCTAAATACATAAAAATGTGATCTTGGTGACCCACTAACAACCAACACCGGGGCACTTGCTATACCCCTTTGAATGGTATAAAGATATATGAACAAAAATACCGCAGTACTATTCATATTCATAATATTGTGGTGCTAGTTACATGTGCAGTATAGTATACTATTTATATGCATAATATACACTGCTCAAAAATTGAGGGAGCATCACAGAATAACCATAAGTCAGTTAACCTTCAGACATATCCGTTTCTCCAGTTAGGAAGCATAAGCAATGCTGAATCAATATTACCTGCTTTGGTTTAATGAAAGTAATAAAAGGTGCACTGCAGAGGTAGCAGCAAAATAACCCACTCATGTTGTCAGTCAGTCTTTTTCTAACAACTTAGTCAGACAAATGAACACCAGTAGTCTGCTGGAGGTAATTTGGTAGGTTTCTGGCAGCACTCCTCCTGTTCCCCCATGCACAAAGAACAGATACCAGCCCTGCTGTTGGATTAGTGCCCCTCTACTTCCCTGTTCTGACTTTTTTCATGTAACAACCTGTGTTCAGGTATCTGATCCATACTTTTGAGACAGTGTTGGAAGATGCAACAAACCTTGTTATGACATGCATGGATGTGCCATTCTGTGGAACTTAAATGAGTTGCAAGTAGTTTCATGCTACTAGAAAATTACAAAGACTCTAGAAACGTGATGGCGAACCTATGGCACGCATGCCAGAGAGGGCACGCAGAGCCCTCTGAGTTGGCATGCGCGCCGTCGCCATGATTGCTCACTAACAGGGAATCCGGTCTAGGAATCTCGGTTAATGAGCGATCGCTTCTTTCAGCTGTATGTGAAAATGTACATACAGCTGAAAGCTGTCACTGTAGGCTGTGGCCCGCGGAGCCACGGCCTACACTGACTGTAGAGTGTGACCTCTGCCCCGACGCAGGCGCGATGACGTCATTCATCAGCGCCTGTGAACAGAAGGAGGAGGAGGACGCTCTTCGTGGGACTGCAGCTCTTCGTGAGACAAGGTAAGTAACATAAACTACTGTGTGGGGGGACACTGAAGCATCTTATACTGTGTGTGGGGGGGACACTGAAGCATCTAATACTGTATGTGTGTGGGGGGGGGACACTGAAGCATCTAATACTGTATGTGTGTGGGGGGGGAACACTGAAGCATCTAATACTGTGTGGGGGACACTGAAGCATCTAATACTGTATGTGTGTAGGGGGGACACTGAAGCATCTAATACTGTGTGGGGGACACTGAAGCATCTAATACTGTATGGGGAACACTGAAGCATCTAATACTGTATGGGGGACACTGAAGCATATACTACTGTGTGGGGGGACAGTGAAGCATCTAATACTGTATGGGGGACACTGAAGCATCTAATACTGTGTGTGGGGGACACTGAAGCATCTAATACTGTGTGGGGGACACACTGAAGCATCTAATACTGTGTGGGGGGGACACTGAAGCATCTAATACTGTGTGGGAGACACTGAAGCATCTAATACTGTGTGGGGGGGGGGACACTGAAGCATCTAATACTGTGTGGGGGACACTGAAGCATCTAATACTGTGTGGGGGGGACACTGAAGCATCTAATACTGTGTGGGGGACACTGAAGCATCTAATACTGTGTGGGGGACACTGAAGCATCTAATACTGTGTGGGGGGGGGACACTGAAGCATCTAATGCTGTGGGGGGGACACTGAAGCATCTAATACTGTGTGGGGGGGACACAAGCATCTAATACTGTGTGGGGAACACTGAAGCATCTAATACTGTGTGGGGGACACTGAAGCATCTAATACTGTATGTGTGTGGGGGGGACACTGAAGCATCTAATACTGTATGGGGGGACACTGAAGCATTTAATACTGTGTGGGGGACACTGAAGCATCTAATACTGTGTGGGGGACACTGAAGCATCTAATACTGTATAGGGGACACTGAAGCATCTAATACTGTATAGGGGGCACTGAAGCATATACTACTGTGTGTGGGGGGGGGGTACTGAAGCATCTAATACTGTGTGGGGGGGGGACACTGAAGAATCTAATACTGTATGGGGGACACCGTGAAGCATAAACTACTGTGTGGGGCCCCTCTGTGAAGCATATATTACTGTGTGTGGGCCCACTGTGAAGCATATACTACTGTGTGGGGGGGGCATATTGTGAAGCAAATAATGTGGGTGGGGGCCCAAAGTGAAGCATATAATGTGGGTGGGGGCCCAAAGTGGAGCATATAATACTGAGTGGGGGCCACTCTGAAGCATATAATACTGTGTGGGGGCCATTCTGGAGCGTATAATATTGTCTGGAGGCCACTTCAGAGCGCATTGTACTGTTTGGGGCCCTTCACTATTTATATCACACGGTATGTGTTTTATAGCAGACATGTGATATTATTACAGGCTGTAATAACATTGCACGGTCACTATAAAATAGATTCTGGTTAATTTAAGGTTAAATTGCCGTGTTGGCACTTTGCGATAATTTAGTGGGTTTTGGGTTGCAGTTTGGGCACTCGGTCTCTAAAAGGTTCGCAATCACTGCTCTAGAAAGACACAAAATATAATTAGTCAGGAAGGATGAGGGAAGAGTAATTGTCTGTAGCTACCTCCTGTAAAATTGCCTTTTGGGTGATATATTGTATGGGATTTGAAATTGTCAGATTATCAGATGTTGCACTAGTACAGTAGGTCTTTTGTTTGATCTGGTATAGGACAATGCCTAGTTCATGTGGCTTGAAGGTGCTGGTAGTCAGGGCCACATCTGCCATGAGTATTTCTCCTCAATAGACAGATTGCCGAGTCCCTGAGGTGGCGGCACTGACAATATTTTTTAGGTGACCTCACTCAGCGGTTTCACTCGGACCCAACACGTCTGAAATAAAACTGCTATTATATCTGAAGAGACCCCAGAGTATAATGAACGAAAGCCCAGGGGAGGTGATCAAACATAATAAACAATGTTACTCTCTTCCCCTGGACTCTGGCACTGTGCTCTGTTCTCTTTGGTGCTTCTTCCTGACATCAAAGACCACTGATTGGGTTATGTGGGTTTCGTCGGTGACATACTGCGTCATGATGCGTAACATTGTTTATTATGTTTGATCACTTCCCCTGGGCCTCTGCTCATTATACTCTGGGTTTTTTTCAGTAATAATAATAGTAGCTTGTGAGTGGCGGACCCCAAAAATTTCAGGTTTGGATGAACTCAAAATTTTTATGAAAATTCATAGGGGCCGTTATGGGTTACTATTCTGAGTGGAGGGGCCAATATGGGGCATTATACTATGTTAAGGGGCCACTATGGGACATTATACTATATGGAGGCCACTATATGACATTATACAATGTGGAGGGGCCACAGTGGATCATGGAAGGGTCACTGTGGATCATTACTGTATATTGAGTGGAGGCCACTATGGGACATTATACTGTGTACTCTATGGGAAATTATTCTTAAAGGGTTTTCCAAGAAATGGATAAACTCTGGGTGGGGGGGCATGAGTAACAGAAACAAAAAACAGATATAGTACATACTAATGAATCACATAATAAGTTGCTGTGATGAAGTTCATGCAAATGGGAATCTGCCATGATTTCAAGTTTTTACTTTGATTTTCATTGTGATTTGAGATCAAACCATAAATGGTTGATGATTTTGGCCATTTATTTATCATTTTGTTTCTAACAAATTACACAATTTATATGAGAAAATATTCTCAACTTGAATATTTTATTCAATATGAGCTGATGTGTGATTTACATGTCCCTTAAAGAGGTGTTCCCATCTCAAGGATCATATCTATATTGCTAGCTTATGTAAATTCAAGAGTTTTCCTAAATACATTGCTTTAGAAATGCTGCTTCATTTGCCTGATTTCTATGTAGACACAAAGATAACATTGAGCTTACTGCAAATATATTATCTTCTCTGCAATATATATACAGTATATATATATTTTTTCCTTTTCATGGTAAAGGCAATGTCTATATCTACTGAGGTACTTCATAGTGTCCTGTCCACTAAACGGTCAAAGCCCGCCCAACAGCTTGTTGAAGACTGTAGGAAGTGAGAAGACGACACAGCAGGCAAAGCTGATGATAGAGGGAGATGGGAAAACCTGCAGTTTAGTACCACTATTTCTGTATTATTGTCAATCATAATAGTAACTAGTTTTACCTCTGAAAATGGCAACTTATTTTAACATATTGGGAGTAATGTATCAATCCCTCTATGACTTGCGCCTGTAGGAACCTTTATTAAGACTGTCATACAAAATGTCAATCTTAGTAAATCCTACCCCATTATTTTAGTGTTATCATTTTAGCAGAAACACAGCTAAAAAAAACACTTGCATTTTTCATGGCTTTTCACTGAGTTTTTCATTTTTACCTTCCGCACCCATTTCAGTCTATGGGAAAAAGGCAGCATTTTCTCAGGTAAAATTAACATCCTGCATTTTTCAAATATGAGTGCGTTTCTTACTGCAATGTATGGATGATAGTAAACAAATCTCATTCACTTTTCTGGTACTGTAAAATGGAGTGTTTTTCTCTGCTGCCTCTCCGCAACAGCTGAAAATGCTGCATTTCTGCAGTGTGTGGCTTTAGCCTTACTCTGTTTTACTACATTTGACCCATATGAAGGAAAGCATAGCTGCAACTCTGCATCTCCAGTCATTTCAGTGGTATATTGCCTTTAAACAGACATTTAAAAGAGAATGTACAAACCTCTATTTGTCATAAATATTGTATAGTCTCAAGATTATTCGGTCATAAGCTTCCTGCGGAGCCTGTGAATATATATTTTTTAGTTGGTATCCCTTGTCCCCCATGTAATCTATGTTACTTGTTACTATCTTGTTACTATTTTTATATTTCCTGTGTGCTTTGGTATTTGTTGTGGTAACCTGTGAATATATGCCTGAAGTCTATATTAATTTCCTTGACTTGTTACAAGTACAGACGTAAGAGTAAGGCTAGATTCACAGGAAGAGGTCAAGTGTATATGAGAGATAGAGAGGGTGTATTGTTCTGTTGTTTCACTGTAATTGAGGTTAGAGCTGTAATAGTGGAAATATAGTTACAGAACTCATAGTAATTTCACTACCTGATCAATCTACTACTAATAATGAGGCTAGATTCACACTATCAGGCTTCACCCATGAAACTCTGTCCATGTGCTAGTCGAATATACTGGCCTGAACAATATGCCGGGAGTAAGACTCCTAGCATCATAGTTGTCTATGATGCTAGGAGTCCTTGCCTCCCAGCTACATACTGTCCCATACTGTATTTGGTATGTGTAGGGAACCGCTCAGGTAGATGCTTGGTAGCAGTGCAGGAAACAGGGACACAGAGACTGGATCACACTCAAGTTCAGCATTTATTCACTTGTAGGTGAAATAACAGGCTTTGCCTTTACAAAGGCACAAACAGAAAAACAAAACCTTCTCGGCTGAGAAATAACTAATACAATGAAAGACAATCCCTCTCTATACAAGAGCCTGGCTGCCAGACTCTCGCTCTGGTTACATTAGCCGGGTGGCACAGATTTTACCTTCATGCATGTTCAGTTACAGAGCTCACACTGTTCCTCAGCCTATATCAGGCCTTAATTAGTCAGCTGACCTCCAGCTGTGGGCTTCTACCACACACCCTTTAACTGCCTGGCTGGAACATGCCTGTTCTCCCAAACCACACCCTTCACTTTCTCACATATGGGACAGTATGTTGCTGAAAGACAGGTACTCCTAACATCATAGATAACTATGATGCTAGGAGTCTTGCTCCAGGCATAAAGGTCAGGCCAGTAAATCCGACTAACACATAGACCAAGTTTCACAGGTCCTGGTAGTGTGAATCTAGCCTCATTATTAGCAGATTGATCAGGTAGTGAAATTACTATGAGTTATGTAGCAATATTTCCACTATTACAGCTGTAACCTCAATTACAGTGAAGCAACAGCACAATACACCCTCTCTATCTCTCATATACACTTGACCTCTAATATGTAATGTCATCATAAGACCACACAGAGAAAAAGTTATGCTGGGTGCCATTATGCACTAGTATAGTAAATTGGTTGATAAATTCTAGAGCCATGTATTTTACATCCAATATCAGCATTAAATTAAAAATAAAAAGAACATTTTGCCAAGCCCTCTATATGGGAAAGCAGCAATGTTTTTAAAATGAGTTGCTTTGTTTAACTATGCACAGTTATAAAATGTCACTCTTTATTTCCCAGCTAAGTGTGTAATTAAAACGGTGTTTAAATATAATTTTGAGAACTGCATTTTGCTCAGCATTTAATGTGTTGTGCTGAAATGTGTGTACAGAAAGTTGTTATTCTGTTACATATTTCATGCTATTTGCTTTCCTTCACATGCTTTTTCCAGTAATTACTTTTCATTGTCCCTAATTAGTACTCTAAATATTTATGCATGAATGAATTTTCTAACTCCAACACTTTCTATAACAAAAGGTTTTATAGGGCATTTCAATGAAAATAGTCGTGTTTATAAAATACAATATTTCAGCTGGAAATCTGACTTTTAAAATGCTAGATATTATCCAGACTACTGCTGGGAAACTATATTTAATGTATATATACAGTACTTTGCATGCTTTTTTCAACATATTCTGGCATCTTTATTCAAAAGCACATTTTTGAATTGTGAAATGTTTTTTGAAACCAGGAATGTTAAAGACAGTCGGGATCTAAAAAAAATATTGTTTCTGTACACTTAGTGATAGTTTGTGCACTAATGTTATATACTAAGGCTAGCATAATAATTTAATGGTTATATAATTTTTTATGGTAAAAATGCTTTTTTAAAGTTTCCTAGTTGCTATCAATATTCTTTTAAAAAAATCTAAACTTATGCATTTTTAGACAGACAGCGAAGTCTTATAATATACTGACAGTTCCTATTTTCTGGAGTTCTATTTGCAGCACTTATTTCATTATCATCACAATAAAAGATAGCACCTATACATAAATAAAATTGGATTCTTCATTGAAAATAGATAACAGCTTGCCCCCTCATCCTCCTTCTACATTGCCCTCTGCACATGTCATAGAGCATACAAATGAAGCAAAGTTAACCTTGACTTTCTGATTGCTGCACCATATGTTAGCAAAAAAGTCATTGAAAAGTCATTGACACGCATGTGTTAAGTGTCATGTTAAACTAGCTCAGGCAAGATGGCCATCTCCAAAATCCAGTACAAAGAATTTTAAAAAATCCACAACAAAATTAAAGACAGTTGAGAAAAAATGTATATATTTCACTACCTTGTTTTATTTATTGAAAAAATGTAGATGATATATTCCCTTGAAATCTGCAAATGATAATTGAAGCTCCACTTAGCATAACACTACAAGTGTGGTTCATTCTACTCACAATTTTAAAATGAAATCATCAATATGATACCCTGAGTTTTGCTTTCATGACTTCTTCCAGGGACATACAGGTGTGGCTTACAGTGTATTATAGGATATGTTTTCATGCTCCAGAAGAAGCCAACCTAAATGAAAAACATGCCTGTATTCCCCAGGAAAAGACAAGGTGCATTGTAGGACTTGCGTACATGTCAAAACAGATGAAAGGGTGAAACTCTTGGCTAGGTGGGTGAATGGTGTGTCATGTTCTTATTCATGAGCTACCGGTAACTTTACCATTACAATTTTGAGCAAGTGCAAACACCTTTTGATGGATGGGACATCCAATTTGACCTGCGGTATACATTTGATCATTATATGCCATTCTTTCAGTCAGGCGATCTGTCTCTATACAACTCTTGCTGTCATTCCAATTCATCATTGTTGTCCCACATCAAGTTCAGAACAGTGCTGACATCTTGATCTAGGTGCATAGTGATCTGCTGGAATGATAAGCCAAGGTCTCTCAAGGATTCTAGCCCTCAACAACTGGGTCTTAAAAACTTTGCTTTCAATCTAGATTTTATGAACCTCCCGCATGCCACGGATTTGAGTTAGGTGATTGAAAATTTGACCATTTGCAGATCTTAGCAACACCTGCTACTTCCTCATTTTGCATAACCTTAAGACTTGCCCTTTTTGGTGTTGCAACTTAACAGTGTTAAGTAGTGTATTTCCATTGTATGTGAATGGAGTAGTGTGGATTCCAGCAAATCCTACATGTACAAGCATGGTTTATTGACACACAAATGTGTAAATATAACAGGTACATTCTTTATACCTACATCCTTCACCATAAGCACAGAACGTTGTAGATGTCTGTGCGAAGTTCTGGACACTGACTCCAATTGGACTCACCTTTGGCTGCTGCTCTATACTGAAATGATGCTGCAAGTACAGGACAGTATACCCTTGATCAGACTTGAATGCACAGCATCATAGACCACTATAATGCAGTGAGGGCAGTTTAGCAGAGCCACAGTTGGTCTGGGAAATGTACATAAATATTTTATAATAAAAATGCTTTGTCCTTCTTATAAAGAGCATACTTAACTGTATTCTAAAAAGTATGCACATTATTTATGTGGCCACTTTGTTCTGGTGGAGGGAAAGTGTGAATTGCAGCCTTTCATGGTTTTTCTTGACATGTCATGATATTGTGTTGAATTGGGAGAAATTGCATTAATTAAACTAAATTGGAGATCAGTGATCATGCAGATGTGTCCTTTACATGGCTATGTCCATACAGTATATTTCTCACAAGTTAGGTACCTTCCTTTTCAACATGGTCTTAAGTTAAAGGGATTATTCAGTTTCAGACAAGTATTTATAGACAAATGTTACTGTTTGTGTAATGAAAAGTTAAACAATTTCCAATTTTCCAGACCATGATTTTCATCCACTGCAAGTTAGCAGAAGGAATAACAACAAACAAACCTCTAAAAAGCCATGAAGTATTGATACAGAAAGTATATTGGAAAATTCTAGAACTTTTCACTATATACTTATACTTATGAAACTGGACAACTCCTTTAACACAAACAGGACTGCCAACTATCCTATTAGTATTTATGTATAGCCGCTCTGCGGGGGTTGAGGGGAAGTGTGAATTGCAGCCTTTCAGGGCTTTTGTTAGCATGTCATGATATTGTCTTGCATTGGTTTAATGAGAAATTGCATTAACCAAACTGAACTAAACTGTATAAGCGCTTACAGATGTGTTCTTTCTTACCTGTCCTCTTGGCTGGCATGTCCAGCTATGTGTATCACAGGGTAATCAGTTTTTCTAAGCATAATATTGTTTTGCTTCAAGTTATCACAAAGTAGTATGTTAACTATTGTATTTGTGTCTATGTGCAACCACTTAGCAGCCTTTTATATTATCTTGTTGTGATGTTAGAATGCAATATCAAAGCAAATTAGAATCATAGGCATTGGTAAGACGGTTCCATTTTTGTTTTTGGGTTTGTGTTATTTATTTGATGTTTTTGGTTTTTCACCTATTTGTGTGGACTACAGTACTGAGTATTTTAGAATTTGTATTTAAATTAAATGTTAAGTTTTAATTAATGTTTTTTGACCCTTATTGAATGCTATATTGATTTGAGGGTACCTGTAGGAACACCGTAACTGGATGTATCTTTACTTTGTGCTTTATTGGGAATTTAGATTGTGAGTTTCATATGGGACAGTGGTGACAATAACTGTGAAGTGCTACAAAATATGTTGACACTATATAAGTAAGTAAAATAAAAATAAATTCTAGCCATTAAGCCTAATAAAAGACAGATGTTTGCTAAATACATAGGGGTGCAGTAGAAGTTAACACAACTGACAGTAGGTGATGCCACAGTTTATTTACTATTCCTTGCACATAGCAAGTCTAGAAAACTTCAATGATCCGGCTCCAGTCTGTTTCTGCCTATGGCTATGAGACTAAGGAGAAGCTCAGGTAACAAAGCAGAACCCGTAATCAAGTACAGAAAATCAAATTTAAAAAAAAACTATATTTAGAAAAAAACAGATTAGAAACCAGATATATACAGTGGGGAAAAAAGTATTTAGTCAGCCACTAATTGTGCAAGTTCTCCCACTTAAAAAGATGAGAGAGGCCTGTAATTGACATCATAGGTAGACCTCAACTATGAGAGACAAAATGAGAAAACATATCTAGAAAATCACATTGTCTGATTTTTTAAGAATTGATTTGCAAATTATGGTGGAAAATAAGTATTTGGTCACCTACAAACAAGCAAGATTTCTGGCTCTCACAGACCTGTAACTTCTTAAGAGTCTCCTCTGTCCTCCACTCATTACCTGTAGTAATGGCACTTGTTTGACATTATCAGTATAAAAGACACCTGTCCACAACCTCAAACAGTCACACTCCAAACTCCACTATGGTGAAGACCAAAGAGCTGTGGAAGGACACCAGAAACAAAATTGTAGACCTGCACCAGGCTGGGAAGACTGAATCTGCAATAGGCAAGCAGCTTGGTGTGAAGAAATCAACTGTGGGAGCAATAATTAGAAAATGGAAGACATACAAGACCACTGATAATCTCCCTCCATCAGGGGCTCCACGCATGATTTCACTCCGTGGGGTCAAAATGATCACAAGAACGGTGAGCAAAAATCCCAGAACCACACGGGGGACCCAGTGAATGACCTGCAGAAAGCTGGGACTAATGTAACCAAGGCTACCGTCAGTAAAACACTACACCGCCAGGGACTCAGATCCTGCAGTGCCAGACGTGTCCCCCTGCTTAAGCCAGTACATATCTGGGCTCGTCTGAAGTTTGCTAGCGAGCATTTAGATGTTCCAGAAGAGTATTGGGAGAATGTCATATGGTCAGATGAAACCAAAGTAGAACTGTTTGGTAGAAACACAACTCGTCGTGTTTGGAGGAGAGTGAATGTTGAGTTGCATCCAAAGAACACCATACCTACTGTGAAGCATGGGGGTGGCAACATCATGCTTTGGGGCTGTTTCTCTGCAAAGGGACAAGGACAACTGATCCGTGTACATGAAAGAATGAATGGGGCCATGTATCATGAGATTTTGAGTGCAAACCTCCTTCCATCAGCATTGAAGATGAAACGTGGCTGGGTCTTTCAGCATGACAATGATCCCAAGCACACCACCAGGGCAATGAAGAAGTGGTTTCGGAAGAAGCATTTCAAGGTCCTGGAGTGGCCTAGCCAGTCTCCAGATCTCAACCCCATAGAAAACCTTTGGAGGGAGTTGAAAGTCCGTGTTGCCCAGCGACAGCCCCAAAACATCACTGCTCTAAAAGAGATCTGCATGGAGGAATGGGCCAACATACCAGCAACAGTGTGTGCCAACCTTGTGAAGACTTACAGAAAACGTTTGACCTCTGTCATTGCCAACAAAGGATATATAACAAAGTATTGAGATGAACTTTTGTTATTGACCAAATACTTATTTTCCACCATAATTTGCAAATAAATTCTTTAAAAATCAGACAATGTGATTTTCTGGATTTGTTTTCTCATTTTGTCTCTCATAGTTGAGGTCTACCTATGATGACAATTACAGGCCTCTCTCATCTTTTTAAGTGGGAGAATTTGCACAATTGGTGGCTGACTAAATACTTTTTCCCCACTATATATATATATATATATATATATATATAATTTTTTTTTTCTGGTTTTATTGAAAAATTTTTAAATTCCTTTCAATGGTAATATCCTTGGGTTTACACACAGAATACATTTTCTGCAATAATTTTCTGCATATTTTCATACAATTTTTAAAATATGCATTTCATATATAAAAAGTATACTCCTGGTTTGGAAAAGTAATGAATTAACATGGTCATCACTACTATTTTACTATTGTGTGTGAAGTATATCTAGATTTACATATGCATATGTGGCACACTTGCGCATACAGAGAAATGCTTAAAATATTTTGTTCAGATTTACAACATTGTTCCTTCACACTATGTATGGATCAGACACCAGAGCGGAATTCCCAATGTGTTGTTCATTTTTGTGCAGGTGGGCTCATTGCTCAGGAATAATGGGAGCTATGGGAGTGGGACCTATTAACAAATGCTAAGAACTGGAGTGTGTGGAGGTGGTGATGCTTGTTCTGCCCAATGGATCAGAATCTGATGTTAAAAGTGTTGTCATCTCATTTTACATACTTTGTTAATATTTATTCTAATTAGGTTATAGCACCATGTAGTGGTCTTTCAGTTACATTACCTGTTGAATTCCCCTTAAAAAACTATTGCATTATGGGAGCTGCAATGCACTCTGGGTAAAGCAAGGCATTCTGGGAGCAAGAAACCTGCCCACAAGACATTGGGATGCCATCTCTTGCACTACTCCACACTTAAGCTCCATTATCCTTGTGCAAGCATATCTGGTAGGAATTGTCTTATTCCTATGTGAATGTATGTATTGTTCAGGACTGTTAGTGAGCCATGTATAGCTTAAGCAGGATGTTATTACTGTTAGTTATGTGTGTATATGTATAAGTTGCCATCTTACTATGTGCTTTCACTGTTGATTTTAAGTGTCATGGCCATGTATTCATGCTCAATACTTATACCTGTACTTTTTGTATTCTTATAGTTTTACCAACATATCAACAAAATCACATATCAACATATCATATCAATATCATCATCACATTACCATATTTACAACCTGTTGACCAATAAATTCTTAG
Source organism: Leptodactylus fallax (assembly GCA_947044405.1). Taxonomy (NCBI): domain Eukaryota; kingdom Metazoa; phylum Chordata; class Amphibia; order Anura; family Leptodactylidae; genus Leptodactylus; species Leptodactylus fallax. Next base: position 699,117 of record CAMRHE010000192.1, on the reverse strand, counting down.
ACTACAGAAAAAACAGTCTGTTTATTTGGAAGACAGAGAAGGTTTATGCTGTATGTCAGACTGCACACTGAGAGAACGTGTAAGAAGACAGAACAGTAAAACAGATGCTAGTCACAAGCAATAGTGGATTAGACTATACGGAGCCGCTATCACCCACATGGTCGTACATACGGGTATTGCAGCAGCTGCCATACAGTCACAAGTAACGAGTGTGCAACCCTCCAACACAATTCAGACCACGCTGAAATCTGTTTCTACCTAGATTGAGGTGCACACAGAGACATTCAGTGGTCAGAAAGCAGACACGCAATGTCTATCAGCAGGGCATCTTCACTCAGGACGAGGTCCCGAACAAGTTGTTCCAGCAAGTCTTCTGCTGCTCTCGCTCGTGCAGAAGCTGAGGCGGCAAAAGTTAGATCGTCCTTTGCTTCACAAGAAATGCAACTGAAGCTAAGACAAGCAGATCAAGAAGCAGAGAAAGCACGCCTGCAGGCGACTCTGGAAAAACTGGCCGCAGAGAAAGAGGCAGCAGCCGCAATAGCCAAAGCAGAGTTCCTGGAAACCGTGGAGTTTCCCAAATCTGAGAAACACAGCAGTGTACTGGGGCCAGACCTAGATCAACAAGATCCAGCACAGCGCGTCTCAGAATACGTCCACCAGCATTCCGGAACAGGCAACAACCATGATTCACTTCATCAACCAGCCTATGCAGATTACCAGAGATCCAACCCTGATGAACTGCAGTACCGCAAACAGGAAAGTGTGCAACAAAACGATGTCGACCACAACTACCGGTCTACAGGACAAAAGACACAGCCTCAGCTACAATTAAAAGGGTCACCCTTCGCTTCAGAACGGTATTATACAGACTATCCTAGGCCAGAAGCTCCCAAAAGGTATGGTGATACACCTCACTCACACCACATCAGCACACCAGCTCATATCGGCAATAACCAAGCCTCCATGGATTTTGCTAAGTTCTTTGCTAAACGAGAGCTGGTTACCAAGGGACTTGTAAAGTTCACTGACCGCGCTGAGAGCTACAGGTCATGGCGAGCCTCCTTCCAGAACGCCATCAAAGACTTGGATCTTTCTTGTAGTGAGGAGTTAGATCTCCTGATAAAGTGGCTTGGGAGTGAGTCTGCTGAACACGCCAAAAGAATAAGAGACATTAACGTAAATTATCCTGACACGGGCCTACAGATGGTATGGGAAAGGCTTGATGAGTGTTATGGGTCAATAGAAGCTATAGAAAATGCTTTATTTAAGAGAATTGATAATTTTCCCAGAATAGTGAGTAAAGGAGGTTACCAGAAGCTCAGGGAGCTGAGTGACTTGTTAATGGAGGTATGGGTTGCTCAAGCAGAAGGAGATCTACCAGGGCTGGCATTTCTGGACACTGCCAGGGGTGTCAATCCAATTGTTCAAAAGCTCCCATATAACCTACAGGAGAAGTGGATCATGCATGGTTCCCGATATAAACAGGTTAACAATGTACCATTCCCTCCTTTCTCTGTGTTTGTAGACTTTGTCAGACAACAGGCGAGAATTAGGAATGATCCTAGCTTTGATTTTACTTTGTCATGTTCCACTGCCCCTGGTGTCAAATCTTATAAAACACCGGTGGCAGTTCACAAAACTAATGTTACCTCCACAGGTTCTTCTTACAGAACGTTCAAGTCTTCTCAAGAAGAGAACAGACCTAAGGATCTCAGCAAGCAGTGTCCCTTACATAAGAAACCACATCCTCTACTAAAATGCAGAGCCTTCAGGGAGAAGTCTCTGGAGGACCGGAAGAGTTTCCTCAAGGAAAACAACATCTGCTACAGATGCTGCACTACAACGTCACACTTCGCCAGGAACTGTGAGGTCAGTGTCAAATGCACAGAATGTGGTAGCACAGAACACAACACGGCTTTACACCCTGGATCACCCTCACAGATGTCATCGCAAGCTGAGGAGCCAGATGTACAGCAGATGGACACTGACGCAATAGACACCCCGATAGTCAGCTCTCATTGTACAGAGATCTGTAAAGGATTTGTAGGAGGAAAGTCCTGCTCAAAAATGTGCCTTGTGAGAGTCTATCCGGCAGGTCACCGAGATAAGGCTATTAAGATATATGCAATCTTGGATGACCAAAGCAATAGGTCTTTAGCTAAGTCCACCTTCTTTGACACCTTTAGCATAGTAGGCCCCGGTTCTCCCTACTCCTTAAGGACATGTGCAGGTACTGTCGAGACGGTGGGGAGAAAGGCAACTGGGTACAAAGTAGAATCCATGGACGGTCAGACCTGTTTATCTCTGCCAACCATACTGGAGTGCAACCAGATTCCCGACAACAGGTCAGAGATACCTACATCAGAGGTAGCAGCACACCACCCTCATTTGAAGCGTATAGCTCACCTGATACCACAACTGGACCCCAAGGCTCCAATAGTCCTACTCCTCGGGAGAGACATACTACGAGTCCACAAGGTTAGGGGACTAATTAACAGTCCCCAGAATGCTCCATATGCCCAGAGACTGGACCTAGGGTGGGTCATTGTAGGAGATGTCTGTCTAGGAGGAGCACACAAGCCGACTTCAGTCAACAGTATGCTCACTAGCATACTTGAAAAGGGACGTCCTTCTCTCTTCCAGCCTTGTCCGAATAGTTTCCTGGTAAAAGAGTTGCCACACAGTGCTCCCCTGCCTTGTCCTTTCGCAGACCCTTCCTGTGAAGACCATGCCTGTGATGGTGAGCCAGATCACATAGGGTGTACAGTTTTCCATAGGACAAGAGAAGACAACATGGTCACAATGTCCATAGAAGACAGGCTGTTCTTGGACATAATGGATCAGGAAATGGTGAAAGACCAGTCAAAAAGTTGGGTCGCACCTTTACCATTTAAGCCCCAGAGACGACGCTTACCCAACAACAGGGAACTTGTCTACAATCGATTTGTCTCTCTCAAACAGAAACTTCAGAGGTCGCCAGAGACAAGACAACATTTCTTTTCCTTCATGGAGAAGATATTTAACAACAACCATGCAGAAATCGCACCTGCGCTTCAGGACTCTGAGGAGTGTTGGTACTTGCCCATATTCGGTGTGTATCATCCAAAGAAACCAGGTCAGATAAGAGTAGTATTTGACTCAAGTGCCAGGTGTGACAGTATCTCGCTAAATGATGTCCTACTGTCAGGTCCAGACCTCAACAACAGACTTCTGGGAGTGCTTCTCCGCTTCCGCAGAGATTCGGTGGCATTTATGGCTGACATACAACAGATGTTTTACTGCTTTCTTGTCAAGGAGGAACACAGAAACTTCTTGAGGTTCTTTTGGTACCGTAACAATGACCCTTGTAAAGACATTGTGGAGTATCGAATGAGAGTGCACATCTTTGGAAACAGTCCTTCCCCTGCAGTTGCCATCTATGGTCTCAGACATTCAGCCCAAGAGGGTGAAACAAGGTATGGGTCGGACCTCAGATCCTTTGTGGAAAGAGATTTTTATGTGGACGACTGCCTGAAATCCACACCCACAAGTGAGTCTGCAATCAGTCTCCTCAAAAGGGCTCAGGAAATGCTTGCTCTGTCTAATTTGAGGTTGCACAAGATTGCTTCCAACAGCCACGAATTAATGGAGGCCTTTCCCTCTCAAGATCACTCAAGTGACCTAAAGGACTTAGATCTAAGCACTGATTCCCTTCCCATGCAGCGGAGCCTTGGATTACTCTGGGATTTAAAGGTAGATGCATTCACCTTCCAAATCAGCAAGGAAGAAAAGCCTTTCACACGCAGAGGTGTCTTGTCGATCATAAACAGCTTATATGACCCTCTGGGATTTGTAGCTCCTGTTACTATCCAAGGTAAATGGATGTTAAGAGACTTCACCCAAGAGAAATCTGATTGGGATGATCCTCTTCCTGTAGGAAAAAGAGACCTGTGGGCAGGTTGGAGGAAGTCTCTGGAAGCTTTGTCCAGCCTTCATGTGACACGACCTTATGCTTCCGTACCATCAACAGAAGTCAAAATACAAAGACTTTGCATCTTCTGTGATGCTTCAGTCAAAGCGAGTGCAGCAGTGGCATACCTAAAAACTATAGACGTTGAAGATCAATGCCATATAGGATTCGTCATGAGCCGGACAAAACTGGCGCAACTCTGTGAACACACAATACCCAGGCTAGAACTCTGCGCTGCTGTGCTTGCAGTGGAGTTGGCTGAACGCGTAACGACAGCAATGAACTTGGAAATCAAGGAAGTTGAGTTCTACACGGACAGCAAGGTAGTCCTAGGGTATATCTGCAACGAAACCCGACGCTTTTATGTCTATGTCAGCAATCGGGTTCTAAGGATCAGGAGATCCACTTGTCCTAAGCAGTGGCATTATGTGCCTACACATCATAATCCAGCGGACCACGCGACCAGATCTGTCGCACCAAACCACCTTAAAGACACAACATGGTTTACGGGTCCTAGATTCTTATACCATCCAACATCCTGCGTTGCCAGATCAGATGCATTTGAACTAATAGACCCAGACGCCGATGAGGAAATCCGCCCTCAGGTATCTGTTTTGCGCACAGTGACTTTGGACCAACACTTCAAATCCCATCGTTTCAGCAAGTTCTCAACCTGGAAGTCACTTGTTTGTGCGGTTGCTTGTTTAGTTCATATAGCTGCGTCTTACAAGTCGACCTTACCTACTGGACAGAAACCCTGCAAAGGTTGGCATCACTGTAGACATTCTTTTACTGCTCCCAACTTAGAGAAGTCCAAGAACTTGATAATTCGCACAGTACAACGGGAGTGTTATGCCAAAGAAATAGACCACCTCAACAAAAAGCAATCCATTCCTAAGGACAGTGCTTTGAAGAAGCTTGATCCAATCATCGACCAAGATGGGTTGCTCAGAATAGGAGGCCGTCTTCATGAAGCCAAAGTGGAATTTATGGAAAAACATCCACTAATAATTCCTGGACATCATCATGTCACAACGTTGCTTGTGCAACATCACCACATTCAAGTGAAGCACCAGGGCCGATTGTTTACTGAGGGGAAGCTACGAGCTGCTGGACTGTGGATAGTTGGAGCAAAGAGATGTGTGAGCAAACTCATCTTCAACTGTGTTACTTGTCGCAAACTTCGTGGCAAGTTTCAGAATCCGAAGATGGCCAATCTCCCACCTGACAGACTCAGTACAGATCCTCCTTTCACTAACGTAGGTCTGGATGTATTCGGTCCTTGGTCCGTAGCTACACGGCATACTAGAGGAATCCATGCCAGTGCAAAACGCTGGGCGGTCATGTTTACTTGTATGTCCAGTAGAGCTGCCCATATAGAAGTGATTGAATCGATGGACACTTCAAGTTTCATAAACACACTTCGACGGTTTATCGCCATCAGAGGGCCTGTAAAGCATATTCGTTCTGACAGAGGTACAAATTTTGTTGGTGCAGTGAAAGAACTTCAAATTCCCTCCAACTTAGACACTACCAATGTGGAGAGATACTTAAGTGAGCAAGGATGCACTTGGACTTTCAATCTACCACATTCTTCTCACATGGGAGGTGCCTGGGAGAGAATGATAGGGATAGCACGCAGAATCTTGGACTCAATCTTCTTGCAAGTGGGGAGTACAAGACTCACTCATGAGAGTTTAACTACATTCTTGGCAGAAGTTTCAGCCATCATGAATGCCAGACCATTAACTACGCTATCTAGTGACCCTGGAGATTTGACTATTCTCATTCCTGCCATGTTGTTGACCCAGAAAACCAGTGTTCTGAGTGCACCATCTGGAGATTTTGGTGACAAAGACCTTTACAGACGACAATGGAGGCAAGTGCAAAGTCTCTCCAATGCTTTCTGGGACAGATGGAGGAAGCAGTACATCGCCACCTTACAACCAAGGAGGAAGTGGCAGACTAACAAGCCGAACATTAGGCCTGGAGACGTCGTGCTCATTAAAGACAGCCAATTTCACCGGAATGAGTGGCCACTGGGCCTCATCACTCAAACGTTCCCAAGCAAAGATGGGAATGTACGTAAAGCTGAGGTCAAAGTGTGGAAGCTTGGCGAGAGTAAGCTATTCCTCAGGCCTGTAGCTGAGCTTGTTCTGTTGTTTTCACAAGAGGAGTCTAATAGTGGTATCTGTTGATACCAGACGGGGAGTGTTCTGCCCAATGGATCAGAATCTGATGTTAAAAGTGTTGTCATCTCATTTTACATACTTTGTTAATATTTATTCTAATTAGGTTATAGCACCATGTAGTGGTCTTTCAGTTACATTACCTGTTGAATTCCCCTTAAAAAACTATTGCATTATGGGAGCTGCAATGCACTCTGGGTAAAGCAAGGCATTCTGGGAGCAAGAAACCTGCCCACAAGACATTGGGATGCCATCTCTTGCACTACTCCACACTTAAGCTCCATTATCCTTGTGCAAGCATATCTGGTAGGAATTGTCTTATTCCTATGTGAATGTATGTATTGTTCAGGACTGTTAGTGAGCCATGTATAGCTTAAGCAGGATGTTATTACTGTTAGTTATGTGTGTATATGTATAAGTTGCCATCTTACCATGTGCTTTCACTGTTGATTTTAAGTGTCATGGCCATGTATTCATGCTCAATACTTATACCTGTACTTTTTGTATTCTTATAGTTTTACCAACATATCAACAAAATCACATATCAACATATCATATCAATATCATCATCACATTACCATATTTACAACCTGTTGACCAATAAATTCTTAGACTACAGAAAAAACAGTCTGTTTATTTGGAAGACAGAGAAGGTTTATGCTGTATGTCAGACTGCACACTGAGAGAACGTGTAAGAAGACAGAACAATGCTTTTTAAAATGACCTGTTTGAATCTGGTCTTAGACAAAAAATGACCATGACCCTTGCCTCACCCACTCTAAATTTAGATAATGTTAGATAAAATAGTTTTATTATGATGTCCCTAGTAGCACTGTTCCGTTTTAGTACTGTAGACACTATCAGCATCTTGATTTGTCACTGATTAGATTTCAGAGTAGTTAGAAAATACCATAACTGGCAGTAACTGGCAACATTGTCACATTGATTGCTGTGTTTTAGGGAATTTTCTCTTAGTATAGCAGGACAGGTGTCAATTACAGCTGACCTCTTGCTGATTATTGTGTGGGCTTCTGTGTATGCATGAATGAATTGACAAACGTATTGAAAATGTGATAATTACTTTAAGTGGCAAATTTCATCAGTTTATTTATATAGTGCCTTTTAACGTAAACAACATATATACAGTATGTTTGCACAGTACAAAGACGTTACAGATGCTTTTCTAGATGTTTATCTCACCTGGCCACATGTAACCTTGAAGAAGAAATAAATGACATCATATTTTAAACTTACAGTATATTGAAGGTAGAGGGAACCTATCACCAGCTTTGGGTTCACTAAAATGCCATTATGCCCTTATGCAGCTGAGGTTAAGGGTGTCAAACCTTGCAGTTTCAGTCCCAGCTGATGCCTTTAATTGCACATGCTTCAAAGGATCAATGACGTCAGAGCTGTCACAGGTAAGTGCCGAACACATCCCCTGCAAGTTAAATGCTATTAAACGTTAGGCTAAGGACTCACATAGCTGGCTGCAGCGAAAAGCGGTGCAGGAAAAACCGCGGTGCAAATGCATCACGGTTTTTCCTGCAGCGTTTTTCACAGAAAGTCAACAGAGGTTTCCTCGATGGATTTTCTGCTTCAATTATACCTAATGGGAAACCACCATCGTTTCCATAGGTATAATTGACATGCTGGGGTTTCCAAAAATTTTCTGCAAAGTGTGGATGGGATTCACTAGAATCTCATCCACTTTGTGGGTACTGTAAAACTCCGCAGTATTTGCTGCAGCGTTTATGCCACATGGGGCTCCGGCCTAAGACTGGAAAATTTAGTGAGAGATTTTGGAGTTATTTGTCATAGCATCCCCTGTGGCCTGAGCTTTATATGGAATAATTAACATTAACCCGTGTAGGTCAAACTCGATGTTCACTTTGCTAGTTTTATTACTAGTGCAACTATAGTAAAAACCAAAAAGTAAACAAACAAAAGTAATTGCATAAATATCAATAATAAAAACAGGATCTTATAATCTTGGTCAGGAACACGTGTTTTAACTATTTCAAGACTATAAGATGCCTTATTTTATCCAGTAAAATTTACTTATTTGCCATTGCTATTTTTTACTTCATTTTCATACTTTTGCCATTTTATTTATTTATTTATTTTTTTGGAGGCATAGATAAGGTCAAAACAGAACCTATATATTTTTATTGTTAAGTTTTATAGTATGTAGGGAGGAGGGAAAAATAGAAATGTCCTTTCTATTTCCTTAGTAATATTATATAATTAAATAATGTAGCAAATTTATGACAAAATGGAATGTCTAACAATATCAAATATATATTTATTGCCCACTTTATATCATGGACATAATGCTAGCGAACAAAGGTCGCCATTTTTAGTGTAAATTCTGCCTTTAGATTTTATGTTGGATCTGTAAACAGCCACAAAGCACCAGTGTACAGTAAGATTTTATTGTAGATGTAAGAGAACATAGGGGTTGGTCTAGAAATATACAAAGTACAAGCAATGATTTGTGTAGTATTACTGTAGTATTGTTATTTGCATCCATAACAGGCCCTAATGGTATGAGTGGGTTGTAGGAAGGATTAAAACATTTATTTTTATTTTACAGACTTTTTAGATTATTTTATTTGTCCTTTGTCATTTCCCCCTTTTTTCATAGATCTGAAGCAGCTACGATAATGTGATGTATGTTATGCTATCCCAGAATTCCTCTTTATGCAAATTAAAAATAATGGTATTGTAATATACCTATCTCTAACTGGTCATACCTTCCCTTCTGTCTTTAAACATACTACTGTCATACCCATGCCTAAGAAATTGTCCATTGACCCATCTTATCCAGTCAACATCTCACTGCTCCTGTTTCCTTTAAAAATTTCTTGAACAACATATTCACCTTCTATGTCTCATCACACTCACTCTTTGACAGATTACAGTAGATTCCGACCTCATCATCCCACTGAAACCACTCTAACCAAAGTTTCAAACAGCCTATTAACTGCCAAAGCCAAACACTATTCCTTCTAGACCTTTCCTCTGCCTTCAAAGCAGTTACAAATAATGTCATCCCTTGACATCACAGACTTGACCCTCTCCTCAATCTTTTCATACATCACCAACTGTGCATTTAGTCTCTCCTACTCACACCACCTCCTCACCAAACTGTCTCTCTGTAGGTTTCCCTCAGTGCTCTGTTCTGGGACCCCCACTGTTTTACATCAATACCCTCTGCCTTGGCCAACTCAAAGAGTCCCATGGTTTTCAATACCACTGTTCCATCAATGACACTCAAATATATCTCTCTGTCTTAGACATTACCGCTCTGCTACCCAGACTTCCAGAGTGTCTGGCAGCCATAGTTCATAATCTTCCCTCCCCACCTCACACAGCCTTCCTACCTGACCCATCTATCAAAGTTAATGGAGCCGCACTTACCCCAGTCCCTCAATCTGTTACCTTGGGATAACCTTTGATTCTACCTTTTCCTTCAAGCCTAACATCTAAGCTGTCCACACCTCCTGCCACCTCCAACTCAAGAACATTCATCAAGTCCACTCTTTCCTTTCCCCAGAAACTAAAAAATTCTAGTCCATGCCCTCAGACTATTATAACACGCTTTTCAGTGGTTTCCCAACAAATGCTCTTGCTTCACTCCAGTCCACCCTCAACTGTGGTGCCATCTTAATTCACTTGTCTCCTCATTTTCATTAATCTCTTCCCTTTTTCCAGTCCCATTACTGGCTACCTATTGCCTAGCAAATAGAGTTTAAAATGCTAACACTGACATACAAGTTCATCCACATCCACCTTCATACATCTTTGACCTGATCTCCCACTGCCTCTCCACACATAATCTCTGACCCTCTCAAGACCTCTGTCTTCATTCTGCTCTTATCCACTCCTCTTACAATCACCTCCAACTCCTCTCCTGTGCTTCCTTTGTACTCTGGAACTCACTACCACAATGCATAAGACTATACTCCACAATTACAACCTTAAAGAGGACCCTGAAGACTCATCTCTTCAGGAAAGCCTACAACGTTCAGTAACCCTGCTCCCATATCACCAAATGAACAACTTCTACCCTCACCTTCTGTCTCTATCCCTCTTCCCTCATAGATTGTAAGCCCCTTGCGGGCAGGGCCCTCTATCCCACTGTACCAGTTGGTCACTATTATGGTATTGTACTTGTTATGTATGTAAACCCTTGAATGTCATCACTTTTAGCATACAAAAATGAAAAAAAAAAAGAATACAAAAGAATACTGGGAGGCCACAGATCATCTCCTCCCAGCATTCTCCTCCCCAGTCAGATTGCTGGTAGATTGATGTCATTGCGACACTTGATGTATTTTCTTCTTCGGTGTTTTTTTGTGACAAGGAGATAATTTCAACTCCCTGTCATTTCAAGAAGATTAGAGTGAAACAATGTTTGACTGATTTTGTTTGTGGTAGAGAACTGTGCAACATATGCCATTAAAGAGGACCACACATATTTACAATTCTACCGCTTGGGACATCAGCAGATAGAGGTATAGTAACTTCTATATTGTGGTCATCTAGGAGTTGAAGAAATATATAAAGTAATAAGATGTACTGCAAGTTGTGGTCATATTATGGGAACATTTTATTGTTATCTACAAGCACAGTAATGATTACTGTATGTGAATTTGTTATCAGGCATGTTAATAATAGTAGGCGTTTCTGAATGTATATGAGTATTAATTTTAAAGTATTAAATTTCTATTAACATTGTTAATTACATCATATTCCTGCATAACAAGATTTACCGCTATGTTCTGCTTCCATGTTTTTGCTACCTAACCACTTTAATACTTACTGTTCATTTAATATGATTAATAAATAGCAAACTGTACATATGATGCAAAGTTGTAATGAGCAGTAAAGGTCACAATCCAGTTATGAATTTAAAACAGGTAGAAAGGAGTAATTAAAATTCAATGAATACATGAATGCAGTGAATTGGAAGATTATGTCACCTGTAAGAGAGAGTTAATGAAGAATTAATAATACCTTCCTGTACTTTCATTTTCAAAGACTATTATTCTGCAACAAGCAATAATAATATATAATAAAATATACTGTATGTAATATATGTAATTGTCACCACTGTAAGACAGCCTAAATGAATTACTCATTGTTAATATAAGCAATGATGTTATAATTTATTCTATAGATAATAAACATGTTTAATAAATATTCTAGATCGTAAATGGAAATTGTATAATTTCACATCAGATTTTTAAAGTCGCTATCATTAATACAGAAATGCTCATTTCATGTTGGCAACAATAACAAATTGAAAGAAAGAGTTTACTTTTAGAGATGCCTATTGCTCAGAGGTCGTGCTTGACATCTTGAATCAGAGATCACCATAGAATTTATTATTATCATTATTAATAATAAATCTCAGCTTTATGTCGGTGACTTAGGCGATATGTATGTATGTGTGCACGTGTAGCCAGGTCGTGACATTCGTGTGCCGCCTGTTCTTCCACGGCCCTATTCATTGAGACCACTGAGCACAGTCCACAAAACAGACAGGAATAGGAACTGTCCTGAGTTTTGCTCATGACTCACGTCCCCATACACCGGACCATGAAAATACACGGTCATGTGTATGGGGCCATTGAAATGAATGGGTCAGTGTGCTATCCATTAAAAACACGGCTAGCACACTGACTGTGCACACTGTCGTGTGTGCATGAGGCCTAAAAAGCACACCATGTCCCGACCAGACACATAGGACCTTAGCCCAATACTAAGGATGTGTGAAGTGCCCATAACTACAATCTTCTATACTTCTTGGGCATTATGATGGCTTGGAAGCTCTTCAAGATTTTTTTTTAATCCGTTTTTGACGGCACCTAGATACACAGGCACAATTCCGGCTTTTATGCTCCACATTCAGCTTATTTTGATCTCAAGACCTTTGTACTTCTTGAGTTTCTCTGCCTCTTTCAGCATGATGTTCTGGTAATCTGGCACCCCAACACTTATTAGCAAGCAGCATTTTCTTTTTTTTTCTTTATAGATCACTACAGTATGTAAGGATGATTTGCCAAAATGGTAAGATCTGTTTGCATTGCCAAGTTCCACCTGATGGCAAATGTACCTATATTAACAACCATGTCAGGCACTATTTGTCAGACACTTGACCACAAAGTTCTTGACAGATTGATGAGAGCACATAGCCTGCTATTTTGCTGTGTCTATTTATATATTTAACTGGTCTCAACAGCCTTGCTGCATATTATTCATTTACTGCCAATCTGCTATTTCAAGATGTAATTTTGGTGGTATCTGGTGTAGAGTGTCTCATGTATTTTTACATGCTTCTCAGACGTATCCCAGCTGAGATCAGTATCGTCTCCAAGGCCAGCAATAGCTATTTGTATGCGGACATAAATTCTAATAATCCATGGTCAGCGTTTCATCTCCTCATATGTATCGAGAGATGAAACGCTGACCATGGCTTATATAGTCTGGCAATGTGAGCTTTGTGATGGTGAAGTCCATCCAAGTAAATTACTTTTGCATATTATGATAGAACTTTTCAAAATCAGTCTTAAGCTAGTCAGTGATTCCCGAAGTTGTACATAGGGACTGGCACAGCCAGAGTATTGATTTTACTGTGATCTTATTCCACAAGTTCTTCTCTGATTTTGAGGACTAGGACTATTATTATTATTATTATTATTATTATTATTATTATGAATAATAATATTATTATTATTCATAATAATACCATTATATTTTTAATTATACTAAGTTTTTTCTTTTCCCAACTAAGCAATTTCCATTTAAGAATTGTATCATGCCAAACTGATATAACCATTGATAAAGTCTATTGCACAGTGTATCAAAGGTGAAAATAAATATCGTAAGTGAATAATTACTCTACAGTTTGGGATTTTACTTCAATGACTTGAGTGACTGGTGAGAATCTTACCTTCCTGAAGTGGCATAGTGAAGCAAGTGCCAGGGCTGTTTCACTGCAGTACTGAAACATCAATGTCCAGGCTCAGTAGTGACTGATACTGCAGATTAGCCCATGCACTTGAATTGTTGCACCAAAGGCAGTCTGCTCTAAAGGAGGTCTTTAGTACGTGGTTATCATCACCCCAAAATGTCACAAAGTTGTCTACTACTGCCCTACTAACAAATCTGTTGTCATTTCTCCTTCTGTGCGCCTTAATTTTCCCAGTTTTAAAATCCTGAGAAAGAAGTTAAAATATGGTTTTCTTTTGACCAAAAAAATGTTGTCATTGTTTAAAACACAATTTTTTGTGTTGTACATATTTTTTAAGAATTTTTTGGTGAAGTTTTTAATTTTCCAAATTAATATCTATATAGAAAAAATCCCAAAAATCTTGCAAATCCAACTTTTGCCACTAAGTCTAAAACATTCTGTGACGTTTTGTTTCCTGGAAAGACCATGGTCCATAGACATAATGGTCTGGAGCAGACCCTATTCATTTGTATGGGAGAGTTTTCTAAGCATGCTCGATGTCCTAGGCAGAGATCATTTTGTAAAGATAGGAGCAGATAAAATCCTCTAAAATCCTCTATTGTGACTGGTGGATTCTGTGTCTTATCTTCATATACATGACAGCTGTGATCATCGGTGTGTTGATAAGTGAGGTGGCTGCTGCAAAGAAATCTCCTATAGAAAACAAGAAGTCTCTTCATATTAAATGGCCTAGTAGAAAGTGAGAACTGCAGTATTTTTTTTTTTAAATATAGATAATAACATGGAAAAAACATTTAAAAAAATCACCAAAAATTCTATAAAATATGTGTGTATATACACATGTGGACAAAATTGTTGGTACCCCTCGTTTAATGAAAGAAAAACCCACAATGGTCACAGAAATAACTTGAATCTGACAAAAGTAATTTGCCAAACTACATGTTGACAAGCCACAAAGCTTCTGAGAGAATGTCCTATGAACAAATGAGACAAAAATCGAAATTTTTGGCATGGCACATCAGTTCTATGTTCACAGATGGAAAAATGAAGCATATCTTGAAAAGAACACTGTCCCTACTGTGAAACATGGAGGAGGCTCTGTTATGTTCTGGGGATGCTTTGCTGCATCTGGCACAGGGTGTCTTGAATCTGTGCAGGGTACAATGAAATCTCAAGAGTATCAAGGGATTCTAGAGAGAAATGTGTTGCCCAGTATCAGAAAGCTTGGTCTCAGTCGCAAGTCATGGGTCTAGCAAAAGGATAATGACCCACAACACACAGCTAAAACACCCAAGAATGGCTAAGAGGAAAACATTGGACTATTCTGAAATGGCCTTCTATGAGCCCTGACCTAAATCCTATTGAGCATCTTTGGAAGGAGCTGAAACATGCTGTCTGGAAAAGGCACCCTTCAAACCTGAGACAACTGGAGCAGTTTGCTCAGGAGGAGTGGGTCAAAATACCTCTTGAGAGGTGCAGAAGTCTCATTGACAGTTACAGGAATCGTTTGATTGCAAACCTCAAAAGGTTGTACAACAAAATATTAAGTTAAGGGTACCATCATTTCTGTCCAGGCCTGTTTCATGAGTTTTCTTTTTTTAAAAATTCTGTTGAAGCATGGTTGAAAAGCAATGTCTGACTTTCATTTGTTCATTTTCATAAAATTTTTATATATTATTACTTTTGTCAGATTCAAGTTATTTCTGTGACTATTGTGGGTTTTTCTTTCATTAAACGAGGGGCACCAACAATTTTGTCCATGTGTGTAGAGCTGATGTGCCTTGCCAAAAATTTTGATTTTTGTCTCATCTGTCCATAGGACATTCTCTCAGAAGCTTTTTGGCTTGTCAACATGTAGTTTGGCAAATTCCAGTTTTGTCAGATTCAAGTTATTTCTGTGACCATTGTAGGTTTTTCTTTCGTTAAACGAGGGGTACCAACCATTTTGTCCACGTCTGTATAGGTAAACATAGGAGGCAGATTGGGACATAATATGACTGGGGAAGACCCATTGGACCCAGGGTATTAGGGAAAGTTTTCTTAAATTCCTTGCTCTAGATGTATACAGCTTTATTTGGATACATGCACTGGTAGTTGTAGATATTAGAGAACCCTCCCTGTTGCAGACTCTCAGGAACTAGGGATTGTGACTGCAGAAAGATTGGGGAAGTTGCAAACTGTGTAGTGAGATTAAAGGGTCACGTTGAAGCAGCCTGTAATCAGGTTGGCTGTTATTTGCTTGCAATTTTACGACCACAAGCATCTTCCCCATCCTCAAAGATTTTGTTTTGTGATGTAGAGTACTTGCTGATGTTGCTAGATTAAGAAGCATGCAAATTCTTAAATTGCCTACTCTGTGTTGTTAAGAACTTGTATATGACATGTCTTAACTGTGTTTGTTCAGTTGAACTTCATTTATCTCAGCATTCTAGGTCAAGAAGGTGGATATTGATAGTAATAAGTGAACGAGTGTTGGGGGAGTGAGAGATAGGAGTTATATGTAATAGCTGGGGCAATGTCATCTATCTATTGAACTGTCACACCACCCTTTGGTCATGGACTGTAGGTAGGTTGTGGTCACATATAGAAAGAAAAAGAGAGTACTTCCTTAAAAATATACTTCTCCAATAAATTTGCAAATACCAAACATGTTGTCATCTTTACAATTAAGGGTAATGTCCTAGTTAGGATCCTGGTGTCCCGTCCATTGTGTATGTGTTCAGTGACCAGAGGTAAGTAGTGGTTGCATATTCTGAGTAAGAAAAGATATTATCCAAGAAAGACGGATTTGTATTATAGTACTACATTTCCCCATGACTAAACATTTGCCTTAGATTCTTGGTTTGCTGCTGGCTCATTGATTGTTGGGTTCACTCTCTTCTGCTAGTATATTTGTTCTAATCCAAGATGCTAAGTGAGAAGTAAGTCCTTCCAAGGAGATAATTTAACTAGGGATGATAGTTGTCATTTCAGGTTAGAGGGACTAGGTGCAGTCCACAGGGTATTAAGTCATTATATGTGTCCGGTATAGTAAGGACATGGCGGAGTGTGATAAGATCATGTCCATTTCCCCTATGGATCTAGTTAAAGGAAAAGAAGGGAAAATAATTTTCAATTGGAGATATTGAAACAGTCTTAAGAAAAGCAGATATGCCTAAGACTGGAACCCTGGATTTATGAACATGGGAGGATTTTCAGAGGGAGAATGAGCATTGTATTAGAGGAAAAGGATTTAAAGTAATGGTTGAAGCTTGGATGCAGGTCTCTAGGGAGATCCTTAATAAGGAGGAGATGGAGGAATTTAGAAGAGAAGGGTTGCTCATCCACAGCCTCAGCACCCTCCACTGTTGCTCCTGCCTTTTCCCCCTCATTAAGAACAAAATATGATTTTACAGGAACAGGACATGCCTTGGTTAGGTTTATCAGGGGTAAATCCTATAAGACCAGTGGAAACTTTGTATCTATAGTTAGCCTAAGAAGGTTATAGGTGCCGGTATTCTACTAAATATATTACACCAGGATTTGAAAAGTGTTCGTTTTGTGAGAACTGGAAAGGGCCAGACTGCAGACCCTGCTCGTCCAAATTCATGGATCTGTAGCCATGGGAAACTGATTTCTAGGACATTGAGACAGTGTAAACCACGGAAGAAAATGGTGAAATTGATGCCCCAAATTATCTCACCAGCTGGTACACACCATGGTCCAATACTGACATGGTGAGTTGAGCAAAGAAGACACCCAAACCAAAAGTTAACCCAATGTCATTTTATGCACATATGAATAGATTGGCTACAGTCTATGGTGCTACATGCTTTGATTTGGAGGAATTTACCCGAATAGCATACAGGACTACTGTGACATTTGAGATTACAAATACCCCAGGGCCCAAAGGTCACTTTCAGAAAGGCTTATAAAGGTATGGTGAAATGGGACCACCCCTAGGGGGAGGGGTTCAAACTTGTGGGGAAAGATTCGATTGAGAGATAAAGTTTTAATTGAGAAGGGAAAGAAAAAAAAAAAAAAAAAAAGAATTTGATTGAAAGATAAAGTTTAAATTGAGAAAAAAAAAAAAAAAAAAAAGAAAAAAAGAAAGAAAACAAAAAAAAATTAACAATTGGTAATGCTAAATGTTTCATTCGCGTTCGGAGATCGCTACTGCGCATGTGTGTAGCGATCTCCCACTCAGTCATATGTTTCTGTGTAGGGCGCAGGACTGATCTGAACTATGATTGTTATGAAATATAGCACTAAAAAGAAGAAATAATGTTAATGAGTAATGAGAGGGCGGACATCATGCTCATATGACTGGGGCTAGAGAATGTATCATAATACATGGATAAATGAAAAATGAAAATGGGTAATAAACATATGATTATGGCTAAGAATTATATTTCACTATAAACAAATATATACATAATAATTATAAGTGATAGGCATAGAACAAAAATGATGACAATACATATGCATATGGGTTGAAACGAATGTACTGGAGGGGAGAAGATAATGCCGGCGATGTGTGGATATGCAAATATATACACACGCCTTAGAATACCTAGTCATATACAGACTCAAGTGCTTCATTAAGCCCAGCTGGTGTTAGAGAGTTAAATTTAAAAATCCAATACATTTCCTTTCTCTTGAGCTTTTCAAATCTGTTGTTGGTATGGGCAGGAATGTGGTCTATTGGTGTGATTTTGAATGCATCGAAACAAGATTTATGCGACACCAAGGCATGTTTTGATACACTGTGTTTGAGGTAGCCATTAGTTACATTAGATCTGTGCTTATTTAGCCTCTCCCTTAATGGTCTGATGGTCCTTCCTACATACTGGAGGCCACAAGGGCACTCCAGGACATAGATGACAAAGGAGGATGAACAGTTCAGGAAATGATTGATCTGGAAAATATCGCCTGTTGAAAAGCTCATAATGGTTTTTGCTGAATGGTTAATTGTGTGACAACATTTACATTTTTTGTGTTCACATTTATAAACACCATTTGGTTGTGGATATGACATATTCCGGTCTACAGGTTTAGTAAGAGACCTCAGTTTGCTAGGGTCCAATAGATTTTTCAGGGTTTTTGCTCTTCTAAAAGTGATTGCTGGCTTATGGGGGATATTCTTATTAAGTAGAGGATCATTCAGGAGTATCGTCCAGTGTTTGTCCAGGATCATCCTGATCCTGTTATGTGCATTACTGTAAGTGGTTATGAAATTATGTCCGAATTCTTTACTAGTATTTTTCCGAAAGGGGACAAGACATTCAGATTGAGTGAGAAACTGTGCTTTAGATTCTGCTGCTTGAATAATCTGTTTAGGATAGTTTTTTTCCTGGAAACGTTGGGTTAGAATTTTACTCTGGATTTTGAAGTCTGAGTCCTTCGTACAGTTTCGCCGGATACGTTTGAATTGCCCGAATGGTACATTATCCTTCCATTTTCTGTAATGGGAGCTACGGTAATCAAGTAGACTGTTGCAGTCTACCTTTTTGAAGAAAGTTTTTGTACTGATGCCCTCAAGGCTACCATGGAGTTCTAAATCCAGGAAATCAATTGTGTTCTTTTTAGGTTGGCCACTAAGGGTGATTCCCCAGTTGTTATTATTGAGATAGTTTGTGAATTCACAGAAAGAATGTTCTGAACCTTCCCATATGAAAAGGAGGTCGTCAATGTATCTTTTATAGAACACAATGCTAGCAGACCAAGGGTGTTTATTCTGAATGTAGGTTTCCTCAAATCGTCCCATAAAAATGTTGGCGTAGCTCGGAGCGAAACGGGTCCCCATAGCAGCACCACGTTTCTGCAAATAGAGTTTTGACTCAAAGGTGAACACATTATGTTCAAGAATGAACTGAATACTATCTATGATAAAAGTTTTTTGTTCGGTTGGCATTGTGGGATCCAGAGATAATGTTCTAGATATCATGTCAAGGCCTTTAGAATGTGGTATATTACTATAGAGTGCGGACACATCTAGGGTTGCCCAAATGTAGTTAGGTTTCCATTGTATAGTTAAAAGTTCAGTAATAAGATGTGTAGAATCTTTCAAATAAGATGGAAACCTGATAACATATTTTTGTAATTGTAAATCTATATATTGGGAAAGATTTCTAGTTAGTGCTTTGACTCCAGAGATAATAGGTCTTCCAGGTGGATTCTTTAGATTTTTGTGAATCTTGGGTAAATGATAAAATTGGGAGGTCGAGAAATCATTGATAAGTAGAAACCCTTTCTCCTTATCAGTCAGGACCCCATTAGTATGGGCATTGATGATGAGTTCTCGGTATTTAATGTAGTGAGCATCGGAGGGATCACTATGCAAGATCTGATAATAATTGGGGTCTGATAAAATCTGGTGGGCTTCCTTGATGTAATCAACTCTATCTTGTATGACCACACCTCCGCCTTTATCAGCATTTCTGATGACAATAGATTTATTTTCAATCAGAGATTTCATAGCTGATTTCTCAGATGGACGAAGATTGGATCTAGTTTTCACGTCTTGATGTTTATGTAACTTCCTGAAATCATTGGCCACTAAAGAATAAAACGTCTCAATGAAGTGGCCCTTATGTTGGACTGGGTAAAAATTAGATCTTGGTTTTAATGTAGTAGTATGGGGAGTGGGGTTTAACACTGGGGTAGTGCTGGACTCGGAGGGGGTCTCAGAATGAGTAGTGATAGATTGATTTCTGGTACTCAAGGCAAAATGGCGAGTTAATGTTAATTTCCTAATAAATGTGTGAAGATCAATGAAAAGATCAAGATCGTCTGGTTTTTGGTCAGGGCAAAAAGAAAGGCCCTTAGATAATAGACTGGTTTCATCTGTGGTTAATGTATGACTGGAGAGGTTAAAAATGTTATTGGTAAATTTTTGTTTCGTTTGGCCTCCGGACTTGGATGTGTTAGTTCTATGTTTCTTGCCTCCTCTACAACCCCTGGATCTTTTCGTACGATTTCCTGGATGGGAGAATGTTTTAATTTTCGTTTGAGACCCACTGGACTGTAATAGTCTGAAATTTTGTTGTATGTTAGATTCTCCTTTGTATGGAACGAGTGCAGAGGTGTGAGCTTTGGGGGGAGCCCTAAAAAAGACTCGGAAGTATTAAAAAGAGAGGGTTTGCTGGTATTGATGGTATCAATGGTATCAATGTTATCAGATACTGCAAGAGCTTTCTGAATTTGTGAGGCAGATAAAGGAGTGTTGTAGATAGTGATAAGGGAGTCATCTAAAATTTCTTCTATGGATGAGTTACTGGGAGGTCGGTGGGAATTAGGTTTTGATTCAGTAAGGGATGGATCTGAGTGTACTTGATTGGTTGGGATGCTCTGGGTTGTGATCTGGGAGATTTGATGTCTGTGTACAGGTTGGACAGATGTAAACTGAGTAGGAGGGAGTGATAGGGAAGTTGGCGCTTGTATAACAGGAAGCGTGTTAATAAGTGGAGGTGAATGGGAAGATTTATTGAAGGGACCAGGTTGAGTTCTGGTGTTTTTTGTCGGTGGGAACTTGTTAGGAATAAACGTTTTGTGTTGAAGGTGTTCTTATTTGACAATCACAGGAGTTCTGGGTTTGGTTGCGGATTTATAGGTTTGATACTGAGAAGTGATGGAATGGGGTCTTTTGGAGTAGAATTATTGTTAGTATTTACCCTTGTTTTATTAGAATTTTTAAGCCAAAATTTAATATTGCCTTTTGAATAATCTAATCGATCTCTTTTCAGTTTATCACTTTTATGTTCCAATAGTTCACGTTCAAAGTTAAGGGTTCTCGTACAAAGTACCCTATTCATTCGCAGAAAGTCAGGGTGCTGTTTGTATTGCTCAATCTCTTGAGCTAATAAATTAATTTGAGATTTGGATTCGTGGGCTATGGATTGGCGTTTATGTTCATTTACAGGATGGGGAGTTGAGATGACAAGGAGATTGAACAACTATTCAGTCCTTATAAATAATGTGATCAATCATACTCCTGGAGCTATTCTGAAGCTGAAGAAGAAGAGTTCAGCTGAGAAAGTAAGTGCTACAAGAGAAATTAGAGCTAGATTTGGTCTTTGCCAAAGAAGGAGGCATGTGTACTGGTCAAAGGGGAGGAATGTCGTATATGGATTGTAGACTGTTTTGAGATTTTGTAAGACCATGTAACAAAGGTTTAGGTGTTTTAAAAAGAGACCCGCAAAATAGCTGAGAATGTTTAGAATCCATTTAAAGCTTTAGAAATAAGGCCGGGGCCCCACTTGGTGTTTTACAGTTCCTGCAAAGTGTATGGGATTCTGGCGAATCCCATCTATACATTGCAGAAAAATACATGCAGCGGAAATGCTGTGATTTCCATAGCCGTTGCAGTTTTGGAAAACACAGCATGTCAATTATAGTTATGGAAATGCAGGTGGTTTCCCTATAGATATAATTGAAGCAGAATATCTGCAGAGGAAACCATTGCTACTGGAACAGATTATTGTAGGCATTATAATTATTGTATTGTTTGTTAAGAATCTCATTGCTTGTGTGCCTGTTGCTCATGAAATGCATTTTTACTGGCAAGGCTTAAAGGAACAAAGGAAAAGCCCAAGACACCATCTGTAACCCTGATCACTGCTAATTTTCCAATATTCCCTCACCAGAACAGAAGCGGCAAAAGTGGAAGTGTTCCAAATGTTGGCAAGAAGAATATCAACTATATGAAATTTTGTGTCTATTGTCGAAATTCATGGAAAGGGGAAGGCTAGGAGTAATAGTAGGTATGAGAGGACAATGCTCCTCTCCTTCAGGGAAGTTATTGTTGCAAAGGGAACGAATGCTAAGGCTTTGCTAGTGCCAGGGATAGAATAGTTCTAGACATATAATTGAACAAAATCTGTGAATTGTTAGTCATAAGGGGTTAAAATAAAATTAATCTTGTGTTGATGCAGGGTTCGGCAACCCCTGGCACGCAAGACATTACTCCCTGGCATGGTTACTTCTCCTCTTGTGCGTTATCACTGTGCGGGTGATAACTAATGATTGTGCCTTCTCCATTCTGTGAACTTCCCAGAAGTGGGGGAGGACAATGTGACAGTACTCATCACTGAGACTCCCCTGCAATGTCAGCTTCTAGCAGAGCATCCAATGCACATATGAACACAAATTTGACCAGGCACACACTGCTGTAATATGGAGGCAATCTACTGTACACTCTACATTACAACTGCAAGTCCCATTAAAATCACTTATATTGGGGTCAAAAACCTTTAGCACACCAAGTACCTCATCCATGTTTTTTTAATTAAAATTTTCAATCTGGGCAAGTCAAAAATTCTAACTGATACATTTAACATAAAACTTGATAAATAGGGCAATTTCTGGTGACACATTCCCTTTATAACCCCTTCTAGCCGCAGCCATTTTTCGAGTTTCGATTTTCAATTTAATTCAGAATGGGATGCAATTCGATAAAAACTGTGTTTGTGTGACTTTCTCCGTTTTTACGGTATTCACCGAGTAGCCAAAAATGATATGTCACCTGGCAAAACTGCAAAAAAAATTCAGCTATTTTGATTTTTTTTTCCTGCTACGGCGTTCACCCTATGTGAAAAATATTTTTAGAAGTTTAGAAATTAGGTATCCCTGGGTATTTTTGAACACAGGGATACCTAATTTGTATGTACTTAGCTTTATTTAGTGGGGTTGTCCAGGGAGTAATTTTTTACTCTCCTGGTCCATCAGCATGCTTTTGATGGACCGGGGGCTCTGGTGATGTCGCAACCCCCGGGACATGTGAACGGAGGCAACATTTGGCTTCTCGGGTTGTTCCTCCCCGAGTCGCTATGCCCCCCTCTTTTACCAATCTCACAGGTAATTAATTACCTGTGCTAAGGGTTTGGCTGACTATAGTAAAGCCAGCCCCCCACCACAGGTAATTAATCACCTGTGAGATCAGGGCAGGAGTGGGCAGAGCGAACCAAGGAGTCGAACGACCCAGGGAAAGTAACGTTACCTCTGATCACATTATTTGGGGATTTTGACATTACCAGAACCCCCGGTTCCATCAAAAGCATTCCGCAGGACCAAACAGGTGAAAAAATATTCCCTGGACAACCCTTTTAAGTACTCATCTCACATATTAGAACAACGGACTATTAAACTGTAGTGTGAAAGTGGCCAAGGGAGTTCTAAGGAGCCAGGGCAAGTTAAAGAAGGTTAGTATAAGGCCATATTCACATGTACACATTTTGGGGGGTTGATGTCTGTAATAATTACAGACAGCACTATACCCTGCTTATTTGCGGGTCATGTTCTGTGTGTGATTGAATTGTTATTCACATTTTTTCATGTGAAAAATTGATCAACTTTTTTAACATCTCATATGCTTTTCAATGTCTCTAGATCCAAGAAAAATAGATGATATTTGTGTAAATCAAAAAAAATTAACTCACAGTCTGAGAAAAAAATGTATGAAGAAAATGCTGATGGCATACATACAGTCATGGCCAAAAGTTTTGAGAATGATACAAATATTAATTTTTACAAAGTCTACTGCTTCAGTTTTTCTAATGGCAATTTGCATATACTCCAGAATGTTATAAAGAGTGATCAGCTTAACAGCAATTACTTGCAAAGTCAATATTTGCCTAGAAAATGAACTTTATCCCCCAAAACACATTTCAACATCATTGCAGCCCTGCCTTAAAAGGACCACCTAACATCGTTTCAGTGATTGCTCCATTAACACAGGTGTGGGTGTTGATGAGGACAGGGCTGGAGATCAATCTGTCATGATTAAGTAAAAATGACACCACTGGGCACTTTAAAAGGAGGCTGGTGCTTGCCATCATTGTTTCTCTTCTGTTAACCATGGTTATCTCTAAAGAAACACGTGCAGTCATCATTGCACTGCACAAAAATGGCCTAACTGGGAAGAGTATTGCAGCTAGAAAGATTGCACCTCAGTCAACAATCTATCGCATCATCAAGAACTTCAAGGAGAGAGGTTCCATTGGTGCCAAAAAGGCTCCAGGGCGCCCAAGAAAGACCAGCAAGCGGCAGGACCGTCTCTTAAAAGTGTTTCAGCTGCGGGATCGGGCTACCAGCAGTGCAGAGCTTGCTGAGGAATGGCAGCAGGCAGGTGTGAGTGCATCTGCACGCACTGTGAGGCGGAGACTCTTGGAGTAAGGCCTGGTCTCAAGGAGGGCAGCAAAGAAGCCACTTCTCTCCAGAAAAAACATCAGGGACAGACTGATATTCTGCAAAAGGTACAGGGAGTGGACTGCTGAGGACTGGGGTAAAGTCATTTTCTCTGATGAATCCCCTTTTCGATTGTTTGGAACATCTGGAAAACAGCTTATTCGGAGAAGAAGAGGTGAGCGCTACCACCAGTCTTATCTCATGCCAACTGTAAAGCATCCTGAAACCATTCATGTGTGGGGTTGCTTCTCAGCCAAGGGAATCGGCTCTCTCACAGTCTTGCCTAAAAACACAGCCATGAATAAAGAATGGTACCAGAATGTCCTCCAAGAGCAACTTCTCCCAACCGTCCAAGAGCAGTTTGGCGCTCAACAATGCCTTTTCCAGCATGATGGAGCACCTTGCCATAAAGCAAAGGTGATAACTAAATGGCTCAGGGAACAAAACATAGAGATTTTGGGTCCATGGCCTGGAAACTCCCCAGATCTTAATCCCATTGAGAACTTGTGGTCAATCATCAAGAGACGGGTGGACAAACAAAAACCAACAAATTCAGACAAAATTAAAGCATTGATTCTGCAAGAATGGACTGCTATCAGTCAAGATTTGGTCCAGAAGTTGATTGAGAGCATGCCAGGGAGAATTGCAGAGGTCCTGAAGAAGAAGGGTCAACACTGCAAATATTGACTTGCTGCATTAACTCATTCTAACTGTCAATATAAGCTTCTGTTACTCATAATATGAATGCAATTATATTTCTGTATGTGATAAAAACATCTGACAAACACACATAAAAACCAGAGGGCAGCAGATCATGTGAAAATATAATATTTGTGTCATTCTCAAAACTTTTGGCCATGACTGTACATAAATTGCATACATATGAATAAGGACTTACACTTATCCTTTATATTTTTTTAAATACATTTTGTGATCTTACTGCACAGGAGATGTTTAGTAAGTGTGACAATTTGGGGGGATTAGTCTCAAATGTCGGCAGACTCCTGGTCCTGACAGCAGTGATTCGTGGTACTGGGCGCTGGAGAGACAGCGTTCAGACGGTGCCAATTTAAAACAAAATGGCTTTTTATTCAGCTTCAGTGCAACATAACAAACCAAAAAAACAGCCTGGGCCTCAGTTAGGGCACTAACTGACTCCTTGACCCCTATCTAACCTGACTAATGCTCAGCTCAAGCAAAAGTCCCCCGTGGACCTCAGCCTTCCTGGGACAGACCGCCTTTCTGTCCTTGGCTGGTTCCACGATTTCCTGCTTCCTGCAGGATTCTCCAGCCTTCTGGAGATACGCCCCCACCCAAAGGTGTGGCTGAGGGCCTTTTCAGGGCTGGCCTTGGGTCGCTCCCTAGCGCCCTCTAGGTTCATACTCTCACATAAGTTACGGTGAAAGTCTTCTCAACTTCTCCAATGCTGTGGTCACATTGTAAGCACCGCTACTGGGTCTATGCTGTGTAGGACAGCAGAGACCCTGCAGCTGAGGCACCCACTCAGCTCTTCAGCAGAAGCCATATTTAAATACACCAGTTCCAACATAAAATCCATATGGGCATAGCATTAAGGGGTTAATACATTTATAAGCTAATTTGTTTTATTTTTATAATATTAAGCAGATATATAATAGAACTTACAAGTATGTGTAATAAATGTGTAATAAATAACAGAGAATGATTTTAGGCATGTCAGTGTGCATGTCTTAAGACAATCTGACTGGTAGAAAATCTGTGGCACAGAAGATGGTAAAGAAGATGCTATTTATTTCTCAGTTTCAGAGGAAGGAAAAAGCAGGTCATAGATTGCCTTAGGTTCTGTATGTCACTTATGATTGGGCTGCCGGTTACACAAGTCACAGAAAAGTAAACTTTAGTTTTTTTGTGAGTCTCGTGTTGTCATGTTTGATAAAAGAAGTCAACTTTCGTTGTGAACAACCTACATTTAGATCAATTGATTCTTCTGCATTTTTAA
Source organism: Leptodactylus fallax (assembly GCA_947044405.1). NCBI lineage: Eukaryota > Metazoa > Chordata > Amphibia > Anura > Leptodactylidae > Leptodactylus > Leptodactylus fallax. Next base: position 672,856 of record CAMRHE010000192.1, on the reverse strand, counting down.
GAAATGTAGCATAGACCAGTTTTGTTTTTCTACAGCATTTAAAAAGCATCCAAATACTACAAGTATAACATTTTAATACATTTCACGTTTTGCTATATGTGCATCTGTTTAGGTAAGTGTATGCAACTTCCCAATATAAATGTGCAATCTAAGATCTGTAATATTTTATACAAAAAAACACAAAACCGTCAAAATGGGCTGCTATTGAGGTATGTTTATTCATTTGTAAGCTTTACAACATAAAACAAAGTAATACCTCTAATATTCTTGCTGTTCTTCATTTCCCAGCTTCGGAATGCCAGGCAGACACAGGCCAGATTAAGATTACTACTAGAGCTGAGTGAACTGGTTTGTTACATGGTGTGTTCACCAGGTTCATCACACACAAATCATATTTATAGTTTGGGTTCTTTTAAGACCTGAGAGTATAATAAGTATGCAGAGGAGATGTGGACAAAATAAAATATCACTGTTACTCACCTTTTTTTTTAATCTCTCCTGGAATTCCATTCAACGTTCCTAGTGTCAAGTCTTTACCTCTGGGCTCCTGCAGTCTCTGCCAGCCTTTCCCAGCATCTTTTCCATCCTTACGCAACTCTGAGTCACTGTTAAAGCCTGTGATTGGCCTCAGTGGTCATGTGCGATACATCAATGTCATGACACTGGGTCAAAGAGTTATGACATTGAGGCTACAGCTGGGACCCTAGGGTGTGTAATGTTGTAGAAGAGGCCAGAAGAGCCTGTGGGTGAAGACCAAACACCAAGAAAGAAGAACAGACGGCCAGAAGGGATGAGGAAAGGTATCAGTTTTTTTTAATTTATCTGCAACTCTCCATGGACTCTGCTTATTATTCTGTGGGGTCTGAAGAGACTTCAGAGTATAATAATAGCACTTCTGGTAACCAAAATATGTGGGTGAACCTTGCAAAAATGCTCAAAAAAAATTTTGAGGTTCCCCATAAGTAATCACCAACCATGGCAACTGTTTTATTGTATTAGACTTATCAAGAGAAAGAACATCTTGTCAACTTGGATGGATTTAAAGCAATTTACATGGTTTTACAAGGTTTCAGTAAGGGTACCCTGCCATTGGCACCCCTTAGCCACAATCTTACCTTAACAATGTATTCCTAATAAATGATGCTATTTGAATATATAATATATACAGCTCTTTAGAGAACCCAGATGTCATTGATATGTAATTTTATCCAGATGACTCAGTAAATCAAAATAATGGGGCTATTAAAAAAGCACCACAATTCTGGTGCAATTTTCACAAAAAAATGGGCAAAAAACTTTACATAATATTTATTAACAGTTTTAGACACTTTCTTATACTATCTATGCCTTGCACAAGGAGCAGGACTTACCAGTAAGAGACTGGAAATGGATGTGGCTAAAGATGCAGTGCCACCTAATAGGTGGTGTAAAGATGCATTAAATTTACTTTCTTTTAAAAAGTATTAGTAAATCTGTCCTTTTGTGTTAAAATAATTTAGCATCAGCATTGATAAAAACATGTCGCACCCCAGCATTAAAAAATGTGTTGCAGATTCATATGACACAAATAGAACAATAAACATTATAAGGCAATATACCTTAACATTGTTAAACATTCTAGTTATAAAACTCATATATAATACCCTTATGGCAATTATCACTTTGTAAGACAGGTATATGAAACACAGAACATTTGTGGTTTATTGGTTTTGGGGTGCCACTATACATGTGTTAATATTTCAATATTAACCACTTCCATACCAGATGATTTACCCCCCTTCCAGACCAGGTACATTTTCAAGTTTTTTGTATGTGCGGTTTTGGAGGTCTATAACATTTTTATCATTTGCGTTACCAATTTCTGCCTCTTTTTTCGGTGACACATAGGGCTCTATTTTTATGTGGTTTTTATTTTTGCATGTGTTTTTTTATATCTGCGAAAATCTAAACAAAACAGGAGGGAAAACGTGTCTGTTTTTCAAAGTGCAACTAAAAAACTTAATAAAATTGTTTTTCCTTTCCATTACAGTCATTTTTATTTTTTTATGGTGTCGTCGGGGGGTGGGGCTATAACCTGTAATAATTAATTTGGCATATTATTTTATTTCTTTTTTAAATTATTTTATTTACATTTTTTTTTACTTTTTCTATACATTTTTTTTTTTTTTTTATTACATTGTGTCCCCATAAGGTCATTATAGACCTTTGGGGACAACTTATCACTTTTTTTTTTGGTTGGGAGGCTGATTTCCCCTGTAACTGGGGCTGGTACATTTAACCCCAGTTGCAGGAGGAATACAGCCTCCTGCATGTTACTTACACATAACTATAGAGTTGATCTGAGTCCTGTAGGACCCAGCAGCTCTAATACACGCTGATCCTGGCGGATCTCGTGACCGCCGGGTCAGAGGGAAGCCGCAAGATGGCAGTGCTGTATACACAGTGATCGGGAAGGCAGGGAACGTAATAAACCTTCCCTGTCTTCTCTCTGGGAGCTCCGGCTGAAGTTACAGCCGGCTCCCCGTTTCAGCAGCTGTACGATTTTGTGCAGCTGCTGAATTCTGCTTGGTCATACCGGTACATCCTGTTGTTATAACTGTATATGGATTAGTTATTGCACACATGCACTACTCACCAGGTTTGAAGGAAAGAAAGCTGCTGCCAGTAGGGGTGCGGTGGGAAAGGGGCAAATGCTGCTGCCAATTGAGTAGGTGTGGAAAGAAGGAGAATGTAGCTCCAGTGGGAGAAGGGAGGGGATGAAAAGTGCCACAAAGTTTCTATTATGTGTTTGCTGCAAAATTTGTGTCTCCAATATAGTTAAGAACAACAATTTGTCTTGAAACCAATTTGACACAATATCACAACATCCATTTAGTGGTAGAAACAAGCAACTCACACCAGGTTAAAGTCTTCTTGAATTTTGAATCATTAAATGCCATACAGCTACAGAACTAGAAAATGCAGTGTGGCAATGTGTTTTGCCTGTCTGGCACTGCAATTTGCCATTTCCATACATAAACAATTTTCATAAAATTAAGTTTACTAACAACATGATGATGATCAAGAATTTTCTCTTATGATATAGTCACCCTAGAACACGGGCAAGTGAGGGTCAATATCCAGTGTTGGTCGCCTTTTTCAGGGTGACATCCTGACTGTCCATCAATGTAAATTGGGCAGTATGTAGCAATTGTTCTCTATGCTTTCTTTAAATCCTTCCTGGTATTTATACTGTATCTTGGTTATTTTAACCTTCACTTTGGGTGTCAACAAATAATTTCAATATTGTGAAGAAAAGTTAAGTTTTACAGCTAAAAAGCTTTGCTTCTGTGATACATATTTTTATCTGTGATATATATATTTTAGTAGTGTTTTTTTTATTATTATTCAGACTGTTGATCTTTAAAAAATGTTTCTGCACCTGAAGTACTGAAGTAGGTATTAAGTCTTTTGGAAAGAATAGCAGAATAAGCAATACACTTCAAAAACTAACATTTCTAACTGTTATCTGTGGGTAAAGTCCTATATTGCTAATCATTTGTAGTTTTTAAAACTTTTTATAAAATAAAATCAGTGTCATAAAACTGCCTACAAATCTGCTTCCGTGCTTGATATAATCATTATTGCGTTATAGTCTTTACCAGCAATAATTTAGCCTGAAAGATGCAGAACAATAAATAATTGAAAAGCCTGGCCTGGAGGAAGTCATGTTTATTTGACTATGTTTGTAAGTACATCAATAAATGTCTACTGTAAATCTTGGCAGTAATATTGAGCAGAATGGTGGATCTAATGAAAGATTCTGGGCTATCTCTATAATACTCCTCACAAACCTAATACATATCTGACTGCAGTCAATATAAACTTCTAAACACCTACATTTTTTCTGGGCATAGGTTCAACTCCAGAGAAAAAGCTGATGTGGCATATTGTCTTAGGAAAGCAGAAATTCATTAACCAGAAGTGTTCTAACTCTTCACTGTGTGTACAATATAGATTGATGAAAGCATTTTACCCTCTTCAGATAGGGAATAATATTAAGTACATAGCCTTTGGCTGACCTCTCACAACCAAGAGGGGAAATAACAAAGGGAAGTTGACTTTATCTCCTCTTGGATTTTAGAATATATTGTCTTGTCACCTTTACTTTTTCATTATATTTCTTTGTCATAGAAAATCTGCTTTAACAGGCTTTTTTTTTTTACATAAATATATATACATTTTAAAAATTGGTAAAAAATAGTTAAAATGTATAAAGCCAAAAATATTCTCACTTACACTCTTTATACCTTCTGTAGGAACTATGGTAACAGTGGATGACTCAGAGAACAATTATGATATCTGCTACTTCACACTGTACCTGCATGTCCACATATATCTGCTCACAACTTGTATAAATTCACGTGCGCATTAACCTCATGTTTGTTTTTGGGCTTATTTGATATAATATATATACAGTACAGACCAAAAGTTTGGACACACCTTCTCATTCCAAGAGTTTTCTGTATTTTCATGACTATAAAAATTGTAGATTCACACTGAAGGCATCAAAACTATGAATTAACAAATGTGGAATTATATACTTAACAAAAAAGTGTGAAACAACTGAAAATATGTCTTATATTCTAGGTTCTTCAAAGTAGCCACCTTTTGCCTTGATTACTGCTTTGCACACTCTTGGCATTCTCTTGATGAGCTTCAAGAGGTAGTCACCTGAAATGGTCTTCCAACAGTCTTGAAGGAGTTCCCAGAGATGCTTAGCACTTGTTGGCCCTTCTGCCTTCACTCTGCGGTCCAGCTCACCCCAAACCATCTCGATTGGGTTCAGGTCTGGTGACTGTGGAGGCCAGGTCATCTGGCGTAGCACCCCATCACTCTCCTTCTTGGTCAAATAGCCCTTACACAGTCTGGAGGTGTGTTTGGGGTCATTGTCCTGTTGAAAAATAAATGATGGTCCAACTAAACGCAAACCGGATGGAATAGAATGCCGCTGCAAGATGCTGTGGTAACCATGCTGGTTCAGTATTCCTTCAATTTTGAATAAATCCCCAACAGTGTCACCAGCAAAGCACCCCCACACCATCACACCTCCTCCTCCATGCTTCACGGTGGGAACCAGGCATGTAGAGTCCATTTGTTCACCTTTTCTGCTTCGCACAAAGACACGGTGGTTGGAACCAAAGATCTCAAATTTGGACTCATCAGACCAAAGCACAGATTTCCACAGGTCTAATGTCCATTCCTTGTGTTCTTTAGCCCAAACAAGTCTCTTCTGCTTGTTGCCTGTCCTTAGCAGTGGTTCCCTAGCAGCTATTTTACCATGAAGGCCTGCTGCACACAGTCTCCTCTTAACAGTTGTTGTAGAGATGTGTCTGCTGCTAGAACTCTGTGTGGCATTGACCTGGTCTCTAATCTGAGCTGCTGTTAACCTGCGATTTCTGAGGCTGGTGACTCGGATGAACTTATCCTCCGCAGCAGAGGTGACTCTTGGTCTTCCTTTCCTGGGGCGGTCCTCATGTGAGCCAATTTCTTTGTAGCGCTTGATGGTTTTGGCCACTGCACTTGGGGATACTTTCAAAGTTTTCCCAATTTTTCAGACTGACCGACCTTCATTTCTTAAAGTAATGATGGCCACTCGTTTTTCTTTACTTAGCTGCTTTTTTCTTGCCATAATACAAATTCTAACACCATTAAGTAGGACTATCAGCTGTGTATCCACCTGACTTCTGAACAACACAACTGATGGTCCCAACCCCATTTATAAGGCAAGAAATCCCACTTATTAAACCTGACAGGGCACACCTGTGAAGTAAAAACCATTTCAGGTGACTACCTCTTGAAGCTCATCAAGAGAATGCCAAGAGTGTGCAAAGCAGTAATCAAAGCAAAAGGTGGCTACTTTGAAGAACATAGGATATAAGACATATTTTCAGTTGTTTCACATTTTTTTGTTAAGTATATAATTCCACATGTGTTAATTCATAGTTTTGATGCCTTCAGTGTGAATCTACAATTTTTATAGTCATGAAAATACAAAAAACTCTTGGAATGAGAAGGTGTGTCCAAACTTTTGGTCTGTACTGTATATATATATATATATATATATATATATATATATATACAGTATATATATATTTATATTAACTCCAATAATATAAATTATTATTATTATATTTTATATCAACTTTCATGAATGGTAGTATCCTGATTATAGATGAGCGAATTTCTCAAAAGTTCGATTAGGCAGTTCGATTGGAAGTTCCCAAAAAAATACGAATTAGTTCGCGGCGAATAAACAGCTATTTCCGGCCTGCAGAGAGCCGGGGTGGGCGGCAAAGTGCCAAAAGCCCTTGGAGACCGCGGTCATGTCTCTCTATCTCTCTATCTCTCTCTCTATCTCTCTCTCTCCAGCACGGACAAGTTTTATTCATGTGGAAGGATCTGCTAACAAGCAAAGACACGCCTACCCAATCACATCACTAGAGAACATCATGTGGCCGTCTGATGTCACAAAGGTCCTTACTAAATATTCGTTACCACAAAGCATCAGGATATCTGGAATCGTGGCAAATCGAACATTTCCTGAAATTCGGATCGAATTCCACTTCTGCAGAATCGACTCGCTCATCTCTAATCCTGTTAAAAATGAGCAAACATATTCATCCAAACACAAGATTTTTGTGGTTCGCAAGTCATGAATCATTATTATATTCTGGGGTCTCTTCATCCATACAGCTATACCATGCCATACAGTCATGACAGCCATACCTTTTATTAACCTCTATATTGTGATATGTCTGTATACAAAAATGGCAAACCTGAAGGCTTCATTAAGTCCCTGTCTTCCATGAGAAACAATTCGCACCCTTCAATCTCATTGTGGGTGAGGGAGAAGGGCTCATTGTGGATGTAAGTAGTCAAAAAGCAGCATGGTGTCCATTATATAGTATTTCTGGCATCCACTGCTAATTATGCAGGCTCAGCATCACAGCCACCCAGGATATAAATGTACGATCAATATACAGTCATTGTTTAAAGCTGGCAATGCACTTTAACCCTCGTCCGGCTGAGTTGGTACAATTGTACCTATTCCTATGCAGCCTGTAATGTTGTAAAATTATGCAGCCTGACAAGGGTTAAATCATTTTGATGACAGCTATCCTCTCAATCCCCCATTCATATTCCCACTAAGCCTTGGCAGCTGCTAAGCAGAGTGATTAAGGACGTGGTCGATATTCCGTCAAAGGTGGGCAATCAGAAAACTTAATACACAATACTATTATTACAATACAGATCAGGACCAAAACCACAAATCATCCAAATCCAGGTAGGTATGGAATGTGGAAAATAACCGCGCTTACCCAGGAGTCTTCAGAACAATCCTTTATTGGAACCAGGACACACAACGCATTTCAGAGCGACAACTTGCTCCTTTTTCAAGTGTACAAATTGGTATATAACACATAGTGACACAGGTCAGGTTTAAATAGCAAAAGACAAGATAAGATCCTCCCAGTGGGAGTGTTCAAGGTAAAAAGCTCATATCAGACTATTATTACTAATTAACTCAGCTCCATGTACTGTATATACTGAACGCACATATAAATAAATATATAAATAACATTAAAAAATTATCAGTTGAGTGGGATAAAAACATATTTAATATTATGTGCTCGTGCTCAGCATCCTCGTGTATGTAATTGCGCATGCGTGAGAAAAAAAGCACCAAAGGACTTCAATATAAATAGAAAAAAACATATATAAGGGTCTGCGCATTCTTCCAATAAAACATTTTTCTGAAGACTCCTGAGTAAGCACTGTTCTTTTCCACATTCCATACCTACCTGGATTTGGATGATTTGTGGTTTTGGTCCTGATCTGTATCCTGATCTGTATTGTGATGTACACGTCCTTGTGATGGAATTCCAGCGGCTGCCCAATTATGCATTACAGGGTGTTGTGACTTATTCACAACCCCATAAGGTGAGCAGTATATTTTACCATTATATTCGTTCTACCCAATTGACGGTATTACACTATTGGTAGCGCGGTGTTGTCTTTTTTTGTTTTGTTTGTTTAGTACAATACTATTATTGTGAGGGACAGGATGGGTTAACTTTCTATTATTATGAGGGACAGGCTGGAGTTACTTACCATTAGAATGCTTTCAGACAGTAGGGTTGGGTATAGTTAAAATTGTATCTTATAATATCAGATAGTTTCCAATTGTGGAATTTTAAAGGTGAAATGTTAAATAAATGTGTTTCACCTGTAAAATGTAAAAAAAAACTGCATCAAAACAGCTTAACTTTTTTCAAATACAGGATTAAAACAGTTTTATCTGTGCTCAACTAACCTGGCTGACTGAATGTGAGACACATTGAATTACTAAATTTATAACTCCATATATGTTATATTACTAACCACCCATGCCCCACATACAAATTACTAATATGAGGATGAGTAAGTAAATTCACTATCAACATGTTCTCCCCCACAGAATATAAAGCCTCTTAGTTGCCCAAAACAGTATAAAGCCCACTCAATGGCACAATCCCACATAGTATAATGCTGCACAGAGGCCCCCATACACTATAATGCTCAATAGTAGCCCTACAGAGTATAATGATCGCAAGACTTCCTTCTTCATCATTGTGTTTAACTCTGTGTCCTGAAAATGCAGGTAGCATACACTTTGAATGTAGGTGAGTAGGGGGACTGTAGGTGCAGCTTATATAGAGTTACGCAGTTTATAGAAAATGGTGCACACGACAGTAGTACAGTATATATTAAGCAAATAAATTAATAAAAATTGTTGTGTTATTGTCGCTCACAAAAATACTGCACAGGCAACACCTAGGACCCAGCTGAAAAAGACATTTGGGACATCAGCTACATTTAGTCAGTCTGAATCACAAGAATCACAAGATTGTTATTTTCAGTTCTGAAACTGTATAGTGGGGGATCTTAACATCCTCTTAGTTATATAATAATAATACATTTTATTTATATAGTGCCAACATATTCCGCAGCACTGTACAATTTGTAGGGTGCAAACGCAGACAAAAAGATACATTACAAAGAAATAGTCAATTCACACAATGGGACTGAGGGCCGCAAGAGGTAGCAGGGGCGGCATCGGAGGTAGCATTGCTTATATAATGGTCAGACAATTTTGTAATAGAGGCCACTGTCATCACACATATTGTAGACAGGCAGAGGGTAAAGTGGTAGATGGCCGATATCTGCCACTTAAAATATTACTTGTTGTGAGATAAGGCCTGGAGTCTGGGATTGGGGACATGCTGCAGGTCCACTCCAGTACGGGTGTTGTGGACAGGTGTATGCAGCATTTAAATTGAAATCTGCCAGAGCAGTAGGGGTGTGGTAGAACAGAAGAAAGCTGTGTTGTCATACAGCCCCTGATCAGTTGCTATACAGAATGCACTGTGTGGAGGAGAAAATCCAAGATAAACAACTGTACTGGAGAGGAAGCTCTTCTGAACTGTTATTGTATCCTGAACTAAGGAAGATTTATGTTACCTTGTTTTGTACCGTTATGCTGAAGCAAGCTGTTTAAGTTGGACTGTGTGAACGGTTGCCAAATAAAACTGCAAGTATGAACTGAAACCTACGCTTCCTCTGCCTGTCTTCCGTGATAACCAGCCTACCCTGAGGGTCCCGTGTTTGCATATGGTGGAGGATGCGGGCATTTAACTGTTGCTAGGGGCAACTGCGTGTTGGATTTGAAGTCTCCAAGCTGTGAATGTCCTGGGTAAAGGCTGCTACAGTCATAAAGAAAGACACCAGGACCATGGATGAGTTGATCAAACAGTTGGTGCAGGCCAATATGCAACAACAGCGTGCCATGGAGGCGGCAAAGAGACGGCAGCAGGAGGCCAATGTGGCGACCGAGAAACAGCATGCAGAGTCTTTACAAGCACAGCAGCAAGCCAATGCGCAACAGCAGGAGACAACTTGCTTGCTAGTGGAGCAAATGGCTGCACTGAGAGAAATGGCGACTGCGCAGCGAGTGGTGCCTATAACTACTCCAAGTTCTGTCGGTGATGTCCGAAAAAAAATACAGACTACACTACAGAAAATGACTACTGAGAATGATGTAGAGGCTTATTTAACTGTCTTTGAACAGATTGCAGGCAGAGAAAAGTTGCCTTTGAAACAGTGGGCTGAAATGCTGGCTCCATACCTGACTGGTGAGCCACAGAAAGCATATTATGATCTCACCTTGCAGAATTCCAAGGATTACAGAAAACTAAAGGCTGAAATACTAGCTCGCTTGGGGGTCAGTTTGTATTGAATAGGCAGCCAATGTAGTGACCGGCACAGACCGGAGGCATTGCTGTAGCGTCTAGACTGATAGATGAGCCTGGCCGCTGCATTCAGAATAGATTGTAGAGGGGAGAGTTTAGTGAAGGTAAGACCGATTAGTAAGGAGTTACAGTAGTCAAGGTGAGAGTGAATCAGGGCAACAATAAGTGTCTTTAGTGTATCTCTGGTAAGGAAAGGGTGGATTCTGGAGATTTGAGGTGGAGATGACATGAACGTGGGAGTGATTGAATATGGGGGGCGAAAGAAAGGTCTGAGTCAAACATAACCCCGAGGCAGCGGGCATACTGCCTAGGAGTTATGGTAAGGCCGGAGACTGCAATGGAGATGTAAGGGACAGATCTATTACATGGTAGAAACAGCAGTTGTTCAGTCTTTGGGAGATTCAGTATCAGATAGAGCGAAGACATGATATTTGAGAAGTCAGAGAGACAGTCACTGTTGTTCTGTATTAGTGCAGGGGTGATGTCATGGGATGACATATATAATTGGGTTTCATCAGCATAAAGATGGTACTGGAAGCCAAATTTGGTGATGGTTTGTCCAATGGGGGCCGTGTAGAGGGAGAAGAGCAGCGGGCCTAGGACCAAGCCCTGAGGAACCCTGACGGCAAGAGGAAGAGGGGAAGAAACAGAGCCCGCAATTGATACACAGAAAGTGCAGTCAGAGAGATAAGAGGAGAACCAGGAGAGCACGGTGTCCGTGAGGCCGACAGAGCGGAGCATGGTGAGGAGGAGTTGATGGTCAACAGTGTCAAATGCCGCTGAGAGATCTAGAAGAATAAGAAGAGAGAAATCACCTTTGGATTTAGCCATCAGGAGATCATTGGAGACTTTTGTGAGGGCTGTTTCAGTAGAGTTCAGAGTGTGGAAGCCAGATTGTATGGGGTCAAGAAGAGAGTTAGCAGAAAGATAGCAGATTAAATGAGAATAGACCAAGCATTCGAATATGTTGGAGATGAAGGGGAGGTTAGAGACAGGTCGATAGTTAGCAGCACCTGATTGGTCAAGGGAGGATTTCTTCAATAGCGGGGTTATGACAGCATGTTTGAAAGAAGATGGGAAAATTCTAGAAGAGAGAGAGAGGTTAAATATTTTAGTAAGGAAAGTCGTGACAGCAGGAGACAGAGACTGGAGAAGGTGTGAGGGGAAAGGGTCACTACTGCAGGCTGTAGGGCGAGAAGAAGAAAGTAGCTGAGAGACTTCCTCTTCTGTAACAGGTTCAAAAAATGAGAATGAACAGTCTGAAGTGCGGTTGGTGAGGGGATCAATGCCACCTGGGGATTGGGCAGTTATTTCCTGACAGATCTTATCAATTTTGTCATGGAAATAAGTGGCAAGGTCATCTGCACTAAGGTCTGTGAATGGCGCCTGCACCTTGGGGGTGAGTAAGAAGTGAAAAGTTTCAAAGAGCCTTTTAGGATTACAGGAGAGAGAAAAGATCAGAGTGGTGAAATAGGCTTGTTTGGCGAGGTGAAGGGCAGAGCTATAGGTTTTAAGCATAAATTTGAAGTGGAAGTCTGCAGGTGCACGTGATTTTCTCCACAGACATTCAGCACACCTAGAGCACCACTGAAGAAAACGCTTCTGTGGTGTATGCCAGGGTTGCTGCCTCCTGTGTCTAACTTTTCTAGTGGACGGCGAAGGCGCCTCATCCAGTGCACTCTTAAGCGGTTCATTACAGTGACTGGTGGCCAGATTGGGACAGGAGAGTAAAGAGATGAGGGACAGAAAGTTTTGTAGAGTATCTGAGAGATGCTGGGTGTTAATAGCTTATAAATTCCTATATGTATGATGAGTAGGTGTGTCCTGTGAAGGAGGGGAAGCACTGATGATGAGAGACAGAAGGTTATGGTCAGAGAGTGGTAGAGAAGAGTTAGTAAATTTAGAAACTGTAAGGAGTCGATGGAAGACAAGATCAATGGTGTTGCCATCTGCATGTGTGGCGGAAGAGGAAAGTTGTGAAAGATCAAAAGAAGTGGTTATTGAGGAAAACTTATATATACACACGTGGACAAAATTGAAAAACCCACAATGGTCACAGAAATCACTTGAATCTGACAAAAGTAATAATATATAAAAATTCTATGAAAATGAACAAATGAAAGTCAGACATTGCTTTTCAACCATGCTTCAACAGAATTTTTAAAAAAAGAAAACTCATGAAACAGGCCTGGACAGAAACTTAATATTTTGTTGCACAACCTTTTGAGGCAATCACTGCAATCAAACAATTCCTATAACTGTCAATGAGACTTCTGCACCTCTCAACAGGTATTTTGGCCCACTCCTCATGAGCAAACTGCTCCAGTTGTCTCGGGTTTGAAGGGTGCCTTTTCCAGATGGCATGTTTCAGCTCCTTCCAAAGATGCATAATAGGATTTAGGTCAGGGCTCATAGAAGGCCACTTCAGAATAGTCCAATGTTTTCCTCTTAGCAATTCTTGGGTGTTTTTAGCTGTGTGTTTTGGGTCATTATCCTGTTGCAAGACCCATGACCTGCAACTGAGACCAAGCTTTCTGACACTGGGCAGCACATTTCTCTCTAGAATCCCTTGATACTCTTGAGATTTCATTGTACCCTGCACAGATTCAAGACACCCTGTGCCAGATGCAGCAAAGCATTCCCAGAACATAACAGAGCCTCCTCCATGTTTCACAGTAGGGACAGTATTCTTTTCAAGATCTGCTTCATTTTTCCATTTGTGAAAATAGAGCTCATATGCCTTGCCAAAAATTTCGATTTTTGTCTCATCTGTCCATAGGACATTCTCCCAGAAGATTTGTGGCTTGTCAACTTGTAGTTTGGCAAATTACTTTTGTCATATTCAAGTTATTTCTGTGACCATTGTGGGTTTTTCTTTCATTAAATGAGGGGTACCAACAATTTTGTCCACGTGTGTATGTTTTTGGATATTACTTTAATTTGAGATATTGCTAATAGGGTGTTTAATACTTTATTGTACAGGAAGCATATAGCAGGTAATACCATTTCACATGCTTCTAGAAATCATCAACAGACTATTAAGTCTATGCCAGTGGGAGAACTGATTCGCACCAGGAGAGCCTGCTCCCTTGATACAAACTATCAGGTACAATCCCAACAAACAATAGAGAGGTTGCGTGAAAGAGAGTACTTACGGTGTCTTTGGGAAGAGCTAAGAATATAGCCACAAGTAGGCCCTGTTCATCATTTCTAAACACAGATAACAATAATATGCCTCTATACAAGAAAGTTAAGAGCATCATGTTTTCTACAACATTAAGTGTTCAATATAATGACATTATTGGAATTATTCTTTATCAGGACCTCACCTTGAGTACAATCTTACAGGATGAGGTATAGTATGTAGCTAAACGAGGACAGTCCCTAAGGCTGAGGCCCCACGTAGCAAGCCGCAGTGAAAAAGCGCTGTGGGAAATACGTATCAGGTTTTTCCCACAGCGCATTTCACAGAAAGTCTGTAAGGGTCCGCCAGTGTTTCTGTGGGTATACAGTAATTGACATGCTGCGATTTTGAAAACCGCAACGATATTGGAAATTGCAGCATTTCTGTTGCACGTATTTTTCTGTGGATGGGATTCGCTTTGCAGTGACTGTTTACACCATGTGGGGCTCTGGCCTAAGAGACATTTTGTCTCCTAGTATGTTTAGTCATGATTCACAAACCAATTCTACATTTCGAAATACACAAGGTTTCTATAAATGTAGCTTTACTAGATGTCAGACATGCATCTTATTGTATGTGGCTTGTACATTACGGGCTCTGAGAATTTGTATTTCAGAACACCTCCTGGATTGTGGCAAAATTGTTTGTCATAGTATGTCAGGTGCTTCAAAACATTTTGTTTTGTGTCATAATGGTAACACATATGCTCTCTCTGTTTTTGCAGTAGAATATATACAAAAACCACCACATGGAGGAGACTGGCGCAGGCGTTTGTTAAAAAGAGAAGCCTTTTAGATTTTCAAATAGATATAGATATCCAGACGGTTTGAATATCAAATCTAATCTTTTATTCTGATTTTTATTAAGGTGTAATAATTAGTGAGGTCATCTAACAAACTGGCAAATTATTTTAGGGAAATAAATGAAGTTAATTGGATTTATTTTGTATTTGTTTTACTAGTTGGTTTATTGAGCCGTGTTCACATTGTTTTTTCAATATTGGGATATGCCTGTATGTTTGATATGTCGTTTTGATATCTGTCTAGTTTGGTTTGGGGTTGAAATAATCTCCAAATAAAACATGCTTTGTTTTGAGGCTTATATAAGAAAAGTATTTTTATGCACTCATGCTAAAATTTAGTTTTGACTCGATGTATTCTGGTTGAGATTTTTTTTTTTTGGTATTCGTATTAGCTGCTTCTAATAGTTATAGGTCACGTGCGGATGCACATGACATATTCACGTCCGACCCATAATAGGAAGGAATAACTTTAAGTTAACGTTGTTGATAAATGGGTTACATGTAAACATTGAATATTTGTATACAGTGGTTTTTTGTCAAATGCACAGTTGTGTTTGTTCTATCATTATGAAAGCAAACTATATGCACAGGGCACTGCGATTATCATTTATTGTTACTTATTGGGGTATGCATGGTCTTTGTAATACTTTTTATTTGTTAAATGGAATGGTTAAAAACATTCGTTTATTCACATAAGTCATATGGTACGTTTGTTATTTATCACAAACAGGTTCTTTTTGTTTATTTTGTTTTTATTTTTTTCTTATTTGGTTTTGCATAATGAAGAGACAGACAGGGAATGATTATATATTTAT
This sequence comes from Leptodactylus fallax, assembly GCA_947044405.1. Taxonomy (NCBI): domain Eukaryota; kingdom Metazoa; phylum Chordata; class Amphibia; order Anura; family Leptodactylidae; genus Leptodactylus; species Leptodactylus fallax. The sequence continues at coordinate 657,724 of CAMRHE010000192.1, read as the reverse complement.
ATACTTATCTGTGCTTTCTATGCAATTGGTGTATAGTTTGTGCAGTTTTCAGACTGATGAATTTTTTCACGTAGAAGTCCTTGATTTTTGAGTGTTCTACACTTATGCTTCCAGGTAGATAAATAAAAACTGATGACCGATTTGAGCAAATCACACCTGAAACAAATTTCAGGAGATTCACTCATCTCTATTTACGACCTGACTTGGCATCTATCCCTTTTGTAGGCTTCAATGTCCACCTCATTTCATATATGAGCAAGAAATCTTAGGACCATCTTCTACTTTTTACTTGAAGAGAGTTCTGTGCAGAAGTTTCTTAAAGATAAATTGCCACAGCAGAAAACGCTACATTTTACATTACTTGCAAAGTGGATGGGATTGTGGATAATCCCATCCACACATGCTGAAAATCACAGCATGTCAATTATACCTACGGAAACACTAGGTTTAATAGAGGCAGAAAGTCCGCAGAGGAAAACTCTGCTTTACATCCCTAAAACCTTTGCACATTGCTATATACTGTATGTATGAAATGGTATAACTTTCATATATATATATATATATATATAGTATATATATAAAAATGAGTTTCTGTCTGTCTGTCTGTTCTTTATGCGAGACCAAACGACTGGACCGATCCTCACCAAATTTGGCACACGTGTACATCAGGTGTCCGGGAATATTTTAGACTGGGTCTTAGCTCTAAAGGAAGTACCGTTCCTGAGATACAGTATTCCCAAAAAATGACCAGCATTAGCTAATACAAGCCTGCGAGTCTTTCACTCATATTCCAACTGCCATACACACGGTCACATGTCCCTTATCAGCCAATAAGAGCTCGCAGGCGCTTAGTCTCCTCAGGCACACAGGTTTCCATAGCAACCAAGCTATTTGTGACCTGTATTAGTCAATAGCAGTTCGCAGGTCCTTAAATATTCAGTCATATCACGTGTATCAGCCAATATAAGTTCACATTTAATTTACCAGGTTTCCATAACAACACAGCCATAAATAGACTGTACCTATAGTGGACTCAGTGGCGTATCTAGAAATGGCTGGGCCCCAAGGCAAACATTTGACATGGGACCTCCCCCCTGGCAACTGCCCACCCCCCCCACACAAACTGCATTCCTACACACACTATTATGCCCCATAGTGGCAGAAGGTGAAGTGCAGGCGGCCATGAGCAGGAGCGGGGATCGGTAAATAAATAGGGCTCGTTACCTGCTGGTGTTACACCAACAGGTAACGGCCTATTAAAAAAAAAAAAAAAAGCAGGGACCTGCCAGAACCCTAAAGTCCCGGGACCTGTGGCAGCTGCTACTGCTGCTACCCCGGTATTAACGCCACTGACTGGACTGCCATACTGGATTTCAGCATTCTTATAAATTGAAACGTTTTTAAACTATTCATGCCCCCTGCAGCAAAACACATGGCTGCTGCTCGAGCTAATGAAAACTCTCAGCAGACCCAAGCCCGTCTCCAATCTGAAAAGGTATGTCACATACAACAGCGAGCTGCTGAAACAACCCAGCAGGCCCAAGCCCGTCTCCAATCTGACAAGGCATTGTCAGCCACATGCACACAGCTGCAATCCATGTTTCCTTAACAACCCAGCCATTTTTCTTCACTGCTGTGGGTCAGCTTTAAAGGGGCAGGGAGCTGTGGATAACACTGTTACACAAGGTCACATACATACAGCTTTACTACAGGTTTTCCATAACAACCGATCGCAGGTCTTTCACTGATATCCAAACTGAGATACACATGATCACATGACGCTTATGGACCAATGGAAAATCGCAGGTTCTTCAGGCTTGACATACACACAGCTTAACACCAGGTTTCCATAGCAACCAAGCTATTTATGACCTGTATGAGTCAATAGCAGTTCACAAGTCCTTAAATATTCAGTCATATGATGTGCATCAGCCAATATAAGTTCACATTTCATTTACCAGGTTTTCATAGCAACACAGACATAAATAGACTATACCTATACTGGACTGCCATACTGGATGTCAAGTGCAAAACTGGCCAATTCTTATGGGGCCACTACACAAACAAAAAATGAAATGTACCCGTGCAAAGTCGGGTCCTTCTGCTAATATATATATATATATATATATATATGAACCAAATGATCAGTTTTCTAACAAAGATATACAAATACAATAAACATGAGTGAACAAATGTGTAAAAAAATGCTGCTTTGAAATGGAATTTCAAGGGTGACATTTTCACATAAGTAATACTTTATAATAATAGTTTAACATAAAATATTCATAATATTAAACTAAATAATATATAAAAGGTCATAGATATTCACACTTCCCCAGGCAACGTGCTATTACTGATCAATAGTCTACTTACTGTATGTAGAACATGAACTATTTGGAAGAAGTACAAAGATAATGGCGAATGGCAAACATCATGCCATTTTCTCTTTAAAAATGTTAAACCTTAACTCTTTGGTATTAGGTAATGATTTTTGGGCCTTTATTTTTTTTAGTAATGTTGGGTGTAAATATAGCGAACTTTACCTTGATACACAAATAATGTAATAAACAAATGCAGCTAAGTCAATGTTATCCTAAACTCTGTAATGGATTTTGTGGTGTGATACCACATTGTAGCAAGTCACCAGAATATATTTAATATACTTCTACATTTGTATCCCAGAGGTTAGCAACCTATATATCAAACTGTCTGGACCTCAATTCAATTCAATGAGAGTTTGTAAATGAAGATGAAAGTAGCTTAACCCTCCCACTTGTTTTGTAGCTTATTTTAATATATTCATGTCTTTAAAGATTTATGATTGTTAGATTTTTATGACTTGCATGCATATTTAATTTATATTGGTTTGTAAACATATTACTTGGCATGTATCAAACTTTAACTTGAATCTGATAACTTGGTGCAGCGTGACATCTTATTGAAAAAGAATGATATTAAGTAGGATTTAAATCTGATTAGCAATAGCCATAGAGTGTCAGCAGCATAAAAGGGATACTAAAAACTGTCTCGAGCCAAACTGGTAGACAAGGAAGAGAGCCTTGAGAGGCACCAACAGAGAGAAGATGAGATAGATGGTTGCGTATTAGAAAGAAACATTGATCATGGGATTCTCCTGTGTGTATGTTGTCTGATTTGGAATTTTATCTACTGCTTGGATCATGTTTTTAAAAGAATCTTAATAAAAGAATCCAATAATGGGATAGATCCCACAAAAACGCAGGAAAAACCACTGGTCCATTAAAAATGTCTTTATTAAAGCATAACATACTACGCGTTTCTGGTAAAACAGTGCCCTGGTAATATGGAGATAGGTCTTCCATTATATATGTCATATTTATTATTTCCCAACATGGTTTTTAATTCTGTTCTTTTTGCTAAACTGATAACCCCCAGCAAATAGCAGGAATAGACTGTATAGATACCTTTTTTTTTTTTCCTTATTTTTATAGATCCTTTATATGCCCCTCCCCTGTGACATCAGGGGGCAGGGTTACCGCCCATTTTTTGTTTGTTTTATGCCTTTAATTACCTGCACAGTTTGTACATGTGCTATATATCAATTTATTACACTTGAAAAAAGGCACATAGTGTTATGCTTTAATAAAGACATTTTTACTGGACCAGCACTGGTTCCTCCGTTTTTGTGGGATTTATCCCATTATTGGATTTCTGCGACGTGGGACTCTCACCTAGTAAAGGAAGTGCCCAGCTGCTCCAAGAGTCCGGATTCCAATTGGAAAATGCCTGATATGCTTTTACAGTAGTTGTGAGCTTATCACAACTTTATAAGGTGAGAACCTTTGCATCTTCATTTACACTAATAATTGCCTTAAAAAAAATCACACTATTGGCGTTCAACGCTGTTTTTTCTTTTCCGGTATTCTTAATAAAAGAATGACTTTTTAAATTGGAAGAATTGTGCTGGATCGTATCTATAATATCATACACACTGAGATAGGCTGATTACTTTGTATTGAGGAAACATAGAATATTTGGCTGGTGAGGTATGAGGAAAAGTTTCTGATTACAGAGAAGATAGAGTCTGTAACAGAAGGAAATGGCTCACTGTGTCAAAGACAATAAACAGTTCTAAAAAGAGGAGGTCAGAGTGATGTCTTCAATTTTGTCAGTGAACATAGCATTTTGATTTTATTAGAGTTATTGGGTAAGAAACCAGCGAGTTGGATGAAAGGTCAAAGGGCATGTTACTCAAGGTGTTCAGAGACAAATGTTTGTATTGTGTATTTTAATATTTAACGCTGGAAAAGCCCTGTAAGGACTTAAATTTCTAATGAAATTCAGTAAAATAACATGACATGTTAGACAAACCCTCAATAGGCTGCAATTAATGACACAACCATTGAATGGACATACAAAGGCACATATAAGATAGACATGTTGTTAAAAGAATACTGCAAAATCATGTTCTTTAGAAAAGCTGGCCACCTCCTGACACAGCATGGGTATGTAAGGCTGGAACAGTCTGTTCCTGTAAAATCCCAGGAATCGCGCTCCTTAAAATCAAACCACAGGATATCACCGGGTAGGGGTAGTTCAAGCTTTATTTGGATAAAGCGTTTCGGGGTTTATAGTGTTCAGTAGAGCGCACCTCTTCATCAGATCTACATGAATAATAGTGAACAATAAAAACATTTATATTGTGAGAATTAAAAATTAAAAAATAGTTTTTCAATATATATATATATATATGAATATATAAATAAATAAATTAATATACATATACATATAAATATACAACTGTTTTTCAATATATACATGACTGTACAACTACATAAATAGATAAATATCCAAATGCATATACATATCCAACTGTGTCACAATTATTGAACTAACACAACTCAAATATAGCTGAAGCACTTGCCTGTGCTAGAGGAGAGAAGTATACGAGCAAGATATAGTTTGTGTAATCTAATATACTAGTATGAAACAAAGAAGAGAAATACAAGTAAAACAATATAAAATAACGTAACAAAGGTCCATATAAATATAGTGTATATGACTATACAAATGCATAAATATAGTGTATGTGATAATGCTAATGCATAGAGGAATAAATGTCACTGTTAATATTACTGTATTTGATCTAGAGGAAAGCTATAAAAACATATATAGTCAAGAGTCAAGAATGAAGGTGAAGCTAATATGGACAATATATAAGATCAATAAAAAGGGTCTCTTTCTTTAAAAATATGTGTGAAAATCCGCTGTATGTGTAAAGTGTTAAATAGTACAGAGAGATATGAATGACTCATATGTGGAAAAATGTGATAATCAAAAACTAGCTGAAGAGAAAAAAAAGGGGGGCTTACCTCTGTAGCTTAAAATATGCAAACAGTCAGTAATGAGCGCGGGTAAAGGGGAGTTTAAATACTTTATTAGTGCGCGTAGAGGACCCCCAATCTCTGAACCAAAACAAACCAGAGAATGTGGAGTCCTCGGTTACATTACAAAGACTGAGTGAATTATTCTTTAAATTGGAACATCTTCTTAAAGAAGAAACTCAGCACCATTTGGATTTTATTTTCCTTAAAGCTTATTTATCGGAAAATCTCATCCCAAGAGGTTTAAGAATCAAACTGGATCCTCCTTTTAAGAATGATCCATTGTTTATATCTCAATGGAAACAGATCCTACAAGATTGTTCGACTAATATACTATCTTTATTAAGAGACAAGAGACAAAGTCTGATACAAGATCTGAGAATTAAAATTGATGATTTACATGGTATACTGTTACAATTTCAAGATCACAGTTCCTTCACTAAATTCGATAGACTACTTACGTCTAGAATTTTATATTTCGAAAAAGAAATCTGTAACAGGAAATCCAAAAAACTCATGAGATAGAAGGGACTTTACTTCAAACAACATTGACTGTTGGTCAAAAAGGGACAATAGTCGCACTTCGGATAAACATCCCAATTTTTTGTCAAACACATCAACTGTGCACAAACAAAAACCCTCCATAAGAGGCGTTATGCACAAGAGCTATAACAGTAATTGTCCCAACCCCAGTTTCAAACATATAACCAGAAAGAGCCACCATTACCCCATACATCACAAAACGTTGCCCACAAAAGAGGAAACAAATTTTAAGAATACCACCGGTCCACCATCTATATCCCTACCTGCTTTGGCACTGCCTACTGATAAAGATGTCTTATCTCCTACTGATCCTCCCTCATTCCCCAAGGCACCTTCCAATAATGTTTCCACCAATGGGACCATCAACAAATCGACAATTTCGTTTAATACAAATCCCATAGCCACCACTGCCTTGCCTATACATCTCATCAATCCGATAGCCCACTCCAACACTGTCCAGTGTGCCTTAGCACCACTCATTACCTCTTTAGACACTACCGTCTCTAACCCGGTAGTTGCCAATATTATGAATTCGTTAGAAGGACTCAATATTCATACTGTTTCATCCCTATCTCTTCCACCCACATCCTTTGGCAATTTAGATAACATTAACCATTTACTTGATCTTAGTGTACATAGTTCATCCACCATTTTAGATGACTCATTACTCACAGTTTACAATACTCCAGTATCCACTTCACCTGTATCCAAGTCTCTTACTGGTGTTGTAACTAGTCCCCTTCGATTACATACCAAAGATTCTTTTTCAGAGTTACCCCAAAACTTATCGCCAAAAATAACGTTCAATACCCACGAACTTATTCACAATCCTATACACGCAACATCTGTACTTCAACTCCCTCCTCAAAAAACACCCATCAAAATCACCCGTTTCTTTCACCCAATACACTCTCCCTCGAAACGGCCTCTAAAAAGAAAACCAGAGAGAGGTTGCAGAGGAGGAAGAAATAGAAACAAATATAGAAAACGCTCATCTGAAAAAAAAGTCCAAAATCCAAAAGGAACAAAATACATCTACAATAAAAATATTCAATTTATCCTCTCATAATCTAACTCCTTCCGAAAACAAACTCTTAGTTAAAGGGTTATCATCTTGCCCTACGAGAAAAATAGATGAATTCCGCCTCTTTCTTGATTTGAATAATTTCACCCGAAAACAGACACTCAAACGTCATTTTGAGTTATTGAAAAAAACATCCAATTTTCAGAATAAGTCCCCCATAACAGATACCACAGAATCTCATTTAATTACATTTGATAACTTATACCCAAATTCACCCCCACCCAGAGAAACAAACATAAAACCTAAATCACATTTCTATCCTATACACCACAGGTGTCAAACACAAGGCCCGTGGGCCGAATCCGGCCCGCTGCCTTCTGTTATCCGGCCCGGCACTTATCTGGCCCGCAGGGGCGCGGCATTTTTTATTGTCTATGAAATGTAAACCAGCCCAGGACAGGCCGCTTAAAAAAACAAAAAAAAAAAAAACAAAGCTGCGCGATACCTGTCCTGGGCTGGTTTACCAGAATTCTGCATGTCAGCGCAGGCGGCGATACAATGACGTCATCGCGCCTCCTATGCTGACACGCAGACGTCGCGGACAAGAAGAAGAGGAAGAGGCGGCGGCTGCATCAAGACATCGCAGGTAGGTGAAGATAAGTTTTTTTTTTTATATATATATATATATATATATATATATATATAAATAGGCCGTTACCTGCTGGAGTATCCCCGGCATGTAACGGCCTATTTACTTATCGATCCCCGCTGCTGGTCGTGATCGCCCCCGCTTCCCCCTTCTGCTATGGGACGCAGAAGCAGCTGTGTGCGGGATGGTAAGTGAGGCCCTGGCCGGCGAACCCCATCAAATACTACTATTATTATACTCCGGGGTCTTTTGAGACCCCGGAATATAATAATCGGAGACCCATAGGAGGTGATAAACATAAAAACCTGGGTTATTCACCTCTCCGGCGATCCGATGTTGCTCCCAGCCGGCTTCGGCCTTCATTGGTGACGTCCCAGGCGTCACGTGAGCCAGGCCGACGTCATTATGTCGCGATGCCGGTCTGTGCGACATTGAAGAACTCCGAACACAGGGAGCGCACCGGAGCCCAGGTAAGTAACACTGATTTTTATGTTTGTCACCACCTGGGTCTCCGATCATTATACTCTGGGGTCTGAAAAGACCCCAGAGTATAATAATAGTTCATGGGTGGGGGGTCACTATGGGGCATAATACCGTGTGCAGAGGCCACTATGGACCATAATACCGTTTGCAGGGGCCACTATGGAGCATAATACCAATGCAGGGGCTACTAAGGAGCATAATACCGATTGCAGGGGCCACTATGGAGCATAATAACGTGTGCAGGGGCCACTATTGAGCATAATACCGTGTGCAGTGGCCACTATGGAGCATAATACCGTGTGCAGGGGCAACTATTGAGCATAATACCGTGTGCAGGGGCAACTATGCAGCATAATACCGTGTGCAGGGGCAACTATTGAGCATAATACCGTGTGCAGGGGCAACTATGGAGCATAATACTGTGTGCAGGGGCTGCTGTGGGGCGTTTGCAGGGGTAAACGTATTTGTATAGTGCTTAATTTTTTATATATTCAGAAAAGGATGAGGATAGTATGTAACATGCCAATGTCTTAGGTTTTAACAATACATTATGTTCTTCCTGGTAGCCCTCAAAGGGCTGATTGTAACAGTAGTAATGTACAAATGTAACTACTCCTTAATAGCTCGCTTAACTGTTAAGGAGAAGTTACTTTTATACATGTGTAAAATAATCTTGGCCCTTCAAGGTACCCCGTGAGGCTGAAGTGGCCCCCGGTGAAAATGAGTTTGACACCCCTGCTATACACCATAGAGGGAATTTTATAGAAACATTTTTTTCCTTAGTCTCAGATGCTTTTAGACGCATCAATATCCATAACAACTCGAAACCCATTTCTTTCAAAAAGAATCTAACACGCTCTGAACAAATAACCCTCACAAACCTATTAAAAAATACAGATATTGTCATCAGAAGTGCCGACAAAGGAGGGGGCATAGTTCTGCAAAATAGAGCAGACTATCTCGCAGAAGCAAATAGGATGATACTCTCCGACACAGAATATTATGAAAAACTTTCTGTTGATCCACCTAATACTTTTCACATGGAATATAGAAATCTGATCCAAACTGGGGTGAATAACGGTATCCTAAATAAAAAAGAAAACAAACTTTTGACCATCAAATTTCCTAAAACAGCTCTCTATTATCATCTACCCAAAATACACAAAAATACAATCAACCCACCGGGGCGACATATCTGGCATTAATTCCCTCACCTGTAATCTATCAGAATACATAGACAATCATTTACAACGATATGTACTCAAACTACCATCATACTTGAAAGATTCATCCACACTGATATCCCTTTTAAAAAACATCACATGGTCTGAAAATTACATCTGGGTCACTCTCGATGTAAGCTCTTTATACTCTAATATCCCACATATAAAAGGACTTAAAGCTGTCGCCCACTATCTAAATCACGATACTTCCTTACCAACAATACAAAAGAAATTCATTCTAGATAGCATTTATTTTATTTTGCAACATAATATTTTCACATTTGATTGATCTTTATATCAACAGCGGAAAGGTACTGCTATGGGTACAAAATTTGCGCCCAGCTTCGCAAATTTATATATGGGCAATTTTGAAGAATCCTTTATTCATAGAAACCACGACTGGTCAAAGAATATAGTTTTCTACACCCGTTATATTGATGACCTACTATTTATTTGGAAAGGGTCTACTAGTGATTTGAAAGATTTTATTAAACATTTAAACACAAACGATTGGAGTCTACAATTCACTAGCTCCTTTTCATACACCGAAATTGAATATCTTGACCTTGTGCTCAGTCATGAAAACACTGAGATCCATACAAGAACTTTCTTTAAGAAAGTAGACAGAAATAGCCTGCTGAGCTTTGATAGCGACCACTATAAAAAGTGGAAAGTTAACGTTCCTTTCAGCCAGTTTAAGCGACTCAGGAGAAACTGCTCTCGCATTAATGATTATCAAAAACAAAGCAAAATCATAGTCAATAGGTTTTTAGAGAAAAAATACCCTAAACTTGTGATTTTAGCAGCTAAGTCTAGAGCTAATAAACTCACTCAAGCAGACTGTCTAAGGTCAAAAACTCTGCCAATACCTAACAAAGAGAAATGGCAATTCAATTTTCTAACCACATACAGCTTTCAACATAGAATAATTCGTAACATTCTAAACAAACATTGGTATATTCTTAAAAAAGATCCAATTATTGGTGAATCATTACCTAATAACCCAGCTCTTACTTTCCGTAGAGCAAAAACCATTAAAAATATCATAGCTCCTAGCAAACTTCGTCAAAAACAATACTCCAATACTACTAACAGTACACAAAGGAATAATGGGAATTTTAAATGTGGGAAAAAAAAGATGTAAATGTTGTTCATCTCTTAACAAAAATATGGTGCAATTTAAAAGTAATACAACCGGGGAAACATTCAAAATCAAACAATTCTTGAGTTGTGAATCTGAATTTGTAATATATCTGATTGAATGTGGATGTGGTCTTCAATATGTGGGCTGTACCACACTTCCTTTTCATCTCAGACTTAACAACCACAGATCAAATTCATGTAGAGGATATACCAAACATGGTGTTTCAAGACATGAAAAATATGCCCATAATAGCGAATTTACTTCATTCAATGCCATTATGATAGAACAAATTCCAGACACCAAAGATAATAGATTTGAAATCCTGAAAAAACGAGAAATATATTGGATTTTCAAACTCAACACTTTAGTTTCAATAATTTTTATTTGGGTTTCAAGATAAACACAAGAAAATACAAGAACATTATTGACATACATTGCGATTTTCATTCTGAGTAAATTTGTTTAGGGTATATTTTCCTGAATTGTATACCAATAGACAAAGGATAAAGATTATATATGCTATAAGCATAACAATAACATTAACATTTGGGCACTTTTCTAGGGTTAGCGTGAGACATGTCTGAGACGATCTTCTCCTATGTTCCTTCCCGCCTCCATTCTCCACATCTCCACACCCAATGCGATACCCAAGACCGGATTCCATAGAACTCATGGTTCCCCTTATGCTGCAAATCGAGAATTAATCCATGCGTCCCATATATTTTTGAAGCTATGATAGGAGTCATTTCCCAATGCAATTACCCTCTCGTAGGTGTATGTATTGTTAATGGCTTGCAACAATGTGTTGTCAGACGGGGGGGTCATTGATTTCCATCTTTGTACCAACATTAATTTGGCTATAGTCAAGATTTTACATAGGAGTTTTTTATATTTGATCAACTCCTCAGGAATTCCAATTAATAGGATGGCTAGAGGTGAGGTGTAGGGGAGGCGGAAATTAAATATTTCCGATATCATGTCGAAGACCCTTTCCCAATATCCACAAATTATGGGGCATTGTCCCAAAATATGGAGCAGGGTCCCTCTCTCTCCACATCCTCTCCAGCAACTCCCAGATACGGAAGGGTACACCAGTTGTATAGTGGATGGGGTTCGGTACCATCTTAAAGTAATTTTCATAGCTGTTTCTATGTGGGTGCTACATTTTAAGGACGCGTGACTTAATTTAATTGTTTGTTCCCACTCGTCCGAAGTAATAACTCTTCCTAAATCTCTCTCCCAGCAACGGAATGGTGCAGATCTAATAAAGGTCGCCACTCCATCCATCTTATCATATAGAAACCGTAGTCCCCTCATCTTAGTCGACAACCATGTGAATATCGCATTATTATGGGGTATTTTCGATACCGGGTTTTTGGATATAAAGTGCCATATCTGGGAGTATTTAAGGAAATCACACCTCTGAATTCCAAATTTCCGTGTGAGGTCTGTAAATGGTAAAAATTGTTTGGTATCGGACTGTAAGTGGGAGACCTGTGTAATCCCCTTCGCTTCCCACTCCGAAATTACTAGGTCCTCTATTGCCCAGGCCATAAGTGATAAAGGCATCTCTGAGGCATGAAAGTGGCTGGTAGGATTTGTTTTCCTGTGAAGTATCTTCCATGCGGACCATGCTGCTTGCATGACTGGGGACAAGGACTCAGGCATAGGAATATTCCAGAAGGGCGCCCGCAAGGTATCCTCCAATCTTAAAGGATATATAAACGATTGTTCTATATGTATCCATGGAACCGAGGTGTCAGCTGATCTCCATCTAGCACATTGTGTAACTAAGGACGCTATGTAGTAATTCCCTACCACTGGTACTCCCAGTCCTCCCGCCTCTTTTTGTTTAAATAGGAAGCTTTCGTTGACTCTGGGTCTCTTCCCATTCCATATGAATTTTGAGACCGTACTTTGCATGGTTTCGAAAAACGAAACTGGGACGGAAATCGGGAGTGTGCGAAACAGATATAGTAGTCTAGGCAGTAATAGCATCTTAAAGGCTGCGACGCGTCCCATCCAAGACACGTCTATTTTGGACATTCGCTCCATCTCGTCCTGTAATGTTTTCAACATAGGTGTATAATTAGTTCTATATAGGGCCCCCGTGGAAGGTGTCACCTGCATCCCCAGATACTGAACACCATCTTTCCTCCAGTCAAAGTCATATTTCGCTTGTAGAGATTGAAGCAATAAAGGAGGGATATGTAAAGATAGGGCTTGTGATTTGGCCATATTTAATTTGTAAAATGATAAGTGTCCGAAATTGGCAATGATCTCCATAAGTCGGGGAATGGACTCTCGTGGTTTGGACAGAGTAAGAATGATATCATCTGCATACAGTGATATGAGATGAGTTCTGTCCCGTATATCAATGCCCCCTACCTCTGGGTCTAGTCTAAGTATCTGGGCCAGTGGTTCCATTGAAAGAACAAATATCAATGGCGAAAGGGGGCACCCCTGTCTAGTTCCATTCGTTATTAAAAAGGGATCCGACACTACCCCATTAGTGAATACTCTTGCAGATGGTGCAGAGTATAGCGCCTCGACTGCTCTTAATATAGCTCCTGCAAATCCCATACTTTTAAGCACCAAGAAGGCACACGACCAGCAAATGCGGTCGAACGCCTTCTCGGCATCCAATGCGAGAATCACCGCCTCCATCCTTCTAGAATTAATGTGGTGTATAATATTCAAAATGCGTCTAGTATTGTCATATGATTGTCTCCCCTTCACGAATCCCACTTGGTCGTGATTTATTAGGCTTGGAAGACAAGCTGCTATTCTATTCGCTATAATTTTGGCGTAAATTTTTAAATCTGAATTTTAGTGAGATCGGTCGAAAATTTTGAGGACTGGTGGCAGGCTTGCCCGGTTTAGGCAACGTCACCACCAGGGCTTCCTGGTTTTCCCTCGGAATAGTGCCAGAGTCCACCACAACTGTCAAAAAGGACAACAGCGGGTCCAGCAGGATTGGAGAAAACTTTTTGTAATATTCATTTGTGAGGCCATCTGGGCCTGGGGATTTTCTAGGTGGCAGCGACTTGATTACTGACAGCAATTCTGGTGGTGAGATGGGCTCGTTTTGTGTTTCTGTGAGTGTGGGTAGTTGAGTACTTGCAAGAAAACTGGCAATTTCCTGCTTCGTTGGAGGGATCACAGAAGAGTCTTCTCTAATATTGTATAAGCCTTCATAGAAAGCTTTAAAGGCATTGGCGATGCCACTCGGGTCATATATTTTGTATGTGCCATCTTTACTCTGAAGAAATGGGAGTTTAGACCTTGCATGTTTTTGTTTAAGCTTGGACGCTAGAAGCTTACCAGCCTTATTAGATTGAGAATAATAAGTCGCTTCCACCCTTTTCAAATTTTTCTCATAATTATGTAGTAGACAGGCTGTCAGCTGATGGCGTAGTGTCACCAATTTTGCTGCATTGAAAGGGGAAGGAGATTTCTTATTACTGTTATCTATAGATTTTATTTGGTGCAGTAATCGATCAATTTCTGCTAACCTGGTTTTCTTTTCTGTGTCCCAAGCGAATAAATGTTCCTCTGATAAAAGCTTTATGCGAATTCCACAGTATGTCAGGGCTAGAGGCAGAGGGAGTATTGATCAGAAAGAATTCCTTCAGATCATTTTCCAAAATTGTTTTATATTTTGGCTGCGACATTAGGAATTCATTACACCTCCACACATACGCTCTAGGACAATCATATTTTTCCCTTAGAGTCAAAGTTATTGGTGCATGGTCTGACCATGTTATTTGCGAAATATCCGACTTAACGGCAAGGGGAATACTAGTTTGTTCTAGTAAAAATAAGTCTATTCGTGAATAGCTGTTGTGTACAGTAGAATAGTAGGTGTAATCTTTTTCAGTATTATGAAGGATACGCCAAATATCAAATAATTCGTGGCGCCATATAGCTTGTGAAAAAGAGGGATGACGTGTTGTTGCGCCAGAAGTAGTGTCTAGTCTAGTAGTGTCTTTGAGCCATGTTAAAGTCTCCCATCATTACTAAGCATCCTTGTTTTCTCCGCTCCACTGTTCTCATGAGTCTCCCTAAGAATGACACCTGTCTTCTGTTTGGGGCGTATACCGAAACTAACGTGTAGGTAACGTTGTTAAGAATGCAGACTAATATAACAAATCGCCCTCCAGGGTCAGCATAATGGGACACCAGCTGAAATGCCACCGAATCTCTGATCCCAATTAGTGTTCCCCTGCGTTTGGAGGAGCAGTGAGCGTGAAATATATGTGGGTATGAGCAGTGGCGTAACTAGGAATGGCTGGGCCCCAAGGCGAACATTTGACATGGGGCCCCCCCAAAGCCGCCGCCCCCAACCCCCCCCAAGCCGCCGCCCCCAACCCCCCCCAAACCGCCACCCCCCAACCCCCCCACACACAAACCGCATTCCTGCGCACACTATTATGCCCCATAGTGGCCCCTGCACACGGTATTATGTCCCATAGTGGCCCCTGCACACGGTATTATGCCCCATAGTGGCCCCTGGACACGGTATTATGCAGCATAGTGGCCCCTGCACACAATATTATGCCCCATAGTGGCCCCTGCACACAGTAGTTTGCCCCATAGTGGCCCCAGCACACAGTAGTTTGCCCCATAGTGGCCCCGACACACAGTAGTTTGCCCCATAGTGGCCCCTGCACACAGTAGTTTGCCCCATAGTAGCCCCTGCACACAGTAGTTTGCCCCATAGTAGCCCCTGCACACAGTAGTTTGCCCCATAGTGGCCCCTGCACACAGTAGTTTGCCCCATAGTAGCCCCTGCACACAGTAGTTTGCCCCATAGTAGCCCCTGCACACAGTAGTTTGCCCCATAGTGGCTCCTGCACACAGTAGTTTGCCCCATAGTGGCCCCTGCACACAGTATTATGCCCCATAGTGGACCACCCATGAACGATTATTATATTCTGGGGTCTTTTCAGACCCCAGAGTATAATGATCGGAGACCCAGGGGAGGAGAGAAACATAGAAAACACTGCAACTTACCTCTTCCTCGCTCCGGTGCACTCCCGTGCGCTACTTCGGCCATCTTCAATGTCGGACCGGATCTCGCGCGATCCAGGCCGGCGTCGCGACGCATAATGACGTCGGCTGACGTCTGGGACGTCACCAAACAGGCCCGAAGCCTGCGGAGCGGCGGAGAAGTGAGTTACAGTGGTTTTTATGTTCGCTCACCTCCCCTGGGCCCCCGATCGTTATACTCCGGGGTCTCAAAAGACCCCGGAGTATAACGATAGCAGTGATTGTGGGGTTCGCGGTAGCGACTGCCACAGGGCTCCGGGCCCCGTAATGTTCCGGGCCCTGTGGCAGTCGCTACCACTGCTACCACGGTAGTTACGCCCCTGGGTATAAGGAGTGTCTAATACGAGTGACATCTATCTCTAAAAGATGTGTTTCTTGAACTGCAAGAATGCCACAGCCTTGAACTCGGGCCTCTCGCCATAAGTTGGCTCTCTTTTGAGGGGAGTTCAAGCCTCTGACATTCACAGACATAATTTTAAGTACCATACTTTACAATTAGTAATGCTGCAATGGTCTTACCACAACTATCCACATCAGAAGTCACCAGTAGTAGTAGGAAGCAAATTCGTCTCCGCCCTGTGTAGTCACGTCTCCCCATGTGCCAGAACCGAAGAAAAAACAAACTATAACAACAAAGAAACCAGTGGGTAAGCCACCTAAACAATACAAAGAAAAGAAATACGGTACAGCAGACCAGCGGCTGTTGTAATCCTGGGGGGATAAGTTCCATAGTAGTGGACATACGAAATCCTTTGTCGGGTGAGTCTCTAGCTGTGCAGCCCTTTTGGTGGACGCTTTGGGGTTTGCGTTTGATGCCATCCATCAGACACAGGGCCAGGTAGTAGTTTGGGTGCTGGATCAGTGATTGGAATGTCCCATTTAAGTAGCAACTTCTTGCCGTCTTCCGGAGATTTGATGATATGAGTAAGGTTGTTCCGGGATACGATCACTTTGACCGGGAATCCCCATTTATAAAGGATGTTATGCTGGCGTAGAGCTGCAGTTATAGGGATAAATTGCCTTCGTAGTTGTAGTGTTGCGGCCGAAAGATCAGAGTAGATGGATATTTTATGGTATGGGTCAGGTAAACGGCCACTTTTAGCCGTCAGCAGCACCAGCTCTTTAGTACGGTAAAAATGGATCTTTGCTAAGACATCTCTGGGTACGGCTTCATCTATGTGTGAGGGCCTTGGGACTCTATGCGCTCTATTAATGGTTAAGTCCATTATCGTAAGATTTGGTATTAGCGTTCGTATCAGGTCTTGGAGGAATACTGTTAAATTGCTCGCAGAAACTGACTCTGGAATCCCTCTAAACTTCAAATTGTTGCGCCTCGAGCGATCCTCCAGATCTGCTATTTTAGCTTTTAGAAATGACACGTCTTTTTCCACCTCATAGTGAGCATCTATCAGATCATTGTGTGATGCAGCAAATTCCGCCATTTTAGATTCCACATGAACAGTGCGTTTCTGCAATTCCTGAAGGTCTCTATCTAGCGGTTTAACCATTAAGGACATGTCTGTTGTCAGTGATTTACAGAAGGCCATGAGCATATTTTTCATGGAGGCCTCAGTGAGTAAACTCTCTGATGCTGGAATATCTGCAAAAAAATCGGTGGATGGCGGTATATGCTGTATAATATCGCTCACCTCTCCTTCCTGATACTCGGTGTTCTGGAGCCTGGGTTTCTGTTTGACCGGGCTGGCGGTAGGCGATAATGGTGTCTCCGCGTTGCATAGGCCTATAGGCCTCGGTGTGTCGGTATGAATAGGCCTCGGAACAGCGCTTTCCCCGGCCCGCCGGGGGGGAGGGCTCCTGTGTCGCCGGAACCCCGCACTCCAGCAGCTGCGGTATCGACGGCGCCGACAGCGTCCTCCGTTGCGCTGACAAGGTTAGTGTCTCCTCTGGAGGGTCTCGAGAAGGAGTTGAGGCCCCGGAGATAGCAGCGGAGCACGAACCGTCACCATTTTGATCTTCCCCTCCGCTGTGGGGGGAAGTAAAAATCTGAGATTTTCTGCGGTTTTACCGCAGATTTTCTCTTTCTTGGCATCTCTGACGATGGGAAGCTTTCTCTTTATTGTTTGGAGTGTTATACCCCACGGGCACGTCACTACTGCTGTCGCTTTGGTGGACTCAGGCCTAGAGCTATGCACCTATGCGGCCATTCCGTTCCACAATCAGGCTCCACCCCCCCAAACTCAACACTTTAAACCCGTATGGCCTAAATGAGGTCACAGAAATAATCACCTAAACAAAAAAATTTTTTTTGAAATTTATTTATTTATTTATTTATTTAATATATTTTTTTTATTTTTTTCTTCCCTTCCTTCTCCCTCTAGCAAAATATATCATACATCTCCAAACTTCCTCTCCCTCTTGTAATATATCATACATCTCCAAACTTCCTCTACATACCCATAGCTCCCTTATTATCAACATGTCATTATGTCAACATTGTCATTCATCTTCTATACGTAGGTTATTCATCTATGGTACCTTGCACCATCATCTCATTTGCTTCTTATAAATAATCTTTTATGTCCACCACTTTATTATGTCCTGCTATTCATGTATGCCTTTTATTTATTTATTGATGCTGTTGTTTTAAAAGTTGATCCCATAACTGGTATCATAATGTTATCGTTAACAAACCCCTCTGCAACCATACATTTGCCTCCTACGATTTAGTTTTATATACACCAATTTATTATGTCATGATATTCCTATAAGTTTTCCATTAATTCACTGATGCTGCTATTTTATAAAGTTTACCCCATATCATAAAATCATCCTTAATAAACCAGCAGCCATACAATCTAGTATACTTACTATTGGACGTGCAGTGCGCTGTCCTCCGTCACACCGTACTCTTCTTACTACTGCGCATGCGCGTACTTTCATTTTTGAACCCGAACTAGTAATCGAAGTTTTGCACATAACTTTCATTTTGTTACCGACGATCTTCAGTTAAGACGGCTATGACGCCTGTGCCGGCGTCCTACGCGCAATAATAAAGTATTTAAACTCCCCTTTACCCGCGCTCATTACTGACTGTTTGCATATTTTAAGCTACAGAGGTAAGCCCCCCTTTTTTTTCTCTTCAGCTAGTTTTTGATTATCACATTTTTCCACATATGAGTCATTCATATATCTCTCTGTACTATTTAACACTTTACACATACAGCGGATTTTCACACATATTTTTAAAGAAAGAGACCCTTTTTATTGATCTTATATATTGTCCATATTAGCTTCACCTTCATTCTTGACTCTTGACTATATATGTTTTTATAGCTTTCCTCTAGATCAAATACAGTAATATTAACAGTGACATTTAGTCCTCTATGCATTTGCATTATCACATACACTATATTTATGCATTTGTATAGTCATATACACTATATTTATATGGACCTTTGTTACGTTATTTTATATTGTTTTACTTGTATTTCTCTTCTTTGTTTCATACTAGTATATTAGATTACACAAACTATATCTTGCTCGTATACTTCTCTCCTCTAGCACAGGCAAGTGCTTCAGCTATATTTGAGTTGTGTTAGTTCAATAATTGTGACACAGTTGGATATGTATATGCATTTGGATATTTATCTATTTATGTAGTTGTACAGTCATGTATATATTGAAAAACAGTTGGATATGTATATGGATATTCATTTATTTATTTATTTATATATTCATATATATATATTGAAAAACTATTTTTTAATTTTTAATTCTCACAATATAAATGTTTTTATTGTTCACTATTATTCATGTAGATCTGATGAAGGGGTGCGCTCTCCTGAACGCTATAAACCCCGAAATACGTTATCTAAATAAAGCTTGAACTACCCCTACCCGGTGATATCCTGTGGTTTGATTTTAAGGAGCGCGATTCCTGGGATTTTACAGGAACAGATTGTTCCAGCCTTACATACCCATTAACAGCGGCACCATTACCCTACATGGCCGACAGTCCCAGTTGAATGCGATCCCGCTTTATGATACATCCTACCGTAATCTCTTTTTTTCTAAGCAATTTTTATTTATAAGTAATAGTTCTTTGACGGAGCGCATTCTTTCCGAAAACCCTTTATTCCTCATTTGTGTTATCCTGACACAGCATGGGATATAGATCCACAAGAAAATATAAGAATGCATGAATTTGGAAGTAAATTTTGGTCAGATAACAGGAGAGTTAACATTCAGTAAATATAAAGGGAACAAAGTATAGTAAAAATAAGTACCTCACTCTTTCAATGGTAGTGAAACATCACCGTGTTAGATTAAGGAGCAGATTAACCATGATGATTGTGGGATATGTAAGAGCCAGGACGTAGTGGCGTTTGGAGGCAGAGTAACTGTGAATAGAGTGTAAAGATGTAATAGATGTGTACCTGACACTTTTAAGTCATATATATACTCCTCATGTACACTCATGTTGTTATGTAGAGACAAGGCAGCCTATCCTAAAAGCATAAACAAAATGTCAGGCAAGCTTAACATGTTAAGTGTCAGGATAAAGTTTTCTGTATCTGGTGGAGATGGCTTGAAATTACTTTTCTACCATGTTTATTGCTGGGGTGGAGAATAAGTGTACATTAAAAGGTGCAGTAAGGGAGCAAATCAGAGGCTGTATCTGAGGGTCAGCCATGTTTTAATTATATCCAGGAAGGATATTTTACAGGAATTGAAAAAGCTATGGATTTTGCAGATGTGCATTCTATGGTGCTCTCAAAAGTAGGAGTGTTATGAAATTTTGTGGTAGTTTATTGGTTATAGGAAAAAAATATAATAATGGGATTTGCAGATCGGGTAAATGATTAAGAAATACAGTATATGACTAGTAGTAAGGATTTTAAGACACAGCCAAAAATATTGAGAAGAAGATTTAAGGATAAAAAATATTCATAGAAGATCATTACCTCTGCATTTAATAGGGTACAACATTTTATTGCTTGGGTCATGAAATTAAAAAATCTGAATATTGTGAATACATGTAGTATATACCAAAATAATTTTATTACAACATATAATACTCAACATAATTTGATTAGTGGGATACTAAGAAAACACTGGAATGTAATGTAATTTTAGCTGACCCGATTCTCAAAAAACAACCACCTTAAGTTCCAGGCATAACTAGGAATGGCTGGGCCCCAAGGCAAACATTTGACATGCCCCCCCCCCCGAACCAGTTACAGGTCCCCAAATAGTAAAATATGCTCAACAGTGGCCCCAGATAGTATTATATGCTCGACAGTGGCACTCACACAGCATTATATGCTCCACAGTGGCCCCCATACAGCATTATATGCTTTACATTGCTCCCCCCACACACAGTATAATATGTTCCCCACAGTGGCCCCACACAGTATAATATGCTCCACACAGTGCCCCCCACCCTGTATTATATGCTCCCTTCAGTGGTCCCCACCCAGTATTATATGCTTCACACAGTGGCCCCCACCCAGTATTATATGCCCCCTACAGTGGCCCCACCCAGTATTATATGCTCCACAGTGGCCCCCACCTAGTATTATATGCTCCACAGTGGCCCCAACCCAGTAGTATATGTTCCACAGTGGTCCCCACCCAGTAGTATATGCTCCACAGAGGGCCCCACCCAGTAGTATATGCTCCACAGTGGGCTCCACCCAGTATTATATGTTCCACAGTGGCCCCTACTCAGTATTATATGCTCTACAGTGGCCCCCATCCAGTATTATATGCTTCCCACAGTGGCCCCGACCCAGTATTATATGCCCCCCACAGTGGCCCCCACCCAGTATTATATGCTCTACAGTGGCCCCCACCCAGTATTATATGGTCTACTGTGGCCCCACCCAGTATTATATGCTCCACAGTGGCCCCCAAACAGTATTATAAGCTCCCAACAGCCTCCCTCCACTTTGGTGCTATTATTACACTCTGGGGTCTCAGAGTCCCAGGGAAGGTGATTAAAAATAACAAACATTCATACTCACCTTGCCTTACCTTTCCTTGGCATCCTCCCTCACTCCATCCTGCCTTCTTCAGCGTCTTCAGGCCCACTTCCGACATCGCTGTTGAGGCCTGTGATTGGGCCTCAGCGGTCACGTGGGGCCTAATCACAGGCCTCTGTCACATGACGGAAGAGCGCCGGAGAGAACGCTGTGCCCAGGAGAGTTGAGCATATGTATTTATTATTTTCAGTCACCTCCCCTGGGTGCCCTGCCCTGCCATCTATTGGAAAGGGGCCTGCAATATGCCAGGGTCCCTTTCCAATAACAGTATGTATAGCAGTCAGGGAACCAGGCTTTTCCCGACCACTATCATAGTGGTCTGGGGCCTGGCCATCTCTAGCCGGCAGAGGGCCCCGTACCCTGCTGGGTCCGGTCGCGGTCATACCCCCTGCGACCGCGATCATTACGCCACTGGTTTGTGGGGTCCACGGTAGCGGCTGCCACAGGGCTCCAGGCCCCCTAATGTCTCGGGCCCTGTGGCAACCGCTACCTCTGCTACCCCGGTATTTACGCCCCTGGTTCCAGGTATCATAAACAGGAGAGCACATACATTGGGTAATATATTGGCACCCAATAATATATCTGACTATAGACACATTGTTGCTTCCTTTTCTATACCTGTAGGGATATATAGATGGTATGAAAAGTACTGCATGTGCTGTGAAATTATTCAGAATGGAACAAAGAGTATTCAGTCTTATGCCAATGGTGAGGTATTCCAAATAAAGAATTATGTGGATTGTAGTTGTTCTTATGGAATCTGTATGCTACAATGTGAATGTGGCTTACAGTATGTTGGGCAAACTACGAATAGTATGCACATCACACTCAACAAACAAAGATATAATATAAAACACATAATAAAAGAAAAAAAGAGAGGGAAATATCCAGCCCAATGATTTTTGATAGATCTTTAAGTCTTCCTCAATCTGAACAGTGCTCAGATAGAAAAAAAAACAACCAGGTTGGTCATGGTGGAAATCTTCAGGTATGGGTAAAACGTAGCACTAGTGATAAACCAAACCATTACTTCATTCCAAACATGTACATCCTCTGATCTGTGTGTTTCAGGCTGAAAGTATAGTCCTTACTCATGGCATGAGTCATGAGCAAAAACTGTACTTTGGGTCTGAAAGGTATAGGCCAGAGGAAGTAGAATAAAAGAAAGGGTGCATAGAAATATTTGTTCATATATTTATTTGCATAATGGTGTCTTGATCACTGTTCACACTTACTGGGTATACAATCAATCGCTAACACATTTGCGTTAAGAATCACTTGTATATATTTTTGTATGTTTTGTATATTATTATTGTATTGGCCTGATGAATTTGTAATCTGATCCCCCTAAAAGCACATATTTGTATAGCAACTACTCCCTCAGTATATTTCCTGGGTTAGTTTTAGGGTTGTGCAGGGTTGTTTAGTACCGTATTTGTTGCGAAATTTCCAAAAGTTTCAAGTTCGCCCGAACACAAAACTTTTGAGGTTTGTCACCCACGAAACACTATTATATTCTGGGGTCTCCTCAGACCCCAGGGTATAATAAGTGTAGGGCGGGAGGTGAGGGAAAATAACAAAACATTTTATACTCACCTCACATCTGCTGGACACGCCGAGCATCATGACTTCATGATGATTGCCATGCCCCATGTGACCCTGTTGTGCCCCTGCAACCTTGTTGCACATGACATCAGACGGAGGCTGGAAGAGGCCTGAAGAGAACTCCGCAAAGATGCCTAGGATGACCAAAGTTTACTATTTTTCCTCTCCTCCCCTGAGCCTCCCGTTATTATACAACGGGGTCTAATGAGACCCCAGAGTATAATAAGAGCACTTCTATCCGAACAAGTTTCGTATGAAATAAATAGGAGGGCCGAACCTCATGAATATTCATTAAACAGATCTCATGATATTCGCCCACCTCTAATTAGTTTCAATAAGTAGTTGTCTTTGCTTGGTTCCAATATGTCTGAATAGAGAGTGTAGCATTTTAATTGTATTTTTATGTCAGTTCTACATTTTTTTTTTTTTTATAAATTATTGAAGATACCAACATCGCTTATTTTTAATTCTCTTTAGCAACACACCATTTGGACTGGTTGGGTGGAGATCTTACCTGAAGTTCACTACAAATGTGAAGACTTCAAGCTGAGAAGTACCGCTGTGCATCACTACAATACCCTACAATACCACAACCATATTGGGTAAGAGTTAACCTACAGTCCCCCTGTTCCCTGCCTCTTACCTTTTGCCTTAGTGGTATTACACAAGGAAACGCCTTGTTCTTTTAGTAGTAAGGAGAAGTAGAGTGGGTTAGATGGTGTTTAGGATAAGAGATAAGATGGTGCTTAGTAGATTAGGTAGTTTATATTCTGAATTCTGCTAAGTATGAAAATGCAGTGGGGGTACATATAAGCTATTAAGGATACAATCAAAATGTAAAGGTGATAGAAAGATATCTAATCAATTCAAACAAGTTTGCTGTATACACAGTAGTGGAAAGGGAGTTACAGATATGTCCACCCCTACCTATGATTTTGGCTGAGGACTCCAATTTTTCGTAAAACAAATTAAATACAACTTTGCAATATGCTAGCAAAATACTTGACATATTGCAATTCACAACCACTGGGTAGCCATACATAAAACACATATAGGTTAGTCATCTCATCTATTTGGCGATCGCGCTGGAGATTGATGTCACTGTCAGTTTGCTACAAGTAGCAGTTTATTTTGACACTTAAACAATACCTGAGTTTTCATGAAAAGTTGAAATATGTGCAGGGTCTTGCTGGGCAGTCTGTTCTCTGGCTGTATTATCCTTCATACATGTTATCCTAAATGTTTTTCTGCTGCTAAAATCCCCATTATACACTGTAGCACACTTTATGTTTCTCTTTCAAGCTGGGGATGTGTACCCACTCTGCCCACTCCCCTATCCATTACTACTACTACTGGTTTTACATGCAATTCTACCAGAAGTAACTGTAAAATAGCAAACAAATAGCTGAGAAAAGCCCAATTGAATATAATACAGGAGGTCCAGGGACACTGGACTTCAAATGCAAGGCACAATGCAGCTAAACAGATCCCTGACTTGGAAAGAGAAAGCTATAAGCACAGTCAGGAAAGCTCCTTGCTGTCTATGACTAACATCCCATCAGCAATAACACATTAGCCAGAAGTAGATACAAGTACATAAGTAGACTCTTCTTACACAATAAGCTGTGAAATGCTGCAGAATGTTCAGTCCAGTGCACAGAGAAAGCTGTTTGCACACGTGTGTGGAAAATGTGAGGAAAATCAGCCCCTCCACTCTCCATTAACTGTGTGAACAGACAACACACCATCCCCCTCTACTTACTGTGAACCCATCTTGCTTTTCACAGTAATAACAAAGGGTGGAAGTTCCCTAGTAAAAGGGAGTAAGCAGAAAATTCTCTAGAAGGATACACCTAGTGGTAGGAACTTTAGAGAGTTTTTTCAGGCAGAAAACAACAACATTTTTAAATAAAGTGAATTACAATTTACGCAGAATCCTAAGCTCTATTGAGACAAAGTTGTCTGAAGAGTTAGTGACCATTTAACTCATTAAATATACAGTTGCAGCAAATCTGTACATCTGTATTACAACTTTAAAAAAGTTGTCAAGGATTAGACATAAAGATTCACCAATGTTTAAACTTTTTGTAAACTTTGCTACTGTACATCTGCATCAGTAAAAGAGTGATAAATATATCAGTATTAGAAGTATATTGGGGCTTGTCATGCTGATAAGGGTGAAACATACCTGTGGATAAGAGAATGGAAAATCAGAGAGTAAGTAGTGATGTGAGGATCATGGAAAATTATGTTCTTTGATCTTACATGCTGGTTTAATTCAGATAAGTACACTTCCAAGAAATGAATGTGGTTGGATTTAGTTTGAAGGAAGATATCCCCCATATATATATAAATGTCTAGATGATTCAAGAATCTTCTTTTCACATGTGTCACGTGCAATTTAAGTAGTTATATTTAAGTAGATATTTTTCTGTCATTCTTTTAAATTAAAAAAATTAGTCTACTATGGTTTGAGGGTTTATAATTTTTACTGTTTGTAACCAAATCTGTAAAAGTCTAGCTTGAAGGTCTTCAATTTTCCTAGCATAGAAAAGAGTCATTTATCGGGGTGGTTGCCTGCTGGAAAATGTTCCTGAAAAGCATTGCTAAACAGAGGTTAAAGCCTGGCATTTTTGGCACATATAAGATGCAAATGTTTTGTAAAAAGTCATAAATCGGTGGAAAAGAATTATATTTTTATGTAAAAAGTTGGAAGCAAATCCTTTGTCAGCTGGTTGTTTGCACTAGAGTATGGTATAGCATGTATTTACAACTTTAGCAAATATAGGAGTCACACTGCACTACATTTTACTTTTATTGTATCTTTTCACTACACACTGTCCTTGCATTCTTCCCAGGACAGCCTGTGCTGTGTTTAGGCTCTTTGTTTAGTCAGCTTTTCCTCCTTGTTTTCATATGCATTGTATCAAAGGGAAATGCTTTTATTTCCTATTGACAACTACTCTCTGAACTGCTAAACTGCTGAATTTACAGGCAAATCTGTTTTTACTGATGATATACTGAAGTTCATTGATGTCTATTATGGGGGGGGGGGGCAAGACTATTGAGTGCTAGTGGGTGCTATTACAAGCAGTCAATTGTGCAACTTGTGTGGGGAAACTTTGTTAATAAAAATTAGTGTTGAGCAACATTGCCCAAAAGTTCGGTTTGGGTACCCGAATTTGACCCGAACGCCAATCAATCAATGGGGACCCGAACTTTGTGACCCAAAAATTTCTGTAAAACTTTTTTTTTTTTTACTTTTTAGTGATGTCCCACTATGGGACCTGAACCAGTGATACACTGATTGCTGGTTCAGCACTATAGACTGCAATACACGTGTCTATAGAGGAAGTCAGTCTATGCAGATGCATTGGCTGACTTCCTCAGTCTCGGCAGGATCAACCAGGTACTGGGGGCTCCTAGCAGCCTGGAATCACTGGCCAGACTCTAGGCTGCAGAAGATACATATGGGCACCCCCCGATCTCGCCACGGGGGTTGCTGAGGGGGACATTTGGCATGGCGAAACCCCTTGGATTCCACGGTCATGTTTGACTGCAGCATCCAAGGGGTTAAACAACGGAGATCGCTGGTTGTCAGATACAGCTGGGCTTCCCCGGTGATCGCACGGGGTTAAAGCTGGTTGATTGGTTGCTCAGCAGTCAATCAACCAGCTTTAGGGATGAGCCGAACACAGACCCGAACCCGAACTTCAGCACTGATGTTCGGGGTCGGGTACCTGAACGCACAAATTTTGGCACAGACCTGAACTGTGCAGTTCAGGATTGCTCAACACTAATAACAATACTTTACAAAGTTACTGTAAAATACATATTCAGTTTACTTATTTCCATATGTATTGATGGCACAACCCCTTGACATATTGTTTGAAAAGATATTGCTCTTTTTATCTACAATAGTTGGATTAGATCAATAAATGAAATGATTTAAAAATTGCATTTCATATTTATCTAGTTTGTCTTTGCCTTGTTAAAAAATTTGTTTGAAGTTCTGAAAGAATTAAGCGTGGCTAATATTAAGTGTGACATTTATGCAAATATAGAAAAATTACCTTTTGAGGGCACTGTTTCACTCTATTGAAATAGTTGTATTAGACATAACTGTGGCCACTGGGAAATATGTTGTATACTGTACCGTTATCTATGTTGGTCTCTTTTCTTTTCATATATTGATAGAAGCTCTTATTAATGAAGAAACCCTTATACATGATTAATTGTTCACTTAAAGAAGACCTGTCAGCTCTCCTAATGTGTCTAGTATTTTATTAAATGCTTATATCCCCCATGAAAAACCTATTCTGGAGCATTTTCGGGAGAATAAATAAGTCTGGCACTGTCAGTGCAGATAGGACAATGTTCTAATGCATAGGGATACCCAGTTGTCAGCTCTTCGATAAATCTCAAGGAGGTATAACAGAGAAACCACAGAAGGCAGAGTTCTAAGGAAGAATGCACCAGAATTATCTTACTGAAAATACAAGCATTTATGAAAACAAACATGTATTTAGAGTTACAGTGAGATCACAGTATAATTATCTCCTACCCAAAAAAAATGGTCAAGAAATGTGAATAAAATAATAGCATGTGATTTTTATTAATAAATCACAAAAAGACTGGCTGTTATGATCTAAAATCACATATGTTAAAACCAATAAAAATGGTTGCAAATAATATTATAAGGCAAGAATAAATAACCACTATAAATTCTGTAACACTTCTTAATGAAGTACAGTTATTATAAGATCATAAAAGCATAGATAATTTGATGATAATTTACATTAAGCCAAAGCAAAATCAGTAGACAAATAAGCAGTAGTGGTAGTCAGGTGAGCAAAGGTCACTGTGACATTTACTAAAACCGTGTGGGTCGGAACTAATCAATCCCAGCCATTTGAGACAGACTGTAGGAACCAAAATAACTACCTTGACACACATTTTTAATATAAGATAATAACTGATATGCCAGGCTTATAGCAATAGGTTAAAAAGGTTTAGAAAAAGGCATATAAAAGGTATATCTTTGATCTGTACACAAATTTCAGCAATGTGTTCCCTCATTAAATAAAATTATATGATTTTTAAAAAAAAATAAATAAATTCAAAGTATTCAAAAATTGGTACATAGTTTCCACAACACTTTATTTAAGTTAGAAATAACTCAATTTTAATCCCATGGCAAATCAAACTAACATGCTAGCAAAACCCTTGACAGACTACAATGCAAAACACAATCACTATGACTGGGTGGCCGCACAGAAACATATAGGATAGATATCTCATGACAGCATATCATAAAAAAAACCTTTTTTTTGCTTGTGTTTTTTTTTTTTTTTAATAAATCAGGCCTTCTCATACCACAAAGCTCAGGATATATTCAACCAAACGTAAAGGTAAGGAAGGGCACATCAGTAGATCTGTCCACGAAGGTAATCTAAAATGTTATAATGCTTAGATATGTTCAATAGACAAAGTTAACCTTCATTTAGAAAATTTAGAGCCAAGATATTTAGACAATAGAAAATGATTTTCTTTTATTTTAAATCTTTAAATCCTTAACATTTAAATGATAATAAAAGCTCAAAACATAATAATTTCTTCCTGACATTTTATGTACAGGTGTAAGGACCCCTTGATCGCCCTAAATCCTCTCCCTGAACTGCAGCTATAGCTGGTGTACCAGAGCTTGTAGTCAACCATTTATCAGCCAGCAAATAATGTACATTATCACACACTGTTTGAAAAGGAATTCTAGTATTTTTACTCGGATTCGTTCAGATACACATCTGAGACAAACTGCATCAATAAGTACTGGAATGTCTCACTTGTGCAAAAGGTTTCTCAAACTCCATAGAACACAATTAACGCTCATTTTAGATATCTCACAAGCATACAGTACACAATTTTCCATAAATCCTGCAACAATGAGATTAAGTCATCAATATGTATGTCCCAGATAACTCCTTTAGGAAACAGTTTTATTTTGTTGCAGATTTTGCTGAAATTTTTTGAGCCAAAGCCAAGAATGGCTACAAAAGAAATGAAAAATATATAGGAAGTACTTACACTTCTCTCTTCTGCTCAAACCACTCATGGCTTTCGCTCAAAAAACCGCCGCAAAATCTACAACAAAAAAAGCTGCGTTTCTGAAATGTGAGGCCTCAGCCTAGATCCATCTTGTTAGATAGATTGTACTCAAAGAGGTATTAGATTACATAGAAGTTTATGGAGAAGAGGGGGAAGAGTGAGCAGGAGCTAAATAAGAGAGGAGAGACACAGGCACCAAAAGAAGATGGACTTCTCATTCCAAGGGCACTATTTACATTAATACTGGTAAGGCCTCTATAACCCTGCTGCTGCTTCTGAGTGAGAGACAGTGTTAGAGAATAGATTCTTCTCTACCTTCTGTGTGCATGGGAGACTTTATAGCAACTAACCTCCACTAACTTGCTCTGTGACAACTGAGAATTAGAGATAGGACATGCAGAGGGAAAAACTGCTAAAATATGCAACATTCAAGTAATATAATGGCCAGAAATAGTATTACTCCTCATGTGCACACGGTGTACTATTGATTTATTCAATGTTTGTTGCAAGGTTAGGAGCTCTTTAAGTATTTATAAAGCACTTTTGTTGCTATAGCTATTTTATTTATAAAACTATATTTCCTTTACAGTTACATGATAACATATAAAGAAAAAAATAATAAAAATATAAATGACACTAAATAAAGATTATTATTATTATTATTATTATTATTATTATTAGCAGTAGTAGTAGTAGTAGTAGTATTACTCCCACCAATGTAATCACACTAGAAGCATTGCTCGAAACAAATTTCATCATTAAAGTACAAACCAGAAACCCATTGTGGCAAAATGTGAACATTCAAAGAAATTATGCATGAGCTAGAAAAAATAGGGAATAGGTGAAACTTCTTAAAAAGAAAACCATATTGTATATTGCCCAACATGTTGTCACTCCAAATCTTGAAAGAGTATTTTCATACATGCTCAGTGAAGTGGTATGTGGAATTATAACTATTACAGATTGCAAAATGGAATTTATTATAAAAGATGATATGAGACTTTGATCTACAAAATACTGACTACTAAACCAGAATAAAACAGCAGGGAATATCTGAAAAGCGAATTATCTATGTGGTGCAATTTCAATTTCATTTTAGATTATACTTTAAGCCTTTCCACTTCAATTTAATTTGTCCTATGCATATGTTTGATTTTTTTTATCTTATATAAAATATTACAATCTATAATGCCAACAGCATATAAAATGATATTTATTATTCATTATTATATAATAAATAAGATTATTTCCTTTATGTAGACATACCTTTTAAATAAATCTAAGGCACTGCTCACCCCACTTTTGTCTATACAGCTCATAGTAACA
Source organism: Leptodactylus fallax (assembly GCA_947044405.1). Taxonomy (NCBI): domain Eukaryota; kingdom Metazoa; phylum Chordata; class Amphibia; order Anura; family Leptodactylidae; genus Leptodactylus; species Leptodactylus fallax. The sequence continues at coordinate 627,202 of CAMRHE010000192.1, read as the reverse complement.
AAACACAACTATTGAGAGGTAAACTGGACAGTTTCCATAGAGTTAAATATCGCAGGCAAATGCAGGTTGAGATCTGGATACCTTTTTAATCTATTTGAAAAAGCATAAACTGATTTACATTTCTCAAGAAGGAAAAGACAATAAGGATAATTTATTATATACTTTTTATAATAGAAGTCAATGGTAAATTTATCCTAAAATATGGGTATATGTTTGTGTTTGTCTACGCATTAAAAATTGGTCTAAAGCAATAAAGAGCAGAAAGTTCAATTTGTCAAATAGTAAACTAAGGATTAATAGCAACTAGGTTATTAGAAATTCTCAAGATATTGCTAGTCCTTCTTATGGACTGCACTGGATTGCCACTGCATAGTGTAAGGAGTCTGCTTCCAGCGCTTCAGACTGTGCAAAAAACAGCTGAACGGTGTGGGGCCCAGGTGTCAGACCCCTATCAATCTCAAATAAATTACCTATTCTAAAGATAAGTCACTAATTCTCAGTCTACTACCCTTAAAGGTGTTGTCTACTATAAGACCAATATTGAAAGACAAATGTTATTGTTTATATTCTAAAACGTTATACAATTTTCCAATATACTTTCTGTATCAATTCCTAACGGGTTTCTAGATCTCTGCTTGCTGTCATTCATTCTGCTTACTCCTGGTGGATAAAAATCAGTCCATGGTCATGTGATCTACAGTTGATGGTCATGTGACGAACACACAGGTGGACAGCTCATTACCAGGCAGATGTCTGATTACTGTGCTGTGACTATAACGAGATGTGCACCTGTGTGTTCATCACATGACCATTAACTGCACATCACATGACCATGGACTGATTTTTAGCCACTGGGAGTAAACAGAATGAATTACAGCAAGCAGAGATCTAGAAAACTGAGGAATTGATACAGAAAGTACCATATTTTTAGGTTTTAGAGGAAGAAAATAGGGAAAAAAAAATTTTAAAGCAAAAAAGTGGTAAAATATTTAATATATGGGAGTTGTAGTTTTGCAACAGCTGCAAGGTCACATTGACAGGTGTCCCTGCAGCTGTACGGGGAAGCATAGGGCATTTTTTTTTGGCGGGGCTAGGTGTACTTTTTAGTTATACCATTTTGGGGAATGTCTATTGCTTTGATCACTGTTTATTAAAATCAGAGGCGAAACAGTGAAAAAAACGGCGTTTCGGCAGTGTTGATTTTTTTTCCCCCACTACGACGTTCACCGTACAGGAAAAATATTTTTATAAATTTGTAGACTAGGCATTTTCGGACACAGGGATTCCTAATGTGTATTTGTTACACTGTAATTTTCTACTTTTGTATGTATTCTAGGAAAAGGGGGTGATTTAGAACTTTTCGTCTTTTATTGTTTTGTTTTTTTTAACTTTATTTATTTATTTACTATTTTATTAGCCCCTCTATGGGGCTTGCAGTCTATGGGAGACTCTGTACATTACTATTGCGGCTGGTCATAGAGTGGTCATAGACCGGCCGCAATAGTAATATACCTATGACAAGCCTGGGAGCCTTCATTAGGCTCCTGGCTGTCACAGGAACAGATCAGCTCCTGCGATTTCGACGCGCAGGAGCCGGCCTGCAAGTAACAAGGTACAACTGGGTACAGGTGCAGTTTTGGGGGGCTTGCAGGTAGTAATGCCCGCAATCAGAATGGACTCTGATCGCGGGCATTAGCTCTGTGTCCGCTGTACATTACAGCGGAGACCGATTGCTATGGCGACTGCTCTGCAGCAGAGGTCGCCATAGCACCACCAGACACCTCTCCTCCAAACCCAAGGCCCGCAGAATCGCCCCACTCCTCCCGCTGGAGGAAGCCCCGCTGCAGGAAGCCGGCGGCGGCAGGAGTGAGGCAATGCTGCGACCCCGCTTTTCCACCCCCCCAACACTCACATTCGGACTATAAGACGCACCCCCCATTTTCCTCCCAAATTTGGGGGAAAAAAAAGTGCATCTTATAGTCCGAAAAATACTGTATATTGGAAAATTGTATAACATTTCGTTATACAATTATACAATAATATTTATCTCTCAATATTGGTCTGAAAGTGGACAACCCCTTTAAATATTTAGTTTTAGTAATTAGTGACCAGTTTCTTGATGCAAAGTTCCAAATCTGCTGTATAGCCATAGATGTAAGAAAAAACAGGAGGAGATTGAAGTTGGAGTTAGTGTTCCTTAAGATTACACGTGCGTCTCAGTCCTGCAATGAGCTAACAATCCCTGGCATTCAGTTTACAGGAGGTCAAATATCTGTGGCACCAGCTTTACATCACCTAGAACAATGGTCCTTGTATCATACAAATTCTGAGACTCAGCAGCTGTTGTTGAAAATATGAGCTATATACTACCCCAGAGCCACTGTCCTTGGTGTTATAAATCCACGGATGCAGCTGTTTTAAGTCGCCTACTCCAGTTTCAGACCCCTCCTATATGCTGAATGCTAGCGGTCATTAACACATCACAAGATTCCAATGCAAGTGTCTTCATAAGGAATACTTCATCTATGGTGTATGTACAGTATATCTTGTGTAAATGCAATGAGAAAATATGTTGTAGCATCAGCCTGCTTCTGTATACATCAATTCAAAGGAGTTTTTCAGCAATTCAATTAGCTTAATACAGCTTGATGCAGGCACAAAAGTCACAACAAGAATCATGCTTGCTTTGACTTTGGCGCCTTTTGCATCTTTACAAGCAAATTATTGGGACACCTACATATTACTAGAGATGAGCGAACCTCTCAATATTAATTTTGGGTTCAGGTGGTTTGAGTCCAAGATTTTTTTTAGGTCAAACAAGTTTGTATGAACCACAGCTTAAATTGTCTTAAAACATAGTATATGACCAGTGGTGTAAGTACTGGCGGGCCCCTGATGCTTTTTTTTTTTTTTTTTTAATAGGCCTTTTAACGGTCAGTGTTATGCCAACACTGTAATGTGATTAACCAGGCATGTCTGGCTGAGTGATAGAAGTGGTAGGAGCAGTGACAACATGTGTGGCAGGGCATAATATGATGGTCACTGGAGTCCTGGGTTCGAATCCAGTCAAAGACAACATCTGCAAGGAGTTTGTATGTTCTCCCTGTGTTTGCGTGGGTTTCCTCCGGGTACTCTTGTTTCCTCCCACACGCCAAAGACATACTGATAGGGAAAGTAGATTGTGAGCCCTATATGAGACAGTGACTGTCAATGTATGTAAAGCGCTGTGGAATATGACTGCACTATACAAGTAAGCATAATAAATAAATAATGGTCCAAGGCACAGGACATATCTGCCTGAGTGGTGGCAATGGGGGTATTCACCTGTGTGACAGTGCAATAGGGAATAATATGATGGACCAGGCTGCAGGACATGTCTGCTGCAGTGGTGTCAACTGTTTAGGAGTAGCAGCCAGCACCAGCAGCAGTACAGTAAATGGAAGATGATGATAAAGGGAGACATGACTGGCCTGCCTTTGAAATGGAAAGGACTTTATTACCCTGACAACAACACTTGGGAAGCAGAAAAGAATCTGGATGATCCTGCTGGATATCCCTGTATGGGAGCAAATGCAGAATTTGAAGAAAAATTTGGGGCGCTCTATCAGCATTTCTGGCCTGCCAGCTAAAAAGTTGGACTATCTCCCAAAAGTAATGTTTGTGTCTGTGGTTTGCTGCTGCTATGGGTGCATGTGCATCACCAACTAGTGTAGTGACTAAGTGACAATTGACATACTTTAAATAAAAATTTGGAGCAAACTATCGGTGTACCTACTACTTAACTTGCCTGCTGAAAAAGCTGGACTTATGGACTATCTCCCAAAAGTGATCATTGTGTCTGTGGTTTGCTGCATGAATTAATCATCTTATACTGCTGCACAAACTGATGCTCCAGCATGTGTAAAAGTGCCACTCTATGTGCGCTTCATCTTACCACCATGAAATAAGGAAGGGGGGGAGTAACTCTGGTGAAGTTGGGGGTTGGAAATAGTCCAGTGTGTAGGAACTAGAGGAGGCAGATGGGTCCTGCCTGGTTTTAACCCCTTAATGACCGGGCCATTTTTTGTTTTTGCATTTTCGTTTTTCCCTCCCCACATTCCAAGAGCCATAACTTTTTCATTTTTCAGTTCACAGAGTCACATGATGGCTTATTGTTTGCGAAACAAATTGTACTTTGTAATGTCACTATTCAATATTCTGTGAAATGTACTGGGGAGCTGGAAAAAAATTCAGAATGAGGTGCAATTGGAGAAAAACTGCATTTGCGGCAAATTCATATGGGTTTAATTTTTACACCATTCACTGTGTGGTAAAAATGACATGTTACCTGTATTCTGTGGGTCAGTACGAACACGGCAATACCAAACTTATATAGTATTTGTAATGTTTTTATACCTTTTAAAAAATTAAAAACTTTGCTAAATAGAAAAAAAAATTTTGCGTCGCCATATTGTGTCACCTGTAACTTTTTCATATTTACATGTATGGAGCTGGGTAAGGCGTCTTTTTATGCGGGACAACATGACGTTTTTATTGATACCACTTGGGGAAAGATCTGATGGTTTGATCACTTTTTATTCAATTCTTTATAGGAGACAAAGTGTTGAAAAAAACGCTATTTGGCCATTTTGATTTTTTTTTCCCCGCTACGCCGTTCACCGTATGGGATAAATATTTTAATATTTTAATAGTTCGGGCATTTTGGAGTGCGGGGATACCTAATGTATTTATGTTTACTTTTGTTTATTTACTTTTATATCTGATCTAGGGAAAGGGGGGTGATTTGAACTTTTGTGTTTTTTTTTAATTTTTACATACTTTTAAAAACTTTTTTTTTATACTTTTACTTGTATGATCAGACTCCCTAGGGACCTTGAAACCTAGGGAGTCTGATCGCTCATACTATTCACTGCGATACTACTGTATCGCAGTGAATAGCAAAATGCCTTCACTGCTATTAGACGATGCCTCTGGCATCGTGTAATAGCTATACTGAAATGACAGGCCTGGGAGCCTTCAATAGTCTCCCGGCTGTCATGGCAACCAAGCGCCGCCCTCCGATGACGTTCCGGAGGGCGGCGATGAGGTAAAAATGGCGGCGCCCTTGTCGGCTCCGCAATTTAGATGCCGCGGTAGCGTTTGACCGCGGCATCTAAAGGGTTAACAGCCGCAATCGGTGCAGGCACCGATTGCTGCTGTTAGCTGCGGGTCCTGGCTGTATTATACAGCCGGCACCCGCGGTGTATGGAGAGCGCTCAGCTCCTGAGCGCTCTCCATACATCGTCAAGCGACTCAGGACGTACTATTACGTCCTGGGTCGTTAAGGGGTTAAAGCTGTGCCTGCCATGCAACAGTGGTGCATATCAGTACTAGAAAGTATTGAGCCTTAATGCATTTCCAGACTGTGGCCTCTGCTGCTGAAATAATTGACCCGATGGACCATGACAGCTAATATATTGTCCCCTGGCAATAATTGATGCTCCAAGTATTGAGGGTGGCAGGCACCTTTCCCCACATGGACATTTACAATGAGAGGCCCACATGGCCATCATGCAGGGACGAATTTCCTTGAAAGATAATGGTGGGTAAGTATTCTCCATGGAGACTGTGAGCTATCATCAGTTAGCGAAATGCAGTGGATTCCACTAAGTGGCACGGCCAGGTGGGAGTTAAACTTGCAGATCCACCAAATAACTGGATGCAGATTGCGTGGAAGAAAAGCAGATAGAGATGATAATAATGAATGATAATGTGGCAATGACCATGTGCTAAGTGTGGAATGAATGTAACCTGCCTACAAAGACGATCATGGGAAGGAGGAATAGAACGGTCTTGCTCACTTGGTGCCACAGCTAATTCCATTTTGCCATATGCTAGCAATGCCATTTCATGTGAGTCCAGAAAGACCTAGTTCCTACACGTGTGCCTGCATATTCATGGCTAATTATCTGTTTGCAGATCTTGCACCTTGCCATTGATTTGTGATTTGGTAATGTACAAAAAAAATTCTCATGCAGCCATTCATACTATTCCCATAGTAGCTTCTGCTGCAAAAACCATAAACAAGTCTGCCAGTGCAGCACCACCAGAGCTTGCCATAGATCTACACCAGGCAGGTCTTTTAGATGTTGGGGCTGCACATTGAGTGGAACTATTGCAGCTGCCACCACCCTCTTTTTTGTGATGTCACCCTATTACCCAGACCTGATTACCAGGTCTTATCGTCATCGGATTCTGTAATGTCCCCCTTCGCCACTTTTTTGTAACTCATCATGGCAATGGATTTCCTGTATACATTCACAACTCCTACCATTTACCCCTAGTGCCCATACCAGCATAACTACCAGTAGCATCCCCCTGCCAATACTACCTCTACCAACAGCCATGTTTTCCACCTGAACCTCCTCTACATCAAAAAAAAACACTGGCAGTTGTCATCCAACTCATAATAACAGGAGGTAGAAGAGGAAGTCTTGGGCTATGAGGAATATTTCTCTTTCCAGATGCCTCATGACTATTAGAGAATGGGATCTGTGTCAGTGAAGAAGACATGGTTCACTGTACAGAAAGACAGCATGGTAAATTACAAGTTACAACAGAGGAGGAACACACAGAACCCTGACTCAAAGTCAACATTTGTGGTTGACTGCTTTCAAAAACGTCTTTATTCTTCTTTATTCTCAGGAAGTACAGTGCTGGCCAAAAGTATTGGCACCCCTGCAATTCTGTCAGATAATACTCAATTTCTTCCAGAAAATGATTGCAATCACAAATGCTTTGGTAATAATATCTTCATTTATTTTGCTTGCAATGAAAAAACACAAAAGAGAATGAAAAAAAAAGTCAAATCATTGATCATTTTACACAAAACTCCAAAAATGGGCCGGACAAAAGTATTGGCACCCTCAGCCTAATACTTGGTAGCACAACCTTTAGACGAAATAACTGCGAACAACCGCTTCCGGTAACCATCAATGAGTTTCTTACAATGCTCTGCTGGAATTTCTCCAGGTCCCTGAGATTTGAAGGGTGCCTTCTCCAAACTGCCATTTTGAGATCTCTCCACAGGTGTTCTATGGGATTCAGGTCTGGACTCATTGCTGGCCACTTTAGAAGTCTCCAGTGCTTTCTCTCAAACCATTTTCTAGTGCTTTTTGAAGTGTGTTTTGGGTCATTGTCCTGCTGGAAGACCCATGACCTATGAGGGAGACCCAGCTTTCTCACACTGGGCTCTACATTATGCTGCAAAATTTGTTGGTAGTCTTCAGACTTCATAATGCCATGCACACGGTCAAGCAGTCCAGTGCCAGAGGCAGCAAAGCAACCCCAAAACATCAGGGAACCTCCGCCATGTTTGACTGTAGGGACCGTGTTCTTTTCTTTGAAGGCCTCTTTTTTTTTCCTGTAAACTCTATGTTGATGCCTTTTCCCAAAAAGCTCTACTTTTGTCTCATCTGACCAGAGAACATTCTTCCAAAAAGTTTTTGGCTTTCTCAGGTAAGTTTTGGCAAACTCCAGCCTGGCTTTTTTATGTCTCTGGGTCAGAAGTGGGGTCTTCCTGAGTATCCTACCATAGAGTCCCTTTTCATTCAGATGCCGACGGATAGTACGGGTTGACACTGTTGTACCCTCGGACTGCAGGGCAGCTAGAACTTGTTTGGATGTTAGTCGAGGTTCTTTAGCCACCATCCGCACAATCTTTCGTTGAAATCTCTCGTCAATTTTTCTTTTCCGTCCACATCTAGGGAGGTTAGCCACAGTGCCATGGGCTTTAAACTTCTTGATGACACTGCGCACGGTAGACACAGGAACATTCAAGTCTTTGGAGATGGACTTGTAGCCTTGAGATTGCTCATGCTTCCTCACGATTTTGCTTCTCGTCCTCAGACAGTTCTTTGGTCTTCTTTCTTTTCTCCATGCTCAATGTGGTACACACAAGGATACAGGACAGAGGTTGAGTCAACTTTAATCCATTTCAACTGGCTGCAAGTGTGATTTAGTTATTGCCACCACCTGTTATGTGCCACAGGTAAGTAACAGGTGCTGTTAATTACACAAATTAGAGAAGCATCACCTGATTTTTCAAAGGGTGCCAATACTTTTGTCCACCCCTTTTTTATGTTTGGTGTGGAATTATATCCAATTTGGCTTTTTGACAATTCTTTTTGTGGTTTTCCATTGACGACAAATTAAATGAAGATATTATTACCAAAGCATTTGTGATTGCAATCATTTTCTGGAAGAAATTGAGTATTATCTGACAGAATTGCAGGGGTGCCAATACTTTTGGCCAGAACTGTATTACAATACTATGGCTATTGGGGGGTCTGGAGCACCAACTTTTCCAACCTCGATCTAAAACCACAATCTAAATCCACTCCTCCTTTTTAACAATACCATAGCATCAAAGTATTTAATAGTGTTTATACAGAAATAAAGGCACTGCATAAGAATAACAAACACCATCTTAACCTGCACCCTCAACAGCATCTTGCTATGGAAGAATTGAGTAAAAGAGATGATATAATTTGCAAGCCCTCTGATAAGGGCAGCAACGTTGTTCTTATGAAAAGACAGGACTATATTGTTATGCTTATGAGATTACTTAAAGGGGTATTCCCACGAACAAAAACATTTTTAAATTTGTAGATAATTAAAAGTTAAACATTTTTGCAAGTATAAGTAAATAAACATTTTGCTAAGTTTTAAAGATTTTCTTTAAATATATTCTGGTCACAGTCTTGTTGTCTTTATTGGTTACCAATGGTTACGACCATGAATGTAGGACCTTTCTAAGGTCAGAAAATCAGCCATGATTTCCTTATTGTGACCAGGATATCTTCTGATACATGTAGCGTCCCTGCGTGATAACCCAGCTACAATAAGAAAACCATGGCTGGGTTTTTGACAAGTCCCAGACCATATAAAATTTCTGCATTTGTGGTCGTATCCATTGGCAACCGATCAAGACAACAGACTGTCACCACTAAGATAGTTAGATAAAATCTTTAAAACGCTGCAGAATTTTTAACTACTTACATTTGCAAAAATGTTTAACTTTTAATTATCTACAAATATAGATATGATTATGTTCATGGGAATACCCCTTTAAAGATGATGAGACTTATGAAGTTCTGAGTTCCAATCCTACAAATACGTATTTGGATGAATTGAAATTGACAGGGGGTATCAGACCTGTTAATTATGCAGGATGAATTTAAGATTCTCTTTACTCTCACACCAAGTTTGGCAACATTTTATGCTTTGCCTAAAATACATAAAAACCGTAGACCTATTCCTGGCAGACCCATAGTCTCTGGTAGTAGCTGTCTTACCCAAGGCAGCAGCACGTATGTTGATTATATCTTATCTCCTTTTGTCTTTTTTTTTGGTTTTGCCTTTGTATATCCGTGATACTAAGGATGCTGTCGCCATGACTCCAAGGAACCCATATTACACTTAATATTTTAATAGCCAGTGTAGATACTGAATCCCTTTTACACTAATATATCTCATGATTTGCAGATAAAAGCTGTCCAACATTATCTTGACTCCAAAAGTGTCCAATTCATACCTCACAATTCTTTTGTGTTGACCCTTTTATGGTTCTTGCTTACTCACAATTGTTTCCTGTTTGACGGTACCTTTTATAGTGAAATAAAAGGTACCGCTATGGGTACTGTGTCTGCACCGATTTATGTTAATCTTTTTTAGGGTGGTGGGTGCACTTTTATCTTTTTTGGATGATCTCTTGTTCTACACGAGTCATATTTAATTTTTGGGTAGATACATAGATAATGTCATCATTCCCTCTTTCATGACTTTGTCTCTATCCTAAATGACAATAATATTGGTATGAAATTCACTTTAGAAATTCATGAGACTACTATCACGTTTCTTGATTTATGGATTACCCTGGAGCCGGGCTGCAGCAAAAAGGGGCATACCAGTAGGCCAGTGTTTGTGACCACGTTGTAATTGCTCTACTGCATAACATTTTTTGCTCTTCAAGAGAGCAAAATCTGTGGATCGCTCTGAATTCCTGGTTACTAAACCCCCAATACCATCTACTTCAAAAATATTGAAATGCATTGGTACTTTCGATACATACCATAGGGAAATATATGACATTACGTCAAAATTTTGGCCTCTGCTATTGGCCAATTCAGATCTAAAGGAAGTTCTTCATTTAAAAGTATTACATACTGTAGAGGTCCTAATATTAGGGAGGCCTTGCTACACAGTCACTATCGGAGACCAGGAGGATCAAACAAAATGTGGTTATCTACACCTCTGAGGGGTTCTTTTGCGTGCGGTAATTGCAACTTCTTTAAATTTTTGCCAAAACTAAAATCTTTTTCTTATCCAACAGACAATAAAATTTAAGTAAGAGATTGTTGCAGAGTGAACCCAAGTGGATCGAAAAGCTAGGTAGCTTAAGCCCTGTTGGGTTTCACTTTTTCAGCTTTCAGCCATATTCCAGATTTTTTATATCAGATTTTCTATGTTTTATTATTACTCTAAATCAGGGGTAAGCAACCTTTTTTGTTCGACGTGCCGATTTTAATTAAAAAATCATAAAAGAGGTACTCGGAGTTTCGGTTAATAATTGTAAGTCTGACGACCCCTAAACTAAAGTTATATACCACAAACCATAACACAGAAGTGCTGCCACCAGATGCTTTAGGACACATACATTTACTGCTATTTCCTGGGACACTCCTGTACTTTCCGATTAGAAGTAATGAAAGTACAGGTGCATCCCGTAATTAGTGGTAAATGTGTCCAGGAGCACCGTATGACAGCAGTCTTATGGTGAAAACACACTATGTATCTGGATGCAGCTATATTCTTAGGCCACTGGCACTTTTAGCTTGATCATTATGTCCCATAGCGGCCCCTGCACACCGTATTATGTCTCATAGCGGCCCCTGCACAACGTATTATGTCTCATAGCGGCCCCTGCACACCGTATTATGTCCCATAGTGGCCCCTGCAAACAATATTATGTCCCATAGCGGCCCCTGCACACAGTATTATGCCCCATAGTGGTCCCTGCACACCGTATTACGTCTCATAGCAGCCCCTGCACATGGTATAACATTCTAACGTTTATAATTTGTGCCACTCACTAGCTCACTAGGTCTCTTCAGACCCCAGAGTATAATAAGCGGAGGTCCAAGAGAGATGACAAACATAAGAAAACAATGTGCTTATCTTTTCCTGTGCTCCGCAGCCGCTGTGTTCTCTTCGGGCGCCTCTGCCTGTAGTCAGCGACCGCTGATTGGTTCTCATGGGTCACGTCGCGTCATTATGCGTAATGACGTCGGACGTGACCCCAGAGGTCCCGTCAGACAGAAGCGCCCAAAGAGCAGACAGCGGAGCGGAGGAAACGGTGACTTACATCATTTTTTGTATGTTTCATCACTTCTCCTGAGCCTCCGCTTATTATACTCGGGGGTCTAAAGAGACCCCGAGTATAATAACAGCAGTTTCGTTTCGGCCGTGTTTGGTCAGATCGAAACTGCTGGGTGAGGACTCGGGTTGCCGTGCCAGGGAAATATGCCTCCCGTGCCACTCTTGGCACACGTGCCGGGGGTTGCCGACCCCTGCTCTATATGATAATGGACTTATCTATCATACTGTTGGTATATTGTTCCTCCCTACTCCCTCCTGTCAAAGGTGCATTTTTTACTATAAGTGACCTTTACATGACTATCATATCTGTCATCATGACATTAGGGATGATGTGTTATTTATAGACAAGAACATATCGTTCTTATATGTGATTGCCTATATCAATCGATTGCCTATATGCTTACATTTGGTCCTGTACATTTAAGAGAGTGTGCGGCACTCTACCCCATCTAGGTAATTACTTTGCATAATAGACTGTTTTGAACTAAGTCCGAAGTTTCACGTACGGCGCATGGTTATGGTAGCACACATGCTCACATTACCTTCTTTTTGTATTGCGAGACTGAGTCCTACTTCCTAGCGACTGCATGTGTTGAGCTGTCTGGACATGTGCAGTCACACTGAATGGATCTCTACACCATAGACTAAGTGTTATTTTCACAACAGTGCGCATGCTCTTTGATTGGTTATTGATTTGATGGCACTTTACCCAGGTTCCTGGAATGGGCAGGTGTATTAGGATGTGCTTGCATTATAAATTGGACACTTTAGTTAGCCAGTGTCTTCAGGTCATAACAGTTGGTTATATGGACTGGAGGGGTTTATGTGATGTCATAACCAATGTTATTTAGGAGCAGTTTGAGCAAGCATCATGGTCTGTACCTCGCTACCTCTGAGGACGCTTGGTCACAGGCGAGACCTGTCAGGGCGGAAGAGGTTCTTTATTTTTAATATAGCAGCATGTCTCTAATAGTTAAAGGAGTTGTCTGGGATTCCTACACTAATCTAAACACCCTCCCCCGGCCTACTTTCTAAATTACATAATTTAGCAAAAATGTATATTTACCCATATCCCTGGGGGAGTCATGCGACTTCCTCAGGGACATTTTCCCGTTTCCGGAAACAGAACGTCACCAAAACCCCCCCTTCACCCCATCATACTTATGTGTCTTCCTTCCAGACTTACTTCTGCGGAATGGATCCTCCTCTTCTATGACATCTGCCCGGAAAACCCCTTTAATATTACAACTCATGTGACTGACTGTGCTACAGACTAGCCATAGTGTGTTGCTTGATGCTACACCACATAGGTCAAACTTTAAATCATTTATAGGAGGCCACTATTCTACTATAGGAGAGTATCCCTGCAGGTAGTCATGTATTTACCTTCATAGATACTATCAATAGGAGTCTTGGTTAAAGGCACTTTATAGATTGAAATAGCACTTCTTTTTTTCTGTGGAGCCTTTTAATACCTCCATTATAGTTTACATCAAAAACCTTATGTGGTGCCATTATTCTTTAGTAGCTCTGTGAAGCACTGCTATTACTTCTTTTCATTCAAGACACTTTTGCTAATAATTTTAATATTGCTCATTTATTCCACAATAGTTGTTTTATCAGTATTTTTAATAAAAGTTAAGTTTTATAGCAATTTATCTATGAATGGGAATTTTTTTTTTTTTTTTTTGCCAAGAGGCAGCTGTTTATTGGCTGTCAACACCAGAAGTTGTGTTGCTGTGTCCATCCACATTCTTATTGTTAGTAGTAGTTGTTTATCACAAGTGTTTCCTCTCCCCTGTCCTTTTGCCTGTCCCCTGCCCTGTTTTTTTCCAGTCATTTTACTGCACACTGCTTAATGACTTGGCAACAATTCTGACACTCTGTATTTTTTTAACAAAAAATATTTCAAGAAAAATAGCAAAGCTCTACAAGGATCACCTAGTCGGTGACTATTAGACTATAACTGTGTCAGTCAGCTTATATTAAATAAGAAGAGTTTTTTTAGATTAGCGCAGAATAGAGTGTATATTGGGCGAACAAAACAAAAAAAATAAAAAAAATGCTTAAATAATGGAAAAAATTTTTTTTTAGATCAGCGGAGGCTGCAATACTGCGTACATATATGCACACTTGCGCAGCAAAAATATGCTCACTCAATACTTACTCAATTTTTATTTCCAGATTTACAGCACTCCATCACAGTGCTGTTATTGGGTGAGCAAAAAGCCACTTATATATGTAACAGAAGATTTTTTTTTTCTAATTTGTGCAGGCATAATCTGTGCTTTGCTGTTAGAACAGCAGTATGTATTTAATGAAAAAATGTAAACCCTTGCCCAAAAAGCCCTTAACAAAACAATTTTTGCTAACAGGATTTTCTTGTCAGTAGAAAGTATGTTTAAAGAATGTATATCAATTAAACTGCTCTATTGCACAACAGACAGACAAAATTAAATAATTGGCAATAAAATGGTTAACTGATCTGTTTGTGTGTCTGTGTAAGCAGCAGCACAGATTTTCCTTCACTTGATCCTATCTTATCTCTATTGTTGTCTAGCACTAATCTGCCTGTGTAATTGGTAGTATCTGACTAAGTTCTCCTAGTCCTTTAACTATTGATTGAATTCCTATTGCTTTTTCAGTAGTGTGCATGATACATTGAGATGAATCATAGATATATTTGTATGTCCAGCATTACAGCGACTATAGGGTGATCACAAATGTACAACCTTATATAGTCCATATGGCATCAGCACTGTAAGGTCCACCTACCACTGTCTATTGGCTGAAAGGCTGTCAGGTGGTGCTACAATGTCGCAGACGCACGTCATACACAGGAGTCTCCTCTGTATTGCCTGGCCAAACACGTGGCGGCCATTTTCACATAGCATTGGCCATTTTTGTTTATCCAAAACAAATCACCATTTGTTTGGTTTTGTTAAAAACCTAACAATTTGGAATATTTGGAAAAAACCCAGTTCGTGATGAAGCGGTTTGACCTTCCCTACTCTTGACATGTAAGGAAAATATCTTGGAATGGCAGGATATAGGATTATCATTTATTAAAAACACAGTTTATTCCATTATAATTAAACCTCATATTAATCTCTTGCTACCCATTTAAGGCTCTAGATCAGTGTTTCCCAACTTTTTTACTTCATTAAATAGAGTCTGTATCCATGGAGAGCAGAAGGGGAGAAGGAAGCTATTCATTGATTTATTGCTTCATTCTATGCAGTAGAAGACTCTCACATTGAAAATAGCAATATTAGAAGGGTTACCTCACTCAAAGTGTAGCAGCTGTAGCTTTTAGTGTGCTTCTTCCAGCAGCATACTCCTCCCCCTTTCTTTTCCATAGACTAATATGGAAATATGGTCAAATATTCTGGTTATTTCAAAGTGTACTCTATCCACAAGATAGGGGATTACTTGTTGATAGGTAGAAGTGCTAGAACCTTCACCAGATACAAGAACAAATATTCCATTCTCCTGTCCGAATGGATCAGCAGGTTTAGCATGCACACTGCTGCTCTATTCATACTCTAGGGGACTGCCAGAGTGGCTATGACTGTGTGACCAGTGACATGAAATAACTGGAATACCCCTATAACCCCTTTGTGCATAATGATGTAATAGTACATCATGGCAAATGTCACTTTAAAGCACTATGACATATTATTACATCTTGGACATGGCACCTGCTCAAGAGCAGATCGGGCATCATTGGAGGTGGGTGTCAGCTAATAATAATAATATTAATCCTTTAATAGTCCCACCATGGGGAAATTCAGTGTGTTACAGCAGCAAAGATATGCAATACAAATACAACATATACAAGAATGTTCCAAGGTAGAGGCATTTCATTAATAGTAGACAGACAGATAAGAAGTAGCAGGGGGGGGGGGGGGGGGATATCACAAACAGAAAGATATTTCAGTTCTCTGTGTGTAATGATCTCCGCTTAGGTCGGTGTTGGTTGTACAGCCTAACCGCAGTGGGGAAGAAAGACTTCCGATAGCGCTCCTTCTCACACTTAGGGTGAAGTAGTCGGTCACTGATAGTACTGCCCAGAGCTATCACGGTCTCATGCATGGGATGGGACTTATTGTCCCGCATGGAGCTCACCACTGACAGTATCCTTTTGTCACTCACCACCTGCACTCGGTCCAGTGGGCTCCCCAGGACAGAGCTGGCCCTTCTAATCAGCTTGTCAAGTTTATTTCTATCCCTGGTCGATATACTGCTCCCCCAGCAGGCCACTCCAAAGAAGATGGCTGATGCCACTACCGAGTTGAAAAAAGTCCTAAGAAGTGCCCCCTGGATTCCAAAGGCTCTCAGCCTCCTAAGCAGGTAAAGCCTGCTGTGGCCCTTCCTGTACAGGACCTCCATGTGATCTGCCCAGTCCAGCTTATTATTAAGGAGCAAACCCAGGTACTTATATGTTCACAATCTCGATGCCCATTCCCTGGATGTCCACTGGTTTAGGAGGGCATCTGCATTTACAGAAGTCCACCACCATCTCCTTGGTCTTCCCCGCGTTAATTTTCAGGTGGTTCCGCTGGCACCAGTCCACAAAAACCCGGTTCAGTTCCCTGTACTCCCTGTCATAGCTATAACAAACAACTCACGACATGCTGCAACACCTGCAATCTGAGATGATTCTAATTATGAATGTTTAACTATCAAGTTGTCATGGTCAATAGTGAAGGATTTCAATTTAAGGATTTCCAAGACTAAAGCTGGCCATACAGATTTTAGACTGCTGAAGATGCAGATTCTAGACTGTCTGCTATTGGTTGGTCGTGCATAAACCTATGACAGTCTGTCCCATACAGCCAACCATCAACTAAAGTTGGTCAGAGGCAAAATCTGTTGTGTTGGATTTTTTATAGCATCTGTCTGCCGTGATCTATAGTGTATGGGCTAAACTGACAGACCTGTGGAATATTTTTGTATTGTGGGCAAGTGTTTTAGAGGAAGCCAACACATTTTCATGACCTTGATTAGGACTCCAGGCCTGCCATCATTAACTCCAAGTTGGGACCTTTGAGTCTAGCTGTTTATGCCATATTATATTGTAGTACTTCGGTTCTGTAGTGTATTCTAATGATTCTGATGACTGCACAGTCTAGCCCCCTCCAGAGACAAAAAATAAATTAAAAATAAAAACAAAAAAATGTTAAAACTTTTTTTTTAAATAAAAGCAAAAAATCAAATAGTCATGAAAAAGCAAAATAAACAAATATTTAATATTTTTGCATCAACGTCAACCTGTACTATAATACTAGGACATTACTGATACTGTAAATGGCAAAAACTATATAAAGAAAAATGCCAAAAGTGCTGTTGGAAAAAAGTCATCAAATAATTGCATGTATCACAGAATGGTACCGATAAAAAGTATTTTTTTTTCAACAAGAAATAAGTGCTCAACTAGCTCAGTCATTCAAAAAAAAGTTGAATGGCACAAAATTTAACATTATACAAGTAATTCTAGAGTGATTTTTTTTTTTTAATTCCAACTCCAAAAAAAATTGTTAAAATTTAGTCATTTAGATATAGTCATGCTAAAATTTTTCCATCTAAAAATAAAACTAAAAAAACATTTAAACATCTACATTAGAGATGAACGAATCGAAGCTGATGAAGTGGAATTCGATCCGAATTTCAGGAAATCTTCGATTCGCATCAGATCCGGATTTCCTCATGCTTCGTGGTATCGAATTAAGGGCACATCGGAATAGCCTTTAGAAAGGCTATTCTACTCCTACCTTTGCCGTTGCATCACACCCCCTGCAATGTCTTTGTCCTCCTCGCTCATGTAATAAAATATTCAAAATGGCTGCCGGACATGAGCAGAGCCGCACGGAATAGAATCAAGATGACTGCCCAGACATGCGCAGAGTCGCTCGGAATAGAATCAAGATGGCCGCTGGACATGCGCAGAGCTGCTCGTTGCGGCCATCTTTATCCTATTCCTACCAGAGCGGCTCTGCGCATGTCTATCTTGATTATATCCCATACAAGACCATTTTTGCGCATGTCCGACTGCTATCTTGATTCTCTTTTGAGCGGCTCTGTCCATGTCCGGTGGACCAGGACATCGCAGGGGGCGTGATGCAACGGCAAAGGTAGGAGTAGAATAGCCTTTCTAAAGGCTATTCCAACGTGTCCTTAGTGTAAAATACATATCCCCATATCTCCAGGCTCTCTGCAGCCAGGAAAATAGCTGTTTTTAACGTGATTCACCGCAAAGTAATTCGGATCAAAGCAAATTGTTTTGGGAAATTCGGCGAAGCTGCCGAATTGAATTTTTGAGAATTTCTCTCATCTTTAACACCTTAACGACCAATGATGTACCTGTACGTCATTGGTGACATAGGGGATGTATGGAGAGGGCTCAGGAGCTGAGCTCAGGAGCTGAGCTCTCTCCATACAGGGCAGATGCCGGCTATATAATACAGCCAGGACCCGCTGCTAACAGCAGCGATCGGTGCCTTCACTGATCGCTGCTGTTAACCCTTTAGACGCTGTGGTCAAACGGGACCGCAGCATCTAAACTGCGCAGGCGCCACCGGCGCCGCCATTTTTCACCGATCACCTCCCTCCTGAATGTCATCAGAGGGTGGCGATCAGTTTCCATGACAGCCAGGAGCCTATTGAAGGCTCCCAGGCTTGTCATTACATTATAGCTATTAGACAATGCCAGAGGCAGCGTCTAATAGAGGTGAAGGCATTTTGCTATTTACTGCGATACAGTAGTATTGCAGTGAATAGTATGAGTGATCAGACCCCCTAGGTTTCAAGGTCCCTAGGGGGTCTGATCATAAAAGTAAAAGAAGAAAAAAAAAAGTTTTTAAAAGTATAAAAAAATAAAAAAAAACACAAAAGTTCAAATCACCCCCCTTTCACTAGATCAGATATAAAAGTAAATAAACAAAAGTAAGCATAAACAAATTAGGTATTCTCGTGCTCCAAAATGCCCGAACTAATAAAATATTTAAATATTTATCCCATACGGTGAACGGCGTAGCGGCGAAAAAAAAATCAAAGTGGCCAAATAGCGTTTTTTTTCAACACTTTGTCTCCTATGAAAAATTTTATAAAAAGTGATCAAACTATCAGATCTTTCCCCAAATGATATCAGTAAAAACATCATCTTGTCCCGCATAAAAAGACGCCTTACCCAGCTCCATACATGTAAATATGAATAAGTTACACATGTCACAATATGGTGACACAAAATTTTTTTTTCTATTTTGCACACATTTTCATTTCTTAAAAGGTATCAAAACATTACAAATACTATATAAATTTGGTATCGCCGTATTCATACTGACCCGCAGAATACAGGTAACATGTCATTTTTACCACACAGTGAACACCGTAAAAATTAAACCCATATGAAGTTGGCGCAAATGCATTTTTTCTCCAATTGCACCTCATTCTGAATTTCTTTCCAGCTTCCCAGTACATTGTACAGCATATTGAATGGTACCATTACAAAGTACAATTTGTTTCACAAACAATAAGCTATCATGTGAGTCTGTGAACTGAAAAATGCAAAGGTTATGGCTCTTGGAATGTGGGGAAGGAAAAACAAAAATGCAAGAACGAAAAATAGCCCGGTCTTTAAGGGGTTAATCTACAATGAAAAATGAAAATGAAAAAAATGAAATGAAAAAAAAAAAAAAAAACTTTTGGAATGCAACAATTAAGAAAGGAAAAGAAAATTGCACTTAGTGCCCACAGCAAAAAAGCACTGCTGTTAAAACTGCAGCAGCAAAGCATGGCGGTTTTTCCCGAAGAGCTTTTCACAGAAAGTTCACAGACTTTCTGCGGACTTTCTGCTTCAATTATACCTATAGGGAAACCGCCAGTGTTTCCGTAGGTATAATTGACATGCTGCGATTTCCAAAACCACAACATTTTGGAAATCGCTGGGGCCACCGTGGGTCATTATACTTTGCAGGGGCCACTGTGGAGCATATTATACTGTATGGGGTCCACTGTGGAGCATATTATGCTGTGCAGGGGCTATCATGGAGTATATTATACTATGCAGGGGGCACTGTGGAGAATTATACTATACAGGGGAAACTGTGGAGCATATTATACTATGCAGGGTCCACTGTGGAGAATATTATACTGTGCGGGGGCCAAGATAGAGCATATTATACTGTGCAGGGGCCACTGTGGAGCATTATACTTTACAGGGGCAACTGTGCAGCATATAATACTGTACTGTGTCCCCTGTGGAGCATATTATACTGTGCAGTGGCCAACATAGAACATATTATACTGTTCAGGGGCCACTGTGGAGCATTATACTGTGTGTGGGACACTGTGGGGCATTATACTGTGCAGGGGCCACTGTGGAGCATTATTCTGAGCGGGGGCCACTGTGGAGCATATTATACTTTGCGGGGTTCACTGTGGAGCATATTATACTGTGCTGGGTCCACTATGGAGCATTATACTGTGGGGGGCACTGTGAATCATATTATACGGTGTGGAAGCCACTGTGGAGCAAATTATACTGTATGGGGGCCACTGTGGAGCATATTACTGTGTGGAGGCCACTGTGGAGCATATAATACTGCATGGGGGTCACTGTGGAGCATATTGTACTCTGTGGGGACCCTTCACTATTCCCATCACACACCATCTGTTTTGTAGCAGTTGTGCACTATTATTGCAGGCTGTAATAATATTACATGGTGATTATAAAACAGATACTGTGCGATGTAAATAATGAAGGGGTCACATCGCTTGCAAAAGCATCCCAGTATCTTCAAAGAGTTGATCAGCAGGGGCTCGGGGTGTTGGATCCCCACTGATCTCTTATACAGTGGGTACGGAAAGTATTCAGACCCCTTTAAATTTTTCACTCTTTGTTTCATTGCAGCCATTTGCTAAAAGCAAAAAAGTTCATTTTATTTCTCATTAATGTACACTCAGCACCCCATCTTGACAGAAAAAACAGAAATGTAGATATTTTTGCAAATTTATTAAAAAAGAAAAACTGAAATATCACATGGTCATAAGTATTCAGACCCTTTGCTCAGTATTGATTAGAAGCACCCTTTTGAGCTAGTATAGCCATGAGTCTTCTTGGGAATGATGCAACAAGTTTTTCACATCTGGATTTGGGGATCCTCTGCCATTCTTCCTTGCAGATCCTCTCCAGTTCTGTCAGGTTGGATGGTGAACGTTGGTGGACAGCCATTTTCAGGTCTCTCCAGAGATGCTCAATTGGGATGAGGTCAGGGCTCTGGCTGGGCCAGTCAAGAATGGTCACAGAGTTGTTCCAAAGCCACTCCTTTGTTATTTTAGCTGTGTGCTTAGGGTCATTGTCTTGTTGGGAGGTAAACCTTTGGCCCAGTCTGAGGTCCAGAGCACTCTGGAAGAGGTTTTCTTCCAGGATATCTCTGTACTTGGCCGCATTCATCTTTCCTTCAATTGCAACCAGTCGTCCTGTCCATGCAGATGAAAAACACCCCCATAGCATGATGCTGCCACCACCATGTTTCACTGTTGGGATTGTATTGGGCAGGTGATGAGCAGTGCCTGGTTTTCTCCACACATACCGCTTAGAATTAACGCCAAAAAGTTCAATCTTTGTCTCATCAGACCAGAGAATCTTATTTCTCATAGTCTGGGATTCCTTCATGTGTTTTTTTTTGGCAAACTCTATGCGGGCTTTCATATGTCTTCGGGCCACTCTGCCATAAAGCCCCGACTGGTGGAGGGCTGCAGTGATAGTTGACTTTGTGGAACTTTCTCCCATCTCGCTACTGCATCTCTGGAGCTCAGCCACAGTGATCTTTGGGTTCTTCTTTACCTCTCTCACCAAGGCTCTTCTTCCATGATTGCTCAGTTTGGCTGGATGGCCAGGTCTAGGAAGAGTTCTGGTCATCCCAAACTTCTTCCATTTAAGGATTATGGAGGCCACTGTGCTCTTAGGAACCTTGAGTGCTGCAGAAATTCATGTGTAACCTTGGCCAGATCTGTGCCTTGTCACAATTCTCTCTCTGAGCTCCTTGGGCAGTTCCTTTGACCCATGATTCTCATTTGCTCTGACATGCACTGTCAGGTCTTTTATAGACAGGTGTGTGCCTTTCCTAATCAAGTCCAATCCGTTTATTTAAACACAGCTGGACTCCAATGAAGGAGTAGAACCATCTCAAGGAGGATCAGAAGGAAATGAACAGCATAGGAGTTAAAAATGAGTGTCACAGCAAAGGGTCTGAATACTTATGACCATGTGATATTTCAGTTTTTCTTTTTTAATGAATTTGCAAAAATATCTACATTTCAGTTTTTTTTTCTGTCAAGATGGGGAGCTGAGTGTACATTAATGAGAAATAAAATGAACTATTTTTCTTTTAGCAAATGGATGCAATGAAACAAAGAGTGAAACATTTAAAGGGGTCTGAATACTTTCCGTACCCACTGTCTCTCTTAAACTGTAAGGGCCCTGCAGATCAGCTGTTTCTCACAGCATACAGCTCCCAGTATTGTTTTCATGCCGAGCGCTGTGCTGCTCACTCACTGTATTCTTGATAATTGCAGTTGTGGGTACTCTAGTTGTATCCATTTAAAGTATGTGAGATACTGCTGCAGCACCCATAACCATCCCTATCAAGAATTTGTTATAGGGAGGGTGTAAGGTGCCCCAGAGAAAAGTTTGATCTAGGGACCACAAGTCTTTAGTTACGACATTGATCATTAAGATGCAGTTGTATATTTATCAAATGCCAAAAAGGCATGAAGAAGAAGTTGTCCTGAAGCTTTTTCTGTGTGACAGTAATGAAGATATACACACGTGATTACAATATTACAGCCAAAGCAGAAGGTTATTGAGTAAGTGAGAATTAGGTGTCTAAAGATGGCTGCTGAGGGTGTAGTTGGTGGGTTAGCTAGGGAAACAGGGAGGGGGAGTAAGGGAAAAAGGGAGAGGGAGTGAGTCAGCTCTGAGTGCAGCCCAAGGAATCATGGGAGTTGTAGGAAAGACACAGAACAGAAAGATGCAAATGTAAACAAATGCAGAGGATACCAGAAGCTCCCAGAGAACCCAGAAATTACTCAAAACACTGGTACAGGTATTTGGGTGCAGTTATTAACCTATTAATAGCACTAACAAACCTTTTTTGAAAATTCATTTTTTTGCCCGGAAATCCCCTTTAAGTTTCTGAAATAATAGCTTATACTGTGCTTTCTACAATTTAATCATTTGTAGAAGATAATATATCAAATTAGGTAAAACTACACTGATGACTTTGTGGTCTACTTATCTGCTCTTAAATTATGTTTTTCCAACACTTGTCTTATGAAAATTATAATGTTAAAATTATAGTCTGAACTAATTAATTATCATTAAACACTTTATCTTCAAGCCAAGAGATTTTATGTCAGGTCTATTAGAATGAAGTTAACCTGTGGTTGCGTAAATATCCAGAGATTGCTTATCCACAAGCCATTCTTAAACATTTTATTGCTGAATTCTCATGGTATGCTTCTGTAATTGTACTCATGAAAGAGAAAAGGAGAGAGAGATAGAGAGAAGACATAAATCATTTAAGATGTTTTACTTATTCATGATGTAAGTATAAAAATATATTTATTTTCTTTACTGTTAGTACAAGTATATGCAATATTATTTTATGTTACTTCAGCTAAGTCTCCTAGCTACATAAACATTTAAGATTTGTTGTTGTATTGGTTATACTCAGAAGTTATGCTGTACACTGATGACATCATTAGAAATAAAGAAGAAACATACGTAGTTTATTATGAACCATGTCCCACATTGCACATATTTGCCTCTATAAAGAATTATCTGAATTGTCATTAATCAGAATTATTCAATAGTCTCAAGTAAATTAATGTTTTAAAACAGTTTTCTTATAGTAAAACAGTGATGGCCTATTCTCTGAAGAATGAGTTGCACTTATTGGGCATAGACACACATACTAAACTTCACTGCACTTTTCATCAACTCTATGCCTAGTCCATTAATGAAAAAAAAATTATCCTAATCTAAAACATTATGTGGTACACATTTCTTGTGGAACTAGTTGGATGTATCAAAGTTCAACATTACATCAATAGCACATTGCGCTGTGATATCTTGTAACAAAAGTCAAGAAAAGCCATTGAAATCTATTAAAAAGTCTAGTTAAAGTATAACTCCCATTTTATTTATTTGCTTTTGTGTCGGAGTTGTTTTGGAAAATGTTTGTAATATACTTAAGTAACCTATCTAATTTCCTTTTAAAAGACAACAGTGTTTAAAATTCTCCCTAGCATCCCTCTAACTGAGCTGTTACCAGGAAAACCTTTACACATGTGTATTGCCAGTATGTAGAGCTGTGATATTTGTCAAAGGGGGGAAGGTTACTTCAAATGGCTGTATCTCCAGTTTTATGAAAACTAGAAAAAATGATATCATATGAAAGATGAGATTCTCATAGGCTGCATCTGCATAAACTGCAGTATTAGTGAATTTTCAGTTTCTTGTATGTCTGAAGAAGAGAGCTAGACTCTCGAAAGCTTACTATCAAATATGCTCAGTTAGCCTCTAAAAGGTATCGCCTGATTTCTTCACTCTTCCATTAGTTAAAAACACAGTCAGAAATTTGAGCAATACAGTATGTCCAGCAGTTAATGCTGCATATAAAAATAATATTCCTGACAGTGTTTTTAACTAGTGATATTTCCGAGTTTTCACTATAGCTAGAGCCGCAATATTGAGAATCTCAGCTTTCATATGATACCAGATACATTTTTCTAGGTTGTATAAAACCAGTAATACAGTCATTTCAAATGACCATCCCCCTACAGCTCTACATACTGAATTGAGTACAGGTGTACAGGACAGACTCTCCCTGTCAATGCTTAGAGCATTGCTAGTGGGAACTGAATTTAAATAGGTTAATTGAGTATAATAATAATAATAACTTTATATAGCGTCAACATATTCCGCAGCACTTTACTAATCAGAGGGTACATGAAAAGACAGTATTTGACATTACAATGTGACAAAGAAATTAACATATCAAATAATATGAGTAAGGGCCCTGCTCGGGAGAGTTACAATCTATGAGGAAATAGGGAGACACAAGAGGTAAGAGGACTTGTTTGGTACAATGGTCTAGCCATTAATTAATATGGACATATAACTGAACCTGTATGATCCTGTCACCAGCCGCTATCTGTGAATATACAGATACTAAGTGCATGGAGTGCAGGTTAATTTCTAGATGGAGGGGTCTATTCTGAGGAATAGAGTTGGAAGGATAGCTTAGGATACGAAATGTTAGTGTAGTGTGTGGAGGTATAGTACAATGTGATCAGGTCATGTGATAAACCTGCCTAAACAGGTGTCATTTTAGGGCACGTTTGAAGCTGCTGTAGTTGGGTATTAATCTGATTGTCCAGGGTAAAGCATTCTAGAGCACTGGTGCAGCTCAAGAAAAGTCTTTAAGATGTTAGTGTGATGTTCAGATAACAGAGGATACAAATCTAAGGTCATTGGCTGAACGGAGAGAACAGTTAGGGTGGTAGACAGTGATGAGGGAGGAGATATAGGGGGTGCAGCGCTAGGGATGGATTTGTGTGTGATAATTTTATATTGTATTCTCTGGTGAATGGGCAACCAGTGCAGTGACTGACACAAGGTAAATGCATTTGTGTACCAGTTTGACAGAAAGATGAGTTTGGTGGCTGCATTCAGGAATTTAGTAAGCCCAATTAGAAGAGTATTGCAATAGTCAAGACGAGAGTGAATCAGAGCAACAATGAGGGTTTTTGATGTTTCCACAGTGAGAAAAGGGCGAAATCTAGAGATGTTTTTAGGTGCAGGTGACAAGAGCATGCAAATGTCTGAATATATGGGGTGACGGTGAGATCCGAGTCAAATACAACCCCAAGACAGCGGGCATACTGCAATGGTGATACAGTGAAACCACAGACAGAACTGGAGATACCAGGGTTAGGTCAGTTGGTAGACTGAGGGCACACAAGATGTTTTTGAAAGAATCAGTTTCAGATAAAGAGAACACATGATGTTAGAGACAGCAGAGAGACAGTCACTGGTATTCTGTAGTACCGTGGTAGTGTGTCAGGGGCAGGACCGGCATTAAGAGGGGGGGCAAACTGGGCAGCTGCCTGGGGTCCTGCAGCCCAAAGGGACCCCCAATGGATCTGGGGCACCCGAAGTTTCCCCTGGTGCCACTGATCATAAGAGCACCACTTTCAACTGAAGCAGAGTCTCTGCTTCAGTTAAACCTGTCACCTATGACAGAGCATAGAGATCTATTCTCCATGCTCTGTCATACTGTAAGCCACAGTATAATGCGCACCATGCATCTTGGTTCAGGCTGCGCAATTACGTCACTGCATCGCGCAACCTGTGCCAGACCTCTTCTGGCGCAGGGAAGACTTCATCAACTTCAGTCGTCACAGGATCAGGTAAGGTGAGTAGGTTTTTTTTATTTTATTTTTTATTTTCTGGAGGACAGAGGGGATTTAAAGCTGTAAAGGGGCGCTACAATTAATAAGATAATAAGTGGGCACTAGAACTAAAGGGGAAACTATAATAAGGCAAAAAGCTGGGACTAGAACTAATAAAGGGACACTATAATATGGGGAACTAATAAGAAGGCACTATAATAAGGGTGAACTAATAAGGGGGCCAGTGTCGGACTGGGATGTCTAGGGCCCACCAGTGGAATTGCTTCTAGGGGCCCACCATCAGGACCCCTGCAGATAGATCAGCAGTACTGAGACAGGGCGGCTAAAGGTAATAACATGTCGAAAGCTATGCTGTTCACCCGCCTTACCATGTGCACCACTGCACTACCTAAACCCACTGCTACACCCTGTATGGCAAGTGAGCAGCGTGGTTCCTAGAATTGTTACCATTACCTGTAGCCGCTCTGTCCTGGAAAAGCTGATCTGCAGAGTTCCTGGCTGTTGTATCATCGCAGATGTAATATTGCTGGCCTATCCTAAGGACAGGCTATCAATATTAGAAAGATGGATAAATCCTTTGAATTGTCCAGGAATTGGCGCAACCCATGTCCCGTGCGGGAGGTGTAAAATAAAAAAAGAAACAAATAAAAAAAATCATACTCCCCTATCCCCGGCGCTCTGTTGTCCGCTGCCAGTGTCCATTCAGTCTTCTGCCGGTGACTCCTTGCTGGGAGTTCTGCACCTCATGTGACCGTGAAGACCAATTAGGTACAGGATTTCCAGAAATAAAGGTGCCACCATGAGACCAAACAGACACAGGGAGGGGACAACGGGGTGCTGGGGACGGGTATGCTTTTTTTTTTTTTTTTTTTTTTATTTTCCCTATTTTTAAACCTCCCTGGCAGCCGCCACAGTGGTCGCTCCAGTTTATGGACAACCTCTTTTAAGGGGTTGTCTGGGCCAAATTTTTTTATGGCCACTTCACTGGTCCCCCCCATACGGTGGCCTCTTCCCTGGCCCCCCATACTGTATGGGGAACAGTGATGAAGCCATTATATTGTGTGGGAGCAGTGATGGGGGCTAACATCCTGTGGGGGGGGGGACATTAAAATGTGTGGGGCATATAAAAGGGGTTGTCCAGGGTTAATCTTTTTTATGGCCTATGCTCAGGTTAGGCCACAAGTACCTGATCAGTAGGGGGCTGACACATGGCACCATCAGCTGTACACAACACAGGGCCAGAATCAGAAAGCTCCATCCGCTGTTTAGTCGCCCGGCGCCTTCACTGCAGCTCAGCTCCTACTGACTTCAATAAGTGCTGAGATACAGTGAAGGTGCCCGGCTAATACACAGTGGACAGAGCTTTCTGCTTCCGGCCCTGTATTGTGTACAGTGCAGGGGCCAGAAGTGGCTCCATACAGCTGATCGGTCTGGAGTCAGCTCCATACAGATCAGGTATCTATGGCCTATCCTGAGGATAAACCATAACAAATTATGCCTGGACAACCCTTTTAATATACCCCCCTAATGCGCCACACTTTAAAAAGGTTGTCCAGTATAATTTTTTCTTTTTCTAATTAGTCTGGGGGAGGTGATTTCTCCCCCCCACCCAAAAAAAAACAAAACAAAACAAACAAAAGCATACTAAACATACTCACCTGTCCCCAGTGCTCCGGTGTCAGCAGGTCACAGCACGGTCCGGTCCTACAGCTCCGCTGTCTTCTTTTGCCGGAAGTCTTCACTGGCTGTGACGTCCCAGGTCCCTTCCTTTAGACCGCTGATTGGCCTCAGGGGTCACGTGATGTCACAGATAGTCACGTGCAGGGGGAACTTGCGCTGGACTCTGATACCTGACTCTGACACCTGACTTTGATTTTGACACCTGACTTTGACTCTGACACCTGACTTTGATACCTGACTTTGATTCTGACAACCGACTTTGATATCTGACTCTGACATCTGACTTATTATACCTGACACCTGACTATATGCAGTTTCTGGGCTGGTTGTAAAACTTAGATGACTTCTGACTTTCATATCTGATTGAGTCACAAGTCAGCAGTCAGCTATGAAGCACATACAATGTTACACTGTGATTGTCAGAATCAAAGTCAGATATCAAAGTCAGGTGTCAGAGTCAAAGTCAGGTGTCAGAATCAAAGTCAGGTGTCAGAGTCAGGTATCAGAGTAAGGTATCAAAGTCAGGTATCACTGTTGTAAACTGCTATCAATCTGATGTTTGACTCTGATATCTGAGGATGTCCTAATATGGACACTGTAATAAACATTGCCTGAAATGGTAGAACTAAAAAGTACACCTGGCCCCGCAAAAAAAGAGGCCCTATGCATCCCCGTATATGGAAATAAAAAAGTTGTGTGGGTGTCAGAATATGGCAACTTTAAGAAAAAAAAATTTTTTTTTGTAAAGATTTGGATTTTTGTTAAGGGGTTAAACTGTAAATAAAACTATATAAATTTAGTATTCCCGGAATCGTACCAAAAAATAAAATACAGGTGACATGTCATTTTGGCTGCACAGTGAACGTCGTAAAAATGAAGCCCGTAAAAAAGTCGCACAAATGCACTTTTTCTCCAATTTCACCCCATTCTGAATTTTTTTCCAGCTTCACAGCACATTGTACAGAATAATAAATGGTACCATTATGAAGAATAATTTTTCCCACAAATATTAAGCATATGGCTCCGTAAAAGAAAAAAATAAAATGTTATGGGGTTTGGAAGTCAGGGAGTCAAAAAACAAAAATCAAAAAATGCCTCCAATGGGAAGGGGTTAAAGAAATATTGTAGGAGGCCCAGCCCCCATAGATATATGGCTGACTTAAACTGTCAAAATTGCTGTTTTTTGCCAATACACATCTAATGAGTTTGGCTAATAATGAGTATTTTCATTATACTCTTTTTGGAGGCTCTTTGGCACATTTTGCTAAACAGCACATCCATTAGATACAAAGTAAATTAGTGTATTGTATAAGTTTTTATTTCAAGTTTATTCTAAGTAACTAAATAAAATTACAGTAAGGCAGTATTCACATTCTCAACCTTCTAAGGGTAAGTTTACACATACACGTACAATTTTTGCAGGCAAAAAAATAGTAGGCAGATTGTATAATCTGTTTTGGTGCTGATTTTGAGGCAGATTCTGATGCTCATGGATCTTATTCTACTTCCTATTGTATAGGATTTTCTTCCCAGAGATAGAGTATAACACTTTTTTTTCTCTCCAGGTACAGTAGCTAAACATGCTTAGAAAAAGATGTCTCTGATATACATTGAAATCAATGGATATCAGAGACAAATCTTTGAAGCATATTTTATGGGCAAAAAATGCCTCAAAATCTCCCTAAAAGCTCCATTTGACCACTAGTTCATGATTTTATAGCATGTAATAACACCAATTTACTTTCAGATTTTTCCTTGAATTTTAGATCTAAATAAATAATACAGAGTATTTTTTAGGGGTTGTTGGCACAGAATTGAAGTGCAGACAATTTGCAACAAATGCAACACAAGTTAACATGGTCTTATGCATTCAACATCTTCTTTTTAAAACATTACCTAAAGTTGTGTGAAGACATATTTAATTTGCCATGTCATTACAAGGCTTAAAAACCTTTAAACTGTTCATATCATCCTAACATGTCCTATTCACTGACCGGGGAAAATCATTGACTAAAGTACGACATCCTTTTAAAGCTGCATAAATATTTCATTGCTTTTAGATATATTTAGAAGGTTGGAACCTGCTTTAAGAGCAACTTAAAAAAGACAATATTATTATAACATAGTAACATAGGGAGAAAATCATGGCCCATGTGATATACACTATTTATATATAATATGCAAGACAGCAAAATATTAAACAATTAAACATAAAATATACACTGTATAAAATGTATCACTTTATAGTTTGTAATACATTGTACAAAATGAGGGGTATGTTATACCTGCCTGATTTCCTTGCTTCCTGACTATGACTGATGAAGGTCCAAGTGTGGATCGAAACGTCTATGTCTGTTTATCTGGATGAAATAAAAAAGTTTGGATTATTTTGAAGCAACATATGAGTGCCGGAATTTTTGTCCTACCACTTTAATGTAGACATGACATATTATTATGGAAATTCAGAATAGGAAGAAAACATCCAAGAAAAATCAGATAAAAGGGAGAAGTTTAACCTTTTCCTGACATGGCCAGTTTTGACCTTAAAGATGTGGCATTTTTTTGTTTTCCATTGTTTCGGTTTATTAGCTGTAACTTCTTTTTACCTTTTTTTTATTGATGTAACTGTATGAAGGCTTGATTGAAGTAATTGATATATTTTTGAATAGGATCATATGGGCTACCTATAAGATATTAACTACATTATATTAAATGTATTCTACGATCACCAAAATCCCTCCTAAAACAAATACATGATTTTCTAGTGGACATTATTAGCATACTAAATATATCCTTTTGTGTCAAAGTGCAATTTTGCTACTGAGAAAGTAAACTATCAATTCATATGCAAATTAGCTGGTAAATGCATTCCTAGTAAATTTATTAAAAATAACACCGAATCTTTAAAAGGGGATTTATTAATTACACAGGGAAATATAATAAAAGGTTCCCTAACTAAGGGACAAGAATAGAAGGAAAGATATTGGTAGAGGGTATGGAAGGAAGTGCCTTACTACCTCTGTAAGGGCAGTCTTATATACCAGGCACAAACACATAGCCCACACATTGTCCTTCACTGGGGAACCTCCAAAATTCCAAGGAACCAATTAGCTCATAGACTTTGCAGACTATGAGGTATAAGTCAACACCTTTCAGTAGGTGGCAACTTTAAGTCCAGAGCTATTCTTCTTGTAAGGTTCAAACATACTTGTGAGAATCCTTGGTGTCCCCAAGATATGGGAATAATGCCAGGGGGTAAGGTCTACATCCTTTATTGCTTGTTCTCCAAGCCATGTTAACCTTTGATCTTCAGAAGGAATATCATAATCCATTGTTTACTGAACATATGAAGGTGGTCTTATCAGGAGATTTGTTTAGTTATTTACATCCCATTTTTTGTCTTTGTGCTGCATAGGCTGTTAGCTGAGATCAGGAGTCTAAAACATGTTGGGCTTCCAACATACACTCCTTTGAGCCTGAATAGCACACACATATTTGGACCAACCCCCCAAAAATGGTTTGTACACCCCTGTTGGATCTTCTTAGTAACCAAGAAATTATCCATTCATCTTTTAGCTTTCTTGAAGGCTATATAAGTGGAGGTATATTGTTTAAAAGGAACTGGACCATTTACTCATATTCACACTCCTTCAAATGTGTTTTGAACACATATATATATGTTCAATATATGTTGACAGATATATAAAATTTACAATATACTAATCAAATACAAATCAATTACTATGTCATATGCAAAGAATAAGTAATTATCAATATGTTTTCCTTTAATCCCCTAATTTGTTATATAGTATTGAATTTAATGCATTAAAGTTTTATGAATGTTTCACAAAAAATCACTATAGTGTTTACTAATCAATTTTCCATGGTAATAGTATATATAATAGATTTATACTTCTACAGATATACCGCAATTATGTACACAACTATACAACTAGCATATATAAGTATACTAATATCTCTACTCTGTAAGGTACATACACTCATTTACATTATCTACAGTACTCAATACATTAGTGCTTGTAAACATTCTCAAGTCCCTAATTTTAAAGATATAAATAGAAATATTCATAATGTTTGTTAACTAGAGACATGCATTGAGACAGAGAACCTCCTTTTCATCTGATTTCATAAGAAGTGCATTTTGTCGTCTAATCTTTCTGACCAAATGCTATTTGACACAATTGGAACCCTCACATCCCTTTGGAACCATAAATATTGTACCAAAAATAAAACTAATAAAAAAATAAAATGTTTAAAAAAGGAAACAAATAATACAGCTGTTTCATAAAATAAAAATTAAACAAATATTCCTGAATATCAGTAGCATAAAAAAATGACACACCGTATACCATGAATTGCACTACACTGCACTGAGTTAGCAATCAGGGTTAACTCAACTTTTTTTTTTTTCATTCAAAAGTTTTCTTTATTTTCAATATAACGAAAAGACAAATACATGCTCTGTACATGTTAATGTAGCAATTACAGGAATTTGAAAAGAAGTAGTAGTACAAAAGTAGTAGTAGTACAAAATCAGCAGTGCAAAAACAGGACATTTCATATTAAGGCTAGGTGTACTGGGACATGTCATAGAGGAATTTTCACTACTGATCAAGAACAAGGTCATAGAGAAGAAAGAAGAACGGGTAGGTCAGGAAAGACAAAGACAAATAGTGTTAGTCAGGTTAGTAAGAAAAGAGGGAAAGGTGAAGGGCGGAGGACAGTTGAACGACTCGTCATAGAAGAATCAAGTGGATTATAATCTTAGCCATTTGGACCAAATCTTCTCAAAGTGAGGATGATTTCTTCTCTTCCAGCTCATGAGTTCCTCAAAGCGTGTGATCTGGTGTACTTTCGCTTCCCACAAGTCCATAGGAGAAGGAGCAGTCTGAAGTCAGTATAGTGGTATGAGCGATTTTGCTGCTGCGAGCGTGTGAGCTATCAGAGGGTCCTTTCTTGGTTGAAAGTGGGAGGAAGGAAGTGATAGAAAGATCATTTCTGGTGAAAGTCTGAATTCTGGAGATGATACTTGTTTGAGGCGGTCCTGGACATGTGACCAAAATGGGGAGATAATAGGGCAGGACCACCATAAGTGCAGATAAGTTCCAGACTGGGACTTGCAGCGCCAACAGGTATCATCTTCTGCAAGTTTTTTATTGAATAGCCAGTCAGGAGTTCTGTACCACCTGGATAAAAGTTTGTAGTGATTTTCCTGAAGGCAAATACATGGTGAGAAACTGTGTGAGTGTTGTAGAATTTGTTGGACATCAGTGGGTGATAGGGAGAGTCCGAGATCTTTCTCCCAGGAGGTAAGAAAGGCTGGCTTGGTAAGTTTAGGTATGTCAATATGAGAGTGGAGTAGATGGGAGGTTTTCCAGAGAAGTCTCATTGTAGATAAGAGGAGTTTCTCAAAGGGTATCAAATGGGTGCAAACGATCATCTTCTCTCCAAGTTTCTTAAGACAATATTGAAGATGTTGTTTATGCAGGAAAGTCAATTTAAGCGGTGGTAGGAGAGCTAAAACATCATCCAGAGCCAATGGAGTGCCATTTGGGCAAATGTCTCTGATGGTTAAGTTATAGAAGTTATTCCAAAGTGGTCAGTAGGAGTCTGTCTGGTCTGCAGTTCCAGAAGGTTGGGGAATAGACTAGCAGATGTTAGTGGAGACGGATAAGGTGCCAAATTCTCAGAAACCTCCTTCCATATGTCTGAGCAGCCTTGTGTGATTGGATCTAGTATGAATGCCTTAGAGTTTCGTGCATGGGGACACTATAAGGTGGAATATAGGGTGTGTTGTAGTAGGGAGCGCATTAATTGTAGCGGTACATTGGAGCCAATCAGTGAGACTAGATTGGACCACCATGACAACTGTGCAGCTTGATAATATTTGAAAATATCCAGTAAGCCGATGCCTCCTTTGGGTTAACTAAACTTTTATGCTCCCTAGGATACATTTACAAGCAGTCCTCCAAGTAAAGGGGTGAAGTTAGTTTTATAAATTTTGCAGAAATAATGATTCATTGTGGATCCCTGCTATTGTACAACTCAATAGTTGTACAATTGCAGGGACCACTTCAATCCATTTCAGTACAAACTTCAATCCATTTCAGTATGCTGTTATCTGTGGGATAAGATAACAAATATACATACAGAAGGAACAAATGTAAGGCAAACTCAGGATCCTGTTCATCAGAATGGGATGTTATCTCTTTAATTGTTTGTAAACAATTAGCCCTTTGACAATTGAGCACATTACACCTTGTGGTTTGACATTTTGACTTGCCAATTTACATTGTAAAATAGGATAAACCTGTTTTTTTCACACTATTGAGATGACCCACTTAAAATAAATATAAAAGTTATTTCATGGCGGGCGTGCCTGGTCTTGTAAGTCCCTGTACAAGTCTGTCACTATTGAGACACATTACCCCTTATGACCCACGTCAAGCCCTCTGACACAGCCAACCAGTACCCTACTCTGCTAATGCCCTGGGCCCACTACCTGAGGGTACCATTTTGGCCACCATGGATGTGAAATCCCTGTATACCAACATTCCCCACAAGGATGGAGTTGCAGCATGTCGGGTACACCTGGCAAAACAAAACCTCCCAACAGAACCAGTAACGCAGCTCATACAATTCATCCTTAGCCACAACCATTTTACCTTTGGAGAGGATCTATATCTACAGCGAATGGGAACTTCAATGGGGACCAGATGTGCACCCCAGTATGCAAATCTCTTTATGGCAGAACTGGAAGGAACATATTTATCAACAGGCGCCACCAAACCTATGATTTACCTTCGTTATATCGATGATATCCTTGTCATCTGGACTGCAGGTGAGGAGGCCCTACTTCAATTCCATAATGACTTCAATGACTTTCACCCTACCATCAACCTTAAACTTAGCTATTCAGGGAGTAAAATTCACTTTCTGGATACCACAATATACATCAAAGACCACCGGCTACTCACATCAATATACCACAAACCCATAGACAGAACGCCCTACCTGAGAAATGACAGCTTCCACTCCAAGCACACAAGACAATCTATTATCTACAGCCAGGCTATACGATACAATCGTATTTGCTCCGACAAAGCAGACCTGGACAAGCACCTCCTGGATCTGAGGATGAAATTTCTCCAATTTGGATACAAACCAAAAGTGACGGACAACCAATTAAACAAAGTGGCAGCCATTAACAGAGACAGTCTGCTCACATATAAAAAGACCCAGAAAGAAGCCCGAGTGCCCCTAGTTGTCACCTAGAACCCACAGCTGGAAATCCTACGAAGGATTGCCAAGGAGCTCCAACCGGTGCTACATTGCCAAGGAACTCCAACCGGACAACAGACTCAAGGACCTATTTCCAGTCCCCCCTCTCCTTTCCTTTCGACAACCACCAAACCTGAGGCGTATTATTGTCCGGAGTGCCCTGACGGCCCCAACTGAAAATGGCACCTCACCTTGCCTGCAAAACAGGTGCAAGACCTGCAGGCACATCCACACCGCTGACAGTGTACCTGTCCCACAGTCACAACAGGTGCACAGAATTAGGGGGACATTCTCCTGAAGGTCTTCCAATGTGGTGTACCTTATAATGTATATGCAATGTCCCACCACAGGCCTCTATGTGGGGGGAAACAGGGCAGAAACTTAGTCAGGGCATGAACTCACACAGATCCAATATTAATAACAGCAGAACCGATCTCCCAGTGGCCGCACATTTCTCCGGAGAAAACCACTCTACTGAAGATTTGCGGGTTGTGGTTTTAATGGGACATTTTAAGATGCAGGAGGAAAAGAAAGAATGGGAGTACAAGTTTCAAACTCTGCAATTTGGACTTAATATTCTTGCCAGCTTCATGTCACACTATGTATGAACTGTGAGGGTCACAAATCAACTCCTGCTAACAAACAGATAACAGATCCCTCTGTCACGTACCACAACTTTCCAGATTGTTTTTTGACCTGTTGGAAATAACTTCTCTACTTAGATTGTATTTTGGTTTGGTTTTTTTTAAGGACTCTAAAATCCTTTGAAGATCATGTGTATAGGGTATATAAAAAATCTGTGAATTTTCAGTTCTTGTATAACACCATGTCTGAAAAAGAGAGCTAGACTCTTGAAAGCTTACTTATAAATATACTCAGCTTCTAAAAGGTATCGCCTGATTTCTTCACTCTTCCACTACTTTCAATGGCTAACACAGTACAACATTATACTACTATCTACTCTGCTCTAAACATCTGTCTAAAGATGCGAACCTCTTCCTTTCAGATGAGTTATACTGGTCTAATAAATCTCTCTACCAGTCACTCCCTAATGAGAGACATTACCTCTCCTGACTCATTATTTTCTCCATAAAGTAGAACCTACCAGTCTGAAATAGAAACACAGAGATAATTTTGTCAATCTTAATTCTAAGGGATTAAAGAATGTTAGATTTGGGGCAAAAGAGAGGGAACATATTTTATTTTTATCACAACTAGCCAATGTTTTTATGGTCACATCGCATTATAAGACCTGTTGAACAAATACAAACGTTAATCTCCTTTTTCTAAAATTGCATGACAAAATGGCCTCCAGCCTACAAAGAAGCACAAACATAATTAGAATACACAAGTTTATACGGTAAACACACAAACCTAAGTCCATTATTGTATACCAATATTGTACAGTCAAAAGTCTAATATGACATAAGTTGTGCTGTATGGTTTAGCAACAGGGGTAAGGCAACCTGTGAACAATTCCAAAATAGCCAGAATAGCAGATTTGCCCATGGATTGTATAGTGGGATATGTGACACCTTCCTTTTTCTCTTCCTAAATTTGTACACGACAGATATGTTTTTTGATGTATCACTTCTGTCTTTAGACTTGTTCACCAGTCCCAGTCCCTGAGTGTGTTTATCAAGTTTTCATGGGAGCATGGTATTTCTTATGCCACTCTTGTGGTATTATCTACAATACAATGAATCGCCATTGAATACAGAAAATTACTATTATCTTGAGACATATTAGGTCATATTAGAGAATTATGAACTAAATCTAGAGTCCATTCTTCTACCTCCATCCACAGATGTGACGGTGGAGATATGTGCTGCTTTGCAGCTGTGTTTTTATGGTGTGTGCTGCCTGAGGTGGACTATAGAAAGACACCCCCCCCAAAAAAAAAAAAAAAAAAAAAAAAAAATATATATATATATATATATATATATATATATATATATAAAATTGCGTTTACATGCTACTAGCTTCACACGCTTCGTCGCACAATATACACAATACACAAAGTGATAAAACAGTTTTTAAGAATTCTTCTTCCTGTATTACTTCAGTACAGTGCAGTTACTTCAGATCAACAACACGGCATTAACAATGAAAGTAACTTCACACATCTTCTGCTTGGTGGATGGACGAGCTCACGTGGCCCCCTACTCTATATAATAGGAGCGCCGCAGATAGCTGAGTACTGGACTTCGGGTATCTTTGGCGCTCCCATCAAAGTTGAATGAGAGCCACGCGGGTTCGTCCATCCACCAAGTGACACACCTATATATATGGCTGCGGTCAGGCTGAATTCCCACCCAGTGGGGGGAAAAAAAAACACAATTATCAGGCTCAGTGGGGGACTCAGCAGACAGACCCCCATCAATCAGTTATTTATCCTCTATCATTTAGGTGAATACAGGGCAGTAACATTTTGTGACTTACAGGTGACGTCTCTGACTATTCGGTCACATTTCCCTTCTCTTCCCTTTGGACCGCCATGACCACTTCTTCCAGCTGTGACTTGTCTCTGTAAAGTTTTCAACACAGACATCTTTGGCTCCTCACTTTTCCAGGCACCCACATTGTCCTCACCTGCACACCCATCCTGCTGCTACCCACAATTATAAAGTATATGATATAACCCCCCATTATGAATAATACTACCAAGTTCATCTTTATATTAATAATGTCCGTGTGTATCCTGTATAAATAGTGCCCCTTATTAATAATTCCCCATAGGTTTCCTAATTAAAAGGTTTTCCAGGTCATTAATAAAATAATCAGTGGGGCTCAATAACCCAGGACCCCCACTGATCAGCTGTTTGAATGAACCGTGGTATCTGTGTAAGCGTCGTGATCCCTTCTCTGTTTACATAGTGTCATTCATCTCATAGCGGCCATGTAATGTAACTACAGCCTCGTCCTGTACATGTCTATGTGACAAGGCTGGAATTACATCACACGGTCAGTATAAACAGACAGCGTGTGATATAAACAGGCACCATAGCCCCTTCATACAGCTGATCAGAGGAGGGGTCCACTGATCTCTTATTGATAATCTGTCCTAGGGATAGATCATCAATAAAAATGAGCTGGAAAGCCCCTTTAATAAAGCCCAAGTGCCACCTTAAAGGGGTTGTCCAGGATAACCACTTTTTTAATATGAGGCTGGGGAAGGTGCTCCGGTGTCTCCCAGCATGTTCCAGTCCTGCTGCTCTGGTGTTTTCTTCCTCACAGCACTGTGATGTCCTGTGTCAGTGACCTCAGTGGTCATGTATGATGGGGACTTCCACCAGAAGAAAACACCAGAGCAGCAGAACCAGACCGGAGACATCGGAGCACAAGGTACAGGTGAGTAGGTGTTTTTTTTTTTTTAAATACAGTATTACATGATATTATGGCCCACAGCGGCCCCTGCACACAGTATTACAAGGTTTTATGCCCCGCAGCGGCCCCTGCACGCAGTATTATGCTCTATAGTTGCCTCTGCACATGGTATTATGCCCCGCAGAGGCCCCTGCAAACGGTATTATGCCCCGCAGCGGCCCCTGCACACGGTATTATGCTCCATAGTTGCCCCTGCACACGGTATTATGCTCCATAGTTGCCCCTGCACACGGTATTATGCTCCATAGTGGCCCCTGCACACAGTATTATGCCCCACAGTGGCATCTGCACATGGTATTATACTTCATAGTGGCCCCTGCAAATGGTATTATGCCCCGCAGCGACCCCTGCACACGGTATTATGCTCCATAGTGGCCCCTGCACACGGTATTATGCTCCATAGTTGCCCCTGCAAACGGTATTAGGCTCCATAGTGGCCCCTGCACACGTTATTATGCTCCATAGTGGCCCCTGCAATCGGTATTATCTCCCTAGTGGCCCCTGCATTGGTATTATGCTCCATAGTGGCCCCTGCAAATGGTATTATGCTCCATAGTGGCCCCTGCACACGGTATTATGCTCTATAGTGGCCCCTGCACACGGTATAATGCTCCATAGTGGCCCCTGCACATGGTATTATGCTTCATAGTGGCTCCTGCACACGGTATTATGTCCCATAGTGACCCACCCATGAACTATTATTATACTCTGGGGTCTTTTCAAACCCCAGAGTATAATGATCGGAGACCCAGGTGGTGACAAACATCAAACCAGTGTTACTTACCTGGGCTCCGGTGCGCTCCCTGCTTTCAGCCTTCTTCAATGTCGCACAGACCGGCGTCGCGACATAACAACGTCGGGCTGGCTCACGTGACGCCTGGAACCAAAGAAGTAACATCGGATTGCCAGAGAGGTGAGTAACACTGGTTTTTAAGTTTATCACCTCCCCTGGATCTCCAATTATTATACTCCGGGGTCTTAAAAGACCCCGGAGTATAATAATAGTAGTATTTGATGGGGTTCGCCGGCCGCGGCCTCACTTACCCCGCTCCTGCACACAGCCACTTCTGCGTCCCATAGCAGAAGGGGAAGCGGGGGGTGGCCACGATCAGCAGCAGGGATCGATAAGTAAATAGGCCGTTACGTGCCGGGGATACTCCAGCAGGCAACGGCCTATTTATATCTATAAAAAAACTTATACTCATCTACCTCCGATGCCTTGATGCAGCTGCCGCCTCCTCCTCTTCTTGTCCGCGACGTCTGCATGTCAGCGTAGGAGGCGCGATGACGTCATTGTATCGCCACCTGCGCTGACATGCAGAGGTCTCGTAAACCAGCACAGGACAGGCATCGCGCAGCTTTGTTTTGTTTTTTTTAAGCGGCCTGTCCTGGGCTGGTTTACATTAAATAGACAATAAAAAATGCTGCCCCCAGACAGTGTCAGACACTGCCGCCTGAGGCGGCCGCCTCACTTTGCCTCATTAGCGGTGCGCCCCTGGGTGGGGGACAAGATGTGCTGGTCTCTCTTAAACAACAGGGTATTTGTTTCTGCTAACACTTCCCCCCAGTGTTTCTATTAACACCTTCCTTTGATCTTATTTCCTAAAGAAGCCTGACTTGCAGTGGATCTCCATCTATAATCCTTCAATTGCTCCTCCAGCTCCTGATTTTCCGCAGATAATTTCTCAACTTGTGATTATAAATCATCTATTTCACTAGTTGTTTTATCAGAAATTTCAACAACAGAATATCTAATTCTGTCTATATCCTCCCTAATTTGAACCTTTTGCTTGTGCCAATTTACTTTATCTCTGCCAATTCTCAATTCCTTCATGTTAAGCAGCATTGCAATTTTACTTATGAACCCACAGAATTCAAGGTCTCATAAAGCTACATTGAACTGAAAAAGTTATGAAAGCTGAAATGCAGAGAGAGATAAAATGTTACTGGTTTAAAGCGTAACTAAACCTTTGAACAACTTTTGATTTTCTGGCATTATTTGTGTCATAAATAAATTTTGTAATATGCTTTTTTTTAACAAACTTTGAATACTTTCTGTGAAATCCTGCATTTTTACTCTCTTTCACTTGTTTCTGTATTGAGAGCTGTTTCTGCCTCTCACTGAATGTAACTGTGTATGGAGTACGGGCTTGGAGTACAGGCTGTGTAAGATGTAGAGAAAATGAGGGTATGGGAGGGTCACTTCAAACAGTTACAGTGCCTTGCGAAAGTATTCGGCCCCCTTGAACTTTTTAACTTTTTGCCACATTTCAGGCTTCAAACATAAGGATATAAAATTTTAATTTTTTTGGTGAAGAATCAACAAGTGGGACACAATCGTGAAGTGGAATGAAATTTATTGGATATTTTAAACTTTTGTAAAAAATAAAAAACTGAAAAGTGGGGCGTGCCAAATTATTCGGCCCCCTTAAGTTAATACTTTGTAGCGCCACCTTTTGCTGCGATTACAGCTGCAACTCGCTTGGGGTATGACTCTATCAGTTTTGCACATCAAGAGACTGAAATTCTTGCCCATTCTTCCTTGGAAAACAGCTCGAGCTCAGTGAGGTTGGATGGAGAGCGTTTGTGAACAGCAGTTTTCAGCTCTTTCCACAGATTCTCGATTGGATTCAGGTCTGGACTTTGACCTGAATGGCCAACATTCTAACACCTGGATACCTTTATTTGTGAACCATTCCATTGTAGATTTTGCTTTATGTTTAGGATCATTGTCTTGTTGGAAGATAAATCTCCGTCCCAGTCTCAGGTCTTTTGCAGACTCCAACAGGTTTTCTTCCAGAATGGTCCTGTATTTGGCTCCATCCATCTTCCCATCAAGTTTAACGATCTTCCCTGTCCCTGCTGAAGAAAGGCAGGCCCAAACCATGATGCTGCCACCACCATGTTTGACAGTGGGGATGGTGTGTTCAGGGTGATGAGCTGTGTTGCTTTTACGCCAAACATATCGTTTTGCATTGTGGCCAAAAAGTTTGATTTTGGTTTCATCTGACCAGAGCACCTTCTTCCACATGTTTGGTGTGTCTCCCAGGTGGCTTGTGGCAAACTTTAAACAAGACTTTTTATGGATATCTTTGAGAAATGGCTTTCTTCTTGCCACTCTTCCATAAAAGCCAGATTTGTGCAGTGTACAACTGATTGTTGTCCTATGGACAGACTCTCCCACCTCAGTTGTAGATCTCTGCAGTTCATCCAGAGTGATCTTGGGCCCCTTGGCTGCATCTCTGATCAGTCTTCTCCTTGTTTGAGATGAAAGTTTAGAGGGACGGCCGAGTCTTGGTAGATTTGCAGTGGTCTGATACTCCTTTCATTTCAATATGATCGCTTGCACAGTGCTCCTTGGGATGTTTAAAGTTTGGGAAATCTTTTTGCATCCAAATCCAGCTTTAAACTTCTCCACAACAGTATCACAGACCTGCCTGGTGTGTTCCTTGGTCTTCATGATGCTCTTTTCGCTTTAAACAGAACCCTGAATCTATCACAGAGCAGGTGCATTTATACGGAGACTTGATTAGACACAGGTGGATTATATTTATCATCATCACTCATTTAGGACAACATTGGATCATTCAGAGATCCTCACTGAACTTCTGGAGTGAGTTTGCTGCACTGAAAGTAAAGGGGCCGAATAATATTGCACGCCTCACTTTTCAGTTTTTTATTTTTTACAAAAGTTTAAAATAACCAGTAAATTTCATTCCACTTCACAATTGTGTCCCAATTGTTGTTGATTCTTCACCCAAAAATTTAAATTTTATATCTTTATGTTTGAAGCCTGAAATGTGGCAAAAGGTTGAAAAGTTCAAGGGGGCCGAATACTTTCACAAGGCACTGTATATCTCAGACATTGCACTGGCCTGGTTAACAAGGTCTAAGGCACCCCTGAGGTTTTCACCACAGCCCGCAGCAAGGTATATAGCATATATAATATTAGAGGCCTAAAGCTGTGAAAAAGGTATCTACAGAGGAGAGGGAAATTGGGATCCAAAGAAAAGGCTCAAGCTTGAGGATCTCCCTGCAAAAGAAAGATTATGAGGCACAAGTTGCTGCTTGGTTCCTGATGAATGAGGTGCAAAAATACAATTTGCAACTACAATTAGCCAAACAAGCTACCTATAACCCAACACTGTTCTTGTTAGCAGAATCTATGGCACCCCCAAGGTTTTCACCAGGGCCACCGATAAGGAGGTTGGTTTTTGCTGATTGGAACCAGGTTGCACCCCAAATCTAGTGTTAGAAAATAAGTACACTTGCAGACAAAGGACCAGACCAAAAACTGTAGCAGAAAAATAACAGGACCCAATTCAGGGTTGAGTACAGGAGAACACAGAAGCCAAATCAGTAAAAAATTAGTAAAGCCAAAATCAGTAACCAGGGATACAGCAGATGTTTCTGAGAACAAAGCCAAAGGACAACATAATGTAGGCATCTGAGAAGTCTCAATTCTGAGTTTAAATCACTCGCGTCAGCTCAGGATTGGACAATGAGGCAAGCACTCTGTGTCTCAAAGCTTTGACTGACTGTGATCAGTGTGGCACTGAAGAGTATGATTTATACAAGTAGGAGTATAGATATTGAGATTCCTAGCAGTACTACCTTCTGTGAGGGGCCAACTGACCCTTAGTTCCCAAACAAGGTCTCAGAGTTTTTTTTATAAAAAAAACATTAACAT
Source organism: Leptodactylus fallax (assembly GCA_947044405.1). Lineage (NCBI taxonomy): Eukaryota > Metazoa > Chordata > Amphibia > Anura > Leptodactylidae > Leptodactylus > Leptodactylus fallax. The sequence continues at coordinate 584,244 of CAMRHE010000192.1, read as the reverse complement.
TAACCAGGCTATGAGTTTTTTTTACATCTTTGAACAGACTGGGATTTCTTCAGGTTCAACTGATCCTGATCCCAAACAGTGTACCACTTGCACGACAGGTTTTTTTTTTACTCTGAAAATGGAAAAACAACCAAAACTATGAGACATAGTGAAGGTATCATCAATTGAGCCATTAGCTTTAAAGGGAGTCTATCATTGGTGATATTGTTTTTTCACTAAACACACGTAGGAATAGCCTTTAGAAACGCTATTCTAGCCCTACCTCTATTTCTGTCCTGCTCACCGCCATTTTTGAAATAAATCGATTTTCCCATATAGGCTATTCCTATATGTGCTTAGTGAAAAATCAATATCACCAATGATAGACTCCCTTTAATATCATCAGACCCAGATGGGAGTCTCAATGCTGAGTTTAAATACCATGCCTCAGTTCAGGATTGTACAATGAGGGAACACTCTGATTGGCTCTGTGTCTCAATGCTCTGATTGTCTATGAGAAGTGCTGCCCAGAAGAGTATGATGGTATACAAGTGAAAGTATAAATATTGAGCTTCCTAACATTATACTTCTTCTTCTTTAGCAGCAACAGGCAGAAGAAAAACATTACAGAGAGTCAAATTTCCATTTTTTCATTTTTTCACAGTTACGGATTTAAGAATATTTTTAAAAAGTTTTTGATTGCTTTAAGGGGTCAAAACATAAAATATATATATATATATATATATATATATATATATATATATACTACCGTACAAAAGTTTGGGGTCACCCAGACAATTTTGTGTTTTCCATGAAAACTCACACTTTTATTTATCAAATGAGTTGCAAAATGAATAGAAAATACAGTCAAGACATTGACAAGGTTAGAAATAATGATTTTTATTTGAAATAATTTTCTCCTTCAAACTTTGCTTTTGTCAAAGAATGCTCCATTTGCAGCAATTACAGCATTGCAGACCTTTGGCATTCTAGCTGTTAATTTGCTGAGGTAATCTGGAGAAATTTCACCCCATGCTTCCAGAAGCCCCTCCCACAAGTTGGATTGGCTTGATGGGCACTTTTTGCGTACCATACCGTCAAGCTGCTCCCAGAACAGCTCAATGGGGTTGAGATCTGGTGACTGCGCTGGCCACTCCATTACAGATAGAATACCAGCTGCCTGCTTCTTCCCTAAATAGTTCTTGCATAATTTGGAGGTGTGCTTTGGGTCATTGTCCTGTTGTAGGATGAAATTGGCTCCAATCAAGTGCTGTCCACAGGGTATGGCATGGCGTTGCAAAAATACGCAGCACTCCACAGGATAGTGAAGAAAATCTGATGTGAGTTTATTCCAAGAACTATATAGTCTGCTCTGCTCTTATCCGCTCTTCACACAATCGTCTCCAAGACTTCTCTCGTGCATCCCCTATACTCTGGAACTCATTGCCAAGACACATAAGACTGTCCTCCACAATCACAAGCTTCAAGAAGGCCCTGAAGACTCACCTATTTAGGAAGGCCTACAACCTCCAATGACACTACTGTCACCACACCACCATTAGAACAGACTCTCCCCTCACCTTTTCTCTCTATCCCTCTTCCGTCATAGATTGTAAGCCCTTGCAAGAAGGGCCCTGTATCCCACTGTGCCAGGTGGTCACGATTAGTATTATATTTGTTTTGTATACTTTGTGTACCGTATATAAACCCTCAAATGTAAAGCACCATGGAATTAATGGTGCTACATAAATAAACAATAATAATAATAATAATATATAAATTTAGTATCCCCATAATCAAAAGGGAGTCTGTCTGTACTAAATTGGTAAATTGGTTATAACCCTAATCACAATACTTTTTAGTGTTTTTTTTCTACAGTTTCCAAATATGTTCAATATATTCAGTTTTTGAGCCCCATTTTCATGTTAATTGCCATTGTATTTATATGCAAATGAGGGGAACAGTCCTTTCACTAGGAATCTAGTGCTGAGGCAAGCTAAGCTTGACCCCAAAGCATGTTTCCCCTCATTCGCTCATAAATAAAAAGGTAGTTTACATGAAAATGGGATTCGAAAGCTGAATAACAGAGGCATAGTTTTAGGCTGAGGCCCCATCTTGTGGAAACACAGCTTTTTTTTGTTGCAGATTTTGCTGTGTTTTTTTGAGCCAATGGGAAATATATAGGAAGCACTTATACTTCTCCCTTCTGCTCAATCCACTCCTGGCTATGGCTAAAAAAAAACGCAGCAAAATCTGCAACCAAAAAGCTGCATTTCTGCAATGTGAGGCCTCAGCCTTAAACTGTAGAATTTACCATACCAAGCATAATTATGGCACAGGGTCAATGATTTAAAATAAATTGTTTTGTACCTCCAATATAAGAGGATTCCTCACTCTAAGGCACGATACACCTTCAAATCACTTACTTTCCAGAATAATAATTAATATTTTTATCAACTGGCCAATCTTGTACCTCTGAAAAATCTTGTCTGGAATTGTAAAGATACAAAGGAATATTTGGTACATACTTTTGAAAGAAAAATCAATGGACCTGGCTATTCGATAGGTAATTGCCATTATCAGCTTCTGACTGGCATTTTTGGGAGATGACTGCAATTTTTGGGTGTTTAGTATTCAGAATATTAAATTCTTTTTTGGTTTTTATACCTTCATCAAAGCTTGACTGTAAGGTACTGAGTAACTTCTCTTTCTACTGCTCAAAATCTTACAATATATGTTTACCAATCAATGAAATAAGCATATACGAGCCACAAAGAAATAGTAAGTTTAAATATTTTTGGAATTAAAATAAAGTAAAAATTTTAACATATAAGAACTGAAATTAATTAAAAGTGTCAACAAATGTCTGATAGTTCATTGCACTTAAGATCTGTGAGAAGAAAAATGGATTCTATTTATTTCTGATGTTTCTTTGTAAACATAAAATGTATCTTGAACAGTTAAAATAATGTAACACGTTCTGCTGGAATCATTCTAAAGATAAGTAAGCTAGTCTTTTGGACTTCATTGGTTGCAGTTTGCAAAGTACACGGGTTCCCTGTATTTACGATTAATAACTCTTATAGCATTAGAATTTGACATGGTAAAAATGTATTACAATATAAAGGACTTTTATATTGTGGTCTAAGTGCTTAGCAAGCTAGGATTTAGGAGTGTCTAGCTAAAATATCACTTCTCTTGCACAATATTCACTGAAATGTTTTTGCTGGAATCAATCCAATAATACAATTTACTGAGCTTCTTATGCTAAATAAAGAATTTTAAAGTACTTGACCTAGCACTGCACTGCAATTTTATCACTCTAAATATTTTATAGACAACGATCAGTGTTAACTTATTTACAGGTATATAACAGAAGAGACAAGATCATAGCTTATTTTAAACCTGTATAATATCTGTTGTTTGAGATGATAAAAATGGTTCAGCCACAATAAATGACAATAATTCAAAATCTAAGTCGGAGGAAATGTTGAATGGGAGTGTGGATTCAGGACACCTTCCTGCTTTGCTTAAATCCAGGAGACAGCGGCATAATAGTTATTGGTACATAACAGAATGTACAAGGCAATATGTCTAAATATTAAATAAGATAGAGTCTTCTTTACAGAAAACTTCTTACTATAACCTTGTTTGAAAGTTGCTATACTTCTTTATGTTTGGTGATGCATCTATTCCTATAATAACTATATATCTTCATTAATGAGAAAAACATTGAGGCATGGGGGTGAGTGAAGACATAGCCTGCCCCTGCATAGTTCCTTAGATTTCATTAATCAAGTCAGTCACTAGCCTTAGTGGTCATGCCAGCATAAACAGCACATAAACTCTGAGGAATGTGATTGGCTGCAGCAAGGAATGGCATGGTACATCATTGCTGCAGGAAGTAAGTAGAGAGCAGCAAGGGCTCCCATAGCAACTGCGCTGGAGAACCAGAGGATTGGAGACATAAGTATAGAAGTATATGCGTTTTGTTCTTTTTAGCTCATTCCTATATCTTGTCTAATTTTTTTTGTAAATCTCTGAAAATCCATTCCTTACTTAGAGTGAGAGTCTGAAAGTGAATCACTGGATTACTTGTTCAGGGCATCTGCAGAAAGGCATTTATTCTAATACTTATAGGATGTGTTTTCATATACTGCCTTGCCATCTCGTTGCAATATTTTAACCCTGCTGTTCTGTTCGGTTCTACTATACACATATAAGTCTGGATTTTTAACTAATTTAAGTGTTTTATTTGAATTTCTTTTGCATTATTATACTGTATGTGAACATGGTTGTTCATAAACAAATGAAAAATGAAATCAAAAACTTAATTTTTATTTTTTTTGTGTCAAAAAATGTTACATGGCCTTATTGCATTATTCATATATATTTTACATTTGCACAAAAAAAAATCTTTATAAAACTGTAAACTATAACTAATAACATCAAACTGTATGTAAATATATTTTTTTCAAAAAAAAAAATAAAATAAATAAAAAGTCTAGTTTTTTCTATATAAAATGTGAACCTAAGGTTCAAGGTGCTAAATTTACTGTTTGCATTCGTCACAAGTATAATTTACATGTCTTTTGCATAAGTACTATGCACATTTGCAACATATCACATTTGATTTGTGATTACTTGATGTTGGACAGAAGGCGCATCGTTTCCGTTTTAGGCTGGTTGCACTGCTGGTGGAGGCCGTGGGTATCGTCGCAGTGCTAGCGAAAGCCCTTGGTTCACTTTCTTCAGCATGCTGTTGGATCCTGTGGACAATGGCTGCAGCTCCATCATCTCTGGGTGTTACTTTTCTTTGTTCAATATATGGGCTAACCAGTGATTTTCCCAACTCCTCTAAAAAAATTCTTCTTTTATATAGTTTATTTTTGTTCCAATTTGGGTCTATTTCACGCCGTAACACAAATGCATTGTACGCCGACACATCAAGAATGTTGTAAAAAACAACCATTGGCCACCGATTAGTTTTGCGTTTACAGGTGTCCATCTACAGTATCATAATTTGAAAATGTATGTATGTGTAACTCTGCATGGACCAAAAGGACCTAGATAAATTGATAAATAGTAGTAGATGAACTATATAGACCAAAATGAGATTATAACTCCTTTATTTAAAAAAAAAAAAAATGGCTGGAGATCAGTATAAAAGGCTATCGGTCATTTTTGACTGAACAGTACAAGTGTAAAAAAAGACGTGGAGCAAAAAGTAAACAAAAAAATAAATAAATAAAAACTGCTATTAGTAAGAACCCCTCAAATGAGGAAAAGTCAATGAACCACAAGTTTCAGAACCGCATAATGAATATTTTAAAAAATATCAAATTTCAAATTCGGTCATTTTTGACCGAACAGAACAGCAGGGTTAAAATCTTAGAATAAGCTTGTCTTATGTATTATTGTTCGTTCACTCAAGGTTCTGTATAAGATGCCTAAAAATGTGCCTGCTTTTTTAGAACATGCAGAAAATGTTCTACAGAGAACACTAGTTGCTTAGTCTCTTCAGGCCCCAGAATATAATAAGTGGAGGCCCAGGGGAGGTGCTGCAACATAACAAACAATTATGCCCACCTTGCCTCACATCTCTTGGACAATCTCTGAGCATCTGATGGTGTCTGATGGAGCCCAGCGTCCTCTTTTGGCCTCCTCCAGCCTCAGGCTGGTATCATGCACCCCAGGGTCTCCACTGAGGTCTGTGATTGTGGTTCACCAGTGTCATGATATTTTGACCCAGCTTTCTTAGGTGACACACCCCAGTTGAGACAGAAGTTTTTGGAAAATTTGCTTCAAATCTGGTTCAATTCAAACTGGTTCACTTATCACTAGTAACTATAGACTTGAACAATAAATCTTTCTCAAGTCACTGGGTAATTCTAGTAGTAAAAGGAGGGGGATTGCCTCAAGTACCATGTTAGTGTTAGCAAGTAGACAATGAAGATACTGTATATCCTGAAAGCATACACCAATACCAGAGAGGATTTCTTACAATAATGAGTGCTGGAAGTGTGAGACATTTCAGCCACATTTGCCAACTAAATTGGAGTAATCACATGAAGGTATGGAAAGAGGGAGACAGAAGGATCAAGCAAGCCACAGATGGTGGAAAGTCAGCAACGGTGTTCTTTAGTAGATAAACAGCATTATTTTTCACATTAGTGATAGAAAGTCATAATGGGTTAAATAAATGCAGGAGTCTGTGTAGTTATCTATAAAGATATATAATGTGTCAAGAATTGTGAAAAAATAATAATAATTAGAGATGGAGAACCCCTCAGGATTCATTTAGTTTCAGGTTAGGCCGACTCGGGTCTCTGGTTTGTTTTGGGTGGATGACTTCAGACCCCAGAGTATAATAGGTGGAGGCCCAGGGGAGGTGGAAAAACAAAAAAATCATACTCACTTTCCCTTACCTCTTCTGGGCCTACTCTCTAAATCTGGAACTCTCCAGCTGATGTCAAGCACTCTTCTGTGATTTCATCAGCCCGGGCTCACTGCTGAGGTCTTTCGTTGGGCCTCAGTGGTAATATAGGCACTCCAAATATCATGAATTCATGACGCTCTGCGTGCCCATGTGAACGCTGATGGAAAAACACTCTTTGAGGGTATGTCACGAACACCATTTGACATCGCTTAAACAAGCTGGTGACCAATTAGGTTTGCACCATGAAAACCTACTGCTCAATACTGTATACCACCATAACACTGGGCATACCTCAATACCCCTTCCCTCAAATTACTGAGTGAAGTATAATGAGGATATGCACCTGGAAGTCACAAAAGAAGGTTAAATATTGTGACGGCTGTCCTGCCTCCTTGCATGTTGCTTTGTTTACATTGCTTTGTCCTTGTGAGGGTTATTATAACATATTTGGGGCCTCTTTCGAGTGAATCTCCCTGTACGTATTGTAGGTTCTTCTCACATATAAAGTATAGGAACTTCACCTTCACTGTTTGACCATGCTAAACCCTGTTTAATTGTGATTGTGTTTACATGTCCATACCAAATTGATGTATTTCTTGTGTAACACTTAATTGGTAGACAAATATCTCCATACTCTACAGTATTAGATAAGTATACAATAAATTCAATTTAAAGTAATATTTTTCAGAATAATGAAAGTTTCATTCATCTAATAATAATTTCCATTAAGTTATATCAATGACATCTAGCAATGCTCAGCTATTCAGTCGCTAACATAAAAGGGTATATAGCAGTAGCTATTAATGCTTTCAACAGCAATAATCTTTTTACTAGCAGAGTTATAATAAAAATGCATTTTGTATTCTTGTCTAGGTGTTAACTTAAGAAGGTTTTCAGAATGCAAATCTCTAAGCTTGCTTAATGAGCAGATCAGAAGAAAGAATTTAATCAAAAAGGATTTGTGGTTAGTAGATTCATTTATTAGCTATATTAAACACAGCATTAAGGGTCAGGATTTTCATTAGTGTTTTTGATTAAAATACTATCCCTTGCTTTGAATAAAATTAATTTGTTATAGTTTTAACAATATAGAAATGCAGCTAACAGGAAAAATAGACATATTCCTATTTAACCTAACTTTTAGAAGATTATTATTTTACTACAACTGAGTCGTGTAAAGTTTGCTGTGTTAGACATTTTGCTTGAACTATAAAATAAGATACATGATGTTAAACTAAAACCACAATTTTAATAATAAATATTAGCTATGGATCAGTGTTTAAAACTGAGACAGAAAAAACACATACACTCTGGTCTGACTGTGGTTAGTAATTTTAATGGCAGTGGACTGTTTTAGTGAGTAAAGTAGTACTAGTGTGCTAACCACCTCTTTTACTTATAGCCTGCTATGTCATGCAGACGATCCACCCTGATGAGCGACAGGAAATGAAACATGTCAAAAGCTTGTATTTGACCTAAAATACAAAGGGGAATTGTTCATTATAGATAGTCTAAATGAATAGCTAGTCAACTTTTTGGAAGGTTTTTTTCAGGGCTGCTGCCTCGACAGGCAGAGATAGGGGCAATAGCATATTATTCTATAATTACAACCACTTGACCTTGACTAGCAATTTTAAAGTCATAAATCATAAATGAAGTTTTTCCCAGTATTTTGAAGATACTTAATCTATAGATTACAATGTTTAGGTGTGTATTTATTCCTCCTATTGTAGTATTAAAAGGTATACTGAATGTTATGTTTTAAAGTGGACATCAACTGTAAAGACAAGAATTGTTTCTCCATATTTGAGATTTGGACCGAGGGATGCACATTTTTGATATTTTTTCTTAAAAATATGTTCCTATTCTACTGTCTACAGTATGGCTTAGATTTCTTTGCTTAACGTTCTAAGAACAAAAAACAATGGCAACAGAAGTAGAGTTTTTTTTTTCATGTTCTGATGGACAACTGGTTTAGTTTTTCAAGAGTGCTAGAGATCACTGAGGGTGGTACCTTTGACACTGTCTTTAATAATAAAAAAAAAAAAATCTTAATTTTGATACAAATTATCACACTGCCTGGGAGCTTAGAGACCAAGGTCAGAGATTTCTTACTCCACAAACTATAATGCATGCAATGAAGCCTTCAGGATATTTGTATTCTGCTCAAGTTGTACAAGAACTTTGTTATCCGCTTGCTGTGATCACTCAACCTTTTAACCAATAGCATTTGTGTCTACTAACATTTGCAGGCATCGCCGATGAGCTTCCAACATGTGAGTTACAAACATCTGTTTGCTCCTTTCTGCTAGGTATTATTATATAAATATTGACTTGTTTATGCTGTTTCTAGAATCTTTCCAGCATATGGAGTCACAAAATGATGTAAAAGAAATTTTAGCCGCTAATGTTCAAGAAGAGCAGCATTGAAATGGCACTGTACTCTGGACTGCTGGACACTGACAGCAACTTCTGTATCATCAGCGATCTGTAAAGTATCTGCATCCCCAGATTCAGTATGTGAACAAAATATTGCAACAAAACAAAGTGGGCATAGGTGAAGTTCAATTCACTTTTTAAAACAATCCAGAAATATATAACTTATCACTTATACAGTAATTTCCTCTACTTTTCACAACCTTCTGTATAATGTGTGTGTCCCAGATGAAGCCAGAATGCCAAAACCCTGGATCAGATGAGGCACTGCTCTTGCCCTACCCCTGACTTTACCCCACATGTATCCAGCAGCAAGGAAGCTCATGGTAGTCACAACCTACAGTGGGGGAAAAAAAGTATTTAGTCAGCCACCAATTGTGCAAGTTCTCCCACTTAAAAATATGAGAGAGGCCTGTAATTAACATCATGGGTAGACCTCAACTATGAGAGACAAAATGAGAAAACATATCTAGAAAATCACATTGTCTGATTTTTTAAGACTTTATTTGCAAATTATGGTGGAAAATAAGTATTTGGTCAATAACAAAAGTTCATCTCAATACTTTGTTATATATCCTTTGTTGGCAATGACAGAGGTCAAATGTTTTCTGTAAGTCTTCACAAGGTTGGCACACACTGTTGCTGGTATGTTGGCCCATTCCTCCATGCAGATCTCCTCTAGAGCAGGGATGTTTTGGGACTGTCGCTGGGCAACATGGACTTTCAACTCCCTCCAAAGGTTTTTTATGGGGTTGAGATCTGGAGACTGGCTAGGCCACTCCAGGACCTTGAAATGCTTCTTATGAAGCCACTCATTCATTGCCATGGCGGTGTGCTTGGGATCATTGTCATGCTGAAAGACCCAGCCACGTTTCATCTTCAATACCCTTGCTGATGGAAGGAGGTTTGCACTCAAAATCTTACGATACATGGCCCCATTCATTCTTTCATGTACACGGATCAGTCGTCCTGGTCCCTTTGCACAGAAACAGCCCCAAAGCATGATGTTGCCACCCCCATGCTTCACAGTAGGTATGGATGCAACTTTGGATGCAACTCAGCATTCACTCTCCTCCAAACACGACGAGTTGTGTTTCTACCAAACAGTTCTACTTTGGTTTCATCTGACCATATGACATTCTCTCTCTTCTGGAACATCCAAATGCTCTCTAGCAAACTTCAAACAGGCCCGGATATGTACTGGCTTAAGCAGGGGGACACATCTGGCACTTCAGGATCTGATTCCCTGGCGGCGTAGTGTGTTACTGACAGGTAGCCTTTGTTACGTTAGTTCCAGCTTTCTTAAGGTCATTCACTAGGTACCCCGTGTGGTTCTGGGATTTTTGCTCACCGTTCTTGTGATCATTTGGACCCCACGGGGTGAGATCTTGCATGGAGCCCCTGATCGAGGGAGATTATCAGTGGTCTTGTATGTCTTCCATTTTCTAATTATTGCTCCCACAGTTGATTTCTTCACACCAAGCTGCTTGTCTATTGCAGATTCAGTCTTCCCAGCCTGGTGCAGGTCTACAATTTTGTTTCTGGTGTCCTTCCACAGCTCTTTGGTCTTCACCATAGTGGAGTTTGGAGTGTGACTGTTTGAGGTTGTGGACAGGTGTCTTTTATACTGATAACAATTTCAAACAGGTGCCATTACTACAGGTAATGAGTGGAGGACAGAGGAGCCTCTTAAAGAAGAAGTTACAGGTCTGTGAGAGCCAGAAATCTTGCTTGTTTGTAGGTGACCAAATACTTATTTTCCACCATAATTTGCAAATCAATTCTTAAAAAATCAGACAATGTGATTTTCTAGATATGTTTTCTCATTTTGTCTCTCATAGTTGAGTTCTACCTATGATGTCAATTACAGGCCTCTCTCATCTTTTTAAGTGGGAGAACTTGCACAATTGGTGGCTGACTAAATACTTTTTTTCCCCACTGTAGCAACCTACAATCATACCCCTATAGTCAAAAAGAGCTCCTGCATCTTACTAAAGTTATTCACGAATGTATCAGGAAAACTACGGTACCTTGACATGCTTTTTTTTAAATTTTAAAGGTATTTTTGCCTATTTCTTGGAGACCCCATTTAAATACTGTTTTCTTGTGACTTGATTTATTATTTTTTTGAATATCAGTGTAAATTGAGTTAGGCTATCACAAACCAATGTATCTGAAGCCAGGGCTCCACGTGGTGTAAACACAAAAAAAAATGCAGTGTTTTACAGTTACATCAAAGTGGATGGGATTCTAGTGATGTTTTTCCAGTAGCACTTTTTGGCTGCGGGACGCTACGTGGGGCCTTAGTCTAACATTGATAGCGCAAAGTAGGAAGTCAGCATTGCTGGCAGCTATCACAATATTTCCTGTAATTCTTATATGCAGATCATGCTTTGGTAGTGTGCTATTAACATATTGTTATGTTCTAATTTCACTCAATGTTCTATATAATTATGACTAAATAATCCTTTAATCACTTTACCTAGAACTAAGGATTAGCTTTTTGGGCTCAAACAATCTGATAGAATTTTACAATCAACTCCTGATTAATCCTTCAGATTTAAATTGCTTAAAATTAATATTCTATTTAATGCAAGTCTTGAAAGATGATGTTTATGGGCTGACCTGTGCAATGTGTGTTGTGCTGTTTGTGCTCTGCATTACACAAAGTGAGAAGAGAATTTGTTTAAATTGGTTTTCTGCCACCAACTAATGTTCTCATGTCATAAGGATTTGCTATTAAATGGAAAGTGTTACCAGGAAAGTCTTATTCAAAATTTGTGTTATTCATTGATTATTATTATTATTATTATTATTATTATTATGGTTCTGCACCAAGCTTGCCACTTTTTATTAAAATGGGTAGGATGAAGGAGTAATATGAACACTTTGGCCTTACAAATTTACTATAATGGCAGAAAATTGTCATGAGTTATATAATAAATTTCAATTCTGGCGCACAGAAGTGTGCCAGAATTATTAATAATTCAGACATACATCATGCTAGTGGGGGAATTTATTAAGTTTGTGTAGGAAACACCAGCCTTAATAAATATCCCCCAATTAAATTGTACAATAAAAAGTAGTGTTTCATCCCTTCAGAGATGGCAACATTTAACTGACACTAATTGACAATTATCACAGAACACAACAATATCCATTGAAATCCTTTGAAAGAGTTGAAACACAACACCACAGTGTTGCTAATGCATTAAGTGTTAAATCAACATATATCTATGATGACAGAGTTAAAATCTACTTTGGTTCCTGCTTACAGTGGCTTGCAAAAGTATTCACACCCCTTCAACGTTTTCGCATTTTGTCACCTTACAACCACAAACTTAAATGTATTTTTATTGGATGATGGATTGAACAGTGCTCCATGGGATGCTCAAAGCTTGGCATATGTTTTATAACCTAACCCTGCTTTAAACTTCTCCACAACTCTGACCTGTCTGGTGAGTTTCTTGGTCTTCATGATGCTGTTTGTTCACTAGTGTTCAGTAACAAACCACTGAGGCCTTCACAGAACAGGTGTATTTATACTGAGACTAAATTACACACAACTGGACTCTATTAACTAATTAAGTGACTTCTGAAGGCAATTGATTGCACTGGGTTTTGTTTAGGGGTATCAGACGGTGGGCTGAATACTTTTGCACGTCACACTTTTCAGATTTTTATTTGATTAAAATTTTGAAAACCATATATCATTTTTGTTACACTTCACAATTATCTGCTACTTTGTGTTGGTCTATCACTTAAAATATAAATAAAATACATATAGGTTTGTGGTTGTAAGGTGACAAAAGGGGTATGAATACTTTTGCAAGGTACTGTAGTATAAATAATAGAGTAAAGCAGACCATATACCTGATGCTAGGTTCACACTAGCATTTGGCTCTCCGTTGTTCGGGTCCGCATAGGGACCTGAAAAATGGAGAGCCTGTCCTTTTATAAAGACTATAATAAATAAACTATAATGTGATCCGCCATGCTTCCTCCTTGCAGGACTTTTTTCTCCGCTGATTTTAGGCGGAATCTGCAGCGTAGTCTTCTACAGAGATTCCAATGCAGATTTGAACTTATCCTCAGATAGCCCATAAATGGACAATCACCTGTATTGTGAATATGCTAATCTATGGACCACAGTGTTTAGATGTGTACTGATTCTTGCTATATGCTTGTATTTTGGTCTTAAAAGGTTATGTTTTTATTTGGTCATCAGCTATCAATTATAAAGACAACAGAATTGATTCTCAATTCTATTTTGGATTTTGCAGGTATACTGAAAGTTAGAGTATGTTTTAATTCAGACATCAGCTATAAAGTTATAATATATGTCTTTACTCCTGTATACACATGAACACTCAGCTGCTTGATAATGATCCCTGATAATGATCCCTTGATAATGATCCCTGATAACAAGGCTTTTTGAGCATAATTTAATAATAATAGATTAATATACAGTACAAATCTGTTCACTATTTCGCTCACTCTCTCTCTGTTGCCAGCTGATTTGCCAATGTTGCTTATTTCTGCCATTTTAAGGGAATATAGTTGAATATGAAAGTATCTGTGAAAAGAAAATTGAAATAAACTTTTGTCCTTTGTGAAAGGTAGAAATGAAGAACATCACACATTTTTACATTCAGCAGACTGGAACTCATTAGTGTCCATCAAATTGCAAGCTATCACTCCTTGTAGTCTCCCTTACAATAAGAGATCATTATGTGCTATGCTTATCAGTACAGTAGCTTTCTGGTTCATTCATAAAGAATAATTACTTTCTGCTTGGCAACTGTGGAGAGAATGTTTCACTACGGCTAATCTTTACATAGCAGAGAGAATGTCAGTCGCCTCAAGATTATTTTTAAAGTAAAGATAAATTAGATTTGTTTTTCATCGGAATGTTAATCTTTAGTGACCAGCTTACAGCAAATCTAATTGCTATTTTCATGGGACCATAATTACAACTCTGGAAAAAAAGGAAAATCCAGTGGAACGTTCTGATATTGTCATGTGAGGATTGGAATGAACAATAAACAAATAATATAGTGAAAGACATAGCTGGTAATTATTGCTAAATTCAAATATAAGAAGAGAACATAAAATACACGTGTATTTAACATGTCTCTTGCAGTTAGGGTTTGCAACTCAGAATGTGTAGTGGAATATGATTTGTTACCCTTTTTGTGCATAAATAAAGAAAAAAAAATGGATGTGTATGACATGCATTGGGTTAGACAAATGATCTGAGAAACAGCAGATGGTTGCAGGCCTTACTAAATGTTTTCACCCTGTGGCATTATACTCTACATTTCACTATAAAATGCAGACTATGATATACTGTGCTCTGTTAACAGATTACATAATACTGCATTAGTATTGACAAGCTGTCCATGTTCATACTTGATATTGAACAAGTACCTAAAAGCACACATTTGGTTATTTGCATAATATATATATATATATTATATATATATATATACTCTTAGTAATATTAATGCTTATTTGTTTGTCAGGTTTTTTTTTCAACTATAATTTTTATTAAAGTTTACAATATAATAATAAACAAATGGTGAATACAAAATTACAGGGTATAAATACAATAAAATGGAAAACCAAATAGAAGAGTGGCAAAACAGATAAAACACCAGCACAAGGAAGACAGACAGAGGAAAAAAAGGGTAGGGAAAAAGAGGAGGGGAAGGAGATCAAAGATTTTGCAGCGTACAATAGGTATACCATAGGGACCAGATTGCGTCAAAGGCCACCACTGTATTGTTTAAGCTTGCCGTCACATATTCCAAGTTCCGGATGTTCTTGACTCGGGTAATGGAGTCAGGAGTAGATGGGGATGGGGGGTAACTGATTTCCAATATAAAGCTATAAGAGATTTATCTGCTGTGCCGAGATGGGGAAGAAATCTGCCAAACTCTTCCTCTATCTGTCTCGGTGGCAGGTGAGCAAATGCATGAACAGTACTGATTGTAGAAAGAGGTTGTCACCAATATCTTTGACTCCCCTCCAATAGCCTCATATCAGGGGGCAGTCACAGAATATGTGGTTCAATGAGCCTATGGACGAATTGCATCTCCAGCAAATTGAGGGTATCATCAGATTCTGGGAATGGAGAAGGGCAGGGCAGGGGTATGGTACCAGTGCATGAGGATCTTATATTGCACTTCCCGAAAAGTCCCACATGTAGATGATTTAGATGCATGTAACCATATAATTTGCCATTGTGCTGGAGAAATTATCCTCCCCAGGGTTTACTCCCACCTAATCATATACCTATGGGTAGGAGGGGAACAACCCTCAGGAGAGGATAGAAATTGATAAATAGTGGAAATAAGGCCCTTAGTAGAGGTAACCGACCTACACAACTTCTCAAAGGCAGTAGAGGTAGAGACCTTCAAAGAGCCCAAACAGAAAAGCACAAAGTGGGTAACTTGGCTATAATGAAACCACTTGGCTCGAGGGCGGTTCAGTGTGGAATTGAGATAGTTAACGGGCCATATCTTCAGGGTCAGAGGGTCAACCATATCAGCTAGTCTATAGAGACCAGCTGTGGACCAAGGGCGTACCATAGAAGCCGATAGTCGCCCCAGGAGGAGCGGATTATATAAGAAGGAAATCATGTAAGATTTCTGTGAGGCGAGAGGAACTAGGCCAGAGCATGTAGACCAAATTGCCTGTGCAAAGTGTATGGGACCCAATGTGGGGGTTGGGAGGGGAGGAGGAGTTCAGGTCCACAAGAGAGCATTAGGATGCATGGGAGCAAGCCACAGCTTCTCAATCTCCACCCACTTTGTATGCGCCTGAGACACAGCCAAAAAGGGAATACAACGCAGGTGGGTGGCCCAATACTAATGTTGGAGGTGTGAAATTGACAATCCCCCAACCCCCTTCCCCACCAACATAACGGATCTAGGTATCCGATGACGTTGAGTATTCCAGATGAATTAGAATATGGCCCTCTGCAAGTCACGAAGGTCTGAACAGGGTAAATATAACAGTTTAGTTATTTTTATAGCAGAGTTCATACCCAGCAGGGAAATATGTAAGGGGTGCCACTTATCCAACAGCTTCTTGAGCTCACAGAACAGTCGGGGATAATTCACGGAGTAGAGCATAATGTAGGAAGGAGAGAGATGGATTCCCAGGTATTTAGTTGATTTCTGTCGCCATTGGAAGTCAAAATTGCTGCGTAGTAGCTGTACAGTTGAATCAGGAATATTGAAGGGAAGGGCTTTTGTCTTAGAGGGATTAACTTTGCATCCTGACAGTTGAACATAGTCATGGAGGGTTTTCATGAAGGAAGGTAGGGAGGTATGGGGAATAGTGAGAGTAAGGAGGACATCCTCTGCAAAGAGGGAGATTTTGAAATCCCTGTCCCAAACCCTTATGCCTGTAATATCGGGATTTCGACTCGATGCAGAGTGCAAAAATTAGAGGAGAGAGGAGGCAGCCCTGCTGGATGCCATTTCTAATGGAGAGGATATCGGAGGAGGATTTGGGGAGCTTCACCGTGGCAGAGGGAGTAAAATATATCAGGTCCACAGTCTTTCTGGTGTTATCTCTACCCTGAAGACAGGTAAGAAGCCCAAGTGGTCCTTGTGGACAAGAGAGGGGAGCCACACATTTAATCAGTTAGCCACAAGTTTCGTAAATAGTTTTATTTAATAAAGCAATGGTCCTTATAGCTAGAACACACTTGGGGATCCTTATTGTACAGCATTGTTGGGGGGATAAGGGCGCCCTCCAGGAAAAAACTGAATAGACATCTCAGATGGGGGAGAAGGTCGACCTTCAAAGTCTTATAGTATAGGTAAGTGAATCCATCTGGACCCGAAGCTTTACGTAGGAGTCTTGTAAGGTCTTAGCCATAAAAGTATGCACCTTATTTCCCTATTCATAGTAATGCCAGCAAGTGTATAAGAGGAGGCATTGCACCGCATGGTGCGCTAAATTTCATAGGTTAGAATGCAAATGATAGAGTAGGTCTCTCCCAGTTCACAGAGAGTTGAGAGGAACCCCCAGTGGGTACTGGCTGGAGAGTCATCACATCGAAGGCGAGCAGTAGCAATCTGAATCTGGACCTAAGAGGAAGATGGGAGAGGGAAGAGGGGGAGGGAAATAGAAGACAGGGAATACAAACAAAGACTAAGAAAAACATGGAAATACACCCGCAACCATAGACAGGACTAAATCTCCTGACATGGGGGTGGAGGGTCAAGGGTCAAAAAATAAGGAGAGACTAGAAACATACTGGATGAGAGGCATCCCACCCTGCACAAAGTTCATAACATTTTAATAGCGATAGAGCTGGAACTTGCAGAAACTACAAATAATACAAGGATATCACAGCATCCAGAGGAACAAGGACCTGAAAAGAGAAAAGTAAAGTCATGATGGAAAGGGGCTGACCTGGGGCTTCCGTAGAGATGGTAAGGGGTGTGGAAGTTGTCCGTCTCACCGGGCAGTCAAGGCGAAGGAGAACCCCCACCTATAGAGGAGCTCGTGGTCTCTCAGAAGCTGGAGGATAGGGCGAAGGTGACGTCTCTTCTAAAGGGTGACCCAGGATAGGTCTTGGTATAGCTGGATCTTAGTGCCATCAAACGCAAAGTCTTTAGACTGTCGTGCTTTAGCCATGATAGTTTCCTTTCAAGCACAGTCGTGAGCACAGCATATAAAATCCAGAGGAGTCGCCCCTGTGCCCTTGAGGTGCATAGCCCAGTGTGCCCTGTCCAGTTTGATGTTATGTGAAGGGCGTTCACGTAGGAGGAAGGTAAAAATGGCTTCAAGTGTGACGTGGAGATCTTCCTCACGAATAGCCTCAGAGAGGCTCTTGACTCAAGGTCCTCAAGGTAACCATGAATGTCTGACCACTGCAGATTGTGAGAAGACCGCGGATTGTAACTGAAAGATATACGCCCTTGTAGCCTCATGGTCTTCCTCCAAGATTTTGACTCTAGAGGCAATGTGATGGAGGTCCCTCCGCACTGCCGATAATTCAGCGTGAAATGTGTCAGTGACTTGTGCAAAAAGGACTGGAAATTTAGTTTTTTCAGAAGTTGAGCCAATACATCAGACCAGTTCAGCGGTGTCTGTAAGGAAGGCATCTTGGAGGTTACAGAATGCCTTTCTAGTAGTGGAGGACTGGCATCTTCTTGAGCTGAGGTGGCATAGGGGGACACGCTAGGTGTAGCCCCAAGGTTCTCTTCTTCTGCCCAATTGCCAGGAGAAGTAGCAGGAGGAACATCAAAGGGTGTGTGGGTCTGTAGGAAAGATGGTCCCAGCGTCTGTGCAGGAAGCTGCATGGATCTTTCTCCATCCACCCCAGCTGGAGGAGGGGTGGACAGGACCTCTGCAAGAGTGGGATCCAGTCCAGGGCACGGGGGAGATGAGGAGAATCGCTGCAACCCAATATGGCTGGCACGGCAGTGAAGATGCAGAAGAGGGAGGTGGCAGGTCCAGAAACTCCAAAGTGGAGCATTGTGTGGCTTGGTCCCCTTGCAGGAGAGTCCCAGGAAGGGTAATTTTGGGTGAGCGCTTACCCACTCCTCTGTATGCTTTGGCTAGTAGTGCTGTGGCTAGTAGTACATGGCCGGAGCTCCGGGACCGTGTGTCCTGCTTCATCTAGCTTTAGGTCACCTGTATCATTTGTCAGTTCTTTATCTTAGCCCACATCCAAACTGCAAGGATTTGGTCTGCATTTTCAGTGCTGGTTCTGCAATAAAAATATGATACGGTAGAATGCAAGTATTTTTTTTGAAAAACAAAAACATTAGTAAAGAGAGTAAAGCAACAAATTGCGGATTAAAGATTACAATTTACCATGTTCTCCAACTCCAGATCTTTGCATCCTTTGTTAGACACCACTCCACTTATTCAAGAGCAGTTAGATTTTTGTTTCTATAGCCCTTTACATTCCTGAGCATTTCTGTTAGTTTCAGCACCCAATATGCTATAAGGTTCTCTACTGTCAGGTGGGTGGTATTTGTCTGTCTGCTTCATACCAGGACCACCCACCTGACAGTAGAGAGCCTAATTAGTTTATTGGGTGCTAAAATAACAGCACCAATTGCTCAGGAATGGTGGGGGCTAGAGAGTTATAACTGTGCTATAATCTGTGGAGCAGTGCCTATTAGAGAGTTCAAAGAGTTGGAGGTGATGGAGGTGGGGAAAGGTCCTTTTTAAAGCTAAGGCCCGTGTTGTGGAAAAGCTGCTACAAAAGGAATTGGAAGTATAAAAAAAGCACTTATACTTCTCCCTCCCTTGGCTTAAAAAAATGCAGCAAAATCTGCAACAAAAATGTAGCTTTTCCACAATGTGGGGCCTTAGTCTAAGATATACTGTGCATTTTCCTGAAGCTTTGTGGCCTGTTTTAGTTGACACTTGTATTACTTATGATAGTAGGGCACAGCATTGTGCATTTCCTCTGTATTTCCTCCTGGAAATTTTTAAATAAATTGAGTGACTAGTGGACTCCACAACATTGCAAACACATCATTGAATTGCTTTGTGCTGCAGCCCCATAGTTAAAATCAGTTAGCTGTGTAACAAAAACAAAAGCCTAAACAACATGTTACAAAATCGTAATCTTACATGTATTTATGAAAACAAATATGTCAGGAGAGTTGACAGGTCCTTTGTACCTAATTTCCTTTGTATCTACTTTCATAAATATTATGTTATCAGACATGTCAACTTACCCAGGATTCCTGACTTGCTTCTTGTTTTCAGACCCCCTCATCCTGTCACCTGATAAATATCCTCTTTCACCCGACTGCTGGCTCATTAGTATTCACTGCCCTGTGATGTCACGTCAAAGCAGTGAATATTAATGAGGAGGTTTTCTGGAGATCCTCTATCAATTTAAAGTTTAACTTTATTAATTTTTTTTCATTAGGTGTGAAATCTCCTGCCTGAGCCACAAGCGCTATTAGTTTCAATAGAGGTTTTTTTTTCTCATACCAAGCTGCAATAGTATTGTATTGTGCCTACTTCTTGGATTTGGTATATAGTGATGTTGCTATATGCCAGTACATTATATGCTTAAAAATATATTTTCTAAACATATAATGTACTGGCATATAGAGATATTTTTATCATACATATGTAGGGAAAGAAAAAGCTAAGTATTTATATATATATATATATATATATATATATATATATATATATATACAGTCATGGCCAAAAGTTTTGAGAATGACACAAATATTATATTTTCACATGATCTGCTGCCCTCTGGTTTTTATGTGTGTTTGTCAGATGTTTTTATCACATACAGAAATATAATTGCATTCATATTATGAGTAACAGAAGCTTATATTGACAGTTAGAATGAGTTAATGTAGCAAGTCAATATTTGCAGTGTTGACCCTTCTTCTTCAGGACCTCTGCAATTCTCCCTGGCATGCTCTCAATCAACTTCTGGACCAAATCCTGACTGATAGCAGTCCATTCTTGCAGAATCAATGCTTTAATTTTGTCTGAATTTGTTGGCTTTTGTTTGTCCACCCGTCTCTTGATGATTGACCACAAGGTCTCAATGGGATTAAGATCTGGGGAGTTTCCGGGCCATGGACCCAAAATCTCTATGTTTTGTTCCCTGAGCCATTTAGTTATCACCTTTGCTTTATGGCAAGGTGCTCCATCATGCTGGAAAAGGCATTGTTGAGCGCCAAACTGCTCTTGGACGGTTGGGAGAAGTTGCTCTTGGAGGACATTCTGGTACCATTCTTTATTCATGGCTGTGTTTTTAGGCAAGACTGTGAGAGAGCCGATTCCCTTGGCTGAGAAGCAACCCCACACATGAATGGTTTCAGGATGCTTTACAGTTGGCATGAGACAAGACTGGTGGTAGCGCTCACCTCTTCTTCTCCGAATAAGCTGTTTTCCAGATGTTCCAAACAATCGAAAAGGGGATTCATCAGAGAAAATGACTTTACCCCAGTCCTCAGCAGTCCACTCCCTGTACCTTTTGCAGAATATCAGTCTGTCCCTGATGTTTTTTCTGGAGAGAAGTGGCTTCTTTGCTGCCCTCCTTGAGACCAGGCCTTGCTCCAAGAGTCTCCGCCTCACAGTGCGTGCAGATGCACTCACACCTGCCTGCTGCCATTCCTCAGCAAGCTCTGCACTGCTGGTAGCCCGATCCCGCAGCTGAAACACTTTTAAGAGACGGTCCTGCCGCTTGCTGGTCTTTCTTGGGCGCCCTGGAGCCTTTTTGGCACCAATGGAACCTCTCTCCTTGAAGTTCTTGATGATGCAATAGATTGTTGACTGAGGTGCAATCTTTCTAGCTGCAATACTCTTCCCAGTTAGGCCATTTTTGTGCAGTGCAATGATGACTGCACGTGTTTCTTTAGAGATAACCATGGTTAACAGAAGAGAAACAATGATGGCAAGCACAAGCCTCCTTTTAAAGTGTCCAGTGGTGTCATTCTTACTTAATCATGACAGATTGCTCTCCAGCCCAGTCCTCATCAACACCCACACCTGTGTTAATGGAGCAATCACTGAAACGATGTTAGGTGGTCCTTTTAAGGCAGGGCTGCAATGATGTTGAAATGTGTTTTGGGGGATAAAGTTCATTTTCTAGGCAAATATTGACTTTGCAAGTAATTGCTGTTAAGCTGATCACTCTTTATAACATTCTGGAGTATATGCAAATTGCCATTAGAAAAACTGAAGCAGTAGACTTTGTAAAAATTAATATTTGTATCATTCTCAAAACTTTTGGCCATGACTGTATATATATGTACAGTAGAGCCAAAAAATATTAAAATGGTGTAAATAAATTGATTATTTTTATTAACTACTAACAATCTGCTGTCTAATATTATATGGAATATATATGTAACTGTGCCCTTTTATAAATGACACGTGCCTTAAAAAAGCCACTCCCACTTTTGCCGAGACTTGCCATTCATGAATCACCTTGTGAAGGGCTTTCCCAGGTTGACATCTCTGTGTTATGATTCTGTTCTGTTATCTGTAACAATAGAAATGCTGGTACTATGCGGTAGTTCCACAGAACTTTCCAGAGTTTTATTGTAATATTTTATTACACTTCCCAAAATTTATTCAAAGTCATTTTCTACACTGTAAAGGTTTAGTAAAAATATTATTATTCATGAGATATTTACTTTGTGTTTTTGCCTAAAAAATGACTCTGAACTGTTGCCTACACTGTTATTGTTTTCAGTGATATTCAGGCAGATATTCACCAAGGAATAATGCAAATGACGGGTACTTTATATTTTACTTTACACATAAAAATGCATAGTTTTCCATTTAGTATTAGCAATTTTCTTTCAGGTTCATAATTTTTAGTGCCATACTAACATGAATATGATTTTGACAGCATAACAGTAATCTAACATTCCTGTTATAAGTAACCCATTTTGTACATTATACAATTAAGCTTTTGCATTGACAAGGTTGCAGACCCTGATTCTGTTATGATGATTGATAAACCAATATAAAGACATACAATTGGCATCAATAAATACTGTATGTCAGTCACAGAATGACTGCAAATGATAAAACAGAGTTTTTAGACAAAATCTGACTATCATGATTTATCTTTTGCAACCAGAAGACTCATTTGCAGCATTCCTTGCATCTGAAAATAAAAAAGCAGCCTTAGGCCAAGGCGACACATGGGTAATTGCAGCGGGTTACCTGCCAGCGAAATTGGTGGCTGCTACTCTGCTGCAAATTTTATTATTATTGTTTATTTATATAGCACCATTAATTCCATGGTGCTTTACATTTGAGGGTTTACATACGGTACACAAGATATACAAAACAGATAAAACTAACAGTGACCAACTGGCACAGTGGGATAGAGGGCCCTGCCCGCAAGGGCTTACAATCTATTTGGGAAGAGGGATAGAGACAGAAGGTGGGGGTAGAGGCTGTTCAGGTAGTGGTATGGAGACAGTAGTGTTAGTGGATGTTGTAGGCCTTCCTGAATAGGTGAGTCTTCAGGGCCTTCTTGAAGCTTGTCACTGTGGGGGATAGTCTTCCATATATATAAATATGTAGTCATTGGGATTTAAACTGCTGAAGAAAACCATAGCACAAGGGGACAGATTTATTAAGGACTCAGGGAACAAAAGATTTATGAATAGACTCTTTCCTCTTCAGAAATCAGCCGGACATCCCAGCACCAGAATGGAAATCAATGCCAGTTACAAACTAGCATGAGTTATGATTAGTTTTTCCGCGGTGAGGTGTGCATACCTGTTTGGCTTAAAGAGCCGTGCGGCAAATGTGAGCCACAATATCCTTTACACCACAAAATTGATATATGTGCCCGAGGTATCTTGCATTGCAAGTTTTGAATTTGCAGCAGGTCAATTTCCTGCGGCATTTTTAATGAAGGTTTCAACCTCCCCTGCACCCAATGCTAGCTCGCACCTCTACTTCTTACTTTATGGTGCCAGTTTTGCCCCCAATCACCAAGATTGCAGGATTTGTCCAGTTACTACGATAGCCAAGAGCCTTCTGAAGGCCCCCAGGCCTGTCAAAAGTAATTTGTAGAAACTCTCATTTGCTTTGTTGGTACTGTAAAATGTAGCTTTTTTTTTTTTCGCTGTGTTTCTTAAACAGCTAGAAATGCTGTGTTTCTGCCATGTGGAGCCTTAGCCTAAGCTAACGTTGCATTTTACAGCATCAGCAAAGTATATAAATAAGCAATAAGATTCTGGCTAATCCCGTTCACACATTGCGGAAAAAAAATGCTGAAGAAAAGCTGCATTTTAGAAAAACTCAGCATGCCAATTTTACGTGCAGAAACACTCACGTTTTTTCTATAGCTTTAATAAGGGAAGAAAAACCGCAGAGAAAAAAATGCAATGAAAAGCGCTACTGAAAAAAAAAGTGATGCGCATTCACTGCATTTTTTTCTGCTATTTTTTTTCATGCAGTTCGCTGCATGGGACCTTAGCCTAAGAGTGTTTTGTCTTAAGATTAAGTGGAGAAGTGCAAGTGATTTGTGTGATTTACATTTTATATCAAGTGTAAGCAGTCAAATAGTTTATACACTGCAGCTATATCTGTTTCCCTTAGGAGTTAATTACATTGTGTTCGAGAAATATATTGAGGAAAACTCTTTTACATGTATAATCAAATAAATATGCTTAATTTTTGATAAAGTAATAAATTTCAAGTGTGCTGCACAGGTAATTAGTTAGGGTGTGGTTATGTATCTAAGGCCAGGGCCTTACGTGGCGTAAATCCCATCCACATATTGCAGGAAAATACGGGCAGCAGAAATGAGATTTCCAAAACCGTTGCATTTTTGGAAATTGCAGCATGTCAATTTTACCTATGGAAGGAGTTTCCCTATAGGTATAATTGAAACAAAAAGTCCACAGACAAAAACTCTGAACTTTCTGTGAAAAGCACTGTGGGAAAAAAATGCGATGCGTTTCCACTGCTGTTTTCCCCCGCAGTGCTATTTTGCTGTGGCCCGCTATGTGGGCCTTCACCTAAGAGGGCATAAATTATTGCTGTTTGGTGTGTGTTGTCCTTCTGCAATCAGATAAGTAATTTGCAGCATTCCCTGAAATCCAGTGGGAAAAGTAGCCACACATTGCGGAAACACAAATGCTTCATTTTTCTTTCATCATAATTATTTTATTTTATTAATCTCATCCAGACATTGTGGGAAAAAATACTACAAAAATGTTGTGTTTTTTTTAACCTGCAGAAATGCTGTATCTTTTCCCATAGACTTTTTTTTTGCCACTTTTTCTCTACAATTTTTTCTGCAGTGCTTTTTTATCTACATTTCCACAACTGATGATGCTGGAAGAGTAATATGACATAGCAGGGATGAGTGAGACATAACTGGACTTTAGCTATGACTGAGCTGTTATTTTATAGAGTTATAGTCTATTAACAAAAGGGCATACAACTAGGAAAGAGGGGGGGGGGGTTAGTTGTATATAAATCCTACCTATAGCCCATTCAAAGTGATGGCATCTGTGAGGAAAATGCATATGTGGATTTCTATGGGTGGAAATCAGAGAAGGGTAAAGAATTATAAAATACTGTGTTTGTTAAAAGTCTCTATGTATAATGGAAGGAGCAAAAAATCTACTAAAAAGACATATAGATGAGGTAGAAAAAAATAAAAAGTAATTATGATGGGGACTTCCACTATCCATTTATAAATTGGGAACAGAAACATGTAGGTCCAACAAAGATAACAGTTTTTTGGAGCTAGTAAAAACAAACAATTACCTTTTACAACTAATGCAGAGCCCAACTGAAAGAGGGGCTCTTCAGACTCCATAGTATATTAAGTGGAGTCCTGGTAGAGGTGTGAAAAAAAAAAACACTGCTAGTCACCTTTCCTTACCTCTCCAGATTTTTGCCATGTAAAACCTCAGGGAGGTGAGTAAGAGACCCCAGAGTATAATATTAGCACTTATGGTTCAATCCAAACTAAAACTTGCGGGTGAACATCACGAATATTCACAAAATGGATTTTGTTAGGTTGGCCCATCATTAAATGGGAATTCTCCATTATTGCCACCTGTTCAACACAGCAAGAAGTGTAGCAGTGTCTTCAAAATTAAAAAATAGACAAATCACTGTGTCTGGATGACAGACACCCATGAGTCCCAAGAGAATTATGTACAGTGATAGCAGCCCATCAATTATATGAGGATTCAGTAACTACTGCGCCTGATCCACAGGATTGGTGCATAGCAAATGTGGTGACAATATTTACAAAAGGATATAAAAGTGATCCATAGACCTGTAAATGTTAGCTCTGTTGTGGAAAAAAAAATATTAGAAATATTTGTTGAAATGCTTTCCTTGCATATCTCAATAATAATAACATTATATTGTAACACTAACACCATTAGTAGGGGTTTTTGAGGGATCAGTCCTGTGAGATTAATCTGATCAGCTTCTACGAGGAGATATGTTCCAAACTGGACCTGGGGGGGGGGGGCTGTGGATGTAATGTATCTAAATGTTTCAAAGGTGTTTGATACTATACCACATAATTGGTTGGTGCATAATATGAGAATACGTAGACGAGACTAAAATATGCGTAACTGGTTTAACAACTATTAATAGTCCAAATTCAGATGGGTCACAGTCACCATTAGGGTGCCACAGGGGTCACTACTGGTTTAGGTTTTACACAGTAGAATATATGCAGATTATCTTAAACTATGTAAAGTAGTCAATGCAGAGGGACTTGTGGAAGCTAGAACCTTGGGTGCTCAATGTCAAATTAACTTTAATGTGGACAAATGTAATGTTATGCACCTGAGCCATGGAAACAAGTTTGACAATTATGTATTACATAATAAAACATTGGGTATACCTACCACTCAAAAAAAGACTTATATAGAGTAGAGTATATTCATGTGAGGCCACAATAGCCTCAGGGGTAACCTAGCAACCCTCCCTACCCCCTAAGAACTGGAATAACTCATAAAACCCATTGCCTGATCAGGATTTATAATCGTAATACAAACTGGTTAAATCCAAGGGCTTCATGGCAGTGCTCAGGATGCCTAAGTATAAATTCACACAGAGGATTTTTAAGTGGGACGTGCCACATAAATCTACTCCAATTCATTTCAGTAGTAGGTTCAGGTGGAATCTGCCTGAAGATCGGACAGGGCACTTTTATTTTGCTAGCTCATTTTTTTTCAGTTAGCAGAAATAAAGACATGTCTGCTATCAATTGAAAAGAATTGGAGGCTTACCCTAAGGGTTCTTTTGTTCAGTGCATCCTTGATGCTCATTTCTCATTTACTTCCCCTTTAGCACCCTTTTATGACAGAATACTAAAGAGGTAATAAATAGCAAATGGGCATCGGTAGGACAAAGAGTAGAAGGACAATAAGAGGCAAAAGAGTACCAGAGTGTCAATGAATCTTCTGTCCATTTGCCATTCATTGTCCTCTTTAGATTATTGGTGCCCCATTCGACAACCTAAAACCCAATGTCTGCATTTCCCACAAGGTAACAGTGCCCCCAGCAAAATAATTGTACTCCAACATTGCACTTCACATAATTAACAGTTAATCTCACATAGGTAATAGCTCAGTCACATAAGTATTACAGTTATAATGCCCTATATAATAATCTTCTACCTGCAAAGCACTGATGTGTGCAGCGTCTATTCTCCTTTCCTACTCTATGATACTGCAGGAGCTGGGAGGAGAATAGGCTATGTGCCACAGCAGCTCCCACTCATACTGCATCAACGTTCTACAGGTAGAGAATTATTATATAAAGTTAAGAATCAGGCACAAGGGGGTGCCTCCTGGCATGGTTTGATTGCCGACTCCCCATTTTAGGGCCACCTAAGGTGATAGTCTCATGTCAAGTTTCTTTTTATTATTATTGGTCTTGAAGACCAGATTTTAAAGCTGCATTCCCAGGTCTTATGCATATGCCCTGTGGATACAGTCGTACTGATGTGCAGTACATTCAGAACTTGCATTTTAAATGACTATACACTCTCTATAAAGCTGATGCATGCTATATTTGTAAAGATGGGTCCTTCCTTACCTTTTCTTTGGCTTGGATATGTCAAAATATAAATATGTCCTACATTAGCTGTCTTCTTAGCTGAACTTGTCCAGGAATGTGAATCACAATTTAGGATGCTTTTCTCCATACAACATTGTTTTGTGACAAGTTATAAATGATAACTATCCTATTTGTATCTGTGTGTGAGCACAGTGGGGGAGGGGAAAGTGTAGCCTTTCAGACTTTTATTAGCATGTTGTGATATTGTGTTGAACTACATATTGTCTGCTGGGTGCTGAAGTGCTCATATTCTTCATGGCGAGAGTGTTGTTTTCTGTAAAGGGGTTGTGGACACATTTCCTCTATCCATAGGACAGTGTCTGATGGATGGGGGCCCGATCACCAGGTGATCCAGTGATCAGGAGGATGGGGGACTTAAAGTCCCCCTAAAGCCTCCTTGTGAACAGAGCACCAGTGCACTTGCATGACACTCACACTCCCTTCACCTCTATGGGGTTGCTGGTATCATAATCTCCGGCAGTGCCCCCAGTCCCATAGAAGTGAATGGAATGCTGGTCATGGTGCTCCATTCACAAGAAGGCTTTAGGGTTCCTTTTAGTACCGCATCCTCCTGATGGCTGGGGGACCTGACAGTAGGGTCCCCAGCCGTTGGATACTTATTCCTCATCTGGAGGATATGGGATGTGTCCATAACGGCACAACTCCTTTAAGGATAGGCATGAAAGTAAAAACATTAAATACTAATTTAAATAGAAGAAAAATAAATTAAATTGCCCTATTCAATCTTGCATACTTTAATAATTTAATATAATATAATATAATATAGTTGTTTGTTTGTCCCCATTCTGTGTCATGCACTAAGTTTATTCATCAGCCGGCCATGTAGCAGTTTAACCTTTCTTTGTGTTGTAGTGCATCACCCATCCTCTGATACTTACAATATTGTACTGTTTCTTTCCTCTATCTGTCACACACACACACACAATCCTTTCATCACCCTGTCGTGTCTCTAAGTGTCTGCATGTCACCTACTCTCTGTCATGAACCTTTCATTACCCTGTTATGGAGAGGTTTAGCCTTCCTGAGCTGTTGTATAACAGTGGGTCCCCCATTCTGTCTCATGCAGTTATTTCTTTCCTCACCCTGTGACATGGCAGTATCAATTTACTGCACTGCTGTTTGACAGTATGTCCCACAATATTTGTCACGCACAATCTTCATCCTGTCAAACAACAGTTCAGCTTTTCTTATTGCTGTGTGACAGTGTCATCCACTCTCTGTCACACTCATTTCTTCCCTCATCCTATCACACAGTAGTTCATCCTTTTTGAATTGCTCTGTGGCAGTATGTCACCCGCTCTGTCAGCCATTTATTTCTGTTCTCATCCTGTCACACTGTATTTCAGAAAGGCTGAACTGCTATGTGACAGGGCATCACCCATTCTCTGTCATACATTCGATCCCTTTATTAGCCTGTCACACAATAGTGGCTGCAGCTGGTGCTGATTTTTTTCTGGTACTAGTGGAGGCGCTGGCAGAGGCGGTGGATCGCAGGCTGAGTTATAACAACTTGGAGTGGACATTGGCCTCCTGGACAGTGCATTCTGCTATATAGTGATGGTCTAAAAGCACAGCGATCCACTAATCATCCATTTGCTTGATGCTAACAATACACTTGCTATGAAACCAACAAAGCATGCAGCTTGCCATGTTCACCAGTATTTGCACTGACCCAGAGGTCTGTCATGGTTGGTCCTGGCCAGTGTGGTTATCATCATCATCTCCACACAATTAAGGGTCAGCCTCATTGCTTGGCTGTATAATATCAATGCCCCTCTCTACATTCACATCAAAGTCTCGTCCTCTTTTTCCTTCCTCTCCTCAAGTTCAGTACCACTATTAGAGATGGGCGAATCAACTTGTACCAAGCTGAGTTTTACTTGGATATTCCAAATTGTTTGGTTTTTAATTAAACCAAACAATTTGGAAATCATCTTCGATGAACTAAAATGACCACCACTGGACCCCATAGTATAATAGCTGTATGCCCAGGGGAGGTGACTAAAATAAAAAAAAACCTTCCGTTTCCTCTTCTGGGCCTCTTTGTAGCGTGCGGTGATCCATGTCTTCCTTTTCTGGTTAGATGATGTCACAGGAGAGCGCCAAAGTTGGTGCATGGGGGGGGGGTCATGTGCCTGTGATTGTGACTTATAAATTGCAGTAGCAATACGACAGGAAATAATACAAAACATGATGAAAAAATAATGCTTTGGGGGGCACTGTAACAGACTTTATGAATTAAAACCATTGTTAGCAATCTGTCACTTTTTTTTACACAGACAGAGCACAGAACGAGTAAACACACTGTGGCAGACTGTATGTAAAAAAAATACAATGTTGTGCGACTTTATAAAATTTGCCACTTCTTTTACACAGACAGAGAACAGAAAGGGTTGCACATTGTGGCAGACTATATATAAAAAAAAACCTGCTGTGCAATTTCATAAAATTTGTCACTTCTTTTACACAAGCAGAGCACAGAAAGGATGGCCCAAAAATGATGCTGTGTAATGTCATAGAATTAGTCACTTCTTTTGCACAGACAGGTCACAGAATGGCACAACAAAATGGAGCTGCTGCTCCCCTGTCCCCCACGTAGTTCAAGCTTAGTCATGGAGACCCTTCTCAAATATGTCAGGCAGGATTGGGAGATCCTGAATCTACAGCTTTCACTAATGGCCTTTTGTTTCTTGTCATGAACCATGAGAAGGGCCTTCCAAAACATCAGCATGTATAGGGGAAATTTGGTTCCCTTTCCAACTTTAAATTTAAAAAAATTAAATTTAAAGAAAATCTGAAATTTAAAAATTGCATTGCATCCAATCATCACTCCCCCTCGCCTGGTGCAATGTATCCATATTTAGGAAATGTGCAGCCCCAGCATCCAAAAAAATCTACCTGGGGTAGGTCTAAGGCAAGCTCAGGTGGTTCTGGCACTAGCCGACATGTTTCCACTGATGCTGGTGTTGGCAGCAGTAGCTACGTGTGGTCATCTCCCTTATGGGAATTTTTTTGTACATTATGAAAAGACAAATCCACTTCAAGGTACAAGAACTGTAAGCAGAAAATTAGCCATGGCTGTGAAGGAATTAGTGTGGGAATTAGTTCTCTCTGTACTCATGTGAACTGGCTTCACCAGCTCATTTGGCAAAATAGAATTGGCAGTGAGCAAGACCGTCCTACTTTTCCCCATGATCATGTTTGCATGCAGGCCGCATCCACACCTAGTATATGATCATTGTCATTATCATCTCCATCTGCTTCTTCTCCTCCTCCATGCCAATGTCAGTCATCCATAAGGGAATGTGTGTCCAGTAAACATCAATATGTGCCCAGTCATCCTGCTGGCCTGCAACTTTAACTTGCACCTGGCCAAGTTAGTGACGGTGTAGTTTCTGCTGTACCACTTAGTGGATTACACTGAGTTTTTCCAATTAATGGCATGTGTACAGTCTCAATGGAGAATACCCAGCTACCATTATTTCTCTAAAAAAGCTGTCCGTGCATGATATCTCCACGGGCGCATCAACTTGTAAATGTCCATGTAGGGAAAGGCGCATACCAACGTTCATAGCTTTCACGGTCCACTAGGTGAATGTTTTGAGCATCAGTGAACACTGTGCAGAAACACAGCAAGGCCAGGTACTAGTATTGATATCACCCCATGAATGCAGGCTCAGTTTCAACACCAGACGACACCCATCTGCCTCCTCCAGTTCCTCCTCACTGGACCATTTCTCGACCTCAACTTCACTAGGGCAAGTTCCACTACCCCTGCCTCATTTCATGGTTGTTAGGTGAAGCACAGTTTGAGAGGCACATGTTGGAGGATCAGTTTGAGCAGCATAAGTTGGTTAATAATTAGTGCTTGCAGTAAACCACAGGCACAATGGGGCAGATAGTAAGAGGAAGAATAATAATTTCAACACTTGTGGAACATAGACATCTTTTACAGTACGCAGGTTAGGCACACTGGTGATGTGCCACAAATTTTTCTTGGAATTCTGTAATTGTCACTTCTTGGAGGCACAACAGTTCCCATAACAGAATAATTTTTGGTGGTTTTTTTTTTATAAAGTCAATTTTTTTAGCATTTTTCATCTGACACCATGTGCCACAATTTTTTCTTAAAATTCTCTAAATTGTCACATTGCCAAAAGGATGTTCCTGTGGTATTTGCTTCCAAACAGGGATAACCGGCAGGATAATCCAGGTTCTTTTTTGGTTCCCAGGTGCTGTTCTCATGGTCATAGAATTCTTTCTATTTCAGAAGATATTCTAGCTTCTCAGCGAGCAGGCCAGACATACTCACAGTGTGCCACAATTTTTTTCTTGAAATTCTGTAATTGCCACTCCTGGGTGTGACATGTGTTCCCATAAAGGGATCATTTTTTTTTTTATAAATTGGCAGGCATGCCACTCTTGCCACTGCCACAATGTTGGCATAATAACAACAAAAAGCAACAAACAACTCCACATTGCTCCAACAAAATGTTGGGGAGGCATTCTGCTCCCATAAAGGGATAATTTTTCTCCAAATTAGCAAGCCTGTTGCACTTAGAAGTGTTCAATTTGCAATATAACTGCCATGTGTGTAAAGTATGGTCAAAAATTTTCCCCAAAAACAGACTTTTGTTTGAAGTGTTTTAAATGTTAAAATGCATAAAAGCAAGTTGGCAATACAGTGTTTGTTTAAACTAGTAGTTTGTATTCACTGGTTTACCATCTGTCTTCCCATAGATATACGTGGCACTTTGACATAATTTTGGCTGTATTTTCCTTAGACAGCTAGAAATGAGCTAGATAGAGACCTAGGAACTCTGACAGTGTTGTACACTATTTTAAGCCAATTTAAACTCTGCTATTATTATAATCTAAAAAAAGAAAAAAGAAAATTGTTTTAGTACAAGGATAAATGGATGAATCTCAAATCTGATATAAGGTTAGTTTATAAGGTGTCTAATAAAACACACGGGTCATGTTTAATACCACAAGCAAGATTTCTGGCTCTCACAGACCTGTAACTGCTTCTTTAAGAGGATCCTCTGTCCTCCACTCATTACCTGTAGTAATGGCACCTGTTTGACATTGTTATCAGTATAAAAGACACCTGTCCACAACCTCAAACAGTCACACTCCAAACTCCACTATGGTGAAGACCAAAGATCTGTGGAAGATCACCAGAAACAAAATTGTAGACCTGCACCAGGCTGGGAAGACTGAATCTGCAATAGGCAAGCAGCTTGGTGTGAAAAAATCAACTTTGGGAGCAATAATTAGAAAATGGAAGACATACAAGACCACTGATAATCTCCCTCGATCAGGGGCTCCACACAAGATCTCACACCGTGGGGTCAAAATGATCACAAGAACGGTGAGAAAAAATCCCAGAACCACACGGGGGGACCTAGTGAATGACCTGCAGAAAGCTGGGACTAACAAAGGCTACCGTCAGTAACACACTACGCCGCCAGGAACTCAGATCCTGCAGTGCCAGACGTGTCCCTCTGCTTAAGCCAGTACATATCCGGGCCCGTCTGAAGTTTACTAGAGAGCATTTGGATGTTCCAGAAGAGTATTGGGAGAATGTCATATGGTCAGATGAAACCAAAGTAGAACTGTTTGGTAGAAACACAACTTGTCGTGTTTGGAGGAGAGTGAATGCTGAGTTGCATCCAAAGAACACCATACCTACTGTGAAGCATGGGGGTGGCAACATCATACTTTGGGTCTGTTTCTCTGTAAAGGGACCAGGACGACTGATCCGTGTACATGAAAGAATGAATGGGGCCATATATTGTGAGATTTAAAGTGCAAACCTCCTTCCTTCAGCAAGGGCATTGAAGATGAAACATGGCTGGGTCTTTCAGCATGACAATGATCCCAAGCACACCGCCAGGGTGACAAAGGAGTGGCTTCGTAAGAAGCATTTCACGATCCTGGAGTGGCCTAGCCAGTCTCCAGATCTCAACCCCATAGAAAACCTTTGGAGGGAGTCCGTGTTGCCCAGCGACAGCCCCAAAACATCACTGCTCTAGAGGAGATCTGCATGGAGGAATGGGCCAACAAATCAGCAACAGTGTGTGCCAACCTTGTGAAGACTTGCAGAAAATGTTTGACCTCTGTCATTGCCAACAAAGGATATATAACAAAGTATTGAGATGAACTTTTGTTATTGACCAAATACTTATTTTCCACCATAATTTGCAAATAAATTCTTTAAAAAATCAGACAATGTGATTTTCTGGATTTGTTTTCTCATTTTGTCTCTCATAGTTGAGGTCTACCTATGATTACAGGCCTTTCTCATCTTTTTAAGTGGGAGAACTTGCACAATTGGCAGCTGACTAATTTATGTCCGTAATGAGCACTTGAGAAAGGTTCCTATGAGAACCAATACGTGGTGTATTACTTTTCCAATAAAAGGACATTTTCCATCTTTACAAGTTGCTGGCAGATTGGATTGTTTTTTCTATTAGGAACCCTTCTGGCTGGAGACGGTTTCTGCTGTGCAATTTATGGGACGATACCCAGATTTGCTGGTGCTGCTACAAATGCTTTTTTGAGATATATATATATATATATATATATATATATATATATATATAGTGCAAAAGAAAAGGAGAGGGGCGCTCCTTAGTGCAGACATCACAGGAACACTTACAAATATGGACGGACAGCAACCTGCTAGTTTTGGTCTCAACTCGTGGGAGTTGCGCAAAGGCAGGCACAACTCTGATAATGAGCCTCAGTTAGTAGTTTCAGTCTCGTTCCTGTGTGAAGATGGTTGCTGCTCCTGGTTCACGGTTAATTAACCAAAGGAAAATATATAGTAATATATATTAAAATGGAGATAAAAAGGACCTTAAAACCAGCGTGGTCAAAATACTATTTATTTTTAAAAAACAATTAACACAAAAGATAAAATAGCAACGCGTTTTGACAGAAAAACTACTGCCTTTCTCGAGCCTGGCCCTGAAAAAATCCTTATGGTCTTATGCATCCTTGTACACGGTAATATAAAAAAGTTACAGATGTCAGAATATGGCAACTTTAAGAAAACATTTTTTTTTTCTAAGTTTTGGATTTTTTTAAGGGTTTAAAATGTAAAGAAAACTATATAAATTTGCTATCCCCAGAATCGTAACGAAACATAGAATATTGTTGACGTGTCATTTTGGATGCACAGTGAACGTCGTAAAAACGAAGCCCATGAGAAAGTAGAACAAATGCACTTTTTCTCCAATTTTTACAGCTTCCCAGTACATTGTACAGAATAATAAATGTTACTATTATGAAGAACAATTTGTCCTGCAAACATTAAGCCCTCATATGGATCTGTGAATGGAAAAGTTAATAAGTTATGTGGTTTGGAAGGCAGTGA
Organism: Leptodactylus fallax; assembly: GCA_947044405.1. Classification (NCBI taxonomy): domain Eukaryota; kingdom Metazoa; phylum Chordata; class Amphibia; order Anura; family Leptodactylidae; genus Leptodactylus; species Leptodactylus fallax. The sequence goes on along the minus strand of CAMRHE010000192.1, from coordinate 549,394 downwards.
GTCCAAAACAAAATTGAAAAATGCCTTTCGGCGGGAAGGGGTTGCTATTTCTAGATTTTTTTTAAAACTTTTTTTTTTTTACTTTTTTTAGCACCGCTAGTGGGCTTGAACCTGTGACCAACTATTAGATCGCTTATACCATAGAGTACATTACTATGGTACTCATCTTCTTAGCGTACATGTATGGCAGATGTCGGTGAGTGCAAGGAAAATTCCCATGCACAGAGTTTGATGAGAATTTTTTCAAGTGTAATATTGCATTTATAGGCATCTGTGATGCATGTAGAAATGTTATACATGACTTACAAGGACATACAAGACGACTTGCACTTTTGGTACAGAATGAACCAATATAATCCGCAACAGAACTTTGGTCTGACCCAAGGAACTCGAAGAAAACAAAATTTCAATACTCTCTAGAGATTACATGGTGAAGTCTGAGTGATCAACTTCATATTGTTGTTCATTGAAAAGACAGCTGAATGAATACAAGTAAAAGTTTTTAATTAATATAGCATCCAATGGAGTACAGTACATGTATGATGCATGTCAGTATAAGTATAAGCACATCTGTGCACAACCATACAGATTATATATGACTCTATAGTTGAGGAGATATTCTACCCTACATTGAGAAAACCTCCATCTATAGTAAATCTGATATACAGTGGTGTAACTAGGAATGGCTAGGCCCCAAGGCGAACATTTGACATGAGGCCCCCTCCCCGAACTGCCACACCCAACCCCACCCGGACCGCCCCCTCTAACCCCCCCCCCGCACAAACCGCATTCCTGTGCACACTATTATGCGCCATAGAGGGCCCTCCACACACTATAATGCCCCATAGTGGCCCCTGCACACAGTATTATGCCTCATAGTGGCCCCTGCACACAACATTATGCCCGATAATGGCCCCTGGACACAGTATTATGCCCCATAGTGGCCCCTGGACACAGTATTATGCCCAATAGTGGCCCCTGCACACAGTATTATGCCCCATAGTGGTCCTTGCACACAGTATTATGCCCCATAGTAGCCCCTTCACACAGTATTATGCCACATTGTGGACCACCTATGAACAATTAGTATACTCCGGGGTCTTTTCAGACCCCAGAGTATAATGATCGGAGACGCAGGGGAGGTGACAAATCTAAAAAACAATGTTACTTACCTGTCCCTGTCTCCGGTGCACTTCCCGCTACTTCGGCCTTCTTCAATGTTGGACCAGAAGTCGCGTGAGCCAGTGATGCATAATGATGTTGGCTGACGTCTGGGATGTCACCAAACAGGCCCGAAGCCTGCCGGAGCACAGGAAAGGTAAGTAACAGTGTTTTTATATTCCCTCACCTCCCCTGGGCCTCCAGTCATTATACTCTGGGGTCTGAAAAGACCCTGGTGTATAATGATAGCAGTGTTTGTGGGGTTCGCGGCCCATGGCCTTACTTACCAATCCCCGCTCCTGTTCATAGCCATTCACAGTGGGGATTGATAAGTAAATAGGGCCCTATATAGGGATGGGGATTTCACTGCAGGAAGACTACCAGGTTGCTACCTCTTCGAGTAGTAAGTGGCAGCTGATCAGGGACCAGACAGACACTGGTGAACAGACAGAATGTAGTAGGGCCAAGGAATCAGTAAATGGTATCAGGTGGAACTGGATGAGCAGATTGGAGTGGAGTCTGGACAAGTCAAGGTCAACAGATCAGGATGAGCAGCCGGATACATAGTCAGGACAAGCCAAAGTGAATAACAGATATCAAGTAAAAAACATATCAGGGAAAGTAGATAGATGAAGAGTCAGGAACAAAGCCAAAGTCAATACATGAAGAAAACAGTAACTAAAGAGATCAAACTAGAAATAGCCCTCGCAGGAACTAGTAATGCTATGGACCTATAAGTTGCTCAGGCACCATGCCGAGGACAGAGCAGACATATATAGGTAGGGACTACCTGGAATTGCCTGAGAAGGAAGGCCCACAAGTGTGCATGTTAGGCCTTTGAATTGCAAGGAGGAAGGCCATGTTCACCTCAGGTGTAGCAGCTGAAAAATGTATATATGCACAATATTGGGGAGGATCAGGGGGTGGACAGCAGTTAGGAAAGGTAACTTGGTGATACATGATGGGAGAGTTTAGCACCTGCCGGCATTGCAGTACCCCCCTTTACACCCCTACTGAAGGTCCGGCTGCTTCCGTAGCAACAGAACAAACTTGAAGCACAACATTGATCATTTCTCCTATATCACTCTTCATGGGAGAGGTGACATTGGCTAGCGAAGGTAGATCAGGGAGTGGAAAAGGGAATGCACATCCTGGCAGAGTTTCAGGATTTTCCTCAGACTGCTTTCTCTTGAACAAAGGGGAAAAATTCTCTTCAAGAACTAAGCTTTTCACTAGCAGGGACACCTGAGTGATAACATGACAGGAGGAAGACTCAGCAGACTGAGAAGATGCAAAGGTATAGATGAAAATCGACCTTAGTGAGGCAGCTGGACTGATAACAAGATCCCCACTGGAACATTTGTCCTGGGTATTAGACAATAAGTGCAGAGTGAATACATAGCCAGGGTAATCCCAAGAGCATATTGTACTGTAGATAGAATCAGTCAGAATGTACAGAGTGATCTTTTCCAGATTTGGCACGCCATTGGTTATATTACAAATCGGACTGGGTCAGGAAAAGCTTGTGCATTGACAGAATTCACTAGGAGAGGTTTGTCTAGTTTGGATCTGGTGACAAGTAACTAAGGTTTGGTGAGTGAAATTAAAAGGAGAATCGAAATTGGAAAAGCTTTTTCTGGAAAATGGGTTTTACCAGACATCAGAGTTACAGGAACAGACAGCTTAGAAGAAGTACCTAGAGCTGAGATTTTGTCCCAAGCCATTGAGATCTCAGCTTCATGTGCAGTTACGGACATAATGTTCCTTGTCACCAAAATAAAGATATAGATTATAAGTGTGTCTGCGTAAGCACTATGCTTCAGAAAGTTACTTGATCTACTTGCATAGGCTGTTCAGAAATAGCAGGAAATGAGATTAGTTGTGGATCTGGAAACAAGGGTGGCATCCATGGAATTCTCCTTGCATGAGAGGTCTCTTTAACATGGATCAATAAAATGCTGGCCAATACGGGTAGCAAAGGAGATCAAGGCAAGTTTGGAGTGCGGAATACTGGCCTAAAGGCATATTTCCCTGATGTAGCAGAGCAGAGGAAGGTATTATAAGCATAGAAACAGCATCAAAGCTTCCCCAGACAGCAGGGATACTATGAAAACCACTTTAGCTCAATCAAATGGAAACAGATGTGCAGGAAGATCAAAGTGAATAGTGACTGATTCAGAAATTCATAGCAGGACTTAGAGCTTACATATCCAGAAGGAAGAGCCAGCTGAATACTAGAATTGCTACAGTGTGAACTAAGTGTAAATTGTTGAACAGACTGAGGAACAAGTTGAGGTGTGGCAACTTGTGGATTTTCTAACAGGATTTTGTCATTTTGTCCAGACGATCTGTAATCATATTCATGGCTTCCATCAGAACTTGTGTAGTTCCAAGCAGAATTTTTTTGCCATGTTATTCAGGCAATCTATAATTATATTGTTGAGTTGCATCATCAGGTCTTGGTATTCTCCCAGTTTACCAATGGTATCAAAAAGAACTTGAACAGGTTGTTTCAGATTATCAGCATGGTCCATGACCTGAGCAAACTCTAAGGCTGGTTGCAGACAACCGTGTGCTTGCACCCGGCTGTGAATTAAAGGCACTGGCAGCGCACGGGAACACGCAGATGTCACCTGTGTGCTGCTCGTGCACCGGCCGTGCTTCTGTGACCCTTTCATTAAATGAATAGGAGCCACGGAAGCAAGTTCCGCAAAATAGGACAGGAATAGGACCTGTTGTATATTTTGCGGCCCGGACTATTTTATGTTACATTACTTGGTACAAACCATTTATTTTGTCAACATTAAATTCTATTTGCCTTGCTGACATTTTCCGAAATGTTTCTATATGTCACAGTCATTTCTGAGTGTTACTCATTCTATATAATTTTCTGTCTTTAGTAAATAGCTTTTTTCTACTTTTTTCAAAGTCAATATTAGAAAATTTTAAAGTAAATCCTTTTCACTCCACTGTCCTTAAAAAAAGCTATTTTTTATATTAACATTAGCAAATTTTCAAAGTTTTACTTTCACAGCAGAAGTCTCTTTATAACTTCAGGCTGCCTTGTGCCTAGTAGGCCCTTTATAAAATTCCAGTTTCCAATGTGCCTTATTTAGAAGAGTATGTTATCACTATATTATGCTAGTGGAATGATATAAATCTTTGTATTCAAATATGTACATCCTGTACCTATATACAGTATGTAGAAGCCCCAGCACCCAGTTTAGAAAAGTGTTGGCAGAAAACCATTCTGTATCCTAATGGGATCTCCAGTATGCCTAGAAGTAAGAGGGCCAGTAAGTTATGGGGTTTGTGAGTGTCAGTTGTCTTTTGTAGCAGGGGAGATATGGAGCTCCACAGCAGAGCAATCAAAGGACAGCTCCAGAATATGTGGAAAAGTGAGCCATACCCTCAGAGGCGTAGCTAGGGGTTCAGCACAGGGGGGTCGAACATGTCCAAGTGGGCCTCCAACTTGGACTTGTTCGTATACCGATACTATCAGTATACGGTGAGCTTATAGTGGTATATAGCAGCTCTACACAGGGCTCTGCAGACGATTTAGGTGAATACAGGGCAGTAGCATTTAGTGACCTACCGGTGACGTCTCTGACTAATCGTTCACATTCCCCATCTCTTTCATTTGGACGGCCATGACCACTTCTTCCAGTCTCTGTAAAGTTTGCAACACAGACATCTTTGGCTTCTCATTTTTCAGGCACTTGACCCACATTGTCCTCACCTGCACACCCATCCTGCTGCTACTCCAATTATAAAATATTTAATATAACCCCCTATAATGAATAATACCCCCAAGTGTATCTTTAAGTTAATAACTTCCATGTGCACCCCTTTAAATAGTGCCCCTTATTAATAATGCCCCAGATGTTTCCTAATTAAAAAGGAAAAAAAAAGGGAAAAAATTATTGGGGTTCCAATACCCCGGACCCCCAGGATCAGCTGTTTGAATGAACCATGGTACCTGTTTAAGCGCCGTGACCCCTTCTCTGTTTACATAGTGTCATTCTTTTCATAGCGGCCATGTAATGTAACTACAGCCTCGTCCTATACACGTCTATGTGACAAGGCTGTAATTACAAGGCTGTTTGAATGAACCATGGTACCTGTTTAAGCGCCGTGACCCCTTCTCTGTTTACATAGTGTCATTCTTTTCATAGCGGCCATGTAATGTAACTACAGCCTCGTCCTATACACGTCTATGTGACAAGGCTGTAATTACATCACACGGTCACTATAAACAGACAGCGTGTGATATAAACAGGCACCATAGCCCCTTCATACAGCTGATCAGTGGGGAATCTCTTATTGATGTTTTATTCTGAGGATAGACCATCAATAAAAATGAGCTGGAAAACTTAAAGAGGACCTTTCACGTTCTCATGTACAGTGCTGGCCAAAAGTATTGGCACCCCTGCAATTCTGTCAGATAATACTCAATTTCTTCCAGAAAATGATTGCAATCACAAATGCTTTGGTAATAATATCTTCATTTATTTTGCTTGCAATGAAAAAACACAAAAGAGAATGAAAAAAAGTCAAATCATTGATCATTTTACACAAAACTCCAAAAATGGGCCGGACAAAAGTATTGGCACCCTCAGCCTAATACTTGGTAGCACAACCTTTAGACAAAATAACGGCGAACAACCGCTTCCGGTAACCATCAATGAGTTTCTTACAATGCTCTGCTGGAATTTTAGACCATTCTTCTTTGGCAAATTTCTCCAGGTCCCTGAGATTTGAAGGGTGCCTTCTCCAAACTGCCATTTTGAGATCTCTCCACAGGTGTTCTATGGGATTCAGGTCTGGACTCATTGCTGGCCACTTTAGAAGTCTCTAGTGCTTTCTCTCAAACCATTTTCTAGTGCTTTTTGAAGTGTGTTTTGGGTCATTGTCCTGCTGGAAGACCCATGACCTCTGAGGGAGACCCAGCTTTCTCACACTGGGCCCTACATTATGCTGACATCAGGGAAGCTCCGCCATGTTTGACTTTAGGGACCATGTTCTTTTCTTTGAAGGCCTCTTTTTTTTTCCTGTAAACTCTATGTTGATGCCTTTTCCCAAAAAGCTCTACTTTTGTCTCATCTGACCAGAGAACATTCTTCCAAAAAGTTTTTGGCTTTCTCAGGTAAGTTTTGGCAAACTCCAGCCTGGCTTTTTTATGTCTCTGCGTCAGAAGTGGGGTCTTCCTGGGTATCCTACCATAGAGTCCCTTTTCATTCAGACGCTGACGGATAGTACAGGTTGACACTGTTGTACCCTTGGACTGCAGGGCAGCTAGAACTTGTTTGGATGTTAGTCGAGGTTCTTTAGCCACCATCCGCACAATCTTTCGTTGAAATCTCTCATCAATTTTTCTTTTCCGTCCACATCTAGGGAGGTTAGCCACAGTGCCATGGGCTTTAAACTTCTTGATGACACTGCGCACGGTAGACACAGGAACATTCAGGTCTTTGGAGATGGACTTGTAGCCTTGAGATTGCTCATGCTTCCTCACAATTTTGCTTCTCAAGTCCTCAGACAGTTCTTTGGTCTTCTTTCTTTTCTCCATGCTCAATGTGGTACACACAAGGACACAGGACAGAGGTTGAGTCAACTTTAATCCATTTCAACTGGCTGCAAGTGTGATTTAGTTATTGCCACCACCTGTTATGTGCCACAGGTAAGTAACAGGTGCTGTTTAATTACACAAATTAGAGAAGCATCACCTGATTTTTCAAAGGGTGCCAATACTTTTGTCCACCCCCTTTTTTATGTTTGGTGTGGAATTATATCCAATTTGGCTTTTTGACAATTCTTTTTGTGGTTTTCCATTGAAGACAAATTAAATGAAGAAATTATTACCAAAGTATTTGTGATTGCAATCATTTTCTGAAAGAAATTGAGTATTATCTGACAGAATTGCAGGGGTGCCAATACTTTTGGCCAGCACTGTATATGATGTTTTACATACCGCTAGAAAGACGACTGCACTCAGTCATCAGACAGCACTGCTGGCTTTCCCTTTATGTGTCCCGGGGCTGGAGATATTGGCGGTCTTAGTTTCACGGTTTACTGTCAGAAAGGCGTTCCTGACAGTCTAGCTGCGCTGTGAGGAACGCCCTCCCTGACAGTTCTCGTTCATAGACTTGTACTGGGGGGGCGTTCCTCACATCTGAGCATCATCGCTGGGCTGTAAGGAACGCCTCCTCTGACAGTACAGGGCTATGGATGAGTACAGAGAGGGGGCATTCCTTATAGCCCAGCGATGAGGCTCAGATGTGAGGAACGCCCCCCCAGTACAAGTCTATGAACGAGAACTGTCGGGGAGGGCGTTCCTCACAGCGTAGCTAGACTGTCAGGAACGCCCTTCTGACAGTAAACTGTGAAACTAAGACCCCCGATATCTCCAGCCCCGGGGCACATACCGGGAAAGACAGCAGTGCGCTGAATTCAGCGTGCTGTCGGCTTTCTAGCAGTATGTAAAGCAGCATATACATGAGGACGTGAAAGGTCCTCTTTAAGGCTAAGGCCCCACGTGGTGTCCCGCAGCAAAAAAGAGCTGCGGGAAAAACCACAGGGGCAACGCATCACGGTTTTTCCTGCAGCACTTTGCACAGAAAGTTCGCAGAGGTTTCCTCTGCGGACTTTCTGCTTCAATTATATCTACAGGAAAACCACCAGCATTTCCATAGGTATAATTGACATGCTGCGATTTCCAAAACTGCGTCTGTTTTGGAAATCGCAGCGTATCCGCTGTGCATATTTTACTGCAAAGTGGGGATGGGGGCCACATGTGGCGAAAACCCACAGAAAAAAACCCGGCATTTTACATCTAGCAAATCCCATCCACACATTGCGGAAAAATACGTGCAGCAGATGCACTGCGATTTCCAAAACCGTTGCAGTTTTGGAAATTGAAGCATTTCAATTACTCCTACAGAAACACTGGCGGTTTCCATATAGGTGTATTGAAATCAGAAAGTCCACAGGGGAAACCTCTGCAGACCTTCTTTGAAAAGTGCTGCGAGAAAAACCACAATGTTAGCGCTGCGGTTTTTCCTGCAGTGCTTTTTTTTCTGCAGCCCACTATGTGGGGCCTTAGTCTTATTAAAACCCAAGTGCCATCTTAATTAAATTAATTGACCCTCATATTATGCCCCTGATTCCCCCTGACATAAATACTGCACCTCTAATGGCTCCTTATATTAATGACCACCCCCTTATGTTCATAATGCTTCGTAATATAAATGATGTCCCCTAATGGCCCCTTATATAAATAACCTGCCCCTTGTATTAATAATACCTCCTAATAACCCTTATATAAATGACCCCCACATCGTCATAATGCCCCCTAATGAATCCACCCTTATAGTTATATTTCCCCCTCCTAACCACCCCTTATACTATTAATATACCCACAACTAAGCTAAAAAAAAACAAAAGGCATACTCACCTGCGATGATGATGAATGGAGCCGCCGGCGATTCCTCCCAGTCCACGCACAGGACGTCTGTGTCTGAGCGCAGGCGGCGCGTTGTTGTAATGTCATCGCGCCACCCGTGCTGAGAAGCAGACATCGTCTGTGGTCTCGGCGTCTTGTAAACCGCAAGCTTGCGGTTTACAATACCGTTAAGTTGCAGGTTACATTTTAACTAGATCGGCGTCTGCAGACACCGATCTAGTTAGAAATAAAGGATGTATTAATGGCGGCCCCGGGGTGGGCCCCCAAAAATTCAGTGGGCCCGGGGCAGCCGCCCCCTCTGCCCCCCCCGCTAGCTACGCCTCTGCATACCCTACACCACATCTATAACAATGTAGGCTCACACACAGACAGATTCAAAAGAGTCTATTAGACATATAGTACTATCCCAGTAGTAATTTTTGGTACTGCTCCCAAAGGGAAATACAAGATGTAGCTCTCTTTGCCCATATTAGAGCATAGTTCTAATTACAGATCGGTGAGTTTAACATCCATCGAGGGGAAACTGTTTGAGGGGCTCTGGAGCGACTATATAAAGTAGTATGTGTCTGTACGTAACATTAAAAGTTTTATTAAATAATAAAGTTTTATTAACATTAACAGTTTTATTAAAGACAGAAGTTGTCAGACTAATCGGTTTTGTTTTTATGAAGAGGTGAGTAGAGGTCTGGACAGATAGGAGGATGTGGATATAGTGTTCCTGGACTTTGAAAAGGTGTTTGACACTGTACCTCAGATGTTTAATGGGTAAAATCAGGTCCATTGGTTTGGAAAATATAGTTTGTAATTGGTTTGAAAACTGGTTAAAGGATCACATCCAGAGAGTTGCTGTCAATGACTGCAGCTCAGACTGGTCCTCTGGTATAAGTGTTGCATGCCAGGGGTCAGTTCTGGGTGCACTGTTATATAACTTATTTATTAATGATATAGAAGATGGAATTATTAGCACTGACTCTATTTTTGCAGATGACACCAAGCTATGTAGTACAGTACAGTCTACGGAGGATGTACTGTATATAGGTTACAAGCAGACTTGTACAGACTGAGTGTTTGGGCATCTAGATGGCAAATGAGGCTCAATATGAATAAATGTAAAGCTATGTACCTGGGCAAAAATAATCTGCATAGAACATATGTCCTGGGGGAGTTAAGCTGTGAGAGTCACTGGTGGAGAAGGACCTGGGTGTACTTGTAGATCATAGGTTAAATTACAGCATGCAATGTCAACCAGCTTCTTCTAAGGCCAGCAGGATATTGTCATGTATTAAAAGGGATATGGACTTGTGGGACAGGGATGTAATATTACCACTTTATTAATCATTGGTGCAGCCCCATCTGGAATATGCAATTCAATTCTGGGCGACAGTACATAGAAAGAATGTCCTAGAATTGGAAAAGGTTCAACGGAGAGACACAAAACTGATAAGGGGCATGGAGGACCTCATTTATGAGGAGAGACTAAGGAGTTAAATCTGTTTAGTCTGGTGAAGAGGCATTTAAAGGGAGATATGATAAACCTGTATAAATATATAAATGGCCCATACATGAAATATGGGGAAAAGCTGTTCCATGTAAAATCCCTTCAAAAGATAAGGGGGCACTCTCTCCAGTTGAGGAAAAAAAGGTTTAATCTCAAGAGCTGACAAGGCTTCTTCATTGTAAGGACTGTGAATCTGTGGAATAGCCTACCCTAGGAACTGGTCACAGCAGTCACAGCTGCCATTCTTCAAAAAAGGCTTAGATGCCTTTTTAGACCAAAATGACATTGATTGTTATGGAAATGTATATGCCCTTTCTCATCCCCTGGTTGAACTTGATGGACGCATGTCTTTTTTCAACCGTACTAACTATGTAACTGTGTAACAAAAGCATTAAAGGTCTGTAATTTACCCTGCTCCAGGGGTGGTCACTAGAGATGAGCGAAGTAAAAAATTCGATTCGGCAACTTTGCCGAATTTCGTGATACGATTCTATTTGATCCAAATGAAATCGCGGCGAATCGCGTAACAAAAACAGCTATTTATTGGCTGCAGAGAGTCGGGGTGGGTGGGTGTCAAAATGACAGAACTCCTTGGATGCCGTGGTCATGTTTGACCGCGGCATCCAAGGTGTTAAAACCCCCGATCGGTTATGGAGCAGGGTGTTAGCTGTCAGTTACAGCTAACACCCTGCTCCATAACCGTTCGGGGGATTTAACACCTTGGATGCAGCGGTCAAACATGCCGTGTGCGCTCACAAAGGGGTTAAAGGGATGTGACATCACAGGGCTGGCTACTGATTGGCTTCATGCATTGCATTGTGGGTGATCCCATGTTCCCAGAGTTCCTTGCCCCATGTCCTAATATGTACAGCAGCCATTTTGAACTAAATGCGAATTGTTACTACGAAGTGTGAGGAAATTCAGATTCAATGCGAATCGAATATTTCCTGAAATTCGTATCAAATTCCACTTCTGCAGCTTTGATTTGCTCATCTCTATTGGTCACATATAATATAGATACAAATAGGATAGTTCATTTATCACTTTATGATAATTTAAAGAGGACTACCCAGTTTTCAAAAAATATGGACCAAATAACATGCATGAATACGAAATGCTTCCTAATACATATATATATATATATATATATATATATATATATACTCGAAAAAGATTCAGACAGCACATCCCAATGTGAACAGGTGCAAGCTACTGTGGTAAAATGTATAAAAACAAAAAAGTGTAGCAGCACTCTGACACAGCACAAGGGTGTATAGAGAACAGAGATAGCATTACTGCTATTATTGGCACCTACAAATTAATATGGTGTATAAACTAAAATTTTGAGGTTCTTAGTTATACATATTTGATCAAACAGTAGGAAGCCCACCTGCCCCGACAAGGCGACCTCATTAAGGTGGGACCCTATACTAATGCCTCTATTAAACCCAAAATAAACCTACAATGTGAACACAGGGCAATAACATACCTCTCTTGGACCTAGAACAGGTCTACAATATGAACACAGGGCAAATAGGATCTAGAGGACCCAGAACAGGTCTACAATGTGAACACAGGGCAAATAGGATCCAGAGCATACTCAACTTAAAATAGCCTAGGGGCAAATGGGGAAATGAGAAATATCCTCTATTCCACTTATATAAACCCGTTCAATTGAATGGGAGTGCAAGTCCAATTAAAGGGAACCACACCCCCCATGCAGTACACACTCGAAAAAGATTCAGACAGCACATCCCAATGTGAACAGGTGCAAGCTACTGTGGTAAAATGTATAAAAACAAAAAGGTATAGCAGCACTCTGACACAGCACAAGGGTATATAGAGAACAGAGATAGCATTACTGCTATTATTGGCACCTACAAATTAATATGGTGTATAAACTAAAATTTTGAGGTTCTTAGTTATACATATTTGATCAAACAGTAGGAAGCCCATCTGCCCCGACAAGGAATAGAGGATATTTCTCATTTCCCCATTTGCCCCTAGGCTATTTTAAGTTGAGTATGCTCTGGATCCTATTTGCCCTGTGTTCACATTGTAGACCTGTTCTGGGTCCTCTAGATCCTATTTGCCCTGTGTTCATATTGTAGACCTGTTCTGGATCCAAGAGAGGTATGTTATTTCCTTGTGTTCACATTGTAGACCTGTTCTGGGTCCAAGAGAGGTATGTTATTGCCCTGTGTTCACATTGTAGATTTATTTTGGGTTTAATAGAGGCATTAGTATAGGGTCCCACCTTAATGAGGTCGCCTTGTCGGGGCAGGTGGGCTTCCTACTGTTTGATCAAATATGTATAACTAAGAACCTCAAAATTTTAGTTTATACACCATATTAATTTGTAGGTGCCAATAATAGCAGTAATGCTATCTCTGTTCTCTATATACCCTTGTGCTGTGTCAGAGTGCTGCTACACCTTTTTGTTTATATATATATATATATATATATATATATATATAGAATATGTTTCAGTTCAGCACCATTTTTTTAAATTTATTTTGATGTTTTGTTTGCAAGCTCACTAACCCTCCCTGTGAGCAGTTCAAGCAGCAAACAAAACTGCACAGCAGCATGTGGCCTCAGATGTGGAAGAGATTTATTACCTGTGATTTCATTGCAGGGAAGAGTGGAAAAGGTAGTGGTACACAGAGAATGAGAGCAGGAAGATGAATCATGGGAAATGTAGTTGGTCCACAGATTCACTGCATGTAAATAAGAGTGATACAAGGAGCAGCAAGTAAAATAAAGCCAAGCAAAGCACCTGAGTATTTAGGACTGATGTGGATGTATTTGCAGATAATATTTTGGAAGCCATGTGGTGTTTAGAAAAGCTGCTTAACTCTGCGTGATGGCTAAACCGAGCCTTAGCAGCTTAGTTCCAACTGACTTGAATGGGAGCTGATCTACAGTGATCTGTTTATCAATATTTTTGCCCTGAAAACCCCTTTAAACAAGAAATTAACTGTTTATATAAGTTCATCAGAGAAACTATGCAAACTTAATCTTACACTATTGAAGTTTGAAGATATTTAAAAATCTTTAGCAATTATTCAGATGTATGGAAGTATAAAAAGAAATAGTTTTATATATGTAATGTGTTTCCTTTGCTCAGTTTACCTAGGTTGAATAAATTATTTTAATTTCCATAATTTAACATTGAGGTTCAATGGAAAATTTATTTGTCTACATAAATGCTGATTTCTAAATGTAGATACTGGCCCACTTTTTTTATAGCAGGTTTTAATGTAAAGTGTGCTGTTAAAAATGGTGCAGGTGATGATGTGTGTAAGATTTAACATTTGCAGCTTTACAGCTAGCAAAATGTAACATATGTTGAAAAAAATAGATAGTCTATAAAGGAGATTTAGTTTTCGCCAGATATATTATGTCAAATAGTAGGAAATGGTACACTTGGGCATATCTACCCCTGCTGTACCAGATGAAGAATATCCTTAGTGATAGATATGTAAAAATGCACAAATGCACAAAAACTATTTAAAGAATTCCTAATTTATGTTTATCTTATTGGATTGAAAAGGGGCCTTTACATGAATCAGCTGTGTGGGTTTGCTTCCGATGCCAGTACTATACACTAAACAGTACCGGAAGCAGTTACCACTGTGCCATGTTTAGCAGCCCTGAACAGCTGATGTATGCAGGGGCTACCTGTTGCCCTTTCACCATTTAGATATTTATGGCCAATCTTTAGATTTAAAAATTCCTATACAACCCCTTTATTAAATGTGGCACAGATTGCTCTGCTTATTTCACTTAGACTGCCGTCGGATTTATTAGTCTTAGTAAATGTGCACTCTTGTTCTTATATATACAATAAATGTAAATGCATTGGCAGTATATATTTATTATTTCTGAAATTATTCATAATATTTAGTACTAAGAGAACTAGTCCAAACTTATTGCAGATTTTAGGTGCAACTCATCTAGCTGCTACTTACAGAATTATTCTGATGCCTCATAAAAGACAAAGATGACAGGGAGTACAGAGAACTGAACTGGGATTTTGTGGACTGGTGCCAGCGGAAGCACCTTAAGATCAACGCGGGGAAGACCAAGGAGATGGTGGTGGACTTCCGTAAATACAGATGCCCTCCTAAACCAGTGGACATCCAGGGGACGGGCATCCAGATTGTCAACACCTATAAGTACCTGGGTTTGCTCCTTAATAATAAGCTGGACTGGACAGATCACATGGAGGTCATGTACAGGAAGGACCATAGCAGGCTGTACCTGCTTAGGAAGCTGAGAGCCTTTGGAGTCCAGGGGGCACTTCTTAGGACTTTTTTCACGTCGGTAGAGGCATCAGCCATCTTCTTCAGAGTCGCTGCTGGGGGAGCAGTATATCAACCAGGGATAGAAATAAACTTGACAAGCTGATTAGAATGGCCAGCGTTGTCCACTGGACTCAGTGCAGACAGTGGGTGACAGAAGGATACTGTCCATGGTGAGCTCCATGTGGGAGAATAACTCCCATCCCATGCATGAAACCGTGAGAGCGCTGGGCAGTACTGTCAGTGACCGACTACTTCACCCTAAGCATGAGAAGGAGCGCTATTGGAAGTCTTTCCTCCCCACTGCCATTAGGCTGTACAACCAACACCGACCTAAGCGGAGATCATTACACACACAGAGAACTGAAATATCTCTCTGCCTGTTAAACCCCCCCCCCCTCCTTCGCTACTTCTTATCTGTCTGTCTACTATCAATGAAATGCCTCTACCTTGGAACATTCTTGTATATGTTGTTTTTTGTATTGCTTATCTTTGCTGCTGTAACACACTGAATTTCCCCATGGTGGGACTATTAAAGGATTATTATTATTATCATTATTATTATTTAGGAATAGACTTTTGTCCTTTGACGGTTCATATTAAGATCTGCTTCAAGACTGCCATTCACACCTACAAATAGGGGGCAGATTTGTCAAAGAAAGTGCAACCTATGTTTTCTTTTTCAATTTTTCAATTGTATGACTATGAATGGAGTAAAACAGTATTTTTGAAACTGATATGATTATATCTGGTTACTAAATCATTTCTTTAACACAATTTGTTGACATAAGACAAAGAAAATTAAAGGAAAGAATACATATGTGCATAAGGTAAGTGAAATATACAACCACAGTGCTGTGAGGGGCCCTTGAATATTCAGGTTCCCCAGCGGACATCGCCAATGACATCCTGTTTGTGCTAGGGGACCGCTGCAGCCAATCACAGGTCTAATTGTGATATTTTCTTAAGCAGTACGTGACTGATGTGACATGCCATTTGTGAAGAAGTGGCCAAAAAGACTTGTGATTGGCTGCAGAGGTCACCTGGCCCAAATAGCCAGGAGACCTGTATACAGACAAATGTAGCTGCTAGTGCCATATTGCTTGTAGTGAGGTAAAATATTTAATTAAATTCAAGTAAAGCTATTTAAGGTCAGGATGGACTAAATATTTGTGAGCAAATCTTGTGAACAGGCCATTGACTCATTAACTATGTTTATATGACATACTATAGGTTTTCTTGAAGAATTGAGTTTTCAAGAGACAAAGCACACAGAAGCAAAAACATAATATCCTCTTACCAGCGCACCTGACAAGGGACACTTACAACTTGAAATGTTGCAGATGGAAGTGAAAAGATTTAGATTTAATAAGAGAGGTTATTTTCTGAGCAAAGAACATAAGTGAGTTTGTAACAGGAGATAAAAATAAA
Source organism: Leptodactylus fallax (assembly GCA_947044405.1). Taxonomy (NCBI): domain Eukaryota; kingdom Metazoa; phylum Chordata; class Amphibia; order Anura; family Leptodactylidae; genus Leptodactylus; species Leptodactylus fallax. The sequence continues at coordinate 533,535 of CAMRHE010000192.1, read as the reverse complement.
ATGTTTTATTTCCAACACTGAAACAAGAAAGATTTGATTTAAGAGACCACTACCACATGTGCCAGCAGAGGGATCCACGAGTTACTGAATTTCCTGAATTACAAACCATACTTTAGGAGATATAACATACCATACATATGTTTTCACCCTTCAATTAGCACCATTTAGGTTAAGGACTGTTATTTCTTATGATGCCAATTCAATACAATATTATGACATGCTAACAAAGCAGTTAAAAGGCAGCAATTCACAGCATGACCACTGGGTAGCTGAACACAGCACATCAGTTTGTGACAAAATACTCAAAACAATATTGTCTTGAAAAGGTTATCATCCTGTGACAACATTTCAGAACATTTCCAGCCAAAATGAAAGGTAAAATAAAACATATCTGTACATCCACCAGATAACTTAGACTAGACACCTCTATTTCCCATAATGTTATCCTTCCAGAGATTATGCTAAATTCCCTTGCCTCAAAGAAGGCATGTACACATTTTAGAGAGTTCAGAGGAAACTTACATGCCCTAAATAGATATGTACTTATTCTTTATGTTGTTCAGATGTGTTGTGCATACCTGAATATTCAATATAAGGATTAACATACCTGACTTTAAGATTTCTCAAATTCTCTAGCAATACCTATTTACAATGCAATAACACCTACGTCATGCCTTAGACTGAGGTCCAAACCTTCATCTTTCTACCACATTGGACATGTTCTTCCTGTGGAACACACACAAGGAGTGTGTCCGAGGCCTATTAAAACAACAAATGGCAAAACTAAAAAACATCTAAAGTCTATTCAAACTCAACTGACTTGCAACTCTAGAATGACAGCATAACATTTGTCCATTCCCTTTAGTCTATGACTGACCCTTAAAAACTTGCTTAACAGAGTCCATGATAAATATATTCAATATATAAGTTTCTGAAACATACCCATTATAGCTCATACAATAAAACTACTAAAATGATGAGTAGCAGAGTCAATACTGCACAGACTAAAGCCCACACTCCTTATCTACTCTCTGCCCCAGTCTAAATTACAATCTCTTTCAGCTCCCTTTACTGTCCAGGATATTATCGCTGCATGTAACGTCCTAGAAACCCCATAAGGCCCCTGGTCCTTATGGTTTTACTAACAATTATTATATACAAATCTCAGAAATTCTGGACCCCATCTTGTTGTCTCTTGTAACAAGGCCTCAAAAGAGGGCTGCTTCACACCTGAGATTGCTGTAGGCAAACCAGGGAAGGAACCAACCACCCTTTCGCCCAATTTTATTACTGTGATATTAAAATGTATGCAAAAATTCTGGCAGATCATTTGTATGTTGTGTTGCCCACTCTGGTGCAACCAGACCAGGCTTCGTGCCCGGACGCCAAGCCTCAGATGGGACAAGAAGGTTCATAAACCTCATTCAGTGGGCAGAGGTCTCTCAGGCACCTTCTATGCTCCTGGCTCTGGACGTGGAGAAGTTGTTCAATAGAGTACACTGGGGCTACTTATCTAGTATTCTGGATAAATTTGGAATACAGGGCCCTATTAATTCTTCTATAATATTCCTCTGTTCAATGCCCTTGGTGACAGTATTGGCTTCTGGTTTCCTCTCTGACAGGTTTTATATTAGTAGTGGCACGTGCCAGGGATGCCCTTTGTTAACTATAATATGTGCCTTAGTTATGGAACCTCTGGCAGAAGCCATCCATATAAACCCGTTAATCTCTGGTATACTATATGTCACTATAGGCAACACATCTTATTAAATAGGCCTCTATGCAGATTATGTCATTCTCTCTGTAACTGATCTGCTTGTCTCTATACCCGCCATCCAAACAACATTACATAGATTTGGAGCCGTTTCCTATTATAAGGTTAACATTACCAAATCCCAAATACTTACCCCCTATGCTAGCAAGAGTGTGGCAGGTCCAGCTCTTACTTTCACATGTGGTTGGAATGTCCATCTGTGCACAACTTTTTGATGGCGGTATCCCAATTTATTTCTGAAGTGATTCAAACCTCATTTATGTTGTTAACCCCTCTAGATTTATGCTTCATTGGATTGGAAAATATCCGTGAGCCGGATAGAAAACTGGTGGGCAACATTACTTTGACTTCCCGTTTGCTGATTGCTAGGCCATGGAGGGTCGGCACCCCTCTGACGACAAAGCCCCCCTCCTCATTGGTGCAGATTCACCTGCAGGTTCCCTCGCCCCTAGATACTAGGTATGCACATGATGGCCACTTTCACATTACCTTTATGATGCACATTTTCTAGTATCGTAGTAGGGATCTATTTTTTTTTTTTTGTTTATCTTGTTTTTCATTACATTTTATTTCATTACTTATTTAATGTACTGCTCTTCCTATACATGTATTGTTATGTAAATTTTCAATAAAAATTTAAATTGATTAAATTTTAATTAAAAAAAAAGATCCCAAGGGGAACTAAAAATAATAGTAAAGTACATAAAAAAGAAAAAATATATAAAAAATTTAAAGTTGAAATCCCCCCCCCCTTTTTTCCCAAGATCGCACATATAAAAATAAATAAACATTGTAAAACACATATACATTAGGTATCACTATGTTTGGAAACACCCATTCTACAAACTTATAAAAATATTTTTTGAATACGGTGAATACTGTAGCAGAAAAAAAATCAAAAGAGCCGAACTACTGTTTTATGCTGTTTTGCCTCTCATTAAAAATATCATTAAAAATTATCAAAACACCAGACAATCCCAAAACTGGTATAAATAAAAAGTACATCTGTCCCCACAAAAAAAGACTTATGCAGCTGCGTACACAGAAATATAAAAAAGTTACGGGTGTCAGAATATGATGAATCCAAGAAATTTTATTTTCAAAGTTTTGGAATTTTTTTTAAGGGGTTAAAAAAAATATAAATTTGGTATCTTCGTAATTTTACCAACCCACAGGATAGAGGTGACATATCATTTTGGCTGCACAGTGAACGCTGTTAAAACGAAGACTGTAAGAAAGATGCGCAAACGCGCTTTTTATCTAATCCCTCCCATCCTGAATTTTGTTTACATTTTTCCAGTACATTGTAAAAAATATTAATTGGTACCATTACAAAGTACAACTTGTCCTGTAAAAATTAAGCTCTCATATGGCTCTCTAAACAGAAAAAAATAAAACAGTTATGGTTTTTGGAAGGTGGGGAGTTAAAAACAAAAATGAGATGTGATGAGCTGGATGCTGGTGGGATCACTCAAGGTTTTGTGTTTTGTAAATCTTCAGTGAAAGATTTCAATGAAATGTCCTCCTTGTCCTCTTGGCTTGCCATGTCCAGATATTGGCATCACAAGTGAAGCTGCTTTTCTAAACATAACTTGATTTCTAGTCAAGCTATCACAAAGTCCTATTTGTTATCCCAAATGTGTTCATCCGGTAAAGGTGAATTGCAGCCTTTCAAGACTTTTGCTGGAATGCCATGATATTGTGTTGAACTGGTTTCAAGAGAAAAAGGAGATCAGTTATAGTAAGCGTACTTTATCCATAGATATTTACTACAAGTCATGGCCAAATGTTTTTACACATACGCAAATTTTGGTTTTCACAAAGTTTTCTACTTTTGTTTTTTTTAGATCTTTTAGTCAGATGTATTTACGATATACTAAAGTTTATGTTTTTAAAATGTTATTTACAAATGCAACAAATTTATGCAAAGACTTAATAGCAGGTGGACAAACCAAAGTCGAATTGCAGAAGTCTTGAAAAATAAAGGTCAACAGTGTTGTCCACCTGCTATATTTTTCAAGAGTTCTGCAATTTGCTCTGACATACTTATCCCATTCTTATCTAATCAGTGCTTGGAGTTTATCACAATTTATGTGTATTTGTTTATACAACTACTTTTTGAGAATTGACCACAGTTTCTCAATGGAATTGAGATCTAGGGAGTTTCCTGACCATGGGCCAAAAACTTCAATGTTCTGCTCACAGAGTCACTTTTGCCTTTTGACATGGTACTCTATCATCATCAAATTTCTCCTGGATCATTGGGAGAAGTTGCCCTTGTAAGATACCATTCTTTATTCATGACAGTGTCCTTAGGCAAAATTTGTGAGTGAGCCTACTCCTTTGGATGAAAAGCAACCACACACTTGAATGGTCTTAGGGTGCTTTATTGATAGCATAGGACAGGACTCATGGTAGTGCTCACTTTTTCTTCTCTGGACAATCATTCTTTCAGAAGCTACTTCTCTTCAAGAAAAACATCAAGAATAGGCTTACATTCTGCAACAAGTACAAGGATATGACTGCAGAGGACCGGGGTAAAATTAGTTTCTCTAATGAAGCCCCCTTTAGACTGTTTGGAACATGTAACCCACAGTGGGGTAGAAAATATATTATATTTAAAGCAATGATTCATCTTTATGATTTGGCGCTGCTCTATGACTATGAGATTGTTACTACAAGCTTCCTCCTTGTATATAGTGGTATATAGACCCCCAGGGCAAACTGAGGATTATGATAACAAATTGAATGATGAAATTTCACAGTTATTGTAGTTAAGGGAGACTTCAACATGCCTGATGTAGACTGGATTACCTCTAGTGCACATGCAATAGAAGGAATCTAATTTATACACTTAATAGGACATCTTTCAAAAAGCAAGTTAAGTCATCAACCAGAGTACAGAACATTCTAGATTTAGTCTTCACAAATGGGATCTGGTGCCTGAGGTTAGGGTAGAAGAACATTTGGGTTCCAGTGACCACCAAGGTTTGACATGAAACAGACAGGGAACAATTATACACTACCAGAAAAGTATTAGACTTTAGAAGAATGAATTTAAAGAAAATGGGAAAGTGTTTGAAAAGGGAATTAAAAGGTTTCAATTAAACAGCAGAAGTGTATGCCCTGTGGACACTAATCCACACTTTGTTTGCCATCTCAAAACCACTACTCTTTCCTGTATTCTCTGCAATGCGTCAAAGCTCCATTAGACCAAATCCCAACTGACCCTACTCTCATCTATTCGCTAAATTACATGCCACTCCTTAATATTATTGTCCCAATTTGCAAAAAGCACTGTTCCTTCTCTACTTGAATGGAAGGGAGAATCACCTTCAAAACATGTGCACTACTCTGAATTCTTTGTCATGCAAACAGTCCTTACTGCTCTACAACATATTCCTTCATGAAGATGCACAGTCTTTTTAACTTGTTACTTTGGCAAGGAGAACGCCTTAGATTAGCTTACTCACTATTAACTCAGAAGGAGGAACAGAGAAACTGTACTCTTCCAGACTTTACTAAATACTATTTTGTGATTTCATTTTTTTTACACTGGTTCCATCTCATTTACAGTACACCACCTCCTTTTCACAAAGCTATGGAGAAAAGTTTACTGCACCTTTTTAATATGCCACCCAATGGTCCCACCATAGCACCCCTACCCAATTCACAGTACTTAATGATATCAGTAGAGGTACTATGAATACCATAGTAATGGCAGGTATTTAATTCTGGCCTTGGACAACACAATCACATTGTCTCTCATGCCTATAATTCTTATCCCCTTTGGAAAACTAAGGGTCTGCACAATCTAAAATTTCCTTGGTCCCATCCACTTAAAACTCAGATTTTCCAATTGACCACTGAAACTATAGTTCTAGATCTCCCCTAGCTGCTACCACCTCCATGCATTCTTTGTCCCATTCTAAAAGCAAGTCTTTTTTTGGACACCCTCTGAGTGAGATTAAATGTTTGGACAAGTTAACTATCCCCAGAGAACAGAGGATGCTTTGCCTTCATGTACTCTTTTTCCTTCTATCTAACAAGCGTATCCTTTTTAGCTAAGGAGGGAAATTAATTGGTGGGAAAATTTGACTATAACTTTTATCCATCTCAGCCAATCTGTTACTAGCATATACAGTACTCCAATTTTATACTGCATACATTCAGAACAAAGCTCTATTGTATGAGGAAATGCAAGAGATAACCAGATTTTAAAATTTCTGATATCAAAGGAAAAAGCATACTGGTGAGCTCACATGCGTTTCTAGATGCATGAAGGTTCAAGAAAACTACCAACCCACTAGTATTATTTGTATGTCTTACTTAAAATTGCAAACCTGTCTAGTTCAGATCACTGTTGGAGATTTGAGGACTCTATGGGTTCCCTCCACCACATTTAGCTCATATGTCCTAAAATGTTATGTTTTTGGAAAGCACTGAAGGATGAAACAAAAAGGATCTGGCATAGGGATAAATCCCTATGACCTGAAACACAGCTTCCATGGCTACCATTTGACATTTTAGAATTTCTAAGCACTGTTTACTGTTTTATTTAGGCAGCCAAACTACTTATTTCAATAAAATCAAGAGAAAAAGAACCCTTCACAATTTAGCAGTTGCATGACAAAGCAAACCAACTTTATAGCTTCAAGGAACTGTGCACCTGGTAAATTGACTCCAGATATCAACAAAGAACACTACAATTTTCAATATACTCCGCTTTCAATTATTTACATTTGTATCCCACTACTCTCCCAGAAAATATACTCAGCTTTGACTGTCATAATGGTCATATTTGTTGTGCCAATCTCCTACATTGTTTGATTGTTATTCGTGCAGTTTGTTTTATACATGCTATTGACTTCCCAGTCTCACGCCGCTTTTGATTTGCTATAATCTCAGTGTTTGTTGACACCTGCGGTGCCAACTTATTGATGTTTTAAGTATTGTCATTTATAAAAACTGAATAAATACAGAATTGACAGAAAAGAAAAACATCATTACTTTCTTGAAATAAAACACAAGTCCTTAAAATATAAGGTAATCATCACATGTAAATCAAACAGTTTGGATGCTTATGTGCTTTGAACACTAGGTTTCAGCTATTATTGAAATATATAACAAATATGGTTCATTTTTACTATTTTTGTTGTTAGTCAATTATACCAATTTTTGCTGTGCAATCAGTTATAATCAGTTATAATGATTTAAAGAAAATTATCTCAGTTTCAGTGTCACTAATCTTTCAAAAAAATTTAATCTAATCCAACAAAGAAAAAAAAATATTGTAATGTATCTTAGAAAAAATACATTTCTATCCATTTATCAGGCTGTTTTCCTCCTTCATAAACAGACATTAATTTAGAAATTTCTGCCAAATCTGTTTCAGAAGACCAAGACCGTCAGTCAGTTGAAGAATCATATTACAGATGCCTCTTAAAGTCCATGTAAAGGGGATAAGGAGGAAAATACAGAGTTGAGTGACTGAGCAGTGGAAACACAGATGTAGGCATGCTACATCAGTGAATAATAAGTTTCCTATCTCACACAAGGCTAGTTGCAGACGACCGTGTGTATTTTGCGGTCAGCAAACTAGTAATTAATGTTCAGTTTTTGTGGCAGAGTGTCTTCAGTATTTCTTCAGTGTGTCTTCACCATCAGTGAAGTAGGTCCGCAAAAACGGACAGAGTGTCTTCAGTGTGCCATCAGTGTGTGATCCTAGTTTGCGGATTCACCAAAAAAAAAAAAAAAAAAACACAGGAGACATTTATCCATAGCTTGTCCACGAAAACGGACGGCACACTGATGACACACTGAGTACATAAGTGTGCTGTTCTAGGTTTTTAGTATCCCATAGGCTTCCATGGACAAGTCCGTTACGCAAAAACTGAACAGAATAGGACCTGTTCTAAATTTCGCTGCACGGACTCATGGCTCGCACACTGTTCAGTGAGAAACATGGTCGTGCGCATGTGCCCATAGAAATGAATGGGTCAGTGTGCTATCCGCGAAAAACTCGGATAGTACATGGATCTCGTCCACAGTCGTCTGCAGGGACCTAAGTGCTTTATTCCTATCAATACTTCTCGATAAAGTCCTCCATGCAGCTTCTGAGTGTTATGGAATAGATTTTCCTGTTTTTTTTCTATGTGCTGTCTATGGATGACATCATAGTTGCTAGTTTCCAACCCCTAGATCAGGTAGAGATAAAAAGTAGAGATACAGCCTGCAAAGGGAAAGAAACTGCTAAAAATTCAGAATACATGTCATATAATTATCAATAATAGTGTTGTTCCTTATGTATACATGGTAGTTTATTTCAAAAAGACATTTAGAATTTTAAGTATAGTCTATCTAGCATTTAACCATGTGCTAATCATTCTCTTGCCCTACTATGGTATAAATTATCTGGTGTAGCTAGAATGCATATGACTAATTTACAACCCAACCCAAATAGTTATTACGTATTGACAATCTGTATGTTTAAAAAGAAAAAGCTATTTTATTATTATTTTGAATAGACAGCTCAATATTCATGGTCGGTAAAAGTCCTATAATCTTACAATATTAGGAAGGCAAAAATCCCTACAAAGCAGAAGTCAATTACCCCATTTTAGGGAGAAAAAAAAATCCTCTCTCACCAAGCATGGACATCAGAATAACTCTTTGGATTAATGTCCCATCTCCAAAAATCTAGTAACCATACTCTGAAATATTATATTTTTCAAGAAAGGCATTCAGACCTCTGTTAAACTCATTTAATATGTCAACTAGAGATGAGCGAATCGATTCTGCAGAAGTGGAATTTGATCCGAATTTTAGGAAATCTTCAATTCTCCATGATTCTGGATTCCCTGATGCTTCGTGGTAACGAATATTTAGTAAGGACCTTTGTGACATCAGGGTCACATGATATTCTCTAGTGATGTGATTGGGTAGGCGTGTCTTTTGCTTGTTAGCAGATCCTTCCACATGTATAAAAGTTGTCCGTGCTGAAGAGAAACATGACTGTGGCATCCAAGGGCTTCCGGCATTTTGCCACCCACCCACCCTGCCGCTCTGTAGCCCGGAAATAGCTGTTTATTCGGCGCGAAGTAATTCAGATCGAAGCAAATTTTTTTTGGAACTTCGAATCGAACTGCCGAATCGAACTTTTGATAAATTCGCTCATCTCTAACGTCAACCATCAGAGGCAGTGTGTTCCATAGTTGCATAGTCTCATTGATCTTACAGTAAAGAAACCCCATTGAGCCGTAGAAGATGCTGCTTGTCACAGCTACAGTAGGCGCAAAAAATCATTAGAAAGATCCACTGGCCATTCACATTTTTTGTTATAAATTTGTAATTAGGTTGCCCCCAAGCCTTATTCTTCAATACAATAATCCCATGTTTTATAATATGACTTGGTATTCCAATCCACCATTCCAATTATCTTACTATTCTGATAATTTTCCTTTCCACCCTCTCTAGAACAGCTACTATGTGTCCTTCATATACACAGATGTCTAAAATTGTGCACAGCAAATCATATGAGGCATGAATAAAATAAATATGACATTTAATTATCTCTCATTATAATTTCAATAAGTATATTTTTAGATAAAATTCCAAATAAGCACAAAAAAAATATGCTTACTCTCCTCTATTTCAAGTTTATCTCAATTTTTCATAGCAGCAAAGCATTTGACAATCAAATAGCAAGTTTTTTCTCTCCAAATAAACCAGTAAAAGATATAAAAGTCATGCTGTTATATTTAGTTAAAAGAGAGTGCTTTGTCTTTGATGAATAACAAAAGCAGATGCCATTGTAAACAGTTATTACGTCCTGTTTGTGTTTAAGCTTTGAATATACTAACACCTGCTGAGGGTTTGCCGGATAATGGCATTTACTCAAGTATTTTATATCAGCAGTATAGAATGAGCATGTGAGTAATTTTTTGTGATATACAATCAGAATGTGGATGCAGACTGTGAACCAATTAGATACAGTAGCTGTAAAACAGTCAAATCTTACAGTAAAAATATATATGTTTCTATCTGCTAGAATACCTTGAGGAAACCAACTATATGTTCTTATAAAACTCTAATATGTTCTGTTATCAGAACAATTACATTGCTTTGGGGAAAGCAGAAACCTTAAACAGATGATTTGCTGATGGAAATATGTAGCATATAAGCAGATTCATTGCCAAGGGGCTGTAAAATGCATTATACAAAAATGTAGTAAACTCTGCTTTAATACCACATAAATATGCACTTTATTTTCAAACCAAAGTAATAAAAACATAGCTTTTCTCCTCTGTGTTTGAAGGCATGCAAACTAAAGCCACACTAGTAAGATTAGAAGTATAACTTTTATTTTTGAAAATAGGAAAGAAAAGTTGGAAAAACCTAAAGGAAATTCAATGGGTAACTTACTGTTGGATAATTGAGAGCAAGTGACCAGTTAGATGGTTTTTATTCCCTAAGCTGATGACAAAACACATATGATAAGGAGATGGGAGGAGAGGAATAGGGTGTCCATTATGCTATTAGAGGATTACCATGAGTAAAGTAGGCATAGTCTAACTTAGATTCTCATTCTCAGTCCTAGAAGAGATACTCCAGATAGACAAATCTTTTCAATATCTAAAGATATTTATATCTGATACTAAGGGCATTCTAAAGTCATCACATAGAATTACATGGTTGCATAAAGGAATATAGTCACTTAGTGGATAAATAATGGATTTCCACACTTGAATGGAACTAAGCTGCAAAACTCGGATCAAAGGGGTTTTCTAGACCCAAATTGAATTTCCATACTGATGTCCTACCCACAGGATAGGTCCTCAGTATGCGATATGTTACTGTCCGAGGCCCAAACCCTGTGAAGATCATCTGTTCTAGCAATCTATGGGTGCTGAAGCTGCTATTCAAACAATAGTAACGAGCAGCTCCACCAAACCACTAGGGCTTTCCAGCACCCAGAGACTGCTATAATAGATGATCTGTGTAGGTTCCAGGTGCTGGACTCCAATATATCACATACTGATGACCTCTCCTTTGGATATGTTTTCAGTATGAAAATTTGATTTGGGGCAAGATAAAACCTTTAAATTCAAATCTTCCCTTCCCTACCATTACTTTTGGCTGGACATGTCCAGATATGTGTGTCATAAAATAATGAACTCAATATTGTTTCATTGTATATGTCTATGTGGTGCCACTCAACAGTTAAGTTGTGAATTGCAGCCTTTAAAGGATTTTGTTAGCATGTTGCAATATTACTCTATATTGAATTTATATCATGAGCAATTGAAATACTTCAATACTTCATGCTTGTGCTTAGGGTTTTGTATAATGTAATGGTCCTCTTTCTAGAGAAGTTGCTGAGAAAATATGGCAATTGATACTTAACAACGATACTACTGGTTATAAAATATTATGCAGAAAGCAGCTCAGCTCTGAAAGTAGTTACTCAAATTGTAAGCTTTCTCACATAGCTCTGTAACTTTATGAGCTTTTCTTTATAACATTAAATTTCATACTAATATGTGGTTTTAAAATAAACTATAAAGCTGAAACTGCTCTCCCGATCACCTCTTCAATAAAATCAGACATTTAGACAAATTATGTTTTGGCAGGTTTCTTCAGTAGTACAGGATGAAATGCAGACTGATGTACTGGGAACAGAATTAAATATAGAATTAGAAACATTTTATTTATTTGAAAAGCAAGGATTTGTCCCTTGATGTTGTTGTTTCCTATTAAAGTCCATGCATCATTACTTTCATTTCAGACTTCCATGTAAGATTTTTTGCTAACTAAAGGAATGTTTTAAAACATGTAATTTAATCAGAAGGATACACGTTTATTAATTCTGCCAAGCTAAAATTACTTTGATAAAATGTATATTGCCTCATGTTTGTAAGCACAAATATTTTATCTAAATGGAAAACTAAACCACCAGCAACAAATTACTGAACTTAAAATGCATGTGAGACATATTTACAGCTTCTGCAGTATGATGATTGAGTCATATATTCAGCATCTGCAGCATGACTAACTGCCCCTAGGACTGCAAAACTTTTCAGGTCAAAAGACTTCGTCTTTAACTTACCTAGTTCTTCTTGTAAATGTAAGTATATGACACAGCAAGTTCTTTTTCATAGCTCAAGATGGATGAGCTTAATATTCATTTTGTTTCGCATTCGGGTGGTTGGAGTCCCAAATTTGTTTAGGATTAAGTCCGGTATGAACCACAACTTAAATTGTTTTAAAACATAGTGTATATCACTGTCAGGGCACATAGGAACCTATCTATCCAATTTCTATCTCTTTAAGGCAAACGCACCCACAGTTATGTCAAAGTGAAAGTGACATGTATATCTATGTAAAAAACGGATGGTAAGCAGTGGATACAAACCTTTTATTAGGGAACAGCACTTGCCCATGGTTTTTGTCTGACACAAATGATGGTTAAATTGCAAAAAACAAAGGTTTTGTTAAAAAAAATTGTCTATTTTGATGACTTGTAAGTGTTAGCTGGGAGACAAATTTGTGGCTGTGAGCTTAGTTAAAAAGTGATGAAGAATTAGCCTGTTTAGCAAAAAAAAAAGCCACTAAAAATTATTGGTTTATGGGAGTAGAATTCCACTTAAACATTGCGTTGGTATAGGAAGAAGCAAAGGTGGGGTTTTAGAATTTGAAGAAAATTTTGTGGCACACTCTCAGCATTCCTGCAGCAAGTGAAGTGATGAAGAATTGACTTAAAAAAAAGCCACCAAAAATTGTTCCTTTATGGGAGTAGATGCAGCACCAAAGATTTGAAAAAAAAATTGTGACACACTATCAGCATTCCTGGCCTGCCAGCTAAAAAAGCAACAATATACTCTGAAATGTAATGGATTTTATGACAGTGAAAACAACACTTAGGAGGCAGAAAAGAACTTGGATTATCCTGCCGATTATCCCTGTATGGCAGCTCATGCCACATTAATATCATGTTGGCAGAGTGACAATTTACAGAATTTCAAGAAAAATTTGATACTTTTTACTCTTCCATTCACGCTCCTGTGCAAGCTGGCTCCACTGCCATTTCTAGGCGGCGCTGCACTTACACCACAATGCTGAAGGACGACAGGACACTACATCCAGCATCCTGGCATTCTTCAGCATCATCTACAGCACACCCTAGAGGCAGCAGAGGTGAGTAAAAAGTATGGCTGCTACTTATTGCAATACTACAATAAGTAGCAGCCGATTAAAAAAAGATGCCACCCCCAGTCATATACTTGGCAAGGCAGCATAAAAAATGGGTCATATACTGTGGGGGGGGCAAAAAAAAGGGGGTCATATGCTGTGGGGGCCAAAAAATGGGGTCATATACTGTGGGGGCAAAGAAAAGGATGTCATATAGAGTGGGGGCGCAAAAGGTACCATATAATGTGGAGGGAAAAAAGGGGTTCTATATATTGTTTGGGAGCCAAGAAAAGGGGGTCATATATTATTATTGTGGGTGGCAAAAAAGGGCTGTCTTATACTGTGGGGGGGAAGAAAAGGGGGTCATATAGTGTGTGTTGGGGAAAGGAGTGCCATATACTGTGGGGGAGGTAAAAAAAAGGGGTGTCACATACTGTGTGGGGGCCAAGAAAAGGGGTCATGTACTGTGTGGGGGCAACATATGAGGATTTTTTGATTTGCTAATGGGGGGCTTGTCCTACAATTTTAATTGGGTGGCAGTTGCATCTTGGACATATTTGGTCTGAATGAAACCACTGGGCGAACCTCACGAGGTTCACCCAACAAATATTGTCAGTGCCGCTCTCTCAAGAACTCAGAAATCTGCTGCCTGAGGTGAAAAATGCTGTACAAAAAACCCTTTAAGGCCGGGCTCCACGTGGCGTAAAACACCATAGTTTGGCCACGGCAGAAACACCATGAAGAAAAACACACTGTTTTGCAGTCACTGCAAAGTAGATGGAATTCTAGCGATTCCTATCCAAGCATTGCGGAAAAATACATGCTGCGATTTCCAAAACCATTGTGGTGGTTTCCATGTAGGTATAATTGAAGCAGAAAGGTTTCATCTGCTGACTTTCTGTGAAGATCGCTGCTAGAAAAACCGTGATGTGTTTGCTGCCATGGTTTTTCCTGCAGCGCTTTTTTGCTGCAGCTCACTATGTGGGGCCTCAGCCTAAGTCTGGTCACATCTGTGCTTTATGTGTTTGGAAAACCCCTTCAGGTAAAGTGGACAGTTACTTTTTTATATAGGAAACATTTAGGGGTTTTCATAGGATGCAATCATGTTTATATCAGTAATTAAATTGTATTCCTTGTTATTACATCTATACTTCACATATATTCCAGTTTCACTGTGTTTACATTATAAGAGGTTTTTAATTTCAATTTATTTTTTTTACCAATTTAAAACTTGGCTTCAGTATATCCAGTCTTCTTATCCTCTTTAGTGCCCAAAGCTCAGTACCAATTCTACCTTTACCAATAGACTGTAGTAATCTTAGACAGATTATTTTCTGGGGACAAACTGCTTGTCAATACATTTTTAAATGTTGTAAGTATTAGTCATTGTATCCCTAGCAACCTGTTTGACTGAAATCATTCACAGTTTGATTGGCACTGAAAAGGAAAAGCAGCTTGGTGGCAGTCAGCTCATGATATTCCCATCTCAAGCAGTTACTAAAAAGATTTCTCTAAAAAAAAAACAAAAAAAACAACTTAAAGTTGTAGAATATTTTAATATCCTGGCATGCATTGCTAAGTTACACATTTTAACTAAAAAATGGCAGAAATATTATATTATATTGTAAGGAGCTAAATTCGATATACTACATTTCATGTTCTCTGAAGTTTGCCACTGTCCATCTACTGAAATTAACCCTGTCTATTTATTCTGTAGTATATTTTAATAGGTTACAAGAAACAATAATCTGGAACAGTTTGTTAATGTCATTGAGGGGTTTGAATCTCAAGTAAGTACACTTTGTATACAAATGAATATGAGTATACTGTAAAACCTTTTTATTTTTCATGATAGAAATATGTTGAAAAATCCTTACAAAATGTAGAAATAAAATATTACTTTATTTTGTGGCGTTACAGATTTCATGTCTACATATAAATCAAGCGGATTGCTCATCTATTCATCTACATAATTACTTGTATATGGTCTTTGAATGTTGTAGTTTGTATTGCTTGAAACACGTTTTAATAAAGATCAAAGACCCTCTCTATTTACTTCCATTACAGTTAATTTTGTGAAACCTACTTTACTTGCCATTATTTCCATTATTTTTTTTCCTCTGTAGAATTACATCTATTGTTGATCCTTGATTTCATCAACTATATTCATTTCCAGACGAACCTTTGGGGAAATGATAATGGTTGTATGGTCTACCTTTTAATGTTAGATCAGTTGCCATGTGATGAAAGCAAACCATAGTTTCTTTTGATATTATTTCTTTCTATTATGAATATTCTCATTTCCATTAGAATGAACTTTAATTTTTCCTATGAAAGCAAGTTACCCTACTTATAGAAAATATAGTAGTACAATAAAATACCTTTGTTCTTCAATTTAAAAAGTACATTTAAAAAAAATACTATTACTTTTATTTTTCAATAGTTAAAACATTTTCTTAAAATTAGTTTTTGATTTTTTTTGATTTTTGAGAAAAACGGTATACTGGATGAATTCATCTATTTCTTTTTCTATGCAAATAATGTAGCTCTTAATATATTAATGTATTTATTCTAGAGAAAGAAAGGCTAGAGATGAAATAAACTATAAATATGCATATCAGCTTGTCAAAACCAATGTGATAACTTATACATTTTGTGGACCATCCTGTAGTTATAGAAAGTGTGATTTAATTATCAATAGGAAAAGCAATACTTTACTGTCTTCCACAATCTTTGTCAATAATTACATCCTGTCATTTACTGTACCCTCCTGAACCTATTTCTAAAATTCTAACTCAGTATCATAACACATATTCAATATATATCTTCACACTCTCCCTCTCCACACCTGTACAGGTTACAATGTAGGGCAGGTATGTGTAGTAGGGTTCACTGGCTTTTCTGCTAGCTCCATCTCTCACTTCCAACCATGGGCTAGCTATATTAGATGCTGTAGTTGCAATTGCTACCGAATCCGGGACCCTGAGGGGGCCCCAAAGGTCCCTCTGTCACATAAAATATACCATTATTCTAAATGGCATAAGGTATGTAGGGGCCCCATTACAGATTTTGCATTAAAACCCAGGAGCTTTATGTTACACCTCTGTGTTTAACCATCACCAAACTTATATATTTTTTTAAATCATAAAATTAGGGGCTTGCACCCCTTTTCCCCATCAGACTAGAAGTGACAGCATCACGACTATTGTTCACAGACCACTCAGTTAATTATTGGTCTCAGTCAGGGTGCATGAGCAGTTTTTGACCTCTGAGGCCAGTGATTGGCTGAGCAGTCATATGAATTTTGAACATGATGTCATCACTTCCAGTCCAAAGATATAAGAAACCCTGGAGATTGGACCTCACAGCACTGGAACAGGATGTGTTTTAGTAGGTGAGGTACCAATATTTTTCTTTTTTTTTATATAAGGCTAACTGCTCCCTTTTAAATTTTTAATAATATTTTTTTTTTATGTATCTCATAGGTTGGCCACCCTATGCCATTATTGTTATGGTTACAGATCTAGACAAAATTAGATCCCTATATCGACTTTTGTTATTTATACATAATAATAATAAAATCACCCCAAGCAGTTATTGCATTAACTAATGTTGTCCATTGTTCATCTCTAAGCCATTTCTGATACATATATCTTTCTATTGAACTAAGGAACTCAAAACAGTATACAGCGTTACATGTGTTACTTGAACAATGATTTGTGTAAGAGTAGAGCTATGGGCCATATTTATTAATACCATTCCCTAGACAAACCTCCCTAGATGAAAACAATACCACAGTGTAAATCCATATAATAGCGTAGTCTCACGCAGAACAATTTGATGCATAATCAGGTAATAATTCTACTTCCTTGTAAAACCTTAGTTTACAGCCATATATAGAGTGGAAGGACCCTTTATTACACCTTGATGATATCCTCTGTAACAGTACAGCAGATGTGTGCACTTTAAATATGGCATCTGCTCAGAGTCCTCTCTGTTCATGGCATTTACATGTTTTATGCCATCCAATCCCTGCTCTATGACCACTCCTCCCCAGTCCAAGCTCCTATCCCTCATCTTAATCTTAGATGCTGGTACATTCCAATTCAGTTCCTATAAGGTTTTAAAAAAAAAAAAAAAAATTAATAAGAATAAAAGAAAAACAAAAATTTCAAATCCTTAGATCACAGAAAAGTAAGTAAAAAAACGAACATAAACAAATTAGGCTTCCTCATGTCTGAAAATTTCCAAACTATAAATCCATAAACATTCCTATATAATGTACCGAAAAAAAAAATCCAAATATCCAAATCACCGTTTTTTGCCACTTTGTCTCACAAAATAATTTATAAAAAATTAATCAAAATGTCAGACAGTCTCCAGAATGGCATATATAAAAATTACATTTTGTACTTAGTAAAAAGATGCTTTACACAGCTTTGTACACAGAAACATAATACATTATAGGTGACAGTATATGGTGACAATTTTTTTTTTTTTTTAAAGGAATTAATGCATGAAAAGCTATATATATATATATATATATATATATATATATATATATATACATGGGTGTGTGTGTGTGTGTGTATGTATGTATTGCTGTGATCATTTCAACACAATGAATATAAGGAACATAGAAAAACCCCAACAAAACAAAACCCTTAAGAAATGGCACAAATGATTTTTTCTAATTACACTCTATTCTATTTTTTTTATATACTTTCCCAGTACATTGTATGGAATAATAAAATGCTACCATTACAAAATAAATTTGTCCCACAAAAATAAGCCCTCATATGTCTCTATGAATGGAAAATTCAAAAAAAATATGGCTTTTGAAAGGCAGGGAGTAAAAAACAATAATCTAAAAACAAAAAATGACTGTATTAAAATGATACCCAATAGCAGCTGCATAAGTTATCTCTAGTGTGTGTACTGTACGTCATTGCATTAGCCTAGTGTAACTGCAACTACAAACATTTGATGGAAAAATAATATTACAACCAGTTTGAAGTTACCAAAGTTCTTTATATTATTGCTCATACTGAGACTTTTTTCTTGAATGAGCAAAATAAACTCACAGATTACTTTAAAATGGGGGAATTTCTTAAGATTCCCCATTCCCCTACTGTTGCAGGATGTATCAAATAATTAAGAGGCTTCAACCTCTTAAAAATGCTGGTGCATCTCTGGAGGTCCCATGCACCTGAAGAGAAATTTACACCAGTTAGGCACAGGTATAACTTCTGCCAGTTTTTTTGTCTTGAGGTATAGTAAATGTGACTGGTCACCCCACCATGGGCCACCTAGATTCCATTCCCACTCAATCAACACTCTTAAAAAGTGGCAAGATTGGTCAAAAGCTGCTGATATGGTGCATCTTAGGTGCCTTAAGATGTACCTAAGATATGATTCCCCAATTTGTTTCTTTTGTATAATGAAACGGCATGTAGTTTAAAATACTTCAGCTGTAAAAATGGATCCATATTTTAATACAATATATATGTGCAATTTATAATTTTAGAGCATTGAGAAAATCAGACATTACAAAAACATTATCACACAGTCAAATTAATAATAGATGCATACCTCCCGCTCCTTGATTCAAAAAGATCTAACTCCAAGGACAAAAAATTCAAAATCAGGCAACACACAGTGTCTTGATCCTTATATTCCCACATGCATCATTTCGGCTCTATAGGAGCAAGCAAGGGGTTTATAAATTAAATAAAATTTGTATGGAAATAGGCTTTAGTACAAGTGGTTAGTAAGTAGTAAAAAACACAGTATTACAATAATGAAATGCATAAAAGTTGAAAAGATGCTTATGAATGTACCATGAATTAATTATGACTTATTGTTCTAATATATAAAAATGTATTCTTTTTTTTTTTTTACAAAACATGCTAACACTGGAAGTAATAGAAGCTAAATTAAAAACAAAGAGATGGATAAGTAGAAGATTATTCCTATGTAGGCCAATCATGGCTGAGATGAGCTGTCCACAAGTCCTAAACACAAGGACCATGTTTCTGTAACTGCCATAGAGGTAAATGATAGTTACGGAAATCTTGATAATAATAATAATAATAATAATAATAATAATCATCCTTTAATAGTTCCACCATGGGGAAATTCAGTGTGTTACAGCAGCAAAGATATGCAATACAAATACAACATATACAAGAATGTTCCAAGGTAGAGGCATTCCAGTGATAGTAAACAGACAGATAGAAAGGTACAGGTAAACAAGTAGCAGAGGGGGATATCACAACAGAAAGATATTTTAGTTCTTTGTGTGTAATGATCTCCGCTTAGGTCGGTGTTGGTTGTACAGCCTAACCGCAGCGGGGAGGAAAGACTTCCGATAGCGCTCCTTCTCACACTTAGGGTGAAGTAGTCGATCACTGACAGTACTGCCCAGTGCTATCACGGTCTCATGCATGGGATGGGAGTTATTCTCCCACATGGAGCTCACCACGGTAGCACATTTAGCTGTTCCTGTAACTGTGGCACTACATAAATGGTGTAACCCAGCTGTGCTACACTGTTTCCATTGCTCCCATTCATGTATATGGGAGTTACAGATACTTCAAAGAGCAGCACTGCTCAGCTGTTTCCTTATGTCCCACCCTGTGGTTGGGACTTGCAGCCAGACATGCTCGTCTCAGCCATGATTGGCCAACATGGGAATAACCCTTTAGATTTAAAGGGATATACTGGTTTCAACTAAAAAGGCATATTCATAAATATTAAAACATTTACCAAAACACTTTCTATATCAATTAATCAACGTTTTCAAAATCTCTGCTTGCTGTTATTCATTGGAGCTATTCCTTGTTTGTTTTCAGTTGCTAAAAATGTGAAAAACAAGAAACATTAAATAAAACAGCACAAAAGTCCCCAGTATGATTTAGTCCTCAACAGATATTTCTATGAATACAGCCAAAAGTGGACAAGGGGAAGGGAAACAGAGGGGGTAAGAGAGTAAGATGACCATAAGAATATCCATATATCTCCTTAGACCTTTCTTAGAGGTATTTGATAAAAATCTGAACTGATCAGGTGATGAACACGCATGCACATGGATCATTACAAGACATAGCTCTGATATCTGTACTGTATCTGTACCAGTACTACACCTGTGTGTTCATCACATGATCTGGGCACAATTTTATCTACTGTAAGTCAACAATAAAAAGTATATAGGAACTGTGTATTCATTATGCAAAATAGAGATTATATTTACTGAAACCATAACCCTTTTTTTTTGGGGGGGGGGGGGGGCAGGGGATGCAAACTCATTGTGTTATAGTATTTTTCTATACCCATAAGAATTAAATTTTTGTTCCTTTGGATTACATTTGGTTCAGAAATGTAGTTTTACAGAGAACATATACAGTATTTAAAGATTTATTTGAGTTTTAATTCAGGATTTTAGCAAATATGGAAAGTACTGTACAACATTTGCTAAATTATCTTAAGTGTATAACCTTACACTTATCCGCAGTAAATCTTGTTCTCTCCAACATTACAATCTTTCTAAATCCCTCTATAATATGAGCAATATATTTCAAATAATTCAGTATCATATGGATATTATGACAAAGTACCCTTCCAGCCATCTGCTTAGTTAAACATAAGTATATGGAAAGAACAAGACTAGATACTGATTGTTGTGGCAGCCTTAATAAATATGGTCATGTCTGCATTAAATATGTGTCAGTAATGACAGTGAGCATGTAAAAGAGGATATAACAATATTTGTTTTCTCTCAAATTTCTATTGCATACTACCATTCACAGTTGACTGTGGAATATATATGAGTAAATACATTTAATGAACTGAGATGTTGCAATGGTGGCATCCTATTACAGTACCACACTCAAATTCAGTGAGCTCTTTAGAATGACCTATTATTTCACACATGTTTATAAAGACAGACTACATGGCTAGGTTCTTGATTTTATATACCTATGGCAAAACTGAATAAAACACCTTAATTCAATGAATAAAAGGTGTGTCCCAATTCCTGTCCATTAGTCTAGTCCTAAAAGTAGATAAAGGGAACTAAATCAAACAAATGAGTCAGAATGTTACATTTGGTCATTCCTTTACATAAAAATATTAAAATCAAATATTACATGTCTGTGAGTGGCAAAAGTAAATGAACCTATGTTTTCAGTACTGTACAGTGCTGGCCAATAGTATTGGCACCCCTGCAATTCTGTCAGATAATACTCAATTTCTTTCAGAAAATGATTGCAATCACAAATGCTTTGGTAATAATATCTTCATTTAATTTGTCTTCAATGGAAAACCACAAAAAGAATTGTCAAAAAGCCAAATTGGATATAATTCCACACCAAACATAAAAAAGGGGGTGGACAAAAGTATTGGCACCCTTTGAAAAATCAGGTGATGCTTCTCTAATTTGTGTAATTAACAGCACCTGTTACTTACCTGTGGCACATAACAGGTGATGGCAATAACTAAATCACACTTGCAGCCAGTTGAAATGGATTAACGTTGACTCAACCTCTGTCCTGTGTCCTTGTGTGTACCACATTGAGCATGGAGAAAGGAAAGAAGACCAAAGAACTGTCTGAGGACTTGAGAAGCAAAATTGTGAGGAAGCATGAGCAATCTCAAAGCTACAAGTCCATCTCCAAAGACCTGAATGTTCCTGTGTCTACCGTGCGCAGTGTCATCAAGAAGTTTAAAGCCCATGGCACTGTGGCTAGCCTCCCTAGATGTGGACGGAAAAGAAAAACTGACGAGAGATTTCAATGAAAGATTGTGCGGATGGTGGCTAAAGAACCTCGACTAACATCCAAACAAGTTCTAGCTGCCCTGCAGTCCGAGGGTACAACAGTGTCAACCCATACTATCCGTCGGCGTCTGAATGAAAAGGGACTCTATGGTAGGATACCCAGGAAGACCCCACTTCTGACCCAGAGACATAAAAAAGCCAGGCTGGAGTTTGCCAAAACTTATCTGAGAAAGCCAAAAACTTTTTGGAAGAATGTTCTCTGGTCAGATGAGACAAAAGTAGAGCTTTTTGGGAAAAGGCATCAACATAGAGTTTACAGGAAAAAAAAAGAGGCCTTCAAAGAAAAGAACACGGTCCCTACAGTCAAACATGGCGGAGGTTGCCTGATGTTTTGGGGTTGCTTTGCTGCCTCTGGCACTGGACAGCTTGACCGTGTGCATGGCATTATGAAGTCTGAAGACTACCAACAAATTTTGCAGCATAATGTAGGGCCCAGTGTGAGAAAGCTGGGTCTCCCTCATAGGTCATGGGTCTTCCAGCAGGACAATGACCCAAAACACACTTCAAAAAGCACTAGAAAATGGTTTGAGAGAAAGCACTGGAGACTTCTAAAGTGGCCAGCAATGAGTCCAGACCTGAATCCCATAGAACACCTGTGGAGAGATCTCAAAATGGCAGTTTGGAGAAGGCACCCTTCAAATCTCAGGGACCTGGAGAAATTTGCCAAAGAAGAATGGTCTAAAATTCCAGCAGATCATTGTAAGAAACTCATTGATGGTTACCGGAAGCGGTTGTTCGCAGTTATTTTGTCTAAAGATTGTGCTACCAAGTATTAGGCTGAGGGTGCCAATACTTTTGTCCGGCCCATTTTTGGAGTTTTGTGTAAAATGATCAATGATTTGACTTTTTTTTTCATTCTCTTTTGTGTTTTTTCATTGCAAGCAAAATAAATGAAGATATTATTACCAAAGCATTTGTGATTGCAATCATTTTCTGGAAGAAATTGAGTATTATCTGACAGAATTGCAGGGGTGCCAATACTTTTGGCCAGCACTGTATGTGGTGTGACCCCCTTGTGCAGCAATAACAGCGTCTCAACAATTCTGGTAATTGGCGATCAGTCTTGCAGCATGGCTTGGATGAATTTTAGTCCATTCTGCCATGCAAGATAGCAGCAACTTTGTTGGTGGAATTCCTCCAGTTCCTTCCACAACATTTCTATTTAATTAAGGTCAAGAATTTGATTGGGCATCCAAAACTTTAACTTCATTCTTCTTTAACTATTCTTTGGTATAACGACTTATGTGCTTAGGTCATTGTCTTGCTGCATGACCCACGTTCTCTTGAGATTCATTGTCCATACTATTGTATTCTAACATTTTCCTTTTCTGATATTTTTTCCTTTAGAATTTGCTGGTATAATTCAGAATTCATTCTTAGCTGTTATGTTAGACTTAAGTACCTGAGTACAAAGGCAGGCATCAGCTTCTGAGAGTATGGAGACCCTGCACTATTCTGCCGCAATTGACATAGAAAGTTAACTGCAGCAGAATAAGGCCTGTTATTAACTGACATTGTAAGTCTATAGGTTGATCACTAATGGGTTAAGAAATAAGGCTGCATAATCTGTTTGTTACAGTTCTCCCATACCCTGTCATGGTAGCTGACAGTGGGAATGTTTCCTAGCTATCTATCAGCTAAAGAATATTATATTCAAATTTCAGTTACAGTGGGGAAAAAAAGTATTTAGTCAGCCACCAATTGTGCAAGTTCTCCCACTTAAAAAGATGAGAGAGGCCTGTAATTGTCATCATAGGTAGACCTCAACTATGAGAGACAAAATGAGAAAACAAATCCAGCAAATCACATTGTCTGATTTTTAAAGAATTTATTTGCAAATTATGGTGGAAAATAAGAATTTGGTTACCTACAAAAATGCAAGATTTCTGGCTCTCACAGACCTGTAACTTCTTCTTTAAGAGGCTCCTCTGTCCTCCACTCATTACCTGTAGTAATGGCACCTGTTTGAAATTGTTATCAGTATAACCACACGGGGGGACGTAGTGAATGACCTGCAGAAAGCTGGGACTAACGTAACAAAGGCTACCGTCAGTAACACACTACGCCACCAGGGACTCAGATCCTGCAGTGCCAGACGTGTCCCCCTGCTTAAGCCAGTACATATCCGGGCCCGTCTGAAGTTTGCTAGAGAGCATTTGGATGTTCCAGAAGAGTATTGGGAGAATGTCATATGGTCAGATGAAACCAAAGTAGATCTGTTTGGTAGAAACACAACTCGTCGTGTTTGGAGGAGAGTGAATGCTGAGTTGCATCCAAAGAACACCATACCTACTGTGAAGCATGGGGGTGGCAACATCATGCTTTGAGGCTGTTTCTCTGCAAAGGTACCAGGACGACTGATCCATGTACATGAAAGAATGAATGGGGCCATGTATCGTGAGATTTTGAGTGCAAACCTCCTTACATCAGCAAGGGCATTGAAGATGAAACGTGGCTGGGTCTTTCAGCATGACAATGATCCCAAGCACACCGCCAGTATCCAGATCTCAACCCCATAGAAAACCTTTGGAGGGAGTTGAAAGTCCATGTTGCCCAGCGACAGCCCTAAAACATCACTGCTCTAGAGGAGATCTGCATGGAGGAATGGGCCAACATACCAGCAACAGTGTGTGCCAACCTTGTGAAGATTTACAGAAAACGTTTGACCTCTGTCATTGCCAACAAAGGATATATAACAAAGTATTGAGATGAACATTTGTTATTCACCAAATACTTGTTTTCCACCATAATTTGCAAATAAATTCTTTAAAAACAATGACAATGAGATTTTTTGGATTTGTTTTCTCATTTTGTCTCTCATAGTTGAGGTCTACCTATGATGACAATTACAGGCCTCTCTCATCTTTATAAGTGGGAGAACTTGCACAATTGGTGGCTGACTAAATACTTTTTTTCCCCACTGTATACTACAGGGACATGAACACCCTTAACCTATAGTAACCTAAGTATAGTTAACTATTGCAATTTCACATAAAAAAAAAATATTTCAACACAATAACCTGACATGCTAGCAAAAGATTTGAAAGACTGCATCTCAAACCTACCCCCCTCCCCCCAAACCCCCACAGATGTGGCCACGCATAGACACAACTAGGATAGTTACATAAGCCTGACATAGCAGCTAATGGGTTTGACAGTCTTGAATAGCAGAAACAATTTCTTGGAGGTGGAGGGGAAACAAAACATGAACAAACATACAATTAATCCTTGGCATGAATCCTTTGACATATAGAAATGAAAGCAGAGGTGTGTGAGTTACTATGAAGGTGTTATTGTACTAATTGTATTAACATTAGTGGTGTGCTGCCAACTGGAGTGTTTGGGATGTTTCCTAGGGATTGGACATCTGAAGGTTTGACCTCAACCATGGTAACCAAGTTTTTGGTACAGATTCCTGTTCTTGTTCACTCAGTTTTCCATTTCCTTAGTGACTGTAGTTACAGTTATCCAGGTAATTTGGAACTTCAGGCACTGCCATAATATATGTAAGAATGTGCCTGAGCACCAAAATCCATCAGACCTCATTCTGCATGTTTAAGTTTTTGTAGAAATCATGAGAGTTAGAAAGGAGAGTAACCAAGCCAGGATAAATGCAGTGGAAAAATCTGATACATTTGAAGGAGTGACTTTGATCAGGCTCTTATATACCAACTTAGGGTATTGTAAGTATGTGAACCAGAGGGTGCTGTTGAGCGACCCAGGCCAGGTCAGAAAAGGCTCTCAGCCACGCCTTTGGGTGGTGGCACGTAACTCCAGAGGGGCTGGAGTACCCTGCAGGAAGCAGGAAATGGTGGACCAGCTAGGACAGAGAGAGAGGCTCTGTCCCAGAAGGGCTGGGGTCCACAGGGGACTGTTGCTGGAGCTGAGCAATAGTCAGGACAGTTAGAGGCTCAAGGAGTGAGTTAGGACCCTAACTGTGGTCCTGGTTTTTTGTTGTTTTGCTATGTTGCAGTTAAGCTGAATAAAGGCACTTTTATTTTACACTTGGACCGTCTGAAAGCTATCTTTCCGGCGCCCAGTACCACGAACCACCGCTGTCCGGACCAGGAGTCTGCCGCCATTTTGAGTCTAATTCCCCAAATTGTCACATATGGTGGAGAACGCGCGCATAAAGAGATCCACGCAAGTCCTGGAAGACAAGTGATTGGTGACTGCAGTACTGCTAAGTGTGCATTGTGGCCAACAGCTGGAAGAAATTGCACGCATCAAAGAACAGCTGGAGTTTCAGATGGATCAAGTGAAGCGCGAGTCAGCAATAAAGTTAGAAGAGCGCACTGTTCAGATAGAACAGTTAAAAACCGAAGTGGAATCTAAAAGAGAAGAATTGGATCGATTGCAGCAGTCTTTATCCAATACTGAAAAGTCGGCATCTGCCCTATCTTCAAAGCTGTCAGCACTAGAAGCTGAGAAGGATTTGCTGCAGAACCTGTTAACCTCTAAAGAATCAGAGCTGCAAGGTGCACTAGTAGAAACTGAGATGGAAGCGGCACAGAAAAATGTCACAGTGAAGAAAGTCCTGGAGCTGGAATCAGAGATTTGTGTGCTGCAGAAGGCGTTAGAATTGGAAAAAGCTGCCAGCATAGAGGCAGAGAAAGGAGAATCATTAAGTCAGACAGACATGAGTGACCTGTCCACTGATGTTGATACCAATGATCAGATTATGATGAAACCATGTGACTCGGTAAAACGTCAAGTAGAGGGTATAGTTCCCCAGGAAGATGCTGCTAAAGGTGGACTTCCTGCAAAATGTGAGGAGGCCAAAGAAGGTCCAACAGAAGAAGAAACCGTGATTGGTCACACACTGCCTGTGACAGAGTGGGTCCAGCTTCAAACCAATGAGGTCCAAAGCCTAGAGGGCTGTGAGATGGTAAATAAGGTGAAGGGTCATCAAAAGTGTGGAACAAGAGTCCGTAAGAAGACTGACCATGCATATGTTGTCCCAACAGCTAAAGTGTCTGAAGCCATTGTGGATAAAGGTGTCGCTGTGCCTGTCTCTAGCCAAATGTCTAGTGGACAAACGGTGAATAATGACTCCATGTTGTCTGTGAAGGGGGAGTCAGGAAGTAAGAGATGGTTACATGTCTCCAATGATGTGACAGTTGTTAAAGACATGCCAGAAAATGAAGTTCAGCGTGAGCTATTTTGTGAGGGTGTATGGTATGGCCCTCGTGCAGAAAGAGAAGATATTGCAGTACA
This sequence comes from Leptodactylus fallax, assembly GCA_947044405.1. Classification (NCBI taxonomy): domain Eukaryota; kingdom Metazoa; phylum Chordata; class Amphibia; order Anura; family Leptodactylidae; genus Leptodactylus; species Leptodactylus fallax. Next base: position 506,518 of record CAMRHE010000192.1, on the reverse strand, counting down.
GAGATTGTGTATCTCAAACAAAGAGGAGAGCAAGAAGCCTATGTCTCCTAAACTTCTAAGCCTTGATGGTGACGGCAAAGTTTGCTTTGAGATGAAGGTTACAGAAAAAGTTCCCGTGATACAGTTATACTCTAAAGACATTGATGTGCATGAAGTACGTGCTAGTTGGTCTCTGAGCTCCTGTGAATTCATGATAGGTGAAGATGAAGATTTTTACATCTATTCACTAAAGGGATCAAAGTCATGCAATGGGATGGCTGAAGACTATGGCGAGAAATGTGATGAAAATGATGTGATCCCCGGTATGGCGAATTGTGAAGATGATGAAGTAAAACTTGCCTTTGCACAGAAGGGCCAGGATCTTGGCGTAGCATCGAAAGTGATGAGAAGATGGAAAACTCGACGGAGCGGAATTTGGAAGAAAAGACCGCCAGATTGGGACTTCTGGATAGACAATGGACAAGCATACACGGTTGAAGAGGGACTTCGACATAGGATGTCTCGTCCCATTGTAGCTCACCCCATGGGTAGTGAGCTGAGGGGGAGGGTATGTAAGTATGTGAACCAGAGGGCGCTGTTGAGCGACCCAGGCCAGGCCAGAAAAGGCTCTCAGCCACGCCTTTGGGTGGTGGCATGTAACTCCAGAGGGGCTGGAGTACCCTGCAGGAAGCAGGAAATGGTGGACCAGCTAGGACAGAGAGAGAGGCTCTGTCCCAGAAGGGCTGGGGTCCACAGGGGACTGTTGCTGGAGCTGAGCAATAGTCAGGACAGTTAGGGGCTCAAGGAGTGAGTTAGGACCCTAACTGTGGTCTAGGTTTTTTGTTGTTTTGCTATGTTGCAGTTAAGCTGAATAAAGGCACTTTTATTTTACACTTGGACCGTCTGAAAGCTATCTTTCCGGCGCCCAGTACCACGAACCACCGCTGTTCGGACCAGGAGTCTGCCGCCATTTTGAGTCTAATTCCCCAAATTGTCACAGTATGTTCACATGGAGTTTTTTGAAGGCTGATTTTGAGGTGGAATCCGCCTGAAAATCTACCTCAAAAAACACCTCCCATTCATTTCAATAAATCAGTATCAGTTTTTTTCCTCTAGCTGACTTTTTCTGCCTTGAAAAACCCATTGAAATCAATCGGAGACAGAAAAAACGTAAAGCGTTTTTTTTGGGGGGGGGGGTTCCTGATGCATTTTTTGATGCTGTTTTTGCAAGAACCACAAACATTTTTTTAAAGAGAAGTTTCCAGGTTCATACAGTGTGCTGGAGTAAAAAACCGCAACAAAAAATGTGACAAAAAACTTATTAAGGAAAAAAAAAATGCAGCAAAAACATTTCCTAACTCCTGAAGCAGATTTTTTCAGCCTGCAAAAAACTCCATGTGAACATACCCTTAAATATCTTAAATACCAACGTCAATGGTGTGTTAAGAAATGGTAGCCAGTGGAGGGGGTTCAGGATGGGTTTATTTTCAAGGATGATTTAGGCTAGGCTAAATGGAGTAAGTGATATCAGATCAGGAGGCTTTTATCAGTCCAGTCAAGACATACGTATATGAAGTTTTTATACTGTATCATCCAGGATGTTGAAATATGTAGTCTGGGTTGACCACTATCTGAATTCCCAAATATTTTATTGAGGATTTAAAGGGAGAACTAAGTTTAATTTCTTTAGGTTGTGAGTGGAGACTGTTATATTGCGCGCCTTGGACTTATTATAATGATTTTGACATTAGAGACGAGGCCAAAATGCTTAAACTTTTGTGTTACTCCCGATTGGGGTTGTTGTTTAAGCATGGTTAGAGTTAAAAGTAAATCATCTGCAAATACCCCTGCTTGTGGACAAAATGACCTGCCTTGTGTCTCTGTATGTTTAAGATCCTGCATTCCTGTGAGGGTTCCTTGATATCAGCAGCATCCATACCACCGACTCACTATGTTGAATCAATTGGTCTTTTGGCCTCTTTGTTTGATGCCAGATTTTACATCCAGTCCTTTGAGAATAGGCAAAAATCCTTTAAAGGAAGAGCATTAGTGTTAGAACAGGTATCTATGCTATTATGAAATTCATCCTGGAAGTAGTCCTCCACTCCATCATTGGTGAGAGATTTGGGAATGCTGTCCATAGGGGAAGCTAGTGTTTTGTTTTTTTACTGAGAAACTTATCCACATTGATTTGGCTCTTTTTGATTTTAGGTGTTCCCAGGTGGTCTTTTCACTTTAGGGGGTCCTATATTGAACGAAATATACACAAGCTAGGAATTCAGCAGCCTGATGAATATTTTTGGTAACTTATTTTTTAAAGAAGATTATTTTTGTCTCAGGTATTTTATGTTGATGCTTTTGACTGTAGGTTTTAAGCTTTCCATGGCTTTCAAAGTCTAGATTAAATATGATAAATATATAGTTACTAGATTATTGTTTTTTGCTTCGAAACAAGAGCATGAAATAGAATTACCTATTCCCAGCTAACCATTAATTTATAAATAAATCAAACAAAAACATTTTCCATAGTACTTACCTTAGATGAAGTATTCATGTCACTTCTTTGCGGCTAAACTCTGAATGAACCTTGCACGCAAAATTCAAATACATTGATATATTTTCTCCCTCAATGATTCTATCACTACAAAAGGGTAAGCATAATACAGAAAGTGGCTAATATATTTATTTGTTTGTTTTTCTCTTAGCAGTGTAACAAACTAATTTCTGGGGAAATATAGGAAATATAAATTTAATGCTTGTTTTAACACATTTTATGTCATTTTTATATAATTAGGCAAAAGAAGAATATTTTTCTTTTTTGTTTCATAAATGTAAAATGAAGTTGTTGGTTTTTTTTGTATGTATATGTGCGCATTAAGCCAAATAATATAATATAATAATAATAATAATAATAATAATAATAATAATAATAATACATGTGGCAATATTATGGCATATTTCTATTACTGACATGCTTACTATTTACTTTACTACTATTGTTCACTTATTTACTATATCCTACTTTTAGGGCATTATATTCTCTAATAATAGTTTAGCATAAAAATCCATATGCCATATCCTAAAGAAAATGAAGAAAAAAAATTAAATAAATATTGTACTACTGTCATTCTACTACTTCCAGCAGGCTCTGTCCCCTGGTTACCTTTGTTCTTCGCTATGTAGCCTGTGCTTCTACAGGTAGTCATCCTCCTGCTACTGATGCTCCTGGGCCTGCCTAGAAACTTGAAGGTTAACATATACACTTGTGTATCTACCAATCCGTGAATGTTCTGGTCTTCATATACCTGTTTTGCCCTTCAAACCTGAGCAATATAGGTCTCTAGCCTGATTCCCACAAGGGTTTCTGTATTCTGTCTATTTGTGTATGACCTCTGGCTGTCTCCGACCTGTGAACCTGAGCTTCCACCTCAATTAATTGACTTGTTTTAAAACATTGCACTCCTGCTGCCTGCCACAGATATTTGGACTCAATGACACTTATGCCTAAACCTTTGGTACTTCACATGAGTGACTCTCTTGGACTTTGGCCAGTTGCCACCTACACTGGGACCACTATTAGGTGGTGACCTATTAGTCTCCATGAGTTGAAGACCAGGTCTCTGTACAAGGGCTAAAGCGTAAAGACTGGGAAGGCTGTTTAGATAAGTTAATAGCTAATTGACTACATGACTAGATGAAGCTTCTCCCTGCAACTAGAAAAGATATATTTGCAGAAGGCTTTAAAAGCTTATAACTTGGCTTTTCAATAACTGAAATATAGTGAGGACACCATAGGAATGTCACTACTTGATGCTGTGGGACTAGTTTAGGGTGTAAAAAAACAACTGACAAGTTCCCATTAAAAGAGCAGCTGTGCTACTATTGGCATACATTTTCCATGCTTACTTTGGGCTTATGCCCTTTATTGTTTGCTGTCCTGGGTAGCACAGATTGTTGCATCTGTTGGATTTGAAAAAAGATTATATAATGTATGGTAAAGTACTTTTTCTTTACAATGAAGGTCAATGACAAATGTTGCTGTATGGACATACAGCTCATAAAAAGTGTAGCAAGGGGAAAGCTGTGCACACATCAATGTCATATAAACATATTTAGACATTTCTTTTTTGAGGGTATGGGGTGTGACATTGACTGTTTTGTATTGTTTTCCCAGTTTTAACAAAGCAAAAATTTGCTATTATGGATACTCAACGGATGCCAACCAATGCTTTTTTCACATGTCAAACATATTTTCAGTATACATTTTTTGCATATACTACTTTAAAATGTATGCATTTGGTCAAATAGTATATGAGTATTCCTTAATCTGGACCATTGCAAACAATCATACTCAATGAACAGTCAGACATTTCTAACTCTATGGCTATATTGTTGCATACGTCTGTCATAAAAACAGTATACCATACTTTTAACTTAGTCTTTTAATACAGTTGATCCTAACATATGCTAGCCAAACATATGAAATGGAACTGCCGATGGAGAATCTGAAAGGTTTAAATAAACCAGTATTAGTAGTGACGGATGGGGGAGCAGACTGCTGTTTATTGTTTATGCCCACTGTCTGACAGAGAAATTTAAAATGTGCTGCAGCTATAATGTGATTACTAGCAGCAGAAAACTGATAGTACACAAAGTATGAAGGCTTATATAAGACCTCACAGTTTCAATGCATAATCAAAACATATGCAAACAAAAAGTATACAATCAGTATACAAGTCCCATTCAGCCCATTGTAAGTGAGGACCCATTCACAGTTTCCTTCCTAAGGCTATACCTGTGGAAAATGGTAGCTTCCTCTGCCTTACACCTTATTTTTTCAATAGGAGGCAGCTTCAGGGCAGAATTTGGCCCTGATTTTAAGGTGGAATAACCTCAAAATTAGATACAAATTCCCTACAGGATTCCACACAGTATTAAACCCCCTTTACTGGCACCCACATGGTGTAATGCACACTTTACTGGCCCCAGCATAGTATAACACACTCTTTCCTGGCTCCCCACACAGTATAATGTCCCCTTTCCTGACGCCCAACAAGGTATAACGTTCCTTTTACTGACCGCTCCACACAGTATATTGCCCTATTTATTGGCCAACACACAGTATATTGCCTCCTTATTGGCCTCCATACAGTAATTTCCTTTTTATTGGCTTCCCACACAGTAAACTGCCCTTTTATTGGCCCCTATGAAGTAAGTGCCCCTTTTAGTGGCCACCATACAGTAACTACCCCCTTTACAGGCACCTATAGAGTAAGTGGCCCCCATACAGTGACTTTAGGTTGCTACCTGATGGTTTACGCCAACAGCCTCTTCTGCCTCCCCTTCAGCTTCTAGAGGGTTCTGTGTGCCAGTGATAAATAGCATCATCAATGCAAAAATCACATGTTGTAACAGATTTGGATCCTCAAAAATTAGATCCAACCTAAGGCTTTGAAAGTGTTAGCATAATTTGAAACATCTGAAGGCCAAAATTGATTGTTATGAACCCAAACCTGTTACTGCAACCAAAGTTTGACAACTAAAAGATGAATGTCTTGGTATATCTTCCCTATGAAAATGTTTGTATTATTCAATCCAATCAATCTACCAAACCAAATTCCAGTGTAGTATGTCACAAAATCAGACATGGATCCGTGAGGATTTTCACACACCGGCTGATTCCTGCAAATAGTGGTGCCAACTTCTCCCTTTATCATTGTGTTCCATTTACTGCATTGCTGATGCTTCCTGCTACTCCTATACAGCTACCACAACTACCACCACTCAGCCAGACATGTCCTGAGGCCTGGTCCATCATATTATTCCCTGCCGCACTGCCACACATGTTGCCACAGCTACCCCCACTGCCATCACTCAACCAGACATGTCCTGTGGCCTAGTCCATCCCATTCCACTATATCACACTATTGGTGCCACAATGGCATAAAAAAAATTCTAAATTGTTCAATTATTTTATAAAAATCGAACAAATGGAGATTTGCCTCTGTCAAACTAAAATGGCCACCACATTATACTCTGGGTTCTCTTCAGACCATGTATAGTAGGTGGAGGCCCAGGGGAGGGGAAAAAGTAAAAAACTTTCATACTCACCTTATGTTACCTCTTCTGGGCCTCCTCGTGGCGTCCTTCGCTTTCCTGGTGACATCTGGGGCCCTTTTGTTTCTATCGAACTTATTTGACCCTAAACAAATCAGTGGCCCCAGCCTCCGAACCAGAACATGAAATAAATCTTGAGAGGTGTGCCCATCTCTAGCAAGCACCTTTCCCCCCAAAAAAGTGTAATTTTGGAGAATTTTAAATGTCACAATGCGTAAAAGCAAGTGATGGCACAGTGTATGGTTAAACATTGTATAGTTATCCACTGCTTACTTTTTGTTCTTTCCATAGACATACATGTCACTTTCACTTTGACATGACTTCGGCTGTGTTTGCCTTAGAGATCTAGAAATTTGATAGATAGGTTTCTAGGAGACCTGATTTTAAGCCAATTTAAGGTGTGGTTCATACTAAACTTGTTTGACCGGAAACAAATCAGGACCCAAGCCACCTGAACCCAAAACAAAACAAAAAATGAGAGGTTTGCCCATCTCTAGGGGAAAGAACATTTCACCAGTATCATAGAGATAATAGCATCATTATATCACTGCCACAGGATGTTGTGATGCTGGATTCATTGTGTAAGTTCAAAAAGTACCTGGGCATTTTTATTGAAAGTAAAAATATTACAGGTTGTGGGTTTTATATTTTAGTAAAGGCAAGGTTATCCAGGGTTTTATACTGTCTCATGGGATTTTACTTCTGGATCAACACTGTAGGGTTATTGGTCAGACTTGATGAACTAGTGTTTTCATCCAATCTACTATGTTACATGCTGATTTGGTGCACACATTTTTGCAACTGAAAATTTTATTCTATACTTGTGGATAGCATTGTTTCTGCATGTTCATACATTTCTGAAAGCTCCATATAGCCTCATAAACATTATGCAAGGTGCATAAAAATTGAACTACAAAGTTCATAGAACAGAGTTTTTGTTATTTTCCCCCTTTTTTGAATAGTATGCTACATTTTGAAAAGAAAAACATTGCCAGTATTAAAACTGCAAAAAAAGAAGTATTAAGTTACAAAGGAAAAGATGTATAAAAATGAATACACATGTAAAGTGGGGTAGCAATCAGTAGTGAGATGAAATATTAGATGCCATGGTTAAACAACGATGGTACAACTTTTTATAATAGTTTAAGAAAAAATGTCTGATTGATTTCTATAGGCAACAAGTCCTGTTTTTATGATTATGCTGATGTTGCCCAATGTTTCTTAAGTACTTCATATCTGACCAACAACAAACATACACTGACAAGCAAAAGGGTAACAATGTTTTGAACTTTTGACTTTCAGGTTCCACATATCTCACCATCTACTACATTGAACCTGAGACTACCATCATTTTATAGACAATTATCTTGGTTATCTCATACATAAATTTCACTTGCAACTATTTAGCATATGATTAGTTATGCAGATTCTTGTCATGTAAAAACATTGAATTTTTATCATTTTGTTAGTATTTTGTAAATTCACCTTTGGCTTTCAACACTGCCTGAATCCTTCTGGGAATGATCTTGTTCTGATTCAAGCATGTCTCGATCCCACGTCTCTTCTACACAATCCCATTGTTTGTGTATACTGGTTGACTCACTTGTGTACAAATTCAGCTTTTTATTCGATGCTACCCACAAGTCTTCAATGACTATTTCATTGTTATTGAACCATCTAGACATATGCTTCGGGTCGTTGTCCTGCTGGAACAAACACTATGTCCTCCTTTTGATACCCATAGTACTGAAGTGTACGAAGTAACTTGTTTTGTTGAATACTCACATACAGCTCAGCATTGAGACCACTGTCGATCCTGGTTAAGTATTCAACACCATTGACTGTGAAACAAACCCATATCATAAGTCTTCCTCCACCAAACTTGACAGTTCCTTCAATTTCTCAATCTGTTAGTCCCCTTTTCCCTTGTTTATTCCAGTGTATACCTGACAGGCATTTTAACATATTCTATGGCCTAATAGACATACACTTAAAGTGATCCTGGGTGTCTTCATTGGGCCCGTTAGCTACCAAGTAAAAGAATCAGCACACCGCAATCTACTTATGGGGGTGACAGTGTCTGAAAGAGCTCCTTCCCTCAGAAACCACTTAGATACCATAGTTTCTATTCACACAACATCTAAGGCTCAAGATAAGAGTTTTTCCAATCCTAAGCATTCAAAGCAGATGCCCAACTGTGAGCCAAACATTGGCTTCAATCAGCATGGGAGACCTGTGTTCAGCACCAACACATGTCCCGTTAAAAGGTGTTTGAATTGCTTTAAAGATCCTTGGTGGTAACTATAAAAAATGTATTGGTAGTCACAAAGTGGTTAATGAGAATTTGGAGTCCCTAACTGAATTCCAGTTAAGGTAAGGGTAGACACATCTGTACAACCTACATATATTCTTGGGAGATTTTTAGAGCTGCTTTTACTACACTGTGATGTACTGTAAACCACTTGGATTTTATCTTTGAATTTCATAATATAAAGTGGGCTATATGTATAATGCAGGACAGGACATAGTGAAATATGCTCTTTACACTCTGGCTTAGAACTAGGGGTCTTAAGTAGATAACATTTGCTACTTCTGTTAACTCACAATTCCCTGGTAAGTTTGTACAGTATAAAAATGGGTTTTCTAAACTGAACAACATCATATCTATTCAAGTCACAGTGCCACCATATTAAAATCTGCTAAACAACTTTGTCCAAGACAATATATATCTCAGTTTCTTTAATGTTTAGTAAATCAATATTATTTAAGCCATAGATTATCCAGTAAATAACAAATTGTATTTATGATTACCCTTATTAAACCTATTGTATTGGTAAGTTCATATTTAGAATATCATGTTTACTTAGATAAAGTGACACTAATAGGAATTGATGTGTGGGTGTCTTGACTGTTGAGGTGTAGCGAGTAAACTTTATATTTGACCATATCAATAAACTAAATCAAAAGACTTTGTGGTTAACCAACCATCTTTTGCACAGACTTGGTACACAGATCCAATTTATTAAGTCTCTTAGGAATGAAAAATATGATCTATTACAAAGCTCTCCCTCTAATTGCATCACCGCTGACATTTATAGTCCCAAGTGCTGAAGGAAAGCTTCACTTCTATATAGAGTATAGTTTAAATTGCAAAAGAAAATCAATAAGGCATTGAATTGAAACCTTTTAAGTTCATATTGTACAATATGCTCTCACTTTGGAAAGGGTTATGATATATTACTGAGTCTGACCTATACACATTAAGGTCATTTATGCTACCAACAACTGAACCAAAATACATTACTATGTACAAAGTAGCAGCCAAAAAAGGAATTATGCAAAGAAATGTGAAGCTCTGTGTATGAAGGAACATGATAGAAGTATTGATTACTAAGATGTGATATAAAAACAACAGGACGCTTACACAGCAGGGCTGTACTAACACAACACATCTAGTTCACAGCTAACATGGGAACTTGAATGTGAATAAAATGAAAAAAGAAAATACATTAGTAGATGTGTCAAACAAGCCAAACAAAATGTTCTCCTCTCATATTATTTATATTAAAGGAGTATTTTCATCTAAAATATCTTTAGCATATCAATATAATATGCTCTAAATGTGTGATAGAAGTGGTCCTTTAGAACCCTAACATATATCGGAAATGGGGATCTCTTACCTCCTTTTAATGCCGCTCAAGCTACCTGCTAGGCCATTTGTGGAACTCTCAGCAAAAGGAATGGATAGAGTCACATATGCATGTCAAACTACATAGCTCTAGATAAGTTCTGATGAAACAAACAGTTATAGTTGTCTACCTAAGAACCTAAAGAGCAATACGCCGTGTAGGGAACATGTTTTCCCATAGTAATATTCTAGAGAGAAGACCAAGTGTGCTAATTAGAAAGTGTGCTAATTAGTTCATACCAAACCGGATTCAACCTGAATGTCTCAAAAGTTTTGGACTTCAATGGAACCAAAAATTTGGGGATTTGTTTTGTGCAAACCATCTGCTCAAGGCCTCCTAAGCCTGCCTGGGTCTCTAAGAAATGTTCCTCAGAGTGGCCAATTTAAAGCTGTATATCTGGCTTAGAAGGTTTATTAAGGGCTGCTATACAGATATACAGCATAGTAGCTCTAATGCACAATAGGGCCATTATACTGTATCTGTATAGCAGCCCTAGCAAATGTTCATTAGGAGTTATATACTGTAGTACAATGGGCGTTATATAGTGGCCCTATCAAGCATTCATTAGGTTTGCTATACACCACCCTCTGCACCACATAGAAGAAAGTAATAAGTCACAAATCACCTATCTACTGTGCTCACAAAGAAAAGATACGTATTTAAACCCTAGTTTTTGTATTAAGCTAATATTATAGTATAAGGAAAATCACACTAAAAGAGTAATTCCCATCTTGCAAATCACTGCTAAGATAGGAAGTACTGTAAGTCCACTGGGACTTACAGAAACAGCCGAGCAACACTGCTTTATGCTGTTTCCATACATCCCATAGACATGAATGAGAGCTATGGAAAAAAAAAAGTAGCACACTTAGCTATGTTGTTTCTGTAAATGTGGAGCTACATAAACAATGTAACTCAGCTTGGCTGTTCCCTTAGGCCCAGCCCTGGTGGTCAGGACTTAGAAGCAGTTATTCCCATCATGGCATCTATTTGTCAAGATGGCAATAACCCTTTTATGCTAATATATTGCATATATTATAGCAGAGCAAAATGGTCATTATGAGTCCAATAAAAAAAATTCAAACATACAAAATATGCAAAATCACTAATTGGTTAAAAACATACAAACGATCCTGTCAGATATGTAGCACAGTTGATGATGAATCTAATGAAAATGTAGAAAAATGTAAATGTTAGTATGTGTTTAATTTATAGCAAATGAATACAATGTCAGCCAAATTCAGTATAGAATTATTGATCATGTCTCACTGTGAGGGGAAAGGGGGATAGACAAAACAAAAAGAGCTCGAGTGGATGCCTGAATTGGATACATTGAGCCCGGGAGGTCTGAATTTGGATATCAATTTAAGACTATATATGTGAGCTCTGTAATATGATATAATTCAGAGTATAAGCATATGAAACCAGTGCATATTATGGCTGTCTTGAATAGATTTGAACATTGTTGCTTATATTGTGCTTTTTTATATATATATTCACAGTAAGCACATCTGGAGATTTTGATGAGAGGATGAATGTATGCAATACTACAACCCAGTAAAATGGATTTATTCTACCATTTATGTGCTTAGTCTTCTAATTTTATTTTTCACCACTAAAGGAAACTTTCTTAGTTGAGATCAATATCTTGATGTTGTTGTTATACTGGGTCATATGAGAGAAGCTTGGAGTAGGGCCCATATGACCAACAAGTTCCACCTCCTACAAAGGTATTATCCAGGGTAAATGCTATAATGAGGTAGATAAAATAAGGTGCTGCCTGGTATGCTGTGAAACCAGTAAGTGGTGCTATCTCCTGTGGCTGTTGGTATAAGGCACCATCTTCTGTGTCCACATAAAACCAGGTGGGTTAGGTTTGCATATGGCCATAGCAGAACCTGAAAATTTCTCAAGGACAGGTGTGTTAATTATGGTGGGATGGTGGGCAGAACCTGCCAGACTGCACAGCTGACACTCCCGGAGCTGAAGCAGTGCCACCTACTGGATCTATGACACACCTTACTTTAACCACTCCATTCTAGACTCAAACTGTTATCCAATACATGTAGTGGGGGCCATCTTGGGTGAGGTACAGTAATTGGTAGACATACTCTCAGTGCCATGTTACTACAGTCACTTCAGCATGAAGTTTAAGAAGGATCTTTCACAACCTCCAGCAAGTCCAGCTTTTTACGTCAATTAATAACTGCGGATCCACTGATTCTGGCACAGTTGGAATTTTTTCTCTAGCCCCCATCATTCCCAAGCAATCATTGCTGTTAGTTTTGGTGACCTTAGCGCAGATGACCTGGCCACTTATTTCCATGACAAAATTGATAAGATTCATCAGGAAATAACTGCCCAATCCCCAGGTGGCACTGACCCCCTCACAAGCCGCACTTCAGACTGTTTATTCTCAACTTTTGAACCTATTACAGAGGAGGAAGTATCTCAGCTACTTTCTTCTTCTCGCCCTACAACCTGCAGTAGTGACCCTTTCCCCTTGCACCTTCTCCAGTCTCTGTCGCCTGCTGTCAAGACTTACCTTACTAAAATATTTAACCTCTCTCTCTCTTCTGGAATTTTCCCATCCTCTTTCAAACATGCTGTCATAACCCCTCTATTGAAGAAAACCTCCATTGACCCATCCTGTGCTGCTAACTATCGACCTGTCTGTAACCTCCCTTTCATCTCCAAAATCTTGGAAAAATTGGTCTATTCTCCTTTAATCCGCTATCTTTCTGCTAACTCTCTTCTTAACCCCTTACAATCTGGCTTTCGCACTCTGCACTCTACTGAAACGGTCCTCACAAAAGTCTCCAATGATCTAATGATGGCTAAATCCAAAGGTGATTTCTCTCTTCTTATTCTTCTAGATCTCTCAGCAGCATTTGACACTGTTGACCATCGACTCCTCCTCACTATGCTCCTCTCTGTCGGCCTCATGGACACTGCTCTCTCCTGGTTCTCCTCTTATCTCTCTGACCGCACTTTCTGTGTATCATTTGCGGGCTCTGTTTCTTCCCCTATTTCCCTTGCCGTTGGGGTTCCTCAGGGCTTGGTCCTAGGTCCCCTTCTCTTCTCCCTCTAGACAGCCCCCATTGGACAAACCATCACTAGATTTGGCTTCCGGTACCATCTTTATGCTGATAACACCTAATTATACACATCTTCCCGTGACATCACCCCTGCACTACTACAGAACACCAGTGACTGTCTCTCTGCTGTCTCAAAAATCATGTCTTCGCTCTATCTGAAACTGAATCTCTCAAAGACTGAATTACTGCTGTCCCTGATATTTCCATTGCAGTCTCTGGCTTACCATAACTCCTAGGCAGTATGCTCCCTTACTAAACTCTCCCTCTCTATTCTGAATGCAGCGGCCAGGCTCATCTATCAGTCTAGATGCTACAGCGATGCCTCCGGTCTGTGTTGGTCAATACATTGGCTGCCTATTCAATACAGAATACAATATAAACTTATCACCCTCATTCACAAGGTTCTCCACAATGCTGCACCTCCCTACATTTCCTCCCTCATCTCTGTCTATCGCCAACCCGTACTCTCTGTTCACTTAATGACCTAAGACTAACATCCTCTATTTATTATCAGATCCTCCCACGCTCATATACAAGACTTCTCCCGAGTTGCACCACTTCTCTGGAATGCTTTATCCCGGACTATCAGATTAACTCCCAATTTCCACAGCTTCAAGCGCAAACTAAAGACATATCTTTTCAGACAGGCCTATCACAACTCCTAATGTAAACACTTCTGTAGTTAGATTCCCTAAAACATACCCTCTGTTCACACTCCCACATTACCTCACAGGATATGATGCTGTATCAGACTAACTTTATATGTCCAGGCACCGTCTGCACGCTAAAGGACACGACTGGTGATGGCTCATACAGCTTTATATATGTGTAATGACAGTAACCTCTATTACAAAATTGTCTGACCATTGTAAAAGCAATGTTAACTCTGATGCCGCCCCTGCTACCTCTTGTGTCACCCCCTCTACCTCATAGATTGTTAGCTCTTGTGAGCAGGGCCCTCAGTCCCAGTGTGTGAATTGACTATTTCTTTGTAATGTATCTTTTCTTTGTACTTGAACTCTACAAATTGTACAGTGCTGCGGAATATGTTGGCGCTATATAAATAAAAAGTATTATTATTATTATTGATGCCTGATATGCTATTTAGATTCTGTACTGTCAGGAGGGCAGTGTCAGGCAGGAGCAGACAAGGGGTGTGATTCTGAGCTCTGACACTATCTGCCTCTGATTGGCTCTTTGACTCACACACCCTGCTGGAAACTGCTTTTCTGACATTGTAGAGCTTAAATGGCACATCAGGCATCAAAACTAACTCCACTTGTATGCTCTGGAATGGTGGGGACTAGAGAACAAATTCCAACTGTGCTGGAATCAGTAGATGCCTATTCAGAGATGATAAGAACTTGAATTGCTGTAGGTGGTGAATAGTCCTCTTTAAACTACAAACTAAACATTGCGTGTTTTTAAATTTCTTATTATCATCCGTCCAATCTAAGCCCTATGTGGTGAGGTACAGTATGTGAGCTTGCCCCATGATTTATTATATGGATGATATGGTATTTATGATATCTTGATTTTTATAGTTTCACATGGAATTTGTATTGAGAGGTTTGTGTATGTCTCTATTAACTAACCCCTCTAGATATTTGACAAAATCTATCAGAAACATTAAACTACAACTTAATGCCGTACTTACGCGTAGAACAGAAATGGCTCTTTGATGGCCTCAGGCTAAATTTTATAAGTATGCCAAAAAACCAGATAAACTGCTAGCCTATAAATTGAAGGCCCGGCAACATCTGAATTCAGTTTATCAATTAAAGGAATCAGGGTGCTCTGTTACCTCTAACCACAACTTCATATACAAACAGTTCCATCGATTTTACCAGCAACTATATTTCGCCGCTGTCTCTGTTCAACTGGTTGAAATAACTTCTTTCTAACATCTTCCCTCAATTTAGGGCAATATCTGTCCTATTGCTCTAAATAAAGCAATCACTATGGAAGAAATTGACTCGGCCATAGATGCCCTTAAAAATCTTAAGGATGGTTTTTCGTCACTATACTATAAGAAATTTAAAAGCACACTCACACCACATCTCCAGTAGATGTACAATTACATCCTGCAGGGGGCAAGTTTTCTCATGATATTCTTAGTGCCCTGATAATGGTAATTCCTAAGACCTATTAGAGATAATACCATCCCTGCTAATAATCAGATGTAAATACAGCAGGAATGAGTTGACATCAGCTTAGAAGCAGCTTTACACTTGTTGCATCTTTAGCAGGGAGCACACTAATGGTTGCAGTTCAGTGATGAACAGGAATCAGACACAGGAAGTTAGAGCTCCCAATTCACTGCTGGACTGGTTGTAGTAATCAGTACAGTGTAAGGATTGAAGGTGGTAGCAAGCCTAATGTCCACAGTAGACATTGTTGTCCCAGGCTGAGACAGGGTGGCGGGGAGCTGGTCTCACTACAAATGCATCCAAGGATGCCAGTGATGTAGAGTCCCTGAAGCCACAGGGAGTACTAGGACACACACAGGGGTTGGTTCCAGCGACTTCACACTGCTATCAAGATGGCAGTCTGCAGATGGAGGCGAGCGCAGTCGCTGTACTGTCACTGAAGTGCCCTAGGACAGATATTATACAGCATATAATCTGTATGATCATACATACTGCCCTATATATTTGCAGGTGATATCTGCTATGATCAATCTCTGGTATCAAATCCCAGAAAAGTTGGTCCCAAAGAGGAGAAGTGATAATAATAAAACACAACTTTTATTGAAAATTATATAAAATAGTGTAGTTTCACTCAGAAATGGTATGCGTCTAAAAAAAAAAAATGGGGGGGGGGGGGTTATCACACCAGTTCAAAATATTCTCCAGTTGTATTGCAGGAAATGGGACTTGCAATCAAATGATTGAAGGTTCAAGCCCCCTAAGGGGGGGCTAATAAAATAGTAAAAAAAAAAAAAAAAGTTTAAAAAAATAAAAGTTCTAAATCACCCCCTTTCCCTAGAATACATATAAAAGTAGAAAATTACTGTGAAACACATACACATTAAGTATCCCTGTGTCCGAAAACACCCGGTCTACAAACTTATAAAAATATTTTTCTTGTAGAGTGAACATCGTAGCGGGAAAAAAAAATCAAAAGTGCCAAACTGCCATTATTTTCACTGCTTCGCCTCTGATTTGAATAAAAAGTGATCTAAGCAATAGACATTCCCCAAAATGATATAACTAAAGATAACATCTGGCTGTTGCAAAACTACAACTCCCATATATTAAATATTTTACCAATTTTTGCTTAAAATTTTTTTTTCCCTATTTTCCTTCTCTAAAACCTAGGTGTGTCTTATGATCCGGTGCATCATATAGTCTGAAAAATACGGTACTTCTGGTCTTGGGAATTATTAAACATATATCCTGTGTGCTAATATATTTTGTTATATATTTTGTAGGTGATATCTGCTGTGATCCATCTGACTACCTCTAGTATCATAGAACATATAACCTGTGTTCATATATTATGTCATATATTCTGAAGGCAATATCTGCTATAGCTGGTTACCTTCACTTGCAGGTGATATTTGCTATGAACCATCTGATTTTCTTCTTGTATTGGGTATTATAAAACATGTGATTCCATGTGATATGTATTATGTTCTATACACTACTGATGATAATAATGGTGATAATGATGATGGTGGCCCTCATCAGTGTTCACCAAATGGAATTTTCTCTTTGCAAGTAAGTCATTGTCCTGGTTTAAGGTCAATCTCATCAATTATTCTGATTTTCACATTTAGCTTCATGTAGCAGAAAATCTGATTTCACCTGCAGGACCCTCGATTTTGCAAAATAGAGCTTGAATCTTCTGGTCTTCCCACAAACTTTCAAGTCGACCTTATTGGGGTCATTGTGTAACAAATAAATGAAATATTCATCAGCTGGACAAACAATTTTTTTTGTAATCTTCAATTTCTATCTGATACAATTGTCAGGAAGATTGTCAGGAAGGTGTTTTCCATAGACATAATGCTATTGTCTCGTAGGTCATACTTACATTAAGATGCAGATGTAGGGATTTTCCAGCAGGTTTTTTTCTTCCAGCAAGGGCTGTTGAATTATCAAGTCAACCATCTTCAACTAGCTTCAAGTCGACAAACCATTCTGAGGCTCGGTATCTTTATACAGTTCATGGTTAAGAGTTCCAGAATTATTTTACAGCCATGCTTTACATCAACATCTTGCCCAGAGTTATGGTAATTCACATCTCTCAAGACCAGTTCTGCAGAATAGTGACCTGGCATTACCTTCAGTGATGATAGTGTGGATAGCATGGCATGGAGGATTTATCCTTTGGCAGAACTATGCTAATAAAAGCTTTTCAGAACCCACCCAAAATTATCACAGCTTTACAATTATCATGTGTGTGCTAAAAACCCAGCTACATACATGCTTCATACAATACAAGAGTGGTGCGCTGCCTCCGGACTACAAGAAATTAAAATTTTGGTAAATAAATTTTCTCTCTTTCTCTATAAATATACAGTACAGACCAAAAGTTTGGACACACATTCTCATTCCAAGAGTTTTCTGTATTTTCATGACTCTAAAAATTGTAGATTCACACTGAAGGTATCAAAACTATGAATTAAAACATGTGGAATTATATACTTAACAAAAAAGTGTGAAACAACTGAAAATATATCTTATATTCTAGGTTCTTTAAAGTAGCCACCTTTTGCTTTGATTACTGCTTTGCACACTCTTGGCATTCTCTTCATGAGCTTCAAGAGGTAGTCACCTGAAATGGTCTTCCTACAGTCTTGAAGGAGTTCCCAGAGATGCTTAGCACTTGTTGGCCCTTTTGCCTTCACTCTGCGGTCCAGCTCACCCCAAACCATCTGGATTGGGTTCAGGTCTGGTGACTGTGGAGGCCAGGTCATCTGGCGTAGCACCCCATCACTCTCCTTCTTGGTCAAATAGCCCTTACACAGTCTGGAGGTGTGTTTGGGGTCATTGTCCTGTTGAAAAATAAATGATGGTCCAACTAAACACAAACCGGATGGAATAGCATGCCGCTGCAAGATGCTGTGGTAACCATGCTGATTCAGTATTCCTTCAATTTTGAATAAATCCCCAACAGTGTCACCAGCAAAGCACCCCCACACCATCACGCCTCCTCCTCCATGCTTCACGGTGGGAACCAGGCATGTAGAGTCCATTCGTTCACCTTTTCTGCGTCGCACAAAGACACGGTGGTTGGAACCAAAGATCTCAAATTTGGACTCATCAGACCAAAGCACAGATTTCCACAGATCTAATGTCCATTCCTTGTGTTCTTTAGCCTAAACTAGTCTCTTCTGCTTGTTGCCTGTCCTTAGCAGTGGTTTCCTAGCAGCTATTTTACCATGAAGGCCTGCTGCACACAGTCTCCTCTTAACAGTTGTTGTAGAGATGTGTCTGCTGCTAGAACTCTTTGTGGCATTGACCTGGTCTTTAATCTGAGCTGCTGTTAACCTGTGATTTCTGAGGCTGGTGACTCGGATGAACTTATCCTCCGCAGCAGAGGTGACTCTTGGTCTTCCTTTCCTGGGGCGGTCCTCATGTGAGCCAGTTTCTTTGTAGCGCTTGATGATTTTGGCCACTGCACTTGGGGACACTTTCAAAGTTTTCCCAATTTTTCAGACTGACTGACCTTCATTTCTTAAAGTAATGATGGCCACTTGTTTTTCTTTACTTAGCTGCTTTTTTTCTTGCCATAATATAAATTCTAACACTCCATTCAGTAGGACTATCAGCTGTGTATCCACATGACTTCTGAACAACACAACTGATGGTCCCAACCCCATTTATAAGGCAAGAAATCCAACTTATTAAACTTGATAGGGCACACCTGTGAAGTGAAAACCATTTCAGGTGACTACCTCTTGGAGCTCATCAAGAGAATGCCGAGAGTGTACAAAGCAGTAATCAAAGCAAAAGGTGGCTACTTTGAAGAACCTAGAATATAAGACATATTTTCAGTTGTTTCACACTTTTTTGTTAAGTATATAATTCCACATGTGTTAATTCATAGTTTTGATGCCTTCAGTGTGAATCTACAATTTTTATAGTCATGAAACTACAGAAAACTCTTGGAATGAGAAGGTGTGTCCAAACTTTTGGTCTTTACTGTATATATATATATATATATATATATATATATATATATATAAAACTCAAAAAAGCATTTGTAGCAGCACCAGCAAAACTGGGTATCGTCCCATAAATTGCACGGCAGAAACCCCTCTCCAGCCAGAAGGGTTCCTAATAGAAAAAACAATCCAATCTGCCAGAAACTTGTAGAGATGGAAAATGTCCTTTTATCTGTGAGAACCGATACGTGGTGTATTGCTTTTCCAATAAAAGGACATTTTCCATCTCTACAAGTTGCTGGCAGATTGGATTTTTATATATATAGATATAGATATATACGGTATGGCTCTCTCTCTCTCTCTCTCTCTCTCTCTCATATATATATATATATTGTAGAAAGGCAGAAGGTAAAATAGTGGATGGCAGATACCTTCCACTAAGGAGGCTGGTATCTGTGAGATAACTGGCTGGAGTTTGAGTCCGGGTTTTGGAAGTTGTTGCAGACTCGAGCCTATACTCCAATCCGGGTCTTGCTGCGTGCAACGTTGAAGAGCTAAAACTGCCCAAAAGGAAGGGGTGTGCTGGTCTCTTCTGTGTGAAGCTCTGAAACTGAAAACACACACTGCCCTGTGTGAAGGACAGATGCCTAACCTATCCAGTCGCATTGGTGAGCTCTGTTGATCCGTTTGTACCTGAGAATAAGGACTGTTTATGTTTTTCCTGATTTGTTCATTTATGCTAAAGCAAGCTGTTTTTTTGAGTTGGACTATATGAACTGTTGGCAATAAAACTGCACGTATGAACTGTTACCCTGCCTCCATGCGCCTTACATGTTAACAAGCCACTTTGAAGGTCCCGCGTTTACAATATACAGTGGGGAAAAAAAAGTATTTAGTCAGCCACAAATTGTGCAAGTTCTCCCACTTAAAAAGATGAGAGAGGCCTGTAATTAACATCATAAGCACACCTCAACTATGAGAGACAAAATGAGAAAACAAATCCAGAAAATCACATAGTCTGATTTTTAAAGAATTTATTAGCAAATTACGGTGGAAAATAAGTATTTGGTCAATAACAAAAGTTCATCTCAATACTTTGTTATATATCCTTTGTTGGCAATGACAGAGGTCAAACGTTTTCTGTAATTCTTCACAAGGTTTGCACACACTGTTGCTGGTATGTTGGCCCATTCCTCCATGCAGATCTCCTCTAGAGCAGTGATGTTTTAGGGCTGTCGCTGGGCAACATGGACTTTCAACTCCCTCCAAAGGTTTTCTATGGGGTTGAGATCTGGAGACTGGCTAGGCCACTCCAGGACCATGAAATGCTTCTTATGAAGCCACTCATTCATTGCCATGGCGGTGTGCTTGGGATCATTGTCATGCTGAAAGACCCAGCCATGTTTCATCTTCAATGCCCTTGCTGATGGAAGGAGGTTTGCACTCAAAATCTCACAATACATGGCCCCATTCATTCTTTCATGTACACAGATCAGTCATCCTGGTCCCTTTGCAGAGAAACAGCCCCAAAGCATGATGTTGCCACCCCCATGCTTCATAGTAGGTATGGTGTTCTTTGGATGCAACTCAACATTCACTCTCCTCCAAACAAGACGAGTTGTATTTCTACCAAACAGTTCTACTTTGGTTTCATCTGACCATATGACATTCTCCCAATGCTCTTCTGGAAGATCCAAATGCTCTCTAGCAAACTTCAGATGGGCCCAGGTATGTACTGGCTTAAGCACGGGAACACGTCTGGCACTACAGGATCTGAGTCCCTGGCGGCGTAGTGTGTTACTGATGGTAGCCTTTGTTATGTTAGTCCCAGCTTTCTGCAGATCATTCACTAGGTCGCCCCGTGTGGTTCTGGGATTTTTCTCACCTTTCTTGCGATCATTTTGACCCCACGAGGTGAGATCTTGCATGGAGCCCATGATCGAGGGAGATTATCAGTTGTCTTGTATGTCTTCCATTTTCTAATTATTGCTCCCACAGTTGATTTCTTCACACCAAGCTGCTTGCCTATTGCAGATTCAGTCTTCCCAGCCTGGTGCAGGTCTACAATTTTGTTTCTGGTGTCCTTCCACAGCTCTTTGGTCTTCACCATAGTGGAGTTTGGAGTGTGACTGTTTGAGGTTGTGGACAGGTGTCTTTTATACTGATAACAATTTCAAACAGGTGCCATTACTACAGGTAATGAGTGGAGGACAGAGGAGCCTCTTAAAGAAGAAGTTACAGGTCTGTGAGAGCCAGAAATCTTGCTTGTTTTTAGGTGACCAAATACTTATTCTCCACCATAATTTGCAAATAAATTCTTAAAAAATCAGACAATGTGATTTTCTAGATATGTTTTCTCATTTTGTCTCTCATAGTTGAAGTCTACCTATGATGTCAATTACAGGCCTCTCTCATCTCTTTAAGTGGGAGAACTTTCACAATTGGCGGCTGACTAAATACTTTTTTTTCTCCCACTATATATAAACAGTGCTCAGCATAAAGGAATACACCCCAACAGATTTGTCAGATTATCTTTAGTTTCCTTTCAGAATCCGCTTTTTCTATGGGATACCATACTAAAAAACACTCCCACAAATGTGGGCCATTGATTGATTTATTAATTTGCTCTCAAAGCAAAAAAAGGTAATTTTCAACAAGTTAATTCAAGACGATGTTGCTAAAATGAGTACACACCAATGAAAGTCTTAGGAGCAAAACTAAAGTTTATACTACAAAATTTGAATTAACAAAAATTCAACCAAATTCTTCATTAAATAGATGACAGTTGAAAATACTGTAGCAAAAAAAAAAAAAAAAAATACAAAAAATGGACCTGCAACATTCTCACAGAGATGTACAGGCCATCAACATAAGTTAACGCCTAAACAGGTTCGTCTTCTGATGAAAAAGGTTAAAGAAAAGCACCATGCAAGTTCACTGCAATTAGCCATTGACTTTTCAATTAAAATACACCCATATGACTGCTGCCTAATAAAGGCACAATGGGGATAATTTATTAATGCTTGACATTCTATATGCCAATCTTAATAAAAATACTGGCTGGCACGTCTTGTGCCCAAATTACTTAGAAGCTCTGGCCTCGTAATAATTCAGGCACATTCCTGTGTGACAGAATGGAAATCTGCACCAATGAGGAATAGGTGTAGATTTTCTGAATAACTCATGCCAGTTTTTTGGTGGGGGTTGTGTCGAATGGGCGCAGAAAGAGAGAAGTGGCACATCTTTGGTGCAAAAAAGGGCCATGTGCCAAATACTATTCCTATCTAAGCCAGTTTTCTCGTGTAGAGGGAATAGTTAATACCCTTAATGTGATTTTTTTTTATTACTAAATAATATTAAACAACAACTGCAGTATTATGTATTACTTATTCTGCTATTTTGTGTAGTATAGCATTGTAGAAACCAGAAATCATTGTGAGATTTTCTACTTATTTCTCATATCTTACATCACTAGGTATATTGATATTTATCAATAATATTTCTGTCATGTAAACATAATTACTGTTTGGATACTCTCACATTTTACTATGCAGGAAGAGATTAGACTATCCATCTAAATACATCCTGCTCATTTCAAATGCATAAAATTTCTTCTTGGACTTAATTCTCATTCACAAGCAGTATGCATTCCAAGTGTTGGTCATCATTTGCATTGCATGAATTGACAAATAAACATTCAGCAAATCGGTGGGAATGTGAAAATCAATTAACTAAGCAATCCATGCATGGCACTCTACAGATACAGATCCAATGCTGTTTGTTAGAATTTCCATACTGTTTTTTTGCTAAGAAAAAAAATTATATCTAGGCTTAAAGAAGCACTCCAGTTAGTAAATTTTGTCCCTTCCATTTGAAAATGAGCCTGTGTATAGTGTAATGTTATGGAATAGCTTATTGAGAGCTATATTGTGAAGGTATGTTTTCCCCTCAGGAGCACTGACCTCCTCTCTGCTCCCCTGAGGCATGTGGGAGTAAAAAATGCTGGCCTTGATATCCCCTGTGCCACCAAGAAAGCACATCTTCTTGTAGCTGACATAGATTTCATTCTAAATGCATGGACTACAGAGAATACGCTAACCACTTTGTTACAGTGCCCTTGTGTGCCTTACAGATGTAGCAAAGTTTATCTTGACTTCCTGCAACTTGCATGATAAGTTGCTAAAGTGGTATCTTATCAGCAAAGACAACAAAAGAGATTGAAAAGACATTGAAAATATACGTTCTGTATCAATTCCTCACTGTTTTCTGGATCTCTGATTGCTGTTATTCTGCTTACCTCTAGTGGATAAAATTATGACCATTGTCATGTGATGTACAGTCCATGGTCATGTGATGTACAGTCCATGGTCATGTGATGTACAGTCCATGGTCATGTGATAAACACAGGTGCACAGCTCATTACCAGACAGTTGTCTGATTACTGTGCTGTGACAATAACAAGCTGTGCACCTGTGTGTTCATCACATGACCATGGACTGTACATCACATGACCATGGACTGTACATCACATAACAATGGTCAGAATTTTAGCCACTAGAGGTAAGCAGAATAACAGCAATCAGAGATCAAGAAAACTGTGAGGAATTGTTACAGAAAGTATATTGGAGAATTGCATATCTTTTATCATACAAACCATTAGTCTCTCTCTCAATATTGGTCTGAGAGTGTGTGGTCTTTAAAGTGAGACAGTTAAGTGAAACAGTTGACATTTTGACAGCTGTCTCATGCTTTCATCCACCGGCTATTCACAAGGCTCACCTAGCTCACCTGATTTTGTTTGATATTCTCTCCCACAAGCTGTCCTCCAGCTGCAAGCTATCTCTGTTCTCTCCCATCCAAAGTACAGGAGCAGCCCTTAAATATGGAGCCATCTTTTGGCTTGGGATAATACCTGATGTCAATGAGTTATACCACAGTCCACAGGGTGCAAAAAACAACTTCTCCTGTAATGCAACTCCTTGGAGCAAATTCATTCTGCTTCCAAGGAATCACAGCATGATACAGCTTCAAGAAGGTTCCGGAACACTGCACAATGAGCTGCACCATTTAAAGCAACATCAGCATGTGCTGTATATAACATATTGTACAGCATAGTACAAGTACATCATAGCACATGATATAGCACAACTATTGTCCATATTTCACCAAACCATATTAACTTTACTAACCCTGTGCCATGAAGCATCTGTTTAATGTGTTCATAGACACCAGCTAAAATCTTTATTATAGAGATCCTAACAAGTGTGTACAATCAAATATTCAATGGAAAAGTTAAGGTGTTAGATTTTAATGTGCATATGTCTATGTCTATGTAACGTCTCTGCCTGTTTGGGTCTCTGCGCCACCCTCCACTCAAATGCTGCGGCGTAGGCGGTGTGTTCAGTTTTGATTCCTTGCTTAGGGTTCTTGGTCTGTCTGAACACTGCTCTATTACCTCTTCTCGGTAATTGATTTTCTACCACACCCATCTCCTACACCTTTGTTTCCCTCCACTCCTTAAATAGTTAATCTTAGGCTGTCAATTACAAGGTAAGGCTATCTGCCAATCAAGTCTGGGGCAGGTTCTGGACTTCCTATAAACTGGTCATCTGCCCACACGTTTGCTGGCTATTGAGACTTTGTCCTTGCTAAGCGCTTCTTTTGCTGTTTGTTACCTGTATTAATATTCCTGACCTCTGGCTTACCCTTTGACTATTCTCTCGGATTTCGATTTGGTACTGTTTGTTTATCTGGTTTGACCTCGGCTTGCTGACTCTGCTTCTGTGTTGTTTGTATTGTTCTGTGTACACTTATTCAGAGAAGGGATTGCCGCCCAGTTGTCCCTGTCATAAGGACAGTTATGGCAATTAGGTAGGGACAGGGGCTGGGTCGATCTTAGGACTCACTGTCTCTGTCCTTCTCTTCTTTCCTTATTTCAGCAGCAGCACTAGGGAATTGCACAACTAGCAATTCCCTTACAGTTTATCTTTCAATAATTTACATATCCCAAGCTTGCTACATAATAAGAAGTATATTGCACCCATTCACATAACGGTAATATATTAAATAAACACACTTCACTATTTTTGTTGCAAATAACAAATAAAACATGTTTGTTCCCAATTTAGTTTTAAATGGCTTACACACACCGTTGTGATTTCTTGAGTACATCTCTCAATGAGCACTTATTCTTATAGTGATGGAAATGGTAAATCTGATGTGATTTCTTCTCAGACAATTTGTACGCTGGTCTGTAATTATATGAAATGAAGCACCTGTTCTGAAGACTTCCATTTTCATTATTCTCCATGATTTCCAATATTTAATGCTTCAGTTAGTCTAATATTTCATACCCGAATGGCTAATCGGTTGCATTGTAGTGAAGTACACCTGTCTAGAGCTTGTCTTTTCCTTTCCTTCAAAGATAATGGTGTTCTGTACCTTTAGTAAAATTAGCTATAATAAGCATAATGCCTTATGACTCTGCAATTTTGTAAGGCTACGGTTGTGAACTTATGATCTCAAAGAACTTTTATATACTTTAATGTAAAGAATCTGAGATGCCTTTTCATAATGTGACATATTCTGTAAGAATAAAAAGTAAATACATGAAGAAGGGTTAGTCAATGTGATATTATACAGGAGAAAGGCAAGTACAAAATAACAGAGAAACTTTCTCTAGCTACAGTCGTCTTTACCTTATATATATTTTGCATGTTTAAGAATTACTGTAAATTATTTTACTTTAAAACAAAAAATACAACAAAATATAATTAAAAACCCCTACAAGTTACTGTAACAGAATTTCTCTTCTTGTCTTTTAAAAAACTATACATGTTAAATACTGTGTAATCGCTTACTTGAAGGGGCTATGAGGGTGGTCGAAGCTTATCAATGCATTTCCTGCCCTGTATAAGCTTGTTTTCTAATATATATGCAGTCCTCCATTGTCCCCATTCTTAGCTTTGGAGAGCACAGCAGGGGGGGCAGACGTCTGATTCCTCTGTCTCCCCTGCTAACACTCTGACACTCGGTCACATGACCAACTTAGTTCTACTGTATTTACAAGCAGCAGGAGTAGAGCAGGGTTGTTGACATTACAGAGAGTTGGAGCGCCTGCAGAAGAGACTGAACACAGGGACTTTTGGCACCCCTTTGTGTTCTGCAAAATAAAAATGGGGGCAACAGGGACACAGCATATACTGTACATGAGAAGTAAGCATATCCAGCGCAGTTAATGCAGTGGTAAGATTTTAATATCCACATATAACCCATTTAAATTAAATGCATTTAACACGTTATATACCATGATGTAGCCAAATTAAAATTGACATTTCAGGCCACTAAAATGCCATTAATGTGTTATAACACATTTAGGCTGGGAACACATGTAGCAAACATGCTGTTGAATTTCCATTAGGGAAATTCAGGAGTGTGTTATCCTGAAAGCTACAGAGACTAAACATCACCAAAAATCGCCAACTGGAATTGTTGCAGGCTACTGTAATGTTTGACCCTTTTATTGCAAAGTTTGAAAGCTGTGGCTAAAACCACAAGCAATAGTGTGCAATGTTTTTTAGTTGTAGCATGTGATAGCTATGCATATATTGTATATTGCATAGCTGCTAACCATGCAAGTATGCCCCAACCTAAATGTCAATTTAAAGTTATCTACATCTGTATGCTCAGTTTATAGTTCCTTTTAGAAATATGAGGCTAGATGCATAGTACATGCATTTTGTTTTTAAAAGCAAGATACTGGAATAGTCAGACTATATGTGAATCAGCAGCATCATTGATTCAAAATTTCATTGTGACTTTAAACTGAATGTAAGAGAAGAATTTGCTTCTTGGCTTTCCCACATTCATAAAATCAGTAAGTGAATTGTGCTGTCGATTTTGTATCCGTTTGGATGGTTTTACAGGTTACAAGAGAACATGCTGCAGAATTTCTCTGCATAATTGCTTTGTGTGGCCTTAGCCTTAAAGGGATCTAATCAATACCAAGAAGCTATAATACTTGTTAATAACATTCTAAACTTGCCACTGTTTAAATTGGTAGCGTTACTATGCACACTACTCACCTATAGTCATCTGGGCAGTCTTGCAGGGATTATTATGGTTTCCTTTCTGTTAGCAATTTTCTTCATTCTCTTCAGTCTCTTTGCATATGCTCAGTGTTAGTACACCACTCCATGGTAACATCTACCAGTGGCTCATTCTACCTACAGATGTAAAAAAGTTTAACATTACAAATAATGTGTTAACTGTTTGGCTGGTTGTGTAGAATGATGGTGTGATGCACGGATGCTAAGAGCCTCTGCCCTCCTCATTGCTCTTCGGCTATAGCTTGGACCAGAGGTGTAGCTAGGGGTTCACCACAGGCAGGGATGAGGCGAAATATAGAAAGTCGCCCCCTCCCAAAAAAAGATACTTACCCAGCTATCTTTGGGCAGCACGGTGGCTCAGTGGTTAGCACTACAGCCGTGCAGCGCTGGAGTCCTGGGATTGAATCCTGCCAAGGACAACATCTGCAAGGAGTTTGTATGTTCTCCCCGTGTTTGCGTGGCTTTCCTCCCACACTCCAAAGACATATAGATAGGGAAATGTAGATTGTGAGCCCTATATGGGTCAATGTCTGTAAAAGCAGGTTGCAATAGACAAAGATAAAGTCACAGAAGTGCACAAGGTAGACCAACAAAATTTCAGGGGGTTTGGTCTCCTTTATGATAGAAAGTAAGAAGGAGTGCTAAGATGAGATACATTTAATATTATGAGTACAATGTATATGTTTACTTGAGCCAAGTAATGGGATATGCAGGAGCGTAACTATCGTGGTAGCAGCGGTAGCAGCTGCCACAGGGCCCGGGACATTACGGGGCCCCGCAGGCCCCCGATGTGTTTTTTTTTTTTTTTTTTTTTTAATTAACCCCAGCAGGTAACGGGCCCTATATACTTACCGTTCCCCGAGGTCCCGCTCATGGCCGCCTGGCTTCCGATTATGCGGAGGTGGCTGTGAGCTGGAGCGGGGGGGATCGGTATGTGAGGCCGCGGCCCGAACACCATAATCTCTGCTATCATTATACTTCGGGGTCTTTTCAGACCCCGGAGTATAATAATCGGAGGCCCAGAGTTGGTGAGGGAACATAAAAAACAATGTACTTACCTCTCCTGTGCTTCTCCAGGCTTCGGGCCTGTTTGGTGACGTCCCAGACATCAGCCGACGTCATTTTGCGTCGCGATGCAGGCCCGTGTCACGTGACGCCGGCCTGGTCCAACATTGGAGAAGGTCGGAGTAGCGCACGGGCATGCAACGGAGCGAGGAACAGGTAAGCGACGTTGTTTTTTTATGTTTCTATCCTCCCCTGGGTCTCCGATCATTATACTCTGGGGTCTGAAAAGACCCCAGAGTATTATAATTGTTCATGGGTGGTCCACAATGGGGCATATAATACTGTGTGCAGGGGCCACTATGGGGAATACTACTGTGTGCAGGGGCCACTATGGAGAATAAAAGTGTGCAGGGGCCACTATGGGGAATGATACTGTGTGCAGGGGCCACTATGGGGAATGATACTGTGTGCAGGGGCCACTATGGGGAATAATAGTGTGTGCAGGGGCCATTATGGGGAATACTACTGTGTGCAGGGGCCACTATGGGGAATAATAGTGTGTGCAGGGGCCACTATGGGGAATACTACTGTGTGCATGGGCCACTATGGGGAATACTACTGTGTGCAGGGGCCACTATGGGGAATAATAGTGTGTGCAGGGGCCACTATGGGATATAATACTGTGTACAGGGGCCACTATGGGGAATGATACTGTGTGCAGGGGCCACTATGGGGAATAATAGTGTGTGCAGGGGCCACTATGGGGAATGATACTGTGTGCAGGGGCCACTATGGGGAATGATACTGTGTGCAGGGGCCACTATGGGACATTATACTGTGTGCAGGGGCCACTATGGGACATGATACTGTGTGCAGGGGCCACTATGGGGCATGATACTGTGTGCAGGGGCCACTATGGGACATGATACTGTGTGCAGGGGCCACTATGGGACATGATACTGTGTGCAGGGGCCACTATGGCACATAATAGTGTGCGCAGGAATGCGTTTTTTTGGGGGGGGGGGGGGGGTTGGAGGAGGCGGTCCGGGGGGGAGGGGGAGGGGGGGTGGCGGTTCGGGGGGAGGGCCCCATGTCAAATGTTCGCCTTGGGTCCCAGCCATTCCTAGTTACGCCACTGGGGATATGTTATAATTGTCATTGCTCTATTACAATAAGTGTTTGTTATACAGCAATCCAGGATTAGGAAGGGTGTAGACCATTTACCTATATATATATATATATATATATATATATATATATATATATATATATTGGTATGGTTTTACCAGTTTATAAAGATGCATTTTGTATAAATAATTAGATTTTCTTTCTTTATTTTTGTATTTACAAATATTTTAATAAATATTAAACAAAACAAAAAAACAAGAACAAATATTGAATTATCTACACCGTGGCACAAAATGTTAAAAGGGTTGTCTAGGAATTGGAGAAATAAAAATAAATAAATAAAAAAGCGTACTCACTTTCCCCCAGTGCTTCATTGTCCATTGCCGCTATCCATTTGGCAATCACTAAGTCTGCTGATTGGTTTCAGTGGTCACATGAGGCGGAGGACTTCTGGCATCCAGGTACTGGTACAAGACTGAACAGACATCGGTGGTGGACAAAAAACCGGGACAGGTGAGTATGTTTTATTTTTTTTATTTTACACCTCACTGGCCTCCACTGGGGTTCTTGAACAACCCCTTTATTTCAATTTTTTCAATAGGTTTCAATGGCTTTTGATGTCTTCTGTAATTAATGTTAAACTCTCCTAGATCTGTATGTCCACTGTATCATCTCATTGTACAGTAGATGTATGTATGTTTGTACATTTATTGATGTATACTCACTTAACTGAACTCCATTTTGGTTAAGGACTCCAATTACCTATAAAATCCATTCAACACAGTTACTATCAGCAGAAATTTTTCTGCTGTGTTTCTATGTGCCACCTTCAGTACTACTTGGTTTGGGATAGTTGCTCTGCAATTATTTAACAGCTGAGCTATTGGTAAGCAGCTGATCTGAAGTAGTTTGTTAAAGGCAACCTGTCACATGAAAAATGCAGTGTATTTGTTACCATTAAAGTGCAGAAATCAGTTAATCTGCAGATTAACTAGGTAATATGCAGATTCACTAGGGCGATCCGTTAAAGTGCGGAAAACTGCTTTCGTTTCTGACATTACCTAGGTAATCTGCACATTACCTAGCTAATGTGCACATTACCTACTAGGCACTCATTAAAGTGCAGATATAACAACATGTTTTGCCGGAACAACAGCAGCAATGTCGCTGTAGGCTTACAGCAAACGTAATGTCGGCAAAAAAAAAAAAAAAAAGAATTGGGGACAGTATAAGGAAAGGTTGAAGACGGCTTGCTTTCAAAACCCATTCAACTTGAATGGGTTTTGAAAGCAAACGGGTGGGTGTGTGTGGAGCTTACACAATCTGCGCCGGAAAAGCCGTTTTTTAATTTTATTTTTCCATCGGAAACAAAGTCCTTTGTGTCCAAAAAAAAAAAGAACGGCTGCTTCGCTGCGCAGATTGTGTAAGCTCGCACACACACCCACCCGTTTGCTTTCAAAACCCATTCAAGTTGAATGGGTTTTGAAAGCAAACCGTCTTAGCTATGCTAAGCCGACGGCAATTGCAACACATAAAAACAAAACACACAACCGGCGACGACGAGACACTGCTGGCGAAAGAAGACTATTTAACAGTGGAGGGAGAAGAGGTGGACAGAGTAGGGACAGCAGGACTACGAGAGAAACAAACTTCCGAACTTTAACGATCCACAAACCGAGAATGTGCACATTACCTAGGTAAAGTGCGAAAAACTCCTGATTCCGCACTTTAACGGAGCAAATCAGTGAATGTGCACATTACCTAGGGGACATATTCAGCAGGCAGCATGTTATTGAGTAGCAGGAGCTCAACAGACTGATATGCAGTTTTGTGGAAAAAATGTCATTATAACCTGTCATATATTCATTGAAATCTCTACTCTTTCTATAGCAAGATGTCAAGGAGACAGTCCTATCAGTGATTGATAGCCTTCCCTCTATGACTGTGCTTACCGAAATCAGTCACTGATAGGTCCACCTCCTTGACTTCTCAGCAAAGCAAGAGCAGTGATTTCAATAGATAAATGACAGGTTTTACTGAATCTTTTCTAATAAAACTATATACCAATGTATTCAACTCCTTCTGCTCTATATCATGCTGCCGGCAGATTGGACTGCATATTCATGGTGACTGGTTCCCTTTAAGGGAGGAGATCTTGACTGTCTAACCTTTCTTTAATCCATTGATATTTGCTGATTTTCATATCATAGCTATGGTTTTCCCCAGTTATCCTTGTTTATTCTAGAGTCTTGTGTCTAGTGTGGTCTGTGTCATGTGATTTATTTCTGGCAAGCCTGAGACTTTTAGTCTTTCTGTATTTTTTGCCCTGTTTGTCTTGTTTTCTGCTGTGTTTCTGCAGTGCAGTGCAGTAGGTTTAAACTTTAAAGATATAGGTTAGTGTTGTATAGTGTTAGGGATACTTTAGGAATAGATATAGGGAAAAAGTCAGGGAAAGGTAGGCAGATGTTTTTTTTCTCATTTGGTGTTACCCTATGCAGATCCTTGTCTAATGGTGAGTTCCCATATTCTTGCACTACCTGTTATTTGCTGTGCTGATATGTTCATCATATACTTTATTTTCCACTTGTGACTGTATGGTTGCTATGCAATTCAGCCTTACTTAAGTTCCAGGGTTATTTGGTTACCAGGAGAGCAACTTAGTACCTGGGAAAGGCAAAGTCCAGGTCTGACATCTAGTGCTTTGCTAGCATTGTTAGCTAACTGTATGGTAGCACATAGGATAGCTAGCGTAAAGCTTGCATAATTATTGTGTTTTTAGAAAAACTACTTAACTTGTGATTCACATACCTGGACATGACCAGCCAAGAGGACAGATAAGCGTGGACACTTTTATAGAGATGTGTCCTTCTTTACCTATCCTCATGGCTGAACATGTCCGTATAACATATACTGTATGTGCTTTACTAACTAAACAACTTTTCTAAACACAACATGGTTTTGTGACAAGCTATAATAAAGTGATATGCTAGCTATCCTCTTTGTATCTGTGTGTGACTGCCTTGCCGGGGTGGAGATAAGGTATGATTTGCAGTCTTTCAACGCTTTTGTTAGTATATCATGATGTTGAATTGGATTCAAAACAAATCTTTGTCCTTAACTGAATTGCTGACAGACATGTACTTTACAAGATCTCTAAAAGTGTCCTATGATATATATCACCATGACTTAAGCAGCAGAGTCCTTGGATTAGTTTTAATTTTTCTACAGCACATGCCACAGATGCCAAATTGGATTGAAATATGTGGAATTTGAAACCTTTGTCACATTCTTTACTCCATTCCGGAACAATTGTTGATGTGTGGTAGGGTGCATTATTCTACTGAGATAGGCCAATACAATTATGGAATACTGTTTCCTTGAATGGGAGTGATTGGTCTGCAACAATATTTAGGTAGGTGGTACATGTCAGAGTAACATCCAAATGAATGCCAGCAGCTGACATTTCTTAGCAGAACATTGCCCAAAGCCTCAAACTACCTCTACCATCTTTCCTTCTTCCCATAGTGCACCCTGATTTCATATTTTTCAAAGATTAGAGACACATACACGGACATCCACATCATTGCTCTTGTAGTCAGTGGCCTAGTTTCAAAATTAGGTGAATGAGTGTGAGTAACCTGTCTCAGACCATTTTCTGAAGCATGGATCACCTGAGATGTGCTATAATTATCCAGAAAATGGCCTGGGATGGGATCTCACATTCATTCACCTACTTCTGAAAGAAGGTCATTAGCTGCGAGTAACCATACTGTCAAACCAGCTGTCATTGGGTTTAGATGAAGTGTTCTGGGATATTCACATTTGTCTATTAAAGAAGGTGAATGAATGTGAGTAACCTGGACCACAAACAGTACTTTATTGAAACACAAACATTCCTTTTGACTATTGACTATTTTATGTAAAAAGAAATGCAAGTCCAGGGAAACCTGTAAAACAACAACCAAACCACCTACATATTAGTAAATGAGTAAATGTCAATTTTCATACTTAATAAAAATTATTTCTGCTATCTCTATGTTCTTTCTTTTCTTTTTGCTTCAGATTGGCACACTGTATGTGGTCTAAGCTATGCGTGTTCATTCACCTACTTTTGAAAGTAAGCCAATGAACATGAGTAGCCTGGACCATATCATCCAAACCAGCCAGTGACAGCTGTAAGTTGTCTATGGCTGGTCTATACTATTGTACGGTATATGGCTTAGGTTACTTGTGCTCATTTACCTACTTTTGACAGTAGAACTATGAATGCAAGTAATCTGGACCATGTGATCCAGGCAGTGATGTGGATGACACAGAAGGCAAGACCCCTGGCTATTCAGATGTATTATTAGCCAGCGTCTGCATTCACAGCAGGCGCAATGAAGGTGTAAAGTATTGTGATGGGATCACACTTGCTGTAATTTTAATAAAAGCTACATCTATGGCCTTCACTATGAAATCGAGTAACTCAGTACAAAAATACTAAAAAATGTGAATATCTTATCTCTACAGTGAATTTATTAGTACATGGAACTGCTGACTAAAGAATTATACAAGATGATTAAATGGTGCTTGAACATCAGATTAGGACATCAAGCAAGAGAGAAGGACATATGGCTCAGTATTATTATTTTTACCCACAGCCATTGCTAGCCAGAGATTTTCTGTTGATTTGTACAAAATCCCCTGATTAGATTCTTCAACCATCTGCAGTTGATCTACAACATATGAAAATGTCAGCACAATGAAGAAGCATTCACACTTTTCTTAAAAACTGTAAAACTTAGTAAAGAATTCTGCAACAACAAACACTGTGCTTTGATCAAAGTTATAAGGATTTCATTGAAAACTTAAATATGCATGGATATGTTAAACATGTCTTTAGTTGTTATTCAAATTGCTTCCTATGTATCTTGCAATAATAAAAATATATCAGCATCTTTTTTATTCAAAAAAAGAAAAACTTTAACCCCGATATTTAAGAATTTCATTAGCGTTTAAAGATAAAATAATTATATTTATATATTTATTTATTGATACAGTAATGCAGGCACAGAGGCAGCTTAAAGTGTACCTAAACGTTCAAGCAATTTATTATTTTCTGGCAGCATTTGTGACTTTAATAAAAGTTGTAATATACTTTATAATCGGACTTTGGCTCCTTTCTGTGAAATCCTGTGTTGAAGTCCCTTTCTGTGCCTCCTTGTTTCTCTCACTGCAAAAATCTAAGATGTAATGAAGTGACTTCCCCAGTCTCAGGTTTCCTGCATTAAACAAAAGCCCACCTCTCCGTACTCCAGTTAGAAGCAGCGGAAGAAACAAGGAAAAAAAATTACAGAACATGAATTTCAGCACAGGAGTTCACTGATAGGAGCCAACAATATTAATAAAGTATATCACAACATTTACTGTTACAAATACTGCCTGAAAATCGACCCCTTCCCAAAATGGCCCATAAAAGTACAGTAAAGCTAGGAAGGGTTTTCCACATTTCACTGTACTATTATGGCAGAAGCATGGTGCAGGCTCAGAAGCTGAACATGCACCATGTCGAGTGGGTATCAAGCATATAATATGGCTGACATTGTTCTCTAACACCTGAGGTCTGAGCTGAGCTCTGATCGTAGGTGTTAGCCCCTGAGATGCCGTGGTCAAACTTAACCACAGCATCTAATGGGTTTTTCTATAAAAGTGCTTCTGATCAGCCCCCCCCCCCCCCCCTCCACGGTGTGTTTGCGGGGTTTCAATGTTGCCGTGTTGAAAAAAATAAACTAATAAATAAATAAAACTCCCAAACTGCAATTTTTCCAATATTAAATGTTTTATTACGTAAAAAAAATGTGAAAAATAAAAAACTACAAATTTGGTATCGCCAAATTTGTAAAAACCTATACAATAAAACTAAAACATTATTTAACATACATGGTATATGTTTAAAAAAAAAACATAAAAAAACACAGGGCACGTGACCTCAGTCGTCAGACAGAAGAGGACCAAGAAAGATGATGCAGACAGCCAGATGGAGCGAGGATGCCCGGGAGAGGTTAGGCAAGGTGAGTATAAGTGTTTGTTATTTTTAATCACTTCCTCTAGGCCTCCACTTAATATACTCTGGGGTCTGAGGAGAGCCCAGAGTATAATAATAGCACCAGCTCTAGGGGGACTCTTGGGAGCATATAATACTGTGTGGGGGCCACTGTGCAGCATAAAATACTGTGTGGGGGCCACTTTGGATCATATAATACTGTGAGGGTCACTGTGAATCATATAATACTGTGTGAGGGTCACTGTGAATCATATAATACTGTGTGGGGGTCACTGTGAATCATATACAGTGCTGGCCAAAAGTATTGGCACCCCTGCAATTCTGTCAGATAATACTCAATTTCTTCCAGAAAATGATTGCAATCACAAATGCTTTGGTAATAAGATCTTCATTTATTTTGCTTGCAATGAAAAAACACAAAAGAGAATGAAAAAAAAAAGTCAAATCATTGATCATTTTACACAAAACTCCAAAAATGGGCCGGACAAAAGTATTGGCACCCTCAGTCTAATACTTGGTAGCACAACCTTTAGACAAAATAACTGCGAACAACCGCTTCCGGTAACCATCAATGAGTTTCTTACAATGCTCTGCTGGAATTTTAGACCATTCTTCTTTGGCAAATTTCTCCAGGTCCCTGAGATTTGAAGGGTGCCTTCTCCAAACTGCCATTTTGAGATCTCTCCACAGGTGTTCTATGGGATTCAGGTCTGGACTCATTGCTGGCCACTTTGGAAGTCTCCAGTGCTTTCTCTCAAACCATTTTCTAGTGCTTTTTGAAGTGTGTTTTGGGTCATTGTCCTGCTGGAAGACCCATGACCTTTGAGGGAGACCCAGCTTTCTCACACTGGGCCCTACATTATGCTGCAAAATTTGTTGGTAGTCTTCAGACTTCATAATGCCATGCACACGGTCAAACAGTCCAGTGCCAGAGGCAGCAAAGCAACCCCAAAACATCAGGGAACCTCCGCCATGTTTGACTGTAGAGACTGTGTTCTTTTCTTTGAAGGCCTCTTTTTTTTTCCCTGTAAACTCTATGTTGATGCCTTTTCCCAAAAAGCTCTACTTTTGTCTCATCTGACCAGAGAACATTCTTCCAAAAAGTTTTTGGCTTTCTCAGGTAAGTTTTGGCAAACTCCAGCCTGGCTTTTTTATGTCTCTGGGTCAGAAGTGGGGTCTTCCTGGGTATCCTACCATAGAGTCCCTTTTCATTCAGACGCCGATGGATAGTACGGGTTAACACTGTTGTACCCTCGGACTGCAGGGCAGCTAGAACTTGTTTGGATGTTAGTCGAGGTTCTTTAGCCACCATCTGCACAATCTTTCGTTGAAATCTCTCGTCAATTTTTCTTTTCCGTCCACATCTAGGGAGGCTAGCCACAGTGCCATGGGCTTTAAACTTCTTGATGACACTGCGCACGGTAGACACAGGAACATTCAGGTCTTTGGAGATGGACTTGTAGCCTTGAGATTGCTCATGCTTCCTCACAATTTTGCTTCTCAAGTCCTCAGACAGTTCTTTGGTCTTCTTTCTTTTCTCCATGCTCAATGTGGTACACACAAGGACACAGGACAGAGGTTGAGTCAACTTTAATCCATTTCAACTGGCTGCAAGTGTGATTTAGTTATTGCCACCACCTGTTATGTGCCACAGGTAAGTAACAGGTGCTGTTAATTACACAAATTAGAGAAGCATCACCTGATTTTTCAAAGGGTGCCAATACTTTTGTCCACCCCCTTTTTTATGTTTGGTGTGGAATTATATCCAATTTGGCTTTTTGACAATTCTTTTTGTGGTTTTCCATTGAAGACAAATTAAATGAAGATATTATCACCAAAGCATTTGTGATTGCAATCATTTTCTGAAATAAATTGAGTATTATCTGACAGAATTGCAGGGGTGCCAATACTTTTGGCCAGCACTGTAATACTGTGTGAGTGCCACTGTGGAGCATATAATACTGTGTGGGGCCACTGTGGAGCATATAATACTGTATGGGATCCACTGTGGAGCATATAATACTGTGTGGGGACCACTTCGGAGCATATAATACTGTGTGAGGGCCACTTCGGAGCATATAATACTCTGTGGGGCCACTGTGGAGCATATAATACTGTGTGGGGGCCACAGTGGAGCATATTATACTGTGTGGGGGCCACTTTGGAGCATATTACACTCTCCCTGTATTGTTTACGTGCCGGGCGCTTCGCTGCTCACTCACCGTATTATTGATAATTGCAGTTGCGGGTACTACATCTGTATCCCTTTCAAGTATCTGAGATATTGCTGCAGCACCTGTAACCATTACTATCAAGAATTCGCTCTAGGGAGGGGGTAGGGGGCCACGTACAAAAGTTTGCACCAGGGATGGAAACTCGATTCGCCCTGTGTTATGCTAATTTGTTTATGGGGAATTTTGAGTCATCCTATATGACACAGTCCCCCTTATATATTTTTATTGAAGATTCATTGATGACTTGTTCATCATTTGGACTGCTACCTAAATTGAACTTGACACCTTGGCTTAATATCTGAATAAGAGTGACAGGGGAATAATACAATGCATTGGTCTGATTCCTTATAGAATATTACTAATTTGAAATTTTTTAAACTAAAAATTATCTAATAGCTCCAAAAAAAATTTTCACACAGTTGGATACAAATTGTTACTTTCCATTCAATAGTGCCCATTTATCCCAATGGTAGAAAAATATCTCTTACAGCCAGTGTTATCATATTCAGAGGAATTGTACTTTAACAACTGATATATAGATTCAAAGAAAAAAACAATATTGTAATAAATTATATAAACAACATTGTAAAAATAATAAGAATGATAACCAGAATAAATTTATTTATTACTACTTTTAATTCATAAAATTAAGACATCAAGGGAATTCTGTCAAATTATTGGTATGATCCTGTTCTAAAAGGGAAAATTCCAAGTAAACCTCAGGTGGTTTTTAGTTTCAAAAGTATTTATTGACTGATATCAAAAGTACAACAAAAAAGCAGATCAAAGGATAGCAAAACAGATGATCCTAAAGATACAGTAAAATACATGGAATATAATACAACAATATAATGACAAATCCAGAATTAGAAGTGCTATAAAATAATAGGGATAAAAAGGTAAATAACCAGTAACAAACACAGTGGGAAGGAGAGAGTGATGGGTAGCATCATAGTGCATATGTCAAAGGGATAAGGGGAAGGATGACCCTCCCTAAGGGAAGAAACCAAGACATTACACTTAGTCCATATGACAAACTAAAGCTGGAGACAATATGACAGACCCGGGATGTTGGACATATTAATCCAGGTTGACCAAACCCTGTCAAAATGTGGACGGGTATCAGAAATAGCAGCATTAATTGTTTCATGAAGCATAATCATGTCAAATCATCTAATGACATCTGTCATTGAAAGATAAAGCCACTTTGCGTTGAAGGTGATATGAATTCATGCTTCCATTAATATATACCGGAGTAATTTATTTTAGGTGTCTCTGAGAGTAGTGGGCTTAAGGCAGAGTAGAAAAAATGAAGCAGACAATGAAATTGACTGTTGCACCATCCTATGGTTGGATATCCTAAAGCGTTGGGCCAGAGGACAAGTTCAACAGAATATGAAGAGAATCGCCTAAAGTATCACAGTCTCAAAAACAAAGGAGTGAGACCGTAGGGTAAAAACCATGGAGTCTAGAAGGAACCAAATAGGTTCTATGAAGAATTTTTAAAGAGGGCTCCATAAGGGTAACTTAAAACTGTCTTTGCTAATGAACGTGCAACAGTCGGTCCACTGAGCTGGGGTCAGGGTGGTCTCGGGGTCCCATTCCCAGGCTGTCAAATAGTCATTTAGTCCAATATGAGCTCAGAGGGCGGAGCATTCAGTATGCTATAAATAAGTCTTTCAAAGACATAGTCTTTCAAAGCTGAATTCAGAGCACTGTCGGCTTTCCCGTTATGTGCCTCAGGGCTACTGATATCAGTGCCATTAGTTTCGGCACCGATCTCTGCCCACTGTCAGAAGGGCGTTCCTGACAGTCTAGCTGGGCTGTGAGGAACTCCCCCCTCATCCATAGCCTCCATGTACTCGTCCATAGCCCTGTACTGTCAGAGGGGATGTTTCTTACTGCAAAGCGATGACGCGGAGCTGTGAGGAACGCCCCCCCAGTACAAGTCTATAGACGAGTATAGTCAGGGGAGGCTTTCTAGCGGTATATAAAACCGCATGTGCATGAGGATATTAAAGGTCCTCTTTAAGAAAGTGGATTTTAACTTGATGGACTTACACTAGATCCTTTTTCAACATACTATTGTATGTACAGTAAAAATGCCTAAAATAACTCATAGGATTGGGGAAAAATTGTTGAGGCTATAATATGTATTGTTTGTATTTTCTATTTATTTTCAATATTTAATAGCTTAAGAAAAACAAAAAAATAAAGACTATAAAGCAGAAAGATGTTTTATTTCTATAAAACATTTCACAACCTGGGTTCTCCTCATCCCAGCAGTCTTACTTTATGCTAAGAAAAAAGAATGCGTATGCAATATAAATGAGTATAAATGGCATGAGCTGCTGTATACCATTGAATATTCAGTATACAGTTAGCCAGGTTCCTCTTGCACTATTATTGCATATACTGTACAACCCTATAGCTAGAAACTGCATTACCTCCTAATTCATATTGAAACAGCACTTCAACATGCCCTAAAGCCATACAGGGAAAGAAATAACAATACTTGCTTTGTCTTCAGTTACCTGAAAACAAGCTAACAAGCTAAAACAATGTGTACTAGCTAGAAGTTAAATAACAACTGTGATACCTGGTTTTAAGTAAATTTATTTTCTTCACAAGTTGCAGCAAGTGTCGTCTGTTTATATATATTTAAGACAGTCAATGGACATATATTGTGTCATGTGACATGGCTGCTACCATGGTACTTACGCCACTTTTTTTTTTTTTTTTTTATTTTAGGCTGTTATCTGCTGGAGTAACCCCAGCAGGTAACAGGCCCTATTTACTTACTGAACCCGGCTTCTGCTCATGGCCACCTATGCTTCCCCTTCTGCGACTCATATCATGTCGCTGTGGCTCCCTGGAGGGCAGAAGGGGAAGTGGATGTGGCTGTGAGCAGGAGCGGGGATCACTAAGTGAGGCCGCGAGCCCGTGGCAAGAGTATTTGTTGGATGAATCCCAACAAATACTGCTATTATTATACTCTTCGGTCTTTTCAGACCCCAGAGTATAATGATCGGAGACCCAGGGGAGGTGACAAACATAAAAAACAGTGTTACTCACCGCTCCTGCGCTCAGGTGTGACTCCCTGCAATCTTTGGGCCTCTTTAGTGATGTCACAGACATCACATGGGCTAGGCTGGCGTCATTATGCGTCGTGACGCCGGTCTAGCCCACGTGATGTCTGTACCAACATTGAAGAGGGCCAAAAGCAGCAGGGAGTACGCCAAAGCCCAGGAGAGCTGAGTAACACTGGTTTTTATGTTTGTCACCTCTGAAAAGACCCCAGAGTATAATACTAGTTCGTGGGTGGTCCACTGTGGGGCATAATACTGTGTGGAGGGGCCACTATGGGACATAATACTGTGTTCAGAGGTCACTGTGGGAATTAATACTGTGTGCAGGGGCCACTGTGGGACATTATACTGTGTGGAGGGGCTGTTATGGGACATAATACTGTGTGGAGGGGCTGCTATGGGACATTATACTCTGATCACGGGCATTAGTACCGGGTCTCCGCTGCACGGCTCATGCTGCAGCAGAGCGCCCGCCATCTTTAAAGACCCGGCATCCAGCGTACTATTACGGCGGATGTTGGAAAGGGGTTAAATGATGTATTACCAGCATTGGTGACACCTACATCAACTACTCCCTGTTTTTCTGTATATACAGAGCTAAAAAAAACCATTTAGTAGCTGTGCTTTTTTTGATCGCCAGTGACCAACTCTCTACTACCATTTAGTACTATTTAGGGGACCTACCTGTTCTGATCTTGTTTTTTTTTTTTTTTTTTTTTGCATTTATATATTTAAAGAATTTTTAGGGTTTGTTTTATTTTTCTTAGCCAACTGCCTTTCATAATTTATTTTAGCTGATTTTATTTCCCTTTTAGACAATTTATTAAGTGCTTTGTAATTCTCAAAGGCTACAGTTGACCCTTTATTTTTTTTTAAAAGCCTGCTTTTTTATTGGTTATTGCCCTTTTATATTGTTTATTGACTTTAGCTGTAAGCTGTGGGGGAGGGGGTAATTTAGGATGTTTATACTTGTTCCCTTTGGGTATACATTTTGCTACATACTTAAATTAGATTTAAATGTCTTCCACTTAACCTTATCACTTATTTGACAATAGCTGCTCCCAATTTATAATCCTGAAGTGCAAACCTTAACCTGGGAAAATTGGCCTTTTTAAACTTGAAGGACTTTACCCTCCCAATCTTTGTTTTTTACAATTTGGGTGAAACCTGATTAGATTATGGTCACTATTACCAAGGTTTTTGCCAACAGTTACATTTCCAACAAGTCCCACATTATTACCCATTCCGGTGGGACAGCTCACAGCCTGCACCTCCTGCATCTGCGGACTCTGGTGCTTCTTCACTGCCGGCGGTCACATCTCAGGCTCTGTCTGCTACATCAATGGGAATGCCACATCAGCAAGCTCTCTGTGGGTCCCTGTTTCCTACAGCCCCAGAGTTCCAGCCGTGATGGGACCATCTTCCGCAACCCTTCTCCCCAGGGATATCTCTTTGTCCCCCAGAAGATGTTGGGACGCCAATCCAGTCCCATCACCAGAGCTAACTCCCGCCTCATAGTGGCAACTGTCTCTCTCCCCTCAATCCTCCCCAGGCCATGTTATGGCTGGCTCTGCTCTGTCCCCCTTCTTGTGGGTGAACTTGCAGGACCTTGACTATGAAGTTCACGCAGACCTCCTTTGTCCCCCAGTGAAGCTGGCAGAGGTGGAGGACCCTCAGGATACACAGTCAAGGGGTCCTGTGCCATCCCCCAGCTCCCCCCTACTGGGCCCCTGATGCCTTCTCTCAATGGCACCATCTCCTGCTTCAACTCCCCACTAAACAGGATTACAAGACCCTAGTGGATGAGGTCAAGTTTACCTGTAAAAAAGTGCAGACCTCCATCAGCTCTCTGAGCTAGTGGACTCCCTTGAAACTGCCCATGATGAATCTAGACGGTATATCTCCCACTTGCATGAAGTGGCTACCTCTCATGTGTTGGTCCTCCAGAACACCACCTGCCATCTTGAGGATAACAGAGGCCGGCGCCATAAAATTAGGGCGCACGATCTGCCTGAAGCTACTGGGTAGGAGGATCTTAAATTTACGCTGGAGGAGATATTTAATTTCATACTGGGTAAGCCCCCTGATCATTGCATCAAGCTGGACAGAGCACACAGGTGCTCATTGCCTTTTTGCAAGAGACTCATTTTGATGCCTCCTGCTCTTTTAATTTTGCTTCATGGTACTTTCCCATCGTTTACTCAGCGGTTCACTGAAAGAAAAGAGTGGGGACAGCTATCCTTGTCTTCTCCTCTTGCCCCCTGGTAGTCACTACTTTCATCTTGGACACAGGTAGTAGATTTGTTATACTCCATGGTAAACTAGAGGGCAAACCTATCACCCTATGTAATATTTACACAGCTAATATCTCCTAGTCTGACTTCCTCTCTCAGGTCCTCAATAAAGCCTAATCATAGCAGTAATCATAGGCAGTGACTTTACAATGTCCTTTTCAGACAGGAGGGATCGCCAGACTTATTGGTACAACATGGAATCCTGCGCAGAGTCGCTCATTGACCCATTTAATAATAATAATAATAATAATAGTCCTTTAATAGTCCCACAATGGGGAAATTCAGTGTGTTACAGCAGCAAAGATAAGATAAGATAAGCAGATACAAATACAAATACAACATGTACAGGAATGTTCCAAGGTGAGAGGCATTACATTGATAGCAGACAGACAGATAGGGCGTAGCAGGGGGGGGGGGGGGGTAACAGGCAGAGAGATATTTTCAGTTCTCTGTGTGTAATGATCTCCGCTTAGGTCGGTGTTGGTTGTACAGCCTAACCGCGGTGGGGAGGAAAGACTTCCGATAGCGCTCCTTCTCACACCTAGGGTGGAGCAGTCGGTCACTGACAGTACTGCTCAGCGCGATCACAGTCTCATGCATGGGATGGGACTTCTTCTTCTGCATGGAGCTCACCACGGACAGTATCCTTCTGTCACCCACCACCTGCACTGGGTCCAGTGGGCTCCCCAGGACAGAGCTGGCCCTTCTAATCAGCTTGTCAAGTTTATTTCTGTCCCTGGTTGATATACTGCTCCCCCAGCAGGCCACTCCAAAGAAGATGGCTGATGCCACTACCGAGTTGAAGAAAGTTCTAAGAAGTGCCCCCCGGATTCCAAAGGCTCTCAGCTTCCTAAGCAGGTAGAGCCTGCTGTGGCCCTTCCTGTACAGGGCCTCCATATGATCTGCCCAGTCCAGCTTATTATTAAGGAGCAAACCCAGGTACTTATAGGTGTTCACAATCTCGATGCCCGTCCCCAGGATGTCCACTGGTTTAGGAGGGCTTCTGCCTTTGCGGAAGTCCACCACCATCTCCTTGGTCTTCCCCGCGTTAATCTTCAGGTGGTTCCGGTGGCACCAGTCCACAAAATCCCGGTTCAGTTCTCTGTACTCCCTGTCATCATCATCTGTGATGAGACCCACTATTGCAGAGTCGTCAGAATACTTCTGTAGGTAGCAGCTGGATGAGTTGCACCTAAAATCTGCAGTGTACAGTGTGAAGAGGAAAGGGGCGAGAACCGTACCCTGAGGTGCCCCCCGTATTACAGATCACTGTACCTGACACACAGTCTCGGGCTCTCACGTATTGAGGTCGATTTGTGAGGTAGTCTAGGATCCAGTTGGAGAGGTGGTGGTCCACTCCAGCAAGGCCCAGCTTGTCCCTCAATAACCTGGGCTGTATGGTGTTAAAAGCACTGGAGAAGTCAAAGAACATTATTCTCACTGTGTTCCCTGGTTTCTCCAGGTGAGACAGAGCCCTGTGCAGAAGATGGATGATGGCATCATCTACCCCAATGCCCGGCCGATAAGCAAACTGGAGTGGGTCCATAGCGGGGCTCACTAGAGGGCGGAGATGTGTGAGAACCAATCTCTCCAAGATCTTCATCAGGTGGGATGTCAGTGCTACAGGTCTGTAGTCGTTGA
This sequence comes from Leptodactylus fallax, assembly GCA_947044405.1. Classification (NCBI taxonomy): domain Eukaryota; kingdom Metazoa; phylum Chordata; class Amphibia; order Anura; family Leptodactylidae; genus Leptodactylus; species Leptodactylus fallax. The sequence goes on along the minus strand of CAMRHE010000192.1, from coordinate 461,975 downwards.
GGTCCATAGGGTGGGGTTTCTTTGGAACTGGTACCACACAAGAAGATTTCCATAATTCAGGGACTATTTCCTGCCTCAGGCTCATATTATACATATATGTAATTATACCACACAGCTGGTCCCCACAAGTCTTAATTAGCCTTGCACTGATGTCATCTGGCCCTGCGGCTTTCCTCGCCTTGATCTTTTTCATCTCCTTCCTCACCTGGGCCCGTGTGAAGGTCAGACTGTGGCCAGATAAAGATGGATTTCTGGATTTACTGGTCTGTTGGGAAGTGGCCGCATGGGGAGAAGTCATTGTGGTGGGGGGAGCTGAAGGACATACTGGGGTGGGAGGAGCTGGTGTGTGATCAAATCTGTTGAAGAATAGGTTTAGTTCATTAAGCCAGTTAACATCTGCCTCAATCTGGCAGACAGACTGTTTATGACCCGAAATTGACTTAAGCCCCTCCCAGACCCCCCTTATGTCTTTTCTTTCCATTTGCTTTTCCATTTTTTCTTTATAACTGGATTTTCCCTGCCTGATTTGATGCCTCAGCTCCTTTTGTACTTCCCTCAACCCCTCCTTATCTCTTGTCCTGAATGCCATCTTTTTTTTTTTTCTTTTTACATCATCTTATTAGACAGTATGTGACAATTGCAACAATTTTCTCCTGCATTATCAATTTGTTGTAACCAGAATATACCTTTAATATTTTTGATGCACCACATATATCATGTTTTGGATACTGATGTAACACTATTGTGATATGAATACAATTGGACTTTTGAATATGGAATAAAAAATACTTTAACATCAGTTATACCAAAGGACTGTGCAGTAGTTCTTTACTACATGTAATGATTTTATTCACGCAAGTCTCCAATACTAATATTAGTAACTTGCCTTTTTAACATTTATATTGTATATAGATACTTGCAAGTTCTATTTAATTAGTGACTTTAGCAAAATATCAATAATAATGTTGCAATGCGTATTACTTATGAGTTAATTGAAATATATTAACATATTTATTATTACATGAACTTGCTGTGTATCTAGCAATATTTTTGTTTTATGGATAGTTTATAATTGTATATTAATAAAGTTGTCAATTTGCATACATTATACTTTGTATGTTTATACCTCAACAAAAAAGTTGTGGAATATGTAAATTGTGAACATTGCTAGAGAAGTATCAATGTGAGTTGTAAAGTTGTAAAGACAATTTGTGATGAAAAGCCTGGACCCAGTGGTGTCAGGTCTGCATTTGCATTCATCCACCTGTGGTTGAAGGCTAGTGAGTTTTATATCTAATTGAAATACAAAGTTCCCTCAACATAAAGTGTTGTGACCTGTCATTCCTGTGCATTTATAGCTTCCATGAAAAATGTAAAATTATAAAACTTAAAAATCTCCTTTTACTAGATCACATATAGAAATAAAAAAAACAAACAAAAACAATTAGCTATAAAGAGACCCCAGAGTATAATAATAGTTCATGGGTGACAATCCTGCAATAGAGTCAGCTTGATTTTCGGCATGTTCTCTATAAGACACACTGACTTTCTCCCCCCAATTTGGATGTAAAAAAAGTTTGTCTTGTAAAGCGAAAAATACACTACTTATTTTCTGTTTTTGCGCTCAGTTATTCTACTTCTTTTTCTACAAATTCAGCATTTATAGAAGTTTGCACACAAGGCTTACATTTTGGACTTATCATGATAACACTTTTAATTTTTATAACATTTTAGTGAGTTCTTCAAACTCCATTAAAATACTAAAATGTTGAAAAATACTATTTCACTGCTAACCTTCTACATTTCTGTATTGATTTAATTATAATTCTAGATTCCATTCTTCCACTAGGAATTTATGATTATTGATTTATCTTAAATTAATTCCTGTGACTGCATCCGAACATTTAAAACAGTTTTGTCCCTGGTTTATTGCTATAATAAAGCGGACAACAAAGGCAAAAAATGTTGAAATGGATCCAGGAAATGAAACATAAAATAACGAATAATTGAAAGAGTTAATGAATGAATGCTGGAATAATAATCAATAGTAATGTACTGTATACACAGGACACTCATTTAGCATTTTTATCATTATGACATAATATAAACGACAAATTCTTTTTTTTTATTACGTGCTTTGACTTTCTAACTGGACACTAAAAATTATATCTTTCATAGAAATGAATTAAATATAGCTTATCGCAACACCCTCAATGACCAAGCTCTGGCAGCCATTATGGTCTCTTCTTAGTCAATAACATCATGTCCATTATCCACAAGATCCTTCTGCAGCTCAGTCCTTTTAAAGAGAATGGGAATGAGCTGCAATACCAGACACAAATGTACCAATGTACAGATGTAGAAAGGAAACAAAGGAATGGGATGGATACTCAGCATACACAAACAAAATTTAAAAAGTATAAATTTATTATTATCATTTAAAAATTGTTACATATATGACAAAAAGGATAAACTAGACAATAAGGTGTCATACAAAGGACACCGATAAGGTATTAATACAAATAGTTGTATCAAAATATAATAAATTGATTGTATACCAAAAACAGTATATAGATAGGTTTATGTCACAACAAGGGCCATGGCTATATCTAACTATATGAATAATTGAAAATTACTCAGATATAAAGGCCTAAAATGAAATATGAACTTCAACAGTAATAGCTACATAAATAGGAAGATATAAACAGCAAAGAGAAGCTCAATTAGCAGTAAGACAATACATACCATAATGGCATACAATACAAAGAAGTAGGAAACCAGTGTCAGCTGGGGCTGTTTATCTGCAAAGGGACCAGGACGACTGATCCGTGTACATGAAAGAATGAATGGGGCCATATATCGTGAGATTTAGAGTGCAAACCTCCTTCCATCAGCAAGGGCATTGAAGATGAAACGTGGCTGGGTCTTTCAGCATGACAATGATCCCAAGCACACCGCCAGGGTAATGAAGGAGTGGCTTCGTAAGAAGCATTTCAAGGTCCTGGAGTGGCCTAGCCAGTCTCCAGATCTCAACCCCATAGAAAACCTTTGGAGGGGGTTGAAAGTCCGTGTTGCCCAGCGACAGCTCCAAAACCTGCCCCTTTGTTGTTCTATATTGAGCCCGCTTCAGGAACCATATCTCTGATAGTGATGGTGACCCTTCTGTTATCGAAACATATATTGCTACAATATTGGCTACAGTCTTCTCTTCCAGGAGTAGAAGAGCAGACCCTTCAACTCAAAACAGTGATGGAACTGGAACGACTGGCCACATTATCTAAAAAAGAGGGAAGCAATACACTTAAGAAGTGAAAAGTATTCATCTCTAAACATTGCTCTATGGAGGAGATAGAGTTCATTGTTACCCCGTTTCAAACAACTACGTGGTACCTGGAGTCCTCCCTATGCGGGAACCTGGGAAAATTACAACTTCCCAACAGGAGGCGGTCTTCACCATGACCCATTTTGGGTACCACCACTTTCCTGGGAAGGTTTTCCTGGAGATCAAGCACCTGGGCCATGGATGGCACCATTGCACTTTATTAATATTAATTTTAAATTTTAATTTTATGTTCTGTTTGTTCTGTACAGCCTCCAGTAAGTCAAACTGATCAGGGGTCAGTTTAGTTGTACAGTAACTTTGTGCAGGTTGGCTTATGTCCCGCCAAAGTGGCCAATCAATAAATGATAAACACTGATATTTTCGGCCATTTATGGTATTACATAACTGACTGTCAACTATTTGTTTATGGACAAATTGACAGTTCATGACAGAGTTATTGCTGTGCCTAGTTCCCATTTTTAATAACAGCTCTATTTATTGACCAAGGCAGATTAAGCATATGAGACATTTCCCAAACTGATTTGTGGCAAAGGTAGCATCCTATGACACCTGACAGTATCTCATTTAAAGTCATTAAGTTCTTCAGTATCATCTGTTATTAACCAAGTTTATTTATGAAGTTTCCATAACATGTATCTTAAATTTCTGGTTAAAACTACTATATATACATATAACTATATATCATATACAGTACAGACCAAAAGTTTGGACACACCTTCTCATTCCAAGAGTTTTCTGTATTTTCGTGACTATAAAAATTGTACATTCACACTGAAGGCATCAAAACTATGAATTAACACATGTGGAATTATATACTTAACAAAAAAGTGTGAAACAACTGAAAATATGTCTTATATTCTAAGTTCTTCAAAGTAGCCATCTTTTGCTTTGATTACTGCTTTGCACACTCTTGGCATTCTCTTGATGAGCTTCAAGAGGTAGTCACCTGAAATGGTCTTCCAACAGTCTTGAAGGAGTTCCCAGAGATGCTTAGCACTTGTTGGCCCTTTGGCCTTCACTCTGCGGTCCAGCTCACCCCAAACCATCTCGATTGGGTTCAGGTCTGGTGACTGTGGAGGCCAGGTCATCTGGCGTAGCACCCCATCACTCTCCTTCTTGGTCAAATAGCCCTTACACAGTCTGGAGGTGTGTTTGGGGTCATTGTCCTGTTGAAAAATAAATGATGGTCCAACTAAACGCAAACCAGATGGAATAGCATGCCGCTGCAAGATGCTGTGGTAACCATGCTGGTTCAGTATTCCTTCAATTTTGAATAAATCCCCAACAGTGTCACCAGCAAAGCACCCCCACACCATCACACCTCCTCCTCCATGCTACACGTGGGAACCAGGCATGTAGAGTCCATTCGTTCACCTTTTCTGCGTCGCACAAAGACACGGTGGTTGGAACCAAAGATCTCAAATTTGGACTCATCAGACCAAAGCACAGATTTCCACAGGTCTAATGTCCATTCTTTGTGTTCTTTAGCCCAAACAAGTCTCTTCTGCTTGTTGCCTGTCCTTAGCAGTGGTTTCTTAAAGTAATGATGGCCACTCGTTTTTCTTTACTTAGCTGCTTTTTTCTTGCCATAATACAAATTCTAACACTCCATTCAGTAGGACTATCAGCTGTGTATCCACCTGACTTCTGAACAACACAACTGATGGTCCCAACCCCATTTCTAAGGCAAGAAATCCCACTTATTAAACCTGACAGGGCACACCTGTGAAGTGAAAACCATTTCAGGTGACTACCTCTTGAAGCTCATCAAGAGAATGCCAAGAGTGTGCAAAGCAGTAATCAAGGCAAAAGGTGGCTACTTTGAAGAACCTAGAATATAAGACATATCTTCAGTTGTTTCACACTTTTTTGTTAAGTATATAATTCCACATGTGTTAATTCATAGTTTTGATGCCTTCAGTGTGAATCTACAATTTTTAATAGTCATGAAAATACAGAAAACTCTTGGAATGAGAAGCTGTGTCCAAACTTTTGGTCTGTACTGTATATATATATATATATATATATATATATATATATATATATATATATGGGATATGAGATAGATATTGAATAGTTATCAAAAAATAATTGCTTCTGGCTTTCTTTATTACTATGCACTAATTTTTGCACATTGATTTTATGACTAGGAAAATGACAAGCAAATGAACACATTTTAGAGAGCTAATGACTTTATTGCATACACATCAATAAGGCAATTATGAAACTTTAAATTTACCTTTTACAAAGTAAAATTTGTGAGGTCATATTTTAAAATACATACAAATTAAAATTCTGATAATATTATTTATATTTTCTTAAAAATAAATATTAATTTTATTTTGGAAAATAAGTACAAAGTAGAGATAAGCAAATTTTCAGAAATTCCTTTGGAGTTTGAATTTGAATCAGCTGTGAGATTTGATTTGATCTGAATTAATTTGGTCAGAAAGTGCCTGTGAGGTCTTCAAGGACTGTATTTTACCTCTTTCATGCTCTTTCAAGCAATATACAGATATGTCCTCCCTTACCTGTCCATCCGGGTAGACATGCCCAGATATTACAAGTTAAGCACTTTTTTTTTTTTAAAGCAAAATGATCTGATAAGTTACCACAAAGGGATATGCTAACTACCCTATTAGTGTGCATGTGTGGTCACTTTGGGTGGTAGCAGGACAAAGTGTGAATTGAAGTTTTTCAAAGCTTTTGTTATCATGTGATATTGTGTTGAATTGGTTTCATGACAAATTGCATTAGTTAACTAAATTGGAGGGTTATCAGTAACTCACACCTATAATCCCTCCTTATTGACTGTGTTAGAGGGAAGGCTGCCTGCAAAAATCCACTGAGCCATCATCCAAGTTCATATGATCCTTCTTCTCTGTCTTCTTCTGATCTGTAACATGGCAGCCATCATTTTAGGTGATTTATGTGGGACAGATCCCAAAAGTTTCGTACTTACTGAAATCCAAAACTTTTGGAATATCATAACAAATTTAATATGTAGGAAATCAATTTGCTCATCTCTATACGTAAGGTGCAACAAAAGTAGATTTACTACAAATTAGTCAGTATTCCAGAACTGCACCTGTACACAGATATAAAGCATGCAATGTGCAGTGATGCATTAAATGATTATTTATGATAGTGAAATGTTGTATTTAAAATATGCACTTGTCAATGTCCATCATTATATTTACATTATTATTCCTATTTTATTACGATCTTTATTGAGAAATTTTACATTAGGATGTATATCAATAAAAAAAGATCTGAACTTCCTTCATAACTACTTGTCCTTCTACATCCTTCCCCATCCCCCTATCTCCAATGCATCCCTTACAGTGCATGGAATTAAAATAAAAGGAAAACAAAGGTAGAAGTACCAGATATATCTTATCATTTTCTAATCAGATATCCTTTCATCCTCCTTCTAATAACCAACCCTGTATGACCATTTTTTTAATTCTATCTAATTTAATATCTAATTTAGCATTATTATTTCTAATGAGAAAGTACAGCATGTGACTTTTGTTGCAATTTAAATTTCTGTTCTATTGAATTACTTTTGGTTTATAACTTAAAATTTTGAAGCAAGGAACAGCTGACAAGATTTGCCGTTCTTTAGAACTCATATCAAAGGTATTGGTAGACCGTGAAGATACCTGTAACAACAATACCTGTAACAATTTGGGGGATGAAGGGTAAGATGCAAATAGAATCCACATGAAGATGAGAATGCACATTACACATAGAATGAAATATATGGCAGTCAGGGACCATAACAAATGAACTGTAGTCTAATATTTTAGATTTAACAATTACTCTGTTTCTCGCTGAAACACATTTATAACAATTTTTCACACCCTTTGTGAAACCTGTACCTGACAATTTTGTCAGTTGCTGTATTTGTTTAAATGACTGTTAATAAAAAAAAGTTTCATGAAAAATGATCTAATATACACACAGTAGTTTAACCAGTTGCAGAAGATAAGTCACTTGTTCCAGGAGACCTTGGCATACTGGGCATGTGGGTCAGGTGTTAGAAAAACCATTGGCTGACATTGGATGACATCATAATGCTAAGGGAATAAAGAATAATAATAATAATACCTGTAGAATATATGCATTGTCTGTGCAGTAAATATTGGGTTAATAGATAGATATAAATATAATAGAAAGTATGGTCAATAAGGACAGAGAGGGAGACATTGAAAAGCCTTTAAATCGAACCTCCATTATAAAACAGCTTTTAATAAATGAACAGCACATGTGAATAAAAAAAAACTTAGTATATCTTCTTATTAAAAAAAAATGTTTAATTCTCTACTAATTAGGCTTCTCTATTCCTCCTTATGTTAATTAAGACTGTTTCACCGAGGGAATCTATACTTCATAGTTAGCCTCAAAGTAATGGCAGATTTATTGCCTTATTCTGCGCATTAGCAGAGTGTTATCTTGAAGATACAGCAGAGTGGTGTCACAAGAGGTCCCTCACTTACAGAGTAGCAGATTTTAGCAGCTGCAGTTGCTTTTCCAGCCACAACTTCCTCCCCCTCTTCTCTCCATAGACTTCTATTTAAAATTTAACTCAACCAGATAAGTGCAGAAAGAAATATATTTCTTTAAATGTGGCAAGCCTCCTTCTTTAGAAAATTGATGGCCTTTGGATTAGCAGGGGTTCATCTGTAAAGACCCCTAAAGATCAATTGTTTATAGGAATGCACAACTCTTGGCACTGCTTACATGCCAGGTGCCGAGCTGCTCACTCTTGTTACTTTTGCATCATTGATTATCTGTACTACAGCAATGTCTCATAGACTTGAATTGGTCACTGCTGCAGTACCGTTATTCATCACTGCAAAATGTAAGCAGTGTAGCGCCTGACATGTTATCAGTGCTGGGAACTGTGCGCTTTAGGAAACAGCTGATTGGCGAGAATCCTGATAGTTGAACCCTGCCGATCTAGAATTGATGGCCTATCTTAAGGAGGGGATATAAATAAGGTGGAAAACCCCACCTTAAAGTCAAGTTAATATTTGATGCAGCCATTTAGTTAATGCCTTAAGTGTCAAGTCAAACCTTGCTACATCTGTAACAATAAATGATTTACCCCCCTTCCCTATTGTTGTTAATGTTGTCATGTCTACTGCTATGTACAAAGTGTTCATATTCAGTATAATACTGTGATGAAATATATATTCTTAAAATGTACTGTACCTCCAGTTGTTATTAAAAAATCATATGCTGTAGTGGTCGTTTATTAGCATACTAGTTGAAAATGCAGCAAATACTGTGGTATACAATTTTTCATTTTCAGATTGTGGTATATTTAAATGTTATAAAGGGAAAGGGGTCTACTACAGTAGGGATAATAGCAGTGCCCATGATTCTAAAATATATTACAGAATCTTCTGAATTATTTACTGCTTCTCTACTGACACTGTTCATGCTGCTGCCACATGCCTGGTTACATTTTAGTGCAATGGTGGTTCCTATAAAAACAATATATAACATGAATGGGGCAGCCACTTCTGTTCTAACATCACTATGGTTATTACATTATTAGCCAGCCCTCATATGGCATATAAGCAGAAAAGCGTTTAAACCGTTGCAGCGGCGGAAGAATTTTAAAGGTACCCTAAAAGTTTATTATATTCACCTTTATAGCTTCATTTGTTATATTTAGCCCCGGAATAACTTCTCTTTAAAGCCACATTATTTATTTTAAGCGAAATTCAAGCCTAGTTGAAGCTACATTATTATTATGTCATCTAATTTCAAAAAGTGAAGGTCATAGATTCTCTTATCAAATGATCAAAGCTTTAGAGAAATTGGATAATCACAACTTTAGAATGTTACTTTCTGTGGCTCCTTTCCAACATCTTGCATTACTCAAAGGGAAAGGATGGCACCAAAACACTGAAAACATCTCTTCAGAAAATTATAAAATATAACAGAGAAATGCCAAGACCTACATTAAAACAGTATATTTTTCATGCCCAATTAAATTAATATCTATAGCAACAACAGCTGTTTGACTTGAATTTAAGTAATTACTCAGAATCTTTCTGTGTTAACTTGTTTGTGTGGGAGTAAATGGATTTCTACTTTATTATTATGTTTCATCTTATTACGCTTATTTCCTTACCAATGAAAGAACAAAATGTTTTAGGATATAAAGTATTCTGACCTTAACTGATATAGTATGTTAGAATCAATGCTACACATTGTATGGATTTATTATTTTGAAGTGAATAGTTTTCTATTTGACAGTAAACAAAACTTAACTTCCATAATTTTCTCTAAGAACAAAAAATAATTGTATATAATCTGGAATATGGTACAGCCAAACAAAAGTATACAACATCATCATTTCATAGGAATATTTTTGTAGACTACCATGTTATCCAGAAATAACAGTAATGTATAAATGCTGAGCATCCCCTTTTTCTTTTAGAGTTAAGGTGAGTTCTAGGATTGTAAGGATTGTAAGGATATGTTAGTAATATACTCCTCCTGAAAAACCTTGTTGAACTACGAATGATCCCATACTGGAAAGCACACTATTATAGCATGCAGAGTGAGTAGTACAATGGAGCCACATATCATTGCACAGTACACGTATAATAGCGTATAATAGCGTGCTTTCCCATATCAGGTCATTGGTCCCAGGAGCCTCACTTAATAAGTATTGCACTGCTACAGTGTTGCCTACTACAGCCAAGTAAAGGATCCAAGGATCTGAAACATTGTTATTTCATTGTATATTAAGTGTTGCCTAAAATGAATACACACGAAGATCATACTACTAAATCTTTGGTACTATTTCCTTGATAAAGTGGTTATGGTAGTTCCCATGATAATAGGAACATAAGCACAAAGCAACTCTATTCTAAAAATATTGTGAATGCTGAAATTGGTGTATTACATGACATTTAGCAAAAGACTTGAAAGGCTGCAAATTATAGCCAACACTGGTAGCCACACAATTTTTAAGAAAAACTGCTAATCTTGTGAAACACATATCAGACCAAGAGGACAGGTAAGGAATCTGTTGGAATGAATATAGAAGTGGAGCTCCCTGGATGGGGGAACCAACAATACAATCTAGACATAAAGTTAAGCTTCATAATTAAAGTATATTAATTAGAAAAACCGTTTAGTGTGTTTTTATCAACACTGAAACAGTGGAAATCACATTGTAGAGCTTAGCAGAACAGGAGAAAAGCTTAAGAAAAGCTCATAGCATAGGCAACTGTCTAAGTATAAATTGATTTCATGCTGAGCAATCTTGCGCCTGTGTCAGATGTGTCCTCCCTTACCTGTCATATTGTCTGGGCATATTCAGATATATTAACCACCAGTTAAGTGTCTTTAAAAAAAAACAAAGAAAAAAAAAACTGCATGATCATGTAACAAGTTGCCATTTGTCACAAAGTAAAACACTAACTATCCTATTTGTGCCTATGTGTGGGGAGGGTGAACAGCAGCATTTCAAGGATTTTGGTACCATGTTGTGATATTGTGTTGAATTGATGTCAAGACCAATTGAAATCCCTCATGGAATTGGAGTTCAGTTAAGTGTGAATACAACTACACAGCAATCTGCAGTACTACATTTTTTCATGCAATTTCTAGCCATTGAAAGAAATCTTGCTCAGTGTTTTCATCCTATTTCGGTTTTTCTAAATGTGCTGCTGTTATGCTGTGTACTGTAGATCAGTAGCTAGGCAATGAAAGCAAGTAGGTGGGAAGCTACTGTATGCACAATGGACTTATCAGAATCCTCTGCAATAGTCCACCCCTCCAGAAAGTGCGTTATCCCCTAGACGTCACTAATCTGGCTATTTACGTTGCTTAAGCTGATGCCCGATGCTGCAGTAACATTAATTAAAGTTGCACACCTGTGATTTACAGCTGCTCCTGTAGAAGTGATAAGTGCCGCCATCTCCATGCTGAAGTTATTGTCCTGGAGTTACGCTGTGATAAGGGAAGCTTTTAGGACTTTTATTATCACTTTTATCTACAAAATTTAACTCTTTATGGTGACCACAGTGAAATGAAACAGCCTTCCCATTCACATTGTGCTAGCAGAACTTGCGCCCCTGCCAGCCCCTCCCTTCACCTTCTTCTTGGATGTTTGCTCTGTCTCAGCAGAGAGCCTAGCTAGAGATAACACAAGCAATTTACAGTACTCTACTATACTAAACGACTGGTTAATTTACACATGGAATAGGGGTCCATAAAATAAACCATGCTGAATATAAAACCATATAAAACCTAATTTTTTGTTGAAAAAACTATATAAATGTGTATCCCTGTGATCAGAAGAACTATAACATCAAATTTTAATATGTTTATGTGCAATGGTGCAATAGTTTTAGGTAAGAGAAGCAAAATTTACTTTTTTTCACATTTTATACCATTCTTCTACTTCTAGCGAAAAAAATATTCAACTTATTTAACAAATAAGGCTACTTCAAACCTTATGTTTTCAGAGAAAAACATGGTAAAAATAGTTGAGATATGCAAAGCCATTAAAAAGATATTTCTGTGTAAAGCAATGCATATAAAAATACTAAATTTGGCCTGAGCATTGGGGCATCAATGACCAGAGGCATAGCTAGCGGGGGGCAGAGGGGCGGCTGCCCCGGGCCCACTGAGTCTTTTGGGGCCCACCCCGGGGCCGCCATTAATACATCTTTTATTTATAACCAGATTGGTGTCTGCAGACACCGATCTAGTTAAAACGTAACCTTCAACTTACCAGTATTGTAAACCGCAAGCCAATACAGGCCTGCGGTTTACAAGACGCCGAGACCACAGGATATCTGCTTCTCAGCACGGGCGGCGCGATGACGTCACAACATTGCGCCGCCTGCGTTCAGACACAGACGTCCTGTGCGTGGACCGGGGAGGAAGCGCCGGCGGCTCCATTCATCATCATTGCAGGTGAGTATGACTTTTTTTTTTGTGGGTATATTAATAGTATAAGGGGTAGATAGGGGGGGGGAAATATAACTATAATGGGAGGATTCATTAGGGGGCATTATGACGATTTATTACGGGGTATTATGAATACAAGGGGGGAGGTTATTTATATAAGGGGCCATTAGGGGGCATCATTTATATTAGGAGGCATTATGAACATAAGGGGGTGGTCATTGATATAAGGGGTCATTAGAGGTGCAGTATTTATGTCAGGGGGAATCAGGGGCATAATATGAGGGTCAATTAATTTAATTAAAGTGGCACTTGGGCTTTATTAAGACTAAGGCCCCACGTAGCGGGCTGCAGCAAAAAAAGTGCTGGAGGAGAAACCGCGGCGGTAACAATGTGGTTTTTCCTGCAGCGTTTTTCACAGAAGGTCCACAGAGGTTTCCCCTGTGGACTTTCTGTTTTCAATACACCTATATGGAAACCGGCGGTGTTTCCGTAGGTATAATTGACATGCTGCAATTTCCAAAACTGCAACGGTTCTGGAAATCGCAGTGCGTCTGCTGCACGTATTTTTCCGCAATGTGTGGATGGGATTTGCTAGAATGCCACGGTTTTTTTCTGTGGGTTTTCGCCACATGGGGCCCCATCCCATCCCCACTTTGTAGTAAAATATGCGCAGTGGAAACGCAATTTCCAAAACAGTTGCAGTTTTGGAAATCGCAGCATGTCAATTATACCTATGGAAATGCCAGCGGTTTCCCTATAGATATAATTGAAGCAGAAAGTCCACAGAGGAAACCTCTGCAAACTTTCTGTGCAAAGTGCTGCAGGAAGAACCGCGATGCGTCGCCGCCACGGTTTTTCCCACAGCTGTTTTTTGCTGTGGGATGCCACATGGATCCTTAGCCTTAAAGCGTTTTCCAGCTCATTTTTATTGATGATCTATCCTCAGAATAAATCATCAATAAGAGATAAGTGATTCCCCACTGATCAGCTGTATGAAGGGGCTATGGCACCTGTTTATATCACACGCTGTCTGTTTATAGTGACCGTGTGATGTCATTCCAGTCTTGCCACATAGACATGTATAGGACGAGGCTGTAGTTACATTACATGGCCGCTATGAAAAGAATGACACTATGTAAACAGAGAAGGGGTCTCGGCGCTTACACAGGTACCATGGTTCATTCAAACAGCTGATCCTGGGGGTTCCAAGTATTGGAACCCCAATAATTTTTTTTCCCTTGGTTTTTTTTTTTCCCCCTTTTCAATTAGGAAACATCTGGGGCATTATTAATAAGGGGCACTATTTACAGGGGGTACACAGGGAAGTTATTAATTTAAAGATGCACTTGGGGGTATTTAACATTATGGGGGGGTATATTATATATTTTATAATTGTGGGTAGCAGTAGGATAGGGGCTTTGTGTAGGTGAGGACAATGTGGGTCAGGTGCCTGGAAAAGTGAGGAGCCAAAGATGTCTGTTTTACAAACTTTACAGAGACTGGAAGAAGTGATCATGGTCATCCAGATGAAAGAGATGGGGAATGTGAACGATTAGTCAGAGACGTCACCGGTAAGTCACTACTGTAAATGCTACTGCCCTGTATTCACCTAAATTGTCTGCAGAGCCCTGTGTAGAGCTGCTATATACCACTATACGCTCACTGTATACTGATAATATCGGTATACGAACATGTCCAAGTTGGGGGCCCACATGTTCACCCCCCCTGTGCTGAACCCCTAGCTACGCCTCTGTCAATGACGCTTGGTCCTGAAAGGGTTAAAGAAAGAGTCATTATTATAGAAGGACAAACTACAGAAAAATACATGACAGGGGTCACATATACAGTCATATGAAAAAGTTTGGGCACCCCTATTAATCTTAATAATTTTTAGTTCTAAATATTTGGGTGTTTGCAACAGCCATTTCAATTTGATATATCTAATAACTGATGGACACAGTAATATTTCAGGATTGAAATGGGGTTTATTGTACTAACAGAAAATGTGCAATATGCATTAAACCAAAATTTGACCGGTGCAAAAGTATGGGCACCTCAACAGAAAAGTGACATTAATATTTAGTAGATCCTCCTTTTGCAAAAATAACAGCCTCTAGTCGCTTCCTGTAGCTTTTAATCAGTTCCTGGATCCTGGATGAAGGTATTTTTGACCATTCCTCTTTACAAAACAATTCCAGTTCGGTAAAGTTTGATGGTCGCCGAGCATGGACAGCCCACTTCAAATTATCCCACAGATGTTCAATGATATTCAGGTCTGGGGACTGGGATGGCCATTCCAGAACATTGTAATTGTTCCTCTGCATGAATGCCTGAGTAGATTTGGAGCTGTGTTTTGGATCATTGTCTTGCTGAAATATCCATCCCCGGCGTAACTTCAAATTCGTCACTGATTCTTGTACATTATTCTCAAGAATCTGCTGATACTGAGTTGAATCCATGCGACCCTCAACTTTAACAAGATTCCCTGTGCCGGCATTGGCCACACAGCCCCAAAGCATGATGGAACCTCCACCAAATTTTACAGTGGGTAGCAAGTGTTTTTCTTGGAATGCTGTGTTTTTTGACGCCATGCATAACGCCTTTTTGTATGACCAAACAACTCAATCTTTGTTTCATCAGTCCACAGGACCTTCTTCCAAAATGAAGCTGGCTTGTCCAAATGTGCTTTTGCATACCTCAGGCGACTGTTTGTGGCGTGCTTTCAGAAACGGCTTCTTTCGCATCACTCTCCCATACAGCTTCTCCTTGTGCAAAGTGTGCTGTATTGTTGACCGATGCACAGTGACACCATCTGCAGCAAGATGATGCTGCAGCTCTTTGGAGGTGGTCTGTGGATTGTCCTTGACTGTTCTCATCATTCTTCTTCTCTGCCTTTCTGATATTTTTCTTGGCCTGCCACTTCTGGGCTTAACAAGAACTGTCCCTGTGGTCTTCCATTTTCTTACTATGTTCCTCACAGTGGAAACTGACAGGTTAAATCTCTGAGACAACTTTTTGTATCCTTCCCCTGAACAACTATGTTGAACAATCTTTGTTTTCAGATCATTTGAGAGTTGTTTTGAGGAGCCCATGATGCCACTCTTCAGAGGAGATTCAAATAGGAGAACAACTTGCAATTGGCCACCATAAATACCTTTTCTCATGATTGGATACACCTGGCTATGAAGTTCAAAGCTCAGTGAGGTTACAAAACCAATTTTGTGCTTCAGTAAGTCAGTAAAAAGTAGTTAGGAGTATTCAAATCAATAAAATGATAAGGGTACCCAAATTTTTGCACCGGTCAAATTTTGGTTTAATGCATATTGCACATTTTCTGTTAGTACAATAAACCTCATTTCAATCCTGAAATATTACTGTGTCCATCAGTTATTAGATATATCAAATTGAAATGGCTGTTGCAAACACCCAAATATTTAGAACTAAAAATGATTAAGATTAATAGGGGTGCCCAAACTTTTTCATATGACTGTACAGTTATTTCTGAAATACAAATATATTCTTCCTTTCCTGTCCTCTTGGTTCGATATGTCTAGATATGTGTATCATAAATTAACATTTTCTAAAAACAACTTGATTTCATAATGAGTTATTACAAAGGGATTTGCTACCTATCCAGTAGTAGGGTGTGATGTGTTGCCTTTCAATGCTTTTGTTAGCATGTCATGACATTGTGTTAAATTGGTTTTATGAAAAACTGAAGTTCTTATCTAAATTGGAGATCAGTTAAGCGTGGAACACATATATATACAGTACAGACCAACTCATTCCAAGAGTTTTCTGTATTTTCATGACTGAATGGCATCAAAACTATGAATTAACACATGTGGAATTATATACTTAACAAAAAAGTGTGAAACAACTGAAAATATGTCTTATATTCTAGGTTCTTCAAAGTAGCCATCTTTTGCTTTGATTACTGCTTTGCACACTCTTGGCATTCTCTTGATGAGCTTCAAGAGGTAGTCACCTGAAATGGTCTTCCAACAGTCTTGAAGGCGTTCCCAGAGATGCTTAGCAATTGTTGGCCCTTTTGCCTTCACTCTGTGGTCCAGGTCACCCCAAACCATCTGGATTGGGTTCAGGTCTGGTGACTGTGGAGGCCAGGTCATCTGGCGTAGCACCCCATCACTCTCCTTCTTGGTCAAATAGCCCTTACACAGTCTGGAGGTGTGTTTGGGGTCATTGTCCTGTTGAAAAATAAATGATGGTCCAACAAAACGCAAACCAGATGGAATAGCATGCCGCTGCAAGATGCTGTGGTAACCATGCTGGTTCAGTATTCCTTCAATTTTGAATAAATCCCCAACAGTGTCACCAGCAAAGCACCCCCACACCATCACACCTCCTCCTCCATGCTACACGGTGGGAACCAGGCATGTAGAGTCCATTCGTTCACCTTTTCTGCGTCGCACAAAGACACGGTGGTTGGAACCAAAGATCTCAAATTTGGACTCATCAGACCAAAGCACAGATTTCCACAGGTCTAATGTCCATTCTTTGTGTTCTTTAGCCCAAACAAGTCTCTTCTGCTTGTTGCCTGTCCTTAGCAGTGGTTTCCTAGCAGCTATTTTACCATGAAGGCCTGCTGCACACAGTCTCCTCTTAACAGTTGTTGTAGAGATGTGTCTGCTGCTAGAACTCTGTGTGGCATTGACCTGGTCTCTAATCTGAGCTGCTGTTAACCTGCGATTTCTGAGGCTGGTGACTTGATGAATTTATCCTCCGCAGCAGAGGTGACTCTTGGTCTTCTTTTCCTGGGGCGGTCCTCATGTGAGCCAGTTTCTTTGTAGCGCTTGATGGTTTTGGCCACTGCACTTGGGGACACTTTCAAAGTTTTCCCAGTTTTTCGGACTGACTGACCTTCATTTCTTAAAGTAATGATGGCCACTCGTTTTTCTTTACTTAGCTGCTTTTTTTCTTGCCATAATACAAATTCTAACACTCCATTCAGTAGGACTATCAGCTGTGTATCCACTTGACTTCTGAACAACACAACTGATGGTCCCAACCCCATTTATAAGGCAAGAAATCCCACTTATTAAACCTGACAGGGCACACCTGTGAAGTGAAAACCATTTCAGGTGACTACCTCTTGAAGCTCATCAAGAGAATGTCAAGAGTGTGCAAAGCAGTAATCAAAGCAAAAGGTGGCTACTTTGAAGAACCTAGAATATAAGACATATTTTCAGTTGTTTCACACTTTTTTGTTAAGTATATAATTCCACATGTGTTAATTCATAGTTTTGATGCCTTCAGTGTGAATCTACAATTTTTATAGTCATGAAAATACAGAAAACTCTTGGAATGAGAAGGTGTGTCCAAACTTTTGGTCTGTACTGTATATTAGAACATTTCCATTTGAAACTCATTGAAAGAATGTTTTATGTGACTGGGCAACCCCTTAACTTTAAAGCCTAATACTAACCAGTTAGTAGTAGAAGCAGGTATAAGTAAAGAAATATATCTTACCCTAGAGAAAGTACCTGGCGTTGACTGGGTATAAAGTGTGGGTTCAAAGGATTCCACTGAAGTTAGGAAGATCACATGGCAGCCACCACCCCCTTCGAGAGTTATGGCTAGAGATGAGCGAATCGAAGCTGACAAAGTGGAATTCAATCCAAATTTAGGATATATTCAGGAAATATTCGATTTGCATCGAATCCAAATTTCCTCACACTTCGTGGTAATGAATCGCACAGCTCCAATCGGGGGTTTTAACCCCTTGGATGCCACGGTCAAACATGACCGCAGCATGCAAGGGGTTCCGCCATGCTACCTGTTCCCCTTGGCACCCACTGCTGTGATTAAAAATAGAAAAATATTGATACTGGGCTCAGCATCCAGCTCTTTTGGCTGGTGACAGAAAGTCCTGCTCTCCAGGTCTCACTGCTGGGGCCTGTAATACCCATAAGAGGTGAGGCAAGGTGAGTATAAGTTATTTTTAATCACTTCCCCTGGGCCTCTGATTATTATACTCTGGGGTCTGAGGAGACCCCAGAGTATAATAATATTACCAGCTCTGGGGGGTGGGGTTTAAACACTTTTTTTTTACTTTTTTTTTACATGTTTTCTTTTTGTCCCCATAGGGGATTGAAGCAACTGATCGCTGCTTCAATTGGTATACGCTGCAATACACATGCATTGCAATGTATAGGAGGCTGTCAGCCCGTGCAGACGCATAGGCTGACAGTCTCCATTCAAGGCAGGATCAACCAGGTATGCGGACAGCGATGGGGCAAACCCAAATAGGAGCAGCGGCACCCCCCCAAAAACGTCACAGGGGGACCAATCGGGACCCCAATATATAATAAAAGCTCAGCTCCGACCGGGGGTGTTAGAGGACAGTGTCAGCCGTTACATACGGCTGACACCCGCAAAGCAGGGTACGCACACAGTTTCTGTGTGCACACCATGCTTCTGCCGTGGTTTGCGGGAAGTCCTTCCCAGCAGCGCCGCACTATTAGGGTGGATGTCGGGAAGGGGTTAATGCGATTTGACGCAAATTAGTTCGAATTGATTCGAATCTTTATGGAAAATTTGGCAAATTGGTCAAATTGAGTTTTTTAAAAATTCTCTCATCTCTAGTTATGACTGTAAACTTTAATATGTGCTGAAAAAGTATAAGATGTAATGGGGAATAATTTATCTAAAGTAGAGGAAAAGTAAAATGAGGCAGTTGCTCATAGCAACCAATCTGGTGTCAGCTGTCATTTGTCCAAGGCCCCTTTGAAAATGAAAGTATTAATCTGATTGGTTGGTATAGAGATTTGTTGCTCTATTCCTTTCCATGTAGGATTATGTAGTAATCATTCCTCAAAAAAATTATCCTTAATGTATGAGGTATCACTCATAGCAAAAGGTCTCAGCACCCAGTCATGGAAAATAGCAATGTTACTTAGTATAGAATTTGTACCAGAGACTATGGAACGGCCAGAAGGGTTAATTAAAGTCTTATGTATCTATTATGCATTTATTGCCAACCAAAGATACATAAGTTATTCTCTTGGCTACACATGTCCAGATATGTTTCATGAGATACTGGAAATGCTGTTAACCAAAATGGAGATTAGTGGACAAAATGTACACATATTATGATTTACTAGTTGCAAAAAGTTATACCTAAGAGATGCCAGAGGCTAAACATAGCTATGTGACAATCCTTAACATGATGGTTAAGTTAAAGCAATTGCAATAAAAAAAAAAATTACTCTGCTTTTTCAAAGGCTTTCAATGCTTTATGACAAGATATCACACAATAGCAGGTTAAAGATTGCTACATCTGTACATCTGATGAAATCCTTTCTGTTGCTAACCACTATCCTGGACCAGTGACATACCTACTATATAGCAGACCATGCCACTACTCTGTAGCCTGGTTTGCACTTCTACTTCTGATCATAAAGTGATTCCAATGAGTTCAATAAAAATGGGACAATTCATTTGCATTAAGCACCCTGTAGGGGTGTCTGCTGCAGACAGCCAGTGTTTAAAGTTATGTGACATTGATTTTTAACTGTATTTATGTCATTTGTCTAGAATAGTACAGTAAACATATATGGTGCTCATACTAAACATCATATTTATAAGTAACCGGCTCCAATTTTTTTGAACAGGTAAATTAAGTGAAGCTATGAATTACAAAGATGTTAGAAACATTTGAACAGAAATATTAACACAATGATCCAAGCTCAAAAGGATTATAAAGACAAGCAAGTGCAAAAAGTCTAAAAGGTAAAGATTCGGAGAGACAGAGTTATTTAGAAATGGGCAGGTCAGGAAAGAAATTGACATCAATAATACACCAACGGAGAGATAAAACCTGTATTTGGGCTGTAAGATCAAAGAAGGACCAGTTAATTAGAGAAAAAGAGCAGATATTAAAGTTTTTTATGATTACTAGTTGCAAGATCAAGGAGATTACACACATGATGGCTTACTAGTTGTGAGATGTTATATCCAAGATGTGTCAGAAACTAAACTTACAGATATAGCAATGCTTAACAGGATAACTAATAAAGTAAATAAGCCATTGCAAGAAAATGTACTCTGCTTTTTCAAAGGCTTTCAGATCAAAAATTGCTACATCTGCACCTGCCAGTTTTATCTTGTGATCTCTGTGATGCAGCATAAATTGTCTTGTCTTGTTTTTTGACCTGATGAAATCCATTCTGTTGCCAACCACTACCCTGGATCAACAGCATATCTTGTACTTAGGAGGAAATACATTTTCAAGGGAGAAAATCCATG
The DNA here is from genome assembly GCA_947044405.1 of Leptodactylus fallax. Taxonomy (NCBI): domain Eukaryota; kingdom Metazoa; phylum Chordata; class Amphibia; order Anura; family Leptodactylidae; genus Leptodactylus; species Leptodactylus fallax. Next base: position 441,415 of record CAMRHE010000192.1, on the reverse strand, counting down.
ACTAGTTAATGGCATTTAAAATCTCTAAACTTTCTATACAGGATAGGGAAATATTAGATGCCCCAATCAAATTGAATGAGCGACAAGATACAAATTACCAGTGTATGAAAGCCTGGAAGATGTTTCTAAAGAATTGCATTTTAAGGGAATTTCCCACTCTTGGATGTATGAATCCACAATTATTCTCTTGCCTAAACAGGGGAAAAATGCTATACCTTCATTCCAATTAGCTCATCTTGCTGAATGCAAATATTAAATTTTAGGGCCGGTTCACATCCCCTTAGGGACTCCCAAACGGAGACCTATATTCATAAAAAGTGGTTTACCTGGTAAACCATACGGACCCCATAGACTATAATAGGGTCCGTAAGGTTTCCGCTCGATTTCTGCACGAAGCAAGCGGAGAGAAAAGTGCTGCAAGCCGCACTTTCCTCTCCGCATGTTTCCACATGTTTCTTGAGGAAATGGAGCGGAAACCACACAGACCCCATTACAGTCTATAGGGTCCGTGTGGTTTCGCAGGTAAAACAGTTGGCATTAAGTACCCACGTCCACTATCAGTATATTGTTAGTTTGTAGATAGTCTTCACTGCTGAGCCATACGTGCTAAAATTGGGGACTTATCTTAGTCCTCAGCTGTTTAATTTAGTTTGGGTATCAGCTGTGTGTCTGCTTGGTACGATTACTAGATACCTGGGACACAAACCATTGGGTCGCTTTTGACTATTGAAATGCCACGTTTTTAGCCCAGTATTCTCTGTTCTTTAGGAGTGAATATAGAATATCATTATTAGTCTGGGTGAACTAGCGAACTACCTCTGTATATGATATTGTTTTTTGTGCTTCTATATTCATCAGAGCACAGAGGCATATTTAGTAGGTCCTCTGAGCAATGTAGAGGAACGGAAAACTTGTGTGGAAACATGCAAAAGTGCAGATGCTGCTAAGCGAAACCTACCCCTCACCCTCATTTCACTGCATGAAGACAGACCTGCCCCTCACCCTCCACTCACTGCATTCCCATCTTGCGCTTTCTGGTTTCTAAAGCAGGGAGTAAACAGCAAATTAGTTAAAAGGAGGACACCTAGTGGCAGCAACTTTACAATGAATTGCAGGCAGAAAACAGCAACATTTTTAAATAGAGTGCTTTGCATTTGGTCCAGAATCACATGCTATACTAAATGAGACTAAGTTGTCTGAAAAGTTAGTGACCATTTAAATGTGGATGTATTCATATCAGTGTGTTTAGGGGGAACACTTTAACTACTTAGGTAAAGAGATATCAATAAAATTGGAGGATTATGTTTGGCTTTAGGGAAGCTTCTGTAGTGTCTCTTTTATACATTTTCATGAATAGAAACATTATCCTGTCTGTTTTTCCCTAGTCCCTTCTTTTCTAGGAAATATGAGTAATTCTCATGAATCTCTGCATCATAAGCCATATGTTTAATATGCATTATTCCTATTAGTTTGTAACTAGATAATTATATTGAGAGAATATAAGTGATTCTCAAAGATATTTCTCTTTAAACTCATCCTGGGAATGTGCCCTAGGAAAGTAAATCATACTAAAGAAAGACCATCTCTGTAAAGCCTGTGCTCTGTGTTCACTGGCATACTGCCTTTCTTAGTAGACCTATTTTATTTGCAACCTTTGTGTTCTGTTTCTGCTCCTGTCCCTTTCATTATTAGTGATCACACCCGAAAAACTCCTTACTGCCTTTCTTTGTGTGTCTACCTCTACATATATCTGTGGGGAATTTATTAAAACATATTTGTGATATAAACTTGTGGTTATAGCAATCTGGTGGACCGGGGCATCCCCACCTAGCTCCACTCACTAAAAAAGTCTAAAAAAGTGGAAAGTGGGGTGCAGAGGCTGAGATGTGCCACAGTGCAGAGGCTAAGAGCTGCCCACTTTCTAGGCACAAACACCTTCGTAAATGTGGGCCTGTGTCTTTAGTCCCTCTTTGGCTGAGCAATGTGGTGTGATCCATACATGCATTCTTTTTTATTTTAATGTCTCTATGTTCTGTTTGATGTCTTGGGTTTTGTTACATGCATGGTGCTCATTGGTTTTATTGTCTTTAACTGTCTTAGTCCTGTTGTGTCTGTTTTACCATATATATATATATATATATATATATATATATATATATGTATACAGTATATATACACTATATATATATATATACATATATATATATACAGTACAGACCAAAAGTTTGGACACACCTTCTCATTGCAAGAGTTTTCTGTATTTTCATGACTATAAAAATTGTAGATTCAGACTGAAGGCATCAAAACTATGAATTAACACATGTGGAATTATATACTTAACAAAAAAGTGTGAAACAACTGAAAATATGTCTTATATTCTAGGTTCTTCAAAGTAGCCACCTTTTGCTTTGATTACTGCTTTGCACACTCTTGGTATTCTCTTGATGAGTTTCAAGAGGTAGTCACCTGAAATGGTCTTCCAACAGTCTTGAAGGAGTTCCCAGAGATGCTTAGCACTTGTTGGCCCTTTTGCCTTCACTCTGCGGGCCAGCTCACCCCAAACCATCTCGATTGGGTTCAGGTCTGGTCACTGTGGAGGCCAGGTCATCTGGCGTAGCACCCCATCACTCTCCTTCTTGGTCAAATAGCCCTTACACAGTCTGGAGGTGTGTTTGGGGTCATTGTCCTGTTGAAAAATAAATGATGGTCCAAATAAACGTAAACCGGATGGAATAGCATGCCGCTGCAAGATGCTGTGGTAACCAAGCTGGTTCAGTATTCCTTCAATTTTGAATAAATCCCCAACAGTGTCACCAGCAAAGCACCCCCACACCATCACACCTCCTCCTCCATGCTTCACGGTGGGAACCAGGCATGTAGGGTCCATTCGTTCACCTTTTCTGTGTCGCACAAAGACACGGTGGTTGGAACCAAAGATCACAAATTTGGACTCATCAGACCAAAGCACAGATTCCCACTGGTCTAATGTCCATTCCTTGTGTTCTTTAGCCCAAACAAGTCTCTTCTGCTTGTTGCCTGTCCTTAGCAGTGGTTTCCTAGCAGTTATTTTACCATGAAGGCCTGCTGCACACAGTCTCCTCTTAACAGTTGTTGTAGAGATGTGTCTGCTGCTAGAAATCTGTGTGGCATTGACCTGGTCTCTAATCTGAGCTGCTGTTAACCTGCGATTTCTGAGGCTGGTGACTCGGATGAACTTATCCTCCGCAGCAGAGGTGACTCTTGGTCTTCCTTTCCTGGGGCTGTCCTCATGTGAGCCAGTTTCTTTGTAGCGCTTGATGGTTTTGGCCATTGCACTTGGGGACACTTTCAAAGTTTTCCCAATTTTTCGGACTGACTGACCTTCATTTCTTAAAGTAATGATGGCCACTTGTTTTTCTTTACTTAGCTGCTTTTTTCTTGCCATAATACAAATTCTAACACTCCATTCAGTAGGACTATCAGCTGTGTATTCACCTGACTTCTGAACAACACAACTGATGGTCCCAACCCCATTTATAAGGCAAGAAATCCCACTTATTAAACCTGACAGGGCACACCTGTGAAGTGAAAACCATTTCAGGTGACTACCTCTTGAAGCTCATCAAGAGAATGCCAAGAGTGTGCAAAGCAGTAATCAAAGCAAAAGGTGGCTACTTTGAAGAACCTAGAATATAAGACATATTTTCAGTTGTTTCACACTTTTTTGTTAAGTATATAATTCCACATGTGTTAATTCATAGTTTTGATGCCTTCAGTGTGAATCTACAATTTTTATAGTCATGAAAATACAGAAAACTCTTGGAATGAGAAGGTGTGTCCAAACTTTTGGTCTGTACTGTATATATATACACAGTACAGAAAAAGTAAAACGTAAAAAAAAAATGAAAAAGAATAAAAAATTCGAATCACCCCCCCTTTCCATAGAATACATACTCAAACTGGAGAGTAGGTTGACTATGACATCACCTATTGTTTCACTGTGTTCCTACCCCATGATAATAATAAGATAACTGCTCAGAGATGATTTCTACAGAACAAGAAGCTCAGTGGCCAATGAACGATTAGAAGACCCAGGATTTTTTAAAAATATAGATAGTGACATGGAATATAAAAAAAAAGTAGACCTTTTCCTAAAGAAACACTTCTTTTAAATCATCAGCCTTGCTAGTTTTTACAACCCTAATTTAAGTCTAGCACTATTGTAGCACTATATAAGTATTATATGTGAAATGCATAATTATTTTCTTTTTTTGAAATTTCATCAGCAATGGTACAAAGCCCCCCCCCCCAAAAAAAAAAAAAAGATTAAATTTATATCATATGAACTGCATATTTTAGGGTTTTTTTTTTAATTCTCTCTGCTGCTTTTTTCAAAATTTATATTTTTCCATCTATGCAGTACATGCAGAATGGATGGCTTCTTCCTGGTGAATGTGAGAACTGAGCCGTTTGATCAGAACTGATCTAACTGATCTGTGCTGTTGAAAGTTGAAATTTAATTAAAAGTAAATTATAATGATGGGCATGCTTTAATAATTATTGATGTAGATGCATCTATTTGAAGCATTTTCATTGCTTAATTTATATGTAAAAATTAGAGTGTACCAAAGGTGTTAAAAATTAAACATTTCATAAGTTAAATCAGTTGTAAAAACATCATGTTTAATAATATTACAGTTGATTCACTGTAGATGATTTTGTTCCCTAGTAATCTGAAGGGAAGAAAACATACACAAAGTTAATTATTAATCAGCATACAGTCAATGTGGAGCGAATTTAACAAACAGTTATTAATGATTCAATTACAGCCAGAACATGGTTTGTACGAACTGTAATGCTGATTCTGAATAACTTCTATTAAGGACTATCAGTACATTATCAAAATGCATCCAATTAAACTTAGAAAGAGTACATTTTGCACTTTGTAGGCAATGGCACTTCAATATCACACGTTTATGGCTCAGCTGGTTAGTTACTAAGAAACACTACTGTACATGAAAATGAAGTCTGCAATAAATCTTGCTGTTATCATTTGTAGTTTCTGTAAACAAATATTAGGTAAAACAAAGTGAGAGAAATTAGGATTTCACATTTTGATTAGGTAAATATATTTATGTCAGAGCACTATTTGCCATTGTCTGCTCTGAAAAATTATATTTATATATTAATTCTTAATTTTGCATATAAAAGTTGTTATGCAGACATTTGTGTCTTTATGTTTACAGATCACAATGCCGTGTAAGGGTTTATTTATACAACTGCAAAAAACAGATGTGTGGCGACCATTTTTGCAACGTCTGTCACAAGTCCATATTGAGAACACTTTGAATTCAATCGGCCTATTCATATGTTCGTTTTTTTGAAAGTCCATTTTTCATGGCTGTCAAAAAACTAACATGCACTATCTTTGTGAAAACGGACATACAGTAGATAATGGCATGTGAATAGACCCATTAAAAATCATGGGTTCTATGACGGCCGTTTCAGAAAGGCTGTTGCATGGCCATTATTTACTGCCTTGTCTGATTCTGCAGTTGAGTTTTCTATTCCCTCTACCACTCTCTTTTAAGTCTAAGGGTAACAAAAAGAATTAGGGGGATTTCACATTCCCTTAGGTATAGATAACAAACATGGAAACAATATATTTTCAAAATTGTTTAAAACTTATTTATTTTGTTGTAAACATAAATACATTCATGAATAAATATACTAAAAATTGGAAACGGAACTTATAATGAGAATTAGTATTGACATCATGAATGACGGGCATTAGTCTAATCAAAGAGAGTATACGCATCATGCTGACTGTGTCAGCACTGCAACTGCACTCATGAAATCAGGAGTGAGGCAATGGCTGTAATACATACTGCAGACACAGCCCTGGTATAATAGCAAAGATCAGAGAATGCTCTCATCTACACTATCCAAATCTTTGTATAGCTCAATCATCTCAGAACAAAGGTGAGAACCCCTTGTTTTATTGCAGTATAAATGGACAGTCTGAGGTTTATTGAAGAACATATTTTTCCTGTTGTTACTGAATACTAACTGCCTGTGTATTATTAGTTCAGGCTAAAGAATAATAAAAAAGTTGTCTGTATAAAATCTGTATAATGTGGGACACAAGCAAGCATTTTTAGTAGAGATAGATGAACCTCTTAAGATTCATTTTGGTTTGGGTTCAGGTGGTTTGGGACCAAGATTAGTTTTGGGTTGAACAAGTTCGGTACAAACCACACCTTAAATTGTCTCAAAACATTGGCTTAGAACACTCTAAGGGCTCCTAGGAATCTATATATCCAATTTGTAGCTGTCTAAGGCAAAGACAGCAGAAGTTATGTCAAATTGAAGGTATGTATGACATATGTCTATAGAAAAATGGATAGTCATCAGTGGATACAAACTCCGACTTTAACAATGCACTAACACTCGCTTTTACAAATTTTAACAAAATGCTCCAAAAATTACCCTTTTTGGGGGAAATGGTGCTTGCCCGTGTTTTTTTAGACACATGATGGTTATATTGCAAAAAAGCAATGGTTTTGATGAATAATTTGCCTGTTTTGATGGTTGTAAGTGCTACAGGGCCTTATTGTTATTTGCGAGACAGAACAGAAAAAAAAAAAATACATGAAATTACAAAATTAAAATGAAAAAAGTTTACACAGGCTAGACTGTATATTTGGTGAACAACAACAAACCACTTGTATATAACGAAGTTATTTTTTTTATATTTGCACAGGCAAACTCAGCACTTTGCCGGTAAAACAGCAGTATGTATTTAATTAAAAAAATGTTAACTCTTACCCAAAACAATCTTTACCCAAACATTTTTAACTAACAGGATTGTCTGTTCAGTAAAAAAGCATGTTTAAAGAATGTGTATAGAGATGAAACTACAAGTGTCAGACAAAATTAGATTATTGGCAACAAAGGGGTAAAGCAGCAGAAGAAGCACAGATTCACCTGGTCACTATGTTTATGAACCTATCTTATCTCTAATTCTAGCACTAATCTGCCCTGTGTAATTGCCTGATTCTCTAAGTTCTCCTAGTCCTCTAACTGTTGTTGGAATTTCTATTGTTTTTCCTTTACAGTGCTAAGTCTATAGCCTATGATGCCGTGAATGCATGCATGTTCACCATTTACAGCAACTAAAGGCTGAGAACAAATGGACATGCTTTTTATACTCCATATGATATCAGCACTGTAAGGTCAACCTACCACTGTCTATTGGCTGAAAGGCTGTCATATGTTGATACAACATCAAAGACAGTGTCTGAGTCATTGCACATGTTTATGCTCTGCATTTTCTAGTCAAGCTCCCAGCAGGCCCTATCTCCTGGATTCCTTGGTTTCTCGCTATGTAGCCTGTACTTCTCTATGTAGCCATTCTCCTACTGCTGATGTACCTGGGCCAGCCCATAGGCCAGGTGCACCCTCCCTCTCAGCAACTTGAGGATTAACATGTACACCTATGTACCTCCCAACAAAACCCAGAATGCTCTGGTCTTCTTATACCTGCTCTGTCCTCAGCACAGCGCCTGAGTAATATAAGTCTCTAGACTCTGTTGTTCCTGCGAAGGGTTCTGTATTCTGTCTGCTTATTTGTGTGAGACATCTGGCTTGTTCTTTGACTTTGATCCTGTTTGTTCTGATCTGCCTGATTTCTGTGTATGACCTGTGCCTGAACCTAAGCTGCCTGACTCGATCCTTTGGGTTGTTATCCGCACTTCTGCTACCTGCCATAGACCTTTGGACCAGACTTGACCACTATTTTGCCACACATTTTGCTTCACACCAATGTCTTTCTGACCTTTGGCCAGCTGCCACCTACACTAAGACCACTCAGATAAGTAGTTACCTGGTACCTGGCTTTAGATATGTGGTAGCCTTAGATATTCCTTCTGTGATTAAGGGGGCTGAAAAAAACAGCAAGTTGGGAGGACTTCACTTTCGGGAGATTTACCAATGGCAGAAAGCGATTAATGGACTTTTCAGTCTAAATTATACTGCATAGCATAATAAGATCTAAAGTGGCCCACGATCTGTCTAGGATGAATTATTTTACATTGATCACGGCCTAGAAGAAAAGTAATTATAGATTTTTGGTGGGTTTGCTTAAGTTGCTTTGCTAACAGATTCTCCACTGTTATTATGGACACAGAAGTTAATCTGATGTTTCTTATGTATCAGCTTGAATTTAGAGGTCAAAAGATCTTGAAGTTGGTACAAAGCTCCTGAAGGGCATGAGGAGTATCAATGTTAGGAGATCTTTTATTAGAGGCCTCAAGCTGGGTTATTTTAGCTGTCAGTGACCTCTCTCTCTCACTCTCTCAGACTTTAGGATGAGTATACCTCTCATGGACGCTTTGTGAGAATGCATTCCAAAGAACAAATGGGTCACTAACTGGCAAGTATTTGTCTCAAAAAACATTTATAAGTTATCAGTTATCTGTTTCTGATAAAGGAGATGAGACAGAATATAATAGTTGAGTTTCCACTGTCAAGGGGGAGGAGAGGAGAATTGTTCTGCTAAAAATAGTGAAATAGGAGCGTGATCTGACCATGTGGAGACACCTATCAGAGATCATAGAGAAAGCTGATGAAAATAAGACTGATATAAGTATAGTCACGTTCTGCGCTTGTTGACAACGCCAGACATCAAATAAACCTTCCTCGTTTACCTACCCTTCTAAAAAGCCGTCAGTTCGGCCACAGAAAGTAGTATCTACTGCTTATCCATAATAGTATTAAAATCGTCTGCAATAATTAAACAGCCATAATTAACCTCCTCTACTATTGTAACCTTTTGGAGAAAAAGCAGCCTTAATTAGGAAAGTATACATTTACTAGGGTATTTGCTACATTACTGGCCTAAGAGGTCTGTAAGACAGGTTTTAATGACCAGAGATACAGAGTCTTTAATGGCGATCATGACTCCTTTACTTTTGTAGGAGGAAGAGGCAGTAAAAATGTGAGGCAGAACTTATTTAGTGCATTTGGGGGATTCGTCTTTGTGGAAGTGAGTTTTTTGGATCATCAGTACATCACAACATAACATTCTAGCTTCCTTCCGCATAAGACTATGTTTAAAGGGGCTGTGAAGCCCTTGGATGCTATGGGAAGACATGACTAAAAGCATGGTGCCATATAAGATAAAAGCTGGGAAGCCACAAATAATACAACCAAAAAAGGTACAATGCTAGCACACACAACTATGGAAATATATGATAGTGCCACTGTCAGGGATGGCGAAAGAGGGCGAAATAAAAAAGGAATTAACTGAAAACCATACATATTACAATAAATGTAACTGTAAAGCAGTGGCAAAAGGAAAAAAAAAAGACTAAATATACTATGCCTAATTTTTTAAGATAAATGAAACTAATAACTTCCTCTAGGTGTTCCATTTTTTTTATCCTGCAAGCTGTGTTATTTTGGTTTTCTTTAAGCTGCTTGAGAAAGTCCCTAAAGTACCAGGAACATCTTCCTCCAACCAGCAAGATTTCACCAAGGGATGTAGCTGTATGAAACTCTGCCAACGCTCACTTTTGCAACAACTATTTGTAAAGAAAAATACAGCACAAAGTAAACTTAATAAGGTATAAATTAATCACATATGAACTGGGCCTCAGATATACCTGTCTGAAGTTCAAGGCCTAGGAATTCTGTATAACATGACACTACCTGTGTATCTCTCCTCATCCCTCCACTTATCTAAGTTCACATTATAACAAGCAAATACATCACTATATCCCAAATGCACAGAATTAACACTTTGGGCCTTGATGTCCAATATAAAAAGAGAGCTTGTGGATCAATCTGTGCTTCCACTCCAGCCTTGGTATTACCAGGAATAACATACAAACTTTGCAGAAAATTTATAAAAGATACCTTTGCTTGGATCGTTTTAACATATTGATTGGGCACGGTTCAGAGGATTCATAAGTGGACCCTACCACATGATTTAATGTCACATAAAGTAGCCCACACATAATGCCCTCTATCCCCTCAGTAACCATTCAATTATTACATGAAAATTTTGTCAAAAAATCATACCCACCTAACCCTCTTCCCACAGAGCTGCCTTCAGGCTCCTGCTGTAATGATGTCTCTGTGCTAGTCAAGCCTCCTTGCCGCAAACAGCAACAATGGCAGTCTAAATAGTGGACGGTTACACCTCTGGCAGTATATATGCAATACACACGTGGATAAAATTGTTGGTATACCTCGTTTAAAGAAAGAAAAACTCACAATGGTCACAGAAATAACTTGAATCTGACAAAAGTAATAATATATAAAAATTCTATGAAAATGAACAAATGAAAGTCAGACATTGCTTTTCAACCATGCTTCAACAGAATTTAAAAAAAAAAAGAAAACTCATGAAACAGGCACAACCTTTTGAGGCAATCACTGCAATCAAACGATTCCTGTAACTGTCAATGAGACTTCTGCACCTCTCAACAGGTATTTTGTCCCACTCGTCATGAGCAAACTGCTCCAGTTGTCTCGGGTTTGAAGGGTGCCTTTTCCAGATGGCATGTTTCAGCTCCTTCCAAAGATGCTCAATAGGATTTAGGTCAGGGCTCATAGAAGGCCACTTCAGAATAGTCCAATGTTTTCCTCTTAGCCATTCTCGGGTGTTTTTAGCTGTGTGTTTTGGGTCATTATCCTGTTGCAAAACCCATGACCTACAACTGAGACCAAGCTTTCTGACACTGGGCAGCACATTTCTCTCTAGAATCCCTTGATAGTCTTGAGATTTCATTGTACCCTGCACAGATTCAAGACACCCTGTGTCAGATGCAGCAAAGCAGCCCCAGAACATAACAGAGCCTCCTCCATGTTTCACAGTAGGGACAGTGTTCTTTTCAAAATATGCTTCATTTTTCCGTCTATGAACCTAGAGCTGATGTGCCTTGCCAAAAATTTCGATTTTTGTCTCATATGTCCATAGGACATTCTCCCAGAAGCTCTGTGGCTTGTCAACATGTATTTTGGCAAATTCCAGTCTGACTTTTTTATGATTTGATTTCAACAATGGTGTTCTCCTTGGTTGTCTCCCATGAAGTCCACTTTGGCTCAAACAACAACGGATGGTGCGGTCTGACACTGATGTTCCTTGAGCTTGCAGTTCACCTTTAATCTCTTTAGAAGTTTTTCTGGCTCTTTTGTTACCATTCGTATTATCCTTCTCTTTGATTTGTCATCAATTTTCCTCCTGCGGCCACGTCCAGGGAGGTTGGCTACAGTCCCATGGATCTTAAATTTCTGAATAATATTTGCAACTGTAGTCACAGGAACATCAAGCTGCTTGGAGATGGTCTTATAACCTTTACCTTTAACATGCTTGTCTATAATTTTCTTTCTAAGCTCCTGAGACAACTCTTTGCTTTGCTTCCTCTGGTCCATGTTGAGTGTGGTACTCACCATGTCACCAAATAGCACAGTGAGTATCTGTAGCCCTATATACAGGCCCACTGACTGATTACAAGATTGTAGATCCCTGTGATGCTAATTAGTGGACACACCTTGATTTAACATGTCCCTTCTGTCCAGGTCTGTTTCATGAGTTTTATTTTTAGAAAAAATTCTGTTGAAGCATGGTTGAAAAGCAATGTCTGACTTTCATTTGTTCATTTTCATAACATTTTTATATATTATTACTTTTGGCAGATTCAAGTTATTTCTGTGACCATTGTGGGTTTTTCTTTCATTAAATGATGGGTACCAACAATTTTGTCCACGTGTGTATACTACAAAACAGAAGTATTTCAGTATATTGTATTAACAATGGAAATTTAAAAAAAATTAGAATTAGAGATGGGTGAACCTCTCAAGATTTGTTTTGGATTCGGGTGGTTCGGTTCCAAAGTTCACTTTGGGTGAAACAAGTTTGGTATGAACCACAGCTTAAATTGGCTTAAAACATAGTTTACGACACTGTCAGGGCCTCTAGGAACCGATCTATTCAATTTCTACCTCTTTAAGGCAAACACAGCCGAAGATATATCAAAATGAAAGTGACATGTGTTTAAGGAAAAACATAAGCAGTTGTACAAACTCCAAGTTTGACCATACACTGCGCTTCTGCTCACTATTACACATTTTAATGTTTAAAATGCTCTAAAAATTATTCTTTTTTGAGGAAAGATGCTTGCCTTGGTTCTTTAGACACACATGTTGGTTATGTTGCAAAAAACAATGGTTTTATATAACAATTAGACCATTTTGATGACTTGTTGTAAGTGCAGGGTTGTTGTTATTTGGGAGACAAATTTTTGGCTTTGTGCCTAGTTGAAAAACGTGCCAGCAACTGTCAGCAATTCTGGCCTGCCAGCTGGAAAAGCTAGTATATACCCTGAAATGCAAAGGAATCTATGACTGTGAGAACAGCACTCGGCAGCCAGAAAAAAACCTGTATTTTCCGCCGGTTATCCCTGTATAGGAGCACACTCCATATCAACATTGTGTTGAATCAAGAAACGATTTACAGAATTTCAAGAAAAATTTTTGCCACACACCGTCAGTGCATCTAGCTAGCCTGCCAGCTGAAAAACCTGGACTATCTTCCAAAAGTGATCATGAAGTAGAAGTTGTCTTTGCACAGTCATCTACTCCATTGTTTTTGTTGCGTTGGTTGCTGCATTTGTATACAGTGGTATTGTAGTCTATCGTGCAATGGTAGAATCTCATCATTGCAGGTTTTAGCCCTCTGGGAGGTGGGGGGCGGGCTAAAAGATAATTATATATATTGTGGTAAGGTGTACGGCAGAATAGTGGACGGGGTGTATATCTCGCCTGGTTTTCTTAGACAGGTGAGATAAAGGAAAACCGGGTTTTGGATTGCTTAGCAGACCATAGTCTGCTAGGGTTTTGTTTGTTGTTACATGGGCTGGTTTTTTTGGACTGGAGGGCAGGTTTGGTAGTGGGTGCTCTTCAGTCCACACCCCTAGTCCGCTATGGGTTTTTCTCCCTAACCCCAGGCACTCCCAGGTGAGCCTTCCTGTGTTGTGTTTATTGGGAAAGAAGCCTGATAAAAGGAAGCTCTGAGATGCTGGAAGTGGTGAGGACAACACCACTCTTAATGTGTGAAGTTGGCACTAAGCAAGTGTGTTTTGCTGCTAGTTTAATTTGTACCTGCACGAGACTAGACAGGTATGCGAAGTGTTAGCCAGCGGCCGGACAGGCCTAGGTGTTTTGTTTTGTTTGGACACCGTTTTGTGTTTATTTTGCTAAATAAAGCACCATCACCGTTTCAGAAAAACCTGCTGTGTGTGAACATGGTCATTGCCGCCCCCACCGTGTGAGCTGATCCCTACAATATATATATATATATATATATATATATATATTTTTTTTTTTTTTTTTTATTTATTTATTTTTCCCTCATCAAAAATCTAAAATCGCTTTTTTATTGGGCCCCAATCAGCGTCAGATCATATACGCTATGCAAATTGCAGACCAATTCAGATCTTTTCCTCTAGTCTAATCTAATATAGCGATGGAAAAAATTAGTTTTCAAAAAGTTTATTTATTTTTAAAAGGTATTCAAATAAAAAAATCTATATAAATTTGGTATATATAGTTTTGGTTTCTAAATCTGGTATGTACATGATCCTGCCGATCATGGCCATCTGTCATTTTTATTGCACAGTAAATACTGTAAAAACAAAACCCAGGAGAAAATGGTGCAAATACCCCATTACCACCAACACCTTTAGAATTTATTTCTAGCTAAACAGTATATTGCATGGAATATTAAATGATATCAATATGAAGTACAATTTGTTCTTCAGAAAACAAGCCCTCATGTGGCTCTGTGAACAGGAAAATATAAAGTTATGGCTTTTAAAAGGCAGGAAGAAAAAAAAACTAAAATGAAAAATTGAAAATTCACAAGAGGTAAGGCTGTAAAATGGATATTCTATATTAATTACTATTAGTATGGCAAATATTGAAATGCTTACTCAGCTCTACAAAAAACACTCGTTATTTGATATCCCTTTGCACAGTGTAGCTAAACCCTAAATTTGTTTACCAGTCTTGCCAATTCATGACCATGACTTTTGACACATTTTAATCATTCAGAAAGAAAACTGTATTATTTTGGATGCCAAGTTGCAGTGTTATTTCTTTTGAGAGATGACCCTGCTGTAACGTTTTACTATAAAAAGGCACAATCCAATTATATTTTTAAAAATGTGTTGAAAAGATGACTAACATGTAGTGTACAGGTTTTAGCAAGTTATATAGCAATTCCAGATAAACATAAATAGTAACAAAACCATTTATATATTAGTTTGACTATATTTTTACACTTGGGCTGCCCTGAGGCAGCTTCACATTTTCTGGCGTCCTAATATAATAAAAAATTCTCGTTTACCATCTGTGAGTTCCCAGTCTGGGAGTCTTAAACATAAGTGAATTACATTGAATTCTATTTGAGCGAAAATTAAATTACGAGCCACTGCTTAAATGTTTTTCTCTGCAGATTTAACCATTAGGAAGATTGCTACTATTGCTTGTAAATATTGTACTTTCTACTAGTAACCATAGTAATCACCATGCAAATACCAGTACAGACTCTCTGTTGTTAAATCCTTAAAGGAGAGATGCTAAAGCAACTTCTTTACTTTCCCTTTGCACTACTTAGAAGAAATCTCTACCTATGAATCATTCTTGTTCTGAAAATTGAACCAAAAGAAAACAATTGATCATACCTACAAATAAAACTAGAATGATAGTGTTTGACTTGTACACAGTCAAGTCACATTATTATGACCACCTCCTACTTTTGACATTGCAGCATGTAGCCCATGAAGCAAGTGACGTGTCGTGAGCTGGCTTGGTGGTTATATAAGTTGTTCAATAGGTTGTCTGAACACAAATCACTTGTCCGGTAAAAGGGGCAATTTATCAGAGGGAAAAAGGGATGATTATTGTCTTTCAATCCAAGGGTAACAGTATTTCTGAAGCAGCACAGTTTGTGAACTGTTTACATTCTGCTCTGTAGAAAGGGTATTGTGAGTGGACAAATGGTACCATTGGGAATAACTGATGTGGAAACTGCAGAGCACCATGTGCCTGTGAGAGGTGAACGTCTCCTAAGAAAGGCATGGTGAAGGCTGACCAACAAGCAACAGTATAGCAGGTCATTGTGAAAGTGGAGAAGGGGGTTACCAGATGTGTGACTAAAGCAACAGTTCAATGAACCCAACTGTATATGGGGCTCCAAAGCAGATGGATGGTCACTAATTCTAATAATAATAATGGCACTAATTCTAACAAGGGGCATCATAAAAAAGGTTTCAATTTGCATGGCAGTCTTCTTTGATGAGTAACGTTGTCTGTCTCACCAAATGGATGGACATTGGTATGTCAGGTGGAAACATCAGGGAACAAACATCATGCAGTCATTGTTGAAAGAACACAAGCTAGTGTGGTCTGGTGAATTTTTTTCACACTATTCTCTTGGCCACATATAGGCACATAAAGGATAGATAGTATATCATTTTGTGATAACACATTGGAAAAAGCTGCTTATTTCATGACACAATAAAAAGAAGAGGGACGCATATGCGCACTTTATTGATATTACTATTGCTCATTTTGTATATTTTTAGTTTAGGTTTAGCCTTTTATGATCATTGACTGCATTCTGCTACAGGTCCATTGTATAGAGTCTAAAGTTCACCTCTCCTCACTGACTCACTGACTAACTGACTGAAATGTGCTACCAGGAAATTACCTATTATTTAAATCACATTTTTAATGTTAAAGATATTTTTCAGATTGCCAACTATATTTAAAAAAAACATCCCAAAAATATTAAAATTCCAATATTTGCTCCTAAGCCTAAAAATCTCTGTGACTTCCTGTTTCCTATAGAAGGATCATGTGCCATGGACACAATGGTCAGGGGAACTTGTAAGGGAGAGTATTCTAGGCATGCTTTGTAACCTGGGCAGAGGTCATTGTATACAGAGGGGAATAGATAAGGTGAAATCATCTATTGTGACTGCTGGATTCTGTGTCTTACCTTTATATACATGATAACTATCACCACCAGTGTGCTGATATGTGAGGTGGCTGTTGCAAAGAAAGCTCTTTCAGAAAACAAGGAGTCTCAGCATATTATATGGCTTAGTGAACAGAATCAGAACTGCATGATTTTTAGGATTTTTCTTTTTAATATATGGAGTACATATTATGTGATAAAAATACTTTTATTTTTTTTTTTTTTGAGGGGGGTAAAAAAAATAAAATTGCAATTCTTCAATTCTGGGGGTTAATGTTTGTGTTTTATTAAGTATTTTTTTACATTTTACTTCTTTTGTACAATAAAAGCACTTTTCTTAAATACATATTTTTACAATGCCATAGTGAGCTGTGTAAGGGTAAATTTTTTATGGTATAAACTGTAGTTTTAATCTGTACTTTTCTTGGAGTACATACACCTTTTTGATCAATTTTTATTACATTTTTTTTGTAGGTGTGTTTTTTTTTCTTACAGTGTTCACTGTGTGGGTTAAATGTTAGCTTTTTAGTGTGGGTTATTTCAGACATGGCAATACCAGTTAAGTGTTGCTTTAATTATTGTTTTTTTAACATAAATAAAACTATGTTAGGGAAAATTGTGATTTTTATGTGATTTTTTTAAACTTTTTTAAACATATTTAACATTTAACTTTTTTAACATTTTTTTTAAAACTTTTTTTAGTTTTAGTTTTTTTTTAGTTCCACTTGCTGGGAATTGCAGTTATCCATCACCAGTAGCTGTGTCAGCCAGGCATCTGCCTGTGATCACGCAGGTACACTGGCAGTGTCCACACAATCACTATGCCAAATATATTTGACTAGGACAGGCTTAGACTGGCCCACAGGTAAACAGATCAATCTCCTGGTGGACCTCTCAGCCCAGGGGCTTAGTGGTCCTCTAGCCCTCAGCCCCTGCCAGAGTGGTGCATTCCATTGTACCACTAACTGCACTACATAAAGAAAGGCATGGTACAGAATATCATGCTGCTTATGTGCCCATATAATAAACTGAGTATAATATTTAACAAACTACACAGTTTGTTATATAAAAATAGATTGAGTGGCTAAGATGACATCTAGACTACTATCCTTTCTAATGGGCCCCATCTCCTTAACGTCAGTCTCTTGTGGCCCCCATCACTAATTATCTTTCTCATAGAGCTAAGGGGGAATTAATCTAAGACAAGGAGTAGGAGGCAGGCTACTACTGAAAAAAATTAGGGGGAAAGTAATATTAGGTTTCATCTGTAAAGTGGACCCCCAGAATAAATCCTACTGGTGGGCCCTAGGTACTTCAGTCTGACACTGGTCTTGGAGAATCAAGTGTCTGTTAAATATTATTAGATTACAATATTCATGGCATGTAAGTGTTAATTCTATTCTGCTGACAACAACCATTCCAATCTTAGAATACATGGGTGTGTCAAGGGTATATGTTATTTTCAGTGTTTTCAAATACAGTGCAAAGAGTTTGTGGATGATGGGGTATACCCCCTCTCATGAATATAAATGATTGGCTGACACACGTGTGGGACTGTCTATCTCTGTCATTTGGAGACATGTCGTGACCATCCTACAGTTGACCAACACACAGATGAACAAACATCCCACCAATGAAGT
Source organism: Leptodactylus fallax (assembly GCA_947044405.1). Classification (NCBI taxonomy): domain Eukaryota; kingdom Metazoa; phylum Chordata; class Amphibia; order Anura; family Leptodactylidae; genus Leptodactylus; species Leptodactylus fallax. Next base: position 423,748 of record CAMRHE010000192.1, on the reverse strand, counting down.
TTCCAGGCTGATAAACTCCATACAAAGGAAGCAAACTATGAACTTCTTCATTGATGTAAGCCTAATATACATTGACTGATATTTCTATTATTCCGAAAGTTTTTCTTGTATCTATTTTTCCATGAAGACTTCAATATATATCCATGTTTTTATAAGAAACATAGTCCTCCAAATAATATTACCTTATGGGTCAATGTGTGAGTAAGAATTCACATAGGATACAGTATTTTAAACTGTCCTTCGCTCATGATGAATATATTCATGATGAAGGGGTTAATACATAAAAATAATGTCAAGTAAATGAAGAAAAGTGGTTAAAAAGACGTATATTATATATAAGTATATTACTACTGCAGACAGGCAGAGGGTAAGATAGTAGATGGCAGGTACCTGCCACTGAGGTGCCTGATATCTGTGAGATAAACAGCTGGATCTGGGTCCGGGTTTTGGGAGTTGTTGCAGACCCGAGCCTATACTCCAGTCCGGGTCTTGCTGGGTGCAGCTTTGAAGAGCTAAAGCTGCCCAAAAGAAGGGGTGTGGCGGTCTCTTCCTTGAGAAGCTGTGAGCTGAAACACACACTGCCCTGTGTGGAGGACAGAAGCCTAATATAACCTACTACATTGGTGAGGAAGCTCTGTTGAACTATTTTGTGTCTGAGAATAAGGACGGATTATGTTTTCCTGATTTGTTCATTTATGCTGAAGCATGTTTTGAGTTGGACTGTGTGAACTGCTACCTACGCTTCTGTGTGCCTGACTTACATGGTAACAAGCCCACTCTGAAGGTCCCACGTTTACACTACCAAAAGTTTTAAACTTTTCCCATTTTTGTTTAGAGTGCTGTTGATGATTGTTGATGTTGCCAGATTTGCCTACAGTCCTACAAGGGCTCCGGAGCTCCTCATGAATGTTAGACCCTTATCCATGATTAACATTTTCAGATTCTATTTGCATTATAACGTTCTTTCAGCAAATCTGCAAATTTGATCCCTTCTCTAATGCACTTGCAGACTGATTTGCATATCATCATATGTGATTATCTTTACATTTCTTCATCAGTTTGTGACCACAAATTTAATATACTGTATTATAGGCAGATACTGAATAAATAACTGTTGGCAGAGGAACACAATTTTTTTTTTTCTCTTTCTTTCTAAAAAGTTGGTCATCTCAAGCTACTCCTATCAGGATATGTCATGCCAAAAGTACAAATAAGTAAAGATAGATAGATAGATAGATAGATAGATAGATAGATAGATAGATAGATAATAGTAAAGAGATTCTTTGTTCTCTGTGTTTAGACACTGTGTTAACTATATCCCAAAAGAATGCACAATGTATATTGTTCTAATTTGAGTGTCTGCCAAGGATTATTTCCCTTGTTGGGTATAAAAAATAACTGTTATCTTAGTTTTAGCTTTTATTGCCAGAAAATTTACTAGCTGTGGTTAACTGAAAATCCATGTAGCATATTTCAAGATGTATGTAATGGAGAGCTTAGTGTGCAAATTAAGACAACCAGCATATGACATTTTATAAACTATAACTTATAGCATGTACTTAGGGAATTAACAACTCGTATTAAAACCCTGAAAACAAAGATATAAATGATAAGAAAGAATGTATTAAACAATAAATTCTTCAAATTGGTAACAAGTTTTACTTTTTTTTTTCTTGCTAAAATACATTTATAAAAAAATGCATATAGGCAAATAAATATAACTATTGTCAAAATCATTCTAGGGGTTAAGGCACACAGAGTAGTTTGAGCTGTAAGCCAGTAGGATTTCCTAATATACTAGGGGTGTTCAATAACTTATCTACCTGAATATGAAAACAATATTTTCTAAGAAAATTGGACGTTTTACTTTTCAATGTAATCCCAGTTGACTTCAACACACTTATTCCACTTCGCCTCCAGTGATTAGATGACCTTAGAACAGAGGGAGAATTCTTGCTGCTGCAGGAACCCTATTACTACTTCTTTGACTGCATTATCATTAGGAAATCGTTGCCCAATCAGAAATTTCCGAAAGTTCCAAAAGAGAAAGTAATCTCTGGGTGCCAGATCTGTACTGTAGGGTGAATGGGTAAGCTCCATGAAGCTGCATTCCCTGATAGTGGCTTATGATTTGTGAAACTTGTGGAGTGACACATTGTCATTGACAGCAACACACCTGTCAATGATTTCGGCACTAGTGGGTGGTCGGACGTGTGTGATGAGCTGCGGCGTCCTTTCGGGGATCTCGTCCTAGCTGCCCCAGTGGCACGGGTGTCTGCCCGTATCCCAGCCCACCAAGGAGGAGGCCCCTCCGGATCACGCCTGCAGACGCTGCCGCCGTGTGTGGCTGAGCCGCTCCTTGTCGTTGAAGGACGCTGACCCTGAGCCCGGGGAGCTCTGCGGCCTAGTGCAGCCCCGGACTGCCCTGCACGCACTGCCCGGGTCCGGGCCTCTCTTCCCAGGCACCAACCACAGCGTAAACGGCCCGTTGTCAGCCGGCTCCTAGGAGATACCACCAACGGTACCGACGGGCTTCTTCATCTGCGGGGGTGACTCCATTGATTTCCTCTAAGCGCTCCGGCCGATGCTGAGGACTGCTTGGAGCCTGGGGCCTACCGCCACCCACCATCTTGGGGCCTTCAGATATTCGACATAAGATCAGGCTTCTATCTGTTACAAGTGGACCCTAAAGTTGTTTTCTATGATATCAGCGGCCTTGGGCGACGCGGATCTTCCACTTGGGTGGTGAGTTAACCCTCGAGAGTCTGCTACTTTCTATTAGGGTCCATTAGATCTGGTTATGACTCCCTAATCCAGCCTGATCGTGCTCTTTCCCGGTGTGGGCCAGCATGCCCTGATAGCCACAACATGGTTAAAATTGGTCAGAATAAGCCAGTAGACTCACGAGCTATGCCGAAACACTCGAAGTCCCAAGCAGAAATGGATAAATTTCTCAAGAAGCGCACACCACATAATTCAACAGCAGCAGCAAGATGCTCTCTAGATGCCCCTGATCCTGCAGAGGCGTCTGACGCAGAAAGCGTCATGGATGACGGAAATATATCTGATTCCGCCTCCACCTCCACCTCCATGGTCACTATTTCCTCCAAGGGACTGCAGGAATTACTTGAGAAAACTTTGCAACCGGTCATGAAAGAACTTGCAGATATTAAACAAGATGTCCGGAGCATTGGTTCCAGAGTTGAGCACCTAGAGGAAACACAGAACTCGCTCCTGGCACATGGCGAAGCCACTACTTTGGCATTTACGGCTTGCCAGGCCCATTTGAATTCTCTGCACTCCTATCTGGAGGACCAGGACAACAGGGGTAGGCGGAATAATCTGCGTATCAGAGGTGTGCCAGAGAACATCTCGCCCGCTGAAACCATGACCTTCACAAAGAGACTCCTGGAATCAGTCTTGGAGGGCGATCTGTCTCCGGATGTCCAACTCGAACGAGCCCATAGGGCTTTGCTCCCGAAACCTAAGGAAGGGGAACCTCCCAGGGATATCGTCTGCGAACTGTTGTCCTTCCCAGTAAAAGAGGCGGTTTTGCAGAAAGCCCGCATAACCCCAGATTTCACATATGAAGGGCACAGAATTACATTTTATCAGGATATCTCTCCGGTGACACTGGCCAAAAGACGACAGATGAAGTTGCTCACAGACCGTCTCCGGACACTTAAGATACCGTATAAGTGGGTATTTCCCTTTGGGATTTCCTACAACTTCAATGGACGTTTGTATAATATCCGGCACCCAGATGACCTGCTTGCTGCGTGTCCGCCTCTGGAATTGGATCCAGCCACCATTCCATCATGGCTTACTTTCACAGACATTACCTCTTTTCCCGATCTTCCTAAAGTAGAAGCCTGGAAACGTCTGAAATCCAAACACCAGAGGAAGAGGGCAGCTGTGGAACAGGACTGAACTATCTCTCGTGATGACATAAGTATTATTTATCCTTTTTACTTTCTGACCCATGACCGTGATTCCTTATTTGATATAATGTTTGTTTTTCACGTGTGTTGCCCCGTAGCCGGGTTGGGCCTAGTTGGCATATAGTACATATATTGTTTGCCTTTATCTCCTAAAAGGGTTTATAAGGCTTTGTTGCCTTAGCGACTCTGTTAACGGCTCTCTGGGCCGACTGCCCTGCTTTACCACCTCCCCACGATACGGCACTGTAGTTCAGTGCATTTTATATAATCATTTACATTTGAATACCTTATTATAGTGATTGTCTTACATGTTTATTAATATTTCTCAGCTTATTGTTTATTGCTGTTTATGTCTTGTGTTAAGTTAACGTCATGGAACGTCAAGGGTCTCAACTCTCCCACTAAGCGCTCCCAGGTACTCCACGCTCTTAAACGATCACAATCCTCCATCCTACTCATCCAAGAGACACATTTCCCTAATGCCTAATCTACCCAAAACTCCTTTCTCGACCTGGTTTCACTCGTGCGACGCTACTGAGAAGAATGGAGTTAGTATTGCTTTTAAATCTGACGTCCCCTTCTCTGCGGTGGCTCGCTTGAGTGATGATCAGGGTAGATACCTGTTTCTTAAAGGGTACATTGCCAATACCCTGGTCACCATTGGCAATGTATACGCACCAAATGTTAGGCAAATTTCATGGCTACTCGATACCCTAGATAGATTTTCTATGTTCGCAGAGGGTCTTGTAGTGTTGGGTGGTGATATTAACATTGCCCTTCAGCCCCTCCAGGACTCCTCCACTGGCACATCCTAGCATAGCTTCGCTGCCCTTAGTAAACTTGCCAAGCATCTCTCCTCCATGCATCTTGTAGATGTATGGAGGGCCTTTAACCCTGACAGTAAGGACTATACGTTTTACTCTAACCCACATAAATCGTACCAGCGTCTGGACTACATCTTCCTGCTCCAGAACCAGCTAACTTTATCCTCTTCTCCCACCATTGGCCCTATCACTATCTTTGACCACGCCCCCATTACTGTACAACTACAAATTTCATCCCTCCCACCCCGTAGCTATGACTGGAGACTTAATGAGACTCTGCTCTGCTCCCACGACTCTCGTCAGGCTGTCTCTAAAGCACTCACTGACTATTTCAATGAAAACACTACATCTGACGTACAGCCTTGTGTTATTTGGGAGGCCCATAAATCCGTGATCAGAGGGGTACTCATTAGTCTCAGTTCTCACGTTAAGAAAAAACGTACTAAAGAAATTGATGACTTACTTGCTCGAATTGCAATCTTGGAAAGTCAACATAAGCGAGCTGCGGCTCAGGGGGCTCTCTCAGAACTGATCTTGTGCAGAGAACGACTTAAAGACTGCCTGAACCTAAAAACTGCTAAAGCCTATCTGTCATCCTCCCATAAGTACTATATAATGTTTTCCCTTGACAAGGGGCAATTAGCATAAGCCTCATGGGCTTTTTTTTTTTTTTTTGGCCTGCCTCTAGATCAACATTGTAGTGTTATAGGTTATACCTAATGGACCTGTGTGTTTATCCAACCTCATCTACTATATAACTATAGTGATGTCACTTTTCACTTTGACATAACTTTAGCTGCGTTAGCCCTAGAGAGGTATAAATTGGATATATAGGTTCCTAGGGTCCCAAAGAGTATTCTACACAATGTGTTAAGTGAATTTAAGGTGTGGTCATACCGATCTACAGTATTTTGACCCGAAACGAACCTGAGACCTGAGCTGCCAAACCTGACAACGAAAGAAATCTTGAGTTTCTCCCATCTATAGAGGTGTTAAGGGAGGTGTACTGGGCAGGAGTGGGGGCAATAATGATTCCTAGATATATAACCCTTTAAGGATGCAGGGTAGTTTGTACGTTAATGCATGGTGATGTTTTCTTATTTTCCCTTGTGCACTTACACCCTATGTGCTGTGAAGCCGATTTTTTTTGTCAGACACGAAGTCCTGCATGTCCGACTTTGTTTCCGACGAAAAAAAAGGATTTACAGCGCAGAGGGTGCAATCGGACACCACACGCATTGCTTTAAAAACCCATTCAAATGAATGGGTTTTTAACCAATGCGTCGCTAACCTGACGGTATCCGATGCCGATCCCGTTCCCCGAGATTTTCACTCGGATTGGCAGCGGACGGACTGAAGCACAGGTGTGAACCCACCCTAAGTAATATGCACCATGCAAAGAGATTATGCAGACAGCCAAAACAACAGCTAGAGACAAATAATAATATTACAAATAGACATGATAGTAAACCATACCAACCATACGCGCCCGTCCAACGGGATAAATAACGTTATTTTTGGATAATGTGGACTTTTACACATGTGGGGTTACCTACATGTTTGTTTATTCATTTTTGTTTACATTATGTATTTTACAACCCCTTAACGACGCAGGGCGTAATAGTACTTCCTGAGTCGCATGACGATGTATGGAGAGCGCTCAGGAGCTGAGCGCTCTCCATACACCGCGGGTGCCGGCTGTATAATACAGCCAGGACCCGCAGCTAACAGCAGCGATTGGTGCCTGCAACGATCGCGGCTGTTAACCCTTTAGATGCCGCGGTCAAACGCGACCGCGGCGTCTAAATTGCGGAGCCGACAAGGGCGCCGCCATTTTTACCCATCGCCGCCCTCCGGGACGTCATCGGAGGGCGGCGCTTGGTTGCCATGACAGCCGGGAGCCTATTGAAGGCCTGTCATTTCAGTATAGCTATTACACGATGCCAGAGGCATCGTGTAATAGCAGTGAAGACATTTTGCTATTCACTGCGATACAGTAGTATCGCAGTGAATAGTATGATCGATCAGACTCCCTAGGTTTTAAGGTCCCTAGGGAGTCTGATCATACAAGTAAAAGTATAAAAAAAAAAGTTTTTAAAAGTATGTAAAAATGAAAAAAAAAACACAAAAGTTCAAATCACCCCCCTTTCCCTAGATCAGATATAAAAGTAAATAAACAAAAGTAAACATAAACACATTAGGTATCCCCGCGCTCCAAAATGCCTGAACTATTAAAATATTAAAATATTTATCCCATACGGTGAACGGCGTAGTGGGGAAAAAAAAATCAAAATGGCCAAATAGTGTTTTTTTCAACACTTTATCTCCTATAAAAAATTGAATAAAAAGTGATCAAACCATCAGATCTTTCCCCAAGTGGTATCAATAAAAACTTCATGTTGTCCCGCATAAAAAGACACCTTACCCAGCTCCATACATGTAAATATGAAAACGTTACAGGTGACACAATATGGCGATGCAAAATTTTTTTTTTCTATTTAGCAAAGTTTTTAATTTTTTAAAAGGTATCAAAACATTACAAATACTATATAAATTTGGTATCGCCGTACTGACCCACAGAATACAGATAACATGTCATTTTTACCACACAGTGAATGGTGTAAAAATTAAACCCATATGAATTTGGTGCAAATGCAGTTTTTCTCCAATTGCACCTCATTCTGAATTTTTTTCCAGCTTCCCAGTACATTGCACAGAATATTGAATAGTGACATTACAAAGTACAATTTGTTTCACAAACAATAAGCCATCATGTGACTCTGTGAACTGAAAAATGAAAAAGTTATGGCTCTTGGAATGTGGGGAGGGAAAAACGAAAATGCAAAACCAAAAAATGGCCCGGTCATTAAGGGGTTAAATATAAAGGTGTTGTTTTTTTTACTTTTTATTGTTTGTTTATTATTGTGTATTTTAAACCGTGTGTGTGTGTTTTTTGTTTACATGTCCCACAAGGGGACTTGAAGCTGGAATCTCAGATCCCCAGTGCAATGTACTGCAATACATAGTATTGCAGAACATCACACATTAGTTTCTATGGGAACTGTGCACAGGCAGTCAGGAGGCTGTTGACGGGCCTCCTGGCTGCCATTGAAACCCCTAGGAACCTGAGATCTTATTGTGGTGGGTCTGAGGGGGGACAGGGCGGTGATGCCATGGTTGCTATTGATCATATCTAAATTTCAGAAGGGAATTGATAGAGTAGCCCTGGAGCCCTGTGGCAGCTGCTACCATGAACCCCACAAACACTGCTATCATTATACTCCGGGGTCAGACCCCGGAGTATAACGATCGGAGGCACAGGGGAGGTGAAGAAACATAAAAAAAACCCACAGTAACTCACCTCTCCTATGCCCCGGCAGGCTTCGGACCTGTTAGGTGACCCCCCAGACGTCAGCCGATGTCATTTTGCGTCGCTACGCCGGCTTGCTCACGCGAGATCTGGTCCAACATTGAAGATGGCCGAAGTAGCGCACCGGAGTGCAGCAGAGCCAGGGAAAGATAAGTAACATTGTTTTTTTTTTTTGTTTGTATCCTCCCCTGAAAAGACCCCAGAGTACTATGTAACACAAATTTTGTTCCCAGCTTTTAAATGTTATATTCCAATTGCTTATGTCTAAAACAAATTAAAAATTGCTTACATTCATCATAAACTTCGCTTTTGTGACCACGGCAACGAAAATTATGCATTTTTACTATAGAAACAGACAATTTTGCATCTTCTGATTTATACAGTCAGACTAAGAACACTATATGCATTGCAAATTTACACAGATTACCAAAAACTGTTCAGAAGTGTGCGGTTTTCCGAGATTTATGACTATACTGCAAATCAGTTTCACAAATCAATCCCCAAATATAGTCGCCCATCATGTTTTCGTTATATTGTCCTTGGTAACGGCGTTCAAAGTTCATAATGTCCTGGTGAAAGCACTCGCCTTGCTCCTCTGAATAAGCTCCCATGTTCTCTTTGAATTTATCAAGATGAGCATCAAGGATATGGATTTTGAGTGACATCCTGCAGCCCATTGCAGCAAAGTTCTTTATCAGAGTCTGAACCGGTTGTACATAGTTTTCATCTTTATGATTGCCTAGGAAGCCGCGAACCACTGCGACAAAACTGTTCCAAGCTGCTCTCTCCTTCCTATTCAGCTTCTTGGGAAATTCACTGCACTCTATGATCTTCTTGATTTGTGGTCCGACGAAGACACCAGCTTTGATCTTTGCTTCAGACAGCTTAGGTAAAAGATCTTGGAGGTAATTGAAAGCTCTCTACTTCTTATCTAGAGCCCTGACAAATTGTTTTATGAGCCCCAGCTTGATGTGTAGTGGTGGCATCAGCACCTTGCGTGGGTCCACCAGTGGCTCCCACTTTACATTGTTCTTCCCCACAGTGAACTCTGTCCGCTGAGGCCAGTCCCGCCTGTGGTAGTGCGCTTCAGTATCCCGGCTGTCCCAAAGGCAAATAAAGCAAGGATAGTTAGTAAAACCACCTTTGTAGGCCTCACACATCTTAGCAGATGCTTCCACAGAGTACTTTTTCACTCTTGTCTTTATAAACTGGCCACATACATAGCAAAATGCGTCTGCTGGATGTATGCAACCTCTTGATGCCATCTAAATTGACTAAGTTGCTGTGAACTGTAAGGAAAAAGGATGTCTCTCCAAACTTGATAAAAATGGTCTTTATTCCATGCTGTATTAAAGTTCAAGAGTGTACTGAGGATTCAGCAGAGCAAGATTGATCACCCGGTACCAGAGTAACACACAATATAGACATTTACATTCCTAAGCTCCTCCTGTAATGGGTGTGGGGTGAAGTGTGAATACTGTCGTTATCAGAATCTGAATAGATGTTGAATTCACACCTGTCTGTCTAGGTCAATTCCCCTTTGTCTGTGATGGCCATTGCCCACTTACTATGCAATCCCAATCAATTAGATCCTGTCTCTCCGTCTCTCAGGAAGGGCTATAGTGGCCCTATATAACTGTAGTTATACAGCTACCTACAATTCTGTACAGTCCCAGAAAGTTCTAGATAATTCTGGGCAGTTCTAGAAACTTCTTGATAGTTCTCACAATTCCAGAAGCTTCTTAAGTATCTTGAAATATTGCGAATATCCTTAAAAATAGATCAATTTCAAAATATCATTGTGCTGACCACAAAAGCAAAGTTTACAGGGAATAATAACTTTTTTCTATTCATTTAAGGTACAAACAATCAGGAAAACACACTTAACAACTGGGAACAAATATTTTTTTGAAAATTGTTACATGGTGAATTGTTCATGGGTGGTCCACAATGGGGCATATTACTGTTTGCAGGGGCCACTATGGGGCATAATACTGTGTGCAGGGGGTACTATGGGGCATAATACTGTGTAGAGGCCACTATAGAGTTTAATAGTGTGTGTAGGGGCCACTATGGCGCATAATAGTTTGCGCAGGAATGTGGTTTGTGTGGGGGGGTTGGAGGGGGCGGTCCGGGGGGGTTGGGGGTGGTGGTTGGGGGGGCCATGTCAAATATTCGCCTTGGGGCCCAGCCATTCCTAGTTATACCACTGTTAAGGAGGATCTTTCACCACCTCAACCAAATCAAATTCTAAGCATCTGTTAATAGGCACCACTCCACCGATTCCAGCGCAGTTGGAATTTTCTCTCTAGCCTCCGGCGTCCTAGAGCAACAAGCACAGTAAGTTTTAGTGGCTGATGTGCTATTTAAGCTTTGTAGAAGGGCAATGTCAGAAGGGTCGTGTACAGCAGGGGGCCTGAGCTCCAATCAGAGGCAGCCAGTGTCAGAGCTCAGAATCATATCCATTGCCTGCTACTACCTGACACTGCCCTGATGACAGTACTGAGCCTAAATAGCATATCAGGCACCAAAACTTACAGCATTGATTGCTCAAGAACAGTGGGAACAGCTATAGAAAAAATTCTAATTGTGTCAGAATCAGAGGAGCAGCAGCTATTAATTGATGTAAAAAGCTGGACTTGGAGGTGGTGAAAGGTCCTCTTTAGCTACCAGGCTCCTCTTTAAGGGGTTATTCATACCTCTGATGTTCAAGACCATCAGTTTTAAGGCAGGGCTGGATATTAGAGTAATAGGGAAAATATGTAAAGCACCCCGATAAGGGCCATTTTGACCTAGACAAGAGGGACGAAGCCTGAGATACAGGCGAAACGCGCGTCGGGCGTTCGCACGGTGGAGATAAGTAATTCATTCTATCTGCATATCACATTTTCTTTGTTTTGCCCTCCATTTATTGTTGTGGCTTTATTTTTTGTATCTTTCTCTCTGTTCAGGGTAAATTTCTTTTTGGTAGAAACTGTGTTTCACCTTGTGATATATATATATATATATATATATATATATATATATATATACCTGTGAGAGTATTATTCTTGAGATCTACAGTGCCTTGCGAAAGTATTTGGCCCCCTTGAACTTTTCAACTTTTTGCCACATTTCAGGCTTCAAACATAAGGATATAAAAGTTTTATTTTTTAGTGAAGTGCCAAATTATTCGGCCCCCTTAAGTTAATACTTTGTAGCGCCACCTTTTGCTGCGATTACAGCTGCAAGTCACTTGGGGTATGTTTCTATCAGTTTTGCACATCGAGAGACTGAAATTCTTGGCCATTCTTCCTTGGAATACAGCTCGAGCTCAGTGAGGTTGGATGGAGAGCATTTGTGAACAGCAGTTTTCAGCTCTTTCCACAGATTCTCGATTGGATTCAGGTCTGGACTTTGACTTGGCCATTCTAACACCTGGATACGTTTATTTGTGAACCATTCCATTGTAGATTTTGCTTTATGTTTGAGATCATTGTCTTGTTGGAAGATAAATCTCCATTCCAGTCTCAGGTATTTTGCAGACTCCAACAGATTTTCTTCCAGAATGGTCCTGTATTTGGCTCCATCCATCTTCCCATCAATTTTAACCATCTTCCCTGTCCCTGCTTAAGAAAAGCAGGCCCAAATCATGATGCGACCACCACCATGTTTGACATTGGGGATGGTGTGTTCAGGGTGATGAGCTGTGTTGCTTTTACGCCAAACATATCGTTTTGCATTGTGGCCAAAAAGTTTGGTTTCATCTGACCAGAGCCCCTTCTTCCACATGTTTGGTGTGTCTCCCAGGTGGCTTGTGGCAAACTTTAAACGAGACTTTTTATGGATATCTTTGAGAAATGGCTTTCTTCTTGCCACTCTTCCATAAAGGCCAGATTTGTGCAGAGTACGACTAATTGTTGTCCTATGGACAGACTCTCCCACCTCAGCTGTAGATCTCTGCAGTTCATCCAGAGTGAACATGGGCCTCTTGGCTGCATCTCTGATCAGTCTTCTCCTTGTTTGAGATGAAAGTTTAGAGGGACGGCCGGGTCTTGGTAGATTTGCAGTGGTCTGATACTCCTTCCATTTCAATATAATCAATTGCACAGTACTCCTTGGGATGTTTAAAGTTTGGGAAATCTTTTTGAATCCAAATCCAGCTTTAAACTTCTCCACAACAGTATCACGGACCTGCCTGGTGTGTTCCTTGGTCTTCATGATGCTCTCTGCGCTTTAAACAGAATCCTGAGACTATCACAGAGCAGGTGCATTTATACGGAGACTTGATTACAAACAGGTGGATTATATTTATCATCATCAGTCATTTAGGACAACATTGGATCATTCAGAGATCCTCACTGAACTTCTGGAGTGAGTTTGCTGCACTGAAAGTAAAGGGGCCGAATAATATTGCACGCCCCACTTTTCAGTTTTTTATTTTTTACAAAAGTTTAAAATAACCAATAAATTTCATTCCACTTCACAATTGTGTCCCACTTGTTCTTGATCCTTCACCAAAAAATTAAAATTTTATATCTTTATGTTTGAAGCCTGAAATGTGGCAAAAGGTTGAAAAGTTCAAGGGGGCCAAATACTTTCGCAAGGCACTGTATATGTGATATTTGCATCATTATACTGTTGTTCCATCCTCACCATGTATTCTGTGATGTATTACTGGTACCATGTGTGACTTTACAAGTCACTCCCTTCATTGTGCATAACATTGGCACTCTTATTTGCTATTCTGTATCCGTATCTATGTTTTTTTTTATTGGATACTAATAAATATTTATATTTTATATTAGTGGTGACTTTTTCTTTTGTTTAACACCACTCATATTAGTAGGGTTTTTGAGGTTGTCTGCCTTTTGTTTCCTCTTTGGCCCTGGAGTGCTCTGCCACTTCATCCATTTTGGCCTGAAGGAGTCTGTAGTCCTGCAGTGGATACCCGAGTCTCTAGTTCAGTGATGCACTCACGCAGTACCTGAACGTCCTGGAGGAGCAGGCAGTGGTCAACCCACACCTCATCTATATTGCCCGGGAGTGTGTAGATTTATTATTTATTGCCACCAGGAGCTAAGTAGATATCTTATGTAAGGTGAGCTCTGGCTGCTCTGCTGTGTCCGGCAGCAGTTCTTGTAAGGCAGGTGAGGAAGGCGGCATCCAGATTTGTGTGTGAAGTAGTCGAAGATATGGGTGGCGTTGTTCTGTACAATTTTCAGCATAATCACAGAGTGAGCAACTCCTCTTGAGTGTGAGGGCAAAAAAGGAGGCTGTTCGTGAGTTGGCACGATCAGGATGGCCGTTCAGGAGAATAGATGGAAAGCTCAGCAGAGAAAAGTTTGTCTACATGCTGTCAGGCCACACATCCCCTCCCTGTTTTTTATCTATTTCTGGATGGCTTTATCGTGCACGTGGTACCTACACATTTGGAAATTGTGTTGTCTTTGTGGTTTTAGTGATATTTAATAAATATGCATTGAAGGAGATTTTTTTTGTCCTTTCTGCAGTGACAATTGTGTTCTTAATCTCTACAGTTAAATATTGCTATATATTTGATTTGTCAGTGATTTGTTATATCTGGACATGTCCAGTAAAGAGGACAGGTAAGGAAGAACATTTCTTTACATCAGATGTTTCTACAGCAAATAGATATTGCAAATACTGTGTAAAAGTAACCCTACAAATTACTATCTGTGTAAACTGTCAGGTACCAGCTTTGTAAAGCTTTGGATCCCAAGTGATGCTCTGGAAAAAAAAAATCCAATTGAATAGTAAAATTTACTTTTATAACCTATATTCTTGACTATGGTTTTGAAATACTGTACCGTTGCATACTTCATAAAAAAACAAGTAAGGATTCAAAAGTCAAAAAGTGACAAATACATGTAATAGCAAAAGAACAAATAAAACAAATGGCAATTTCTTGCAGTCAAGTGGTAGATTAATAAAATACTGTAGCATTTGCTGTATTTTTCATTGGCTGATGTAGCCTTATACTGTCAGTGTCTGAAATTGCTGTGGTAAGTTCATGGATTTGAAAAAAACAAACAAACAAAAAAAAAAACTGAATACTGCTTTGCAATATAGTAAAGCAGTGCAGTACTTTAGTTAACAATCAAAGCGGTTGCCTTGCTGTGCTGGGGTCCTAGGTTCCAATCCAGCAAAGGCTAACATCTGCATGGAGTTTATATGTTCTCCCCATGTTTGTTTGGTTTTCCTCTGGGTACCCCGGTTTCCTCCTATATTCAAAGAACATACTGATAGGAAATTTAGATTGTGAACCCTATATGGGACCATGTTGACACTATCTGTATAGCGATATAGAATATTACGGCGCTATATATGTAAGCAAAGTAAAATAATAAATTAAAATAAATAATAATGAATTGTATTTGACCCAAAATGCACAAAAAGTACAATTTATGGCAAAATTAAAACTTTTGTGATTCGTTTCAGAATCTGCTGCCATGTGAAACATGAGGAGTAAGCTAATAGGAGGATCACACAATTTGGGAACCAGGCTTTCCAATAAAATTGCATCAGACGCATACTTCCATATTTCAGCCAGGGGAAGAGGTTGAACTTCATTTATGTGGACATGGTGACAACCACGCTGGTAAAGACGAACCATGGTAGGCTACTGGGTTCATACACACACTGACAACCACAGCAAGCTACATGCTTTGTTTCTGACACATGGATTCTCAGCCTCAAACAGAGAGATGACTATTGGATCTCTGCACTTTTGACTTGACTCTTGTTATAATGCCAAAATGGGGGATTTTTTTTTCCTCCTTCCCAAAGGGAGGCAACATTGGTGTATTATTATGCTCTGTATCCAGCCTGTCACATCTTTTAGGGAGTCATCTGTCAGTGCCAACTGCATATCTGTCCAGTAGGTTACTGTCTGCTCCCAGTACTCCTCCCTCAATCAGTCCTCCACCACTTCTGTTAGTGCCACCACAAGTAGAAGAAGCAAAATCAAAACCAGCAGCAACCAGTACAATAATATTTTAAGTTGCAGCGCCAACCAGACTGGCACAACCAAGTTTGACCATTGAAGTGTTTTCTTAGTCCATGAGATAGCCTTAACCCCATGGACTTCTAGTCCAGTTTGCTTTTGGTGTATTGTCTTGTTCAGCCTCAAATGTAATGGCAGAGAGGGTATTCAGTGCTGGAGGTGGTGTCATCAAAACTGTCTGCATGGATCCATGAGAACTTTCACACATCTCTGGCTGCACACACTTCTGTCAGATGCTAATGAATAGATCTGCCATTGCTTTCAATGGGGGGCTGGCTATTTATCACTGGTACAATCATGCCACTGCTGCTTTTCCCCTGTGTATCAAGTTTCATTTACTATACTACTGATTATGTTACCCTTACAAAGCTGGACATCATCTCCTGCAGCCTGTTCCATCATGTCCTAAGCCATACTGTACTTCCACCAATGTTGCCACTGATACCACCACTGCCACCAATTAGTCAGACATTTCCGGTGGCCTAGTCCATCATATGCTATTCCACACTCTGCTGATATTTCCACAGCTATCACCACTATCACCACTCTCCTGTGGCCTGGTCTGTGATGTTCTATTCCACATTTAGCATAATAAAAAAAAATGATATTTAAAAAGTTGAGGATATTGGAGCCTCACAGCATGGACCCTACAGTACACAAGTAGATAGGGTGCAAATTGAGACTTACTCATATCAACCCCAATATATCTAGTAGGAGAGGCAGAGTATAGTATTGTTGGAGTGGAGCCTTCAGGCACTGGACTTAACATCCATTATTGGGCATCTCTTTGCGCTGGAAAAACCGTTACCAGGTTCAGTACCTTCACATCAGAGTGGAACTCCATTTGCACTACAACCCCCATACGGAAAGCTGCATCTAATACTGTTATCTCAGTAAAGTTTCATTATTTGGTTCAATTGCACTGCTGCCTCCTGAGTTCTTTTTGCACTTACCATGAGCACCCTTCCGACCACCATCACCAGGCTCAGGAGAGGAGAGGAATCCTCAGAACTAGAAGCATGCCAGAGGAATTACCATCACTATCAGGTAAATCACAGGCCCCCTCAACATTGCCCCAACTTTGGAGATAGGCAATCTCATCTACCCACTGCTGGAAAAAAAATGCTGTGAAAAGCTGCGTTTTCACAGCATGTTAATTTTGCCAGTAGAAAGGCTGCATTTCACAATAGACTTATATAGGACAAAAATAAAAAACACAGCAGATAAACAGTAAAAACACACATGATTATGCTGTTCTTTTTTCTGCAGTGTTTTGTTTTAGTCTACAGGTGCCTTTACATGTACTAGAAACCTCTACTATGGACAAATCCAATTCAAAATCTGCATGTCTTATATCCAATCTTTGAAGCAGACTTGCTAGCGAATTTCTGCGGAGTTCACTCTTTGTCCACAGCAAATCCTTGTATATATCATATATTCAGATCTTGCAGCATAATTGTCTATAGCAGTGGTTCCTAAACTTTCCGAAAGCGAGACGAGATTTTGGGCAAGACTTTCATTGGGGACATGACCCCCCACTACTGTACTTAGTCCCTTTCAAAAAATAAAAGTGTATTTGGCCTCTATTCTACTTTTCAGTTGTATACTCCATAGTGCCTCTGTTCTGCTTCTTCTTCATTCACATACAGTGCCTTGCAAAAGTATTTGGCCTCCTTGAATTTTTCAACCTTTTGCCACATTTCAGGCTTCAAACATAAGGATATAAAATTTTATAAATTTCGTTCCACTTCACAATTGTGTCCCACTTGTTGATTCTTCACCAAAAAATTAAAATTTTATATCTTTATGTTTGAAATGTGGCAAAAGGTTGAAAAGTTCAAGGGGGCCGAATACTTTCGCAAGGCACTGTATGCCTATTCTGATACCATGTTCTGCCTCACACACAGCTCTTTTCTATTTTGCTTCCATGTTTCCTCCATACATATAGCATGCTATCTCCATATTTCCTCCAAATACTCAGTTCTACCACCTTTATTTCCCCCACAAAGCTCTGCCACCTTAACTTTCTCCCCCACACAGCTCTGCCAACTTAACTTTCCCCCACACTCAGCCCTGCTACCTCCATGTTCTTACTCCTACAGACAACCCTGCATACTGTATATCTAAAAAAACATGAAGCTTTTGTACAACAAACTCCGCTCCTGCATATGACTGTGACATCATCAAAGGTCCTTTTTGCAGTGACTGCATAAAAAAATGCAATTAGCATTGCTGTTAGTTTGCAGTCCTGTCCACATAAAATTTCTCAACTTGGCGTGTGATCCTCCCTATGAGGTCATGACCCACAGTTTGGGAAACAGTTGTCTGTAGCATAAGTTGCAGTACTGTATGCTGTTGTAAGCACATTTTGCTTAAATACTGCAAATAAATACTGTACATACGTCACTTGCTCTCATGGTGAGAAATTCATATTATAGAATTGCAGGAATAAAAAAAAGAAGAAACATTCAAAATATTTATTGATGCCGCAACGTGCATTCTTTGCATACAATGTAATGTCTATAGTTATTTGAATAGAAAATTCTACCTCAATTCTCCCGTGAAATAAATTATTAATCTCTTTGTAGTGCCTTTTATAATCTTCTCTGTCAGTGAACAGCTTAATGCTTAAAAATGTTCTCAGATTTTAAATCCAAAAATGCCTTTGACTGAAATCCATAAAAAAGCCACTATCAATTTTGAAGAGTCAGACAGCAGTTCAAATAGTTATTGTACATGACCTCTAAAGATCTCTCACCTATCCATTCCGTTTCTGTGGGGTTTTGTGGTTTTGCAATAGAGGTTTCCATTTCATTTTGGTATCCAATCTCTATAATATGTGAATCTGTCACTAAGGCTCTGTGTAAAGCTTTCATTCCAGTGGGATTTATGTTTAACTGTGTATTGGTGTGATAGAAATACATTGTAAAATTGTCAGACAGAATACAGAAGACCACACACAGCCATACAAAAACTAAAACAATTTTTTTTAATTCATAAGACCATCAAGTAGAATCTATCTATCTATCTATCTATCTATCTAGTAGTGCAAAAACACAAACAATCTGTAAGTATAGCATTAAAAATAAAGTGCAGGATTAGGAGGCTAGTGTTACATTGCATTCACAAGACCGAGTTTCAGCCCTGAAACTCAGTCCATCCGTGGGCCGGAATTACTGGCCTTAACAGTATGCTGATATAGTACTATTTATACTATGGGACAGTATGTAGCGGGCAGGCAGGGACTCCTAGCAGCATAGATAACTATATTGCTAGGAGTTCCTCTCCTTGCATACTGTTCAGGTTGGGAAATCCGGCCACCACACGGACCGAGTTTCACAGCTGAAAATGCAGGGATAGGACTTATTCACATTTTGCAGACATGTGATGTCCATGTCCAGACAGGACACAATCCTTGTTTGTATGCTATCTGTGGTTGATCTGTTTTTTAAGTGAAAAACAAACCATCTTTTTTTTTTTCAAAGTTTTTCTATGTTTATCTATATCTTTCAGTTCATGAAAAATCTCATATGGACATCATCTGTTCTTTTCAGACACATAGACTTGTATTTGTGTGATGCATCGGTGATGCACCTGCTCATTTTTTTTATTTATCTTTTTTTGGTGCATGAGAAAAAAAATGAACATATGAATACATTGAAATGAAAGTATGTGTATGGCATCTGCGAAAAATGCAGATACCATACGTACCTGAAATGCAGACATGTGAATAAGCTATTAGTCATTTTTTTTGTGCAAAAAAATCAGCACATGCTTTAAAATGAGTAAAAACAGTATAGAACCCTAAGACTACCTTTACATAGAACGTGAGATTTAATGAGCAAAATGCACAAAATTTCTGTCATAATTGGCAGCAAAAAACTATATAACGTGCTGTGTCAACATTTATTAAGTATTTTAGACACTTTTTAGACGCTTTCACTACTTCTACAAAAAAGAGGCATGGCTTTTCTGAAAAAGGACAGGTGTAACAATAACAATACACCAGATTTCTCAAACAGTACCAAACACTATGCTAAATAGTTTAAAGGGGTTGTTCACAAACTGACTACCACAGAACCTTACAGTAAAGAATAGCATTCAACTATGTCTGTGCTCCCATTCACTTCAGTGGGAGCAAAGGAAATTGCAGAAAAACAGGACTCATCTATTTCCCAGTCCTGCCCACATGTGCAACAGGAGAAAGGTCTTCAATTCGTGGGACAACCCCTTTAATTTTAAGTTTGCACAATGTAAAACTTAGACACTAGTTTTCTTGAAAAAAGAAACTGTAAGCAACTGTAAGCAAAACTCTGCTTTGTGTTTTTAATGGTATTTTTCCTTGGCATTTTTTATTCTCACGTTTTTCCCTTTTCTGGAGAAGGAATTTGTTAAATCAATTGGAAAACACCTAAAATGTAGGATTTGAACCCACATGTCAATTAATGCTATGGGTTTTAGGCCCCTTGCAGATGACCTTGGCCATGGTCAGTGTACTATCTATGTATTGCACGGATAGCACACTGACCCATTATTTTCTATGGGCCCATACACACGCTGAATTTTACGGTCCCGTGTGCAGACCGACAGTCCGGGCCGCAAAATATAGAACAGGTCCTATTCCTGTCCTATTTTGCAGCCCTTGCTTCCGTTGCTCCTATTCATTTAATGAAAGGAGCCACGGGAGCACGGCCCGTGTCCCCATGTGCCGCCCGTGCTTTTAATTCACAGCCGGCCTTTTGCAGCATGGTCGTCTGCAACTGGCCTTAGCCTCAGAGATGAGAGTGATAAATGAAAAGATAAGCTCAAACATTAAAAATAAAATATGTTATGGTTGTCAGAATATATTGACACACTATGGTAAAATTTATATAAACATGGAATCAGCAAAATCATGGTGCTGAATGGTATTTTGCAACTTGGTCTGTGTTGAACTACATGCAGGATGCAGTAGCAAAAACAAATTTACAAAATGATTTTACACACATATATATATGTACAACTAAATGAAAGAAACTTGATACTGAGGCCACAAATTGCGGAAAATCTGTTTTGTTTTGTTTTTGTTGCAGATTTTGCTGCATTTGTTGGAGTCAAAGCCAAGAGAGGCTTCAAAAGGAAAAGAGAATATAAAGGAAGCACTTATACTTCTTCCTTCTGCTAAATCCTCTTCTGACTTTCACTCACAGACTAAGGCCCCTTGTTTTGTGGAAAAACTTTTTTTTTTTGTTGCAGATTTAGCTATTTTTTTTTTTTTAGCCAAACCGAGGAGTGGTTACAAAAGGAATGGTAAATTTAAAAGATGCACTTATACTTCCCCCTTCTGCTCAATCCACTCCTGGCTTTGGCTCAAAAAAACTGCAGCAAAATCTGCAACAAAAAAGCTGCGTTTCCTCAACGTGGGGCCTCAGCCTTAAAACAGAAGACAAACACAGCAATTTCTGTAACAAGAAAACACAGCCTTTCTGCATGGTATGGTCTCAACCTTAAAGTATCAAATTTTAGGACAGCATGAGATGTAAATACTGCCCTGCACACACATACAGACAAACTTGGTACTTGCACATACTGTATAAGCAAGATCACTAAATACTAGAGATGGGCGAACCTATCAAGATTGATTTGGTTTTGGGTTTGGTTGATTTGGGACCAAGATTTGTTTCAGGTCGAATAAGTTCGCTAGGAAACCCCAGCTTAAATTGGCTTAATTGACTGTCAGGTCTCCAAGGAACCTATCCAACTTTTAAGGCAAACACAGCCAAAGTTATGTCAAAGTGAAAGTGACATGTATGTCTAGGGAAACGTATAGTGAGCAATGGATACAAACTCCGAGTTTAACTATACACTGCGCTGACACTAGCTTTTGCAAATTTTAACATTCAAAGTGTTCCAATAATTACTCTTTTTTGGGGAAAAGTACTTGTCCATGTTTTTTATACACACACATGATGATTATATTGTGAAAACCAGTGGTTTCATAGAAAAATTAGGCAGCTTTGATGACTTTTTAGTGCTACAGGCTTGTTATTTTGGAGAAATGATTGTGGTTGTGAGTCTAGTTGAAACGTGATAAAGAACAAGTCACTTTTCAAAATAAAAAGCCATCAAAAATGATCTCGCCATGGCAGCAGATGCAAAATCAAAATGTCGTTGGCATTGAAAGATGCAATGGTATAGGTTTTATATATCAACTTTGTTTTTTTCATGAAAATACTATGGTACAGTGTGGTATAGTGGAATGTGATAGACCAGACCATAATACATGTCTTGCTAAGTGGTGACAGCTGTGGCAGCATGAGTGGCAGCACGGCATAGAGCAATGTCCTGGACGGGGCTGCAAGAGATGATGTCCGACTGTTTAGGAGTAGCAGGCAGCATCAGCAGTACAGTAAACATGAATACAGGGAAACAGTGGCAGCTCTATTTGGAAGCATCAGCGAAGATGCGTGAAAATCCTCATTGATCCATGCCTGATTAATTTTTACAAAAGTACTTTTTTTTTCCATGCTAGTGGTAGATGAGACAGTTGATGATGATGATAATGACCACTACGTCATTACAAGGAGATGTAGTACAACAGTCTTGCGCAATGTAAAAAAAATTCCCACAAGATGACCGCATGCAGTTGCTGCTGCCAACACCAGCAGAAGAGGAAATATATCTGCCACTAACACCACTAGTGTAACACCACCACCCTGGAAGTTTCCTCTAGGCCTGCTCTGGGTAAGTTTTTTGGATGTTGGGCCTGCTCAATGGCTGGAATCATTATTGTTATTGTCACCACTACCACCACCCTCTTCATTTGATGTCACCTTGTCACCCTGTCCCAGTTGCCACGTCCTATCCACAAAAGAATCATCATCGGCAATCTCATTGCCTTCCATCCTTTTTTCTAACTTATCTTGGCCATGGGATTCCTGGGAACCCTCATTATTCCCACCTCCAAATTTCCCCCAAATGTTCCTACCAGATCTACTAACAATAGTAGTTCCACACCCCCTTCCACTACCTTCACCACCACCAATTTCTTCCTTGTTCACCTCTGCCTCCTCTACCTTAAAAACATGCTGAATGTTCTCATCCAGCTCATCAAAAAGAGGAAGACTGCTCTGACTGGAAGAATTTGCTTTCTCAGCAGGTGCCACATCACTACCAGGGATCTGTGTCAGTGAAAAAGATGACATGGTTAACAGTCCAGAGAGGTCCTGCGGTAAATGGAGGAACACACAGAAGCCTGACTCAAGATCACATCACTCTCGGATGGAATATCCCCCTGTGACTGTGATGAGCGAGCTAAGTAATCAAAAAGTTCATCTTCATTCTCAAGAAGTGCAACAATCCTACAGCTACTGGTGGTGCCACCAAAACCAAAAGTAGTGTTGTCACCCATATCCATATTTTTAGTACTTGCACAAGTTTTTCCTCCTTTCCTTCCTTCTGCCTGTCCCCTGAAATGTTTTTACCAGGCATTTTACTGCACACTGCTTAATTATAACAGTGATTGACAACAATTCTGAAACTGTGTCTTTTTTTTCTTTTTTCTTTATTTTTTTTTACAAAAAGCTATTTTAAGAAAAATAGCAAAGTACTAAAAGCAATAAAAAGGTGACCTGACCAGAGAGTATTAGACTACAACTATATTTTTTTTTCTGCTACAATGGCAACAGTTTATTTGTATATTGGGTAACAAAAAACTCTTAACAATCGGATATTTTTCAGATTAGCAGGGTACATAACTGATTATTGGGTAACCAAACCCCCCTTCCTTTTCAGACAAAACATAGAAAAAGCCTAAGACCTAACTTTTATTAAAGTCAATAAAATAGATATACACAAAGTGCAATTTAAAAAGTCTGGCCGACTCTCACATCATCTAGATCCATATTGGTCTATATAAACCTATATAATATGTGACACAGTGATTGCTGGATAAAGGGGATGATAATGGTTCAATTATTCCCCTCCTTTATTTGGAGTGCCAGGGTAAATTGCTTAGGCCCGGCTCATCCTAGGTTGAACTTCAATACAGCAGCCCCTACATTATCAGATAGACGACAGGGCGTTCTCACTGTCTATGAATCAAGAGCACAGCATACAGTGTCCTCCAATTTCAACCCCTTCCTATACAAATTTGTCCCTATGTTTTTCATATTATTAATTCATCAGAGGACCTGCCTAGAATGAGTTAAAGAAGATTTTTGAAATTGTTCTATTAGTCAGACATCACACCATCTAGATATCAATGCGGTTATATGAGCCAGCAGCTGATACTCAGCTGATTTAAGGCAAAGGCTCTACCCCTCTACACTCACACACACCCAGCCACAAATCTGATCAGCTCAAATTGAGCCGTGCTCTTCACTACAGGGTGATAGCCTCTCAGCATTGCTAGGACATGCTCACTAGAGTCCTGGATTAGCTGATCTCATGTTGTAACTATTCCATTGGTAACCTATTCACCATCAGCATATACTACCATACAATACTCAATCACAGATGTGGTGGTAGCTAATATTCAGGGTCAGCACCTTATACATACAATACAGTATAGATATGGAGCAGCTGAATCAGATAAAAGCATAATTATTGTTACACCATAAAATAATCAATGAGAAAAGGGGGGGGCATAATCTGGGGTAAATATTTCCCCTAGGTATTAGCACCAATTGCTTGTTACAGATTCACCCAGGCATAGACCCTTTTCGGGTATTTCCACAGCAGGAGTGTGAAAGATCCTCCGTGCGCCAAACCGCTTTGGCCACACCCTGAGTCCTCTTTCATATAAAAACCACACTCACCGCCAGTGAGTGCCGGGTTCACCAGATAAATACAAGACAAGCCTTCTAAATTTTATATATTTATTAACCCCTAAATGGGTCGGTATTAAAATCTAACACATGCACTTCAGAACAGATATGCAGACATATGCAAGCATTAACAGTTACTAGTTGCAAGATACAGTACAAATAAAATAAAAGGGATTAAAGGTGAAATGATTACTTTACCACACATGCCCTTGATGTGGTTCTGTAGTCCAACACTCACACATGGCATGTGT
Organism: Leptodactylus fallax; assembly: GCA_947044405.1. NCBI lineage: Eukaryota > Metazoa > Chordata > Amphibia > Anura > Leptodactylidae > Leptodactylus > Leptodactylus fallax. The sequence goes on along the minus strand of CAMRHE010000192.1, from coordinate 399,549 downwards.
GAGTCACCAGTGGAGGCTTTTCAGCATGTGGCATTAAAACGATAATCCCACCTGCATGCTCTCATAACAGTCTCTCAGCATTAGTCCAATAGTCAATCACAAAAAACGCCTCATGGTCTGTCTGTAACAACTCTGTAGCATGATCCCAGCGCAGTCTTCATAGCATGATCTCTTAGTGATAGTCTCTTGCATAATCTCCTCCCACAGACCTCTTACCTCATCTTTTATACCCTTTATGCCCCCTCCCAGAATGAGGTCACCGGCGACAGTACGTCTGATGCGTTAATTCAGTCACGTTCAGACCCTTTGTATGTAGATGAGACAAAGTGAATTGATACCCTGTTATCAGTCATATCTGGTCAACAGCCCAGGCTTGAACAATGCACTATTGTTTGATCAGCCAGGGCTGTATAGGAATACAATGGAGCCCTATTGTTCCAGCCTAGCCGCTACTGCCAATATGCACCTAGGCTTATAGCTGCACACAGTATGCAAGCAAGCAAGAAGGGATATCCTATACCCAGAGACCAAAATACAGCTGAGTTATGGCCATATTTAGGCAGAATCATCACAAGGAGCACCTCTAATATCATTTCCATCTAAAAGTATCTCCTTTGTCACTGTTTATTGGGTAACCAAAAAAAACCAAAAACTTAACAAATGGAGATTTTTCCAATTTGCACAGGTAGAATCATTGTATCATTGTTTTGTAGAAATGGGCGAACCTCTCAAGATTAATTTCATGTTCGGGTTCAGTGCTCGGGTCCCAGGTTAGTGTCAGGACAAACAAATCTACTGGATACAGTGCTGGCCAAAAGTATTGGCACTCCTGCAATTCTGTCAGAAAATACTCAATTTCTTCCAGAAAATGATTGCAATCACAAATGCTTTGGTAATAATATCTTCATTTAATTTGTCTTCAATGGAAAACCACAAAAAGAATTGTCAAAAAGCCAAATTGGATATAATTCCACACCAAACATAAAAAAGGGGGTGGACAAAAGTATTGGCACCCTTTGAAAAATCAGGTGATGCTTCTCTAATTTGTGTAATTAACAGCACCTGTTACTTACCTGTGGCACATAACAGGTGGTGACAATAACTAAATCACACTTGCAGCCAGTTGAAATGGATTAAAGTTGACTCAACCTCTGTCCTGTGTACTTGTGTATACAACATTGAGCATGGAGAAAAGAAAGAAGACTAAAGAACTGTCTGAGGACTTGAGAAGCAAAATTGTGAGGAAGCATGAGCAATCTCAAGGCTACAAGTCCATCTCCAAAGACCTGAATGTTCCTGTGTCTACCGTGCGCAGTGTCATCAAGAAGTTTAAAGCCCATGGCACTGTGGCTAACCTCCCTAGATGTGGACGGAAAAGAAAAATTGACGAGAGATTTCAACGAAAGATTGTGTGGATGGTGGCTAAAGAACCTCAACTAACATCCAAACAAGTTCTAGCTGCCCTGCAGTCCGAGGGTACAACAGTGTCAACCCGTACTATCTGTCGGCGTCTGAATAAAAAGGGACTCTATGGTAGGATACCCAGGAAGACCCCACTTCTGACCCAGAGACATAAAAAAGCCAGGCTGGAGTTTGCCAAAACTTACCTGAGAAAGCCAAAAACTTTTTGGAAGAATGTTCTCTGGTCAGATGAGACAAAAGTAGAGCTTTTTGGGAAAAGACATCAACATGGAGTTTACAGGAAAAAAAAAAAAGAGGCCTTCAAAGAAAAGAACACGGTCCCTACAGTCAAACATGGCGGAGGTTTTGGGGTTGCTTTGCTGCCTCTGGCACTGGACTGCTTGACCGTGTGCATGGCATTATGAAGTCTGAAGACTACCAACAAATTTTGCAGCATAATGTAGGGCCCAGTGTGAGAAAGCTGGGTCTCCCTCATAGGTCATGGGTCTTCCAGCAGGACAATGACCCAAAACACACTTCAAAAAGCACTAGAAAATGGTTTGAGAGAAAGCACTGGAGACTTCTAAAGTGGTCAGCAATGAGTCCAGACCTGAATCCCATAGAACACCTGTGGAGAGATCTCAAAATGGCAGTTTGGAGAAGGCACCCTTCAAATCTCAGGGACCTGGAGAAATTTGCCAAAGAAGAATGGTCTAAAATTCCAGCAGAGCATTGTAAGAAACTCATTGATGGTTACCGGAAGCGGTTGTTCGCAGTTATTTTGTCTAAAGGTTGTGCTACCAAGTATTAGGCTGAGGGTGCCAATACTTTTGTCTGGCCCATTTTTGGAGTTTTGTGTAAAATGATCAATGATTTGACTTTTTTTTTCATTCTCTTTTGTGTTTTTTCATTGCAAGCAAAATAAATGAAGATCTTATTACCAAAGCATTTGTGATTGCAATCATTTTCTGGAAGAAATTGAGTATTATCTGACAGAATTACAGGGGTGCCAATACTTTTGGCCAGCACTGTAGGTGATAAATGTCTTTTAATGCTGGTGTCCACTGGGGTCTTCACTGATCAAAAGAACGCTTGATTCCTCCTCTCTGCATGACAAGTGGAAAGGTGAAAAATAGCCGGCTATTTTGTAAGTACCAGAGCCTACTATTCAGGGTCTGGGAAATGTGGTTTTAACTACAATTCTCCTTACTTCTCTTGCTTTTTGCTATCTCCTGATGATCTTGCACTATTCAGTAGGCGAGAGAAACATGTTGAGAATTTATGATATCTATTAGTTGCTACCCTTAGCTGTCCTGAGTCGTCATTATTTAGCAGTGGTCATTATTTAGCAGTGTTGGGAGGAGCTGGGCACTATATATCCTGGGGGAGACGGTCGACCTTTATATCCCAGGGTTTAGCTGGTCATGCTTTATCTGTTTATTTTCTAGCTAGCTATATTTCACTTTCTTTTATAGGACTAGTAAAGGTATTAGCAATCTTTAGGAGAACATTTATGTATTTGCTCCTGATTGCTGGGACTTGTAGTGCACCTCCCCCAAGGTGGCGTGTAGGCTTTATCTTAACCAGTCAGCGCAAACTTTTCAGTGGGGGACTGATGCATTATACAGTTCCAGTATGAGAGTATATTTATTGGTCTCTTAAGCCTATATTTATCTATGGGGTATTTATAGTATTTATAGAGACTATGGGTATCTCAGTGTAATGTAGCTGTATGTTTGGCACTCATTTTAATCTATATCATTAAAGGTTAAATTTTATCTTACATATTATATTTGTGAAAACTCAATTCTGTGATTGGTAAATACTCAGACTGGGTCAAAGTCACCAGTGGAGTGCTACAGGGGTCAGTATTGGGTCCTCTCCTGTTTAATATCTTTATTAATTACCTGGTTGAGGGTTTACAAAGCAGGGTGTCCATATTTGCAGATGACACTAAACTCTGCAAGGTAATCAAAAATGAGGAGGATAATAGAATATAACAGGGGGATCTAAGGAAGCTTGAAGCATGAGCTGAGACTTGGCGAATGAAGTTTTACTGTTGACAAATGTAAGCTTATGCATTTTGGTCGACGAAATAAAATGTATGATTATGTACGTAATAGTAAATTTCTGGATAAGACTGGCAATGAAAAAGACTTTGGGATTGTGGTGGACAGTAAGCTTACCTTTAGTGACCAGAGCTCGGCAGCTGCTGCCAAGGCAAATAAAATTATGGGATGCATCAAAAGAGGTATAGATTCCCATGACAACAACATAGTTATGCCTCTATACAAATCACTGGTACGACCACATTTAGACTATTGCATGCAGTTTTGGGCCCCAGTATACAAGAAAGACATAATCGAACTAGAGAGTACAGAGAAGGGTGACCAAAATTATTAGAGGAATGGGTGGATTGGAGTACAATGATAGATTAACAAACTTGGGGTTATTCAGTTTAGAAAAAAGACGTCTACGGGGAGATCTAATAACAATGTACAAATACATGCAGGGACAGCACAAAGAACTTTGATAATTTTACTCCTAGGCCAGTGACAGTGACAAGGGGACACCCTGTACGTCTGGAGGAGAGAAAGTTTCACCAGCAACATAGAAGGGGATTCTTTACAGTAAGAACAGTGAGGCTATGGAACTCTCTGCCCCAGGAAGTAGTGATGGTGGATTCATTGAACAAGTTCAAAGAGGGCTTGGGTGTCTTTCTCGAACAGAACAATATTACGGGTTATGGGTTCTAGATTCTGTTAAGGACAAGTTGATCCTGGGTTTTATACTGTTTGCCATATTGGAGTCAGGAAGGATTTTTTTCCCCCGAAATGGGGCAATTGGCATAAGCCTCATGGTTTTTTTTGCCTTACTCTGGATCAACACTGTAGGAGACTGTAGGGTTATAGGTTGGACTTGATTGACTGATATCTTTATTCAACCTCATCTACTATGAAACTATGTAACTCAGTCCAGTTATTGCTGTGTCCCTATTCTTAATTGTATATGACTGTACATAATATTATAAGTGACAGAAGTGACAGACAGCATGGTTTTACTAAGGGCGGAAGTTGTCAGACTAAACTCATTTATATTTATGAAGAGGTGAGTAGAGGTCTGGACAGAGGGGAAGCTGTGGATGTAGTCATGTTCGCACCATCCATGAAATTAGGAATATGCATATGATATGAATAATACCTCTCTGGTGGAGAAGGGAAGCTTGCTCAAGCACCACTTTTTGATAGGTAGCTCCCTATAGATCAATGCATAGTTTGTTTTTTTTATTGAAAACCAATAGTATAATCTGGGAATAATAGACAAGCCAGAATAACTCCTCCAAAAGGAAGAGAGACCCATCCACAGTCAGCTGTTTCAAGATTGTTACCTCTCAACAGTGCAGAGCCAGGTACTGATCGGCTATGTGAGAGGGCAGAGATGTGGGTCAGAAGGGGTACTATGTCTCATTAGGGAGAGATGGTACAGTGACTAATTAGACAATGCATACCCTGCTAAGAATTCTGGGTATGGAATATGCAAATAAGACATTTTTGGTGGAAGAGAGGAACTTGGTCTAGCGCCACCTTTTGAATGTGAGCTGCATGTGAGCTGTATGTCTGTGTTGTAATTGCGTATATAGGTTATGTACTGTGACTGTAAGTGTATATATGTGTTGTAAGTGTATGCACAGTATGGACTCTCGGCACCTGCTCAGATATATATATATATATATATATATATATATATATATATATATAAGTTGAACTTAATGGGAATGAGTCTTCTTTTAACTGTGCTGCAACCAAATGGCTAGTTTTTCTTTTAACCTCAAATCCTTTAGCTTCTTGTAAGACTGCTTATAGCCATCAAGTGTAATCTCCCCAAAACAATTTTTTCAATGAATCTGTTTCCAATACCCCATCCTCAATTAAAGCCTCAAAACAGGCTACTCATAGAGTCAATAATCCCTGTAAGGATTGACCCCTGTTAAAGCTACCTTACTATAGAAGTCCACTTTACATATTACATTTTGAGAGATGTTATACATGATCCATGTAATAGGTTCAAAAGTTCCTAAAACATTTTCTTTAAAAGAAAAAAAAAAGTCTTAAAATAGTAGTCTTATTACAGTAATGTTATAATGATATTAAAATGTATGTAAAATCCCCATTTAAGAAGTCAACACTCATACAGAGTTAATTATAAAAAAAAGAAAACTTTCTTGTATTCAATTAAATTAATAAATAAAAGCCAAGCCTGCATGAAATTGAGTTACATGGTGTGAAAATCTTTGCAGCACATATAAAGTAAAGCATTAGACAATGGCTTTAAATGCTGATGTTTATAAACATAGGAAGGTGTCCCGTTTGCCTGAACTGAATCTGCAGGTTGACATCTGGTTATTATGTACACCTAATTTACCAGAACAGTAAATAAAGCAATAGACAGATCATATCACCTTTCAGTATGAAGCTTAACAAGTTTACTATTTAAAGCTGGTAACAAAAGCGGAATAAATTATAAGTAAATCATACTGTATGTTCACTGTATTATGAGTCCCTGTGGTGCAATACAGTATGTATAAAATAAAATGTGTTCAGCAAAATTATTTTTAAGGTGTTTTTACCTCGTATAGCAAGAATCACTTGAGTCACAGAAAATATACTACAAATGCAATTTCTGTTTTTAGAATAGGAAAACTAGACAAAAATCAGAAATTTTGAGATTTACAAATGTGTAAGATTTTTTTTCACATTAATCCCAATAACATGTACAGTCATGGCCAAAAGTTTTGAGAATGATACAAATATTAATTTTTACAAAGTCTACTGCTTCAGTTTTTCTAATGGCAATTTGCATATACTCCAGAATGTTATAAAGAGTGATCAGCTTAACAGCAATTACTTGCAAAGTCAATATTTGCCTAAAAATGAACTTTATCCCCCAAAACACATTTCAACATCATTGCAGCCCTGCCTTAAAAGGACCACCTAACATCGTTTCAGTGATTGCTCCATTAACACAGGTGTGGGTGTTGATGAGGACAGGGCTGGAGATCAATCTGTCATGATTAAGTAAGAATGACACCACTGGACACTTTAAAAGGAGGCTGGTGCTTGCCATCATTGTTTCTCTTCTGTTAACCATGGTTATCTCTAAAGAAACACGTGCAGTCATCATTGCACTGCACAAAAATGGCCTAACTGGGAAGAGTATTGCAGCTAGAAAGATTGCACCCCAGTCAACAATCTATCGCATCATCAAGAACTTCAAGGAGAGAGGTTCCATTGGTGCCAAAAAGGCTCCAGGGCACCCAAGAAAGACCAGCAAGCGGCAGGACCGTCTCTTAAAAGTGTTTCAGCTGCGGGATCGGGCTACCAGCAGTGCAGAGCTTACTGAGGAATGGCAGCAGGCAGGTGTGAGTGCATCTGCACGTACTGTGAGGTGGAGACTCTTGGAGCAAGGCCTGGTCACAAGGAGGGCAGCAAAGAAGCCACTTCTCTCCAGAAAAAACATCAGGGACAGACTGATATTCTGCAAAAGGTACAGGGAGTGGACTGCTGAGGACTGGGGTAAAATCATTTTCTCTGATGAATCCCCTTTTCGATTGTTTGGAACATCTGGAAAACAGCTTATTCGGAGAAGAAGAGGTGAGCGCTACCACCAGTCTTGTCTCATGCCAACTGTAAAGCATCCTGAAACCATTCATGTGTGGGGTTACTTCTCAGCCAAGGGAATCGGCTCTCTCACAGTCTTGCCTAAAAACACAGCCATGAATAAAGAATGGTACCAGAATGTCCTCCAAGAGCAACTTCTCCCAACCGTCCAAGAGCAGTTTGGCGCTCAACAATGCCTTTTCCAGCATGATGGAGCACCTTGCCATAAAGCAAAGGTGATAACTAAATGGCTCAGGGAACAAAACATAGAGATTTTGGGTCCATGACCTGGAAACTCCCCAAATCTTAATCCCATTGAGAACTTGTGGTCAATCATCAAGAGACGGGTGGACAAACAAAAACCAACAAATTCAGACAAAATTAAAGCATTGATTCTGCAAGAATGGACTGCTATCAGTCAGTATTTGGTCCAGAAGTTGATTGAGAGCATGCCAGGGAGAATTGCAGAGGTCCTGAAGAAGAAGGGTCAACACTGCAAATATTGACTTGCTGCATTAACTCATTCTAACTGTCAATATAAGCTTCTGTTACTCATAATATGAATGCAATTATATTTCTGTATGTGATAAAAACATCTGACAAACACACATAAAAACCAGAGGGCAGCAGATCATGTGAAAATATAATATTTGTGTCATTCTCAAAACTTTTGGCCATGACTGTACAGCAAAAGCTGTTTAGAAAGTAGTTACTCAGCATTCATACGCACGTGGACAAAATTGTTGGTACCCCTCGTTTAATGAAAGAAAAACCCACAATGGTCATAGAAATAACTTGAATCTGACAAAAGTAATTTGCCAAACTACATGTTGACAAGCCACAAAGCTTCTGGGAGAATGTACTATGGACAGATGAGACAAAAATCTTAAGGCTTATCAGCTCTATGTTCACAGAAGAATGAAGCATATCTTGAAAAAAACACTGTCCCTACTGTGAAACATGGAGGGGGCTCTGTTATGTTCTGGGGCTGCTTTGCTGCATCTGGCACAGGGTGTCTTGAATCTGTGTAGGATACAATGAAATCTCAAGACTATCAAGGGATTCTAGAGAGAAATGTGCTGCCCAGTGTCAGAAAGCTTGGTCTCAGGTGCAGGTCATGGATCTTGCAACAGGATAATGACCCAAAACACACAGCTAAAAACACCCAAGAATAGCTAAGAGGAAAACATTGGACTATTCTGAAGTGGCCTTCTATGAGCCCTGACCTAAATCCTATTGAGCATCTTTGGAAGGAGCTGAAACATGCCATCTGGAAAAGGCACCCTTCAAACCTGAGACAACTGCAGCAGTTTGCTCATGAGGAGTGGGCCAAAATACCTGTTGAGAGGTGCAGAAGTCTCATTGACAGTTACAGGAATCGTTTGATTGCAGTGATTGCCTCAAAAGGTTGCGCAACAAAATATTAAGTTAAGGGAACCATCATTTCTGTCCGGGACTGTTTCATGAGTTTTTTTTTTTTTTTTTTTTAATTCTGTTGAAGCATGGTTGAAAAGCAATGTCTGACTTTCATTTGTTCATTTTCATAGAATTTTTATATATTACTTTTGTCAGATTCAAGTTATTTCTGTGACCATTGTGGGTTTTTCTTTCATTAAACAAGGGGTACCAACAATTTTGCCCGTGTGTATGCAGTAGTCTGGTAGGTCAATCTTGCAGACGTTTTGGCACTGTAAAAATGATGTACCTGACCCCTGTACGTGACTGCAGCCCCAGCAGGTTTAAGCATGCAGCTTATGAGACACATGGATCATTCTGATATCAGCATCCAAGTGCAGAAGTTATAGATTAGATGACCCCACTGTATCCCTCATCCTCCATCACCAGGATTTTATAAAAAAAGGAATAAGAGTCCCCTTGCTAATTGGGATAGGTGAGTATAGTGACTGGGAACATTATTACAGACTGTGGGGCATTAGAGGGATTCTTATTATTGGATGGGGCCACTAGAGGGTTTATTATTATAGACTGAGGGACATTAAAGGGAGTTTGGGCACAAAGAGGGCATTATTAAGTGGTGGCACAATGGAGGTATTGTTACTAAGTGTGAGTACAATGGGGCATTATTATTGTCTGGGACCTCAAAGGGGAATTACAAGTGGAGGCACAAAGTAGACATTATTTCTGAGTGGGAATGGAATGGGGACATTATTACTGAATGGAGGCACAAAATAAGCATTATCATTGATTTGGACACAAAGGGGCATTATTATTGAATGGAGGCATAAAAGGATGTTATTAATGAGTGGGGGGAATTATTACTGAGTGGAGACACAAAGGAGGCATTATTATTGAGTGGAGGCACAATTGAGGCATTTTTACTGAGTGGGGGACAAAGGGGGAATTAGTATTTGTTGGAGGCATAATAGAAAACCTAGACATGGCCAATAATGGAAACATAAAAGCGGGCATTAGTACAAAGTGGGGCACTAAAAGGAGCTTAGGAACACTATTACTATATGAGGCAATGCAAATAGCACTTACTATGAGGCATCTAATGGGGGTAACATACTGTCTGGTACAGTTAAAAACAGAACTTAATGTGAAGGGTTTAGAGTGCACAATGTGGGGGACTAATATTATGTGGGGTTCCAAAGTTGGTATTATTGCCATCGGGGGCAATAAGGATGGCAGTTTTGTATAGAATGGGAGAATAGGCATGGAGCATGCTTAAAAAGTGAGGAACCAAAGATACCTCTGTGTCAAATTCTGCTGATTTGTAGTCGGAGAAAGTTGTTATGGAAGTCTGGGCCAGGTGAAGAAAGAAATGGAAACAATGTACAGTCAGACGTCACCTATAAGTCACTGGACACAGTTATAGTGCCTGTGTAGAATTGGTATTTATCACTTTATAGTTACTGTATGGTGGTAATATTGGTATTTGACTATTTGTATGTTTTTTATTCAGTACAGTAGTCACAGTCACTCCCTGTGTAGTGGTAATTTGGGTCCATGGTCTGGTGGTATTATTTGGCTCTTATATAATGATCTGATCTACTAGTATGGGTGTGACCAATAGGCTCTTTGATGCTGTGTCGCTCACATTATCATGTGACAGCGCCTTCTATAAGTTTTATCTGTGTGCATTTTAAATGCAGGCATCCACCCCCCTCATGGATTGTAGGTGTGTGAGTGGGTACTATATCAGCATTGTGCACCTGAGCTGTTCCTATCCTATATTGCAAGGGCCTGTATACATCCCACATAGAGCCATATTTTATTACGTTTTGGGTAAGTACAACCCACACATAGTCACGCATAGGATAGTTAGAATATCCCTTTGTGTTAACTTCAGATTATGCTGCTATTAAAAAAAAAGTTTTTTTTTAACTTATCATCAACCTATCTGGTCCAGCCAAGAGGACAGGTAAGAGAAAGTTGATGTGCATACATTTTCAACACCAGGGGATGCTATTGCAAACAAATAACTGATAGTTCTGAGTAAAAACAGTACTTTGCCAAGTAACAGATGTAGCAAAGTTAACCAGAGTTTTCTGCAGCGTGAATCATCGAAAAGTCATTGATACACCCAAGATAACACTTAAACTTAAACTCTGCGACATCAGCAGTACAAAATACATATTCACTTTTCTATTAGTGGCACAATCCCTTTAATCTATTTCTTAAAGGGTTACTCCCACTTTGGACATTTGTGGCATATTTGTAGGATATGTCACAAAGCTCCAATAGAGTCATGTCTATTCTCTGAATGGTAGTCTCCTGGTCCCTATTACATAATAGCTGTGATTTGAGAGGTAACTGTATTTGAGGCTCTAGCCATTCACTTCTAGAGTAGTTCTAAAAATAACAAAGCAAATGTGGATGGAGGAATCTTGTATGCACGGTCACTTCTTCATTCATAGCAGCCATGAGATTAGAGTTATGAACTATTCTCAAGAATGGGTGTGGGACCCAGGGATGGCACCCACTTCTTTTGAACATTTATGGAATATCCAGTGGATATGCAAGCAATAATCAAGTGCTCCTGACTATTTTTTTGTAATTTCTTCTGTTTCTTTTGTTTAATGCATTAGTAAATTGAATTAGTATTTTATTTTGTGGTAGTTTTTACATATCTTGTCGGTACGCCATAAATATCCTGGATGAGAATACCCCATTAACATGGTATGCAAGGCTGTAGTCACTTAGTAGAAGGTATCTTTACTCTTGGACTAAGTAATATATTGATATTTGGGAAATAGAAAATACAAAGTGTATATATATGTGTATATATATATATATATATATATATATGTACCGCTATAAAACTTTAAAACAAATATAGAATAGTTTTGTGCATTTGTTTCTTCTAAAATACAAAAACTTTAAAAAACCAACTATAGAAAAGTTATTAAGATAAACAGCAGCATTTTAAGATGACATGTTTGTCAAATTAAAGTTAGTTTTAGGATTTACTTAGCCAGGAAAATGACAAGTTTGATTGATAACCAATCAAATTCATGCAAATATGTCAGGTGCTAATAGGTTTAGTAAAATGACATGTCATCCAAAAATATTTCAAATGTACCGGCTGCTAAAATAGATTGCATTTTCATTAAATCCTGAAAAAATTTTGGCTACCTCATAGTATGTATATTGTTATTGCTGGACCTGGAGAAGCATTGTATGATTCTGCTGACACTTTCAATCACAGTACAGATCCAATGTAATGTTTGCATTAAGCCTACACTTGTATTTGCATAGGTTTTCATTTCCAGTGCTGTATTTGGGTCTGTGTTGTATGATTCCAAGACAGAAAGATTCCTATGTGGCCATATTATACAGATTTGTACACGCTTACCTTAGCTCAAATTTGGTTGGGGACTCCAATTTCTCTTGTAATCAATTCAGTACAATTTTGTGACATACTAGCAAACCTTTTGACAGACTGCAGTTTACAACACAACCATGTGGTTGACAAACATAAACATATAAAATATATGCATCTTGTGACATAATATCACAAAATTGTATTGTCTGGAAACACTGGTCACTTTGTGGCACACAAGTCCATGAAGTGGTATAAAACCAGAGATATAGTCATTTGAAATGACTACCCCCACCCCTCTTTTGCTAAATGCTTTAGCTCTACAGGTGTATTAGACAGACCGTCCCTGGCAATGCTTAATCGGTTTTCTATTAAAAGTAAGTTAGATAGGTTCATAAAGTATATTACAAAAATATTTCCCACACACCTACGAACTAAAGATGGGCAAACTGCTTTGTCTCAAACCGGATTCAACCCAAATATTCTAAATTGTTTGGTTTTTAACCTGACATCAGCTGATAGCCTCTTAGCCAATAGACAGTGGTAGGTGGACACCTTACAGTGCTGATGTCATATACAGTAGATACAGAAGAATTAGAAGAATATAGAACAATCAGATTTAAGCAATTACAGTGGCCTGCAAAAATATTCATATCGCTTGAACTTTTTCACATTTTTCACCTTTATAACCACAAACTTAAATGTATTTTATTGAGATTTTAATTGATAGACCAACACAAAGTAGCAGATAATTTTGAAGTGGAGCGAAAATGATACATAGTTTTCAAAATTTTAATCAAATAAAAATCTGAAAAGTGTGACGTACAAAAGTATTCAGCCCCCCATATCAATACTTTGTAGAGCCATCTTTCGCTGCAATTACAGCTGCAAGTCTTTTGCAGTATGTCTCTACCAGCTTTGCACATCTTGAGACTGAGATTTTTGCCCATTCTTCTTTGCAAAATAGCTCAAGCTCCGCCAGATTGGATGGAGAGCGTCTGTGAACAGCAATTTTCATGTCTTGCCACAAATGCTCAATGGGATTTAGGTCTGGACTTTGACTAGGTCATTATAGCATATGATTATTTGATCTAAATCATTCCACTGTAGCTCTGGCTGTATGTTTAGGGTCATTGTCTTGCTGAAAGTTAATCTTCTTCCTAGTCTCAAGTCTTTTGCAGCCTCCAACAGGTTTTCTTCCAGGATTGCCCTGTATTTAGCTCCATCCATCTTCCCATCAACTCTGACCAGCTTCCCTGTCCCTGCTGAAGAAAAGCATCCCCACAGCATGATGCTGCCACCACCATGTTTCACAGTGGGGTGGATTTCGCTGTGTTCATGTGGATGAGAAGGTTTAATTTTCCGCCACACATAGCGCTTTGAATTTAGGCCAAAAAGTTCAACTTTGTTCTCATCTGACCAGAACACCTTCTTCCACATGTTTGCTGTGCACCTTATATGGCTTGTGGCAGATTGCAAACAGCACTCCTTATGTCTTTCTTTCAACAATGGTTTTCTTCTTGCCACTCTTCCATGAAGGCCAGATTTGTGGAGTGCACGACTTATAGTTTTCCTGTGAATAGATTCTACCATCTGAGCTGTGGATTTCTGCAGCTCCTCCAGAGTGACCATGAGCTTCTTGGCTGCTTCTCTGACATGTGCTCTCCTTGCTTGATCTGTTAGTTTAGGTGGACGGCCATGTCTTGGTAGGTTTGCAGTTGTAGAATACTTTTTCCATTTTTGGATGACAGTGCTCATTGGGATGTTGTAACGTCTCTGCCTGTTCGGGTCTCTGCGCCACCCTCCGCTCGCATGCTGCAGCGAAAGAGGCGTGCTCAGTTTGATTCCTTGCGTAGGTTTCTTGTTGCTCAGTCTGAACACTGTCTCAATACCTCCTGTCTGTAATTGAATTTCTGCCACACCTGTTTCCTGCATCTTTGTTTCTCTCTGCTCCTCTAATAGTTAATTTCAGCCTTACCTGTGTGATTGACACCCTGTCTTCCAATCAAGTCTGGGGCAGGTCCTGGCTTTCTATAAACAGGTTGTCAGCCCTCACATGCTCGCTGGCTATTGATTCTGTTTTGTCCCTGCTAGCTCTTATTCTGCTATTGTTGTATATCTGACTTCTGATATCTGGCTTTGTCTGTGACTATTCTCTTGGATTGTGATTTTGTACTGCATTGCTCAACTGTTACCGACCCCTTGGCTTGCTGACTCTGCTTCTGTGTTGTTTTGTCTTGTCCTGTTCTGTTCTGTGTGTCACTTATATTAGGAAGGGACTGATCGACCGCTTGCTGGCTGTTGCCTAGGACAGATCGGGCAAGTTAGCCAGGGACAGTGGAGAGTTCAGCTTAGGGCTCACTGTCTTCTTGTGCCCCTCCCTCCAGGGTTCTGCAGCAGCACTGGGGAATAGCTCGTCTAGCGATTCCCTTACAGATGCTCAAAGCTTGAATTATGTTTTTATAAAACTAACCCTGCTTTAAACTTCTCCACAACTTTATCTCTGACCTGTCTGGTGCGTTCCTTTGTCTTCAAGATGCTTTTTGTTCACTAGTGTTCTCTAACAAACCACTGAGGCCTTTACAGAACAGGTGTATTTATACTGAGAGTAAATTATACATACATTAGCTGGACTCTATTAAATAATTAAGTGACTTCTGAATTGATTGCACTGGATTTTATTTAGGGGTATCAGAGTACAGGGGGATGAATATTTTAGCATGTCACACTTTTCAGATTTTTATTTGACTAAAATTTTGAAAACCATGTATCATTTTCCTTTCACTTCACAATTATCTGCTACTTTGTGTTGGTCTATCACTTAAAATCTCAATAAAATACATTTAAGTTTGTGGTTATAAGGTGACAAAATGCGAAAAAGTTAAAGGGTTATGAATACTTTTGCAAACCACTGTACACAGACAGATAAGTGAAAGGAATCTATAAATTTAGAGGGCATAGCTTTTGCTGCCGTTTGAGCTTGAGACTGCTGCATTCCTGCTCTAATTCAGCATGACAGACAAACAGGACAGTTAACCCTTTCATTGCTAATAATCTAATTTTGTTTAAGTCTGTTGTGCAATAGAGCAGTATCATCTGTACATATAGTCTTTAAACACTTTTTACTGACAAAACAATGCTGTTTGTGAAAAATCTTTTATGGAATTTTTTTTGGGCAACAGTTTGATTTTTTTCATTAAATACACAGCAACTGCTTTTTTTTTTTAACAGCAAAGCACTGTTTTCGAGTGTGCAAATCTAAGATTTTCTTTTTGTTTTCCACCCATTAAAGTCTAGCCTGCACTAATCTGAAAAAAAACCTCCTGTTATTTGTTTTTTTATTTTTTATTCTGTTCACCAAATACATAGTG
This sequence comes from Leptodactylus fallax, assembly GCA_947044405.1. Classification (NCBI taxonomy): domain Eukaryota; kingdom Metazoa; phylum Chordata; class Amphibia; order Anura; family Leptodactylidae; genus Leptodactylus; species Leptodactylus fallax. The sequence goes on along the minus strand of CAMRHE010000192.1, from coordinate 384,334 downwards.
TGATCTAAAAAAAATATTCAAATAAGTTTTTTATTGCTGCGCATATATACAGTATTGCTGCTCCTGCTAATCTAAAAAAAAAGAATCTCACTTGTTTAACCACTTCAGTACTGAGCCTATTTCTGGTTCACGACCAGACACATTTTTGGGTACTTTGTATGTGCGGTTTTGAGGGCTGTAATATTTTTATCATTTGAGTTATTCAACTAAATTCTGCGTCTTTTTTCGGTGACACATAGGGCTTTATTTTTATGTTGTTTTTATTTTTGCATATTTTTAAAAAAATTTTAATATCCAGGAAAATATAAACAAAAGAGGATGAAAAATGTGTCTGTTTTTCACTTTTCATTTTTTTTTTTTATTTAATAGCACAAAGAGCTACTAAAAAACTTTTTAAAATAGTTTTTCCTCTCTGTTACGGTAATTTTTATTTTGTATGTGTCATCGGGGGTGGGGCTAGAACCTGTAATAAGGGGGTGTTTTTGATGTATTATTTTATTTATTTTTTTATTTTATTTTTTTTATTTTTTAACTTTTCTATTTATTTTATTTTTTTTTTACATTATGTCCCCATAAGGTCATAATAGACCTTTGGGGACATCTGATCACAATTTTTTTTTGTGGGGGAAGCTGATTTACCCTGTAGCTGGGCTGGTACATTTAACCCCAGTTGCAGGAGGAATACAGCCTTTTGCGCATAATTATAGAGCTTATCTGAGTCCTGTAGGACCCAGCAGCTCTAACATACTCTGATCCCAGTGGATCACGTGACAGAGGTCAGAGGGTAGCCGCATAGCTGTGTATACAGTGCTTATTGAGCTATGTGTACACAGCGATTGGGAAGGCAGGGGTGGTAATAAACCTTCCCACCGGCTACCTGTTACAGCCGGCTCCCTGTTTCAGCAGCTGCACGATTTTGTCCAGCTGCTGAAAACTGCATAAACGTACCGGTACGTCCTTGCAGAACAAGGAAGTCACTAACCGGACGTATATACCCAATGGGTGGTCCGGAAGTGGTTAAGCTTTTTTTGGTTGTGTTCAGTTCACCCAATATGCACTGCTTACAATATACACAGTGTGACAGAGTGTTGTTAATATGAAAAAAATATTCAAATCATTTTTTTATTTTTATTTTCACAGAGCCATATTTTTTTTTTTACTTATATATGTGTTTTAGGAAAAATGAGGTGATTTGAATTTTTAATTCTTTTTATATATTTTTTTTTACTTTTTATTTTTATTGTATTTATTGCCTTCCATATTTAAAATCCTATAATCCGCCGTAATAGTACAGCAGATGTTGGAAAGGGGTGAAGCATTTTTTTGAAGGGGTTTTTGGCTGTGCATATATACAGTATTGCAACCTGCGCTAATGTAAAAAAAACTATTCAAAGCTGACTTTTCTTGTAATTATTTTTTCTGTGCCAGAATTGTTGCCAATCACTATAATTAAGCAGTGTGTGCAGGGGACACGCAAAAGGAAGGTGAGGAGGAAACACACGTTCAAGTACTAACAATAAGAATCTGGGTGGCAACAGCAACACTACTTCTTGTCTCGGCACCACCGGTAGTCGCAGGATTGTTTTACTTCCAGAGAATGAAGATGAAGTTTTTGATTACCTAGTTTGCTCAACTCAATTGTTGTTTGACGTGACCCTCCCCTACTCTCATTTTCTCTGTATTTTAAACAGCTCCCTACTCCAAGTCCTACTCCCTACACAGTTAATCAGCGAGAGACCAGAAACAGCTTTTAATACAGAAGCAAGGGAAAAAAATAAAGAAATGCAGGATTCCACAGAAAGGAACCAAAATTTGTTAATAAAGTATATCACAAAATGTATTAATGACACAAATACTGCCTGAAAATCAAAAGTTATCAAAATCAAAAGTTTAGTTACACTTTAATAAAAGTGCTCCTCAAGGTTAGAAAGTCTCTATACATTTCAGCCGTTCTTATGTTGCAAAAAACACCCTGCTCAATTTGCAGCAACAAAGCAGTCTGTCTTTGCACTGCCTGATCTGCGATGTTCCAACTTGGTGGAACTCCACCTTAAACATGCTGGAGTATTTGTATGAGCAGCAGAAAGGGGTGAACAATTATTGTAAGCAGCAGACCACAGGAACAATGTGTTACCTCCAGATACATCATTGGAGGCTCATGAGGGTGAGCAGGGAGCACTGCAGCATCAGTGATGTGATCTCTTATAAGATGTCCCTAGTGACAGCACTAGTCTTTAAATCACTAGAGATGGTGAACTAACTCATACTCCCTCTCCCCTCCTATCTAGTAATTTTATATTGTATATTCTGAAACCGTCCATGCCTACAATGCCCTACGTGTGGGGGTGAATTTCAAATGTCCCATTGAGAGAAGCAATTACAAAAGCAGAAAAAATAATGGACCAATTCATCAAAACCTCAGAGAAGGACAGGACCTTAGATTTTATTGAGCTTCAGGATCTTGGAAACAAGTCTGCCACTACCACCACTAGTGACACTACCCCCACCCTGAGAGCTTCCCCTCTGTCTTCCTCAGGTAGGCTTTTTGGATGTTGGGTCTGCGCAATGCCTGGAATTACTATCAACACTGTTACCGCCCTTTTCATCTGATGTCACCTTGTCACCCTCACCCGGCTGCCAGATCCTAACCAAAAGAGAATCATCATCAGAACAACAAGCCTGTAGCACTTAAAAGTCATCAAAGCAGGCTAATTTTTCTACAAAACCATTGTTTTTTTTAAATATATCCACCATATGTGTCTAAAAACCATGGGCAAGCATCTTTCCTCTACAAACAGGTAATTTTTGGTTTTAAATTTTTAAATGTATAAAAGTAAGTGGCTGCATGGTGTATGTTTAAACTCAAAGTTGTAATAACTGCTTACTATCTGTTTTTCCATATGAATCCATGTCATGTTCAGGCAAGGTTCACACCGGCGCCTGGTCTCTGTTCAGGGTTTCCGTCCCCGAATACTCTTAAAAAATGCGGAGAGAAAAAATCCTGCAAGCAGGACTTTCTTCTCCGCATTTTTCCACCATTTTTGGGTGAAAACCCGGTGGACATCATTATAGTCAATGGGGTCTCGGGTTTTTGCGGGTAACCGCTTTTTAAGCGGATTAGGTTTCCATTCGTGGGGTCCCCAAGCGGATCACACAAATGGAAACCCAAACACAGGTGTGAACCTAGCATCACTTTGTCATAATTTCAGCTGTGTTTGCTTTAGAGAGCTAGAAATTTGATAGATAGGTTTCTAAGAGCCCTGAGATTTAAGCCATTTTAAGGTATGGTTCATATCAAACCAGAAATAAATCTTGGACCCAAGCCACCCTCACCCGAAACAAAACAGTGTGAGAGGTTCACCTAACACAATAGCAAAAAAAAAAAAAAAAACGGGAGTTGCACTTTAATAATCCCTATGTTGGTGATCAGAGTCAGGCTTTTCTAACCCTTTGGGAATATCTTTTTTCTGTAATCTCACTTCTAGATAAACTTGTATCTACTTTTATCCACCTGTAAGTTCTGTGGGTGGATAAAGTAGGTGCTACTGATATTTTTCCAGCACTAGTCAATACATACAGCGGGTAGAGCTCATCCTCCAACTTCAGAAACTGCAAAAATTTTGATGCACATTTTGCTTTTAAATTGAGAGTCAAAAAGACAGATTGTACAATAGTTATCCCTGCTTTGATGAGGCTATTCCTTTTCACCAAGTTAGAGATCTATTGAAAGTGCTTTCTCCTATATCATATTTTCTTAGGTTAGAACAAGTCGTCTGTGGAGAGGCCTTCTAACTTACTGTAAAACCTTGAAATTTAGATATTGTGCAGGGGCGTAACTATCGGGATAGCAGCGGTAGCGGCTGCCACAGGGCCCTGGACATTAGGGGCCCCGGAGCCCTGTGGCAGATGCTACCGCGAACCCCACAAACCAGTAATGATCGCGGTCACAGGGGGTGCGACCGCGAACGGACCCGGCAGGTTACGGAGCCCACGACCAGCTGGAGATGGCCGGGCCCCAGACCATTATGATAGCGGTCGGGGAAAGCCTGGTTCCCCGACAGCTATACATACTGTTATTGGAAAGGGACCCTGGCATATTGCAGGCCCCTTTCCAATAGATGGCAGCCCAGGGGAGGTGACTGAAAACAATAAACACATATTCTCACCTCTCCTGGGTGCAGCGTTCTCTCCGGCGCTCTTCCGTCATGACTGAGGCCTGTGATTAGGCCCCAGCCGTCACATGGGGCGCGACCGCGTAATGACGTCAGTGCGCCCCCATGTGACCACTGAGGCCCAATCACAGGCCTCGGCAGCGACGTCAGAAGAGGGCCTGAAGACGCTGAAGGCGGCAGGATGGAGCGAGGATGCCAAGGAAAGGTAAGGCAAGGTGAGTATGAATGTTTGTTATTTTTAATCACCTTCCCTGGGTCTCCGATTATTATACTCTGGGGTCTGAGGAGACCCCAGAGTATAATAATAGCACCGAAGCGGAGGGGGGTTGTTGGGAGCTATAATACTGTGTGGGCCACTGTAGAGCATATAATACTGTGTGGGGGCCCCTGTAGAGCATATAACACTGGGTGGGGGCCACTGTAGAGCATTTAATACTGGGTGGGGGCCACTGTAGAGCATATAATACTGTGTGGGGGCCCCTGTAGAGCATATAATACTGGGTGGGGGCCACTGTAGGGGGCATATAATACTGGGTGGGGACCTCTGTGGGGAGCATATAATACTGTGTGGGGGCCACTGTAGGGAGGATATAATACTGGGTGGGGCCCACTATGGGGGGCATATAATACTGGGTGGGGGCCACTGTGGGAAGCATATAATACTGGGTGGGGACCACTGTGTGGAGCATATTATACTGTGTGGGGCCACTGTGGGTAGCATATTATACTGTGTGTGGGGGGGAGAAATGTAGAGCATATAATGCTGTATGGGGGCCACTGTGGAGCATATAATGCTGTGTGTGGGGCCACTGTTGAGCATATAATACTATCTGGGGCCTCTGCTGAGCATATTTTACTGTTAGGGGACCCGTAACCGGTTTGGGGGGGGGGATCCCCATGTCAAATGTTCGCCTTGGGGCCCAGCCATTCCTAGTTACACCACTGATATTGTGGATAGGGAACAAATACTTTCTGCCTTTCTATGTTGCTTTTACAATATCAATGCATATTCCAGAATAAAGCACTAAGGTGACATAGGTGATAGAGGTATTGTGTTTGCAACAAAGTCATGATGATGTGGCAACCATTTCTAGTGAATTGTCAATGCCTGAGTTCTAGGAACATGTTCCATACTTTTACACTGTGCTGCATGAGGTTTTCATTGACAGCTTTGTACTGGTCGTACAATCAGTCCAACAATCTTTCAAACTGTAAATTACATAAAAAACTAGAAGGTCATACTGCTGCTGGTTTAGGAGACTTTTGTGATACAAGATATGCTTCACCAGTACTTTCTGAGTTCTTGCACTTGATTCGGTGTGTCAGAGACAACTCATGTTTACATCACTGCATGACCTTTCACCTCTGAATCCATTATATCTTCACCAAGACCTTATTCTCAGGTCCTTGTAACTTTGCATCATCTGAGTTGCTGAAATCAGTTCAGATCCTTATTTAACATGTTCATCTTCATCACTTTAACTGCTGTATAGAGATAAGGCAATCCATTTGGCGAAAATCCAATTCATTTAAAAATTCCAGATTCCAGAAAAGTTCAAACTTTGGGATATGTTTCTGAGAAATCACTCAACATTGCATCTGCCATTCTACAAGTCAGATCAAGACAGAATACAGATAGATTAGTGAGGATTGTATTGTGTTTCATAGTGAGGAGAAGAAGTAAATTACATTTGATTGAAATGTACAACTTAAAACTTGTAGCCATGATGGTAGGGTGAAAATCTAGAGATGAAAGTGTTTTAGGAGGGAGGAACCCATGACATAGCAGAATCTGATAAAAGTATTGGGAATAATAATGATGCTAATGATCAGGGTGATGAGGAAGTAATGACATCAGATGGGGAGAGTGATGGTGGTAATAAAGAGCTGAGATGATGTATGGCTGAACAAATACATCACATTTTGCAAGCTGTTCCCATTCGAGAAAAAAATGTAGTAACTACAGATTACCTTCTGCAAATCAAGTGGCCTCACCAGCTCATGTGACAAAATCAAACTGTCCAACAATGTGAGCAAGACCATCCTCCACCTCCATTTTGTCATTATTGTATAAAGTCTATATTTACAAGTAATTCATTATCATCACCATATGTTTCTCCTAGTCATCCTCCTTCTGTCCTTCAATTATGGATGACTGATGTACCATCATTAGTTATCTATAATGGAATGTATAGGCAGAAAACAACTAATCAATTATCCACTTGTGTGCCAACTGAACTTGCACATTGCCAAGTTGCTGCCACACCACTTAGTGAATTCTGCTGCTTTTAGGCAACTGATGACTTATACTCTGCCTTACCGGAGGATACATAGTCACATCCCTGCTTAAAAAGTGGTTATCCGTGGTTTCCACCTGAAAAAATATGGAAAAATGCAGAGAGAAAAGTCAGGCACAACTAGGGGTTGAGGCTGACTCACTGTGGCAGAAAGGATAATAATAATGATGATGGCACTAGTCATAATTAGAGATGAGCAAATTTTTCAAAAGTTCAATTCTACAGTTCGATTCGAAGTTCCAAAAAAATTAGCTTCAATCCGAATTAATTTGCGCCAAATATCGCTAAAAAACACCTATTTCCTAGCTTCAGAGAGCCTGTATAGGGGTGTAGAACACTGTGCCTTGCAGTAACACGCATAGGGAGCCTATTGCGGTAGTCAAACAATACTGTGAGTCAGTATGACATGCACATGACATGAGTTGCTCTTAGAACCACTGCACACTTCACTTAATTGTACAGTTACGGGGCCAAAACTGACCAACTAACTCAAGTGTGAACCCAGCCTTACAGGTCCATATTAGTGCCAGGTGGAAGGAACCGTGCAGAGGCCCAACATCCTACTGATTGAAAGAGCACACTCCTTTTACACCCTCGTCTTTCGATTTCACATATATGTCTACAGAGTGGCAAGGTGACATAATGTGGAGGTGGCAGCAGCATGAGGAGGCCATACAGTGACCCAGTGGCAGCGGCATGAGGAGGCCATACAGTGACTCAGTGGCAGCGGCATGCAGAGGCCATACAGTGACCTGGTGGCAGTGGCATGCGAAGGCCATACAGTAACCCGGTGGCAGCAGCATGAGGAGGACATACAGTGACCCAGTTCCTCCCCTGTGTGACTTTGTTCGCCCAGGCAAACGAGGTGTAGAACAGTGTGACACCGCTGTGCCCTGCACATGTGGTATGCTGGAGGAGCACTGTGAATTGTCCCTGCAGGGACTACCACAGTGGAGGATGAGGTGGACATTGTTGCAGGACCAATGACGTGAGAACTTGGAGGCGGAATCGGCGCCACCTGCCCAAGTTCCAGGTGACAAGGTGACAATGTAAAGTTGGCAGCAGCATGAGGAGGGCATACAGTGACCCAGTGGCAGCAACATGAGGAGGCCATACAGTGACCAAGTGGCAGCAACATGAGGAGGCCATACAGTGACCAAGTGGCAGCGGTATGAGGAGGCCATACAGTGACCAAGTGGTAGCAACATGAGGGGGCCATAGAGTGACCCAGTGGCAGCAACATGAGGAGGCCATACAGTGACCCAGTGGCAGTTGTATGAGGAGGTCATACAGTGACCAAGTGGCAGCAACATGAGGAGGCCACACAGTGACCCAGTGGCAGAGGTATGAGGAGGCCATGCAGTGACCAAGTGGCAGCAACATGAGGAGGCCATACAGTGACCCAGTGGCAGCAACATGAGGAGGCCATACAGTGACCAAGTGGCAGCGATATGAGGAGGCCATACAGTGACCGAGTGGCAGCAACATGAGGAGGCCATACAGTGACCAAGTGGCAGCAACATGAGGAGGCCATACAGTGACCCAGTGGCAACAACATGAGGAGGGCATACAGTGACCCAGTGGCAACAACATGAGGAGGGCATACAGTAAGACCAAGTGGCAGCAACATGAGGCGGTCATACAGTGATCCAGTGGCTGTGGCATGAGGAGGCCATACAGTCATCCAGTGGCAGAATGCGGAGGTGGCAGCAGCATGAGTAGGCCACAGAGTGGCAAGGTGATATAATGTGTAGGTAGCAACAGCCTTAGTAGGAAATACAGTGAACCAGTGGTAGAGTGAGGAGGTGGCAGCAGCTTGAGGAGGCCATACAGTCATCCAGTGGCAGAGTGTGGAGGTGGAAGCGGTGTGAGTAGGCCACAGAGTGGCAAGGTGATATAATGTGTAGGTAGCAACAGCCTTAGTAGGCCAAACAGTGAACCAGTGGCAGAGTGAGGAGGTGGCTGCATCATGAGTAGGCCACAGAGTGGCAAGGTGATATAATGTGTAGGTAGCAACAGCCTTAGGAGGCCATACAGTAACCAAGTGGCAGAGAGTGGTGAAGCAGCATGGATCATTTAATCTGCTGCTGCATTGGTGGGTGGAAATCCTGGCTGATCCATGCCTGATTCATCTTCACAAAGGTCAGTCTCTCCAAATTTTAGGTGGACAGGCGAGTTCTCCTTGGGGTAACTATGGCCCCCGCCGCACTAAACACCCACTCTGATGCCACACTACTGGCTGGGCAGGACAGCTTTTCCAAGGCAAACTCAGCCAGTTGCAGCCACAAATACAGCTTGGCTGCCCAGTAGTTCAGCGGATCTTCGATGACAGGTGGCAGGGTGCACTCTAAGTATGCCACCACCTGCTGGTTCAACTTCTGCTCTGTGTCTAACTGCTGATGAGCAGCTTCTTCACTATACTGCTGAAGAAAGCTGCTCATCAGTGACTCTAGGCTCAGGCTGCTGCTAATGGAGCCGATACTGCTCCTGCCACCCCATCCCACAGCTGCCATGCTAGTGCAAGTTGAGCGCTCAGGGCACCCCCCGGTCGGACATGCGAGAGGATGGACGATGGCGCAGATAGGCAGCGGCTAACTTGCTACATAGCATGACTCTATAGTAGTTCAGTTTGTCCTCCCTCTCAGTGGGTGTAAAAAAGGCCCCCATTTTTCCATGGTAGCGAGGGTCTAACATGGTGGAGAGCCAGTAGTCATCCCTCTGCCGAATGGTGACAATTCAGCTGTCACTGCGCAAGGAAGTCAGCATGCATTGGGCCATTTGTGCAAGTGACTCTGAGGGACTCCCTGCATCCATCTCCACTGCATACTGCCATGGTGTGTTTGGGTCATCTGCCTCATCCTCCTCATCTCCCTCTGGCTGTTCTGGTTGCTCCTCCTCTCCACCCATTTGGCTACACATTGTTTGTGCTCCAGTTTCCTCCTCATCCTCCTTCTCCTCCAGTTCAGCCCCCACAGGGCTCATGTGGCCTTGAGATGTAGGCGCCACATCTCCAGTCCCCTGACCAGCCAGATTGAAAAGCATCTTTTCCAGGATGTGAAACAGTGGAATGACATTGTTCATTCCGTAGTCCTGGTGACTAACAAAGTGGCCTCCTCAAAGGGAACTAGCAAATGGCAGGTGTCACGCATGAGCTGTCATTGGCTAATGTTAAAGTTACACAGGGGAGTACCTCTGTCCACTTGGATCAACAAGAAATCGTTTATGGCTTTTCTCTGTTCATATAGTCGATCCAACATATGGAGGGTTGAATTCCAACGGGTGGAAACATCGCATATCAGCCTATGTTGTGGGAAGCCGTTCTGCCACTGCAGCTCAAGGAGAGTGTGTGTCACTGGGCGCTACCACGGTTGCCACGGCAGGCTGGACCACCACATTGAAGCCACGACTCTCCCAGGCCACTTTATGGTGATGCTGCATATGTTGGCGCAGGGTTGTGGTGCCAACATTGCCACCCTGGGCACGCTTCACCTTCTGCACACAGATTGAACATATAGCCATGTTCAACACTCCGCAATAACTGACTGCTACCACCACTGCCTCCGTAAAACCCTGCACTACTGCTTTCCGGGCAGGTAGGCTGCTGAGAAGCGGGTGGTCTACCCCGGGCACATTTAGCTCCCGACCTCACACTGCTGCCACCCTGCTGACTCCCCCGCTGCCTCATGCGCAAGCTGCAACCCTCTTCTCCTGATGACAAGGAGGTCTCTTCGTCTCCCGGTTCCCAATTACGATCAGAAACCTCGTCATCTACTGTCTGCAGGTCACTGATGTCCTCCTCAACCCCAGCTCCCACGCAACTCTCCTCATCACTACTTGCCCACCTACCGCAGGAAGAGGCGGATGTCTCGTCCACATCTTGGCTGAGCAGTAGCTGCTGAGTGTCCTCTAGTACCTCCTCCTCACTGTACAGTGGATCTGAGCCCACAGCATGGAGTACTTCTCTAGCTGAGGGAACAGAAACGGACAGAGGCAGGTTGAGGATAGGTGAGGGCACAGGGCCTGCTGCTGGGCCATGCCAAATAAGGGTTGTGTCTGACGAACCCACTGACTCTTGGCTGGGGGTGTCTTATGTGACTTGGGATGAATTGGATGACTGAGTCAACCAGTCTACAACTGTTGGGTTGCTGGTCAAGACACGACCACTACCTGACACTGAGAGCTCGGGACTCTGTAACTGACCCCTGATGCCAAGCCCTCTTACTCTGCTGCAACCTGTGCCTATGCCAGAAACATTTAGGCCTGCGGCCCTCCCCTGTGCATGGCCTCTCGCTTCTCTGTCTGACATAGTGTTCGATGAAAAAACTTAATTGTAAAGGGCAAAAAGGCCTGTTATTTTCTACTTTGAAGAGAACGGCAAATATGCTCCTTATTTCTTCCCCCATTAATGAACACCAATAAAAAAAAAAGTGTGATAAAGGCAGAGATTTGTGGCTCAGAATTATTGAATTATTGACAATACTATTGATAAAAGGCCATCAACTTTATACTGGTAATAAAATGGCAACTGTGGTCCTCCTTATGGATTTACACACTAATAAACACCTTTAAATAAGTGATGATAACCGCTAAGAATTATTGAATTATTATTGACAATACTTTATAACTTTATAACTTTTACAACTTTATACTGGTAACAAAATGGCAAATATGGTCCTCCATATGGGTTTAGACACTAATGAACACCTTTAAATAAGTGATAACCGCTAAGAATTATTGAATTATTATTGACAATACTGTTTTTAAAAATGGCCTGTAACTTTATACTGGTAACAAAATGGCGAATATGGTTGTTATGTCTTTCCCCACGTTAAAGGCGTTTATTACAGATAAGTGCAAATATTATTGGATGATAATTCAGTTTTCTTTGGCACAATAGTACTGGCTAATTTTATGCTTTGCAAGAACAGTGAATAAGCCCCTTATAATAAATACCTTTAAAAAGGATTTTTTTTACAGATACGTGCAGATATGGCTTTGGAACGATAGTACTGAATAATGTTATGCTTTGCAAGAACAGTGAATAAGCCCCTCATAATAAACACCTTTAAAAAGGCTTTTTTTATAGATACGTGCAGATATTATTGGATGATAATTCAGTTTTCTGTGGAACAGTAGTACTGACTAATGTTATGCCTTGGAAGAACAGTGTCAGTGAATAAGCCCCTTATAATAAACGGCTTTAAAAAGGTATTTTTTACAGATATGTGCAGATATTAGTGTATGATAGTTCACAGTTTTTTGCTGTACTGCACTGCAAAAGGCTTGTTGTTTTTTTCTCTAAATTCCTCCCTACACTTGTAATCCTCTTTCCCTGAACTTCTATCTGTTTTCTAAGTCTTTCCCTAGCTCCTGCCGACGTCTGTCCCTACAGTAAGAGCGATGTGGAATGACTGTACCTAAAATGGCCTAGAGTTTTTATAGGGCTATGACATCACAGGGCCAGCTGGTTGCTGATTAGCTGCACGCTTGGCCTTGTGGGTGATATTGCGCTCCCAGAGTCCCTTCCCCCTTGTCCTAACCTGTGCAGTGGCCATTTTATAAAAAAATGCGATTCGATGCGTCGAAGCATGAGGAAATCTGGAATCATGGCGAATTAAAGATTTCCTGAAATTCGGATCGAATTCCACTTCTGCAGCTTCGATTCACTCATCTCTAGTCATGATCAATTTTTGCAGTGCAGAGCAGACAATATAGCAACTGCAAGCATGACAAGTCACATAGCATCATGTAAAGGGATGACTATTGGCCAGTCATGCTTTTAGACTCTAACTCTAAAAGCAAAATGGGAGTTTTTCTGTTCTCAAAAGGAAGGCAAATTGGTTGTATTACCAGGATATTCTCTGTACCCACCTTGCCATAGCTTTCATCGAGCAGGCACTTTCAAGCCATAAATCTGACCCTCTCCACTACCTGCTGAATAAATGCTCCAGTGCTACTGCTACAAGTATCCAAAGCAACAGTCAATATGGTTTGTTAAACATGATATTCCAGTATTTCAACCAGCAGCCTCAACTGAATGCACATCAAGAAACAAATGAGCACTGTCTGGGCAACAGGTTCAGTGGCAGTAAGTGGCCCAGTTTGTCATGGGTATACTGTATTTTCCACCATTTGTGCACTGTCAAAGAAGATAATCTGGGAGGCAGATGACTGTACCACGCCAAAGCAGACAAGATTGCCTTCCACAAGTGTGGAAAATATTATATGTGTGAAAAATTTAAAAAATTCACACATATCCTAAATAGATGATTAGGTATGCCAGGGATAAGAGTGGTAAGTGGCTACTTATCGCCTGGTCAATGATGACCCTGACTCTATCTCTACCATACTATAATGCTTTTGCTGTTGTTATTACTACCACTACAAAGCCACACATCTCCTGAATTGCCCTGAATGGTCCATAATGGACTGCTGCACCTGAGAACCCACCCTAAATATAATAATAATAATAATAATAATAATAATAATAATAATAATAATAATAATAATAATAATAATAATAATAATAATATAAAATATATAAAATAACAAACCTCAGACTGTTCCCAATATGTACCCCATATAAACACTGGTCGAGCATTTGCCCTCAATTGAGATGAGTTTTTTATGGTTTTTAACAATTCCAGTGACATTGCAATGTGTTTTTAAACAGGTAATATATTACCAATTGCTATTATTGCTTTACCCATAGTCATATACTGTATGTTATTGTCACATTTGCATTACTAAAACTGTCTTGGCATTGAAGAGATTGAAAGGGGTTGAATATAGTTCTGACTACAGTAAAATGTAAGAATCAGTAGCTCAATAAACAGTAAATAGCACTAGTTATCTATATAAAGAGTGAGCTTGTACACAGTTAGTGGCCACCAAGTCATATTTAGTCACTATATAATTGATGAGCATTATGTGTAAATGTGAAATGGCTTGAAAACTTGCAAAAAGTTGTTACAAAAATGGTTCCCTGATTCAGATATATTGAGATTAACGTTACCTCATTTACTTTTCAGAAAGAAATGATCTTTGCACAATAGGGATATATTTCATTGATGTGCCGATCATTAGTCACCACTAAGATAGTTAGAGAAAATCTTTAAAATGCTGCCGAATTTTTAACTACTTATATTTTCAAAAATGTTGAACTTTAAATTACCTACAAATATAGATATGTTTATGTTCATGGGAATACCCCTTTAAGGACACAACTTAAAAATACTATAAAGATGTGGCCTCATTTTTCAAATCTGATGTGTCACTCTATGTGGCAATAACTTTGAGATGCTTTAACTTACCCAAGTGATTTTGAGATTGTAATTTTGTGACATATTGTACTTTATGTTTTTGCATTTATTTATAAATAAAATAGCAAATTTGACAATTTTCAAAATGTGAAATGCTCTGTTTTTTAGACAGATATAGTCATGCCACCCAAATACATTAATGAATTGTATCTACCATAGCTCTACTTTATATTGGCATCCCCTTTGAATGGTCCTTTAATTTATTTTGGACGTTAGAAGTCTAAGAGCGATTTTACAGATTTTACAAGAAAATTTCTCAAACCCATTGGCTAGGGACCACTTTAGTTCTGTAGGGGATTTTAAAAGCCTATATAATAGAAACCCACATAAATAAAAAATGATTTTTTTTTCCAATAAACCATCAATTTAGCTCCAAATTTTTAGGGGTTAAAGGAGAAAAAGCACACCACAGTTCGTTACACAATTCCTACTGAACATGGAAATACCCTATATGTAAATGTATTCTGCTGTATGGGTACATGGCAGGGCTCAAAATGGAAACAGCACTATTTGGCTTCTGGAGGACAAAAAAGTTGTATGTGTGGGAATGAATTGCGCTTTTTAGCTTTTAGATTTAGAGGGACTGGTTTCTGGATGCTGTATTTTTTTTGCAGATCCCCGGAGGTACCAGTATACTGGAATTCCCCAACACGTGTGGTTTTTGTAAGTGCCATTTTATGGTCTATGCAAACATGGCATCCAAAAAACAACAATCTAAATCTGTGCTTCAAAAGCCACATAGTGCTCCTTCTCATCTGTACCCTGCTGTGTGCCCAAACAGCAGTTTATACCCACATGTATGACCGTGGTGTACACAGGATAATGTATTTAACAATGCCATATGGGGGTATAAAATGCTGTTTGAGAACAGCCGGGCACAGCGGGTAAGGAGCGATATTTGGTTTTGGAGCACAGTTTGGATTTTGGATGTCATACCACTTATGCAGAGCCCCTGAATTAGCAGTAAAGGGGAATCCACCAACACTAAACCCCATTTTGGGAACTATCCCCCTCAAGGGATTTATCGAGTGGCATAACAAGCATTTTTAACCCATGAGTATTGCATGAATTTAGTTTCCAGAAATGAATTCGCAGTTGATAGGCATAACATTTTTATTTTTGTTGAGTCGGTTGAGGGATTATTTTTTGCAGGACGAGCTATGCTTTTAATGGTACTGTTTTGGGATACATGTCTTTTTTGATAACTTTTCATACCATATTTTGTGAGGCAAGATGGCGAAAAATCATTACTTTCAGTGTTTTTTTCCTCCATTTTTTTTTTTTTTTTTTTTTTTTTTACGACGTTCACCATGCAGGTTAAATAATATTTCAATTTTATTGTACAGGTTGTGTAATTCCTCATTACAACTGAAGACTCACTCAGTAATATCAGAACAAGTCCCAGGGAAGAAAAATGCACAGTGGACTGAATTACACATTTTAACATATTAATATAACTAAAACTTTCCCTGCTTAGTTTTCACTGCTGGCCACTCACATACCAGCAGTGTCTGTATAGGTCAATTGCATAAGTATATCGCTTAGAGAAGACATTAACTACAGAGGGTTCAGAGAGGAGAAACGGGGCTGGTAGGGGTTTGTGGACAGACAACAGCAAGTGTAGCAAGGGAAGAGATTGACTATAAGGCTCTTTGGTTAATAAAACTGATGCTTTCAGTTCTCAACTGAGAAGTGAGCCCCCCTTGAGCCCAGTCTGCTCCCGAATCTGCCCTTGTTTTCCGGGTGCTGACACCGATCCTGTTAATAGTATTAGTAGCATTATACTTGTGTACCAGCCAACTAATAACAATCTCCCATTCCTAGTTTATGTGTGTATTGCCGATGCTGTGGGCTTACTCCTCCTTTTTCCTTGATAGTGGTGGATGGGCTATGACTGCCCTGAAAACCCTACTTGACTGGTACTGTCTGAAACATTTATGTGAGTTTACTAATTTACAGTATACACTGATTTAAACCCCACGTTATCAGAAAGCTTGTGGAATAAAGACACTGATCATGTATAGTGTCACGCACTTCAGTATCACTGCTCTGGTGGTCCTGTTGGTCCTTGTTGCTGCCCTGCACTGATGATGATCCAACTACCAACACATAACCACAATGTATGTTAAACTTACTCTTTAAAATTACCTGGGGAAGCCCTATAGATATTTTGAAAATTGGCACCACATATGTCTTGCACAATGTCCTTGGCACTGTACCAGTCACTAGGAAATCTTTAAAAATTCTAAACAGGGACTAAGCTGAGTTCTCTAAGAACATTTGGATGCAAACCATATGACCCTGGAGCCTTGTTCACATTTAGTTTATGTAATTTAGCGTGGACTACAGCGGGGAAAAAAGTATTTAGTCAGCCACCAATTGTGCAAGTTCTCCCACTTAAAAAGATGAGATAGGCCTGTAATTGACATCATAGGTAGACCTCAACTATGAGAGACACAATGAGAAAACATATCTAGAAAATCACATTGTCTGATTTTTTAAGAATTTACTTACAACTTATTGTGGAAAATAAGTATTTGGTCAATAATAAAGGTTAATCTCAATACTTTTGATAGTAGCTGTAAGCCATAATTTCTACTTGTGCCTTGTAGGTATAAATTTTGTTATTTATTTAATTACAATAGATTTAAAGCAGTCCCATTTAGCATCTGTATCACTAATTGACAATAGCTGTTCCCAGTCTATGTCTTAAATTTCAGCTCTTCTTAACCTAAGGAAACTGGTAAACCTAAATGTTTTTGCCCTCCCAGACTGAGTTTGTTTTTTTCACAATAAAAAGAAAATATAATTTTCCAATATTATTATATTATGGTCACTGTTGCCAAGGTTTTCATGTACAGTGAGATTTTCTTAGATGTGACTAGGTTCTGTGTTCTTGGATATAACTAGGTCAAAGAGAGCATCACCTGCCCTATAAAATTATCCTGCAACAAGTCGAGAAATTCCGTCCTTCTTGCAGATGATGCAGAACCACAACTCCAGTCAATAATTAGGTATTTAAGATTTCCTACTGTGCCTGCCTGTGCCAATCTCTCCATTTGTATATACAGCTTACCTTCTTCCTTCTCAGTTATGTTAGGGATCCTATAGATATTTTTTTTTATGTCCTCTCCTTTCTATTTACACCCAGTTGCAAGAAACAATCTGACGATCTGTAGCTCACACTGAGTGACTCACATGCGCTGTATGCATCTAATGTATCGAATATGTAAGTGACTTGAGGGATATGTGTAATTCATGCATCTAATATGTGAGTGGTATGTGTGATGTGTGATCTGCATAATTTAAACACACAGGGGAGAATGTTTTAAGACTAGTGTTTTCCATGCCAGTCTTAATCAGCTCGCTCGCTGGCAATGACATGTGCCAGAATTATTAAGTGGGTCTAGCCTCTTAATAATTCTGTCACATCTTGGGAGATCCCAAGTGCCAGAATTGAAATCCACATCAGTTAAGTACTGGTGTAGATTACAGCTATAACTCATGATTGTTTTCTGATGTGAGTTACAGGAAATCTGATGGTGCAGATTGCCTTGGCCCACCTTGATGTCCACTCCTCTCCACCCACTGTTTTAACAAGTGGTGAGTAGGACAGAAATGGGACAAAGTGCAAAGTGGCAAACTGAGTAACTGCCCTACGAAGGCCCCATCAGACCACTGACCTGTTGCTCCTGATTCCCAGGGAAGACCAAAACAATTGCAGAGCATGGTAGCAATAGGTTGTTTACCCTGTTGTGCAGATTGATTCGCTATACAGTAGGCAGAGTGATGGTGTCACTGCATCATGCCACCTGCAACGTATCTCACTGACAATATGGGTTACAATAGGCCCCCATTGCTCTAATTGTTAACGTGGGATTGGGGTCACAGTATATGTTTTATTGTTGGGGGAACTCATCTCTCAGGAGGTGCTATTACCTGTTTAGGGCCACTGACTAGATTATTACAGTATGGGATACAAATGGTGGCACAAAGGATGGAAAGATTGTATAATTGAGAGTACAGGAAAAGCAAGGAACCAAAGAGAGGTGGCAAGATGCTTATTTGCAATCTGAGAAATAAGGTAAATCTCACTAAGATTGTGCATTGCTATAGGTATGAGGTGAAAGATATTTTTTTTTACTTATCTTGAGGAGTACAGGTGAGCAAATCTTATGTGTCACATTTGCTTAAAAATTAAGTCACATTCGATTCAGTATGAATAAATTCACTCTGAATTGAGCCAGTGACAGGTGTAAACAGTCTACAGTTGTCATTGGTTGGTTTAGGTTAAATGGTCTGGGAGATTTCTCTCTTGTCATTGGCAGGCAGTAGACAGAAGAACATATTGTATCTAGAAGAACAAGCAAGACATAACAGAAGTCAACAGGAACAAACTAAACAAAGGCAGACACAAAGGGCCTTATTGCTTAGACACAGGCAATAAAGAATCTGTGTAAAGGACCTTGGCTGAGTTAAAGAGAATTTAGCATATGCTGGCTGTTTACGAAACCTGGAGCTGGGATATGTGTGTGACCCACAAGAATCAAGATCAGGATACTAGATATCTCTGTAGTTGAACTAGCAAATTGTTTAAATATATACAGATGTATCCTTATTGATTCCTCTTGACAAGATGTCCAGATACGTATATCTCAAGTTAAGTAACTTTTCTAAAAGCAACATGATTTTGTGATTTTATCATAAAGCAATATGCTTGTTCTCCTATATGTGGCTATAGAGATGAGAATCACCCAAGATTTGCTTTGGGTTCGAACAAGATTGGATAGAACCAGAAGTGAAATTATTATACTCTGGGGTCTCTTCAGACTCCAAAGTATAATAAATGGAGGCCCAGGGATGGAGTAAAAAAAAGATATATATACTCCCCTTCCTTCAGATCTTTTGGACCTCCTTCTGGCGTCCAGCCCTTCAGTGACTTCATGCGTCCAGGGTCACCACTGAGGCCCAATCACAGGCATCACATGGGCACACCAAGCATCATGAGAGAGCACCAGAGGCCCAAAAGAGGTGAAGGAAGGTGAGTATAAATGTTTTCAATTTTTTACACCTCCCCTTGGGCCTCCACTTATTTTCAGTTCGAACCCCTGGATTCAGTTTGAACCCCCGGATTGGAACTAATTGGTTTGCCCATTTCTAGTCAAATATTTTGTTTGCAATTCATGATATTGTGTTGAATTGGAATCGTAAGAAATTGCAACCTTTAACCACACAGAAGATAAATTAAGTGTGGACACATCTGTAAGTAATTTGATAACACTTTAACTGATTACTTTTATGGTATATAGATGTCAAATATTGTTTATTTTTCATGACCTGCACAATAAATATAACAGTTACTGGCGGTATAATCCCTTTCAGTTACTAAATAAATAAAACATCTTGATTTGCAATCTATAGATAAATCTATAGATAAAATTCAGATATACTGTACATAGGGAATAAGAGCACTGTCAATTATAAGGCAGTTTTTCACTTGGCCGGATTAAAATAAAAAATAAAGAGCCTTACTTTATATTTTCTTTGTGTGATATTGAAGTGTCTCCCTAGTAGAAAAATAAACTTTGTCAAAATGACAGCTTAATGGTGCATAAATATCTTAGCTCCATATATCTGCTGACTTTGCTATGAGAATAATTCTTTGCTATGCTTAAAATGAGAAAGTCATCTCAGGTTACTGTAATTTTTTCCCCCTTGTACTATTACTAAGCAAATTGGTATAGACATTGAGTTGCCAAAATTATATATATATATATATATATATATATATATATATATATATATATACTAATTGTAATTTTCCATCAGTTATGTACACTTGTGATATATACTTGTTTTTGTCTTTGGTATTGTGTTCAGAATTTTTCTGCATACATGAGATGAACCCCTGTTGCTTTTTAATATTGTGGTGCCCACTAAAAAAAAGCATTTTCTTGTTAGTCAGCAAACAATAGACACACATCGAAGATGGCATAAATAAGTTGACTCAAATCAGTAATATTAATGAAATCTTCTTGAATTTAATTGCAATTAAACAGAATCAGTAATCAAAAAATCTAATACTACCCCCTTGCAAAAATCACATTGCAATGTAGAGCTATTAGCAAACATTCCAAACATACTGTGGGAGAGGTCGCTCGGTAGCAACAATGGTGTGGACCCAACCAGTCAGAGACAGGGACACAATGTCTGGTGCAAACAGGTTTATTTGAAAAATGGCAAAAATAAATAAACTTTACGTCAGGTATAAAAACATGCAGAGTAAAATACAGCCTTAACTTCAGGCAAAAAAACATACAAAATCCTGCTCGTCCGAGCACTAACTAATACAGGGCAACCCCTACCTATACATGTGGCTTGACTAGCCACACAATAACAAAATAGCACCTGAACGTTCTCACCAGACTCAGAGAAGGGACCGCCCCAGCCACCTTCTCTCACTCCCAGGGACTGCCCTGAAGTGCAGGATCTGAGGCCTTTTATGGCCCAGTAACGAGCCTTAAGACCTACACCTGGGCCTGAGGCCTAATCAAGACCCGCCCTGGACCATACATGTGTCAGAAATCTGGGGCTAATATAGCGTGCTTCCAGCACTTGTTCTGTCACCTTCTCACAATACCTTTGAATCCGACAAACACAGGCTCACTTTGGATACAAATGTGTTACTTAGTTATATGCAAATAAGGCTGAAAGTGCAATGGGGGTGTCTCTGGAGCTCTGCAAGTTTTCAGACTCCTGACATTAATTCCACCAATTCTGCCTAGTGCTGCTCTGCACCACCCATTTAGTCTGGATTCAGAGCCTGACCCCTCCTTGTGTCTCTTCACTGCTGTATATGATTCCCAGAGAGGAGGGAAGCTTCTAATCTGGGTTTTAAGGACAGCGCAGAGCCAGTGGCCCTCACTGCACCTCCAGCTTCATTTTAAATTTACTAAATAAAGAATTTGTTCAAAATGAGTGTTAAGGTCTTGCCAAACATAGCAATTCCCTGACACTACTGCAGGGGTCTGGGAGGAAGGACAGAGACAAGTGAGCCCTAATCTCACCCCAGCCACTGTCCCTTCCTATTGCCTCAGTTACCCTAAACGGTAAAAGGACAACCTGAAGACGAGCCCTATACTGAGTAAGTGACAACACTGAACAAAGACAGAACAAACGACACAAAGGGAGGTCAGGAAGCCAAGGGTTCTGTAACAGACGAGCAATGCAGTACGAAATCACAATCCAAGAGAATAGTCACAAGGCTAGCCAAAGGTCAGAGAATCAGGTAACAAAGCAGCAAGGGATATAACAAAGAGAGCAGGCAAAGACAGTGCAATAACCGGAAACTTGCTGAGAAAGTGACATCCCTTATATAGAAAGTCTTGGCCCAGCCCCAGACCTGATAGGTACACAGGCTGTCAATCACACAGGCAAGGAAAAGATTAACACTATGCAGTCCAAAGAGAAACATTGCTCAGAACATGGGTGTGGCTGGAAATCCATTACACAGCAAGGGAACTAGGACCATGTTCAGACTGAGCAACAAGAAACCTACGCAAGGAATCAAACTGAACACTCCTCCTTCGCCGCAGCGTGCGAGCGGAGGGGTGGCGCAGAGACCCGAACAGGCAGAGACGTTACAATGAGTCTGCATTTTGGGGAATAATAGGTTTGTTTGGAATGTTTGCTAACAACCTTATACAGCTGTGTGGTTTTTGCAAGAGGTAAATTCTTGATGACAGATTCCCTTTAAATGGATTCTATCATTGGGGAAACATGTTTTTAACTGAAGCCACATTGTAATAGCCTTTATAAAGGCTATTAGTCTCCTACCTTTGTCGTGTCGCTCCTTACCGCCGTTTAGAAGAAATCTTGATTTTATTTTTATGCAAATGCATCTTCAGAATGCACAGGAGGCGTTCCCCCAGTCCTGAAACTGCACAGGGGCGTCCCCTGTGCTCTCCTCAGACGTATTTTTTAACTTACCGCGCCACCTCTCTTCTTCTTTAGAAGACGACTCTTCTTTATGTCAGCCTTCTTCCGGGAGACATGCGCCGACTGCGCATGTCCATTCGGCCATTTTTCTGTGGCCTATTACACAAGCATATTGCATGCGCTGTATGTAATAGGCCACAGGAAAATGGCAGAACGAAGACTCATACAAGGATGACGTCAAGAAGAGGTGTCTGCTAAGGAAGAAGAGAGGCGGCACTGTAATTTCAAATATATGTCTGAGGAGAGCACACGGATGCCCCCTGTGAAGTTTCAGCACTGGGTGAATGACCCCTGTGCATTCTGAAGACGTATTAGCATAAAGATAAAAATCAACATTTTTTTCTAAACGGAAAGGAGCGAGTAGCGAAACTACAAAGGTAGGAGACTAATAGCCTTTATAAAGGCTATTACGACATGGCTTCAGTTAAAAACATGTTTCCCCAATGATAGAATCCCTTTAAAGTACACTGAATCTTCTCAATACAGAATCTCACCATATGATGTTCCAGAGGAAAGATTTCCTTCCTCATGCATTAGATCAAAGATGAGGTTTGGGTCATGCTCAAAACATTTCTGCTAATGAAATGGATGGAAATCTACGGAAAAATCTGCATACTGTGTGTTACATGCAGTTCTACAGCAGTGTATAACTTTCTGCAGTAGCTGTTTTTCACTTTTGTGTTTTAATTTTTTTACTCCTCAGCCATAACTTTTTTATTTTTCTGTTGACAGAGCCATATGAGGGCTTATTTTTATTATAATTTTATTTTTACATCAGTAGATCTTTGATACTATAGACTGCAATACTGCGATATTGCTGTCTATAGTAATATCAGTGTATTATTATTGAGCCCTGCCTAAGGCTGAGCATTCATACAATCTGTGAAACAGCTGTTAGGTGAAAGGTAAAAATGTTCACTCTATCTCATGATAAATTCTTTTAGTGGTGTAGTTTCCAAAATGGGGTCACTTTTGGAGAGTTTTCACAGTACTGGTAACTTAGAGGCTCCTAAAAGTGCGCCTAAAAACTATTCCAGCAAAACCTGCTTTTCAAACGCCCAGTGGAGATCCTTCCCTTTGGCATGCTGCTGTGTTCTCAAACAGCAGTTTACATCCAAATTGCAAAAGAAATTGTGAGATGAATTTCCTCCATAAATTTCACCTCATTCATATTGTTTTAATTCCCGTGAAACACTTAAAGGGTTAACAAACTTCTCAAAAGTGTTTTTATTTGAGGGGTGCAGTTTTGAAAATGGGGTGATTTATGGGTGTTTTTTAATATATAGGCTTTTAAAATCCCCTCCAGAACTGAAGTGGCCCCTAACAAATGGGTTTAGGAAATTTTCTTGTAAATTTGGAAAATCATTGTTAGACTTGTAAACATTCTAAAGTCTAAAGTAAATTAAAGGATGATTAAAAGACAATGTCAATATAAAACAGAGATATGGCAGATAATATTAATATATTTGGGTGGCATGACTGTCTGTCTGAAATGCAGAGCATTTCACATATATATAAAAAATATTGTTTACCACTAACATGAAGTACAATGTGTCACAAAAAACATTCTCAAAATCACTTGGGTAAGTTAAAGCATCTCAAAATTATTGCCACATAAAGTGACACATGTCAATTTTGAAAATTTGCCTGTGACTCAGGCTCTACATTGCGAAAACGCAGTATTTTGGCTGAAGTGGAAATGCCGTGGCAAAAAAAGTTGCATCCTACAGTACCAGCAAAGTGGATGGAATTCTGGCTAATCCCATCCACACATTGCAGAAAAAAATCTGCAGCAGAAAAGCCGCACTTTCAAAAAACGCTTGCATTTCTAAAAATCACAGCATGTCAATTATACCTGCGGGAACACTGGCTTTTTCCGTATAGGTATAATTCGGTCAACTCTCAGGGAAAACTCTGCAGACTTTCTGTGAAAAACACTGCAGAAAAAAAAGGCGATGCGTTTACGCCACTGTATTTTCTGCAGCGTATTTTTGCTGCTGCTCGCTATGTGGGGCCTTATGATGTTTTTTGGACATGTCCTTACTGAGTTAAGCTGGTATCATTGGCTTTCCTGACTTTATTGCATTGTACACTGTTAAATATTGAACTATGACTCTTTTTTAAACCTTTGGTTGTGAAATTGTTCACAAAAAATATTAAAAATTACACCAAAATTTTAGAAAAAAGACAGACCACACATGCACACTTTATATATTGATCTATACTTTGCAGTAAAATTTACAAAAATGAACACAAGTTAAATAATGTTGAATCCACAATCCCATAGAAATTTTGCTTGGTTATTATATCAGCTGTACAAGAGGAAGCATAAAAGATTGCCATCTGAAGCTTTAGTGATTTCAACTAATATATATCTATTTAAATAGTATATTTTGCAGGTAAGTATAAATTATAACTCCTTTAGTTTATTCAAGCTTGGCAGGTAGCCTTAAATAATCTTGTATCAAAGATATTCTCTCAATGCACATCCCAATTAAAATGTCTGATCCAGTTCTTTCTGTAATACATAAATTGTGAGTCCCTTTGGAAATCTGTCTTCTAATTTTAAAACGAAATGAAGCAACCAAAAGTTTTAGTTTTTTTTTTTTAAAGGATGAACAAAGATTTTCCCCTTATGGTTTTCTTAGTAAGACCACATAATATTCTGTGTTGCAAAATGTCACTCTTAGTGGTTTCTATTAGTGATAAACAACTACATATAAGGCAGCACAAACCATTCTCTCACAAACCAGTGGAGATTACTGACATCTACATGAATGACCCTTAAAATTATAATGACCCATGCTGCTACAATGAATGCAAAAGCACATATTTTGTAACTGTGAGTTGAGAATAGTTATAAAGGAAATCTTCAAAATGCAAAGTAGCACAAAAAGTAATCCCATTTTCTGGTATGTATTATTTCTTTCGCTGGTAGTTTAACTTTCCTATTAAATTGTTCCCTGGTCGATTTCTTGCCTGCTCTATGTATTCTACTATATAACTTACTGTGACTTTAACCCCTTCCTGCCGGTGACATTTTTCGATTTTTGTTTTTTGTTTTTGACTCTCCCCCTTCCAAACCCAATAACTTTTTTATTTTTCCGTTCTCAGAGCCATATGATGTCTTAATGTTTGCAGGACAAATTTTTTTTCATGATGCTACCATTTATTATTCTGTACAATGTACTGGAAAGCTGTGAAAAAATTCAGAATGGGGTGGATTTGAAGAAAAAGTGCATTTGTGGGACATTCTTACGGGCTTCGTTTTTACGGCATTCGCTCTACAGACAAAATGACATGTCATCTGTATTCTATGTTTCGGTACAATTCTGGGGATACCAAATTTATAATTTTGCATTAGCTAAGACAGCAGGAAGCTACACCATGTAAACAAATGCAGAAGATGCCAGGAGCTCCCAGAGAAACACAGAAATCACTCAAAACACTACTAAAGGTATTTGGGTGCACTTATTATCCCATTAATAGCACTAACAGACCTTTTTTTTTTTAAAAAACATCTTTTGCCTGGAAAACCCCTTTAACCCCTTCCCGCCAGGAGGAATTTTTCAATTTTCGTTTTTTGTTTTTGACTCCTCCCCTTCCAAACCCCATAACTTTTTTATTTTTCCGTTCTCAGAGCCATATGAGGTCTTAATGTTTGCGGGATAAATTTTTCTTCATGATGCTACCATTAGTTAATCTGTACAATGTACTGGGAAGCTGCAAAAAAATTCAGAATGGGGTGGATTTATAGAAAAAGTGCATTTGTGTGACTTTCTTACGGGCTTCGTTTTTACGGCGTTCACTGCAGCCAAAATGACATGTCACCTGTATTCTATGTTTCGGTACAAATTTATCAGAGGCAAAACTGTGAAAAAAAACGCGGTTTGGCACTTTTGATTTTTTTTTTCCCCCACTACTGTGTTTACCGTATGGGAAAAATATTTTTATAGATTTGTAGACTGGGCGTTTTCGGACACAGGGATACCTAATGTGTATGTGTTTCACAGTATTTAAGTACTTTTATATATGTTCTAGGGAAAGGGGGGTAATTTGAACTTTTAATATTTTATATATATATATATATATATATATACAGTACAGACCAAAAGTTTGGACACACCTTCTCATTCCAAGAGTTTTCTGTATTTTCATGACTATAAAAATTGTAGATTCACACTGAAGGCATCAAAACTATGAATTAACACATGTGGAATTATATACTTAACAAAAAAGTGTGAAACAACTGAAAATATGTCTTATATTTTAGATTCTTCAAAGTAGCCACCTTTTGCTTTGATTACTGCTTTGCACACTCTTGGCATTCTCTTGATGAGCTTCAAGAGGTAGTCACCTGAAATGGTCTGCCAACAGTCTTGAAGGAGTTCCCAGAGATGCTTAGCACTTGTTGGCCCTTTTGCCTTCACTCTGCGGTCCAGCTCACCCCAAACCATCTCGATTGGGTTCAGGTCTGGTCACTGTGGAGGCCAGGTCATCTGGCGTAGCACCCCATCACTCTCCTTTTTGGTCAAATAGCCCTTACACAGTCTGGAGGTGTGTTTGGGGTCATTGTCCTGTTGAAAAATAAATGATGGTCCAACTAAACGCAAACCGGATGGAATAGCATGCCGCTGCAAGATGCTGTGGTAACCATGCTGGTTCAGTATTCCTTCAATTTTAAATAAATCCCCAACAGTGTCACCAGCAAAGCACCCCCACACCATAACACCTCCTCCTCCATGCTTCACGGTGGGAACCAGGCATGTAGAGTCCATTCGTTCACCTTTTCTGAGTCGCACAAAGACACGGTGTTTGGAACCAAAGATCTCAAATTTGGACTCATCAGACCAAAGCACAGATTTCCACAGGTCTAATGTCCGTTCCTTGTGTTCTTTAGCCCAAACAAGTCTCTTCTGCTTGTTGCCTGTCCTTAGCAGTGGTTTCCTAGCAGCTATTTTACCATGAAGGCCTGCTGCACACAGTCTCCTCTTAACAGTTGTTGTAGAGATGTGTATGCTGTTAGAACTCTGTGTGGCATTGACTTGGTCTCTAATCTGAGCTGCTGTTAACCTGCGATTTCTGAGGCTGGTGACTCAGATGAACTTATCCTCCGCAGCAGAGGTGACTCTTGGTCTTCCTTTCCTGGGGCGGTCCTCATGTGAACCAGTTTCTTTGTAGCGCTTGATGGTTTTGGCCATTGCACTTGGGGACACTTTCAAAGTTTTCCCAATTTTTCGGACTGACTGACCTTCATTTCTTAAAGTAATGATGGCCACTCGTTTTTCTTTACTTAGCTGCTTTTTTCTTGCCATAATACAAATTCTAACACTCCATTCAGTAGGACTATCAGCTGTGTATCCACCTGACTTCTGAACAACACAACTGATGGTCCCAACCCCATTTATAAGGCAAGAAATCCCACTCATTAAACCTGACAGGGCACACCTGTGAAGTAAAAACCATTTCAGGTGACTACCTCTTGAAGCTCATCAAGAGAATGCCAAGAGTGTGCAAAGCATTAATCCAAGCAATAGGTGGCTACTTTGAAGAACCTAGAATATAAAACATATTTTCAGTTGTTTCACACTTTTTTGTTAAGTATATAATTCCACATGTGTTAATTCATAGTTTTGATGCCTTCAGTGTGAATCTACAATTTTTATAGTCATGAAAATACAGAAAACTCTTGGAATGAGAAGGTGTGTCCAAACTTTTGGTCTGTACTGTATATATATATATATATATATATATATATATATATATATATTTTTTTTTTTTTTACTTTTTTTAATTTTTTTTTGCATTTATTAGACCCCCTAGGGGTCTTGAACCCCAGGGGATCTGATCACTAATGCAATGCATTACAATGCTAATGCATTGCAATGCAATGCAAAAAAACGGCATTTCTATTGCAGACTACATAGAGTAGCCTGCAATAGAAACTAATGAAAGACAGGCCTGGGAGCATTCAGAAGGCTCCTGGCTGTCATAGCAATGGGACACCGGCCCCAGAGCTTGCTCCGGGTGCTGGAAATCCGCCAGTAAAATGGCGCCTCCGTCAGCTTTGACCGAGGCGCCAGAGGGGTTAATGCCCGCAATCAGTGTGGGCCCTGATCATGGGCATTAGCGCCAGGTCTCTGCTTTATAAAACACCATAGACTCGGCAGCTATGGTGGCCGCACGACTCCCGAGCGGCCGCCATCTTTAAACACCCGGTATCCACCGTACTATATAATTAGCTTATTTGCACATGCAATTTGCTTCACAAAGGCTCAGTGGAGCTGAAACGTCGCTTACATATGGAATAAACTTCACCATTTTTGCTTGAAAGTACTGAAGTGCTGCCTTTTTCCTTGCTTATATACGTGGAGCTGTTACCAGAGGCTCTGGTCTGAGCACCCGCCATTATCCTGGTACTGCTGTTGACTTTCTTCTTTTTTACATACCCAGACAAGTGATAATTTATTTAAAAACGCACCCAACCAAATAGCATAAGAGATATTATCATATGATATGCTAATGAAGTCAAATAATGATCCAATTCCTGCCATCTGAATCCCTCATGGCATAACAATATACCAAAAATAAATATACTCAAAGAAATATATATACTCCTAATAATACATGATGTCCAAAAGGCAAAATAAACTAGGCACAATCCATGTGAAAATGGAAGTCCTAGTCTGAATATGGGCGTATTAATCGACAGATATTATTGCGATCAAACTAACAGAGCAGTTAATTGAAACCAGATTCCTACCTGATTGATGGAATGTCGCTGTTACCATGTATATGCATACAGGGGGGCCCTGCTACATTATATATGACCACTGCTCAAACATAACAGCAGTGCAGGGCTTCCGCATTATCACCAGAAGTATAAAATGTCGCCTTTACAACAGGCCTCATGGTGACAGTCAATCACGTGACCGAACCCTGAAATTCTCTTTAATATGGTGGAAGATTTTGACAATGCTTATTCTAGACATTAGCCATGATGTTTGCAGAGGTCATTGTGCTGTAGAGTGGAATAGATACAGTAAACTGTGTTCTTCACTTTTTGTGAATGCTAGTCTTCTATGTAGAATATTCTATAATTCTTAAAGTTTATATTCAAAATAACTTGCTCTAAAACATGGGTCATTTTCTGCTGATTCATTTCTTTTAACACTGAAGGGAAAGAATGTATCAAAGCATGTACAAAGAATTTCTGAACAAAAAATTCTTATAATTGATTCTAGGAGCTGACATGTTATGAGCAAAAATACCTTATCAGTGACAATGTCACAATCAGAATATATTCTCATGCAATTATATTAATGATCCTGAAACAAACATAATTATCATTTTAGAAATTAAATTGCTATCAGGTGCTTTGAGTGTTTTAATAAAGCTGTCATATTTGATATGAAAGAAAATCACTATTACAGTATAAAAGGTAGTTGACTGGATATAATAATGGTTGTGTCAAATTGATAATGGTTAAAATATGAACAAAATGTGAATTTTATTTAATCACTACATATAGTATGTTTTAAACTTGTGAAAAAAATAAATTCGCAGTCAAACTTTTTCCTTAAGTGACACAGAATCCATGTGGTCTATGAGATGCATGTCTGGTCTATTCAACAGCATGGGCAGTATCTCACACTACCAAAGCATGCTGGTCTTAATGGGGTTTTCCAGACAAAAAAAAATCTTTTTTTTTTTTTTTTTTTAAAGGCCTGTTAGTACTATTAACGGTTAATATGTGCACCCAAATACTTTTAGCAGTGTTTTGAGTGATTTCTGGGTTTCTGGCATCCTCTGCATTTGTTTACATGGTTATCTTCATGTACTTTTATCCTACAACTACCATGATGCATTGCTCTTCACTCACACTACCTTCCCCTCTCACTCCCTCCTGCTCCCTCACACCCCCTCCCTGTTTCCCTAGCTAGCCCAACCACTACTAGTCATTCCTAAGTAACGGTCAAATTGCACTGTTAATGCTACGTGGGGCCCCGGCTTTACACTACCAGTGCAGAATGTTAGGGGGCGACTTACTTTTTCAGAATTGAGGAATTAGAAGCTTAGCCACTGAGATGAGTACAATCGCTAAGCAGTGTTTTCATGGGGTAAAATCAGGTGAAGGTTTCCATAATAGTGGAAAGGGTCTAATGGCAAAGTAATAAAGCTAATTTGTATTATTTCACATATGACCCAGGCCTAAAAGGTAGCTATTCGTGGATAGGTCTACCAGATGTGGGCCATAGTTCCATTATCAGAGTAACAGCACCAACGGTGTCAGATAAGACTGGGGAGATGGTGTGTAGAAAATCTGATGTTCTGTAGCATCTGGTCAAGTGTTCACAAGAGTTTGTGCATATTCTGATACAGCGTGAGAAGCCGTGGGAATGAGTTAATGCTACAGTCACACCTGTGTTGTGGCAGGAGAAAAATGGTGCCTGAAAGGCAGCAGAGTAATAAAATGTGTTCTAGAGAAGCCACACTTTTTGATGTGCACTATAATCCGGTCTTCGTTCCGTGACCAGGTCCTCCATACGATGCAAGTACAGGATATCATGGAGCCAAACCATTTTGTCTCCTTTTTGACAGTGGAAGCAAAGTGTCTTCTCATTCTGATTCCAGCTCACCCCAGAGTAGGGGTAATACATTTACAATGCACAAACTGCAAGCCATCAAAGGGATTTGGAAAGAAGATAAAAGAAATGTAATCAGCTTTCATGGGGTGAGGGTGATTTATAGACCTCCTGACTTATGGATCAAGTGGCAGGTGAGACCACTGCAAATCTTTTAGGTTATGCCAGTACTTATGGGCCTCCTATGGCTCCTGGGTCCAGGTGCACTTGCACCCTCTGCACCCCCTCAAGTTACACCACTGCTCTCAGCACCTTTCTTCTTCTCTCCCTACAACTTGCACAAGTGACCCTATCCTGTCACACCTCTTCCAGTCTCTGTCTACTGATGTTACAACTCACCTTACTAAAATTTTAAACCTCTGTCTCTCTTCTGCAATCTTTCCCTCCTCCATGCTGTCATAACTCCAAAACCTTCCTAACGATAACTAGCGACCCATCTCTAACCTCCCCTTCATCTCTAAAATCCTGGAACGCTTGGTCCTGCCTACTCCACTATCTCTCCGCTAACTCTCTGCTGGACCCCTTACAATCAGGTTTTCGTGCACTACACTCATGTACAGAAATGGCCCTCACAAAAGTCTCCAACAATCTTCTGACGGCTAAATCTAAAGGAAACTATTCACTTATTTTTCTGGATTTCTCAGCAGCTTTTGACACTGTAGACCACCAACTCCTTTTCACTATGCTCCACTCTATTGGCCTCAGGGACACCGCTCTCTCTTGGTTTTCTTCTTATGTTTTTGACCGCTCATTTAATGTATCATTTGCTGGTGCTATGTCTTCTCCTATTCCCCTTGCTGTTGGGGTTCCTCAGGGCTCGGTACTAGGCCCCCTCCTCTTCTCTCTCCACACAGCTCCTATTAGACAAACCATCAGAAGATTTGGTTTTCAATACCATCTTTATGCTGATGACACCCAGCTATATGCCTGTGACATCATCCTGTGACATCACCCCTGCCATACTACAGAACACCAATGCAGCAATGACTGTCTCTCTGCTGTCTCTAACATCATGTCTTCTCTTTATCTGAAACTAAATCTTTTAAAGAGTGAACTTCTTGTGTTTCCTCCATCTACTAATCGAACTAACCTCGATATCTTCATTTCTGTCTGTGGTCTTACTATTACAAGGCAGTACGCTTGCTGTCTTGGGGTTGTATTGGACTCTGATCTCATTTTCACCCAACATATTCAGACACTTGCACTCTCTTGCATCGTCTGCATCTCAAAGACATCTATAGAATTTGCCCTTTTCTCACTGTGGAAACATGAAAAACTGCTCAAAAATTACATCTGTTTAGGCAGGCTTATCACATTACCTGATCACATTGTTCTACACCTCCACACACTACACTAACATTTCATATCCTAAGCTATTCTTCCTGCTGTATTCCTCAGAACCTGGTCCCTCCATCTAGAAGTTACTCTGCACTTAATGCACTTAGTATCTGTATATTCACAGATACCAACTGGTGATGGTTCATACAGCTTTAGTTATTTGACCTTATTTATTAAAAGATGACTGGACCATTGTACCCAACAAGCCCTCTTTCCTCTTGTTTGAAACCAAGCTCCAAAGGCTTAGCAAAAAATACCAGGCTTTACCAGGCTATCTCTGGATAAATCATACCAAATGGACCATCAAGTAATACATTAGAATAAATTAGAATATCTTTGAAACGTTTATTTCTTTCAGTAATTAAATTTAAAAAAAAGTGACCTCCTATATTTTCTAGATTCTTTACACACAGAGTGTTCTATTTCAAGTGTTTTATTTCTGTAAATGTTGATTATGGATTGCAGCTAATGAAAACCCAAATCTAATAAAATTAGAAGATTGTAAAAAAGTTCAGTATTGTAAATTCAGTGTGTCACCTGCCAAGGTTTCCTTTCAAAAATATTCTAATTTATTGAGATGCACCTGTATATTGTTGGTTTTAATTAAATAAAAATTATTATGTCAATAGATAATGTGTTTTGGGGTTTGAAAAAGTGTACCCCTTCCAAAGATCAGACAGACATAAACCACAATGAACATCCAAATGCTTTTTAAATAGGTAAACCACAAGATAAGGTGCAAAGGTTAATTACTTTGGCTATCAAAACAAATGATCAAGTTAATTAGTTCCAACAGTCAGCTCATTAACATAGCATGTGTGTCAAATTAATCTTTTTTTTTTTTAAATATATAGTATACATGATGATCTATATTCTATTTGCATGTTCCTTATACATAAATCAATCAATAAAATAATACAAATAATAGATGGGACATGAAAACAGAAAGCATAAACAAAAATACATACTGTATATATAAAAAAAATACTTAATTTCATATTTATAAGACCAAAATAAATATGCATACATAACCTTTAGGGATTCCCAAGTCACAGGTGGATATGATTCAAATAATGATTTGTAGATAATGTAAAAACAGAAGGACAGGTTCCTCCCTACTCTAAACAATTCCTCTTGGCAGGAGTCCTCCGTGAAGAGATGTCAGCGCATGTCCCCTAGCAATATCCCAGCACGCATGTGCACTATTCATTACATGGAAAGGATATAGCACATATGCGTAGTGCATATCAAGTCCAAAATGCGCAGCTGTGCATGCGCAATACTGCGTGAGGCCGCTGATGCTTCCTAGAAGCATAGTGTATACTGATTCATTGAATTGACCGTGCGTGGCTGCCAATATTTCATAAGTCACGAATCAATTGACATCTTTATGGAAACAGGGAATTACCAATATCTTCTAAAGTAAAGAAAAAGGGGGCTAAAGGTGAAAGGAAGATATTCTTATTCAGAGTAAATAAATATATATAGAATTACATAAATGTATACTAATAGTTAAAAACAGATATAAATCTACTAATTGTATAAAAACCAATTAGTGGTACTATATGTTGGTCATCACGCGACCTATTTTTGATTAAAAAGGATAAAAAATTAAAAAATAATTTTATTGTATTGTAATAAACCCCATGTCTGTTTTGCGATATGAATGTAATGTATTGCACATGCATAAAAGTGTCTGAAAACTTTTATTCCGAATAGAAATAGAAAAATTGTAAATAAAATGTTACAGATATATTATGAGATACAAAATATAATATATAATGAACAATAATAAAAAAATATTGAATATGTATATACAATAGGAAAGAAAAGAAAAAAACACAATAAATGGGATGGCAAACAAGATAGCAAGTAAATGGTAACAATTTTATATAACAATTTCGGTGCCTTCCTTGGTGCAAAGTATTTCATTTAATTTAAAAATACAATACATTTCCTGTCTTTTCAAATTCGCAAATTTATTGTGTACTGTGTCGGCAATATATTCTATTGGCATGGTTTTAAAACTGTTAAAATTACAACCATGGGTGTAAGGACATGCCTAGAGTCACTATGTTTTGTGTACCCTCTACATACATTAGATCTTTATTTATTCATTTGGATTCTAAAAAGGAGTATGGCGCGGCCCACATACAGGCCGCAAGTACATTCTAAAAGATATACAATATAATTGGACTCGCAATTAAAAAAACAAGGGATGTTAAAATTTTCTCCTGTGGCTTGGCTCTCAAAAGTAGTGGATCCATGTGAGATAGATTTACAGCACTTGCAACCTGCTTTCCACGCTTGAGGTCTCTACATCAGTAGTGTGTTGGTCATTACTAGACACTGCACGAAGTCTACTTGGGACGAACAGATTCTTAACAGTTTTAGCGCGTCTGTACTTTAAATGTGGAACTGGTGGGAGCCTATTACCAGGGATAGGATTATTGCGGAAAATATACCGATTATTTATTCAAATCTGAACAATTTTTTTGGGATAACTCTTTCTTTGCAGTGAGATAAAAGGACCGTTCCCAAATATATCTGATAATTTAGGTGTTGTGACCTACTCTTTCACAACTTCTTAAGGTGAGCGGCCATTTTTGAATATAACTTTTGGTATTTACGTGTTTAAACAGTATAACACAAGGTTTTTGCTCGGTGTCGTATATTTTTTCTGCACTAGTACATCTTTCTTTGAAGTGTTCAGACATAATCTTAGTTTGAATCGTATTAATCAGAGTCACGTGTACAATTCCGTCTTAGCCGTTGGCTAAAAGGGATGTTTGATTTCCATTAAATAATAATAATAATAATAGTACTTTAATAGTCCCACAGTGGGGAAATTCAGTGTGTTACAGCAGCAAAGATAAGATAAGATAAGCAGATACAAATACAAATACAACATGTACAGGAATGTTCCAAGGTGAGAGGCATTACATTAATAGCAGACAGACAGATAGGACGTAGCAGAGGTGGGGGGGGGGGGATTTAACAGGCAGAGAGATATTTCAGTTCTCTGTATGTAATGATCTCCGCTTAGGTCGGTGTTGGTTGTACAGCCTAACCGCGGTGGGGAGGAAAGACTTCCGATAGCGCTCCTTCTCACACCTAGGGTGGAGCAGTCGGTCACTGACAGTACTGCCCAGCACAATCACAGTCCCATGCATGGGATGGGAGTTATTCTCCCGCATGGAGCTCACCACGGACAGCTCCTAAAATCTAAGAGGCTATTGCCATCAACTTTTGAAAAAAAAAAATGTTTTAGTCACTACTTGTGGGATTCTGAGGTTGTTCCAATAAATTTAAGGCCCCGGTCATTAGAATTTAAATGTGTAAGGAAGTCATTAAATTCAGTAGAAGTGCCTCTCCAAATAAACAGTAAATCATCAATGTACCTCGTATAAAACACTATATTGGTCGACCAAGACTTTTGTTGAAATATATATATATATATATATATATATATATATATATATATATATACACATCTTCATATCTACCCATTTACAAGTTTGCACAGCTTGGCGTGAATTCGTAGCCATAGAGGTACCTTTCTTTTCTCTGTATAGACGGTTTACAATTACAGAGGTGAGGGAATAGGACACTGTTCAGACTGAGTACTACAAGAACCTAGCAAGGAATGATAGCCGGACACGTCTCCTGTGTCGTAGCCTGCGACCGGAGGATGGCGCAGAGGCCCGAACGGGCAAAGACGTTACAGTGCTCACATCAAGGGTAATCCACTTGTACTCGCATCACCACTGTATATTTTGCATTTTAGTGAGAAGTGATGGTGAGTCTTTGAGGTATTATGAATGCCGTAAAAGGAGTCAATATTCACCTACTGTACATCCTTTGATTCCCCATTCCCTACCATATCTGGGGATCCTAATACATCATCTGTTTCCAGCCCCACTAACTTCTTCCTGGGTTGAATGGATAAATATACCCCTTGGGACATTGTTGGAGGTATACAGATATTAAAATGAGGTGATGCCATTGTTTTTCTTTTTTTTTTTAATTACATCTCAGATCCTCTGCAATAGGCCATTAATTCAGTGTAAATGTCCACTTAAGGCCTAAAATGCACATGGTGCTCATTCACTTTTGAACCCGTTGTATTTCCAAGGAAAATATTAGGGTCACAAATACGGTGTTTCTAAGATCAGAAAACAGAGAATAATTATAGAGCTGACTTTTCACAGTGGTATAAACTAGGCATGACATACGGGCATTGAAATGACATATATTTGGCAAATTTTCAATTTACAATTTGCACCATAGGCTGCACATTTCGGAAAGCATCTCTGGGGTCAAAAAGATCATTATACCCTTTAATAAATTTCTTGAGGGGTGTAGTTTACAAAATGGGATCAATTATCTTCCTTGCACAGCCACCTTAGGGGCTCTGCAAATGCTTCATGGTGCCTGAAAACTATACCAGCAAATCTGTCCTCAAAACCCATTGGCGGCCTTTCCTTTCTCTGTCCTGCTGTGTTTCTAAACAGCAGTTTGCATCCACATTTTGGTTATTTCAAAACTCGCACAACAAACTGTAGGATGCATTTTCTCCTTTTACCCCGTATAAATGTATCAATTTTAGAGCTAAATGAACATACTGAAAAAAAAATGTAAATGTCTAAATTTCACATGCATTTAAATTCATGTGAAATGGTTATAGAGTTAAGAAGTGTCCTAAAGATTGTAGTTTTGAAAATGGGGGTGGGTTATTGGATGTATCTAATATATTTGCCTTTAAAAGTCCCTTCGGAACTGAGTTGGTTTGCATAATTTTCTTGAACATTTAAATAATTGCTAGTTGATTTGCAAGCTTCCTAACGTCCCAGAAAAATGAAAGGGCGACTATAGTGTGATGCCAACATGAAACAGAAATATTTTAAATAGTAATGAAGTGATTTGGATGATGTAAATAACTAAAAAAAAGAAAATATAAAATTTTAAAAATTGTGAATTTTCCACATTTTTGCCAAATTTCCTAGTTTTGCATAAATGCATTATGATGTTATTCTAACCCTATATTTACTCAGCAGTGAAAATTGGCCATGGGATGACTATTTTTTTAAAGATCATCACACGGTCGCATTAATTTTACTATTTGTGAATGGGGGCTGCAATGTATGAGGGATTTGTGAAAATGGCCGGCACTTTGGTGCAATACGGCCGTGAAAAATTGATGTTTTTCATTACCTTTTTCACCCGCCGGGTCATGTGAATGTAGGCTAACATAAAATGAAAGATGTCAGATATTTGTAAAATGGGATTTAAACTGTAACCCCTTGATGACGCATATAGTTTTGGTTTAAGGGTTCATATGGCGAAAAATGAAAAGCAATTCCACCCGCGGGTCGATGCTTATTTTTTCAGTGTCCTGAAAACAATGGGCAGAATCTAACATGGATTCGAGGGCTGAATCTATCCCCAAATCCGTGTGAACTTGCCCTAATAGTGTTTAATAGAAAACACCTATGGCACATGCTGCACCATATGCATATTCACCCTTAGGCTGAGGAATCACGTGGTGTCCCGCAGCAAAAAAGCGCTGCGGGAAAAGCCATGGCAGAATGGATCGCGGTTCTTCCTGCAGCACATTGCACAGAAAGTTCACAGAGGTTTCCTCTGCGGACTTTGTGCTTTAATTATATCTATAGGAAAACCACTGGCATTTCCGTAGATATAATTGACATGCTGCGATTTCCAAAAACCGAGATGGTTTTGGAAATCGCCACATGTCCACACTGCATATTTTCCCACAAAGTGGGGATGGGATTCACTAGAATCCCATCCACTTTGCTGTGACTGTAAAACGCCGTGGTTCTTCCCGCGGCGTTTCCGCCACGTGGGGTCCCGGCCTTACTCTCATCTCACCTATATTTAAGAATTGTAATAATTGTCAATCATGTTGCACTTGATTAATGCACAACATTAAAATGTCTTTTTGAATCGACTTTAATGTTTAACTGTAAATACAAAAAAATTGAACATTGCAAGAAAACATTTATACATTGAATATAGGATTAGCTGTCTGAAGGATATCATTTGTACTTTATCTGGCTAAACTGTTTTAAGTAAAAAAGTAGCATCAAATATCATTGAGGAAGAATGACAGGTACAAAGAGCCATATGCAGCAAAAATCTCTTTAAACTAAAATTTCAATAAACTACAAAATAAAATTCTTTCTGAACTGTGTAAATCCCATAAGATTTCTTTTTAAAGATTTTGTCATGCTTATCACAAAAATGTTCAAAGACTACAGAGAACATTTACCAACTATGTAATGTTTTGACTTACTACTAAGAAGGTGAGTGCTTCAGCAGTATATTATAAGTCTCTTAAAAAAAAAGATTCTAAAGTTTTTATTTTGTAGCTTCAGTACATATTGTATAGCACACTCATTCTAGTACAAATTTAAAATTGGTTTCATGTGATGATTTGCTTTTATGTGCCGTGCCAAGCTGTTCTTTGTGAATAGAGCTAAGGCTAAAGCCCCACATTACAGAAACGCAGCTTTTTTTGTTGCAGATTTTGTCACTTTTTTGAGCCAAAACCAGGTAAAAGGTAGAAGTAATAGAACTTTCTATGTATTTCCCATTCCTTTTGTAGCCTTTCTTGGCTTTGGCTCAAAAAAACATAACAAAATCTCCAACAAAAAAAGCTGCGGCTTAAAATACACACAGAGGACACGCTGCAATTTCCAAAACAGCGCTTTATTGCTCTGGCCCGCTACGTAGGGTCTTAGCCTCAAAGAATTTTCTCAGAGTCCAAATTTTTATGGCCTATCTTCAGAAAGAAAGTGGCACATTTTTGGCTAATTTTTTAGTACCAATAATCACTTTTGCAGTTGAAAACTGTGCTTTTTTTTTAGTAACTACCCCCATTATTAGTTAAAACTCATATTTTCCATAAATAAGCAATTCTGTAGCATCTTTTCTCCTAACTCTACATTGCACCATCCCTCCTTTTTCAAAGTTCCTGAAATGTTTCTACATGCATTCAGACTTGCAATTAGACAGTATCGCTTTACATTTTGGTGGCGTTTTTGGGCATTTTTTGGCTCTTTTGGTGCTTTAGATTTAGACGTCAGATTTGTTTCAGTCTGAATATCTTTTTTTCAAGTTTTGTAACACTGAGTAAAATCAAAGTGACAGCAACAGATATAACTAGGACTGAAAGGATGGTAACCAGTGGTAACAAAACTGTTTATAAAACATACTGCACTGTCTTTTAATAAATATTTCTTTATGCTTTTAAAAATAATAATAAAAAAATATATATCACTTTTTGGGCAGATGCCTGCTGAGGTTATCACAGACATGCTGCTTTCAGAAGATGTTATGGGGAGTAGTTTAAGGCTTGTTATATTAACAACCTGTGCAATATAGGGTAAGTTGCCAGCAAAAACAGTAGTGAAGGAAGATGGAAAGTCAAACAGCAGCAGTGACATCATTGGGTCAATGAAAATAGCCAGTCTCCACTGTCAGCAATGTCAGATCTATTCATTGGCATCAGGTGGAAGTGTGTGAAAATCCTCAAGGTTCCATGCCTTTTCATTTAAATGTAATGTAATTTTGTCTGCTTTGATGCAACAATGTCACCTGCCAAAATACCCCCACAGTATATTTCAGGGTGGACAAAACAGTATTATGATGACATACTGAGACAGTTCCTTCCACTGGTACAATCTGTTGACCAAGAAACTCATGGGATAAGGGTTCAGGGCATCTGAGAGAGCACAGTCCATTTATCTGTTTGCTGATGTGCATGATTACTGGCCTTATATTTGCACCAAGTGCCACTACCACATGAGTAGCCACACCACCATC
This sequence comes from Leptodactylus fallax, assembly GCA_947044405.1. Classification (NCBI taxonomy): domain Eukaryota; kingdom Metazoa; phylum Chordata; class Amphibia; order Anura; family Leptodactylidae; genus Leptodactylus; species Leptodactylus fallax. Next base: position 344,714 of record CAMRHE010000192.1, on the reverse strand, counting down.
ACTATACAGTCATGGCCAAAAGTTTTGAGAATGACACAAATATTATATTTTCACATGATCTGCTGCCCTCTGGTTTTTATGTGTGTTTGTCAGATGTTTTTATCACATACAGAAATATAATTGCATTCATATTATGAGTAACAGAAGCTTATATTGACAGTTAGAATGAGTTAATGCAGCAAGTCAATATTTGCAGTGTTGACCCTTCTTCTTCAGGACCTCTGCAATTCTCCCTGGCATGCTCTCAATCAACTTCTGGACCAAATCCTGACTGATAGCAGTCCATTCTTGCAGAATCAATGCTTTAATTTTGTCTGAATTTGTTGGTTTTTGTTTGTCCACCCGTCTCTTGATAATTGACCACAAGTTCTCAATGGGATTAAGATCTGGGGAGTTTCTAGGCCATGGACCCAAAATCTCTATGTTTTGTTCCCTGAGCCATTTAGTTATCACCTTTGCTTTATGGCAAGGTGCTCCATCATGCTGGAAAAGGCATTGTTGTGCGCCAAACTGCTCTTGGACGGTTGGGAGAAGTTGCTCTTGGAGGACATTCTGGTACCATTCTTTATTCATGGCTGTGTTTTTAGGCAAGACTGTGAGAGAGCCGATTCCCTTGGCTGAGAAGCAACCCCACACATGAATGGTTTCAGGATGCTTTACAGTTGGCATGAGACAAGACTGGTGGTAGCGCTCACCTCTTCTCCGAATAAGCTGTTTTCCAGATGTTCCAAACAATCGAAAAGGGGATTCATCAGAGAAAATGACTTTCCCCCAGTCCTCAGTAGTCCACTCCCTGTACCTTTTGCAGAATATCAGTCTGTCCCTGATGTTTTTTCTGGAGAGAAGTGGCTTCTTTGCTGCCCTCCTTGAGACCAGGCCTTGCTCCAAGAGTCTCCGCCTCACAGTGCGTGCAGATGCACTCACACCTGCCTGCTGCCATTCCTCAGCAAGCTCTGCACTGCTGGTAGCCCGATCCCGCAGCTGAAACACTTTTAAGAGACGGTCCTGCCGCTTGCTGGTCTTTCTTGGGCGCCCTGGAGCCTTTTTGGCACCAATGGAACCTCTCTCCTTGAAGTTCTTGATGATGCGATAGATTGTTGACTGAGGTGCAATCTTTCTAGCTGCAATACTCTTCCCAGTTAGGCCATTTTTGTGCAGTGCAATGATGACTGCACGTGTTTCTTTAGAGATAACCATGGTTAACAGAAGAGAAACAATGATGGCAAGCACCAGCCTCCTTTTAAAGTGTCCAGTGGTGTCATTCTTACTTAATCATGACAGATTGATCTCCAGCCCTGTCCTCATCAACACCCACACCTGTGTTAATGGAGCAATCACTGAAACGATGTTAGGTGGTCCTTTTAAGGCAGGGCTGCAATGATGTTGAAATGTGTTTTGGGGGATAAAGTTCATTTTCTAGGCAAATATTGACTTTGCAAGTAATTGCTGTTAAGCTGATCACTCTTTATAACATTCTGGAGTATATGCAAATTGCCATTAGAAAAACTGAAGCAGTAGACTTTGTAAAAATTAATATTTGTATCATTCTCAAAACTTTTGGCCATGACTGTAGCTGCCAACACCACTAATACTACCACCATGAAAAATGGCTAAGCATTTCATTCATGTCCTCCACCACAGCCTGGTCCTCTTCCTCATTGCAGTCCAAATGCTGACTATTCTAAGACAACACATTAACAGTGGCACCATCTTGAATACTATCTTCCTTAAGCCACTTGCACGCGACCGTGTGCTAACCGGCTGCCATGAATGAACAGCACGGGCGATGCACGGGGGACACACGGATGTTATCTGTGTGCCACCCGTGCACTGGCTGTGCTTCCACACCCCTTTCATTCAATGAGAGGAGCCGGGGAAGCGGGGCCGCAAAATCACAGAAGAATAGGACCTGTTCCATATTTTGCAGCCCTGACTGTCGGCCCGCAGATGGGACCATGTAATTCACGGTCATGTGTACGGGCCCAGAGAAATGAATGGGTCAGTGTGCTATCTGGGAAAAATCCTATAGCACACTGACCATTCATACGGTCGTCTGCAAGGGGGCTAAGTTCCTGGGTGCTGTCTCAGGAGAAAAGAAGGTGTTTCACTTGAGATCAGTAAAAACAGTTCATGGAATAAAAAGTTTTCTGTAAGAGCTGCAAGTAAACTGTTAAGATGGAGGAGGACTACACTGAACTCTACTACTATCTGGACAGCTAGTGCCAACAGTGTTGCTGCTACCCACATTATTACTGGCAAGTAACATGGCACAAGTGTTTCTTCCTACATTACCCTGTCCATTGCCAATGTCTTTAACTAGACATTTTTATCCCCTTCCTGACATCCGCCGTAATTGTGTGGTGGATTTCAGGTATTTAAATATGGCCACCGGGTCTCTGTTGTATTATAAATATCGTGGGCATTAAGGCCCCTGGTGCCTTGGTCAGCTTTTCCCATTTTACCATTTTTTTGCTCTATGCAGCCTCTCATACAAATGCTGCTATTTTGCAATGCATAAGCATTGTAATGAATTGCATTAGTGATCAGACCCCGTGGGGTTCAAAACCCCTAGGGCAGTGATGGCGAACCTTTTAGAGACCGAATGCCCAAACTGCAACCCAAAACCCACTAATTTATCTCAAAGTGCCAAGACGGCAATTTAACCTTAAATTAACCAGGATCTGTTTTATAGTAACCATGCAATGTTATTACAGCCTGTAATAATATCACGTCTGTTATAAACAGATAATGTGTGATATAAATAGTGAAGGGCCCTCACACAGTACAATGCGCTCCTGAGTGGCACCCACACAGTACAATTTGCTCCAAAGTGGCCCCCAGACAGTATTATATGCTCCAGAATGGCCCCCAGACAGTATTATATGCTCCAGAGTAGCCCCCACTCAGTATTATATGCTCCACTTTGGGCCACCCCTAAGTATCATATGCTTCACAGTGGGCCCCCACACAGTAGTATATGCTTCACAGTGGGCCCCCACACAGTAGTATATGCTTCACAGTGGGCCCCCACACAGTATTATATGCTTCACAGTGGCCCCCACACAGTAGTATATGCTTCACAGTGGGCCCCCACACAGTAGTATATGCTTCACAGTGGCCCCCACACAGTAGTATATGCTTCACAATGGGGCCCCACACAGTATTATATGCTTCACAGTGGGCCCCCACACAGTATTATATGCTTCACAGTGGGCCCCCACACAGTATTATATGCTTCACAGTGGGCCCCCACACAGTATTATATGCTTCACAGTGGCCCCCACACAGTAGTTTATGCTTCACAGTGGGCCCCCACACAGTATTATATGCTTCACAGTAGCCCCCCACAGTAGTTTATGCCACTTACCTAGTCCCACAAAGAGCTGCAGTCCCACGAAGAGCGTCCTCCTTCTTTTGATCGCGTGCGCTGATGACTTACGTCATCATACCTGCATCGGGGGCAGAGGTTACACTCTGCAATCAGTGTAAGCCGCGGTCCTGCTGTATGTGCATTTGCACATTGCGCATTTGCACATACAGCTGAAAGAAGCGATCGCTGTTAGTGAGCAATCATGGTGACGGCACGCGTGCCATAGGTTTGCCAACACGGCCCTAGGGAGTCTAATAAATTAATATATATATAAAAAAAAAAAGGTAAAAAAATATAAAAACAAATAAAAAGAAGTAAATATTCAAATCACCCCCTTTCCTAGAATACATATTAAGCCCTAATGTAGCTGTGAACAGAAAAATAAAAAAGTCATGGGGTTTGGAAGGCGGGGAGTCAAAAACAAAAAATTGAAAAATGTCACTGATGGCAAGGGGTTGAAGGTAGTCTGTCAGCAGGAAAATCGGTATCAAAATAACGACAGTACCTTGTAGGGTGGCTTCTACACTTTCCACAGGTGTCTGTCTTAATCTGCATTGCAGCTTTATATTTATAAAAATAAGGGTTTTATGCTTATGCAAATTAGCTTAAAAGGACTTTAGGGGTGTTTCTCCTCCAAGAGCTTCATTCTCCACTCTAGAGAACTATCCCTAACTGCAGACAAAGTGTAACAAATGGAAAGATGTCACTCAAGCCATGGGGGTGGAGCTGAGCAGAAGTTTGAGGTGATTATCTAGAACAGAGAGTAAAGTCGCAGCAGGAAAAGGAACTTTCCAGCTAATTTACATGAGCCGCCCTAAAACGTACTGTCATTATTTTGATATTGATTTTTCTGCTGTCTGTACTGGTTATCTGAAAAAGGAATATTTAATAAAAATTTGTTACTTGGACACAGACTGAAGTGAGGTATGAAGGTGGTGTATAAATGCAAGTTTCAACTAGAACAATATGTCAGCCTGTAGTGTTGCTGCATGAATTATCAGTTGTACACTGAAAAGTTAACTTAGGGGGCATTCACACTACCAAGGGATGTGCGATCTGATAATGTACGTTAAAAAAAATAAATGGACGCCTATCATAATAGACATTAACAGGCACTAACTGATGATTTTTTTGGTTTCTCCTTTCTGAGCATGCGCAGAAAAAAAAGTACAGTAATAACGGCCAGTTTAACTGACGCCCACCCGCTACTGTCCGATAGCCATAGACATTAATGTTAAAACAGATGCCTACCATCCTTCATAGGTCCATTATTTTGAGCGGACACAAAAGTCCTGCATCCTGGGTTTTTATGCCCGCGAAAAAAAACAGACATGTGACGGATTTGGTGTAAACGGACAATAACGGACAACAGATAAAATCCCATTGAAAGCAATGGTATTTTTAACAGATTTATGATGGTTCTGTTAGTTTTGTAATGGATGCTAGCAAAGGACACTACTAACGGTAATGTGAGCGCCCCCTTAGCGAGTCAGCAGACAGTGGAACACTGTTAGATTTAGTATCAGGAGGAGGATTTAAATCTTGAAATCTTGATGGAATTGAAATAGTCACTGTTGTCTCAACAAACTTTTCATGAATGAATAGTAGAATTGATTAAAGGAATCTTTGTAATATAATTTATCAGAGGAAAAATCCCTCTGTCTCCTCTTATCAAGATGTTTTCCTGCTCCTCTTCCCTCTTCTTTCATTCTAAAAAAGCCAGTTTGCATGCTGGGGGCGGGGGGGGGGGGGACAGGTGGCGTGGTTGGCGGTACGATTTTTTAATGGAATGCAGTTGGATGAATTTATAACTGATTATATTTTTGCATGGACAGTGATTCATTTATAGGTGTCTTTTTCAGTGAACTGGGTCAACACAATGGGTCAAATTCATAGTGCCCCCTTTAATATCAGAACTGTTTTTTCTTTTTAATGTGTTTATGCTACTGAATTTCTGTACAATGGCCAATGACATATGTCTGCAATTAAATAAGCTGCTACTGAACGTCATGCACCACTGAAATTAAGTACGTCTAGTCTATATTCATTACAGTAGCATGTCCCTTTAAGGTTCTAGAGAAAAAAATAATAATAATTAAAAACCCTATATAATTGGCAATTAAAAGGTTGTCTCATCTCTGATCTAGCTCTTTGTAAATTATGCTTTTTCTTCTTTCCCTTGAGTTTAAGTTCTACTATTGAAGCTTTATTTGAACAGGTGGTATGTCATTTTTTGCTTTTTTTTTTCTTCTTATTTTTAAACTGGATGTTCTTTTATCAGTAGAAAGGCTGAAATAGTGCAGAACTCATCACTCTTGCAGAATAACAAATAGGATGAGTAATAATAATTAAATGTATTTAATTAACAAGAAGAACTTTTCTGGTAGTTACTTCAAAGAGATCAGCAAAGTAAAACTGTGTTGTGTTCAGAAGGCAGAACAGAGGTACAAAGAGTCACAATGGTTTCAACTGTTATGTATTTTGGATTAATATCTTTAAAATGCAATGCATCTAGGGGAAAATATCATCCAAAATATTGCATCCATTGGAGCATGCCACAGTTATCAAACAGAAAATAATCTCTACTCTGCGTGTATGTTTATTAAAACAGAGGTACCAAAGGGGCCCATATAAGTCCAACAGTTCCTTAAAATGACTCTGCACAACTTGGGGCTTTTAGCACTGCTCAATCAAGATCATCCACAGAATCAACAGACTGAAAAATATTCTGGAATGCTAAACTTTGAGTATTTTATCTTCTTCTTATTCTTTAGTGATGCCTTTTATGCAGATCTTTCTCAAATTTTTTTTTGTGTTATCTCCCTTTCTCATACTTTCTCATTTTGCCTCTATTTACCGGACAAAGAACTGAGCTTTAGGCGAAGGACCCACGTGGCAAATTACAGCTAAAAAAACGATGCGGAAAAAAAGTAGAGAAAACACATTGCGTTTTTTTTCTGCAGCATTTTTCATTGACTTTTTGCTGTGTTTTTCTCTGCTTTTTTTTCTTTCACTATTAAATCTATAGGGAAAACACTCGTGATCAACATGCTAAAGTATGAATGCTCTGCTTTTCAAAAACACATGTTTTTTTGAAAAAAACATTTTTTCCACAGCTCTTTTTTTCCACAATGTGTGGATGAGATTAATTAAAATCTCATTCACTTTGCTGGTACTGTAAAACAGTGTTTTTCTGCTGCTTTTTTGCATTATATGAATTTTTTTTTATTATATAATATGTGTTTCAATTGATTTTTAATTTTTTTTTGAGTTCTTATATAGAAACACTTGTCATGTCTGTGACAAGTTCCCACACGGAAGCAAGTTGTCATACATCTAAAACGTTGCTACATCTGGACTTGTTGAGATATGTGTATTACAAGTTAGGCTGAGGCCCCACGTTGAGGAAACACAGCTTTTTTTTGCTGCAACAAAATCTGCAACAAAAAAAGCTTCGTTTCCGCAACGTGGGGCTTTAGCCTTAAGCTGCTTTTCTCAACACTACATGGTTTTGTGACAAGTTATCACAAAGTGGTATACTATCTATCCTATATATGTGTTTATGTGTGACCATCCAGTGGAAGAGGGTGAATTGCAGCTTTTCAAAGTTTTTTGTTAGCATGTTTTTATATTGTGTTGAATAGGTCTATTTAAGTATGTAAAAGCAAAGTGCACTGGAAGCCATATATATACAATTATTCACCTCAGTCCCTGCTTAATAAGATTTCGAATGAACAATTAGCAGGTCAAGTACTTTATTTTTATCAAATAGACTGCAGTGAGGACAGAAGTTGAAAAAATGACCTAAGAATAAATGCAATCATTTTTTATCCCTATCTTTACTGCATGACTATGACGAAAAGATAATTACATTATAAATTCAGGATCACATTACTAAAGAAGCTCCACCATTAGATTTCTTTTTCACACAGTAGTCAAGATTGTTGTCACATCACAATGCCCTGCTGATAGCCTAGTTCATTTTCATTCATTAACAGTGAAGTCAAGGTCTGACTTTCAGGGTGTGAAGCCAACTGATAAAGTTGTTCCCAAAATAAGGTTATTACTTCAGTTTATAATTTCTAAGGCATTGTTTTGTGAAGATCACTGTTAGCAGTCTGAGGTTAGCCGATACAAAGTGACTTTTATCAAGGAATTCTAGATAATTCATGTAGACTAAAACAAAATGTTATGCAGCAATAATGCATAATGCTTATTATATTATATTTTAACCATTTACCTTCTGTGGTATGATGTTTGCATGGCGGCCATTTAGGGGATTTCTGATTTCTGCTGTGTTTCTACATTGCTACATAACAGTCTGTGGATCATGCACCCACAGGTTGGGCATCAAGCAGAGAAGCAGAAATATTTTTTTACTCTTTCAGTAGCTTATTGATGTCTGTATACATGGTGGTCAATGAGTAGCACTGTATACACAATAGAAATAGTGACAGCTCCACTGCTTTTATTGTCTCTAGTGTTAATGTGTACCTAAATCCAGCATTGACAACTGTCACTTTATATTCCCCTGTAACTGTGGCTGTTATAACCACTGTCATAAAAGGAAAAATAATTAATGTCGATGTAAATAATAAATCATTCCCCAATGATCTTTATGATCTTCTCAGCGGATGAGTTAAACCACCCAAAAAATGAAAATAATACAATAAATACCTATAATTATGTTAAAAGAATATAATAAACTTTAAAAAACTGTAAACTACTTCACTACCTAGGTCAAGTTATATATCAAAATGATTGTTAACCAGCCTACCGAGCAGACGCATGTTGCAAAGCTCCTCGGCCTACTGATTATTCTCCAAGGTAAATGTGCTCCATCCCTGCATTACCTCACCTCTAGTTCCCCGGAGGTTCTCAGTCAGCTTATTTGGGGTACCATTTAATTACCTGCGCTGGTGACTGACAGACTCCGGGGACTGCGGCCTACCATTACCGCTCAGACAAGCCGCCATCTTTATACCTGGACTCCAGCGGCCTACCTCCTACCTAGTGCAATACTGCACTGAAGTACTGATCGGTCTGCTGTCTGGACTGTACAACTCTAACCCACGCTCCGAGAGACACATCTGCCAGAGCCCCAACACAAACCTTTGGCGAAGACACAGAAGCCAGCATTGCTGACCCGCGCCACAGCCAGGATACCGGGATCCGCCATCTCGTCGGGAGGCCTTGTCCTCCTCCTGAATCTCGTCGCTGGCTGTCCCCTCTGGATTGGGGATGAGTCGCATGGTGCACCGCTGGCTCCCGGGCTCTCTACCATCTTGTAAGCAACAAAAGAGCTGGTCTCCAAAAACTGTGAGACCCTTTATCATGCCCTATCACCGCCTCCCAAAGAGACCACAGCTTTGGCTGCGGCCTACTGCCTCCACGACTGCCGGGACAGAGCCACAGGCACAGCCATAATGGAACCCCCGCTCCCCTAAAGCATCCTATCTCCACAGTGAAACTTTTACACAGAAGCTGGGCGCTTCTGATTTCTAAGACCCACTGCTCCTTACCTGCCCACTCCTCCACAGCGGCATGTCTGACTGGAGCCTGCCTACCTGCGTTAGACATCCTCCTGCGATAGCTGACAATCTGAGCCGCAGTAAGTAGCTTGTTCCTGCAACCCAGCCCTGCACTACACCTTGGGCATTGCAATCCCTTACAACACTCCAGCACCTTGTCCTGCAACCTATGGAGTCCTCCTCTCGTATTCTCCCACTCACCTGATTGACCACCTATGGGATGGAACACCTAGCACCTCTTCCACTGCTACTCTGGTTAAACTATTTGATTATATCTCCTGGCAGACTACTGCTCCTGGCCAGTGCTACGTAGACATAAACTAGCGTTCCCCAGGACCTACGAACTGTTACATGTCTGGGACTGCTATTCCTCATACCAGCGACCACCTGGGTTGACCGCTCCACGACCGTTAATACTCCAACATTGGATTGACATGTCTAGGAGATGACCTTTCACCCTGGCACAGCCGACTACTCCTCATGTACTGCTAAAGAAGACCATTACCTAGTCCATCTGATGTGGACTGGCAGATATACTCTCTATCCAACATGGGGAAAATCGGTCAAGCTAAGACCGCAGATTCTTATACTACTCCAAAGCCTTCCAAGAAAATGCAAGCAGATATTGACAAATATCTCAAGAAGCACTCCCCAGCGGCAGTGAAATGCTCCTTGGCTATATCTGACCCTGTGAAATCATTAGACGCGGAGAGCACTATGGAGAGCGGGGAATACTTCAGACCCCACCTCTATGATCACTATCTCTCCTAAGGGTCTCCAGAAAATTATTGAAAAGGCTTTGCAGACGATTATGAAGAAACTGACGGATATAAAACATGATGTCTGAAGCATTGCCTCTAGGGTCGAACTTCTGGAGGACACCCAAATGTTGATTTTGGCTCATGGTGAAGTCACCTCCATGGCACTCTCAGTGTGCCAATCACACCTGAACTCCTTACACTCTTATCTAGAAGACCAAGATAATAGAGGTAGAAGGAACAACCTACGCATAAGAGGTGTACCTGAAGACTTCCCTCCCTCTGTCACCATGAACATTACCAAGAAGCTCTTGGAATCTGTTTTAGGCGATGACATCCAACTTGAAAGAGCCCACAGGGCGCTCCAACCTGAACCTAGGGAAAGTGAACCACCTAGAGACATTATTTGCAAATTGCTATCCTTTCCTGTTAAGGAGGCGGTCCTACAGAAGGCTCAAGTTGCACCGGATGTCCTATACAAAAGTCACAAGGTAACCTTTTTCCAAGATGTCTCCTTGGTAACCCTGGCCAAACATGAGTTGCTTTTCATTTTTCTGCACCACCTCTGGGCCTCTGATTCTTTATACTCTGGGGTCTGAAGAGACGTCAGAGTATAATAATAGGTCTTCTGGTTCAGAGCCAAACTTGCAGTCTAATCTCGCTAATATTCTCAAAGAAAACCTTGTACAGTTTTCCCATCATTTCTTATCACTCATTCTGTGCCTAGATGATAAATATACTGCAGTAGTATCATTTCAACTATATAATATATACAGATGTAGCAAACTTTAACTTGACATCTTATCACAGAAAACAACAAAGACCATTGAAAAATTATTGAGTCAGTTGCCATTCTATACCAATTTGTAGTTAACACATAATTGTCAAGGTAAAAGGAGTTTTCCACATCCAAAATCTCTTCTAAACCACGTAAATGATGTTTTAGGGTTGGTTAGTGACATAGTGACCATACCTTTCTTCTGTTAAAGAGTCATCTTGCAGGTGAGAAATTAAACTTGTATTTCCATATGCAAGTGAGCTGTTTGTTGCATATGGGGCAAGGCCACACTTGCTGGACCCCCCATTTACTTTTGTGGTTGTCACACCCCTAAAACAGAAGGACTGTAACGTCCGAAGGACAGTGATTTGCAGTGACCACAAAGGAAGATGGTGCTGGTGCAGGTGTGGCCCAACCCTGAGTGCATCAAACAGGTTATTTGCATATGGAATACAGGTCACTATGTCACATACTAAACAGCACAGACCTGGCAGTTAGTTCATCTCTTCTGCTTTAGAGTGGACGCCATAGTTATACACATAGTTATACATATACATCCTGGTTCATAGGGGTTAAAAGCAGTTTTGGTGATGATAGACTCCTTTTAAACATTCCTACATCTATAAATCATGTCAAGAAAACATAATTTTGTAATTATTATTTATAATTATAAGACAAGACATGGTTCATACAGTAGTAGGAAAACATATCACAAAAATAAAGTTTATTCAAAGTTAGAGTTTGGCAAAAATTTTATACGCAGGCTCAGAGCAAGTAGGCGGAGTCAATACAAGTAGACAGGGCCAGCACAAGTAGCTTCTCCAAGTAAAGCAGTCCTGTGTAAAGTAGTTTTGTACAAGACTGCTTTACAAGGAAGGAGAGACAGCAGGCCTATGTAAGTTACTTTGTCAGACTGAAACTGTAACTTACACAGGACTGCTGCCTCTCCATCCATGTAAGGCAGATATTTCTGTTACACAGGGCTGCCTGCTTTACATGTATGTAAGTAAAGTTAAAGGCAGTGGAGTCAGGGTGGTAATTAAACTGCAGGTGCAGCAGCATCAGCCATTAAACAGGATTTGGACAAACTACGGAGGGGCCTGGGGCAGGTATAACATAAAAAAAGAAAAACATATTCCCTGGTGCTCTGGTGTCCACTGCTGCAGCTCATTCTGTCATACACCATGCTTTAGTGCTCTGAACCCATGCACCCAACGTGACTGCTGGGGCCAAACAGCAGCCTCAGTGGTCGCTGGAGAGGGACTGGTGACATGTGTGAGCGACATCACTGGTCCCTCTCTAGCGACCTCTTATTTGGCCTCAGCGGTCACTTGGGTTGCAGGGAAAATGAGGCACGGTGCATGACCGAACGGGGACAGCTGAGTGTGTTTTTTTTTTTTTTTTTTTTTTTTTTAATTAATGTTACGCCTCTTTAAGAATAATGTCCCACATTGGCTCTTACACAGTATAATGTCCCAGAGTAGCCCCTTCACATAGCATAATTTCCCATATTGGTCCCTTCACACAATATAATGTCTCACAGTAGCCCCGACACACAGTATTATGTCCCATAGTGGCCCCTTCACACACTATAATGCCCAATTGTGGCCCCTCCACACAGTATAATTTCCTATACTGGGCCATGTGATTTTCTATATGAACTTTCCAAGAATTTTGTATTCTTGAACCCAAAACTTTTGGGGGTTCACCACTCATGAACCAAAACTGCTATAATACTCTGGGGTCTTATATAGCAGAGTATAAGAGCAGATGCCAGGGAAGGTGATCAAACATAAAAAACAGTGTGACTCACCTCTCCTGGGCTCCGGTATGGAATTTCGGGCTTCTTCAATGACATCAAAGTCACATGGGTTACACTACATTTTGCACCATGACACCGACGTGACCGCTGAGGTCCAATCCCAGGTCTCTGTGCCCAGAAAAGGTGAGTAACATTGTTTTTTTTAACTGTATTTTTTATTCATTTTAATAATAAATGATAAACAACAAGGAAACATCATATCAAATAAAATTGCATGACAAGTGCCACCGCAAAACAGGTGTACAAATAAATCAGTATGTGAATAATCACATGAGACAAAAGAGACAGTGGAGACAACACGAAACAAGGGAAAGGGGGGGGGGATTACAGTATATTGCAAATATCCCAGTGCGACCAGATGGCCTGGAATGCTTCCAGTGGGGCCCCAAAGACCGGGCCGCGGACCAGTACCGGACTGTGGATCACTTGGGGACCTCTGTATGCTAATAGGTGTCAGCTGAAGCTCTTATGCTGCGTGTAATACATAGCATAGGAGCTTTGGCAGGCACCTGGTACAGGACCTGTTTTTGAGAGTGATCTGATGGTGTAGCCTACACCAGCAGATCACTTTCCACTTACCTAGTATTAATGCAGTTGCTGGGATCTGTTCTTGCACACAAGATGTGTGCATATTCTATGCTGCTCCCGAAACCTTCACTATGGTGCAGATGGGGCCGGGGAACAGAATAGATTATGCACACATCCTGTGTGCAAGAACAGATCCCTGGAGAGCAGCATTAGTGACCAGGTAAGTATAATGTAATTATAGTTACAGTATGTGGAGGAACTATTACAGTGTTATTAACTGTGTGTGTGTGGGGGGGGCACTATAACTATAATAGTGCCCTATTACAGTTATAGTGCCACCCCCAGTTAATAACAATCCCCCCACACACACAGGTAATGTTATGAACTGGGGGGGCATTATAACTGTAATAGTGCCCTAGTAGTGCCCCCCACAGGTTATAGCCCCCCAAACACAAACACAGGTAATATTGTAGATTGTAAGCCATTGCGGGCAGGGACCTGTATCCCACTGTGCAAGTTGGTCACTGTTAGTATTATCTGTTTTGTACATCTTGTGTACCGTATGTTAACCCTCAAATGTAAAGCACCATGGAATTAATGGTGCTATATAAATAAACAATAATAATATTACCTGTGGGGGGCACTACTAGGGCACCACAGCTAATAGTCTACTCCACACTAATATTTTCCCTATCCCGCAACCCCAAACAGCTATTCACTACCTTCAACTCCCTTCTCTGTCCTCCTGCGCCCCCTCCAACATCACTTATCACAGCTGATGACTTTGCCTCTTATTTCAAAAGCAAAATTGACACCATCAGAGACACTCACCCCACCCAACTGTCCTGTGCTCTTCATCTTTAACCTGTTTCTCCACTGTCACTGATGAAAAGCTATCCACCCTAATCTCTAAATCCCACCTCGCCTCCTGCGAGCTTACCCGATCCAGTCACATCTCATCCCCAAACTCTCTGAAGTCTTTAGTCCTGCCCTAACCCATCTCTTCAACCCATCCCTAACCATTGGATCCTTCCCTTCTGCCTTCAAACATGCTACCGTCACACCTATACTTAAGAAACCCTCCCTCGACCCGTCCTCTCCAGCCAACTATCACCCCATCTCACTGCTCCCGTACGCCTCTAAATTGCTGGAGCAACACGTCCACTCTGAACTATCCTTCTATCTCTCGTTCAATGTGCTCTTTGACAGAGTACAGTCAAGCTTCAGAACCCATCTCTCTACAGAAACTGCCCTAACCAAGGTCACTAATGACCTTCTAACTGCCAAAGCAAAAGTCACTACTCTGTCCTCCTCGACCTCTCCTCTGCCTTTGACACAGTCGACCATACCCTCCTGTTAGAAACACTCTCATCCCTTGGCATCTCAAACCTGGCCCTTTCCTGGATCTCCTCATACCTCACCAACTGCACATTCAGCATCCCCGCCACGCCCTCTTTCTGTAGGTGTCCCCCAAGGCTCCATCCTAGGACCCTCTATCCCACTGTGCCAGTTGGTCAATGTAAGTATTATCTGTTTTGTATATCTTGTGTACCGTATGTAAACCCTCAAATGTAAAGCACCATGAAATTAATGTGCTATATAAATAAACAATAATAATAATAGCCCCCCTCGCACAGGTAATATTACAGTAATAGTGCCCCCCAGTTAATAACATTACCTGTGTGCATTGCCTGTTTGTGGAGGGATTATTATTGTTATTAACCCTAATAGCGCCAATCCCCCCCCCCCACAAGTAATGTTGTTACCTGGGAGGGGCACTATTACTGTAATATTACACCTGTGGGGGGGATATAATGACCCCAGTTCATAACTTTACCTGTGTGTAGGGGACTGTTAACTGGGGAAGGGGGCACTATTACAGTAATAGTGCCCCCTGAGTGATGGTTCCCCCTAATTGAATGAAGGCCGCCTTCGCCCTATCCATGATTTTATTAAGGGAGCTGTCCATACCACCAATAAGTTATGCTTGATATGGAGAGATCGCCCTTAATAAAGTATAAGGAACTGTATAAATGTAATTATTAAATATGCGCTTTATTGTGTTTTTTTATGAGCTGCCCAATAGCCCAACTCTGCCTCACCGCTGAAACCCCCGTCCCCGAAACCCCGCCCCCCGCTGTGCCACGGGAAAATTGGACTACATGTAAGTGGTCCTTGCTACAAAAAAAGGTTGACCACTGGTTTAGGGTGTTAGTCAAAAATTCCAGACTGTAGACATCCTTCATGTGAGCCACCAGTGCGGCTCCTGTAGGGGGGAGCACATTCTTCCAATGAAGGGCAATGAGTGTCTTAGTGGCAGTGCATAGGTACAGAAACAGTTTAGATGTTTTTTTGCCCAGATGTCTAAGGGGCGAATTAAGCAAATAAATAAGAGGGTCTAGCGGGACACCCTGAATAAAAAGGTCATCAGTGAGGGTTTTGACTTTCAGCCAGAAAGGGCGAATTAAGGGACAGTCCCAAAAAATGTGAAAAGTAGAGGGAGTACTAGGATTGAGGGTATGGAGCAGGGCCGGGGTGTGGTACCAATGCATGAGGATTTTATACTGAGGCTCATGAAATGTTATGCACGTGGTGGACTTAGGCGCCCAGGACCAAATAATCTGTGAATGACTGGGTGAGATCTGCCTGTCCAGGGCCTCATTCCACTTGACTATACAGTATATGTTCTACTTATGAGTAAGGGGAGACTGTCCCTCTGGAGCCTATAAATGTCTGAGATCAAGCCTTTTGTGGAAGTACCAGCACGACACAGCCTCTCGAAAGTGAGTAACATTGTTTATTGGGGTTGATCACCTCCGCGGTACCTCAGCATATTATACTCTAGGGTCTGAAGGGACCCCATAGTATAATAGCAGTTTAATCTCTGACCTCTACGGTCCAAATGAAACCACTAGGCGAACCTTGTGCAATGAACTGCATCCAACCCATACTCTCAGTGTCGCCCGGCAGCCTCTGCTCTGAAGGTATAGAGCGGAGGTTGCCGGTCTGCACTTTAGAGCAATAGTTAGGATAAGGGGCCTTGGGGCAGGTAGCTTACTGGCCCAGTGGCCCATATTCCCATCGGCCCACTGGGAATTTTCATGGAGATATACATGCCCAATCCACCCTTGATTCTTACTGTTGAGTAGTTATTTTATGTGTCTATTAATTTCATAAGAGCTAAATAAATAAAAGGTCCTCTTTCTAGGCTCTTCACCAATTTCTCCTATTTCCTAGTCCCTCCTACTCCTGCACCTTTCAGTATATAGTTATGTACTTCAGAGCTGTTAATTGTAATTTTGCTACTGGTGTGTTCCCTAACATTGTGGCCTGTTTATGCTTTGATTTATTGTCACATCTATTTTATAATAATTTGAAAAGGAGAATAAAAATATATGATAATCATCATCATCTTAGGTAGGTGAGTTCTTAATATCGAGAAGTAAGTCATGATCAATATAACAAATGCTCAATTTGCACTGTGGTAGTTTGACATTTCCTTATTTCTATTACATTTGTTGCATTTTATTCTTTCTATAGCATCTGCAGCAATAAAATATGATTATTAATAAGATATACATAAGTAAAAGTCTGATTTATCGTTTATCCTGTCCTTGTTACTAAATATATAGCTTCTACACTATACCTTATAATGGCACAAGGTGTTACACAAGGACTATTTGTTCAGTCACAGACAGTTCTTACATTATACTATATATTCTCACTTGTTTTCGCCATGCACAACTTTGGTAACATATTATATGTATGCTGCAAATGTTTTATGTCTATGAATGGATTACTGTATCGCCTCCTTATCAGTATATATGAGTATGAAATCTAGTGTGCTATGATAGCCACGATAGCCGTAATGATGTGCCATAAGATCATACTTCAAAATAGACATGTGCAGATAACTCAATACTCATCCTCTCTGATAATGAGGAAGCTATATTTTATATACTGTACAGTAAATTATTTTACAATACAACAAAAAATGAAATTGTATACAATATTGTGTATCTAGTTGAATTGTAATAATTTCCAGTATAATTTTATACACTGCTAGCTATTTTACTAGCCAATAAACCACTTGTTTGTATGGTCATTGCATTCTATTTATATTAAAATAAAAATGAGATACTTGCAGAACTAATATGATGTGCCTGTAATTCATCTTCTTTGGCAATATGCAGTGCATTGCGGACTGAGTGCTAAGTAATTATTGTCATATATCATTTTGTCCTATTTATACTAATTTTGACTGAATCGATACTGAATACAAATCATACATTTTAAAAATATTGTAAATGTTTAACAATCAGTCTACATTTTTATAGAATCCATAAAATGATTTTTGCTTTAAAAATATGTTTAATGCTATTATTATGGATTGCTTATATGTTTTATAACTTATGCCTACAGAGGTGTCTTTCCTTTTGGCTGGAAAATACCAGGTATATGTGCCATGTAGTGAATCGATTATCAAGCTAATATTGTTTTGTGATATTATGAGACAAAGTAATATCCTATGTGTTTCTATTTGTAGCTACTCATTGGTTGTGTTGTGAATTGTTGCGTTTCATGGCTTTGAGCGCATTTCACAAAATTGGTTTAAACCTTTAAATTTGCAGGGTAGTTTGGGAGTTAATGCTCAATGACTTTTCATATTTCCCATATTTGCATTCTAAGTCCATAACTTTCTCATTTTTATGTCAACATGAAGGCTTATTTCTGCAGTGAGTGGTGGCAATAGTGGTACTTTTGGTTGCCACTATTTTGGGGCATATATAATGTTTTGATTAGCTCTTATTAAAATTTTAGGGGTCTCTGTGTGAAAAAAATTGCACTTCTGTCACTAGCATTAAAAATTGCATGACAACTTTTTCTGGTAAGACATTACTATTACAATGATACCATATTTATGCTGGTTTTATTAAGTTTTACCACTTTTAATAGAAAAATGTATACTGGAGTTGGGATACATGCCAATATTCAAGATCCAGGGGTAAGTCTACCACACAGATCTCTTTTGCCACCATTTAAAAAAGAGACTCTTAAAGCATCACCTTTCATATTTTCAGGTTTTCTTCATGAGGACAGCCCTGCAGTAGTAAATGTCCGTCATAGAAGCAATCCTCATACTAAGCTGCACATTGTCCTCATGTGACAAAACATGTTGCATCAGCAAAATCCATATGTACAATTGTTCAATACTGCCATTGAAAGAATGCCATCCCCTACATTCATAATGGCCATTTGAGCATTAACCTTTAATGAATTTGCAGTATCCATTGGTTTTCTGGAATGGACAAGGTGGCTATGACTTCTGCATTCTTTGGATAATAAATTGGGTGCCATCACATGTTAAAGCTGTATTGTGCATGGACTTGACAGGGTAACATTAAGAAATTAGAATGTTTTGTGCTTTGTCATTACTAAAGTTAGAAATTTATAAAAATTCTGGATAGGTCATGAGTATAGAAAATCCATCTGGGGTCGGGAATTCTCTTTAAATAGTTATTTTATTGGCTATATGTTGGCTTCATAGCAAGCAAAGTTTTTAAAGAGGACCTTTCACGTCCTCAGGCATATGCGGTTTTACATATCGCTAGAAAGCCGACAGCGCGCTGAATTCAGCACACTGCCGACTTTCCCGGTATGTGCCCCAGGGCTGGAGATATCGGCGGTGTAAGTTTCACGGTTTACTGTCAGAAAGGCATTCCTGATAGTCTAGCTGCGCTGTGAGGAACGCTCTCCCCGACAGTTCTCGTTCATAGACTTGTACTGGGGGGGGGCGTTCCTAACAGCTGAGCGTCATCACTGGGCTGTAAGGAACGCCCTCTCTCTGTACTAGTCTATAGCGCTGTACTGTCAGCCGCAAACAAGAGGAAGCCAGTGCCAGTGGGTATAGCGGAGCAGCGCGAGGAGGCCCAGGAGAGGTAAGGCAAGGTGAGTATAACTGTTTGTTATTTTTCCTTACCTCCCCGGGCATTTTATTATTATACTCTGGGGTCTGAATATAATAATAGCACTAAGGGAGTCTGTAGTGCCACTGGGGAGCATTATACTGAGGGGGCCCCCTCTGGATAGCATATTATACTGGGGGGTCCCTTCTGGATAGCTTATTATACTATGTGGGGCCACAGTGAAGCATTATAGTGGGGAGGGGGCCCTCTGGATAGCATATTATACTGTGGAGCATTATACTGGGGAAGGGGCCCTCTGGATAACATATTATACTGTGTGGGGCCACTGTGGAGCATTATACTATTCAGAGGGCCCCCCAGTATAATGCTCCATAGTGGCCCCACACAGTATAATATGCTATCCAGAGGGCCCCTTTCCCAGTATAATGCTCCACAGTGGCCCCACACAGTATAACATGCTCTCCAGAGCCCCCCACATTATAATGCTCCACAGAGGCCCCACAGAATATAATATTGGGGTAGGAAGCCCTCTGATGAGCATGTTATATTCTGTGGGGCCTCTGTGGAGCATTATAATGTGGGGGAACCTCTCTGGGTAGTATATTATACTGTTTGGAGGGCATTCTGGAGCATGTTATACTGTGTGGGGTCACTTTGGAGCTTTCGGGGGGGCATCTGCAGAGCATATTATATTGCGTGGCGCCACTGTGGGGCATTATTCAGGGGGGAACTAGGGGGCCCTCTGTGGAGCATATTATACTGCATGGGGCCTACTGTGGAGCATTATACTGGGGGACACTCTGGGGAGCATATTATACTATGGCCCACTGTGGAGCTGTATACTGGGGGAAAGGACAGTGTGGGGAGCCTGTTATACTGTGTGGGTCCACTGTGGAGTGTATTATATTGTGTGGGTCTTCTCGGGAGCATATTATACTCTGTGGGGGCCATTGTAGAGCATTTTACTGGGGGGGAATGTGGGGAACATATTATACTGTGGGGGACCACTGTGGAGCATTATACTGGGGGAACCCCTCTGGGGAGTATATTATACTGTGTGGAGGCCATTGTGGAGCATGTTATACTGTGTTAGGCCACTCTGGAGCATTATACTGGGGGGGCACTGTGGGGTGCATATTATACTGTATGGAGCATATTATATTGTATGGGGCTGCTGGGGAGCATATTGTACTGTCTGGGGCCACTAAGGGGTAGTATACTGTGTGGGCCACTGTGGAGTACTATACTGTGTGTAGCTTTATATACCATGTGGGACCACTATGAGGGGTTCAGGGGAGCATTTTATACTGTGTGGGGCCTCTGTGAAGCATTATATACCATGTGGGGAAACTGGAGGGCTCAGGGGAGCATTTTATACTGTGGAACATTATATACCATGTGGAGCATTATACTGTGGGGGGGCTCAAAATTCCTGCTGGCAGCCCTATGTGTTATGTCTGCATCACAGCTCCCTCACTATGATCTTGCACATACGTGTAGTGCTCCATGGCCATGTCATTCCCCATACAGTACTGTGCATGAACTGGCCATGGAGTTATGGGGGCCTGCACAGTACTATAGGGGCTGACTATACTGGGAACATACTCAGTAACGCCAAATAGTCAGCACATATGTTAGACTTCAGTGAAGTAGCCGTGGTGTAGGATATTAGCAGGAAGCTGTTGGGTGGGGCCCCAGAAC
This sequence comes from Leptodactylus fallax, assembly GCA_947044405.1. Classification (NCBI taxonomy): domain Eukaryota; kingdom Metazoa; phylum Chordata; class Amphibia; order Anura; family Leptodactylidae; genus Leptodactylus; species Leptodactylus fallax. The sequence goes on along the minus strand of CAMRHE010000192.1, from coordinate 324,299 downwards.
AAGTTCATCTGGTGGGCCTAAGGCCCTTCAGTCCAACACTGTATAATGGAGAACTATTATATATAAGGGGGCTCTTATTTATAAGGGAGGAACTATTATATATAAGGGTGGCTTACTATATATAATTGGGAAACTTAAATATGAGGGAACTATTATTTATAAGGGGGGACTATTATTTATTTATAAGGGGGGAACTATTTATAAGAGGCCTATAAAAAGGGGGGAACTATTATATATAAGGCATCTATTATAAGGGAGGAGCTATTATTTATAAGAGGGGAACTATTTATAATGGGGGTATAATTGTTAAGTGGGCTTATTTATGAAGGGGGCTATTAGTGATAATGGGGAATATTATTTATAAGGGTAACTATTATTTATGAGAGGGCTATTATTAATAAGGGAGCAGTATTATTTTTACGGGGTGACTGTTACAGATAAGGGGGAATATTACTGATGCAGGGCACTATTTATCATTTATAAGGGAGCTATTACTGATAAGGTGTAATATTATTTATAAGCAGAGACTATTATTTATAAGGAGGAGCTATAATAACTGATGACTGGGTGCAAAAATCTATTAGGTGGTACAAAGGTGCTCATTTGAATTGTGTGTGGTAAAATGGAGCTTGTTATTACTTTTTTGTTGGCAGAAAGGAGGCGTTATTATAGGTGTTGCCACTGGAAGACGATGGTGTTGTTTGCATATCAGCATTTGGGGCCCCACTTTTAATTTTGCCCGGGGCCCCACTTTGTCTAAAACCGGCCCTGGCAACTAGAGGTGTATAAAAATCCAACTCTGAATATCCTTTCTGCTGTTACACTTGAGAATGAATAAGGCAGTACACCCATGTAAAACTAGGCAGGCAGCACATCTGGATGGTAAAGTGAAGCTAAACATTTTTGTTTAATCAAGTTCCAGGCACTGTACTGTGGTGCCATCAGAGGCAGTGGGAGTGGACAGGGAACAGGTGTATGCCTAAAAACAGAGTGTAAACAATATACCAATTGTGCCTTCCTTTGTGAAGCAGGAAAAAAAAATCTGCATTCTGGCTTTATAGCAAAATTCTAAAAGCAGTCATCATCCTGTACTTAATGCTAACAATACTCTTGTCACTGTGTACACAATCATCTTACCAGCATGTGCATGAATCCAGGGGTCTACAATGGTTGGTCTTGGCCAGTGTGGTTGTCAACATCCTCTTCATCATCATCATCATCATCTCCAGATAAATAAGGGTCAGTCTTATTTATCCCCCTAGCTGAGATGTGGAAGCTGTTGTTCTTCTTCCATTTCTCACTGTGTAAGTGTAAAAAGTCTGCAGTGCCACCACCACCTGAATTTGCCTTAGGTCTGCCCCAGTTTTTTTTATGTTGTGACTGAGTGTTATATTGGCTCATTATTATCACAGCTGCCTCTGCCCTCTTTCCTCAGATGCCCCTATCAACACAGTTACCACCACCACCACAAGTTGTGTCTTCTACTGTTGCCATATGACAAATTTGGTAATTAATGTGTTTTAGATCTGGCAGTACTTCATGAAATGGAAGTTTTCATGTTAATATCCAAACTCAATTACATTTTCTTAAATATCTGTGGTGTTCAAATCCTCACTAAACCAAGTGATATATTCCTTGTGAGTATAGAGTTTACTTATCTCTCCTCCTCAGATGGCAGATGTCCTTTGATAAAGCTCTCTTTATGGGACCGAAAAGTTCAATTGTGATTTTCAGTCCTCTGATATTAACCTGCAAACCATTACTTGCTGCTATTGCTGATTTGAACTGTTCAGACGTCTCATCTCAAAAAAATCCAATTTTGCATTGAGTGCTGTGGAATCTCTGATACTGATACCGGAATACTGATATCTAAGGGACATTACCCTGCCACGAGCACCTATATGAACTATATAGGAGTGCATAACAATATACGTTTATGTATTCCTTGTGAGGCATACTCTCTCTAATGGGATTACTTCTCAAGGGTTTCCACTGTGATGGTATCTAAGGCTCAGGTGTTCCACATATGAAACAAGGTGCCACAAACACATTCCAGTTAAATCTTTCTCTTCTTGTCATGTCTACAAACAGAAGTTTGTATCATATCATTGATCATATCATTGTCATTTTCATAACTTAATTCTAATAATTTTTTCTGAAACAAATGTTTATAAATAAACTCAAAACTTATTAATTAATGTTTGTCCATACGTTCAAGGTTAAGTGGTTAAATGTCAAGTTAAAGTTTGCTACAATCTGCACTTACTGCACAACATCTATACTGATATAAAACTCCATGTTTCAATAGGAAAACATTTTTTTGCCCACAGGGAAAGAATAAATGTATGTTCTGGTCAGTTTGTATGATATTCTCACTAATGAAGATTCTAATGGATATTAATATTTATTGAAAACTACTGCACCAGTTCCCACTGTATGAATTATAATTTGACCTTGAGGCCCTAATGCTCTTAAGCACAAGCTTGTGCCTACTTCCAGTAGAGAACACCTATCAATGCATCCATAAAAAAGAATTAATTTTAAACTCGCTATGACCGTGACATACTGTCCCCAAGCACTACAAATCTGGAACATAAACAGAAGAGGAAATACTTAGGAAAAAGATCACAGTATCTACTCGATGAATACCTTCCCATATAAATAATCTTAGTAATGGGAACATCCTCATAAGTGTTCTTACAAAGGACAACACCTCAGGATCAAATAAAAGAGGCGAAGGATATCCCATCATTTAATCCAAGGGGCTTGACGCTATTAAAACGGAAAATCCATTGTGCCTCCTTTTGTAAAATACTGCAATCCCAATCCCCTTCCCAACATGGCTTCCGAATCACTTCTATAACTTGAAACTTCAATGCCATTGGATCACCCCCATGTTGTTGCAAGACATGGAGACTAAGAGGGCGATTTTCCCGATGTGTGATATACCCGATATGATCAAGAATTCTCCGCAGTAGCTCCCTCTTGGTCTTCCCCACGTAATTAAGTGGGCATGTACATGTAGCAACATATACTACCCCCATAGTCCTACAATTAGCAAAGTCCCTAATTTGGAATTTTGTGCCAGTGGCTGCACTACTGTGGCATCCCAGAGCTGGCTATGGCTGGGCTGAGGGTGATCTCTGTGCATTGTATTATTTCCTGTTGCTTCATAGCCTGTGTGACATAGCAGGGGGTCCTGAGTCTCACACAACACAGCGCCACCTAGTGAGCCTCACACATGCATTACACCTCCCATAGGATTGAATAGTATCCAAATGTCCAATGGGAGGACATCGCCTGGGAAAAGGGGAGGAGTCAGCTGATCACTGGGTCCCCATGGTAACACCCCTGCAGGAAGGTCCTGCGTGTGAGGAGTTAGAAGTGTGGAGTGTTAGGAGGAGGAGGTGAGGAGATAAGTGTGATGTCCTGTGAAGAAAGCAGTGAGTTTAGTGCAGGAATCTCAAGTCCTAGACAGGCCCAAGAAAGGTTGGAGAGCTGACATACTCCAGCTATTCAGAAGATCCTGTCCCCTGTCTGCCTAGCCATCGCCCTGAAGGAAGTCAAGCATCATTATCTTGTCAGCATGAGACTGTGGAGAGAACATTCTGGAACACGTGCTCCATAGCCAGTATCACAGGATCCAGGGGCCAAGGCCAGACCTGTGGAATATCCTGCCACCCTGACTATTGCACCCCGAAACTCTGAGCTATCAGGACCACATAACGTGAGTGGGGAATATTATGTACTAGTATCATGGTGGGCATCCTCCTATGAGCCAAATAGGAGCCCAGACGCACCTTAGGGCTGTAACACTGAAGTATAAGGGGCTAGGAACACCTTTCATCAAGTCTACCCTGCACCCCAGGACTTTGCTGTGTCACCAGGCGTACCCCATTGTTTTGTATTGAGTAAACTGTTTAAGCATTTGTGCCTCCACACCCATGGAAGTAAAAGTTCAACTTTACAACCGTTTCTGTGTCTGACTCTGCACCGACAACATCAGGGCGCCCCCAAACACCACCAGTCGGCACAGTATAGGGGAAGCGCCCCGGGGGAACAATCACCACCAACATTTGTGCAGCCCCCTCATCACCGGTACCAGTGGTGGTAACGTGGGACAGCACCAGCGCTGCGCCCTCGTGCCCAGAGACCGTGACAAGTCTGCGCTGTTTGCACCCCCGCAATCCCAACTGCAGCGTTACCTTCCATCTGGTCACCGCACTACCATCTAGAGTATTTGTTTGAGAGGGTGTGGGGTAGATACCTCTAACCCCTACACAGTGGTATCTGTCTCATATTTGGAACATAAAGCTAGAATTGGGGTCCAAGTATTTGGAGACATAGTAGCAGCTACATCATTGTACATTTTATTTTATTTCACAGAGTATTGAGGCCTCCTAGGGGTAAGCATGTGAGTTTGTGTGGGACTAGGTAAGATAGTGACTGATTGGGAAAGACTCATAGTTCAAATCATCCTGTGACAGTCCAATGTCACACATCTAAGTTTGAGGCACAGACTAATCACTGCACCAGTGTGAGATATTTACTAGTCCCCATAGAAGGGATCTGACACTGGCAAATAGTGGTTCATGGTTTTCCTGTTGGTATGGAAGGTTTGATACTGAGGGATTGACTCATAATTGAACCATTTTTTGAGTATGCAGGTCAATGAATCAGATCATGGGTGCAGCTGAGGTCTGTCTGTTCTGAAGTTTGGTACACACATTTTTGCCTACACCCAAGGCCTATTTTACTGTGATTAGCTCACGCTTTTGGTGGCATATCCACTTTTTATGAGTATTAATAAACGCTAAGTTTTATTTATTTTTTGTTTGACCATTCCAATCTGTGATCCTTATTTGAATAGAGGAAAGGATACACACCATCTGTGATTTTGACCACATCAGGTAAGTAGTAGAATGGAATCAATGAAAAGCTATAGCATAGAAAATTAATAAAGATCCTTAGATTAGATGGGGCCGTTCTGTCCTCCAATAGTCACTGCTCTGTTCCGAACAGGTTACCCTTTGAATGGCATAGACCAGCATATTATTCAATGAGCTACTATGAGTGTCCCTAAAATGTTTAGATGCCCCTGACAAACTGTGACTATTTTAATTATCATTAGGTATTATTCTGTAATCTTTTTTTCTACTAGGCACACTTTTAACTTGGTTGTGATCACAGGCAATGTAATATATAATGTATAACATGTCTTTACTGTTACAGTATATTTAATGTATCTCTTTAATGGGTTATTGGGCATGGGTAACACAATGGGAAATGTGCTGTTTTAACCATGTACTTGCATACACTGCATCTATGCCTACTGCAATGATAACGGTCTTTTTTTTTTTTTTTAAACTTTAAATTTTTATTGAAATTTTTATAAATAACATAACAACAAAATGAAAAATGAAAGTGAATTAGTAAGGCAGAGGCGCAAAAGCCGCAACATGTGGCCTGAACGCCCAACAATATAGAAATAAACAGCAAATGGGAACACAAAAAATACAAAAAGGTGGGGGAGATGACAAGGAAAAGAGGGAGGGAAGAAAAGAGGGGAAGGGAAGGGGGTAGGAGTCAGAGACCATGTAAAGTACTATATGGGTCCAAAGATGACCAAACAGCGCCAAAAGCCTCCACTGTATGATTAAGGGAGGCTGTCAAATACTCAATACTGAGGACATCCTTCATGCGAGCAATAAGCTCTGGACCAGTGGGAGGAGAAGTCTTCCTCTAGTGGAGAGCAATAAGGGCTTTGGCGGCAGTACATAGGTATAGAAATAATTTGGAGGTCTGCTTACCTAGGTGTTTGGGGGGGAGATTAAGCAAATAGCAAAGGGATCCAGAGGGACACCCTGAATAAAAAGGGCATCAGTAAGGGATCTGACCTCCGTCCAGAAGGGGCAGATCCGTGAATACTCCCAGAAAATGTGGTATAGCCTACCCACCCCCGCCTGGCAGCACCAACAAAGAGAGGGAATGCTAGGATTAAGGTATGGAGCAAAGCGGGGGTGTAGTACCAATGCATAAGTAACTTATACTGTGTTTCATTGAAAGTTATACACATTGAGGACTTGGCCGCACGGGACCAAATTATCTGCCATTGCCTGGGTGAGATCTGCCTATTTAGAGCCCCAGACCACTTGACCATATATTTATGAGAGGGGGGACCTGTCCCTCTGGAGAGGAGAGGAGCCTGTAGATACCCGAGATCAGACCCGCCGTAGAAGTACCGGCTCGGTAAGCCTTTTCAAAAGCAAGCCATAGCTTCTCAATCTTGACCCATTTGATGTAAGCCTGCGGCGCAGCCCAGAATGGAATACAATGTAGGTGGGATGCCCAGTAGTAATGCAACACATGCGGGACCGCTAACCCCCCCCTCACTTTTGCCCGACAACATCACTGAGCGGGAAATGTGGAGGCGTTTACCATTCCAGATAAACTGGAAGATCGATTTTTGAAGGGAGCGCAGCTCGGATCGAGGAACCGCAATTGGGAGGGTCTCAAAAAAGTAGAGAAGCTTCGGGAGGAGAGTCATTTTGACAGCTGTAATACGACCTATGAGGGAGATATGGAGAGGGCACCACTTGTCCATAAGAGAACGTAATTCACTAAGCAAGTGAGGATAGTTGACCAAGTAGAGGAAAGAGTAAGAAAGAGACAGCTAAATTCCCAAGTAACGGAGCGAGCGCTCCCTCCACTGAAAGTCAAAGTTAGTATGAAGCAGCTGTAGTGTAGAGTCAGGGATGTTAATAGGTAATGCCTCAGTTTTTGTGGGATTAACTTTATAACCAGAGAGATCACCATATGTTTTCAACACTTGGAGGAGGTTGGGGAGGGATGTGTGAGGGTTAGTAAGGGTCAGGAAAACATCATCCGCAAACAAGCTAATCTTAAAGTCCCTATCTCTAACCGTTACGCCAGTGATATCAGGGTTAGACCAAATCTGGGAGGCCAGGGGCTCAATACATAATCCCGTTACGGATGGGGAATGGGGATGAGAGAGAGTTAGGGAGTTTTACCACAGCCGAGGGCCGAGAATATAGCGCTTCAACCGCCGTAAGAAAAACTCCAGAAAGCCCAAATTTTTAAAGGGTGGCGATCATAAATGACCAATCAAGGCGGTTGAAGGCCTTATCCGCATCAAGGCTTAAGAGACAGATGGGAATGGCAGAGCGGTTGGCAACATCTATTAAGTCAACAGTCCTTCTGGTGTTGTCTCCCCCTTGACGACAAGGGACAAAACCCACCTGGTCCTTATGGATAAGAGACGGAAGCCAAACGTTAAGCCTGTTGGCCAGAATCTTAGTGAAAAGTTTTAAGTTGGTATTTAAAAGAGTGATGGGGTGGTAATTAGAACACTCTTGAGGGTCCTAGCGGGGCTTAGGGACTAAGGTGACATGGGAATGAAGCATGGACTGAGGGATAGGAGCGCCATCAAGGAAGGAGTTAAAGAGTCGGCACATGTGTGGGAGCAGGTCAGATTGGAATGTTTTGTAATACAGGTATGTGAACCTGTCCGGGCCCGGAGCCTTGTCATTCGGGAGATCTTTAAGGATTGCAGTGAGCTCCTCCTCCATGACCGGAGCATTTAGATTAGCAATTGCTGAGGTCGGGAGCTTAGGGAGAGAGCAAGTGCCAAGGTAAGAGTGTAAGGCTGCGTCCCGGGAGACAGGATCGGCACCCATGCGGGGGGGGGGGGATTATATAGTTTAGTGTAATATTCTTGAAATAAAGATGCTATAGAGTCAGGATGGTGGTGGAGGGTACCATGAGGGTCACGGATTGCATGTGGTATGGAAGAAGCCCAGTGATCGCGCAGGGTCTTAGCAAGCAAAGTGTGTGCTTTGTTACCTCTCTCATAATAATGCTGGCAACTATACAGGAGGAGACGCTGGGTAGCGAGATCACGGAGATCCGCTCTGGCCGCTACCAATTGGCGAAGAGTGGAGACTGAAGGGACTTGGCCAGGCAATCCGATAGGGATCGGATCCAGGCCAACAAGGCAGCCTCCCTGGCCTTTCTATCCTTCTTAAGTCGGGTGGCCAGGGCAATGCAGTGACCCCTCATGACTGCCTTATGGGCTTCCTAGAGGGTGGAGGGTGGAATCAGAGGAGAACGATTGTACATTATGGCTGAAATAATCCAGGATGGAGGGTAGTACAGGAGGTTGGGGAGCAGAGGAGGGACTCATTCAGCTGCCAATGGCATCGTTTAGTCGGGATGGAGGTAGGGGACAATGTGAGCAAGACGGGCATGATCTGACCAAGAGATGGGGCCAATATCGGCATCAGCCAGGAGTCTAAGGGCCAGAGTATTACCAAAAAAATAATCTATCCTAGAGTGCATATTGTGGGGATGAGAGTAGAAGGTATAGGTCTGAGCAGTAGGGTTGCGGACATGCCAGAGGTTGTAAAGGGCGAAGGATCTGCTCAAGCGATGGAATTCCCTGGCTAGGCGAAGCCCGGGGGGGCCTAGGGTACCAGCAGACAAGGACAATTTGTCCATATGTTCAGAGAAGACCATGTTAAAGTCGCCACCCAACAGCAGGGCCAAGCCAGAGAAGGCCTGCAGTCTCCGCAACTTCTTAAGGAAGGGGATTTGGGACGAGTTAGGGGCATATATGTTACAAAGTATAATGGGTTGGCCATGTAGGAGTCCCTCTAAAATTATATATCATCCCTCAGGGTCTAGGTGGGAAGCAGAGATAGAGATGGGGCAGGAGCGAGAGAGCAGAATAGCCACTCCCCCCTTTCTGCGGGTATTATAAGCAGGGTAAGCAGTGGGGAAGTAATGGTGGACAAAGTTAAAAGTACCCGTATGGTCAAAGTGGGTTTCCTGGAGGAAAGCCACGTCCATCTGGAGGGATCTAAGTTCACGCAGGACGAAATGCCTTTTAGAATTGGAGCCCAGGCCCTTAACATTCAATGTGACACACTTAGCCATGAGGAAGCAAGAAGAGAGGTACCAGCAAATGTGTAGAAGAAAATTGTATAGGCAGATCTCATCCTACCCTGAGAGAAGGAATTCGGTCTTAAGGCTCCCGTGGAATGAGTGTTGGCGGTCAGCCGCAAGGGTCGAGGGACTCCAAACCTAAAAAAGGGAAAGGAAGAGGGGGGGAGGGAAGAGAACAGGCAAAAAATTGTTAGACAGTACTACAAGAAAAATTGTATCATAGGCTGGACTAAATCTCTTGACCGAGAGCTAAGAGCAAAAACCAGAGTAAGTGCAGGCAAACTAACCAAAAGAGTCCAAAAAATAGGACCCACAACTGGGTAGAGCCCCCACAGTGGGGGAGCGGGAGGGGACGATCAGTAGACAGACCAGCTATAGATAGTAGAGGGCAGTAATGAACTATATAATTAGGAGGGAGGGCAAACTCCTACCCTGCCTGCAAAAAAACACACGCTAAAGAGAAAGCATTCTAGAAAGGGACCAAAAATTAGCAAGATAAAACATAATAAACATGTGACAGCGATGGACGGGAAAAACTTCATACTCAACAGTCCGCCATCTGAAAATGCAGGAACAGCTCAACTCTAGTATCTAGGGAGATGGAAGGAAGAAAGGAAAGTTAGTGTAATTGGGGTGGGGGGATCCACCCACTGACGTCCGGAAGCAGCACCAGGCGAGGGCAATTGTGATCTCTTAGGCTTCCATTGAGACCACATCGGAGGCGGAGGTGGAGGAGGAGCGGCCAATTCCCAGTAGGTCATGTCCAGAGGGGGAGCAATGTCCAGAGGGGGAGCAATGTCCATAGCCGAGCAGAATGATGGCAGGTCTACGAGGGAGCGTAGGGTAGCGGAACATCCATTGAGTCTTGCGGTCAGGGCAAAGGGGAAGCCCCACCAGTACGGTATCTGATGTTCACTTAGCAACTGGAGGAGGGGATACAGATGTCTCCATTTCTGCAGAGTAATCAAGGAAAGGTCCTGATAGAGTTGTATCTTCGCCCCATCAAAATCAATGTCCTTGAGGGTTCTGGCCTTAGATAGGATTGCTTCCTTCAAGGCGAAATCATGCACACAGCAGATAACATCCCAGAGCCCTTAGGGCGCAGAGCTCTGTGCGCATGTCCAGCTTTATCTTGTGAGTAGGAGGTTCTTGTAAAACAGAGTTAAAAATCGCCTCTAGAGTAGCATGTATGTCCTCCTCACAGGTGGCCCCAGGTAGCCCCTTAATTCTAATATTATTGCGCCCGCCTCTGTTATCCAAGTCCTCAACATGGTGCTGCAGATCGTTAGACAGATGACCCTGAGACAGAACAGAGTCCTGAAGCTGAGAAATGTAGGCACGGGTCTGGTCATTTTCATCCTCCAGAGAGTCGACCGAGATGCAATATGATGAAGGTCATGCCGTAATTCAGAGATCTCAGCGTGGATTTCCGTACGGATTTCCTTCCGGCATGCCTCAGTGACTTCAGCAACCAAGGAGCGAGTGAGAAACTGTAGCCATTGTGGCGGGAGAGAGGATGGAGGCAGATCACTCTTAATCAACTGTAGGTGTTGAGAAGCTGGAGGAGATGAATGAGGAGACATGGCAGCATAGGGAGACATGGAAGCAGTAGTCCCAATATCCACTTCAGCTCCCCAGGAGTGTGCAGGAGAGGAATTCCCTGGCTGCAGATGTTGAGCTCCTGAGGGGGACACTGGGGGAGGCAGATCCATGGAGGAGCAGGCAGGAACTGCAGACAAGCCAGTGTTACAGCCAGAGGCTGGAAGCATCGGAGAGGCTGGCAGTGCAGGGAGAAGCTGGGGACTGAAGCGTTGCAGACATGAGACAGTGCTGGTGTCCTGCAGCACTTGTCAAGCAAGTGAAACGCTGCCAGCGGTGCCATGTTGGATAGCGGGGAAGCAGAGGCAAGGACCCCGCTGGCTGAAGCTTCCGGGGCTGGATGTAGGAGACCCTCCTGGGAAGACATCAGGGGGAAAGAAGGCACCACGGGGGCTGAGAAGCTGTTTGGAGGAAGCCTGAGAAGATAACCGCCGCCTACGGAGGCCTGAACAAGAGCCGACAGTGGAAGCAGGTAGGAGTCGATCCTGGGCTGTCCTGAGTGGGCAGTGGAGGCAGAGGTCCCTAGGGCAAAGGTCTGGGTTGTTTTTTTTTCCCCATGGGGAGAAGGAAAAGCCAATTTGGGTCCCGTTGAAAGCAGGCAGGGCTGGAGCTATAGAGAAGTACGTCCTGCTACATCTAGTCATAGGTCACGCCCCCGATAACTGTCTTTATATTGCAACCATGTACATTGTGGCTGATCCAAGACGTAAATTAGGAGTCTATTGCCAATGCAAGTAGGACATCTAGACACAGTCAAATTTATTTTGATGATGTCTACTACCCGCTTATACATGTGTCCTGCCTTACCTTTCCTCTTGGCTAGACTTTACAGATACTTATGTGTGTCATAAGTTAAAACTTTTTCAAAAAGCAAAATGATCTTCTGTGATATCACAAAGGGATGTACCAACTATCCTATTTGTGTGGCCCTTCTGTAGGGGATGAAGGATAATGTGTGAATTACAGCCTTGTAAGACTTTTGGCAGCATGTAGTGAGATTGTGCTGAATTTGTTTAATAATAAATGAGTCAACTAAACTGGAGATCAGTTAATTCTGGTCACATCTGTAGTTGGTGCTGTAAGTGGAACTGAAGTTTATAACATGGTCATGACTGTGTGTGCCAACTTTAATACAATAGAGGTGATCATTTTCAACTGGTTCCATCTCAAGCTCAGTGCACCAACTTCCAAAATAATTGACCGTTGAGCTTATAGTATTTGTTTTTCTTTCTTTTTTATCTTGTCTCAGAAGTAAAATTGATCTGAATGATCACATCTGATTGTTAATATTGTCTTTATCCATATTTATCTTAATTTCTACGCTTTAAAATAGCAAAACAACAAAATATGTCTAAAAAACCCATATAAACAATGTTTTCATTTTTTTCATCCTTTTTATTGTTAACATAGAAATGTATAATATATCCAAATAAACAATAGTAAAGCACAGTTCTGGTCTTTAGCCACTGAAATAATGTAAATTCTTTCTACAAGATTTATTAAAAAAAAAGTACATTTCGAGTTTTTGTTGTATGTGTATTGTAATCTAGAATAGCCTGTCACAAATACAATAATCCATGCTTACTTTAAAAGCTTCCACCACCCATTTAAATAGCTTTCATTATAATAAATGTCTTGTAACCAATAAAAAATCCTTATTTATTTTTGAAGTCTGTTAGCATTCCAAGTGTGCTATGCAGCTGTTGCATAAAATTGATGTGCTATAGCAACAACATTATTGAAATGACCTTTTCACATGGCTCTAAAAGCACTATGCACTTTAGCAGGTTGAATGCCAAGATAATGTCAAAATTACCCGTTGTTTTCCAACATTCAAAGTTGAGTAAAATCAATACAGTTTGTTTTGCTGGTCACTTCAATAACTCTACACGGGGTGCATTGGATGGATTTCTGTATGGCTTCCACAAAAAATACATACACAATACTATGATGAAAAAAATCAGGAAGTAAATATTTTTTTATTCACTGTTTCATACTAAAACTGGAACACAATGGTTGTAAAAGACATGAATGCATTTTTACCAGAAGTGTCTGCTTTATCACACCATGTTAAAATGAATAAACCGTAAAAATAGTAGGAGACATTTCACTGATCAATTTCTTGAAAAGGAGATGCCATGTTCATTATTTTATTGTTTAACAAATACTGAAATGAAGCCAATGAAACTAAAGAGGGTACAATACATAAATTTTTTCAAAAAATATGTCCCCTAGTATTAAAATGTCACTTTTTTGTTGTAGATGTTTAATTTATGCATCAAGTAAATATACTTTGCAAGTAACTCAGGTGCCTCAAATGCATTTTAACCACTTAATAACATACCTAAGTTTAGCCTTTTAAACTAATAAGACCGGGGCCCCACGTGGTGTAAACACCGTGATTCACCCTCGGCATAAACGCCACGGAAAAAATTGCGTCGTTTTACAGTCAGAGCAAAGTGGATGGGATTCTAGCGAATCCCATGTCCACTTTGTGGTAAAAACTGCGCTGCGGACACAGGGCAATTTCCAAAACCGTCGCGGATTTGGAAATCGCAGCACGTCAATTATACCTACAGAAATGACAGCAGTTTCCCCATAGGTATAATTGAAAGAGAGAGTCCGCAGAGGAAACCTCTGCAAACTTTCTGTCTAAAGTGCTGCAGGAAGAACCGCGATGCATTGATGCCGCGGTTTTTCCCGCAACGCTATTTTGCTGCGGAACACCACGTGGGACCTTAGCATAAAATAGTTTTCCCCTCTGTTACAGCAGCCACACCTCTTTTTATTGATTCATCTGTGTAGTTGTATGAGACCATGTACTTTTATAGGAAGCAATGATATAACAGTTATATGTATTTTTTTTATTCTTTGGGGATTTTTTTACTTTTTTTATATTTTTCCTTAATGCTATTTGATGTTTCTAAATATTATTGTAATGTGAGTTTTCACTGTAAAACCACTCAAATGCCATGGTCAACACTGACCAAAGCATCTGAGGGTTTAAGGATCTTTCTAACTTTTTGGAGGATTCTATACCGCTCAGAGAGGGAAGATGTAGGGTAGGTTTCAAGGTAATGCTCGGTGACTTTTTCTATATTTTCCATCTCCGCCTGTCAAAATTCATATTTGTTTTCATTTTTCTGTCAACACAGCTATGTGAGGGCTTATTCTTTGTGCAGCAAAGTACTTTCATTTGTCACTATTTAGAGGAACATATAATTTTTTGATTACATTTTATTAACTTTTTGGGGGTTCATGTGGAACAATCCTATAATTATTTTTTGCATAACATTATAGTGGTAGATAGGTCAGAAAGGAGACAGACAGCAGTGGTCGGTGGAGATGTGGACTGTGGTGGGAGAATGAAATAAGTACACAACACTTAATAAAATCTGTAAAAGGGAAATAAAATACATAATGAAAGACAGTTGATTAAAGCGGTTGTCCGGAATGAAATAAAAATTAACCCCTAAACTAAACCCCCCTCCCCCCACCTAACTTCTAAGTTACTTATGTTTAAAAAAATCTTTAATTACCCATATCCCTGGGAGAGTCATGTGACTGCCCCAGGCACACTTTCTGATAATCCGGTGATGTTCCGTTTCCCCATTTCCAAAACGGAACGTCACCATTACTTTCCCCCCTCCACCCCATCATACTTACATGTCTTCCTCCCTGGGAATGGCTCCTCCTCCCTGCTAGCAATTGCGCAGTCCAGAGGTGCCTCCGAAACATGCACAGTAGAGATGGCACTCCATCTCTACTGCGCAGGTGTCAGAGGCACTTCCGGTCTGTGCACGCGGCATCAGGGGTGCCGTCTCTACTGCGCAGGTGTCTCCAGCCTACACACTGCCAGCCAGGACAGTGAAAGAAAAGGAGGAGCCGTTCACAGAGAGGAAGACAGGTAAGTATGATGTGGTGGGGGTGGGCTGAGGTAGTTATTTGGGCAGGGCTAGTAGTGGGCAGGATACCTAGGAGACAGGGAGGGGTGTAAGGGAGTGGAGGAGTGAGAAGGAGGTAGTGTGGAAGCTACACAGGAAGCTACACAGCAGGAAGCTATACCATGTAAACAAATGCAGAGGATGCCAGGAGCTCCCAGAAATCACTCAAAACACTGCTAAAGGTATATGGGTCTACTTATTAACCCATTAATAGCACTAACAGACCTTTTTAAAAAAAATATTTTTTGCCTGGAAAACCCCTTTAAGAAAAGCATAACAAATCCCCCAAAATTCTATAAATATATAAATGCAAAAAAAAACAGGTAGGTCCCAGGAGAAAATATAGGAAGAGGAGAAAGCAGAGCTACTAAATGGGTTCTTTAGCTCTGTATATACAGAAGAACCGGGAGTAGTTGATGTAAGTGCCAGCAATGCTGGTAATATATCAACTAATATAATAAACATAGAAATTGGCCAAGCTAAGCGTAACAAATTAAATATCCACAAGTACTAAAATAACTCAGTCCAGTCATTGCTGTACCCCTATTCTTAATTTTTAGGATATTTAGGGATTCGTGACTGGCATAGTGCCAAAGGACTGGCGTAAAGCAGACGAGTAGAAGTCTGGACAGAGGGATGCTGTGGATATAGTGTTCCGGGCCTTGCAAAGTTGTTTGACACTGTCCGTAATCGATGTTTAATGGGTAAAATCAGTTCCATCTGCTTAGAAAATATAGTTTATAGTAGGACTGAAAACTGGTTAAAGGATCATATCACTCCCCAGTTATAAGTGGTGTTACCTAAGGTTTAGTACTTGTCCACTGTTATTTGTTTATTGATATATAAACATAATGACAATAGTAGTAGTAGTAATCATAATAATAGTAGTAATAATAATTTATATAACTTCAACATTAAGGGAGTACATGGACAGGCAATAACAGACATTACAGTGCAACAAAATAACTAATATAGCAAACAATAGGAGGACACTGCCTTACAATCTATGAAGAGATAGGGGTGACACAAGAGATAATTAATAGCACTGTCTCTATCTTTGCAGATGACACCAAGCTATGTAGTACAGTGCAGTCTATGGAGGATGTCAGTAGCTTACAAGAAGACTTGGACAGAATGAATAATTGGGCATTTTCTTGACAAATGAGGTTCAATGTGGATAAATGTAAAATTATGCGACTGACTAAAAATAATCTACATGCAACATATGTTAGGGGGAATAAAGCTCCGAGAATCACTGGTGGAGAAGGACCTGGGTGTACTTGTAGATCACAGATTCAATAATAGCTATGTCAATCAGCTGCTTCTAAGTCCAGCAGGATATTGCCATGTATAAAAAGGGGTATTGATATAATATTGCCATTTACCAGGGATGTATAGGATGCTCTTAGGTCAAACCATTTCCAATTCCTTGGTTGAACATGATGGACATATGTTTTTGTTCAACTCTACTAGCTATGTAACTATTGTTGCACAAAACAGAACCCCATGAAACTCCTTTGATGGAGACTCTACAATGTGGAGACTAACTACTATGATGTCTGCCATGCAGTGCACACAAAAGAAGAGGAGAATATGCTCATCTAACATTCACACTTAAAGGCATCAGCAGGGTCATATAGGACATTGTGGATAAGTACTATCCTGTTTTAATACCTAATAATATAGTTAATAAGATTGAATAAAGACACAGCACCTACACATAACCTATACCCTACAGTAATGATCCAGAGGCAAAAACCCATAAGAGGTTATAGAACAATGTAGTGCTAAAAAAACAAAAAAATTGCTGTGTATTCAAGACCCAAATATCTCCTTGTCCTTAATGGGTTAACATATGAAAGATCAATAACAAAGTAGAAAAGGCCCATATTTCTTATTGATAATTGTACCCTTTGTAAATTATAATGAAAATGGAAAAAAGTAAAGCGTTGTAGAGTGAACCAGACTGATTGGTGTTTATTGATCTAGAAAATGTATTACTACTGTATAGCAGTCTTGTACTAGCTTAATTTTTGTTCAGCATGATTAATATATGTCTTCAAGGGACAAGACTTATTGTAAAGAATACACATTGCAAGTTTGTTATAGTTCCTAATGTCTGTAGTCATAACTTTTTACAAAAATATTTTTATAATGTAGCACATATTCTCAATCCATAGATTAAATGGACTAGGATTCAAAACCTGCATGGAATTCTATATTGTCAAATTTCATTAGTTGCAGCATAAAACATTTATGTAAAATATATTGAAAAAAATGAGCACATTTATTATTCAGTTAAATGAGAATCATTAATGTAAAACTTTACATGGAATTCAGAACTTACCTATAGCTCGGTCATTCACATTCTAGTTTTCCCACCTTTCTGCCAACTATTGTTCCTTGTGCAATATGTACAGTGGCAAAGGTACATGCTGGTTTACTGGCAAAGTACACAAGTGCTACTCAGCTGAAATACATAGTAAAATTGGCTACTCATTACTGCAATTATAAAAATGCAATGTATGAACCCAGTTTACCAGTGAAGAATGGAAATTACTTGGGTTCCAGCTGTTGAACCCCTTAAATGCTGTGGTCATTAGCAACCATGGCATCTAAGTGGTTTGATGGAGCAGGGATCTCTTTGTCCCCATAGGACTACCAAAAACGACTGCTGGATGGCAATGGTCATTTCAGCATTTGTAGGCCGATCAGAGGCCCCCAGCATTGCTATGCTGTTTTCCTATAAGGAGATCTAATACATTTCTGTAGTTTTACACTGGCCACAAAATGCTGCAAAAATTTTGAAAAATATTATTGATGGGATCATATCAACCCATACAATAAAAGTAACATGTTAGTGATCCTGCATGGTTAACAGTGCAAAACTTAAAACACAAAATCAAATCTGCCTATCAGAAAGAGTTAGTTAAATTTATACAATAACTTATAGGTACTCCAAAAGAGTTCCTTTCAAAAATATGTTAGGCTACATTCAGAAGACCGAGGTGCAAAACGGCCGTTAAAAAAAAAGTCCAAGGGGCATCCATTTTCAGGGATCCCCCTAGACTACAGTGTATGGAAAGATCTGTGAAAACAGACAAAAATAGGACATGACCTATATTTTGACAGTCTGTTACAATGGACCGTCAAAATAATGGTGATGTGAATAGCACCCATTCACTGACATTGAATTTAATGCTGCTGCAAGATGTCCGTGAGACATCACACGGCCATCAGTCACTGTCATGTGAATGTAGCCTTATGGCTCTCCAAACATGGGAAAAAAATCATGAAAAATGAAACTCAAAAACAGGTGTGGTACCATACTTAAGGAAGAAAGGGTGTTAAGGCATGGGGTAGATTTATTAAAATGGTCAAAAATCAACATTGTCTTATCACAATCCAGCTTTCATTTTCCAGGTGTAGAATACAAAATGAAAGCCATGCTGTGATCGTTTGCTAATGGCAACTAAATCAGATTTGCTTTTAGACCTTTTTAATAAATCTGCTCCATTGAGTTTTAATAAGACATTGTGTCAGAAATACAATAAGGCCTAGTATTAGGCATGACATTGTATGTTATGTCTGTGTTGATTCATGAAATAATCATTTGTCCTGGGATGCTATATGATGTTAGAGATTAATAGGTCAAGTGGAACAGCACAACATACGTTTGATTTGCTCCAAGTGATTATTAAAGTAACAGTCAAGTCAGGATCTCAGAAGTTCCACATTAATCAGTACCTACATTGGATGATCTTTTGCTAAGATTATGTTCACATTTACGCCATGTACACACCGTTCTGGTCCGTCCTAGGGCCAGAACAATGGACACACAGACCACTAAAACAACAGACACCAATGGTGTCCGATGGCCCCATTGACTATAATGGGATCAAAAAATTCGGACTTGCAACACTTTTTTTTCCAGCGATTTTCGGCAGTGAATCCAACCTCAGCTGCTCAGCTTCATTAGGGCAGAGTGAAGTAATTAATTAAAATGCCTACAAGGAGTCTGAGGTTGCCTGGTTTAAATGGCTTTGCCTCTTCAAATTGGCTGCAGTGTATAAACACAGGTTTACTACAGGCATACCAGGAGGTCTGTGATACAATGATGATGTACTTTACAGAAAGAACTAAATACTAAATAATCATAAAGCACAGACTAAAAATTACCACTGAGAAATCATGTGATTGGCACACATACTGTATACTGAGGGCTGCATCTGACCTGAGGCAACAGCGGCATCTCCTGGCATAAACTGAGGCGCAACATTTTTTAAAAGGCTGCTACCTATTGGATTATTCCAACAGGTAGCGACTGATGTTTTACTCACTGATTCCCGCTCCTGTCGTGTCTGGCTTCTGCCTCGCGGGTGCACCAAGGGAAGTGATTAAAAACAACAAACAGTTATACTCACCTCCCTTGGGCGTACAGCGGTCTCCAGGCATCCTCTTCAGCCATCTTCCAGCCTCCGTCTGATGTCATATGCCCCAGTGTCACCACTAAGGTCCAAAAGTTTCAGGTTCAGGCTGAGCTCAAAACTTTAGGAAATTTTGGGTCAAATTTAAGGCTAACATATCACTGTGTAGGCGCTAAAAATAAGAGGGCAAAATACTGTGTGGGGGCCTAAAAAGGGACAATATACTTCATGAGAGCCAAAAAGATGAGAGAAATATTATGTGTGGGGGCTTAAGGGACACTATACTGTGTAGGAGCCACTAAAGAGGGCAATATACTGTGTGGTTACCTGTAAAGGGAGCAGCAGTAGCATAAGTACCGCCATAGCATCCGTAGAGGCTGCCACAGGGCCGTGTTCTTAGCGGGCCATTGGGCCCCTGCTGTTTTGTTTTTTTTAATGGACTGTTACCTGCTGAAGCAATCTCAGCAGATAACAGGCCCTATGTACTTACTGATCCCCGTTCCTGCTCACGGTCGACTCCGCTTCCCCTTTAGCCCTCCAGGGGGCCCTCTGCATCTCATATTATGTCGCTGGGGCCCTCTGGGGGGAAGAAGGGGAAGTGGAGGTGGCTGTGAGCAGGAACGGGGATCAGTAAGTAAATAGGGCTCATTTCCTGCTGGGATTGCTCCAGCAGGTAACAGCCTATTGAAAAAAAACAAAAAAACAAAACAGCAGGGGCCCACCAGCCCCCTAAGATCATGGGCAGGGGTCCACCAGTAAGTAAGGCCATCGGCCTGCAGCAAGAGTATTTGTTGGGCAAACCCCAGCAAATACTGCTATTATTATACTCTTTTTAGACTCTGGAGTATAATGATCGGAGGCCCAGGGGAGGCGAGAGAACATAACCCCAGTGTTACTCACCTCTTTGACACAACTGTATGCTGTCTTCAAGCATCTGTAGTGACAAACACAGGCATCACGTGTGTCAGGCCGGTGTCACGACACATAATGACGCTGAAGTAACCCACATTTACAACGTCATTGAAGAGGACTGAAAGCAGCAGGAAGTCACGGCGGAGCCCAAGAGAGGTGAGTACCACTGGTTTTTATGTTTGTCACATCCCCTGGGCCTCTGATCATTATACTCTGCGGTCTGAAAAGAACCCAGAGTATAATAATAGTTTGTAGCTGGTGTACCCCTGCTGAACCCGAAAATTTTGGGGTCACAATGGGATATAATACTGTGTGAAGGTGCCACTATGGCACATAATACTGTGTGGAGGGGCCATTGTGGGACATTATACTGGAAGGAGGCTGCTTATGGAACATTATACTGTGTGCGGAGGCCACTATGGGACATTATACTGTGTGGAGGGGCCGCTATGGAACATTATACTGTGTGGAGGGGCCGCTATGGAACATAATACTGTGTGGAGAATCCGCTATATGACATTATACTGTGTAGAGGGGCCGCTATGGGACATTATACTCATTATACTGTGTTCAGGGGATGCTATGGGACATAATACTGTGTGGAGGGTCTACTTTATGACATTATACTGTGTGGAGGGTCCACTATATGATTTTATACTGTGTGGAGGGGCCACTATGTGACATTATACTGTGTGGAGGGGCCACTATGGGACATTATACTATGTGGAGGTCACTTTGGGACATTATAGTGTGTATAAATGGGGCATTATACTGTGTGGAGGCCAGGAAAGGGGGCACTATGCCGTGGGGGGGCCCCAAGTCAAAAGTTTGCTATGGGGCCCATGCTTTGCTAGTTACGCCCCTGGAGAGAAGGATACTGTGAGGGTCAGTAAAGGGGGTGTTATACTATTTGGGGGCCAATAAAGGGGGTAATACATTGTGGGAGCCAGTAAAGGGGGGTGTTATACTGTGACAGGGTAATTAAAGGAGATAACATACTGATGTGGTGGGTAAGAGGGAGTTAAATAGTGGGACAAATAAAGGGATTTTTTTTTATCTGCAAATGGGGGGCATGGCCTACAATTTTAACTAGGGGGGCCCCATCACAAAACAAGAGATTGTGGGGTCGGGTATTTTTTTTTTGTTTTGGAGGGGTGCCTTTATATATGTTGCTTTAGGTAGCAGAGCAGCTAGGTTCACCCCTGTGTATACTGACCTGGTTATGGAAATTCTGTAGAGCATCACAAAAACTCAATTGGTGTATATCAAAGCATTTAAAGTACTGTGTAGGTGAAGAACATAGGTAGCTATATAACAGCCTAATTCAGCAGTGGTAAAGCCTGATGCACACTCAGTAATAAACCTTCACTCCCTACCGACAATTTGGTGTAGTCTAATTAATTAAAAATGTTGTATTTACTTTCTTACCTTTCTTCTTGGTTTAACATATCTAGATTTGAGTAGTGTGATATGACAAGATGATTTATGATACTCTGTCCTGAGTTGTTTATGCTATAGCTGTATGTGAATGCTCAGTTGTTTTAGTATGAATTGCAATCTGGCAAAGGTATCGTTAGCAGATGATGGTAATTTATTACATTGTTTTATCATGAGAAATTGGAACCCTTAATGAAATTTGCAGAAATGTAAGGGTCGACAAAATTGTAGGAAAGGATTCTGATCAGTCCTTTGGGAGAACTCTCTCTTTTCTCCCAAAATTGCAATTGATTAAGCAGAGATACTCAATTTTGCACATGTGTGAAATAGTCTAGCATGTTCTAGAAGATATTGCGGAAATTTCAATAGATTCCTTCTAGGAATTAAAGATTGGTGAACCGCTTCCTCACAAACTGGATTTGAAGAGAATATTCCAAATTGTTCAGTTTTAGCTAAAAAGAACAAATGCCGATTTGTCTTTGATGAACCAAAATGGCCAGCACCACATATTTGAACAGGAGATACAGAAGAGACGCATGTGTATAAGTCACACATATACAGTATATAAGAAGATGATGACATTGCTAATGATGATTCTTTTGCGGATACGAACTGGTAACTGGATTAGGGTAACAAGGTGACATCAGATGGAAAGAGTGGTGACAATGGTGAAAGTAATGATTCCAGCTATTGCGCAGACCCAACATCCACATCTGTCCAGAGCAGACCTAGGGGAAACTCATGGGGTGGGGGTGGTAGCACTAGTGGTGGTAGTGGCAAATATGTCTCTGCTGCTGTAGCTGGCGGCACCAACTACATGCAGTTATATCTCAGTATCAGTGGCATTGGCAGGGGAAGTGAGCAAGACTGTTCTACTCCTTCTCCCTGTAATCTTTCTTGCAGACAGACTACATCTACACCTAGCACCTGGTCTTCGTTATCATCATCATAATCACCTCATAATCACCGTTTCTCTCCTCATCCTCCTCCTCCTCTTCCATGCCAATGTCAGTCATCCTTAAGGGAATATGTGTCCAGAAAAAAGCAATATGTGCCCAGTTATCTGGCAGTTGTTCAACTTAACTCACACCTGGCCAAACTGCTGGCGGTGCAGTCGCTGCCGTACCACTTAGTGGATTCCACTGCGTTTTGCCAACTGATGGCATGCGCTCAACCTTTATGGAGGATATATAGCCAGCTAGCTACCATTATTTTTCTAGAAAAGCTGTTCCTGTTTTATATAGTCATGTCTCGGAGAATGTGGGCCTTTCTTTGGATGCGTCAATCTTGGGAAAAGTGTATACCACCATAGGCACTTGGAGCAGCAATTATGGACAAGCACAATACATAACTTTCACAGCCCACTTGGTCAGTGTTTTGACCAGAATTGCAAGAAGGCCAGGTGTTAGTTCAATCATATATGTGTAGGCCCAGTTCCAAAACCATGCAGGATCCATCCACCTTCTATAGATCCTCCTCTCTGGACTATTTACCACCACCATCTTCACCAGGGCAAGCTGTTGCTTCCCCTCCTCCCCCCCATTTCAAGGTTCGGTCCAAAGATTTGTTTTGGGTCGACAAAGTTTGATATGAACCTCAACTTAAATGGGCTTAAAATATACTGCAGAATACTCTTATGGCTCCTAGGAGCCTACCTATGCAATTTATAGCTCAATTTATAGCTCTCTAAGGCAAACATAGTCGAAGTTATGTCATAGTGAAAGTAACATGTATGTCTATGGTAAAATGAATGGTAAGCAGTGGATACAAACTCTGAGTTTAACCATACACTACGCTGACACTCGTTTTTATGGATTTAACATTTTAAAAGCTACCAAATTTTTTTGGGGGGAAAAGGTGCTTGCCCATGTTTTTTTTAGACTCTTTGGCAGTTATATTGCAACAAGCAATGGTTTTGTAGAAAATTAGCCTGTTTTTATGGCTTGTAAGTGCCACAGGGGCTTATTGTTTTTGTTTTTGTTATTTTATTTGGTGGCAAATTTGTGGCTGTGAGACACTTGAAAAGTGGTGAAGAATTGACTTTTCAAAAAAAAAAAAAAAAACAGACACCAAAAATTATCCCGAGATATTTTAATACCAACACTACAATGGCACCAATAGCATGCACATGTCATCTCCCCAGAGGTCTATCAAGACATAGACCTTTCATCCTGTCTCCTACCTACCTAACTACACATGAGAGGAAACCATATCTGGAAATTGTGTAAGAGATTTCAATAATCCAAGAAAAGGAGCCAACTTCACGATCAGATATTCTCCTACTACAAGAAATCCAATTTAAACCCCTGGGAATCCCCTATGATATAGACAACATTCCTGGATTCCATATGAGGTCATTATAAACACTGGCAAAATTCTACATTTTTGCTGAAAGGTCTTAAGTTTTTTGGAGGAGACTTTAATCATGCCATTGATACTTTCTTGGCACCTCTACACAACTCATGAAACTCCTTCCCCTCTTTTAGCAGACTGTGAAGCACCCTATGAGAATGGGTTTTGTTTAGGCATGGCGGCTTTATCACCCTATGGAAAGAGACACTAACTTTTATTTAAAAGTACATAAGTCTCACCACAGGTAAGACTATCTTTATGTTTCACAACATCTCACACAAAAAATAGACTAGATACAAAATGCAAATATTATGCATCTCTCCATGTAAACTCTATGTTTTCTAGCCTCCCACCAAGGGCCAGGACATTGAGGGCAAACAAGACCCCAGTTGATCACAAGGAATTTACACGGGTCCAGAAAGTTTATTTCAGTTTTTCTCACTGTATATTTACCCGAGATCTCTTCTTCTTTATTATGGGATATCCATAAAACATTTATCAGAGGCTAATTCTATAACTATAAAATAAAACAAATACAGAGGTAAGATTAACTCAACTATTTTTTATGTCATATTGCTGTCCTAGACACTTGGGAAGAAATCTCTTACCTTCAACTGTGACTCTCAGATGTAAGAAGGAAACTCAAAGATCTCCTAAATATTTGATCAGCCTTTACCAGTGTAACCAAATTAAGTTTTATGCCCATGGAAACAGGGAATCCAAAATTATGTTAGTCCTAATTAAAAAGAAAACTGAGCTATAACTTACTGTATCCCATCCATCAAAATCAAGTCAAGGTCCTCAGATTTAGATATTAAAGATACCAATAAATTCCTCGCTTTTTATTACGCAGTTCACAAATTGCCTTCCAGCCCTGATAAAGAATTTATTTCTAAATTCCTGACATCTATGAAACTTCCTTTGGAAATAGAGCTGGACAGAGAAAACATCTCTTGTGTCTTAAGCTATGGGAAAAGTCTAGACCTAGATGATCTACCAAATGTACCTTCTGGTAGGTGGCACAGAGGGCCCGTACATACGCTCCCTGTTACATTCTGAATTAGATATAAATGAATTGATTTGTAACAAACTGTATTTGACACAATTTTTTTTATATTTTGGACAAATTGTTTAAAATGGCCACTACTTATTGATGGGGTAGACAGACTAGTACACAGTTATTTGGAGACCAGGGACATGGTTGGATAGGAAACCTGTGGGGACGCTCAGCTGTGGCAGCTGCAGTGCATGCAATTTAACTTATTCGAGTAAAGAATTCAGGAGCATTACCACCTGGCTGAAATATAGGTCCTGGGACTTTGTGAATTGTATTACAATAAAGGTAGTTTATCCTATTAAGTGAACTTGCCCACTGAACTATGTGTTTAAGATGAGGAATGTGTTGAAGGCACGGAGACCCCAGTAACAAGACACTTTGTCCATACTATTGAATTTGTCAAACCAAGAAGTAATAACTAGAGATGGACTAACTGATTTTTTTTCGAGTCAGGTTCAATCCAAATATTTGAAATAGGGTTTTTTTTGCCAAATTTGAATAGTTTGCGATTCATCTCGGGTGAAATAATGGCCGCCGCAATAATCATTGTAAAGTTAAAATACAGAGGAGACACATATGTGACATCTTGGCATCACCTGACAGCCTCTCAGCCAATAAGGAGTGGTAGGTGGACACCTTACAGTGCTAATCTGAAAAATCTAAAAATCTCTGTTTCTTAAGGGTTTGTCATTTGGTTACCCAATATACATAAAAACTGCCATTGTAATGGCCAAAAATAAAAAAAAGCTGACTGTTGCAGTGTGTTTTAGTTTAATACTCACTGACCAGGTCACCCTTTTAATGCTTTTAGTGCTTCGCTATTTATCTTGAAATAGTTTTTTTTGTAAAAAAATAAAATAAAACAAAAAAAACATATACACTGTGTCAGAATTGTTGGCAATCACTATATAATTAAGCTGCGTGCTGTAAAATGTCTGGAAAAAAACAGAACAGGGGGAAAGCAAAAGGAAGGTAGGAGGAAACATTCATGCAAATACAAAAAATAAGAATGTGGGTGGCACCAGCAACACTACTTCTGGTTTTGGCAGGAATTGTGAGGGCATAGAAGAATCCTATTGTCATGATGAGTTACAAAATGTGGGAAAGATGATGAAATTACTGAATCCGATGATGATTCTATTGCATATAAGACCTGACAACCAGGTCAGGGTAATATCAGAGGAAGAGGGTGATGACAGCTGCAATTGTAAGAATGTGCGGCCCCAACATCCAAAAAAACTGCCTGAAGTAGGTATTAGGCAAGTTGGGTGATGGTGGCATTGGCAGGCTCATTTCCACTGCTGTTGGTGTTGCTGGCAGCAGCTATGTCATCTCTCATATGGGAAGAGAGATGACTGCACATTACTGAACATTACCAAATGGCAAATCCATGGCAAAGTGCAAGATCTGCAAGAAAAAATTAGCTATGAGAGTGAAGCCACACGTGTAGGTACTAGGCTGCTCCATACTTACATTAAATGGCGTCACCAGCTCATTTGGCAAAATAGAATTGGAAGTTGCACTGGCAAAGTGAACAAGATCATTCTATTCCTTATCCATTCTATTATCTTCTTTGTAGGGAGGTCACACCTAGCACATGGTCATCGTCATTATCATTATCTTCTCCATCTGCTTCTCCTCATCCTCCAAGCCAATGTCATCCAATGTCTGCCTCCTCCAGTTCTTCCACACTGGACCATTTCACACCCCCAATTTGGAAGATTTGTATGTAAACACTCTGACGCTCTGAATTTCTGACATTACTTCAACATTGTAAAACTGTCACAAATTTCTTAAGACTTATTCCCACTGACTACCAACACTTTGTGCATTGACACTCTTCTATAATACCTGGTCTGGTGGCCACTGAGGCTGCTTATTGGCCTCAGTGGTCACGTGACCGCTGAGGCCAATCAGCAACCTCAGCAGAAGGGACCCAGGATGTCACAGGCGGCGAGGAATTTCAGTGCAAGAAGACAACCCAGCAGAAAGACCAGACCACGCTGGAAGGACTCTGGAGCACCGGGAACAGGTGAGTATGTTTATTTTATTATTTTTTTTCACCTTCCCCGGCCTAATTAAAAAATAATATTTTATCCTGGGCAACCTCTTTAATTCAATCAGCTTCTTTCAAATCTAGTTATGCTGTGTCTGCTGCCTGAATGACTATGTTCTGAACTCCTATACAAGTGAATTAACAGACACATGCATGTGCAGCCATCTCTGTTTTCACTATGGCAACAAATAGAAACCTCCATTTTTTTAAGATAGATGAGGATTCCAGTGGTGTGATTTGTATCAAGCATTTTTTAAATATCTCGTAGAAATAGTTATAAATGCCCATATGGATGTGCTTCTAGTGAATTCTAGTGACTCCCATCCACATATTGTGGAAAAATACCCATAGCAGAAATGCTGCGATTTCCAAAACCGCTGCGTTTTTAGAAATCGCAGCATGTCAATTATACCTATGGAAACGCTGGTGGTTTCATAGGTATAATTGAAGTGGAAAGTCAACAGAGGAAAACTATGTGGACTTTCTGTGAAAAGTGCTGCGGGAGAAATGTCCTAAATCATTAAAAAGAGAGTACATAGTTTTAAAGGAAAGAAATAATTTTTCTTGTTTATTACTTATGTATCGCCACCTCATCTCTAAGGTTTATATATTTCTATTTCAATCAAATCCTTTTTCCTTTCCTAATAAAGTCATTACATACAGCTTCACCAAAAAATATTATTATTATATTATTTAACCAGATTGGACAGTTGTTAATAAATATGAGAGCTGTAGGAGTAGAACCATTTTAATTAGAGCAATGCTATCAGTCATCCCAAGAGGCAAACAGTTCCATATTTTCATTTTTTCCCAATCGTCCTTGAGAATAAAGACTTTATTCTACATTCAGAGATGGAGAGTCAGATACCTCTATAGAAATTTTCATTCCAAGATACTGAAAACTTTCTTCCTTACTCTTTTATACGGTATTAGATGGCAGGGACTGTCAATTATTCACCATGCAGTTTAAATAATGTTACCTTTATTTTGCAGCTATTTACTATACTGCTATGTATATTTATTCTAACGCATTTGCAAAATAACAAAAAAAAAAAAAGTTTACTCTTTTACCTTTAAAATAAATAAAGGTATTGTATGGATTTATTGCTTGTCAGTAATAAACTTGATTACCCTAATAGCATATTGGGTCATTGGTTTTTTTTCTTATCAAAAAGCAGAATATTCTAGGTATGATATTTTGCGTGGCTTTTTTTTAAAATAAACTTCACTCTAAAATCAAAACATATCATTAATATATAAGTTAAATAACAGCAGACATAGCATTGGACACCAGTCTGAGTAGCAGTCTTTGACCACAACTTTCTAGACACTATCCTTTAACCAGTTTTCAAACCCACGACAGACTATAGTCTCAAAACCAATGAACCTGATTTTATCCATTAAACATCCATGAGGGACATTATCAAAAACTCTTGTAAAGTCCAGTAACACTATATCCACAGCCTCCCCTCTGTCCAGACCTCTACTCACCTCTTCATAAAAGCAAATCAGGTTTGCTGTCTGTCACTTGTAATATCATACACTTGTGATACCACAACCATTTTTCTAGGTGGTATAAAACTGGAGATACAGCTATTTAAAGTGACTATCCCCAATTTGGTAAATGCTGTAGCTCTACATACTGCATTGAGTACAGATTTACGGACAGAGACTGCCTTGCCAATGCTTAGTTAGAGCATTGCTAATGGAAAATGTACATTTTTCTATTAAAAGGAAGTTTCCTAGGTAAATAAAGTATATTACAAAAATGTTCACCACATACCCTCTGACAAAATAGAAGTAAATAAATTGGGAGTTACACTTTAAACTTACTGGTCTGTAATTACTTGAGGAAGATTTAGATCCTTATTTGAAGGCACTCCATTTGTCTTGCACCATACCCTTGACACTGTACCAGTCACTAGAGAATCTCTAATAATTAATGTAATGTAACAGGGGTGCAGTAATCACTGGACTGAGTTATTTTAGTACTTGTGGGTGTAACCCATCTGGACCTGGAGCCTTGTTTACAATTAAGATGTTTAGTTTGGCTTGGACCATTTCTATGTTTATCCAGTTTAGTATACTGGTTGATGTATTACCAGCATTGGTGACACCTACATCAACTACTCCCTGTTCTTCTGTATATACAGTTCTAAAAACTTATTTAGTACATTTGTTTTTTCTTGGTCCCCCGGGGACAAACTTCCAATTACAATTACTTAGGGTACCTACCTGTTCTGACATTTGTTTTTTTTTTGTTGTTTTTTTTTTTTCATTTTGCATTAATATATTAAAATTCTTTTTTTTTTTTTTTTTTTTTTGCTTTCTTTAGCCTTTTATTGTGCATTTTAGCTGATTTTATTAAGTATTTTTTAATTATTAAAGTCTAACACCTAAACTACCAAGAATCCTTAAGGGGTTAAGCTTTATAACATTATTAAAGCCCAAAAATCAGCCACAAAAGAACTTGTGTGGGAAGTGGAGTAGAGATGGGCAAACCTCACAATATTTGTTTTGACGGGTATTCATGAGGTTTGTCCCTCCAGTTCGTTTCAGGCTGAACTTGTTCAGCACAAGCTGTAAGTGATATTATTATACTCTGGGGTCTGAGAAGACCAAAGAGTATAATAACTGTTGGCCCAGGGGAGGAGAGTAAAAAATAACAAAATCCGGTGGTCATCCAGAGTCCTCTTCAGGCCTCCTCTGGCCTCTGACTGACGTCATCTGCCCTGGGGTCATTGCTGAGGCCTGTGATGAGACCTCAGTGGTCTCATAGGACACGCAGACGTAATGACATTTGATCATTGCATCATGATGGGTGCTTGACATCAGTCAAAGTCTATAAGAGGCCTAAGAGGACCCTGGGGGACCTCTGGATGCCCAGGAGCGGTGAGGCAAACAGAGTATAAATGTTTGTTAATTTTATTCACCTCCCCACAGCCTCCACTTATTATACTCTGGGGTCTAAGGAGACCGCAGAGTATAATAGTGTTTAGGGGGTAACGAACCCCAAAAGTTTTAAGTTCAGTTAAACCCCAAACTTTTGGAAAATTCAGGTCAAATCAGGTTCTAACTAAATCAGTCTGCTCATCCGTAATTGGGAGTCCAGTTGTTAAGGCTGCACTTCCTAGTGAGCACATAGTCATAGCTAAAATTATATACATTAATTTAGCTTAACTACACTAAAGGCATAAACCTGTACATCTACATTGTAATATATATATATATATATATATATATATATATATATATATATACAAAGAAATTGCAGAAGTGATCACCTCGCTCTTAAAAAATACAACTGTATAAACTGACATAGTTATGTTCATTGCAATAGACCTACATACAGTACCATCTGAGCAATCGAAGTGTAAGAAGTGGTTAACTGAAGACTGAAGCATTAAAGAACCATTTGTCTAGCCCAGTCACCCACTGCTTAATAAATTTTACCCTCCACTCCAAACCTTATTATTTACTATTGTGCACTGCTCTTCTGCAGTAAATCATCTATGATTTATGGCTCTCAATTGCATTGTTTATTATTGGCCAGTCACCCAATATCTTGTGCCTTATTTTTTGTTACGCTATAGCAGCAATAATGCAGGCAGTTTTTGTTTGCTTTGACAGGATGTTCATCATTATATAATGCTGTCAGCACCTAGTTTGGCCAGAGATAAATATGCTTGGGAAATGATACAGAAAAAACATATATTTCTGAAAAATTCTCTTTGCAGTGAGCTTTTTCTGTTCATTTATTTATATACTTCAGTACTATAATTTCAATCTGTTGTGTCATATCTTTAACTCATGATGAAATTGACTTGGAGATTTTTGTGGAGCGTTAGTGTTGTGAAACGTAAGATGGCGAGTTCAGGGAAAAGGTTAAGTAGGTAAAATGAAAGTAGCAGCAACTGAAATAACATAATTCAAATGATATGAGCATAATATATGATATACTATATTCATTCTAGCAAGTGGGGATGGTTTTTTGAGTACAGATTTAGGATAATTTAATAAATAACTTAAAGGGGTATTCCCATGAACATAATCATATTTATTTTTGTAAATAATGCAAAGTTAAAGATTTTTGCAAATAGAAGTAGCTAAAAATTCTGCAGAGTTTTAAAGATTTTCTTTAACTATGTTAGTGGTGACATCTCTTGTCTTGATCGGTTGCCAATGGATACGACCATGTATGCAGAAACTTTTTATGGTCTGAAACTTGTCAGGAACTCAGGCATGATTTTCTTATTATAACTGGGTTATCAGGCAGGGACGCTACATGTATCAGAAGATATCCCGGCCACAATAAGGCAAATCATGGCGGAATTTCTGACCTTAGAAAGTTCCTGCATTTGTGGTCGTATCCACTGGCAACCGATCAAGACAACAACTCGTAACCACAAGATATTTAGAGAAAATCTTTAAATCTCTGCAAAATGTTTAATTACTTATATTTGCAAAAATGTTTAACTTTTAATTATCTACAAATTTAAAAATGGTTATGTTCATGGGAATACCCCTTTAAACTTCATTATCTATCGAAACAAATCTAGAAGTGCTATTCTTTTGAGTCATAGACAAAATCTAAATCCTAAATGTATTGAGGAGATGATTATTCAGTGAATTATAGGCTGCTGCTGAAATATTGTTTTGCTGTTGCCTGTACTGGACATCTGTGCCGAAGTTGGCACTTCAGGCGTATCTACCTGCACAAGGCTCTCTCAGCTGTGATGCTACAGCAGAGGAGGTACTAAGGCGGGAAGCATAAGGTGTGACCAGAGGCGTAGCTAGGGGTTCAGCACAGGGGGGAAAACATGTCCAAGTGGGCCCCCAAACTTGGACATGTTCGTATACCGATACTATGAGTATACGGTGAGCGTTTAGTGGTATATAGCGGCTCTACACAGGGCTCTGCAGACGATTTAGGTGAATGCAGTGCAGTAACATTTAGTGACTTACCAGTAACGTCTCTGACTAATTGTTCACATTCCCCGTCTCTTTCATCTGGGCGGCCATGACCACTTCTTCCAGTCTCTGTAAAGTTTGCAACACAGACATCTTTGGCTCCTTACTTTTCCAGGCACCTGACCCAATTATAAAATATATAATATACCCCGCATAATGAATAATACCCCCAAGTTCGTCTTTAAATTAATAACTTCCCTGTGCACCCCTTTAAATAGTTCCCCTTATTAATAATGCCCCAGGTGTTTCCTAATTAAAAAGAAGAAAATAAAAAACAAGGGAAAAAAAAATTATTGGGGTTCCAATACCCGGGACCCCGAGGATCAGCTATTTGAATGAACCGTGGTACCTGTGTAAGCGCCGTGACACCTTCTCTGTTTGCATAGTGTCATTCTTTTCATAGCGGCCATGTAATGTAACTACAGCCTCGTTCTATACACATCTATGTGACAAGGCTGGAATAACATCACATGGTCACTATAAACAGACAGCGTGTGATATAAACAGGCACCATAGCCCCTTCATACAGCTGATCAGTGGGGAATCACTAATCTCTTATTGATGATTTATTCTGAAGATAGATCATCAATAAAAATGAGCTGAAAAATGCCTTAAGGCCAAGGCCCCACTAGGCATCCCGCAACAAAAAACAGCTGTGGGAAAAACCGCGGCGGCGATGCATTGCGGTTCTTCCTGCAGCACTTTGCACAGAATGTTTTCAGAGGTTTCCTCTGTGGACTTTCTGCTTCAATTATATCTATAGGGAAACCGCTGGCGTTTCCATAGGTATAATTGACATGCTGCGATTTCCAAAACTGCGACTGTTTTGGAAATCGCAGCGTATCCGCTGCGTGTATTTTACTGCAAAGTGGGGATGGGATGGGGCCCCATGTGGCGAAAACCCACAGAAAAAAAACGTGGCATTGTAGCAAATCCCATCCACACATTGCGGAAAAATACGTGCAGAAGATGCACTGCGATTTCCAAAACCGTTGCGGTTTTGGAAATCGCAGCATGTCAATTATACCTATGGAAACACTGGTAGTTTCCATATAGGTGTATTGAAAACAGAAAGTCCACAGGGGACCTTCTGTGAAAAATGCTGCGGGAAAAACCACAATGTTACCGCCATGTTTTCCTGCAGCCCACTAGGTGGAGCCTTAGTCTTAATAAAGCCCAAGTGCCACTTTCATTAAATTAATTGACCCTCATATTATGCCCCTGATTCCCCCTGACATAAATACTGCACCTCTAATGGCCCCTTATATCAATGACCACCCCCTTATGTTCATAATGCCTCCTAATATAAATGATGCCCCCTAATGGCTCCTTATATAAATAACCTCCCTCCTTGTATTCATAATACCCCTTAATAACCCTTATATAAATGATCTCCTATGGCCATAATGCCCCCTAATGAATCCTCCCTTTATAGTTATAATTCCCCCTCCTATCCACCCCTTATACTATTAATATACCCACAACTGCGCTAAAAAAAAAAAAAAAAAAAAGTCATACTCACATGCGATGCTGATGAATGGAGCTGCCGCTTCCTCCCTGTCCACGCACAGGACGTCTGTGTCTGAGCACGGGCGGCGCGATGTTGTGACGTCATCGCGCCGCCTGTGTGAGAAGCAGACATCGGTCTGTGGTCTCATGTGGCTTGCAGTTTACAATACTGTGAAGTTGCAGGATACGTTTTAACTAGATCGGTGTCTGCAGACACCGATCCAATTAGAAATAAAGGATGTATTAATGGCGGCCCCAGGGTGGGCCCCAAAAAGTCAGTGGGCCCGGGGCAGCTGCCCCCTCTGCCCCCCCGCTAGCTATACCTCTGGGTGTGACATTGTATCTGAGCATGAGCTAGCCTGCTCAGAGGGCAGCAATCAGTTTTCTACCTTGATACAAGTGAAAAAGTATAATATGGCAGCTGAAAAAGCTAAAGTGGACGTTCATTCTTTAAAACAAGACTGAAAATGTTTGTGTGAATTTAGTCAACATAAAGATTGGGCTATGTAAATGTAGGATTCCACTCTCAGTCCTCTGTTCATACAGTCGATCCTATCACAAGAGAAGGGTCACACCGAAATACAAGTTTAACCCCCCGGCAACATGCGCCGTACTATTACAGCTTAGTTGCAAGGGTCTTATAACAATGCAGACTGACCAATTGAAGCTAAGGTGGGCAGTTTAAAATAACAGTCAAAGCCCTTCTCACGTCACTCCCCCTGGTTCTGCGAGCAGGACAGTACCCGTGCTGCCGCTGTGAGCATTATTTGACCTGCTAATTAGGGAATAGGGAATAAGCCCCCTAACCTTTTGGGGGAGTTTTTTTTTAGCTCTTTTTTTTTTTTTTTTACTTTTTGTGCATTTTTATTTATTTTTTTTGTATTCTGCTTTTTTGTTACTTCCCTGTACCGCCGCTGAGCTCTGTTCAGTGACATACAGTAAGTTACTGATCAAGTCTCTATCTATATCTATAGAAAATTTTAGATAGCTTTTAGGACAGGGCTATAGTATTCACACAAGCCCGTCTTCGTGTGTGCGTCCTGTTTTGAAGCATAACATACACCCCACATTTTCAATAAAGGTTCGACAAACAAAGTTTATACACTCGTGTAAAAACACAGCACAACACAAAATGTCCCAGTGCTCCCAAATGTCCCAATCGTTTATTCAGCAGAAGCGGTATATGTCTTACTGGCCTCTGACTCTGATACGGCCAGCGAGGGAGAAAAAGGAAAGTGCTCCGTTCCTGTATTTTTTTCTCTTCTTCCTCCTACTCATCATCCACTGATGAGTGACCCCAAAGGAGGCACCCCAGAACAATTGCTGAGACATCTTCCAAAACTGCTGAACAAATGTGGACTCCTCCCTGGAAAATTGTAAGTCTCAGCTTCCTGAATTTGTGGGCAGGTCAAGAATCCAAATTAAGACTGAAGGCTCTAGAGAAATTGACTTTTTCTCTGATGAGTTAATAGATTTTATGGTGGCCCAAACAAATTTATATGCAATTTATAGAACAAAATGCCACCTCTTCATATGCTAGGATTTTCTGGGGTCTTGTTCTGCATATGAGCATAGCAAAAAAAAAAAAAAAACTAAATTAGACAGTGTTGGAGTACAGACACTTTATACAACACTCCAATATTTAGAATGGCGATATTCAGGGAAACACTTTGAAGTGATCCTCAAATTTCTGCATTATAACAATAATGCACAGTGCCTGTCCCAAGTTTACCCCAACTTTGACTGCCTATTCAAAATCAGGCCACTCATTGACTACTTTAGGGACAAATTTTCAGCACCATACATCCCTGATCAGCAGAACATTTCTATAGGTGATCAGTCTCAAAGGCTGAAATTCCTTCAATACCTGCCCTGTGAGAGGTCACGGTACGGCATTTAAATGTACAAACTGTGTGAGAGCAGCTCAGGGTACACTCACAAGTTTAGGGTTTATGAAGAAAGGGACATAAGAATTGAGCCTCCAGAATGCCCCAAATCCTAGGAGTTAGAGGCAAATAGTGTGGAATTTGCTGCACCCACTGCTGGACCAGATTTATCACCTCTATGTGGATAACTTCTGCACCAGCATCCCACTCTTTAGGTGCCTCAGTTCCAGAGGAACTGCAGCTTTTGAAACAGTATGCAGAAATCAGAGAGGCCTCCCTAGGGCACAGATTGCGCAGCCCCTCAGAAGGGGTGAGAATAGGGTAGTCTGCAATGAGAACATGCTCTTGGTCAAGTATAAGGACAAGAGGGATGTCCTTGTACTGACCACAATTCATGGTAATGGCAGCACCCTTGTCTCTTTACATTGTACCAGTACTCTTACCTCCAAGTCAGACTGCAACATGGCATATAATACAACCCCAATTCCAATGAAGTTGGGACGATGTGTAAAACATAAATAAAAACAGAATACGATGATTTGCAAATCCTTTTCAACCTATATTCAACTGAATACACTACAAAGACAAGATATTTAATGTTCAAACATATAAACTTTATTGTTTTTTGCCAATATTAGCTCATTTTGAATTTGATATCTGCAACACGTTCCAAAAAAGCTGGGACAGGGGCAACAAAAGACTGGGAAAGTTGAGGAATGCTCAAAAGACACCTGTTTAGAGCATTCCAGAGGTGAACAGGTTAATTGGAAAAAGGTGAGTGTCATGATTGGGTATAAGGGGAGCATTCCCGAAAAGGCTCAGTCGTTCTCAAGCAAGGATGACGCAAAGTTCACCACTTTGTGAACAACTGCGTGAGGAAATAGTCCAACAGTTTAAGAACAAAGTTTCTCAATGTATAATTGTAAGGAATTTAGGGGTTTCATCATCTACAGTCCATAATATCATGAAAAGATTCAGAGAATCTGGATAAATCTCTGCAAGTAAGTGGCAAGGCCAAAAACCAACTTTGAATGCCCTCTGGCGGCACTGCATTAAAAACCGACATCATTCTGTAACAGATATTACCACATGGGTTCAGGAACACTTCAGAAAACCATTGTCAGTGAACACAGTTCGTCGCTACAGCTAGAAGTGCAAGTTAAAACTCTACCATGCACTTGGGATGTGGTGAGTGTGTGGGTGGTCGCATCGCCAGGGTCCCGAGTACCCTCAGCCCTCTCTTCCACAATCACTCCAGGATGTTCTGCAGACAAATTCCTTTGCTGGCTAAATAGGGGTGACGTTCCCTTGTGCCAAGTTACGAGAAGTACACCTTTCCCCTCTCCAACACAATTGTGCACCTCCTACCCCAATCTCTGGTTATCTTGGTTGGAATATGGTTAGCTCACTGCCTTCCTCCATAAGTTTTCCTTACTTCCCCTGCTCTGATCCCCCTTGACTGACTTGGAGTCTGTTCTTTCACACGCTGACACCACTCCACGTGCCCTCTTTGTTCTCTATGGCATTCTCCTCAAGGATGATGCAGCTGGGCTCCCTTCCTATACCAGCCCCTGGGAGTCTACCTTGGCACTCGTCTTTCCCCTGCCAATTGGGATAGGTCCTTCCTGTATACGCATAAGCTGCCGCTTACAAAATACTGACCCGCTGGTACCACTGTCCCAACCTCCTGCATAGGATCTATCCTAGTGTATATGATTGTGTTGGCATTGTGGTTCCGAGAAAGGTATGCTGTATCACATTTCGTGGGAATATGATGCCCTCAGACCTTTCTGGGATGCTATATTCTCTTTGTACACTAAAGTGAGCGGCAGATTCGTTACACCCTCACCTCGTCTAGCCCTTCTCTCTATCATACCGGGGAAAGTCTCTGTTGTTAAGAGATACCTCCTGCGACATTTTCTCATGGCTGCTAGAACAGTCATTCCCAGGCATTGGCGCAGTACTGCTGTACCCACCCTGCTTGAGTTCCTACAGGAGCTTCTCCTTATCAGGAGAATGGAGACCCTGGTGACTGAGATCTCGCCCAACCCTTCTACATTTGAGTCCCTCTGGTGGCCTTGGGTGGTATTCCAGGAGACCTCGGAGTTCTCTTCTTTCTTTACCTAAACTGGAGTCGTCTTGTTCCGCTTTCCATAGGGAGGCTGGTCGTTCCTTTCTGTCAAATCCCTCACTCCCCCTTTTTTTTTCTTCTCCTCTTTCCTTCTGTGTGCCCTTCCCTTCCTGGTCTTGTATGTGGTCTTGTGTGCTTCTGTACGCCCTGTGTTTCCCCCATGTCCCCCTTTCCCTTCAGCATTTGTCTTTTTCTCCTGGTAAACGGTGGCATTGTGTTGGCCTTTAACAGTTTCCTTATGTCCTGTAGCTCTCCCTGCCATCACCTCCCGATTACGCATTTCTCTATATTGTTGCTGCACCACCCATTACTCTTTTCTCTGTTGTGGGCATTGACAGCCCTCTACTCTAGCAGTTCCTCTGTGACTTTCCCATGATTGAGTGGCCTGCGTGACCCCCTACTGCCTTATTTGTTGCCTTTATTTTGGCTTTAATTTTTGTTGTTCTTATTTGCAAAAACCTCAATAAAAACTGATCAAACATAAAACTCTACCATGTAAAGGGAAAGCCATATATCACCAACACCCAGAAATGCCATCGGCTTCTCTGGGCCCGAGCTCATCTGAGATGGACTGACGCAAAGTGGAAAAGTGTCCTGTGGTCTGACCAGTCCACATTTCAAATTGTTTTTGGAAATCATGGATGTTGTGTCCTCTGGTCCAAAAAGAAAAAGGACTGTCTGGATTGTTATCATCGCAAAGTTCAAAAGCCAGCAACTCTGATGGTATGGGGGTGTGTTAGTGCCCATGACATGGGTAACTTACGCATCTGTGAAGGCACTATTAATGCTGAAAGGTGCATACAGGTTTTGGAGCAACATACAGTATGCTGTCATCCAAGCAATGTCCTTTTCAAGGACGTCCCTGCTTATTTCAGCAAGATAATGCCAAGCCACATTCTACACGTGTTACAACAGCGTGGCTTCGTAGTAAAGGAGTACGGGTACCAGACCGGCTTGCCTGTAGTCCAGATCTGTCTCCCATTGAAAATGTGTGGCGCATTATGAAGCACAAAA
Organism: Leptodactylus fallax; assembly: GCA_947044405.1. Taxonomy (NCBI): domain Eukaryota; kingdom Metazoa; phylum Chordata; class Amphibia; order Anura; family Leptodactylidae; genus Leptodactylus; species Leptodactylus fallax. The sequence goes on along the minus strand of CAMRHE010000192.1, from coordinate 286,040 downwards.
TATGACAACAGAGACCCCGGGCTGTTGAGCAACTGAAGTTGTACATCAAGCAAGAATGGGAAAGAATTCCACCTACAAAGCTTCAATAATTTGTGCGCTCAGTCCCCAAACGCTTATTGAGTGTTGTTAAAAGGAAAGGGGATGTAACACAGTGGTAAACATGCCCCTGTCCCATTCTTTTGTTGCCCCTGTCCCAGCTTTTTTGGAACGTGTTGCAGGCATCAAATTCAAAATGAGTGAATATTTTCAAAAAACAAATAAAATTTATCCATTACTTCTGGAACTGAAGGTGCCCGTATTGTACCAGGGCAACATTTTCCCAGTGAAGTCCTACAAACTGCAAAGAAATAGAAGACCCAAAAAAGGTGCAGACTCTGTTCCAAAAGGGAAATAAGGAAAGACACCATTTATCAGTGTGACACCTGCCCCGAAAACCTGGCCTGTGTATAAAGGAGTGCTTCAGATTGTACCACACATCCATGGATTATTCATTTTTTTTAAATTTATTTTCCATGGTATATCACCTCCTTATACTGTAATGTACTCTGCACAGAATTACCTTTCAACCTTTGTTTACAAAATGGGGTCACATTTCGGGGGTTTTCACTGTTTTGGCACCTTGGGGGCTCTGCAAATGAGACATGGTGCCTGAAAACTATTCCGGCAAATTCTTTTCTACTCTTTCCATTCCAAGCACTGCCATGTTTGAAAACTGCATCTTTTTCCAAATTTTTCACCAAATTTCCTATTGCTTCATAATTAAAGACAAAACATATCGACCAAAATTTACCACTGACACAAGGTACAATGTGTTGCCAAAAAACATTCTCAGAATCACTTTGACATCTTAAACACTGTACAAAAAAGGTTGCAGACCCTTGCTCTATGGTGTCTATATCTTTATTTTATTATTTATTTTGGTTTTTTTTTTTACATAACGCCAAAATGTTCCACAACGCTTTACAGGTATTGTTATTATTCACAGTCCCAAGTTGGCCTCACAATTTATATTCCCTATTAGTAAGTCTTTGGAGTGGGGGAGGACACCCACACAAACTCCATGCAGATGTTGCAGTAGTGCAAGATAACAATACTAACCATTGAGCCACCATGCTGTCCATGTTCCATGTTCTAAAAGGGCACAAATTGGGGCAGTCCTTTAGGTTCCCAAAATGCATATGTGAAATTTCACATAAGTTAACATTATTGCAAGAAAAATATGATGGAGATGGCAGGTATAGCAAGACACTGTAACAGTTTAAAGACAGTGGTCAGTGAATATTAATAGCTAAAAATAGTTTATAAAATTTACATTCTAAAAATGCAATTTCAAAGCAGGAGTGACTATCAGGAAAAACAAAAAACAACCTTGGTGCATCTGAATGAAGAGCAGTAACCTCCAGGGAGCAGTGAGCGAGTCATGTCATCCAACCTAAGTGTAACATGTCTGCCTGTTTTGGTCTCTGCGCCACCCTCTGCTGGCATGCTGCGGCGCAGGAGGCGTGTTCAGTTTGATTCCTTGCTGAGGGTTCTCGTTGCTGTGTCTGAACACTGCTCTATTACCTCTTCTCTGTAATTGAATTTCCGCCACACCCATTTCCTACACCTTTGTTTCCCTCCGCTCCTCAAATAGTTAATCTTAGCCTTGCCTGTGTGGTTGACAGCCTATCTACCAATCAAGTCTGGGACAGATTCTGGACTTCCTATAAACAGGTTATTTGCTCACACATGTTTGCTAGCTATTGAGTCTTGTCCCTTGCTAAGTGCTTCTATTGTTGTTTGTTACCTGTATTCATATTTCTGAACTCTGGCTAACCCTTTGACTAGTCTCTTGGATTTTGATTTGGTACTTGTTGTCTATCTGGTTTGACCTCGGCTTGCTGACTCTGCTATTGTGTTGTTTGTCTTGTTCTGTGTACACTTATTCAGAGAAGGGATTGCCGGCTAGTTGTCCCTGTCATTAGGACAGTTTTGGCAATTAGGTAGGGACAGGGACTGGGTCGAGTTTAGGGCTCACTGTCTCTATCCTTCCCTTCTTCCCTTGTTTCAGCAGCAGCACTAAGGAATTGCACAAGTAGCAATCCCTTTACACTAAGATCAGGTAACAGGCCAGGGGCCTTGACAATGATGTGTAAACAATGGGAGGAATAATTTCACATTGCAGGAAAACAAAGTGAAATATTTTCACTTTGGGTGGTTTTCATTATAACCTATCTGTTTTTTAGTCAATTTTCTACAATTTACATGCTTCAATTTTTATTTAGAAAACATATAACCATTTTCCCATTTAGCAGTTCCTTGCTCCGCTCAGCATCTACTCATTTAAATTTTGAAGCTTCGAAACCCATCATATTTCAGTGGAAATATTGTAATAACACTGTTTATATTTATAGCTTGTACTTTAGACTCCCATTGTCATATACTTCATGCAACTTAGTTTTGCAATTCTCAAATAAGTCAAAAAGGACAAAAGAAAGTGTTGACAAGAATATTTTTCTAGTTTAGTTTATTTATTTATTTTTTTCAATATGTATTTGTTCAGCATTGTGCCAGCAGGACTTGCAATCTGCATGCTCTACTTGGTATGTGGATTAACTAAGTACTAATAGATTTCAATGCATTGGTTCTGAATGATAAATTCTACAAACATTTAGCTGAGTCAATTGTACTAGTGTAATAATAGGCAGTGACACTGATATAATGACTGAATTCTCTGTTGTCATACAGGATTGCTGTATACATTGTATATTGTTGTGGAAATACAGCGAAAAAAGTAAAATGTTGCATTTTACAGTCCCAGCAAAGTGAATGAGATTTTATTTAATCTCATCCTGACACTACAGGAAAAAACACTGCAAAAATGCAGCATTTTTTTTTTTTATTAGTGTTTTTTTTACCTTTGTGAACACTGTGTTTTCCCCTTAGGCTTATATGGGAAGAGCGGGGCGCAAAATCAGCACCTGAACTATACGATGGACAGTACCAGTAGCAGACAACTCTGTTCACTGTGTTGTGCTGGTTCTGGCAGCTCTCATTCAAATGTTTGGGAGCTGCAAGTCAATCGGAGCTAAACAACTTTAACACTGTCTGCCTCTGACTGCCTTCACTGCAGTGGCATAAGTACTGCCATAGCAGTTGTAGCGCCTGCCACAGGGCCCGAAACCTTAGGGGCCCAGTGGGCTGCTGCTTTTTTTTTTTTTTTAAATAGGCCCTTACCTGCTGGAGTAACCCCAGCAGGTAACGTTTCTATTTACTTACCCAATCCTGCTCACTGCTGCCTCCACTTCCCCTTCTACCCTCTAGGGGGCTCCGTGTGTCCCATACCACATCCCTGGGGCCCTGTTCAGGGAAGAAGGGGAAGCAGAGGCGACCGAGTGGGAGATTGGTATGTAAGACATCGGGCCCGCGACAAGAGTATTTGTTGAGCGAACCCCAACAAATACTGCTATTATTATACTCTGGGGTCTCTTCAGATCCCAGAATATATTGATCGGAGGCCCAGGGGAGGTGAGCGAACATAAAAACCAGTGTTACTGGCTACTCCAGAGTGCAGGAGAGTGCCGCTGGTTTTTATGTTTGTCACATCCCCTTGGCCTCCGATCATTATACTCTGGGGTCTAAAGTAGTATGTATCTTGGTGAGAGATTGTCGACTGCTAGACGTTCCTATGCAAAGCAGTAGAAGACATTTTGATTCGAGGGATATAAACAGCTTAGCAATGTGTGCAGGAGCTCCTAAGGTCACATGTATTGTGTCTCATGGCAGGTCTTCCAGCTAGCATTTTTCAGCAGGATAATGCTTGACCACACACAGATATGGTTTCCTAGGAATGTCTCCACTAGATTACAAAACTTCCTTGACCCATCTGTTGTTAGATTTATTGCCAAGCCACCATTGATGGGAACAGCTGAGATACCAGCTTCAGCATCCTATGAGAGAATCTACAGGCCCAGCTGCAATATTTGCAGGAAAATGTGCTGCAGGATACAGAACCTCTATTCTTTCATGTCCAAATATATCTCATCTTGTATCCAGGCTAGAGAGGGATCCACGGGGTACTAGACCTTTCTTTCAATTGTAAAGTTTTTCCCAAAAAACATCTTCTTTTCATTCTAATATTGTAATCACTTACATATATCATTGCATTCACACATATAAAGTTTTATTCAATTTCAACAACTCCTTCTTCGTGTGTTATTTTTTTGCAAATAAATGTATTTTGCTAATACTGTATACTAAATATGTATTTATTATAGGCAGCGATATGCAAATAATCTGTCCTTCATTGCTTTTACTTATTACTTTTTACTTATCTGCACTTGGTGCAACAAAGCACATTTACTCCAAAGTGAATGGGTTTTTAAGCAAAGCGATGCAAACCTTTCCCTATCCAGTCCCTATCCTGTTTTCCGACATTTAGGTCGGATTCACGGCGGACGGAGTGCCGCCGCAAGTGTGAACGCACCCTAACTATAGAATTTGACCTTAATTTGCATTTATCTATGTATAAGGATAACAACTAGTAAAAGGTATGTTGACTCTTTTTCTATTGTACCTCCTCTTTACTCATGAAATGCTTGTTAAGTAAGTACATTTTAATTATTTATTTGTGTGCCACAGATAGGAACGTTCTGCCAGCTAATACTAGTCTTAATGGGGTTGTCTCATTACAGACACTATTCCCTATCTACAATATAGAGGACACTATGCATTCTCCCTTTGAATAAAGCATCAGAGTGCCTGCATAACTAGGGCTCCATGCACTGCTATGATGTTGTTGTGACTGCAACCTCTGAATAGAAGTGAATGGAGCACAGGTCAAGTAAGCATGCTGGCAGTTCATTCACATGGAGAAAGCATGGGAACTTTTAGTCCCCCACTCTTCTGATTGCTATATTTATGATCCCTTAGGGATCCTCCTTCTCTCTCACTTCAGTCCTTCTTCTTCTAAAAGCTCAAAGCACACTCCTAAGATGGCTGCCACACACACTCTGCTTCTTCTTGTTCCACCTCTGCAGAACAGGTTCTCCACTTCACTATTCCAGGGAATTACAGAATTACAGTCCTTCCCATTTCTGAGGTAACAGTGGCCTCTTGTGGTCAAACAAATGTCAGTTAAAAAAAAACAAAAAAACTTTTTTTATAGAAACAGGTACATTCATAACATGAGGGCTGTTTCCCCATCTTACAGGGGGACAACTTGTTTAGGTCTCTACCTAGGATTGGCCTGTATAACTGTACAACTGTGCATATTTACTTGTTCTTTGTGCATGTGATTGTGTATTTTATGATTTTGCTTAATATGCTGATGAGTTCAATGATGTTACACTGTCACTTGTGTATTGGTTGCTGAGTCATTGGGGCACATTTATCAATTCAAATCCGACACTTTTCTGTCTACGTTTGCGCCAAAATTTTTAGTGCACAGCATTTATGACCTATTCATGAGCATTGTGCACCAGAAAGAAAATAAAAATACGACAAGCTAGTCACTTTTGAAAAATGTGCACCAGAATGGGCGTGGTTTAAAAGTTTCTCACCTTTTACGACACATTTATGAAGATTTCCTATGCAAAATAAACCAAGTTTAAAATGGTGTAAAGAATTTACGACAATTTACTTTGTGCACCATAAATTTCCGTTGTGCGCCACATATTTGTCTCCTCAATAAGTGAGAGATGATTTGTGTCTGCTCATGTTATGCCAAGAATTGTAGGGTCTTTGATGTGTGTGCCAAATATTTGTTCCTTACACCCCAGAAGTTAAGATTTTTGTCTACAGATTTTGTCCGCATGTTTTGCGCCAAATATTTGTTTCCATTTTTGCAATAAATATTTGTCTCATGGTGAGTCAGAATTTTAGTAACAGATGTTAATGTGTGTCGTGCCGAACATCATCTAGTTCTAAATGCTAGTGACAAAGTGCCCGTATGAGTACAGCGCAAAATCACAAGACACAGGAAATGGGGATACAGCTTCCCTGTTCTTGAGTAGGTCAAAATAATAGGACGGGAACTTAGCCTGGAGCAACACTTAGTTGTGTAGTTGGAGTAGGTCATGGGCCCCTCGTCCCTACAATGGCACAGGAAATTTATTAAGGTCCCTAACTTTTAAATTTGTAAGCATGCTTCTTGCTGACATCTTGGTGATCACGTGACTCAAATAAGCTCTGTAGTCAGCGTCAAGAGGCTATATTCTCCCATAACTGGGGCTACTATGTCAGTTACAGGGGAAATAATAAAAAAGTACAGTAATTGACACAAGGACTAACTGGGTTATGTATCCCCTGGGTTTCTATAGATTTAGCAGTGGGCTAAACTAGATCACAAAGTGATTGTGCATTTTTCAACTTGGCAAAGAGGTGTGGTTGTTCCCATGCTGTATCCTCAGATTGCTTCACTGGAGAAGTGTCCATTTACAATAGCTAATTGAGAGATGGATGCAGATGCAGAGATAGAATACATGATCTCATAGATCGTAAGCCCTTGCGGGCAGGGCCCTCTATCCCACTGTGCCAGTTGGTCACTGTTCGATCTGTTTTGTACATCTTGTGTACCGTTTGTAAATCCTCAAATGTAAAGCACCATGGAGTTAATGGTGCTACATAAATAAACAACAATAATAATAATGATCGATCAGGCAGAAGGTCAAGGCAGGAAAGTCTTGCAATATGAGAAACAAACAAAAGGTCAGGACAGGTGACAGACTAAAGCACAAGGCCAAGAAAAAACCATATCAAAACTAGGAAACAAACTAAAGAAATACCTTTGCATTCAATGGAACATATGTAACTTTTGTGCTTAGGCACTGAAGTACAGTGGGAAGACTCCTTAAATATCAGGACTTGGCTACATTATAATTGGAAGCAACGAAGGAAGTCACATAGTAAACCATGTCTTGACTGCAGCAGGTAGGTGTGCTTAAGTAGTCAGATTGACCAGAATAATAGAGCATTATTAGTGAATGAACAATAGCAATTTGTGAGCGGGAAAGATCTGACCTGCTGCTATTTTAGGACCTTTACAAAGGCACTGTTTGTAAAATAAGGAAATAAACACAAAACAAAATTAAGAAGAAAAAAAAATGAAAACATTTTTTTAAAGGAAAGCTAACACTAGCCCACCCTAGAGATAGGTGAACCTCACAAAATTAATTTAGCCTAATATTAGTCAGTTCACCGTCTGTTTCGTACAGAACTTGTTTCTGCACCAGAACTGCTATTATTGCACTCTGGGGTCTGTTCAGATTCCAGAGTACAGTATAATAAGCAGAGACCTAGGAGAGGTGAGTAGACATAACAAAGAGTCTTATCTCTCCTGGGTGCAAGTATCACGACATTGGTGTGCCTCATGTGACTGCTGAGGCCAAATCACAGGTGGCCACCGAAGTTATTCAGGAGGCCAGAAGAAGCCTAGAGAGAATAACAAGGACATACTGGGTACCGCAATGGAGTCCAGGAGAGGTGAGTAAGACTGTTATGTTTACTTACCTTCCCTGGACTTCCTCTGAACAGACCATAGAGTATAATAGTGGTTCATGGATGGTGAACCCCAAAAACGTTGGAACATTTGTAAAGAACTTGGCTCATTGTGAGCTACTTCACGCAAGGTCAATATAATTGAGAAGATTTTTTTGTAAGAACCAACACAGTTGATTATTTCTATTTAAAGATTCTACATTTTCCTCTAAAGATAATCCCATCAAAATCAACAAATTGGGTTTCCTTGATGAAGGCTGCTGAATATACTTTTCTATAAAATTAATGCGAAAAATTATTGGGGGAATTGATCAACTCATCTATTCCAGTTTTCTTGCGATGCATCTTTGGTGCAAGATCCTATTCAAAGATGTGTCATAGTTCTTGCTCATCACTTTCCACAAATGTGGGCAGAGCTGGGAGGAGAACATATTTAGTATAATCAGTTTATACAGATATTCTACACTAGTTCCTGACTGGCATAGATTTCCATTCTGGCTCACGAGCATGATCCTGATTTATTAAGAAGCTAGACCTCAATTATTATGAGTTATCAAGAGATAATTCAGACGCCCCTTGCACCAGTCGGGACCTTTATTTAGAATGGCCTAGGAAATGACAGTCTTAATAAATTTAGCCCATTGTTTGTTAAACATAGTCACTGAAGCATTAAACGTGATATTTTGTAGCAAACTTAAGATTTTGCTTTACAATTACAAATATATCTAAAGCAATTGACACATTCTTTACTTCTCTTTTTCTTGTATATGTTCCCTATGTTTTAAATTAATGTAGTGACATGAGATATGTCATAAACTAATGCAGGTCCTTAAAGGTTAAAATCCAATAATAGGTACTTATTTCTTATTTGCCTCTATGACAGAGAGTGGTAGCTCATTTTCTGACTGACCTTGCACTAAAGCGTTTGTGCAGCCACATACAGTAATATATCACCTGTTCTAGACAGCAAAAGGCAAACAGCTGTCTACATCATAGAATCTACTTGAAACAGAGGTCATCGAAGCTTTCTTTTCCTTTTAAGACATCTAGTACATATAGTCCCATTTCGGTTAGAAGAAATAATACCGTGACACTGCCCTGTCCCGGAGAGTATTACTTTTTGATACTTTCTTGTGTCAGTGTGTGAAAGGTTTGCAGCAATACAATACACTAAGTGCCAGAAGAAGTTATATTCTTCAATTTAGACACTTTGCAGTTTCCATGCTGTCAGCAAAATATCACTCAAGCAGTAGGCAAAATGCCTTCAACTGTAGAAATAAATGCACACAGCTGTTCTTAAAGATACTCTTCCCCAAGCCTATAGATTCATATATGTATTTCTTATATTAGTGCTGTTCAATTTATTTATGGTGCATATTCTTGGATTTGTGATATGATTTTTTTTTCTTAGAATGTTATTGTTGAACCAAGAGCTGGCGGCCATTGAAGCTGACATGCTGCTACCATAGCTTTGATGGCAATTAAGATAATTTTACTTGTAATGGACTATATAGGCTGGTGAGACCTAAACATGGACTGATCTTTAGCATAAATTTTATTAAAAGCAATTCTGTACTACAATAAAAACTGTGTACTGTATATCCATACCAGGGACTGTAATAAAAAAGCAATTGAAATTAGAAATTCACACAAAAAAAGGGATTTCAATTAAATGGGATGTAACCATTTATAGGCAGCTGTTTCAGATTTATTTTCATTTGTCAGCACAAGAATAAGAATAGTATTTACAGAACCCTCTGATCAGCACCTTTGCAAAGATGATAGCAGGGTGCTGATGCATTTACATGGCAGTTGTGGGCCTAATATATACCTTTCTACCTGATTGAGAGATACACTATTGTACTGTATAACGGTCTTTGCCCATTGTTGTGCTTTTCTAGCAAATATGAGCATCAGCTTGCCTCTGATTCACACGGTGCAGTTTTCTGACACTCCATGCTGCTGTGTGTATCCTTGCGTTGCTGCACCTGTTCCAGTTCCCTACAACCTGAGGGCCTAATGAGCATATCTGTGGGCCATACCTGAGCCAATCCCTGACTGTCCTCACCTATTTATTCCTGCTCTGCCCGTAGCACAGGGCTGAGCATTGTGCAGTGGTGTTTGTTGTTCTAGTGTGTGTCCTGTTCCTGATCTGCATGCATGCTTCTGTCTTTTGCTTCTGTTTGTCTTTTAGGTTAAGGCCCCACGTGGCATTATACAGCAAAAAAGTGCTGCAGAAAAAAACGCGGCGAAAACGCATCACAGGGAAACTGCCAGCATTTCTGTAGGTATAATTGATGTGTTGCGATTTCCAAAACTGCAACGGTTTTGGAAATCGCTGCATTTCTGCAGCGCGTATTTTAACGCAATGTAAGGATGGGATTCACTGGAATTCCATCCACTTTGCTGTGAATGTAAAATGACGCATTTTTTTTTTCTGCGGACTTTCCACCACGGGCAAACCACGGTGTTTACGTCACATAGGGCCTCGGCCTTACTCCGGTTTGTCTGTCATGTCCGTTTTTAATCTTTGTTTGCTTTTATTCCTGTTACCTGCTTGATTTTAGGCTGTTTACCTGTCCAACCTGTTTTTAGTCTCCGGTCATACTTTCTATTTTTTCTTATTTGTGTGGTGCTTTGCACCACAGTTCTGTCTGCCCGGTTAGCTACTACCAAAATGGGACCACTTCAGGAGGTAGTGGTTTGGCTGTCTCCCTGCAGCAAAGGCCAGATCCCTGTATGGGGGTTAACCCCTAGATATAACTGATACCCAACAGCTGTGATAATAACTACTCAATTTAGGAGTGATAAGGAAAATATTAAATTTATTTAACAAATAAAGCTACATATTTCAAGCCTGATATGTCATGAAAAAAAAAAAAACGTGTAAATGTAGTTGAGATATGCAAAGCCATTAAAAAGATATTGGTGTGTAAAGCAATGCATACCCGAAGTAATAAATTTGGCCTGAGCATTGGGGCATCAACAGTGTTGGACTGGGACGTCTAGGGCCCACCAGTGGAATTGTTTCTAGGGGCCCACCACCAGGACCCCTGCAGATCAGCGGTACCAAGACAGGGCGGCTAAAGGTTATAACATGTCGGGAGCCATGCTGCTCACCTGCCATACGATGTGTACCACTACCCTACCTAAACCTACTGCTACACCCTGCAAGTGAACAGCATGGCTCCTAAAATTTTTACCTTTACCTGTAGCTGCAATGTCCTGGAAAAGCTGATCTGCAGAGGACCTGGCTGTTGTATCAGTGCAGATGTAATATTGATGGCCTATCCTTAGGACAGGCCATCAATATTAGAAAGATGGATAAATCCTTTAAAGAGGTTGTCCAGGAATTGGAGCAACCCATGTGGCTGTCGGGAGGTGTAAAGTAAAAAATAAATTAAAAAGCATACTCACCTGTCCCCGGTGCTCTGTTGGGCACTGCCAGTGTCCATTCAGTCTCGTGCCAGCGACTCCTTGCTGTGAGTCCTGCACCTCATGTGACCGTGAAGACCAATTAGGTACAGGATTTCCAGAAATGAGGTGCAGGCACAGACAACAGGCAGGGGACAACGTGGTGCTGGGGACAGGTGAGTATGCTTTTTTTTTTTAATTTTCTTATTTTTACACCTCCCTGGCGGCCGCCACAGTGGAGGCCCAGGAAAGGTGATTAAAATAACAAACATTCATACTCATCTTGCCTTACCTTTCCTTGGCATCCTCGCTCCATCCTGCCGTCTTCAGCATCTTCAGGCCCTCTTCAGACGTCACTGCTGAGGCCTGTGATTGGTCCTCAGCGGTCACGTGGGGGCGCACTGATGTCATTATGTGGCCGCGCCCCATGTGACCACTGGGTCCTAATCACAGTCCTCAGTCACATGACGGAAGAGCGCCGAAGAGAACGCTGTGCCCAGGATATGTGAGAATATATATATTTATTATTTTCAGTCACCTCCCCTGGGCTGCCATCTATTGGAAAGGGGCCTGCAATATGCTGGGGCCCCTTTCCAATAACAGTATGTATAGCGGTCGGGGAACCAGGCTTTCCCTGACCGCTATCATAGTGGTCCAGGGCCCGGCCTTCTCCAGCTGGCCGCAGGCCCCATACCCTGCCGGGTCCGGTCCCGGTTGCAGCCCCTGCAACCAATGCATCTGCATTGGCAACATGAGGACTAATAGTCGGGGCTCGGGGCCCACTGGTGGATTTTGTTTCCCCAGTGGGCCAATCCGACCCTGGGCATCAATGACCCTTGGTCCTGAAAGAGTTAAAGGGTGAAAACTCGGGGAGTCTGCAGGAAAAAACAACCTTAGAGGTGGCTTCCAGCCAATCTGGTTTGATAGCATAGTGTGTCCACAATCCGTTGCCCGTGACAAGTACATTGTACTACAAAAGAAGATTGCAAGTTCAAGTCCCCTGAACGGATTTAAAATAGTGTAAAAATTTTTTATTTAAACAAGTAACCTATTTATTACAAACAGATAAGTGAGTATGGGAGTGTGAAAATGTGCATTGTCTAAAGCACAGGTGTCAAACACAAGGCCCGCGGGCCGAATCCGGCCCACTGCCTTCTGTTATCCGGCCCGGCACTTATCTGGCCCGCAGGGCCGCGGCATTTTTTATTGTCTATGTAATGTAAACCAGCCCAGGACAGGCCGCTTAAAAAAACAAAACAAAGCTGCGCTATACCTGTCCTGGGCTGGCTTACGAGACGTCTGCATGTCAGCGCAGGCGGCGATACAATGACGTCATCGCGCATCCTACGCTGACACGCAGACGTCGGGGACAAGAAGAGGAGGAGGCCGCGGCTGCATCAAGACATCGGAGGTAGGTAAGGATAAGTTTTTTTATATATATAAATAGGCTGTTGCCTGCTGGTGTATCCCCGGCACGTAACGGCCTATTTACTTACCAATCCCCGCTGCTGGTCGTGGCCGCCCCCACTTCCCCTTCTGCTATGGGACGCAGAAGCGGCTGTGTGCAGGAGCGGGGATGGTAAGTGAGGCCGCGGCCGGCGAACCCCATCAAATACTACTATTATTATACTCCGGGGGCTTTTCAGACCCCGGAGTATAATAATCGGAGACCCAGGGGAGGTGATAAACATAAAAACCAGAGTTACTCACCTCTTCGGCGATCCAATGTTGCTCCCAGCCGGCTTCGGCCTTCTTTAGTGACGTCCCAGGCGTCACGTGAGCCAGGCCGACGTCATTATGTCGCGACGCCGGTCTGTGCAACATTGAAGAAGGCCGAATGCAGGGAGCGCATCGGGGCCCAGGTAAGTAACACTGATTTTATGTTTGTCACCATCTGGGTCTCCGATCATTATACTCTGGGGTCTGAAAAGACCCCAGAATATAATAATAGTTCATGGGTGGGGGGTCACTATGGGACATAATACCAATGCAGGGGCCACTAAGGAGCATAATACCGATTGCAGGAGCCACTATGGAGCATAATAATGTGTGCAGGGGCCACTATTGAGCATAATACCGTGTGCAGTGGCCACTATGGAGCATAATACAGTGTGCAGGGGCCACTATGGAGCATAATACCGTGTGCAGGGGCCACTATTGAGCATAATACCGTGTGCGGGGGCAACTATGGAGCATAATACCGTGTGCAGGGGCCGCTGTGGGGCGTAATACCGTGTGCAGAGGCAACTATAGAGCATAATACCGTTTGCAGGGGTAAACAGTATTTGTATAGTGCTTAATTTTTGATATATTCAGAAAAGGATGAGGATAGTATGTAACATGCCAATGTCTTAGGTTTTAACAATACATTATGTTCTTCCTGGTTGACCTCAAAGGGCTGATTGTAACAGTAGTAATGTACAAATGTAACTACTGCTTAATAGCTCGCTTATCTGTTAAGGAGAAGTTACTTTTATACACGTATAAAATAATCTTGGCCCTTCAAGGTACCCCGTGAGGCTGAAGTGGCCCCCAGAGAAAATGAGTTTGACACCCCTGGTCTAAAGTATTCCCAACCTTAAGTGTGACTTTTGATTTAGTCAAGATGTGAAAGATGTATATAAATGTGTTATGAACAAAAGAAAACCTTTGAGGGCAATGAATGATGAAAAGGAGGTGTTTAAACTATTAAAACAGGAAGGAAGTGATGATGCATTAAAGAACTATAAAGAAAAAGTAAGATGTGTAAAAAAAAAAAAAAAAACAGATAAAGGCAGCAAAGACTGATACAGAAAGATCCATTCCTAGGTAAAGTAAGAATAATCCCAAATTATTTTTCAATTAAATAATTTACAATGAAAAAGGAGTGTACCACCTCCCCAGCCATATTCCACTGCTGTGACTGAATCACAGAGCAATTACAATTAGAGCACATGACAGAGACATTTTTGTTGCTGTAATTTATGTCACTTTCAATTTGGAGAAAAATAAATATTGATGATGAGGAAAATAATGACCAACATTTACAAAGGATATTTAATCTTAGTAAATACAAGTTAATAGAAAAAATATAAAATTACAGTGGCCTGCAAAAGTATTCATACACCTTTAAACTTTTTCACATTTTGTCAACCCCAAGCATCAATTTATGAGGGTAAAACGTAATTGTTCACATTTAACAAACTATAATGAAGAGCAAGGGAATATGATCTTAAGGTCCTGATCATCACACAATATAACAAAGTGGTAATTTTAAAAGAATAATACAAAATTACTGGACTATATTACAGAATGATAAAGTAATAGGTGAACTCCTGCCCAAGAAACCTAAATTTGTATTTTCAAGATTCCACTAGGGAATTTGATAGTCCCTATAGTGAAAAATGAACCTGGAAATAAGGGACAGAGAAAAATAAAAAGATAAATGAGTTGGAAATGGGGATATAGTGAATGAATGGGACAATATAATGAGAAAACAAGAAGATAATAAGAGGTTTGCAACTTGTGGAAGATGTAGACCATGTACAACGTAGATTGTTAGGAAATGAAGGGTAACAGTACTACACAGAGGATGCAGAGTCATTAGAGAAAAATAAATGTTTATACAAATGATTTCATGCAATGTGAAAAGAGTAATGTATGTTTTAATGGTGCCCTTGTAGAAAACTATATGTGGGACATACTAAACAACCTCTATTTAGGAGGGTTCTTGAATACTGTATCTAGGTAATATAGAAAGAGGTTTTCAAGGTGATCCTCTATCCCCTCATTTGAAGCAGAAATATAGCTATGTCAAAAATGTACAATCTTTCAGGGCAGAGAGGATAATAAAAAAAATGGTTAAAAGGGGACTATGTTAAACAAAGGGCACAGAGAAAATGGCTTTTTTATCTGGATAGTCTGGCACCAAAGGGTCTTAACAATGAAATTGAATTGTTTGGTTTTAATTAAAGGTATTTAAGCTTGGTGCAGAAATCTACTTATTTATTTAATTATGCACAATTGATTAAATAGTATTTACTATGTGGCAGGTGTAGCCTAAATACTGGTTGGATCCTACACAATATGGTGGCATCCATATGGGCAACAGATGTAGCCTATAACCGCTATAAAATGATGTAGGATTTATTAACCGCTTAAGGATCGGGCCTAAAAGTGCCTTATGGACCAGGCCTCATTTTTCAAAACTGACGTGTCACTATATATGGCAATACCTTTGAGATGCTATAACTTACACAAGTGATTTTGAGATTGTTTTTTCATGACACGTTGTACTTCATGTTAGTGGTAAAAATTGATCAATATTTTTGTATTTATTTATAAAAAATTAGGAAATTTGAGGGAAATTTGGAAAAAAATTGCAATTTTCAAAATGTAAAATGCTCGGCTTTTCAGATAGATAGTCATACCACCCAAATACATGAATAAATATTATCTACCATATCTCTGCTTTATATTTGCATCATCTTTTAATCATCCTTTAATTTATTTTGGATGTTAGAAGGTTTACAAGTGTAACAGCGATTTTCCAGATTTACAAGAAAATTTCCCAAACTCATTTTTTAGGGACCACTTCAGTTCTGAAGGGGATTATAAAGGCCTATATATTACAAACCCCCATAAATCACCTCATTTTCAAAACTGTACCCCTCAAATAATTCAAAACCGCATTTGGGAAGTTTGTTAACCCTTTAAGCATTTCACAAGAATTAAAACAAAATTGAGGTGAAATTTAGACATTTTCATTTTTATTCAATACATTAATTTATCCCTAAAATTAACACATTCACAAAGGGTTAAAGGAGAAAATGCATCTCACAGTTTGTTGTGCAATTTCTCCCGAGCACAGAAATACCCCACATGTGGGTGTAAAATGATTTTGAAAAGCAGATTTTGCTGGAATAGTTTTCAGGTGCCATGTCATATTTGCAGAGCCCCTAGAGTACCAATACACTGGAAACCCCCTAAAAGTGACCCCATTTTGGAAACTACACCGCTGACAGAATTTATCAAGGGGTATACTGAGCATTTTGACCCCACAGCCGTTTCACAGATTTTATTAACATTGGGATGTGTAAATGAAAAATTACTAAAACATCACTTTATCCCCAAAGTTTTCATTTTCACAAGGGGTTAAAGGAGAAAAAGCCGCCCACAGTTTGTTACACAATTGCTCCTGAACACGGCAATACCCCGTATGCGATCGTAATCTGCTGTATGGGTACATGGTGGGGCTCAGAATAGAAAGAGAGCTATTTAGCTTTTGGAGGTCAGATTTTGCTGGAATAGTTTTTGGGTGCCATGTCGCATTTGCAGAGCCCCTAAAGTACCAGTACAATGGAAACTCCCAAAAAGTGACCCCATTTTGGAAACTACACCCCTCAAGGATAAAACCCCACAGTTTGTTACACAATTTCTCCTGAACACAGAAATGCCCCATATGTGGTCGTAAACTGCTGTATGGGCAGATTTTGCTGGAATAGTTTTAAGGTGCCATGTCGCATTTGCAGAGCCCCTAAAGTACCAATACAATGTAAACACCTCAAAAGTGACACCATTTTAGAAACTACACCCCTCAAGGAATGTATCAAGTGGTATTATCATTTTAAGCCTAAAAATGCTTCCCAAAAATTAATGTACAAAGTGAAAATTGACAATTTTAAATAAATATGCCATTTTGGTGCCCAATACGTTGTACCCACTTTGTGGCATCAGATACATACACTCCTAAAACTATTATGTGGGCTATCCCGGGGGAAAAAAAATTATATATATGGGTGTAACCTGCTGCTTGGACACACAGCAGGGCTCAGAAGGGAAGGAGCACTGCGCTTTTTAGCTTTTGAAGTACAGATCTAGAGGGACTTTCTGGACGCCATGTTGTTTTTGCAGAGGTGCCAGTAAGTTGGAATTCCCCAAAAAGTGACCCCATTTTGTAGGGGCAATTTTAGGGTCTTTGCCAATTTGACATGGTGTCCAAAATCCAACAATCTAAATCTATGCTCCAAAAGCCACATAGCGCTCCTTCACATCTGCCCCCTGCTGTGTACCCAAACTGCAGTTTACGCCCACATGTATGACACTGTTGTACCCAGGATAACGTACTTGGTATAAACTGGTGCTTGGGTACAGCCAGGCACAGAAGGGAAGGAGCGCTATTTTGGTTTTTGAAGCACAGATTGGTTTTTGGACACCATGCCACTTTTGCAGAGCCCCTGAATTGCCAGTAATGTGGAATCCGCAGGCTTGTAACCCCATTTTGGGAACTACACCCCTGAAGGGATTTATCAAGTGGGTTAGCGAGTATTCTTAACCCTTAAGTGTTGCATTCATTTAATTTCAATAAATGAATGCGCAGCTGATAATGAAAAGGGAAAATTGCAATTTTTCCAGAGATACGCCATTTCAGTGCCCAATATTTTGTGCCCAGCTTATGTCAGCAGGCACAAACACTCTAAAAACTGTTAAGCGGGTATCCTGGGCACAACATCTTTTGGAGCGTTCACTTCTGATACAAGCTGGGCACAACGTATTATGCATTGAAATTAAATATTCCTGGAAAAATTGTCATTTTCACCTTTCACAATCATCTGCGTATTCATTTCTGGAAAATAAATTATAGCAACACTTGGAGGTAACAAATGCTCACTGTACCCCTGGATAAATTCCTTCAGGGGTGCAGTTTCCAAAATAGGGTCTTGTGTCAGGGGATTCTGCTTTACTGGCATTTCAGGAGCTCTGCAAAAGTGTCATGGCGTCCAAAAGCTAAACTGTCTAAATCTGTGCTCCAAAAACCAAATAGCGCTCCTTCCCTTCTGTGTCCAGCTGTGCCCAAACAGCAGTTTATACCCACATATGACATTATGTACGTTATTCTGGGTACACCAGTGTCATACATGTGGGTATAATCTGCAGTTTGGGTACACAGCAGGGCACAAAAGGGAAGGAGCGCTATGTGGCTTTTGGAGAGCAGATTCAGATGTTTGGTATCTGGACGACATGTCATGTTTGCAGAGCCTCTAATGTACCAGAAAAGTGGAATCTCCTAGGGAGTGACCCCATTTTGAAAACTGCACCCCTCAAAGAATTTATCAGAGGGTGTAATAAGCATTAGTATCCCAGATGTGAATGCACAGCGGATGGTGAAGAGTGAATATGTAAGCTGTGCGGAGTACATGGGGAACACGAAATTCCCTACTATATCCTCAGTAGCTCCTATGATTGGGGGAGGGGGTCACTCTGGGGGTCACTTCTGGTTTATTATTCCTCGTAAGCTCTAAATCTGGTTTGTACCCTGATATAGGCTCGCACTGCTTATAAATTCCATCCCTGCCGCAGCCAGTTGTGTTCTAATGATATGGTGATTTTTGAGGTTTTTGTCTTCACATTGTACAAGCTATATTATTTATTTTTCGGATGATGTAGCCATATGAGAGCTGATTTTTTGTGGTATGATATGCATTTTTTAATGACACCATTTTTTTGGCTGTCTATAGCTTATTGAATAAATTATATTAACTCTTTCTGGGTGGATTAAAAAAAAAATATCAATTCTGGAATTGGTTTTTACCTTTTAATTTTTTTGCCGTGTGGCATACAGCATAAGTCACATGTTACCTTTATTCTGCAGGTCAGTACGATTATGGCGATACCTCATTTATATTGTTTTTTTATGCGTTACTAATTCTGCAGAACAAAAACCCATTTGTGGACATAAATCAATTGTTTTTGCATCACCATCTCCTGAGAGGCGTAACATTTTTATTTTTTGGTTGACAGACTTGGTTTAGGGCTTATTTTTTGCGGGAGGACATGCGCTTTTTATTGGTATTATTTTGAGGTACATATGAGTTTTTGATCACTTTTTATAGCATTTTTTGTAAGCAAGATAGTCAAAAATCATTACTTCCAGCGTTTTTTTTCCGTTTTTTTTTTTCGACGTTCACCGTGTATGTTAAATATTGTTTCAGGTTTATTGTACAGGTTGTTACGGAAGTGGCGATACCAAATATGTGTTGTTTTTATAAATTTTTTGTTTTTCTTTATATAATTCATTTTATATAGGAAAAGGGATTTTTGGGGGCTTTATAACTTTATTAATTTTTTTTTTTTACACACTTTATTTTTTGTTTAACTTTTTTTTTACATTTTTTACCTGTCCTATAAGGACACCTGAGCCAGCGATGCCCTGATCCTGGCTCAGTATTATAGACTGCAGTACACGATCATACTCTTGTATTGCAGTCTATACAAGAATGTCAGCCGATGTAGACGCATCGGCTGACTTCTTCACATCCCGGCAGGATCAACCAGGTAGTGGGGGCTTCAGGCAGCCTGGGGTCACTGGCCAGACCCCGGGCTACAGAAAATAGATATCGCCAACCTCTGATCTTGCCGCGGGGGTTGCCGGTGGGGGCGGTAACATGGCGGGATCCCTTGGATGCCGCGGTTATGTTTGACCGCGGCATCCAAGGGGTTAAAACCTCCGATCGGAACTAAATTCCGACCGGGGGTTATGGAGCAGGGTGTTAGCTGTCAGTTACAGCTAACACCCGCTCCCGATCCCGCTCACAGGGTCTCTGAAGTGCCGGCCGTAAATTTACTATTGGCCGGACTTCAGAGACCAGGACCGCCGGCCGTAAATTTACGGCCGGTGGTCGTCAACCGGTTAATAAACAAAGCAAAGTCATTGTCATACTGTCAGAATTCTCAATTCAGCTGCTATACCTTTAAGGTTACCTGAAGCTTCCGCAGTTTCAGAGGTGTCCTGGGCTTGTCCAATTAGCAGCTGACACAGGTGGCCTAGTTTCCTAGTTTGGCCATACAGTGTGTACCTAGTATGTACTTTATAGTGTGTGTTTTGGATTGCATTATTCTGACCCTTGACTTGTACTTTGGATATTCGTTTGCCTGCTTATTATGCCATTGATGTACCCATTTGGATTTGACCCTTGGCTTTCTACTGGATAATGCTTTTGTCTCCTGATTCTGCCTCTGACGTCTTCTCCTGGTTTTGACCCTTTGCCTGTATAACTATCCTCCTGTTTCTGATTTTCCCTGTCAGTCTATTGTGGGATCTGGTTTGGTTTCGGTTTGCAGAGCATTTATTACTGGTACAGTTACTGTTTGGTGACATTTTAGACTCTTAGATTCTGCAAAGTCCATTTGGCCTTGCATCTAGCACTGGTGAAGGCATCTGGGGGTCTGCCTCTAGCTCGCAGTTCTGTGCTGATTTTAAATAGCTTGTTCTACTGCTCGATGTTATCAACCACTTCCTGCTTTTGCGTTTGTTTGGCCTTGCATCTCAACTATAACACATACCTGTGGAAGGAAACTAATTGATTTTCCAAAACACATAGGAAAAGAGGAAAGAGCTTCAGAGTTTGTTGCTGTACTCTCAATTAGTGATGTCATGTCATGGGCATCTCTGTTTTTCCAATATGTGTGGCGCTACCAGCCCAAGCGCAACAGTAGAGCTTTATAAACTCCACTACTGGCACAGACATTCATGTGGGTTTCTCCAAGCCTTGGGGGCTACAATATCCAGCAAAAGAAGCATTTATGAACCAAGATAGCTGTATAAGCTGATTGAGGGAGTAAAGGAATTTAATATCAGTCTTAATAAAAGCAACTGTGTAACTCAATACAATTGTTAGTTGGGTTTACGTAAAGGTCCTGATAAATGCAATGGAGTTGGTATACAGTGGGGAAAAAAAGTATTTAGTCAGCCACCAATTGTGCAAGTTCTCCCACTTAAAAAGATGAGAGAGGCCTGTAATTGACATCATAGGTAGACCTCAGCTATGAGACACAAAATGAGAAAAAAAATCCAGAAAATCACATTGTCTGATTTTTTAAGAATTTATTTGCAAATTATGGTGGAAAATAAGTATTTAGTCAATAACAAAAGTTCATCTCAATACTTTGTTATATATCCTTTGTTGGCAATGACAGAGGTCAGACGTTTTCTGTAAGTCTTCACAAGGTTGGCACACACTGTTGCTGGTACGTTGGCCCATTCCTCCATGCAGATCTCCTCTAGAGCAGTGATGTTTTGGGGCTGTCGCTGGGCAACATGGACTTTCAACTTCCTCCAAAGGTTTTCTATGGGGTTGAGATCTGGATTCTGGCTAGGCCACTCCAGGACCTTGAAATGCTTCTTACGAAGCCACTTCTTGCCCTGGCGGTGTGCTTGGGATCATTGTCATGCTGAAAGACACTTGTTGATGTTAGGAGGTTTGCACTCAAAATCTCACGATACATGGCCCCATTAATTCTTTCATGTACACAGATCAGTCGTCCTGGTCCCTTTGCAGAGAAACAGCTCCAAAGCATGATGTTGCCACCCCCATGCTTCACAGTAGGTATGGTGTTCTTTGGATGCAACTCAGCATTCACTCTCCTCCAAACACGACGAGTCCCCTCGTGTGGTTCTGGGATTTTTGTTCACCGTTCTTGTGATCATTTTGACCCCAAAGGGTGAGATCTTGCGTGGAGCCCCTGATCGAGGAAGATTATACCATGTAACAATTTTCAAAAAAATATTTGTTCCCAGTTGTTAAGTGTGTTTTCCTGATTATTTGTACCTTAAATGAATAGAAAAAAGTTATTATTCCCTGTAAACTTCGCTTTTGTGGTCAACACAATGATATTTTGAAATTGATCTATTTTTAAGGATATTCGCAATATTTCAAGATACTTTAAGAAGCTTCTGGAATTGTGAGAACTATCAAGAAGTTTCTAGAACTGCCCAGAATTATCTAGAACTTTCTGGGACTGTACAGAATTGTAGGTAGCTGTATAACTACAGTTATATAGGGCCACTATAGCCCTTCCTGAGAGACAGAGAGACAGGATCTAATTGATTGCGATTGCATAGTAAGTAGGCAATGGCCATCACAGACAAAGGGGAATTGATCTAGACAGACAGGTGTGAATTCAATATCTATTCAGATTCTGATAACGACAGTATTCACACTTCACCCCACACCCATTACAGGAGGAGCTTAGGAATGTAAATGTATATATTGTGTGTTACTCTGGTACCGGGTGATCAATCTTGCTCTGCTGAATCCTCAGTACACTCTTGAACTTTAATACTGCATGGAATAAAGACCATTTTTATCAAGTTTGGAGAGACATCCTTTTTCCTTACAGTTCACAGCAACTTAGTCAATTTAGATGGCATCAAGAGGTTGCATACATCTGGCAGACGCATTTTGCTATGTATGTGGCCAGTTTATAAAGACAAGAACGAAAAAGTACTCTGTGGAAGCATCTGCTAAGATGTGTGAGGCCTACAAAGCATACTTTGGCATGCCTGTTGGTGACCAAGACAAACCATGGGCTCCTCATTTCACATGTGAGCACTGCAAGAAAACTCTTGAAGGTAAGTGGATAAATGCTACTCTCTTAAATAGCAGATTAACTGTGTTAATATTGTAAATATCACTAGTCATTAGTGTGAAATAGGCCCAAATCAAATTCTCAATCCAAATATTATTTTGTTTGCTTATAGGTTGGTACAGGGGAGAGAAGAGAGCATTTTGCTATCCCAAGAATTTGGCGTGAACCGACTGATCACTCAACAAATTGCTACTTCTGCATGGTGGACCCTTCCAAACGTCGCACTGGCAAAAATGCACCGCCTGTAACGTATCCTGACATTCCGTCATCTATTGCCCCAGTACCACACTGCCCTGAACTTCCTGTACCAACACCTCCAGACAGAGCTACACCACCTTCAAAAGAAAGCAGCAGGTCAGACATCGAGGAAGACGTTGAAGATCACGATTTCTCTTCATATGCAGATGAGGAGCGGAAGCCATACTACCCTAACCAAAAAGACCTCAACGATCTGATCAGAGACCTTGGTCTCAACAAGTCCAACGCTGAGCTTCTGACATCAAGGCTCAAGCAATGGAACTTATTAGATGAAAGCGTCCAAGTCACAGATCAGAGGAAGCGTCACCAAGTTTTTTCCATCTTCTTCAGTCATCAAGATGGACTGTGCTTCTGCAACAATGTGGCCGGTCTATTCGAGGCTATAGGTATCACCTGTAACCCAAATGAGTGGCGCCTCTTCATAGACAGCTCATGCAAGAGCCTCAAAGCCATGCTGCTTCACAATGGGAACAAGTATCCGTCTCTTCCTGTAGCTCACTCGGTGCACCTGAAAGAGGAATACACCAGTGTCAAGATGTTGCTAGGTGCCTTGAAGTATGATGAGTACGGCTGGGAAGTTATCGGAGATTTCAAAATGGTGTCATTCCTGATGTGCCTCCAAGGTGGTTTTACTAAGTATCCTTGCTTTATTTGCCTTTGGGACAGCCGGGATACTGAAGCGCACTACCACAGGCGGGACTGGCCTCAGCGGACAGAGTTCACTGTGGGGAAGAACAATGTAAAGTGGGAGCCACTGGTGGACCCACGCAAGGTGCTGATGCCACCACTACACATCAAGTTGGGGCTCATAAAACAATTTGTCAGGACTCTAGATAAGGAGTCGAGAGCTTTCAATTACCTCCAAGATCTTTTACCTAAGCTGTCTGAAGCAAAGATCAAAGCTGGTGTCTTCGTCGGACCACAAATCAAGAAGATCATAGAGTGCAGTGAATTTCCCAAGAAGCTGAATAGGAAGGAGAGCGCAGCTTGGAACAGTTTTGTCGCAGTGGTTCGCGGCTTCCTAGGCAATCATAAAGATGAAAACTATGTACAACTGGTTCAGACTCTGATAAAGAACTATGCTGCAATGGGCTGCAGGATGTCACTCAAAATCCATATCCTTGATGCTCATCTTGATAAGTTCAAAGAGAACATGGGAGCTTATTCAGAGGAGCAAGGCGAGCGCTTTCACCAGGACATTATGAACTTTGAACTCCGTTACCAAGGACAATATAACGAAAATATGATGGGCGACTATATTTGGGGATTGATTCATGAAACTGATTTGCACTATAGTCGTAAATCTCGGAAAACCGCACACTTCTGAACAGTTTTTGGTAATCTGTGTAAATTTGCAATGCATATAGTGTTCTTAGTCTGATTGTATAAATCAGAAGATTCAAAATTATCCTTTTTCTATAGTAAAAATGCATAATTTCCGTGGTCACAAAAGCGAAGTTTATGATGAATGTAAGCAATTTTTAATTTGTGTTAGACATAAGCAATTGGAATATAACATTTAAAAGCTGGGAACAAAATTTGTGTTACATAGTGGGTATTATTATGTGGAGCCCCTGATTGAGGGAGATTATCAGTGGTCTTGTATGTCTTCCATTTTCTAATTATTGCTCCCACAGTTGATTTCTTCACACCAAGCTGCTTGCCTATTGCAGATTCAGTCTTCCCAGCCTGGTGCAGGTCTACAATTTTGTTTCTGGTGTCCTTCCACAGCTCTTTGGTCTTCACCATAGTGGAGTTTGTAGTGTGACTGTTTGAGGTTGTGGACAGGTGTCTTTTATACTGAAAACAATTTCAAACAGGTGCCATTACTACAGGTAATGAGTGGAGGACAGAGGAGCCTCTTAAAGAAGAAGTTACAGGTCTGTGAGAGCCAGAAATTTTGCTTGTTTGTAGGTGACCAAATACTTATTTTCCGCCATAATTTGCAAATAAATTCTTTGAAAATCAGACAATGTGATTTTCTGGATATGTTTACTCATTTTGTCTCTCATAGTTGAGGTCTACCTATGGTATCAATTACAGGCCTCTCTCATCTTTTTAAGTGAGAGAATATGCACAATTGGTGGCTGGCTAAATACTTTTTTTCCCACTGTATGTTTTAGCCTATATGTAATATCAAATATGGGAATGATTCAGGCCTATATGAATGTATATTTTGTGGGGCCTGAGTGAATTGAATTTACAGTATGGTATATACGGGATGTTGTTGTGGATATACTAGTGTTTTTTGTTATATTGAATTTATCAGGAGAATGGACTCCTGGTCCTTTTCTCACAGCAGCAACCCTCACTTGAGAACCTAATTTTTCTGTTCATAGAGGGTACTGATATTATGGTTTTGGTTCTGAGCAGAGGTTAGTAAGGAGAAACTTAACTTTGTCTATGGTGCAGGGACAGGTTTTATTTATTACATTGGGAGAAAAATTGTTTTAAAGTGATATGCAAGTGGGAAGTTAGTGCACTGGGGGACCTTAAGCCCTGGGAGCATAGCTCTTGCTGCTCAAGTAGAATTAATGAGTTAAAAGCAGTGGGAGGATCTTGCTTCTCAAGTAGTATGGGTGATGTCATAGCAGTGGGAGGATCAACTCCCACTGCACATTGTAGTACAGGAAGGAGATGGTAGGGATCTGAGTACCAAGAGCAGTGAAGAGAACTGATGGCCCCCTATACAACTGCTTAATTTGCATATAGTTTCGTAGTTGGTTTTCTCCAAATCTACAAAAATGACATAAAAACAACATACCTTAGTTAATTACTGCAATGTGCTCTGTAACACAGTGGTGGCAGTTGAATATACTTGGGGGGAGGTGGTAGACTCCTTTTAAAAATACTATATAGACAGGTCACTTGGTATACGCCTCCAAGTTTACTTCATCTAACTATTAGTAAATGTGGACCATAACTGTGTAGACAGACATTAATTTGGGACATAAATTAGGGGGCAGTTACGTAGAGTATAGATATAGGTATATTTTCTATGATTACTCATTTTAATTTTTTTACCATTTTTCCTGGCGATGAAGAAAGATGTTAGCTATAAGGAAGTAAGGGATTTTGAAAAATGCTACAAACTACATTCATTGTGGCATTTTTTTGTAGCTTTTAGTACATTTTCTGGGAATATTATATTTTATTTTTAAATGCATCAGGCTCTAGGCATTTTTCCACTTGGGGAGTGGGGGACATGTCAAAAATGTGTAACCCAAAAGACAAAATTTAAATAATTGCCACAAAAATTCCCAATACATTGTTTTTTTCAGTTTTTTTTTTTTTTTTGATAGATACAGACTCACTGTCAACACTGTCAACACGATCATCTGTGTGCTGTCTGTTTTTCAAAGAACCAGAGATATAGAAAAATATAGGAAATGTAAAGAAAAGTTGGATTAACCGAGGTCAACACACATTGAGAAAATAAGCAGCGTCCTGTGCTGTCCATGACATCACACGTCTATAAAATGCGGACATGTGAATAATACCTTGTGATGCTATCATTCAGAGCATTGCAGTTTTGATGATAAGAAAGTGTTTAATATGTCTGGGGGTTTTAGCCCATGCATAGTACAGAAGTGTCTAAGCAATTGTTACTTCTAGAATGAGAGAGACTTGTGTGCAGGTCATCCTTATGTGTTAGATCATGTAATGTGCCTTGTTCACATCTAGTTCATGCTCTCAATGTATATATGTTACAGTCATATGAAAAAGTTTGGGCACCCCTATTAATCTTAATCATTTTTAGTTCTAAATATTTGGGTGTTTGCAACAGCCATTTCAATCTGATATATCTAATAACTGATGGACACAGTAATATTTCAGGATTGAAATGAGGTTTATTGTACTAACAGAAAATGTGCAATATGCATTAAACCAAAATTTGACCGGTGCAAAAATTTGGGTACCCTTATCATTTTATTGATTTGAATACTCCTAACTACTTTTTACTGACTTACTGAAGCACAAAATTGGTTTTGTAACCTCACTGAGCTTTGAACTTCATAGCCAGGTGTATCCAATCATGAGAAAAGGTATTTAAGGTGGCCAATTGCAAATTGTTCTCCTATTTGAATCTCCTCTGAAGAGTGGCATCATGGGCTCCTCAAAACAACTCTCAAATGATCTGAAAACAAAGATTGTTCAACATAGTTGTTCAGGGGAAGGATAAAAAAAGTTGTCTCAGAGATTTAACCTGTCAGTTTCCACTGTGAGGAACGTAGTAAGGAAATGGAAGACCACAGGGACAGTTCTTGTTAAGCCCAGAAGTGGCAGGCCAAGAAAAATATCAGAAAGGCAGAGAAGAAGAATGGTGAGAACAGTCAAGGACAATCCACAGACCACCTCCAAAGAGCTGCAGCATCATCTTGCTGCAGATGGTATCACTGTGCATCGGTCAACAATACAGCACACTTTGCACAAGGAGAAGCTGTATGGGAGAGTGATGCGAAAGAAGCCGTTTCTGAAAGCACGCCACAAACAGAGTCGCCTGAGGTATGCAAAAGCACATTGGACAAGCCAGCTTAATTTTGGAAGAAGGTCCTGTGGACTGATGAAACAAAGATTGAGTTGTTTGGTCATACAAAAAGGCGTTATGCATGGCGTCAAAAAAACACAGCATTCCAAGAAAAACACTTGCTACCCACTGTAAAATTTGGTGGAGGTTCCATCATACTTTGGGGCTGTGTGGCCAATGCCGGCACCTGGAATCTTGTTAAAGTTGAGGGTCGCATGGATTCAACTCAGTATCAGCAGATTCTTGAGAATAATGTACAAGAATCAGTGACGAATTTGAAGTTACGCCGGGGATGGATATTTCAGCAAGACAATGATCCAAAACACAGCTCCAAATCTACTCAGGCATTCATGTAGAGGAACAATTACAATGTTCTGGAATGGCCATCCCAGTCCCCAGACCTGAATATCATTGAACATCTGTGGGATAATTTGATGCGGGCTGTCCATGCTCGGCGACCATCAAACTTAACTGAACTGGAATTGTTTTATAAAGAGGAATGGTCAAAAATACCTTCATCCAGGATCCAGGAACTGATTAAAAGCTACAGGAAGTGACTAGAGGCTGTTATTTTTGCAAAAGGAGGATCTACTAAATATTAATGTCACTTTTCTGTTGAGGTGCCCATACTTTTGCACCGGTCAAATTTTGGTTTAATGCATATTGCACATGTTCTGTTAGTACAATAAACCTCATTTCAATCCTGAAATATTACTGTGTCCATCAGTTATTAGATATATCAAATTGAAATGGCTGTTGCAAACACCCAAATATTTAGAACTAAAAATGATTAAGATTAATAGGGGTGCCCAAACTTTTTCATATGACTGTATATGCCTACTACCGTGTTTCCCCGAAAATAAGACACCCCCGAAAGTAAGGCATAGGAGAGGTTTCGGAGAATTGCCTAATATAAGGCATCCCCCGAAAGTAAAGCGTATGTTCCCGAACAGAACATACGGTATATACGATATGTGAGGCCGCGGGAGAACCCCACAATCTCTGTTATCATTATACTCCGGGGTCTTTTCAGACCCCGGAGTATAATAATCGGCGGCCCAGGGGAGGTGAGCGAACATAAAAAACTATGTGCTTACCTGTCCTACGCTTCTCCAGGCTTCGGGCCTGTTTGGTGACGTCAGCGGACGTCATTTTGCGTCGTGACGCCGGCCGGATCATGTGAAGCGGCCTGGTCTAACAGTGAAGGCAGCCGGAGTAGCGCACGGGCATGCACCGGAGCGAGGAACAGGTAAGCAACGTTGTTTTTTTTATGTTTCTATCCTCTCCTGGGTCTCCGATCATTATACTCTGGGGTCTGAAAAGACCCCACAGTATAATAATTGTTCATGGGTGGTCCATTATGGGGCAAACTACTGTGTGCAGGGGCCACTATGGGGAATGATACTGTGTGCCGGGGCCACTATGGGGAATGATACTGTGTGCAGGGGCCACTATGGCGAATGATACTGTGTGCAGGGGCCACTATGGGGCATGAGACTGTGTGCAGGGGCCACTCTGGGGAATGATACTGTGTGCAGGGGCCACTATGGGGAATGATACTGTGTGCAGGGGCCACTATGGGATATGATACTGTGTGCAGGGGCCACTATGGGATATGATACAGTGTGCAGGGGCCACTATGGGACATGATACTGTGTGCAGGGAAATTAATGGTTTGGATTGTTATGATGATGTCCTAGAAGATGATGACATAACTGTCATTGAATAAATTTTACTTTCTATTCGTACCGTAAATATTGGTAAATGTACCATACTGTTAATTGTTGTACATGGAAATAATGGTACGGTAGTAAGAAATTCTTGATAGGATTCACAGTTTGTATGGTTATGCTGTACTGTACAGTAACGTATATAATAAATGTTCATTTTTTTGTTCAGCAATAAATGTGAATTCTTCTTCATTGAAAAAAAAAATAAGACATCACCTGAAAATAAGACACAGCACATCTTTGGGAGCAAAAATTAATATAAGACGCTGTCTTATTTTCGGGGAAACAGGGTAATATCCACACATATCTCAAAAAAGTCAATGTACTGTAACTTGTTATAGTTGACTGTGTATTTTAATACAAAAGGGTCCCAGAAAAATGTAAATGATGTGCTATTTATTTTTATTTTTCACAGTAGAAGTCAGTGACAGATGTATGCAACTGTGTAGACAGACATTAATTTGGGGCATAAATTAGGGGGTAGTTAGGTGGAGTATAGATATAGGTATATTTTCTATGATTACTCATTTTAATTTTTTAGCCCCTCAACATGGGCTGCACATAAATTTTTCATTGCCTGTTTTTCACTTCTGTATTTTGATACTAACTAATGTACAGGTAGTTGAATCTGAAATTTATAAAGAAACTAATAGGATGAGCAGAACTTGTAAGTTCATTTTCACACCAACAACATTTTTCAGAAAATAAAAAGACTCTTTGAGTTCACACTTGGGAGTTCAGAGAAACACGATGAGTTACAGCAGCCACCTGCAAAAAATATCCCTATGTGACTGAAATCAAACCAAGGATGGAAAATAGCTGAAGAGAAAGCAACTCTACATCCATAAAAGAAAAATCTGCTTCAATGAGATCTTTAATGTCTGCAAACTAATTAGTTAAAGAGTGCTCTGAAAAAACAAAGTTTCTTTTTTTAAATTGCCTTTTATAATAATGACAAGAAACTTGTTCTGTTTATGTTGGAAATTTACACTTGACTTGTAAGAAGGCAAAAAAATGAAGGGATGGCTTGTTACTGCCCTTGCCTTCTCAATCACTGCATACACAGTGCTGAATAAGTGCTTTATATACAGTTATGGAAGCCACCATATTGCAGCTTCCTTCTGACCCAGCGGTCATGTGACTGCAAAATGCCAGGGAATTGCTGGGTCCTAAAGGACCCAAGTCAGCTGGGTAGTTAAATGGGTTATAATAGACCACAAATCTCTGATTGGTAGTGGATGAACAGCTGGTCTCTACATGGATCAGTTGTTTGGGGCTGCATCCAGTCCCTGTACTATACAGTGCATGGTGTTAGAAGCAGATAACTCTGTACACTGTATAGTCTGGGCACTGTTACTACAACTCGGCTCCCATTGACATCAAAGAGAGCTGGGCATCAGTAATGTACAGTGCTATTTCCTTCTTGCTCCATGCATTGTACCATTTGTGGACCAGATGAACCAAAAAAATACTTTACAAATTGTCTAAGCAAAGAATCACTAAAACCTTTTTTGCCCACAGTTTAGACTACATTTTTATGTGACAAGTTCGCTTTCACAGTAATTTATACAAATATAAACTGAATTGCAGAATAGACCCTCTTTATCTAATCACTTATATTCCACTGTTTCTAATTATTGTAGCATCTAAGGGATTAAATGACCAGTTGGCACACTATCTCCAATCCCAACTGTTGCAGCAGGATTTTGACTGTTTATCACCTCTAGCCCCCTCTGTTGATGGCAAGGGCAAAGCTTCTTTGCCCATGTAACCCATTAGATGTAACTTTACTTCCAATTGCAGGAATGCACCAGCAAAATGGACAGTTACAGTTACTGTATGCCTATTTGTGCGAAAGTGTTAAAGGGGTTGTTCGAGGGCTCAGCGGTGACCTTTTCACAAAGGTGAAGACTAGTCTCAGCAGTCACATTCTATGTGTAATGGGATCACCGCTGTGGCCTGTGATTGGCAGCAGTGGACAGTGGATATCACTGTGGGGGTACCAGTACACAGCAACTGCCGATGGAAATGGAGGACAGGGGACAGGTGAGTATATTTTATATATATATATATATATATATATATATATATATTTTTTTTTTTTTTTTTTTTTTTTTTTTTTTTTTTTACTGGCCCCATGTGCACTACCTATAGACTGTAACAAAAAGGACACTCAATGTGTAACCATTTCATTATGAGGCCTTTATGGAATAATGCATCAAAAAACCAGTTTCACATGGCTGTAAAAGGGTTATATTTAAGGTTCTTATCAATGTATGTGCACAAGAGGCAGATTTTATGCACTAATTTCTGTAACTGAAATATGCATCCCATACATGTGAATTGTGTTATTTCTGCAGTGCATGCAAGGATTTCTGTAAACTCCATTGAGATAAATGGGACAATAGAATTTTCTGAACAAATTTGCCCATACTGTTACAACACTGCTACAACAACACCCCCCGCATTTCAATAGACAGTATATTGCTGTTATTGCTGACAAACATGTTTATGGCATATACTGTGGATATAAATGCTGAGATGTAATACTCTTTTATATAACATATAGCTTTTAGCTGGTAAGGTACCTATTCTGTGAGTGTACAAAATAATTAGGAAAATACCATTTAAAAACTGATGGTTCAGGTTTGATACTTGCTTGTGTTTTGCCCATTATTCTTGTTTTGTCACAACTTTATGAGCTACTTAAAAGGTGAGAATGGCTGAGAGAGATTTTTTCTGTAGACACACTTCAAAGCTTTTGTGTAGATTGTATCCTTCAGGAGAGAAAGTTTGCAAGCTTCTCGACTTGCTTTTGATGCATCTAGTTAATGAGAACAAGTCACAAGAGATGCAAAATGTACAAAGTGGCAAATATGCCTTATTAAAGTCAAGAGCAGAATACAAAAATATAAGCTGTTCCCTCTCTGTCAAATAGTTCTCTGCTTTAATAGATCACTTCTTGTTAACACATATGATCTCTGAGAAATAAAATACATTTTTAGCAGCCGACGTAAAAACTTTATTTCTTTTAACCTCTACCAGTGGAGAATCCTGTCCTCGGACATGTATGATTTACCTATATCTACTGTAATTCCCAGATATCTCATAGAAAAGAATGGTAGCTTTATCTAACTCAAATGTTCAAAATTAACTATAAAAGTACTTATTATAAATAATAATATATATATATATATATATATATATATATATATATATATATATATATATATATATATATATATATATATTTGGAGTTAAACTAACAAGCTAAAATTGAATAGGTCTTAGTCAATTACTAGAGTGACAGCTAATATTAGTTATCAGTTGCGGAGAAGCTTTAAGCTTTAGTGGAGACAACCAATTTGAATGAACATGTTAATGGCACTTTGTGTAGCTACATGTCACAGGCAATGTATTGGCTATTCAATCACAGCATACCTTCCAGGATTGGTGATTATGTGGGTAAAACTGCTGAGCATACGCAATTACCAGGAGGTACATATATGTCTTAGGGAAATATTTGCAGGATATTTTGTATATGAACATAATGGTGTACCCCCAGGTTAATTGTATCCTCTATGATATTGTGATGGACATGTAAGGAAGTAGAGAGTACCCCTTCCCTAATTAAAGTCATGACCTATCCCTTTCCGCACCCTGGTTAATATGTAGACTATCCCCCCCCCCAATAGTGTAATGTCCTCTTTAATTATACTGCTGCTTTTGTGTAAAGACGTACCTTTTATTTGTGATACATCACTGTCCTGTTATTGCGTGGCTTCCTTCTTACTGGTGTGGGTTGCAACCAGTGCTGGTGTCAGTGCAGTGTTGACAGCCAACCAGTAGATGGTACCATTAGTACAGTATGTTCTGTACAGTGTGTTTTTTTTTTTTTTTTTTTTAGAAAGTTTGAGTCCATGTGATTAACAGGAGCCATGCGGGTTATAAAAAGAGCAATTTTTCAACCTGAGTCAGCTGTGATTCACTACTAAAACAAGCTCTTTTCCTAGACTTCTGCCCGCATTCTGGCTGTTTGAGGCTTCTCAACAACAGGGACTTAAAGCAGCCTCAAACAGCCAGAATGGGGGCAGAAGCCTTTCTATATTCTGAGCAGTTAGTGGTCACACTATGGACTCAAGAATGAGTGTGACAAATGAAAGTAAAGTACCAGTGTGGTGGAAAAGTTGCAAAGAGTCACTGGTTGAAATAATGTCACAATTGAGATGTAATGTGTGAACTGTACATATCTTGACTATTTAGTGTTTAAAATGATGACCATTACCCCTATCTCTCTTCCCCTAGCTTTCTTCTCCTCCCTACGCAGACTATTTCTGAAGTATGTCTGGCATAACTAGAGTGTCGTTCCACACTCTTACCATACCTAGGAAGTTGGGTGGTATGGGTCTACCAGATATCACAACATATTATCATGCAGCACAACTTGCGAGGACCCTTGACTGGTTTCGGAGAGAGAATCCAAAGCTCCACGTGCCAGTGGAGGAAGCCACTATAGACCTTCCCCTTATATTATGGCTCCCCCCGCCAAACGGCTAAGCAAGTCCTCCCTCCTAATGTTTTAACATCAGTGGTTATGACTCATGGCAGTGGGTGCAGAGACTACTTTCTTTACCGCCAGGCCTCTCCCCTCTCATGTCCGTTCAGGACTTAATCCTATCGGAATCAAAGTTTTTGGACTCTGCTTCCATTGTGCCGAAGCATGTCGGGTGCCTACCTTACGACTCCATACTAATTGATGGGGCTTTCCCTTCTTACTCTGAGTTCACACAACACCCCCTCACTTTCCGGACTAATTTTCTAACATATCAATCGATTAAGGCACTATATCTGGGAGCACTGAGGCTGGAGTCTAGTAATCGTACTATTTCATGGCTAGAGCAGCTTCTACTCCGGAAGCAAAGTACGCCAAGACCTCTATCTACTCTCTACTCCAACCTTCTGCGTGAACTAGGCACAGAGCTTCCCTCATATGTACAAAAATGGGAGGCAGAACTTCAAATATCCCTCACCCCTGGAGAAATATCCTCTGTCTTCAAGTGCTCCATGGGCCCTTCTAGATGTGTACGCTTGCAAGAGTCAAGCTTTAAATTGGTCAGCAGATGGTATAAAACACCCACTGTAATTCCTAAGTTCTCTCCTGAGGCTTCCCCTTTGTGTTGGTGCTGCCATAAGGCCCCAGGCTCCTACCTGCATATTTGGTGGGAATGAGAAAAGATATCCCCCTACTGGTTGCTCATTCATCGGGGTCTGAACCAGGTTTGTGGACTCTCCGAACCTCTGACCCCTGTAGGCATATTTTTGAATTTGTGGCCCACCTTCCCCCCCTAGGTCCCACAAGTGACTCTGGCTTCAACTTATGTCTATTGACAAGTCTTTGATCCCTTTATACTGGGCATCCGAATCCCCTCCTACAGTATCTCACTTTCTAGGAAAGTCTCTAAAGTAGCCCGTATGGAGGAACTTTCCCACTTGGAACGTCACACTCAAAAAAAGTTCAGCTCTCTGTGGGTGCCACGGTATACCTTTTCTAACGATCCTACCTGGGCGCACCTGTGGGAACCCCCTGGTTAATTATGGTATTCTTTGAGACCCTTGGACTCTTATTCCCAGCATTCATTGTCTCCTCCCCCCCATGTTCTAACTCCCATTGTGTCGTTCGTTGCTCACTTTGTGGTTATATACCAGCAATATTGAATGTTTTATTTGTGTCTGTATTGCCACGCTTATTGTTTTCAACGATGTATGTTCTTTGGTGTTAATTTGAAAATCCAATAAATGATGACCATTACAATGAAACATCATACACTCACCCATGTGCTACAGACACATGCAAGAATTGCAACCATGCAATGATACTTTTCCCTGCAATGAGAAAAAAGGCATGTCTGGCAAGGGCCTCCTCCAGCAAAATGAATTGTTTGACCTGTGGTGATGATCTACAATGCTACCTTGCAGTTCTTGCAGTTCCCGGTTCCTGTATAACACAGATTCATCTGGTCAATACCATCATTATCCATGCCACTTTATGCCTGGCCATGAGCTTCTTGCCTTAAATTATTATTCTTCCAGATTTTCCCTAAGTGCCCCTACTATTAAAACCACCTATGGCTACAAGAGCCACTACTACTTCTACCAACAACAATAGTCATGTCCCCTATTTTTGTCTGAACCTCCTCTGAGTCACAGATAACCTGGTCTGATCATGCTGCAGTGGCCCTGACCCTGTCCGAGAGTGTCCACACTCTTATGTATGGAGAAGTAATGACTATTTGATGTCTCATCCGAAATACAAAGCAATTTTGGAGAGTGACCTGAGGGAATTCTTTCATTTTAACACTCCCTCTATGTCTTGCCCTGAGATGTTATGGCACTCCCACAAGGCCTTTATTAGAGGTATGTTTATACACCTCAGTCATATAGATAAGAAGAACAGACTAGCAATAATGGCCCAATTGCTTCAGAAAATAAAAGATATTGAAATTAGTATTAAAAAATCTCCCTCCAAGGCTACCATACTGGCGGACTGACGCCATCAACTTAGTGCCTGCTTAATTCATAAATATGAACAAAACCTGAAGAAAGTAAAAGCTACTTATTCCTCTCAATCAAATAAAGACAGCAAGCTCTTAGCTTCCAAACTCAAACAGAAACATATTAAATCAAAAATTCCCTTTTTACATAGCTCGGATGGGACACATCAAATTTACAACTCCAAAGGTATTGCAAATGCCTTTAAGTCCTTCTATCAAAGTCTCTATAATCTAGCAGACGACCCCACTATTACCCTTCCTTCACAGTTTGACATAGTTTCTTTTTTAAAATCTGCCCATTTACCAAAACTCACGGATGCCCAACTTAACTTCTTAAATGCCCTTATCTCATCTCAAGAATTGATAGCAAAAATTAAAGCTCTGCCCTCACGAAAGTCTCCGGGTCTGGATGGACTGACTATTGAGTACTATAAGAACTTCTTGTAGATTGGCTTACATTATCCAGAATACCATCGACACCAGATTACTCCCAATGGAGAACCAGGAGTCATTAGTTGCCTCAGAATTTTAGACCCATATCCTTGCTAAATTCTGATTTAAAAATTTATAAACCAAATCAGTAGCTAGTAGATTGGCTAAATGCCTCCCAGACCTGATTAAAAATGACCAAGTAAGCTTCGTAAAGGGCCATCAATCCTATGATAATACCAGACGAGTTCTAAATTTAGCCAATCATATTCATTTCACAGACCTGGAGGCGTTTATGCTAGCTCTTGACGCCGAGAAGGTGTTCAAGCGCATTTGTTGGTCGTATGTCTTCTCAGTACTAGAGGTAATGGGTTTCTCGGGTAATATATTGGGAGCCATTGGAGCATTGTATTCGGCACCCTATGCTAAGGTTTTTACTAATGGCACCATGTGCGATGCTTTTTGCATTACTAATGGAACTCGGCAAGGGTGTCCACTGTCACCCTTAATTTTTTTTCTCTCCATGGAACTCTTAGCTCAGCTGCTTAGGAATGACCCCCTTATTAATGGTATTAATATTGGAGACCGTACCCACTTCATTTCATTATATGTAGATGACATTATTCTTACTATATCTCACACATCTTTCCAAAGAGTTACTAATCTCATCTCTCAATTCGGCCAATTATTTTACTATAAATTAAATATGACCAAATCCCAGGCCCTTCCCGGTGGATGTCTCTTAGTTAGGAAGGGTCGCGGCATTTAAAATGCTTTTGCTGCGCAAGCTTCTTTACCTGTTTCGCACTCTTCCCATGACCCTAACCTCTTCTTTTTTCAAGATGGTGCAGAGGATGGTATCGAAGTTTATTTGGAATGGTAGGAAACCTCGAATAGCCAGGGCCCCCCTATTTAAACATAAACTAGCTGACAGCTTTGGCATTCCAATTGTGTGCAATTATTACTTAGCTACCCTGGTTGCACAATGTGCACGATGGTGGTCAATGGATACGTCTGTTCCATGAATACTGTGGGCAAGGTAGCTCGGTAGCAGCAAATGGTGCGGACCTAACCAGTCAGAGACAGGGACACAATGTCTGATGCAAACAGGTTTATTTGAAAAATAAATATAAAAATAAATAAAAATAAATAAACCTCATGTCAGGTACAAAAGGGGCAAAATAAAACACAGCCTTAACTTTAGGCAATACAGTAAGAAACCAAATTCTGCTCATCTGAGTGCTAAACTAAACAGTAACAAAAAACTCACTATACGTGTGGCTTACTACCAGCCACACTACAAACAAATTAGCACACTTTGGTCTCACCAGACTCTCAATGTTTCAGGACAGATCCAGGCGCCTCCTCTCACTCCCAGGATCTGCCCTGAAGTGTAGGCTCTGTAGCCTTTTATGGCCCAGAAATGAGGCCAGGACTCACACCTGGGCTGAGGCCTACTCAGGACCCACCCTGGACCAGACATATGTCAAAAACCTGTGGGAGATATACCGTGATTCCAGCACTTTTCCTGTCACCTTCTCACAATACATATTGAACATTCTTGTATATCTCCCTTGAATCTTAAGGACATTTTATTGCTAACCTTTTGGAACATCACGCCTCCTAGCTCATTATTATGTACCATTTGGGCCTCTCTGACTGCCTGGACGACACTCCATGCAAAAACTAACCCCAAGAAGTATTTTGATATTTCTAATACACCTATATCGCTTTTACCCTGTGCTATTCCAGATCTTGACATCACTGATTGGTATGCGCAGGGTGTAACTCAGATCTCCCAACAATATTCAGCAGATAGGTGTGCTCTGTCCTTTACAGAACTGAGACAAAGATTTAATATCTCCACTGGTCACTTTTATAAACATATCCAGATGTTACATTTTTTATCTAGACACCCCATGCCCCACGATGCCATGAATTTCACATGGATTTCTAAGGGTTTGAAGAGTCTAAGATTTTTCTATGACCTAATGGATAAGTGGATAAGTCCAATCCCTTTAGATATTGGGAAAAAGAACTGGACATCACATTAACTCCACTAGACTGGTGGCAGGCCATTAAACTGATTCATTCTTCTCTTAAATGCAGCACCCATTTTGAAATGTCACTAAAAAAAATCACTTTATTTTGGTATTACACTCCAGCTACTTTACGGATGGCCTGCCCCTCACTATCATAAGAGTGTTGGTGTGGGTGTGGGGGCAGAGGGACCCTTCTTTACATTTTATGGCAATGACCTATGGTTTCCACATACTGGCAAGGGGTGTTTGATATGCCCTTTGAAATCTTTGGTCTCCATTTCCCTTGTCCTTCGCACAAGGAAACAGGAACAGGAAATCATTGGTGCGGCCACTTCCGGTATATGCAGTTCAGTTCTGGGCACCAGTTCATAGAAAAGATGTCCTATAATTGGAAAAGTTTCAA
Source organism: Leptodactylus fallax (assembly GCA_947044405.1). Taxonomy (NCBI): domain Eukaryota; kingdom Metazoa; phylum Chordata; class Amphibia; order Anura; family Leptodactylidae; genus Leptodactylus; species Leptodactylus fallax. The sequence continues at coordinate 247,803 of CAMRHE010000192.1, read as the reverse complement.
CTGAGGGTCACAAAATTGGCAAGGGTTATGGAAGACCTCAGTTATGAGGAGAGATTAAAGGAGTTAAATATGTTTAGTCTTGAGAAAAGGCATTTAAGAGGAGACATGATAAACCTGTATAAATATCCCATACAAGAAATATGGGGAAAAGCTGTTCCATGTAAAATCCCCTCAAAAGACAAGGGGGCACTCCCTCTATCTGAAGAAAAAAAGGTTTAATCTAGTCTTTACAATTAATCTGTGGAATAGCCTACCACAAGAACTGGTCACAGCAGTCAAAGCTGGCAGCTTCAAAAGATTTAGATGCCTTTTTAGATCAAAATAGCATTGATGCTTATGGAAATGTATAGAATACTTTTTTCTTTCAGTCATGCCCTTTCCCATTCCCTGGTTGAACTTGATGGACATATGATTTTTTTTTCAAATGTACTCTGTTACTATGTTTCTTTGCTCACCATCCAATCTATTTGATTGAACCATGGGGATAAAACAACCAGTCTGCAATTCTCTCCATTCTTATTCTATATTTGCATATTCCTCAAACAGTTGTCCACCTTATATGTATGTCCTATAAGGTGGATGGTAAACTGTTTCTACATCTCCCATCTCCTTCTATTGCTCAAATATATATACAATATATTTGAGACACCTGGGGGAGAGGAGAACTAGGTATGATTTCCTTATTCTTAGGAGGTCAGATATATTTAATTCAGACACGCACCTAGAATTTATTACCTATTTAGTGGCTTCATTTTCAATTTTAGGTACAGTATGTATCCCTGAGAGCGCTGAATACTTCATTATGCATCATATATGAACCATGAGGAGATAATTATACATCTAATTGGCTTTATAACCACATCTAAATGCTGAAATAGAGCATCCCAAAACAATGAAAAAATATCATGCATCTATATAGTATGTGGCATTATGGCCTCATCTAAAAAATGGAATTGAAATCATTCTCCCAGGAAACATGCAAATAAAATTTGATTGTTGAGTCCCTGTGGCCTGACAGTTCCAGGATGATAATCCAGCGTATTTTAGCTTGGAGGACTTTGCAATCATAATTGCCTCCCCACAGATCTCGCTTCACCAACACAATTCCGTGGAAGTGTATACTGTCTGGATCTCGTTGTAGCACTGCCATACATAATGGGCCACCGGTTTCTCTTCTTGGCTTGTTATATCATTCACATGTTCCCTGATCTTGAACTCCTGACATATTGGGCACCACTTGCACAGGAAAGTAAATTCATCACCCCTTTAGTGTGACAATTAATAAAGTCCCTGTTAGAGTACATTCATGCAGTACTATGGTTCTGCACTCCTTAATCGAGCAGCAGGTTTCCCATGGGCCACATCTGAATGTGCTAACCAGATGCCTCCTTTTACTTACAGAACTAGATGACTTTGGACAAGTCATGGATATACCTTTCCCTTCTAAATGTAATAGCCTGCATCTCACTAATCTCACTATAAGTCTCAAGAATCTGTCATATTTCCACATGCGCTATATCAAAAGTTCCAGCAATGCATATGGGGCCCTCCCTCTCCTGCCTCCCTTTTCTTGGGATTTAATAATTGATCTTTTTGTTAAGACATGAAGGGTAACATCTTCTATGAGTAAGAATCCCCGTGAAAGCAGCAATGAGAAATATGCTAAGTATGAATGTTAAGTATGCTAAGTATGGCAAAAAGTGTCAAAAGCATGTTACCCTTTGTTTTGAGTATCTGGTATAACCCACCTTGTGCAGGAATAACTGCATCTAAATGCCTACACTAATTATTATTTAGTCATGTACATCAGCTTGGAGGATTTGTAGCTTATTACTTTAAACCAAACAGCTTCAACTCTGTTATGTTGACGGGCTTCCTCCCATGAACTGCTCACTCTAGGTCCTTGCACTACATTTCTATTGGATTAAGGTCAGGACTTATACTTGGCTATTCCAAAACTTTAACTTTATTCTTCTTTAACCATTCTTTGGTCGAACATCTTGTGTGCTTAGGGTTGTTGTCTTGTTGCTTTTTAGATTCAGCTCATGGACAGCTGGCCTGATATCTCCTTTTGGAGTTTGCTGGTAAAATTCAGAATTTATTGTTTCATCAATGATAGCAAGACAAGACACAGCACAACAAGCCCAAACCATGATACTACCACCGCCTCGTTTCACAGGTGGTATGAGGTTGTTATTCTGGTATGCAAAGTTTCATTCTCATTCAAACCAAAAAGTACTGTTTTGATTTAATCCATCCAAAAAACTTATTGTTCCAATAAGTGATCTTAGCAAACTCCAGGCAACTAGCAATATTCTTTTTGGGGAGCAATGGCTTTCTACTTACAATCCCACCATGCACACCATTGATGTTCAGTGTCCTCCTGATGCTGGACTCATTAACATTAGCTAATGTGTGAAAGACCTTTAGTTGCTTAGAGGTTACTTTTGGTCTCTTTTTGTCCTTGGGGACTATTAAATGCCTTGTTCTTGGCATGATCTTTGTTAATCAACCACTCCTAATAAAAGTGTTCTTCAATTCACTCCATGTATAGACAATCGATTTGTCTGTGGATTAGTTGAGTCCAAACTCTTTAGAGATGGTTTTGTAACCTTTTCCAGCCTGATGGGCATCAACAACTCTTCTTCTGAGGTTCTCAGAAATCTCCTCTGTCCGTGCCATGATACACTTCCACAGACATGTCTTGTGAAGATCAGATTTTGATAAATTTTCTTTAAATAAAATAGGTCTCCCAATTACACCTGATTGAAAATACCTGACATTGTGGAAACGCAGCTTTTTTATTGCAAATTTTGCTGTATTTTTTTGAGCCAAAGCCACTAGTGGATTGAGCAGAAGGTTGAAATATAAGCACTTCTTATATATTTCCCATTCCTTCTGCATCCATTCTTGGCTTTGGTTCAGAAAACCACAGCAAAATCTGCAACAAAAAAAGCTGCGTTTCCGCAATGTGGGTCCTCAGCCTAATGGTTCATATACCGTTGATACAAATATGTGATATTGGATCATTTTCTTCTATAAATATATTACAAAGTCTCATATGCTTGACAGGTTTGTTTAATTTGGTTTTCTTTATTGATTCATAAGACTTATGGGAAAATCTAAGGTACTTTTAGGTCGAATTTATGTAGAAAATTCTGAAGGGTCCACACACTTTCAAACACTACAGTAAATAGGATAGTTTGAATGTCTGATTGTGTTAATTTATCATGAAGTTATGTTGCTTTTAGAAAAGCTGCTTAACTTGTGATATATACACACGTGGACAAAATTGTTGGTACCCCTCGTTTAATGAAAGAAAAAACCACAATGGTCACAGAAATAACTTGGATCTAACAAAAGTAATTTGCCAAACTACATGTTTACAAGCCACAAAGTTTCTGGGAGAATGTCCTATGGACAGATGAGACAAAAATTTACATTTTTGGCAAGGCACATCAGCTCTATGTTCACAAACGGAAAAATGAAGTTTGTCTTGAAAAGAACACTGTCCCTCCTGTGAAACATGGAGTAGGCTCTGTTATGTTCTGGGGCTGCTTTGCTGCATCTGGCACAGGGTGTCTTGAATCTGTGCAGGGTACAATTAAATATCAAGACTATCAAGGGATTCTAGAGAGAAATGTGCAGCCCAGTGTCAGAAAGCTTGGTCTCAGTCGCAGGTCTGCAACAAGATAATGACCCAAAACACAGCTAAAAACACCCAAGAATGGCTAAGAGGAAAACATTGGACTATTCTGAAGTGGCCTTCTATGAGCCCTGACCTAAATCCTATTGAGCATCTTTGGAAGGAGCTGAAACATGCCGTCTGGAAAAGGCACCCTTCAAACCCGAGATAACTGGAGCAGTTTGCTCATGAGGAGTGGCCAAAATACCTGTTGAGAGGTGCAGAAGTCTCATTGACAGTTACAGGAATTGTTTGATTCCAGTGATTGCCTCAAAAGGTTGTGCAACAAAATATTAAGTTAAGGGAACCATCATTTCTGTCCAGGCCTGTTTCATGAGTTTTCTTTTTTTAAAAATTCTGTTGAAGCATGGTTGAAAAGCAATGTCTGACTTTTATTTGTTGATTTTCATAGAATTTTTATTTATTACTGTGACCATTGTGGGTTTTTCTTTCATTAAATGAGGGGTACCAACAATTTTGTCCACGTGTGCATGTCTGGATTTGTCCAACCGAGTGGACAAATAAGAAAGGCTACATCTGTTTGTCTGTCATATATTGGTAAAATATCTTTGATCTATAATTTTATCGATAGCTGTACTAAAATGTGAAGGAAAGTAGCAACTACGTCTTAGCACACGACCGTATGAATGGACAGTGTGCTCTCCGGGAAACCCAGAGAGCACACTGACCCATTAATATCTATGGGCCCATACACATGACCGTGAATTACATGGTCACATGTGCGGGACGCAAAATATGGAACAGGTTCTATTCCTGTCCGATTTTGCAGCCTTGCTTCTGTGGCTCCAATTCATTGAATGAAAGGGGCCGCGGAAGCACGGCCGGTGCACAGGCAACACATGGAAGACATCACGGCAGCCAGTTAGCAGGCCATGTGAAACCGGCTTTAGAGGTTGTTTTGCTTTACAACACTGGTGGATAAGAGGTTTAGTTGCTATAGATGGGTTTGTATTGTAAGGGAATTGCCAGTTGAGCAATTCCCCAGTTCTGCTGCAGAAACCTGGGAAGAAGGGAATGACAGACCCTGCCTACCCGCCACACTGTCCTAATGACAGGAGCAACTGGACAGCAAAACCCTTCCTAGCAATAAGTGTAACACAGAACAAGACAAGACTAACAACAACGAAGAGGAGTCAGCCAGCCAAGAGTCAAAACCAGAGAGAAAAAGCAGTACCAAATTGAAATCTGAGGAGTAGTCACAAAGGAAGCCAAAGGTCAGAGGAGAGTAATAAAATACAATAGCAAAGGAACAGCTTAGCAAGGACAAGGTCACAGGACAGAGTCAAGAAAGCCAGTGACCATGTATGGGCTGATGACTTGTTTATAGCAAGTCCAGGACCTACCCCAGACTTGATTGGTAGACAGGCTGTCAATCACACAGGCAAGGCTAAGATTAACTATCTGAGGAGCAGAAAGAAACAAGGTGCAGGAGACGGGTGTGGCTGAAATTCAATTAAATAGTAGTAGTACTAGGATAGTGTTCAGATTGAGTAACAAGAACCTTAAGCAAGGAATCAAACTGAACACGCCTCCTGTGCCGCAGCGTGCGAGCGGAAGGTGGCGCAGAGATCTGAACAGGCAGAGATGTTACATGTATATTTTTTAAGCTTTATGCTTATGTTATTTTGGTGTTAAATGTAAAGCAATGTAATAATGTCAAAATGCAGGATTCCATTGTATTAATTTAAACAGCAAAAAAAATCTGTATATATGTAGAAGAATTATACCATTATAAAGGATACAATCTGATCTATCTAAAATCAAACTTTGCAACAATTTTTTATATTACAATTGATTTTAGCAATAATTATTACCTTATTTGCACCAATGTTTTATAATTTTATTAGATCTTTTATTTTACACGTCCTCCTCTGGAGTAATATTTTTCTATGATTATTTGGTAACAGCTGTTATCCCTCAGTCAATCTTTTTATGTCTCTTAATTTCCTGTGATGATAAACAAGCACCTGCCGTATATTAGTTAGAAATTATTTAGCTTTGTCAGATACGTCCATCTGTTTCTATCTCTCAGTCTTAACTTCCTGGCGTTATGTACTTCTTGGTAAAAAATAATAAAACAGAAGATAAAAAACCCAAAGGTAATTGCTTCGAAGTTTGGTTTCTCAAAATACGATAGTAACCATGAAAAGAGTTGAAAACAAACAATAAACAAAGGTTATTTTCCCTATTCTCTTTTTTTTACATTATGACATCTTAATACTTTTATAAGATTGACAGTAGATAGAAGATGAATGTACACATTAACGTAGTGAATTCTCAAAACTATATATATAGCATGATTATGTTAAAATGTAGGAGGTATAATGTACAGATCCGTGCAAAAGTTTTAGGCACACATGTTTTCTAAAAATAGAAGTGTTAATTGTTTCTTTTTGTAAATTAACAAAATGTAATCAATGACCAAACATTTTATATAATTCAAAGCATTATTTGGTGCAACCTCCCTTTGCCTTCAAAACATCATCATCACTTCCATCATTTTGGACCTTCATAAAATGGTGGGGACACCAAATATTGATTTGATTAAAATACAGATACATTATACAGATACAGTATAGTCCAAACAAATGTTTCTCAAGACTGTACATCACTAATAAGTGTTCCTTAGGGTGCCTCTGGATAGCTGGCTTCCCTAAAGAAAGTTCATTAGGAACTCAGGGAGGCGCAGAAGGCCTCTGGGAACTCCAGCACAACGTGGAGCTGGTTAGTGTAAAACAAATGACAAAAGTTTCAATTTCTTGCAACATATAGAAAAACCCTACAGGAAAACCGTACAATAACAAAATAGTATAAAAACTACACATTATACACAATTGGCATCGCTGCATTCATAACTAGCTATGCCATAAATTTATGCCATCAGTTATCCCACATGGTGATTGCCACAAAAAAAATTGTAAAGTCAGGGCTGGTTGTTGTATAGACCAGCATCTCAGAGACACATAGTAGGATTTGTGCAACTTGACTTGGTGGGATTTTTGTTGAAATAGAAAATCCCATCACTGATTTATAGGACAGGTGGCCACACTAAACATTCACACTATGTGAGATTAATAATAAAAAAAACTGTTGATCTGCAACAATATGTGATTTACAATATAAAGCCTTGAATTTATGTGCCTTTTTTGTCTTTTTTCAAACACATTGTTTAGTAATTGCAACTTTGGCAAAAACAGTGCCTTGGAAATGGTATTATCTATGGTCTGTATGTACTGTAATCTTTTATATAAATCAGGTCCATGATCTCAAAACACTACACAATACTACAAAACCATAACAAGAAAAATTTTCACCCCAGACCCACCTCTACCTTTTATAAACGGTAGGTATATGTAGGTTGTAATCCCCAATTCCACTTTAAATAACAGTATTTGTAGATCTGCAGCTAATAGTACAGAACCATATTTATTTCTATAGCCTAGCAAACTATGGAGAGAATGTAAGCAAAAACAGGAAAGCAAACACTACCAACAGGCCTGCTGTGTCCCCAGTAGAAAATAAATTCTGCCGTCCATCCTGCACAAGTCACTAAATTTAAATATATTAAATATTAAAATAGTGCAACTAATCTAGCCTTCCGAGCATGTTTTGCCAGTATTGTATCCAAACTATATGGCAATATGCTGAAGATGATAGACCTCCATTTCAGCCTCCATTGCTGTCTTTCTGGGCAGCATAATAGCTTTTGACAGCAGTAGAGTGAGGTCAATGGAATACCTGTAGTTTGATGTCTGGCTCGTAGCCCAATGCCATGCAAATACCTTCTTATGGTTTGTGTCAACACAGTTTGCTGTCCTAGGCTTGGGATGTGACATTACTTGCAGTACAGAATAGATCACGATTTACAAAATATCCCACATCAGATTTTTGAGGTTTCATGTAGCTGAAAATTTTGATTTCAGTCTGGATTTTAATTTTTTCCCACATGCAACAAATTGGGGCTAGATGCTGCAAAATGTGGAAACTATCTCTCCAGGATCTAGCTCTCCAAGGCAGTGAATGTGACATGTATGTCTATGGAAAAACCAATGCTAAGCAGAGGATACAAACTCAGAATTCAACCATACACTGCAATGACACTCGCTTTTATTTTTTGCCCCTTTTTTTTTAATTTTTTTTTTTTGGACACACATGGCAGTTAGATTGCAAAAGCAATGGTTTTGTAGAAAAATTATCCCGTTTTGATGGCTAGTAAGTGCTACATGGACTTATTGTTATTTGGGAGACAAACGTGAAAAAAAATAAATAATTAAAACACCAAAAATTATCCCGTGATGAGAGCAGATGTGAAATTATTATTATTATTTTTTTTTTATATATATATACCAACACTGTGGTAATGGCATCAACAGAGTGCTATAGTGGAATGTGGTCTCTGCCCGAGTGGTGGTAGCAGTGGCAAAATGTGTGGCAGTGCGGCAGTGACTAATATGATGGACCAGGCCTGAGTGGTAGCCTCGTGGCCTGAGTGGCTTTTACTCCTCCTGACACTTGTAGCACTGGAAGAGGAAGTGGAGTGCTGGCTGAGTGAGGTGGACTGGGAGTTGCAGTGCTTGCCCTAAACTCTGCAGAATTCATCTATCTGCTTGAGGCTAATGATACACTTGTCGCTGTGGTGGTAGGCACTAGGCAGCTGTGGCAACATGTGTAGCAGTGTGGCAGAGCATAATATGATGGACCAGGCCACAGGAAATGATATGTCTGCCTCGGTGGTGGCAGTGGTAGTAGGCACTACGCACCTGTAGAAACATGTGTAGTAGTGTGGCAAAGCATAATATGATGGACCAGGCCGCAGGACTTAATACGTCTGCCTGAGTGGTGGCAGTGGTGGTAAGCACTACACACCTGTAGCAACATGTGTAGCAGTGCGGCAAAGCATAATATGATGGACCAGGCTGCAGGATATGTCTGTATGACTGGTGGCAGTTGTGGTACTGGTAGCTATTTAGGAGTAGCATCAGCAGCAATACAGTAAAATGGAAGATGATGATAAACTGGCAAACTGGGCCAGCTCCTTCCACTGCTCTAACCTATTGTCCCAGAATTTCATGGTGTCAGAGTTATCAGCTGGACTATAGGTGCATTCTAGGTACCACTGTACATGCTGGTTCATGTCAGTTGCCTGCTGTGGCTCCGATTGGTACTGCGAGCTGAAAAATTTTTGGTTCATCAACTTCCAGATACTGTACTGGGCCTGGCTGCTGCTGATGCTTTTATCTTCCTGACACTTGAGGCACTGGAAGAGGAGGTGGAGCACTGGCTGAGTGAGGTGGACTGGGAGTTGTAGTGCTCGCCCTAAATTCTGCGGCACTCATCTCTCTGCTTGATGCTAATAATACACTTGTTGTTGTGCAAGCAGCAGAGCATAAAGCCTGTCATGCTTGCAGCGTATGCATGGACCCAGGGGCCTGCCATAGTTGGTGTTCTTGGCCAGCTTGGTCGTTGACATCATCATTTTCTTCTTGAAATAGATAAGGGTCAGCCTCCTCCCCTGGTTGTGCCTGTGACATATCAAGGGCCCACTCTGCATCCAAGGGAGAGTCTTCCTCCTCCTGATCATACTATTCCTCCAGTCTAGGAGTCCCAGTTCCTTTACCATAATGACTCTGACCTGGATCTTCATCCTCCTCCATCAACACAGGGTGATGACGTTGACTAAGAGGTTCAAAATGTTCCTCCTTTTCCATCCCTTGTAGCATGAATGTAAGGGTTTCTTGTAAGTCAATAAAGGGATCACATAGCTGATGTTGCAGTTGTCCCTGCTGACAAATTTAGCGGCTTCTTCAAAGGGCTTGGGAAGCCAGCAGACTTACCTCATGAGCACATCACAGATAAGGCAAAGTTTTTTTTTTGCGACGTATGAACGGCTGAAATGCACAGAGATTTTTCTGGCCATAAGGAGCACCTCTATTAAGCCCCTATAAACGTTAATAAATCTTCATCTGTCTCCTTGTCACTCTGACCCGATTGCCAGAGAATCATCATCAGCAATGTCATCATCATTTTTTCCGCTTTTTTCTAAAACATCATCATTGCCATGCACGCCCTCAGAATTTCCACCTTCAGCTATCCCCTTAGCTCCCCTACCAAAACAACTACTAGTATTAATAGTACCACATCCCCTAGCACTACTACCTCCATCACCACCACCAGTCATTATATCTTCCTCCTCTACTTGCACACAATGCTGTCTGTTCTCATCCAGCTCATCAAAAAGAGGAGGAAGACTGCTCTGACTAGGAGAAATAGATTGCTCAGCAGGTGCCACATCACTACCAGGGATCTGTGTCAGTGATGAATGTGAAGGAGACATGGTTGACAGGTCAGAAAGTCCCTGCGTTATATTATGTGTGATGTAGGAGGAATAACATACAGAAGCTTGTCTCAAGATCACATCATTCTCGGATACAATATCCTGTGACTGAGATGAGCCAGCTAAATAATCAAAAACTGCATCAACATGCTAAGGAAGTACAACAATCCTGCAGCTACTATTGGTGTCACCAAACCTAGAAGCAGTTTTGTTCTTGTTGCTCACTACTGTTAGTAGTAGTACTACTAGTAGTAGTAGTAGTATTTGCTCAAGTGTTTCCTCCCCTCCCTCCTTTTTTCTGTCGTCTGCCCTGTTTTTTTCAACTCATTTGTTAATGCACACAGTGCTTAATTATTAGCAGTACCATGGCCACCACTACTACTTCACTATTCCGTGTGACGTAGCTCTAGAATTAAATATGTGCAGTGCACTTGCACATACATATAAATGTTAAAAATATTTTGTTCAGATTTACAACAATGCTCTGCCATCTTTACACTGTGTTTGGATGAGACACCACACCAGACCAAAGCTGAAAAGCATGAAATTCCTATTCCTAAATGTGTTTTTTAAGATTACAGCAGGCTAGACTGTATTGGGTGAATACACCAAATAAAAATAACAAAATAACGGAGATTCTTTCTTTTTACGGGGCTTTCACACTAACGTTGGTGAGTGTCAGTAGTGTCCCTAGTTATTGTCCGTTACAAGATTTTAGCATCGGACACTAGCTGAACAGTCAGAAATCCGTTAAAATTTCCATTCATTTCAATGGGTTTTTATATTGTGTCCGTTTGTGTCCGTTTACACCCAATCCGTCAGAAGTCCGTTTTTTTTTCTACGGACAAAAAATCCTACAAGCAGGACTTTTTTGTCCGTTTGGAAAAACGGATTCTTGACAGACAGTAAGTGTACGTTATTTTTTTAACATTGAAGTCTATGGGTAATGGACTTATAACGGACAGTAACTGATAGCCATCGCGAACAGTTTAAAAAAAAAAACTGACACATTAACATCAGTTAGTGTCCATTAATGTCTGTTATGTCTGTTATGGTGTCTGTTTTTTTTGTTTGTTAACGGACACCTTCATAATGGAATCCAATGGTAATGTGAACCCTGCCTTACATTAGCGAAGGATGCACTACTAGTAGTACCGCTGCCACCACTACTACTTTACTATTGTATGTGATGTACAGTATATCAAGAATTATATATGTGCACGCAGTGCTCTTGTGCATACAGAGAAAGGATTAAAATATTCTGTTCAGATTTACAATACTAGAAAGAACGCGTTATGCAGTGGTGTAACTAGGAATGGCTGGGCCCCAAGGCGAACATTTGACATGGGCCCCCCCCGGACCGCCCCCTCCAACCCCCCCCCCAAAAAAAAACGCATTCCTGCGCACACTATTATGTGCCATAGTGGCCCCTGCACACAGTATCATGTCCCATAGTGGCCCCTGCACACAGTATCATGTCCCATAGTGGCCCCTGCACACAGTATCATGCCCCATAGTGGCCCCTGCACACAGTACCATGTCCCATAGTGGCCCCTGCACACAGTATAATGTCCCATAGTGGCCCCTGCACACAGTATCATTCCCCATAGTGGCCCCTGCACGCAGTATCATTCCCCATAGTGGCCCCTGCACACACTATTATTCCCCATAGTGGCCCCTGCACACAGTATCATTCCCCATAGTGGCCCCTGTACACAGTATTATATCCCATAGTGGCCCCTGCACACACTATTATTCCCCATAGTGGCCCCTGCACACAGTAGTATTCCCCATAGTGGCCCCTGCACACACTATTATTCCCCATAGTGGCCCCTGCACACAGTAGTATTCCCCATAGTGGCCCCTGCACACAGTATCATTCCCCATAGTGGCCCCTGCACACAGTATCATTCCCCATAGTGGCCCCTGCACACACTATTATTCTCCATAGTGGCCCCTGCACACAGTAGTATTCCCCATAGTGGCCCCTGCACACAGTATTATATGCCCCGTTGTGGACCACCCATGAACAATTATAATACTCTGGGGTCTTTTCAGACCCCAGAGTATAATGATCGGAGACCCAGGGGAGGATAGAAACATAAAAAAAACAATGTTGCTTACCTGTTCCTCGCTCCGGTGCATGCCCATGCGCTGCTCCGGCCTTCTCCAATGTTGGACCAGGCCGGCGTCACGTGATGCGGGCCTGCGTCGCGACGCAAAATGACGTCGGCTGACGTCTGGGACGTCACCAAACAGGCCCGAAGCCTGGAGAAGCACAGGAGAAGCACAGGAGAGGTAAGTACATTGTTTTTTATGTTCCCTCACCAACTCTGGGCCTCCGATTATTATACTCCGGGGTCTGAAAAGACCCCGAAGTATAATGATAGCAGAGATTATGGTGTTCGGGCCGCGGCCTCACATACTGATCCCCCCCGCTCCTGCTCACAGCCGCCTCCGCAGAATCGGAAGCGCAGGTGGCCGTGAGCGGGACCTCGGGGAACGGTAAGTATATAGGGCCCGTTACCTGCTGGGGTTACTCCAGCAGGTAACGGACTATTAAAAAAAATAAATAAATAAAAAAACGCATTGGGGGCCTGCGGGGCCCCGTAATGTCCCGGGCCCTGTGGCAGCTGCTACCGCTGCTACCACGGTAGTTACGCCCCTGGCGTTATGTGTGTAGAAAAGAGATGAAATTGATCTATTACAAGTACTGTCAGACAATATAAATATATTGCCTGGCAATGAAAGGGTTATATGTTTGCTTTGCAGACTCACTGACTGATTCTGTCCTAAGTCTATCTATGTCTGTAAATTCAATTCTGTTCTAGCACTACACTACTTATCTGAATGTGTATTTTGCTTAATTCGCTTGAAGTACTCCTACAACTATTGTTCAGTTTTTTATTAGAACACCGATGTCTTTTCATGTCAGCCATTACACCAACTGAAGCTGATTATGAGTGCACAAGCATATGACATCAATACTGTAAGGACCAACTACCACCGTCTATTGGCTGAGAAGCTGTCAGAAGTGATGTGACATTGTCTGCTTGGTAATTCCTGGTCTAACACGTGGCTGCAGGAATTTTCTTGTATCATGGCCATTTTTGTTCGTCTGAAGTGAATGGCCATTTGTTTGGTCTCATTAATAAACAAACAATTTGGAATATATTTGGAACAAACACGACTTGTTACGAACCGATTAACCCATCTCTAATCAGTACAGGCCTCCTGTGATCTCAATTTAAAGTGCATACTTTAGTTGATTTATCATCTATCTAGGAATTGTACAACAATATATGTGAAATCTCTAAAAAAGAAAAGCATATACAGCTGAACCCAAAATTTTACGTACACATGCTTGGTTTCTCAGAATTCCAGACCCAGCGCTTAAATTGTAGTCTGCCGAGGACTTTGTTAGCATGTCACCATTAGTGAACCAGATTCAGCCCAAATTTTATGTGAAATTTGGATTTGAGCAAATCTGAACCTTTGTGGTTTTACTGACACAACCAGGTTAAAATGGTGGCTCCTATGCAAAATTATGGAGAAAACATAGTAGATGGATTACATGCCCTCAGGGATCAAGTGAAGTTTCCCATAATCTTTTACAAGCACAGGGCTCTTGAACAGGGACAGCAAATCATTAAGGACTGTAGGTCAGAGATCACCTATGACTGAAAGGCATCATAAAAAGCCCAGGCAGAAAGAGAAGGTGTCCATTTTGTGGGGAGAAATTAGAGTGATAGGAGAACCTCAGACAGGCATAGATAAGGAGATTGTGGGGAAGTATTGTTCCATCTAAAGTGCACAGCTGTGTGGCCGCAGAGTCAGAGTCGTCAGAGTCTCCGTTCACTTTTAGTCCTCATATGACACTTGCTATTAGACCCCCACCTCCCATGTTTTGCCCACACTTCTCTCAACTTCTACATGGACCATCTACAGCAGCTTCTAGCAGACTAGTACTGTAGTCCCATGCTTCAGTCAGATGTCAGCAGTGCAGCTCCCACATAGACCCCAGAGTATAATGAGTGAAGGCTAGGGGAGGTGAGTTATACTCACCTTGCCTCACCTCTCTTGGGTGACTGGCAGTCTCCCAGCAGCCTCTTCTGGCTGATGTCACACGCCCTAGGGTCACAATTGAGTCTTGTGATTGGACATGTGGGGCGCACCGACCTCATGATGCTTTGACCCAGTGCCACGACACTAGCGCATTCCGCGTGACTTCTGGGGTCCAATTACAAGACTCAGCGGTGACGTCGGAGGGCCTGACATCAACCAGAGTCCAAAAGAGGAAGCTGGGGGGGTGCCACAGGAGAGGTTAGGCAAGGTGAGTACACTGTTTTTTTTAACTCACTTCCACTTCTTATAATCTATTGCTTGAGGAGACCCCAGAATATAATAATTGCATTTACGGTTCATGCTGAACAAGTTTGGTCTGAAACAAACTTGAGGGCCGAACCTCACGGTTATTTGTCAAATTGAATCTCATGAAATTTGCCCATCTGCAATTTGAACCAATTCCCTTCCTCTGGGTAGACAGCACTGCATAAGTTTATTAACATCCAACCTCCACTTGGAACTTCTGCCATAGCTGTATGGAAATTTGATACAGACAGCTAGGCAGTTGGGAGAAACAGGAAGGCAAGGAGCACTGAGTCTGCCAGTCAGGGCTGTAATATGATTTCAAGCTGCTCACATGGGGATTTTTAATTTATAAAGCCATTTTTCTCCACTTCCTATATGACAGTGAAGTCAAGAACCTTGTCCAGTATGGCTCCTGTAGTGAAGTCTGCTCCTTTCTTCATCTTCCCTGCTCTAGCAGTAGGGTAAAATGACACTTATTTCTGTATATGTTTGTTATGCATGCATGTTAAATCTGTATTGTATTGTGTGCATGTGAACTGTGTCTCTGTATATAAAAGCATCCATGCAATTGGTGAACATGTGTATAAGTGCATCCAAGTAAGTGGTGAATGTGCGTACTTGTGCATCCTTGTAAGTGGTAAATGTGTGTGTGACAGCATTCATATAAATGGTTAATGTTTGTATTAGTACATTTACGTAAGTATGAGTGGCAGTATTTTATAGGTCTCATTTAGTGGCTTTATAAAAAGTACATTGAGGCTAACATAACAGTCACTGTGTAAGATTAAAGGGGTTGTCCAGGTTAAACAAAATATTTAAAAATCCCTGCAAAAAGCATGAATTAAAAGAGTTCACACCCATCTGTCCCCATCCATTCACAGCTGTCTCACAGTCAGTTCTCCTGGTCTCTATTTACATATATAGGGTATATGAACATTACATCAGTGGTCAGCAGCAGTATGCTAATTGCACGATGGGTCCTATTACTTGAACTATAGAGCTAGTAATAGGGCATGTGACCATTATAGCCACTAATTGGCTACATGCCATCTTCATGTAGACAGAGACCAGGAGGAGGCACAGAGAGACAGCAATGGATTGACGAGATAGCAGTTGGTTGAGTAGCAGAATACTATATCTTTTTTTTTTTTGTTTCATGCTATTTGCAAGAATAAAAAAAAAATAACAACCTGGATAATCCCTTTAAAGCCCTGTATTTTAGCTTATCTTTTTATTTCTTACATTAGATTAGTATTTTCTCATTTACCGGCGGTTCTACAGGCAGCACAGTGGCTCAGTGGATGTCACAGTGGTTAGCACTGCAGCCTTGCATCACTGGAGTCCTGGGTTTGAATCCTGCCAAGGACATCTGCAAGGAGTTTGTATGTACTACCTGTGTTTGCGTAGGTTTACTCCAGTTTCCTCTCACACTCCAAAGACATACTAATAGGGAATTTAGATTGTGAGCCCTATATGGGACAGTGACTGACAATATCTTTAAAGTGCTGTGGAATATGATGGCACTATACAAGTAATCATAAATAATAATACTACTTTTTGGTCATCAGATTGCCCATTATTGATGGAACCTTGCCCAACTCTGCTCAGCAGCTGCCAAGGCTTAGGGAGAACATTGCATAGGACTGGAGAAGAGGAAGAGGCCCAAAAGAGGTAAGGGAAGGTGAGTATGAATGTTTTTTTTTTTTTCATACCTTCTCTAGGCCTCCATAACTTTGGGTGTCTTTGTCTTAGAGAGCTATAAATTGGATAGATAGGTTCCTAGGAGCCCTGACAGTGTTATACACTATGCTTTAAGCCAATTTAAGGTGTGGTTTGTACTGAACTTCTTTGACCCAAAACAAACTTTAGACCCAAGCCAAAACCAAAAGTAAAGAAATCCTGAGAGGTTTTCACATCTGTAATAGAGACTGAATTACTCATTCAGTCACACTGCTAAAGTAGCCAGCAGCACAGGCTGTTATGTCAGTGAACTGATGCACAAGTGTTACTAGCCCACCTATTACTTGGGTGTATGGTTAAATTTATATACCAGTAAGCAATAAGTGGTGTGCATATGCTATCTTTTATGGCATATTTGCAGTGTTTTTATATAAGATTTTTTTTTTCAGCTAAAAAACTTCAAAGTTATGACCCATGTAAATAGCCCTACATATATTTAAAATATTTACTTGTGTTTTACATTTATAAAAATAAAACCATTGTAAATATGCAGAACACTTTCCTAAAATGTTTACACTGAATTATATTCCTAAGTAAAATGAAGCAGGGGCAAAATTTTGTATTAAGTCAAGGAACCATTTGTTGGGATTTGATAGAAAGTTGTAAGCAAATTTTTAAGTATGTAAACACTTTGGGAACTGCTGCAATAAAATAAGTTTTCACTGCTCTTATAGCTGTAAAAAGCACTTATTCGGGATGGTTGAACATTTCTATTCTTTTCGGGTTTAAATGACAGTAAAAATGCAAAACAAGCTTGGCTATCCAGCTGTCTTACAGAAGAGAATCCATATGTTTGATGCCCTCTTGTTCTCTTCTCCACTGAATCAAAGGTTTCTTCCAATAATTTTATACTATTACAAATGTTCATTTCTGCACTTTTTGGCTGTTAAGTGTGCAGACAGCAATTTCATAGTCAGTAAATTGGAATTGGAAAGCACATGAATTATATCTACCTGCCATTTATGATTTATGATCTTTAAGTGCGGAGTCAGTGGACCCATTCAAGGACAGCTGTTTGTCCTTTTGGACTCATCATTTTGCTGATTCACATTGACTTTACATTACATCTTGGCTAAAAGCACAATTTATTTTACATTTTCTTCTACAAGTAAGCAATTAGTTATATATTTTTGAAGAACATCAAATTTTCTATTTAAATTAATATGATGCTTGGTTTACTCAAATAGTAATAGTGTTCAAAAGTATTTTAGTGCATTTGCCAACTTCATCACTATACATATTAGTGAATAATGCCATCACTAGATCTGTCGTATCAATATACTGTTTGGAAACTAATTTATCATATGACTGCCATAGTTCTGTCCGCAGGTACATTTGTACTCATAAGTTTACATACTTTGTATAGAACTTTCAGGATGCATAATTTTTTTATTTTAAGAAAACATTAGTAATGAGAGAATTCATAACTTTTGAATGTGTTTCGAATAAAACTTGTCTTTATCATATAATATCACATTAAACATATTGTAGCATTAAAGGGAACCCAGCATGTGCAGCATCAAGTAACAACCTTTCCCATGGTAAACTCTCTAAGATTTCTGTTTCTGAAAAGCCAAGTTATAAGTTTTTAAAAACTTAGATTGACATATGCAAATTTACCTTAACTAATTATGGGGACGGGCAACAGCTTCAGCTAGTCATGTAGTCATTGCCCTAAATAACACCATGTGACTCCAACAGTTAGGTAGGGTTTCAGGCTGAGATCAGACTGTAAAGGACATGCAAATCACACCTCACAGGGAGTGATATAGTTCTATGTCCAACCCCACACTCCCCGTGACTAATTAATGTAAAAATGCATATGTCAATCTAAGTTTATAAGTGTTTATAGTGTGAGTTTTCAGCAAGAGAAATCTTAGTGAGGGCACAACAGAAAAGGGTGTTGCTTGATGTCGGGAACAGTTTAGAGTGGGAAAAACACCAGACCAGTTCCCTTTTAAATGAAACTAAATATTTATGCTCAAATGTTTGCATAACCTTAATTTATATATCATATGTATTTACTTTTTTGCATCAATGGTTAACATTATACATTTGTAGTGAATGAGGTCCCTTATTTCTTTTGTAGTTATGCTACCTGTTGATTTTGGCAAAACGACAAAAAGCCTCCGGATTCTGTAAATAGTTTGGTTGTCTGCCCTGAACTGCATGTTTGTGTTTTTCTTGAAGTGTCTCAATAAGGTCGAGCTAAGGAGGCTGTGATGGCTACTCTAGTACCTTAAATGTCTTCTTATGCAACCAAAGGGTTGACCACTAAACGGCTTACCACTTACAGTATGTTTCTACTCATTGTCATTTTCAGTTTCCTGACTTATGAAAGCAATTTTAACTCTGATATTTTATGATGATGCTGTATTCATCCTGCCATCAATTTTTATTAAGTTCCCTGTTCTGCAGCTTACATCCCTTCTCCACATGAAAACAGCAAACATCCTCCTCAATTCCTTTGGATTGGAATGATGCACTTCTCCTCATAGATCTTGTTGACTACTTTCAAAAATAGGCTTTGTGATTGTGATCATAAAGGTTAGATAATTTTGTTCCTGAAGTTTTGAGGCTTGTCTGGGTATGGTTCCATATATTGCAAGTAGGACATTTTATGACAGAGCAGCAGTGCTCTTTTATGGCTACCCTACAATTGTTGTTTTGAGGTGCCACACCAACTCAGCAAAAACTATATTTTAGTTACCATTGGAGTAGAATTATCTTACCTATTTTTCCTCACAATTGTGTCTGAAAATTTTCTTGGTCTACCTAATCATAGCTTAGTATTAAAAGAAGCCATATTTTTCACTTCTGCATTGCACAAAATGATTTGTATTTTTAAATACTTTCTCTATCCTTTTTTTTGGTGGTTATAAAATTGTCAAATTACTTTGGTATCATTTTATAGTTGTTTTGCTTTTTCCATGTGTCCGTAGCCAGTAGGTCAATACTGGAGAGGTGCAAACCCCTCAGGTTTCGCTTTGGGTTCAGTCAAGTCGGGTCTCTGATTTGTTTCGGGTCGAACAAGTTTGGAATGAATCACACCTTAAATTGGCTTAAAACATAGTATAGAACACTCTCAGGGCTTCTAGAAAAACCTGTCTTTCCTGTGAGCCAGAGGAGAGCCGCTGCCGCTATTTAATTCAATAGCGGCAGCGGCTCCCCTGTGATAGCGAGACCACCATTGATAAAGCCGGTGGTTGTCCCACTATGATCTACTCTTGTGCTATGACACTATAATGTCACAGTACAGGGATAGTAAAAAAAAATTGGTGGCAATGGGTAAAACAGTAAAAAATCATAGCAGAGCTGTCGCCACTATGATTTATTTTTCACCCACTGACACCATTTTTTTTACAGGGATAGATCATAATGGAAACACCGCTGCTATTATTAGTGGTGGTTCCAGTATCACAGAAGAGCCACTGCTCCTATTGAATTCAATAGTGGAAGCGGATCTCCTGTGACTTGCCCATTTGAATTTAGCACCAGAGTAAAGGCTTTGGTGCTAAATTGAAATGGCCAAAGTGTCTATAGATAGCGGGTCACTGCCGCTATTTTCAGCAGTGGTCTCGCTATCACAGAAGAACCACTGCAGCTATTGAATTGAACTATTGAATACATTTAAATCAATTGTACAAATTTACTCAAGGGAGGCAACAATTTTGGCAGTAACAGGCTTTTTAAATTATGCATCTAGCATGGAGGTTTCAGAACTGTCAACAGATCAAGAAGCAACACATAGCTTGAAGTAGTATAATTTTGTGACATAGTGCTTTTATATGCTACATCATCACCACCACAGTCGCTATCATAGCATTTTAGAGTAATATAAGACTGCCCAGTTTAACACCAATAGGTATGTCTCTTTGTAAACTTATCTCAGTTCCTCTTTCTGGGTCACCTCTACTTCTCTGCAGTGCCCTGGCAGTTGCTGGTCTAGACTCACTTCAGTCCTCTAGACATGTACTGTATATTTTACATTATATCTCTCTCACAATCACTGTGGTCTCAGTCTCCTAAGTTGTCTTTGGTGTTCCACATCTCTTCACACTCAGCTATAAAGTTCCAGACTCTGGGGACACAACTGTACCTCCCCCAGAAGATGGACTCATTTTTTCTAATGTTGGCTGCACAGTCTCCCTTGTAACAGGTGGGATAGTCTCTTCCATCCAGGACAAACTGTGACTACAGCTGAAGCTGGAACGTAACTCCTTAACTATGCAGCCAGTTTTGACCTTAAGGACGCAACATAAGTTGTATTTTAAATGGTATTATTTTGGGCTTTACTATAACTTATTAACTAAATTTTATTAACTGTTTCTGGTAGTATTTAAGTAACATGTTACCTTCTGCAGGTGTGCAGGCCTTCTAATTCATACAGAAGGTTTATGCTAATTTTATGTAATAAAAATGCCTTGAAATTGTAACTTTTTTGCCATGCCATCTTTTAAAAGCCATAACTTATTTATTTTGCCATCAATGGTCACGTTTGAATGGTCATTTATTTGAAGACAAGATGACCAAATACATTTTTGATGTTGTTTTTTTTAGCTTTTTTGCAATGTTCACTATGTGGGATAAATAACTTATTGCATTTATTCTTCAGTTCAGTACAATTGCAGAAGGACCTATCTTCTATATCATTAATATACAGTATAAATTAAATAACAAAGGACCCAGCACTGAACCCTGGTGTACACCACTTATAACAGAGGACCAGTCTGAGCTGCGGTCATTGACCACAATTCTCTGAATATGCGATGCTTCAACCAACTATATTTTCCAAGCCAATGGACCTGATTTAACCCATTAAATGTCTATGAGGGACAGTGTTAAATGCCTTTGCAAAGTCCAGTAACACTATCCACAGTCCCCCCTCTGTCCGGACTTCTACTCACCTCTTCATAAAAGAAAATCAGGTTAGACTGACAACTTCTGTCTTCACTAAAACCATGCTGTCCGTCACTTATAATATTATGTATAGTCACATACTCCTGTATATAGTCGCTTAAGAGCCACTCAAACAGTTTCTCCACAAAGGATGTTAAACTCACCGGTCTGTAATTACCTGAGGAAGACCTAGAGCCCTTTTTGAAAATAGGCACCACATTAGCCTTGCGCCAGTCCCTTGGCACTGTACTAATCATTAGAGAATCCCTAAAAATAAGAATAGGGGTACAGCAATGACGGGACTGAGTTTTTCAAATACTCGTGGGTGTAATCCTTTTGAACCTGGAGCCTTGCTCACATTTATTTTGTTTAGCTTGTTTTGGACCATTTCTATGTTTATCCAGTTTAGTATATTGGTTGATGTATTACCAGCATTGGTGACATCTACATCAATTACTTCCCGTTCTTCTGTATACACAGAGCTAAAGAACCCATTTAGTAGCTTTGCTTTTTCTTGATTCCTGGTGACCAACACTCAATTACCATTATTTAGAGGACCTACTTGTTCTGTCCTTAGTTTTTTGCATTTATATATTTAAAGAATTTTTGGGGATTAGTTTTGCTTTCCTTAGCCACCTGCATTTCATTATCTATTATAGCTGATTTTATTTCCATTTTATAGATTGTATTAAGCACTTTTCAATTCTCAAAGGCTACAGCTGATTCTTCACATTTATTTTTTTAAATGCCCTTTTTATTGTTTATAGCTCTTTTAACCAGAGCTGTAAGCCATGGGCAGGGGGGGGGGGGGAGTTAATTTTAAATATTTATACTTGTGCCCTATGCATATACATTTTATAATATACTTGTAAATATAAATGTCTCACACTTTGCCTCTTTATCACTATCTGACAATAGCTGCTCCCAGTCTATATCCTGAAGTGTAGCCCTTAACCTGGTGAAATTGGTCTTTTTAAAATTAAGGGATTTTGCCCTCCCAACCTTTGTTTGTTTTTTCCAATTTAAGTGGAATCTGATTAGATTATTGTTACTATTACCAAGGTTTTCACCAACAGTGACATTTCCAACAAGTTCCCAATTATTAGAGATGATCCGATCCAGAAGCACATCCCCTCTAGTTGAATCTTCTACAAGTTGGACCATAAAATTATCATGCAACAAGTTGATAAATTTCCTGCCTTTTACAGACAATGCAGTACATTAAAAATGTTTTTTCTCTCAACTTATCAGGTTCAGGAACTTTTTACATAGAAGTCTACGGAGAAGTAAGGAGGAGAAGGATAGTGATGGAAAAGACACACAAAATAGCAGCTGCTAAACTCTGCTACACTGTGAGTGAGGAAGCTTTTTTAGGTAGTCTATCCCCAGAAACAAGTTTATAATCTGCATAGAGATAGGTTAGGGTCACCTAAAACAAACAGTATTTTTCCCTTGTAAATTGGTGCCACCATTGCTGAGATTTTTTTTTATCAATATTCAAATAAGCTCTATGGTGCAATGATAGCATTGCATTGCCCCCAAGCAATGGCCTCATTGGTCCAAAGAGCTAATTTGCATATTGGAAAAAAAAACTGATAATTTTCCTGATCAGGAGAAGAGTTGGCAAGATAAATAGTTAATTGAGAGAGGATGAGTATCTAAGAGAGGCTAGGAGGGCAGCTCCCTCTCTTCCTGTGGACACAGAAAGCCAGTTTGTGTAAGAGACACATGTACGCAAGAGGTTGCTGTACGTTGTGTTTATGAGCTGACAAGTAGAAGCTCTCCAGCTGCTAGCTAGGGTTGTTGAATGTTTAGTAAATGCCGGAAAGGCCAGAATTTTCTGTATACCTGCAAAACCTATCAGTAAAACCTGACCCAGTGTCAGCTTATACCTACTGCTGTTTGGTCTGGTTCCGATGAAACAGACACATGTCCTTTGACCCCAGTAAAGGTGATCCTGAATATAATCTTACTTTATAGAATAATTGACAAAAAAACATAGCACAGAAATGTCATATTGATGCAGAACTCATCAAATAGTTATGTCTCATATATGTAAATGATTAAAGGAGTAATCTGGGCTTTACCACAAGAAGGCACAAACATGCTTCCCCTGCTATCCTAGCATACCACTCGGTGAGAGATTGTTGGCTGCTTGCTATGGCTCTACAAAGTCCTCAAAGACACTTTTCCCAGTTGACAGACTTTGAGGGGGGGGGGCACATCATTGAGCTGAGAGAAGCTGAATGGTTTCTTTGATGAATTGACTGATATCAAGATTGTTCTAATCTAGCTGTTAGGAGTTTTTGGGAGCACCAAAAATAAGCCCTTCATGGGAGCAGATGTGAAATCAAAACGTTTTTGGTTTTTTATACCAACAGTGGTAAAGTGGAACATACAGACTGGTTACATGTGGACATATCTGTATAAAATATTGTAAAAATTGAAGATTATTATAGCACCCTCCATATCATAATAAGATACCAGAAAACAGTGAATCTTGTATTGTATAGTATGTTTGCGTCAAAGTAGTTAAAAAGAATCTTAGCTTCTGTTAAAAATCTATTATACTGATAGAAAATTCTAGACTCTCAAAAACATATATCCTACTGAGTAAGGCAATTGGCTTACTTTTCATTTTGAGACACATGCTGTGCCATTAATTAACTGTAACAAATTAGGACCAGGTGTTAATCAGTTCCCCCAAATAACATTCTACTGTAGCTGTCAGAAGAAAACCCAAGTGAGACTGGTATATTATTAAGGAGCAAAAAGGACCAGGGGATATTGCAAATTCTTTTTTTTTTTTAATGATAATCACAGTTACTGTTAACTGATTACTAGCAAAATCTTGGAAACAAATTAATGGCACCTTGACATGTGTGCAGAGTAAAACTCTTCTATGACATACAGTACATATATCACAAGGCATTATGGGAAAGGAGCTGGGGAGCTCATGCGCCCTCTGTTGGATGTAACAAATCCTCAATTTGCTTTTGACTCACCGAGCCTTGAGACAGCAAAAGGGATTTTAGCCAAGCCAATTTCACTTATCTGCATACAGCGCTGTTTCCGGATTGTTGTCCTTCATCAGTACAGAGCAAAGTGAATTGGCTGGCTTAGTGGGAGGCAATGAGTGGGTTAGTGACACAGTACATATAGCAGTAGTATTTTATAAATACTTTATAAGTAATAAACTTACATTTATTTTGAAAATTACACCTTTTCAGAGATATTAATTATTTGGAAATGACAATTGAATTAGAAGGGAACTTTCAAAAATGAAATTTAAAAAATATTAATTGTGCGCATAATAGTTAAACCCTTTAAAGTTAGTTTGTACGATAATGCTTTACGATAGTACTTTTGGAAAGGAAGCTTTTTTTGTAGTGAGTAAGCAGCCTAGAAGGGGATCTAAGGCCTGGTTCACATCTGCGTTTGGCCATTCAAAAACTGATTTTGTACTGTCCGGATGACAACCCATTGATTTCAATGGGTTTTCAAAGCAATCCGCATGTATCCGCATGTGCCCTTTTCGTCTGGCTTCCACTTTTTCATGCGGAGAGAAAAGTAGAACTTTCAGTACTTTCTCTCCATACTGAAAATAAGGATTCCAGACGGACAGAAATCAATCAGTTTTTTTTTAACATTGAGGTCTATGGAAAACAGATTACATACTGATAGCATACTGATTACAAACTGATAGTGATCAGTTTCTGTCCATTTTGCAATCTGTTTTTCACTCTGTGCATGCTCAGAATGAAGAAGGGGGAAGGTGAAAAAAAAAACCAGATTGGTCAAAAACAGACGCAAACAGATTGCTATCAGTTTGTAATCAATATGTAATCATTTTTTGAAGATTTCAAATACTGATTGCGAACGGAATGGCCGAAAGCAGATGTGAACCGGGCCTTTTCTTGAGCATCTCCAGAGATAATTTCATGGAAATGAGTAGAGATGAGTGAATTCAAAAATTCGATTTGACCGATTCTTCGAAGTTTCTAAAACAATTTGATTCAATCCGAATTAATTTGCAGTGAGTCGCTTTAACCCCTTCCCGACATCCACCCTAATAGTAAGGCACTGCCGGGAAGGACTTCATACAAACCACGGCGGAAGCATGGTACGCACACATCCCCCACCCTATTGAAGCAGGGATCAGATATCACTGCTTCAATCCCCTCCCCCCCTTTCCAGAGCTGGTGCTATTATTATACTCTGGGGTCTACTCAGACCCCAGAGTATAATAATCAGAGGCCCAAGGGAAGTGATTAAAAATAACAAACACTTAGGGGGCGTTCACACTACTGTTGGTGACCGTCAGTAGTGTCCGTAGCTATTGTCTGATACAAGATTTTAGCATTGGACACTAGCTGAACCGTCAGAAATCCGTTAAAATTTCTTTTCATTTCAATGGGTTTTTATATGGTGTCCGTTAATGTCCATTTGTTTCCGTTTACAACCAATCCGTCAGAAGTCCGGTTTTTTTTCCGCGGACAAAAAAAATCCTACCTGCAGGACTTTTTTTGTCCGTTTGGAAAAATGGATTCTTGACGGACAGCAAGTGTCCGTTATTTTTTTAACATTGAAGTCTATGAGTAACAGACTTATAACGGACAGTAACTGATTATTTTATGTCCGTTTTTTTTCTGTGCATGCTCAGAAAGCAAAAAAAAAAAAAAAAAAAATGGACAGTGTTAAAAAACGGACACTAACTGATGCTAACTGATGCTAATGTGTCTGTTTTTTTTAAATGATCCATTAATTGGATCAGTTAAAAAAATGGACACATTAACATCAGTTAGTGTCCGCTAATGTCTGTTATGATAGGTGTCTGTTTTTTTTTTTTGTTAACGGACACCTTCATAACGGAATCCAACAGTAGTGTGAGCCCTGCCTTATACTCAGCTTAACCTCACCTCTCCTGGGAATCCAGCTGTCTGACCATCCTCCTCCCTTCTTTTTCTTCCTTGCGAATGAAGTCCTGGTCCCCAGGACGTCACTGCTGGGGCCTGTGATTGGATCTCAGCGGTCATATGGGGGCATGATGACGTCATTACGCCGGCGCTATTATGCCCAATCACAGGCCCCAGCAGTAAGTTCTGGGGAGGAAGAGCTCCGGAGTTACTGCTGAGCCCAGGACAGGTGAGTACCAGATATTATATTTATTTTTAATCACCGCGGGGGGGTGCAGAGGGGGACAGGTAGCATGGCGGAACCCCTTGGATGCCACGGTCATGGCGGAAACCCCGATTGGAAATGTGTGATTCGATACATCTGGAATCGATACGAATTGAAGATTTTCTGAAATTTGGATCGAATTCCACTTCTTCAGCTTCGATTCGTTCATCTCTAGAAATGAGCATAGCAAAGAAAATGGAGGCAAACCATCTGGACCAGCTGTTGTAGACAATGAAGACTTATTGGTTTATCCTGAGTGACGAGGTCTCCTAATGTGAGATGTTGTAATCTAGGCTACAAGTGCGATAAGAGGTTCACTGGTAGAATGGGCGAGACAAAAGGTGACAGAGTGTCAACAGATGCCAAGTTTCACATGGTGGTACCCGCAGTAGAATGTCAAAGTCTGGTCTTCGGAAAACTTTCAAGTCTGGGAGTCACAAATGTCGCCACAAGACTGCACAATGCTGAGCTTCAGCCATGACAGATATCATCGGACACCTCGTGGGTAGGACATAAAACATCCATCTGGATATCTGAATCTCTATAATAAATCAATATATCTGGCAGAGCTATTCCACCCTCCAGCTTCCCTCTTGCCAACAGTTGATATGCCAAAGAGGAGGTTTGTGCTTCCAGAGGAAGGTGATGAAAAGGCTCCTGAGAGACTGGAAAAATGACTTCGGGAGAGAAATAGGTAACATCTGTAGTATGTACATTATCTTCGGGACAGTATAAGTTTGTAGGAGGTTTCTCCTGCCCATCCATGAGATAAAGGTCATAAGTCTTAAGGAGCTTCTTGATGTCTTGGAGCAGGGGAATATGGTTTCTGGGCTAGATGCATTTAGTTGGACTGGGAGGTGTATCCCGAGAGATTTGATGAAGTGTTGTCTCCAAATGTAGGGTGCTACGGATCCGATCATCTACAGCAGTAGGTAGAAATATGTTTAAAACCTCAGATTTCAAAACGTTTACTTTTTAATTACGTGGTTCTGCATATTGAGCCATCAGGTTAGTCAATTTGAGAAGACCTACTTCTGGGTTGGATATAGGGAACAAGATGTCATCTGCAAACGCCACTGACTGAAGAGACTGATTATTCACATCGAATTCCTGTATGTCCAGGTGCTGTCTCACCGCTTGCAATAACACCTCTAACATAAGTATAAATAATATTGGTGAGAGTGGGCATCCCTGCCGGGTACCATTTGAGATTGTATAATAATCCGAGAGTGTACCATTTCCCAGCATGGGTCTGGGAATAAAGGGAGAAAACGATCATAACAAATTCCTGGGGCAATCCAAAGGCTAGACGTGTGGCCTCCATAAAGGCCCAATCAACTCTGTTGAATGCTTTTTCTGCATCAACACTGTTGACTGATATGTACGGGCCTTCCTAGCATGTGACGCGGTTGCGGCTGTCAAGGGTTGACTCAACTCCGCTCACTCAATCTTGCACTCACCCTTCACTCAGGCTGCAAATTGACTGTAAGTCGCACCCCAGCACAGTCCACGCACCCCAAATACACGCCGCTGCCACCACTGCTGATCCAAGGTCCAGCAGACACCTTGCGCACATATACAATTCAAAAAGAGAATGGGTTCTTAGAGCATACACAAAGAAATCTTAAAGTTAACACTTTAATACCAAGATGGTTCAGTGCTACAGATATAGAGAGATAACAAATGACACACAATACAAACAGCTGTAAAAATAAAAAGGAATAAGACAGAATAATACTTACAAGTCTTTGGGTCTAGGAAGTTTGGTCTATCTTCTGTAGTGAAATGGACACACCCAGCTCTCTTAACTGCTTCCATAGATGTGACAATAAAAAGTAGGTCTTAGTCTCAGTTAAGACCAGTGTCCAGCCACACCTCCCTGCTGGGAGTCCCCCTCCTTTTACCCCCACTGCAGGATCCTGAGAAAGAAGGATGTTTTCATGGCTGCAGGTAAGCTGTGTCTGGGTTGAGCTGAGGGTCAGCCCAGGGTACTTTCCTTCCACTCTCAGGGTCACTAAACCAAAACGTCATAAAGCAATAAAATAACATCTTGTCAGCCAGGGAAAGGCAATTTCCCCTCTGACCCCTTTGTATACACACAAACCACTGAAGCAGGTTGATAACACAGTATAAACACAGCATTCCTAAAGGTATATGTAGGACTAATATGATTAGGTAATTTGTATATAGAACAACACATATCAAATAAAAATACATAACTGGGGGTCTCTCATCATTTAACAAAGCCCGCCTGCTCATCACATATTCAGTAGAGAAATGGGTCTATAACTACTGCATAAATGAAGGTCTTTACCCTGCTTGGCTATAAGTGTGATGTGGGCTTCAGTCGTTGCATAGGGTGCCCTGTAAGAAGGGCGTTACAGAATCTGGTGAGGTAGGGAAGGAGTTGTTTTTGGAAGGCCTGGTAATATAGAACCGGTAGCCCATCAGGACCAGGACTTTTGCCAATTGGGAAACTGTGCAGGATTTTTGTTACTTCCTCTGGTGTAACCGGTTTAACCAGTTTTACTCGTGCGGAGTCAGAGACAGAAGGGAGTAAAAGGCGTTGCAAAAATTCCATTATGCAGTCTTGTTTGCCCTCCGTGGAGAAGAAGGGGACAGGTTTTTTAAGATGATATAACTATTAGAAAGAATGGAAGAAACTAGTAATTTTCTTAGTATCATGTTCTAAACTACCCAATGCATTCTTCACTGCAGCAATATGAGATTTAGCTTTTTCCTTTTTAAGCATGGCTGACAATAATTTTCCACCCATATTGCCATGTGAGTATAACCTAAGCTTTCAGTAATATATTTGTTTTGCGGCAGAATAGTTTAGGATTTTTTTCAGCTTTTCTAGAAGAGTCTCCAGATCAGCGTGGGTGGATCGTAGAGTTTGATACTTGTATACTCTTTCAAGTGCTGAGATCTGTGCCATCAAAGAGTCCACTTCTTTTTGTCTCTCTTTCTTTAGGGCTGTGGCCCTAGAGATCAGAAGCCCCCTAATATATGGTTTATGAGACTCCCAGAGAAGAGTATGGGAGATGTCAGGGGTATTATTCAAACTGAAGAACATATCGAGGTCTACAGCAAGTAACTTTGTTATGTTCTGTTTGTCCAGGATCGACTCATTGAGTCTCCATGACCATTGTCTAGGAGTCAGACCAGGTACAAAAAAGGAGCATGAGGACATCAGTTTTCATCCTACTGGCTAGTCTAGTGACCCAATTTCTCTGGGGGGAATTCAGTCCATTGACATTAAACGATGATACTATTATCTGAGTAGAGTAAGGGCCTCCGTTAGGGACAACTACGACATCTGCAGGCAGAGTCATGATGTTCAGTCCATAGTGTGACCCAAAGGATGCGCCCCCCCCCCAGTATCCCCAGCAGAGAGAGACATAGAAAGCAGAACTATTAAGTATGCAAAGCACCAAAGGAATATCAGGGCAGATATACCGGTGTGGCACTGGCACTCCAGTCTACAGCGTGTAAAGCGGTCAGATATAAATGGCTCGGTTTAGATGGGGACAAGCTGGAGAGGGAGGAAGCAGAGAGGGAAATAAAGAGAGGAAGAGTAGGGAGAAAAGAGGTTCACTGATATCTATCAACACTAGGCACTAGACCTTTTAGGTGAGATCGAATAGTGACAGCCTAGAGTTAAGATAACTAATACTGATTGCTGTTTAAAGAATAGCAAAGTTTAAGCAAGTGAACTGTGGTGGAAACAGAGATAAAATTCTGACAGTAACGAGCCCAGGAGGCGCCATTCAAGTCAACAGAGAAATAAAGCAAGTGTGAACAAATCATGGCCAGAGTTAGATACAACTATTAAAAAGAAAGGGATTTAGCATGGAGATGTGAAAGTCAAAATGGTATGCATTCAATCGTGAGGCAGCTATTGAACAGATCAAACAAACAGGTACAACATCATACGTAGAGAATGACTGTATGTATTTTAAAAACTGCAAGAGAAGCATTAAACAATAATAAGCAACAGCAGGAAGATGTTAAGACCTGGGATGAAAGACCCATCAGTGAAGTCCTTCATATCAAGCCACATCAAGAGTCGACCAATCAGAAAGGCTGATTTTGCGATGTATACACAGCAAAAAAGCATAAACTATGTCAATAACAGTTCTACACTCACGACTCGTCTCAACTCAGCGGGTGGAAAAATAAAGTTCATTTATTGTGTGGCTTGTCTCACTTTCAGTGAAGATTTCTTCAGTTTCGGAGATCCATGTTTCATAGCTCCATTCCAAGATGTCAGCAGTGGGAGCTCTGGGAGGGATTCAGCTCCATAAGGGGGCAACCAGGACGCAAAGTCTAGAGGCTACATATCCAGTAGGGACCAAGCAGCCTGGAGGTTCCTCGGATTTTGGCTTCTAATTTCTTGGTCCTCAATTAATGTGAGTGACCTGTCAAGTAGCTCTTTATGATGCTGGAAATGTTCTGAGACTGTATCAGCGTGGGCATGCACAGAGGAATAACTATGCTGTAGTGCCAGCGCACAGTGCCCTACTGACTGAATTTCAGTCTTGATCTCCGCCAGCTCAGCTAGCACAGGACTAACTGCCTTCGCTAGTGCCTTCTGAAGAAAGGAACAGGAAATATGTGCCAGACCACTTTCCGAGAGATTCGTCTCCCATCTCCAGGTTAGGTCTATTATCGGGCGCCATTTTGAAGGTCCCTAGCGGGGAGTGAAGTTTTCTTTAAGAATCTTTGCAAGTCTCCTTGCTGCTTCACTGCCTTCAGAGTGCTCGAAAGGTCCACGGACCTTTCCCTGCTAGTTTTGACTATGATAGCTTACTTTAAAAGATGAATTACGGGGTCTCTTGGGCTCTGCTTTATGGAGCTTCAGCAAGATGCAATCATCACCATGCGTGGTCAGGCTCCACCTCCCACATATAATGTTTTGAATAGCTTTTATTAACATTTATGGGTGGTCTGTGTGACAAAATACCACAAATTTTATCATAATTTTTTGCATTTTGTTTTTACTGTGTTCACTCTTCATTAATGGCAGCTTTATCTGGAGGGTCATTATGATTACAGGGATACCATATTTATATTGGTTTTATTATGTTTTGCCACTTTTGCAAATAAAATGTCACTTTTTGAAAATGAATGATTTTCCTGGGGTCACTGGTCACTAATGTCTATAACTTTTTTAATTGTTTTGTTGACAGGCTCTTTATTTACGGTTGTACTTTTTTGTTGTACTTATTTGCAAGTTGTACTTTTTTCTGGTACCAATGTTTGGTATGTAGGACTTTTTGATAACTTTTTATTGCTTTTTTTGGGGAAAGCGAGGTGACCAAAATATGTTAATTTACACATTGTGGTATATTGTTTTCATGGTGTTCACCCTATGGGATAAATATTGCTATTTTTGGACAGTGGGGACTTATACCCACATGGGGATACCTAATGTATTTTTTTTTTACGTTATGTGTTTTTTAAATTAACAGGTAGTTTTGGGGGTTTTTTTAAACATTTTTTTATTTTTATACTTTATTTTTAACTTTTTTTTTTTACCTGTCCCACAGGGGACTTGAACCTGGGATATCTGATCTCCAATGCAACGTACTTCACATAGCACATAGGCTCACTATGTGTAATGGGCATAGGCAGTCAGGAGGCTATTGCTCAACCTCCTGGCTGCCATAGCAACCCCTCAGACCCCTGATCTTATCATAGGGGATGCAAGGGGTTGAAGAGGGGAGGGCGATCTAGGATGCCATGATCACTATTGATCACACTATAGATCACCACTCAGGCGGTTAGTCCTGAGTTTTCGACTCTGCAATACAGCCGAGTGCTGGAAGTAATGCCACAGGCACAGCTCCTGTGCCCGCAGAATGACAGCACTGTACTATTTGGGTGCTGAGCGTTAATTACACACTCGGTGCGATGTAATAGCATGGTGTAGAACATGAAGTGGTTAAAAGGATAAATAACTAAATGAAGAAAAAAGCATTGAAAACTTGCTACTTGTATTTAGTTCTCATACACATTGTAGAGCTATGTGCATATATGATATATGGGAAAATGTAGCTAATGCCAAGGGGACTTTAGTGCTTTTGTACACTACTCTTTCTGGGGTTGTGGGAGAAAGAGGTGGTAAAGAATACAGTACTGTTGGCCATGATGCATTATTTTTTAGCAATTAGGAGTCTAGTGGGCAAAATGATTTGGGAAAGTGTCAACCTGCTAGGGACAGGGACAATGTCAATCCCAAGAAAGCATAGTGCAATATGAGGTATAAATTGTGGCTGCAGTTTGGTGACTTTTTCTGCTACTTTCCAGAATGGATAAATAATAGGACAACCTCAAAAGGAGTGGATATAGGATCCAATAAGCTCATAGCCCCTTCAGCACAAACCAGAAGCATTGGAATTCATCATAGCAATCCAAACAGGAGTTACATACCACCGAAAGATCAATTTCCTAGACATTTCCCAATATATTGCACACCTTGATACTTTTTTTAAATCCAGGACAATGCCAATCGCCACTGTAAAATAGTGAAAGTAGCATAGAGCTCAAACTCCCAACGAGACATATAAGAAAACTTTTTTAGGCAGTGTGTATGCTGTAAATAGATAACAAAACAGAGATATCTCTTTGGATTTGCGTAATTTATTTGTCAAAAACAAGAATGCCCAAGGTGCCCATTTTGAGAAGGAAGCGTTGGTAGAATGAAGGACATGATGAATACAAAGATATTTATAAAAATCAGTGTTGGGCAGACTATGGTTTAGAGAGAGGTCCGAAAAGTGTTAGAAAACAGCAGCAATAAAAAGACAGCCAATCGTGCTGCAACTTGCTGTTTCCAATTTATCAATATTAATGTTATTAACTATTGCCTATAAGCAGTAAAGAGGGAGGGCATAAGTAGGGTTGGAGGTATTTCATGATGCCTCCTGAATGCAATAGGACAAAGCTTTGATAGTTGCCAGCATATAGGATATAGGGGGGCATGGGGAAGTCAGAGCACGTAAATAAAATTTTAGGACTGCCAAAAACAGTGTTTTCAATATCCACCAACGTTTTATCACTAGAGATGAGCGAAGTATTCAAAAATTCGATTTGGCAACTTCGCCCCATTTTGCAATACGATTCTATTCGATCCAAATTAAATTGTGACGAATTGCGTAAAAAAAACTGCTATTGACTGCAGAGACCCGGGGTGGAGCGGCAAAATGGCGGAACCCCTTGGTTGCTGCGGTCATGTTTGACCACGGTATCCAAGGTGTTAAAACCACCGATCAATTATGGAGCAGGGTGTCAGTTACAGCTAACACCCAACTCCATAACCGATCGGGGATTTTAACACTTTGGTTGCAGTGGTCAAACATGCCGTGGGCGTTCACGAAGGGGTCAAAGGGATGTGACATCACAGGGCTGGCTGCTGATTGGCTGCACACATGGCCTTGTGGGTGGTCCTGCATTCCTAGAGTTCCTTGCCCCATGTCCTAACATGTACAGCAGCCATTTTGAACTAAATGCGATTCGTTACCAGAAAGTGTGAGGAAATTCGGATTGGATGCGAATCGAATATTTCCTGAAATTCGGATCGTATTCCACTTCATCAGCTTCGATTCGCTCATCTCTAGTTATCACATGCCGGGGCCCACCAAAACTTTACCTGATCTAGAATGACACTTAAATAGTATTTATGTACATCAGGCAATCCCCGCCGACCTGGGCACATCATTATGGATTTCCTTACTTTAGGATGTTTACCTCCTCTAATAAAGGTGAAAAGTAAAAACTGGAGCCTTACAAGGAATGATTTAGATACAGGGATGTACACTGTGGGAAAAGCATACAATATAATTGTGAACACCATTATTTTAATGATAGCTATTTTCCCCAACCAAGAGGATAGGGACTTGGAGAAATTCTTAACATCTGAGAAACCCTGGATAAGTAGAATAATTAAGGGAGAATAGAAGGGAACAAGGGTAGAATAGGGTGATGCCACAATATTGAATATGATCTTTACATCATTTATGAGACAAACTGGGATAAACCTTTACATCCGTATTCAGTAGGGAGATAGCGAGGAAATTAGCTAGGGTGACTAGGTCCTTTCTAGGGTTGGGGAGTGGCTGTTACAGTTAACAGTGTTACAGTTAACAGTGGCTGTTAACATTTCAGAAGGAAAGGAGCCTGTCAGGGACCAAAATCATAGAGTATTTCTTAAAATAAAGGTTAATCTGTCCTGACCAGGAGCTTTAGATGGTTTCAGAGGTGCAATGACCTTTGCGATTTCATCAGAGGAAAAGGGGACTGACAAAGGGGCAAACCGGTCGATACCAATACTGGAAAGATCTATGGAGGACAGGAAATCTTTAATAACCTGTTTAGTAGGAGTAGTGAGGTCAAGTATTAAATTATAAAGAGCAGCATAATAAGATCTAAAGTGGTCTGCAATTTGTCTAGGTCCAGTAAAAAAGCGATTTTAGAGTTATTTTGAGTCGTGAGGGGCTTAGCCAATAACTTTCTAGCTTTATTGTTGTGGACATAAAAATTAGCCTGATATTTCTGAAGTTTCAGGTTTAGGAGAACTTTTATTAGAGACCTCAAGTTGGTAGATCTTGGCCTTTAAGTCAGTGACCTTCTTCTCCCTGCAACACTTCCTATGGGCAGTAGCTTGAATAAGCATACCAAAGGACAAAAGGGTCACAAACCAAATTGTTTTTTGTCTCAGTTATCTGTTAACGATTCTGATAGAGAGGATGTGACTGTATGTAATCGTTAAGTTTCCACTGCGACGGAGGAAAAAAAAAAAAAATTCTGCTAAGAAAAGAGATATAGGAGTATGGTTAGACCATGTTGGGACACTAATTAAAGATTTAAGGGAATGCAGGAGTGTATTTTTATCAGTCAGGAAGAGGTCAATATGGGAGTAAGATTGCCTATAAGGAGAAAAGTAAGTATAATCGTGTTCCGAGCCATGTTGACAATGCTAAACATCAAACAGCTCCTCTTCTTGTACCTTTCCTGCTAAAAAGACATCTGTGCCACAGAAAGTAGTATCCACCATTTTGTCCATAATGGTATTAAAATCACCTGCAATAATCAAACGACCATATCTAAATTCCTCTATTTTGACAATCAATTCAGAAAAAAAATAGTCTTGATGGGAATTGAGGAAATACTGTTTTACCAGGGTATAAGCTACATTATTAATATCACAGGTCAGGATAGCATATCGATCTAAGTGGTCAGTAAGGCAGGACCTGATCGACAATGACACAGAATCTTTAATTGCAATCAGAACTCCCTTACTTTTAGAGGGAGCAGAGGCAATGAAAATATGGGGGAATGATCTGTTGGTACACTTAGGAGGTTTATCCCTGTGAAAGTGGGTCTCCTGTATCATTAGTACATCACAGCGTAATTTTCTAGCCTCTTTCCACATAAGGCTGTGTTTAAATGGGCTATTGAGTCCCCGGACATCTATTGATGATATCACTAAAGGCATGGTGCCATAAAAAAGGGAAGCTGAATAGTTGCAAGAGGCATGATCAGGGAGGGAGCAATGCAATAATAATATGTTCAGCAATATTGTGGTAGAGGGAGGGCATTTGCCATTTTCCCTCAAGTCTGGGAAGCCAGACCAAGCCGCAGATGAAACATGTGAGGGAGACTTTGAACCCTCAGGGAATGTGGATTCCAAGATTGCTTAGTAGCAGGCGATGAGGTAGAATAGCGGTGACTGACAGAGCTCTGGGAGGGAGCATTTGAGGGGAAGTATGCTGTTAGCTTTTTCGGATCTGTGGCTTTGGCCTTCCATTTTACCATCATCAGGATAGAGCAGGGTGCTGAAGATGCAGAGATATAAGCAGATATTGTATAATTTTATATGGCAGGAGGTTATGTACACAGAATAGGTTGCCCTTGTAAGCCACACACTATATAAGTACACACTAATGCAGTGACTAGATGGGGGGGTAACGCTGCCGTTGTGATTGCGGGTTGCAAACAGCACAAACTTGTCACGGTCTCTGGGCACGAGGACACAGCGCTGGTGCTGTCCCACGTTACCACCACTGGTACCGGTGATGAGGGGGCTGCACAAATGTTAGTGGTGATTTTCCCCCCGGGTGTGCTTCCCCTATACTGTGCCGACTGGTGGTGTTTGGGGTGCCCTGATGTTGTTGGTGCAGAGTCAGACACAGAAACAGTTGTAAAGTTGAAACAGAGTTTAACTTTTACTGAAAACTCTTCCATGGGTGTGGAGGCACAGATGCTTAAACAGTGTCTTCAATACGCAATAACAGGGGTACGCCTGGTGACACAACAAAGTCCTGGGGTGCAGGGTAGACTTGATGAAAGGTGTTCCTAGCCCTTTATGCTTCAGTGTTACAGCCCTAAGGTGCGTCTGGGCTCCTATTTGGCTCATAGGAGGATGCCCACCACCATACTAGCACACAATATTCCCCACTCACATTATGTGGTCCTGATAGTTCAGAGTTTCGGGGTGCAATAGTCAGGGTGGCAGGATATTCCACAGGTCTGGCCTTGGCCCCTGAATCCTGTGATACTTGCTATGGAGCACGTGTTCCAGAATGTTCTCTTCATAGACTCACAAGATGATGCTTGACTTCCTTCAGGGCAATGGCTAGGCACACAGGGGACAGGAGCTTCTGAATAGCTGGGCCTGTCTAGAACTTGAGATACCTGCACTAAGCTCACTGTTTTCTTCACAGAACATCACACTTCTTTCTTCACCTCCTCCTAACACACCACACTTCTAACTACTCACACACAGGACCTTCCTGAAGGGGTGTTACTATGGGACCCAGTGATCAGCTGACTCCTCCCCTTTACCCAGGTGATGTCCTCCCATTGGACATTTGGTTATTATTCAATCCTATGGGAGGTGTAATGCATGTGTGAGACTCACTAGGTGGTGTTGTGTTGTGTGAGAGTCAAGACCCCCTGCCATGCCACACAGGAAATAATGCAATACAATTATGACAGAGATCACCCTCAGCCCAGCCACAGTCAGCTCTGGTATGCCACATTAAATTTAGCCATGCGGTGTCAATAAAAAGGATCTTTCTGTTAGTGGCTGCAGGCTTAGAATTTCAGAGAGGGCTCTCACAATCATTCCCAGGCAAGTGGGTAGGGAGAGGGTTGAGTTCTCACCAATGCTCAAGATGAGCGAACAATACCTCAGCAGGGTATACACTGAGTAAAAAGTAAGAGTCAATTGTCATGCGGCTCCTAAGTAATTTGCCAGGGGAGCTACAGCAGCAGAGGGGCTATATAATGTCTTGTACCGTAGAGACCCACTTAGACAAGTATGCAGTGCCGGAGAAGGAGGCTGTTATGTCATCCACAGACAGCACCCACGGAGAGCACCTTCACTACGAACGAAGCAGGTTCCAGTTAGGAGCGAGTGATGTGTGCTCATCTTCTATCAGGTGGCATGTCGGCAGGTCCGGGCAGTCACAATGGCAACAAAAGGTAATGCAAGTGCTGTGACGCCAAGAGACGCCATAACCATGCAGCCTATAGGAGGAAAGATGGCGCCCGCAAGTTATGTACAACAGAGTCTCTTAACTGAGAACTCCACTTTAGGAAGTTGGTGTGTATTAAGTACTCCTGCAGGTTCTAGGGGTGAAAAGCTGGTGTATGCTATGGTTTTTAGATGGATCCTATCCAGGTAACCTTTGCTGTGAACTGCAATATGTTGGTTGAGAGGCAGAAAGGCAACTTAAGCAGCCATCTTAGAGCACAGACAGGTTACACCCCCTAAAGAACTAAAGCTTGTGCGTTGCCAGACACTTTTAAAAAGTGAGTATACCAAATAAGGACAATTTACAGCTCAATGCAATCTGCAAACATTTATATCTCAATGCAAGCCTGTACAGTACTGTGCAAAAGTTTTAGGCATATTCATAGAAAAAAGTCTGAAAATTAAGAATGCTTTCAAAAATAGTGTTAATAGTTCATTTTTGAAAATTAACAAAATTAAGTGCATGAACAAAAGATAAATCTAAAACAAATTTGTTGTGACCACCCTTTGGAGGAAGAGTCTTGAAAGTGATGATGGCACCCACAAAGCCCTAATCTCAACATAATTGAGTCTATTTGACATTACATAAAGAGACAGAAGGATTTAATATCATGACGTTTCCCATCCCCAGTTTGAACTTGATGGACCATTGTCTTTTTTCAACCATACTAACTATGTAACTATGTTACTATGTAACAACTCTTATTTGAGCTAGCTTACATCCAAAGATCTGTGCTTAGTTCTCCAAAATGTTTTGAACAACCTTCCTACTGAATTCCTTCAAAAATTGTATACAAGTGTACCTAGAAGAATTCATGCTTTTTTTAAAGGGAAAAGGTGGTCCCCTTCCCTTTTAAAACAATATTGCTTTGATTTAGATTTATCCTTTGTTAATTTACTTTTATTAATTTAAAAAAATAAAGTCTTAATACTGTTCTTGATTTGCTGTATTTTTTCCACACCTGCCTTAAACTTCTGTACAGTACTGTACCTCTGTGATAAATTTGGTGCATCTTCCCTGGTCTTCAGTTAACCTATCTGTTAGACAGTGGTAGTACCTTTGGGCTAGTACCTTTACTCAACAAGTTAGGCAGAAACAACGCAGAGATCAGTGATGCTATGCTATAAAGTGACCCATAGAACAGTGCTGCCTTTTTTGAACTGCTTCATGTTCTAGTCTAGAGGAAACATTTTTGCGTGATTTGTTTTTCTTGTGTAAAAGAGGAACAAACACTATACTGAAAATCGTAATAGGTTATAGGGCACACATATGTAGGCAGTTGATCTTAAAATATCTGCATATAATCAAGTCTGTATAATACAGGTAATGTAAAGAATCCTGGCATACTGTCTTTCGCTAAAATAAGCTATTCCTTATTCACCAAGTCATTGTTCTTGCATATAAGAGAACTAATTTCTAATCAGATGTCAAGCTTCAGACTTTACAGCTTTTCGATTGATTGGTATTCATTAGAGATCCATTATGTTCCATATGTCATTTGCCATTCATACTCGGAATCTAAATTTACTCTGGTTTTGTCATTGAGTTGATATTAAATTCTTATACAGACACGGAAGAGCATGTCTTTAATAATTAATGTGCTTTGAACAATGTTAAGTGTCGTGCACATACATTAATCTCTGACATTACCATTAAGTGATGGGAGTCAGTCCTACACTTTACTGGTCTTAAGCAGGTATTTTTGATATTCAAGAAGCCAACGTAAATGGGGTTTATATGCTAAATGCATTAAGTAAAATGTGTCATAAAGCACAGTGGCTTATTTCAAAGTCATCATTATACATTATTTTTAGTTTCAATAATTTTTATTCAAAGTTTCAGAGAATAAAAGTACAGAACAGAATTAACAAGCATTGCGATATACAGTGGTATGCAATATGATATTCCTATTCACGGTACAATCTTTAATCCGTATATCAATGAAACAGATAATGTAGAATTTTATAAGTAAACAATAACCATAACAATAACTGTAGGAACATTCATAGGGCTATCATGAATTATTTCTGGGGTGGTTTCCCTGATTCTGACCATCTCTACCTTTGGAGTTTATGCTTGTGCATTGATTGTAACGCTTATAACGCTGAGTCCTAGCACCCTTTACTGTCTATCCAGGGTTGGCAGGATCAACAGCCATCCCCCTTACTACTGTATCCCCACTCTTGGAGTCACTGTAGCCCTTTGGTTTTCCTTCAGAGCGAATCGAGAATGAATCCACACCTCCCAGACTTTCTCGAAGCTATGAAAGGAGTTGTTTCCCAATGTAACCACTCTTTCATAGGTATATGTGTTATTGACGGCCAATACCAAAGCCGACATGGGCGGCGATGCCACTGTCTTCCATCTCTGCACCAACATTAACTTGGCTATAGTCAAAATTTTACATATAAGTGTTTTATATGTATTTGTTTCATTGGGGATTCCGATTAGTAGCATAGCCAGGTTTGCGTTATAGGGGAGTCGGAAATCGCACAGCTCTGAG
Source organism: Leptodactylus fallax (assembly GCA_947044405.1). Taxonomy (NCBI): domain Eukaryota; kingdom Metazoa; phylum Chordata; class Amphibia; order Anura; family Leptodactylidae; genus Leptodactylus; species Leptodactylus fallax. Next base: position 207,526 of record CAMRHE010000192.1, on the reverse strand, counting down.
AGCATTTCAAAGACCCTAACCCAGTATCCATGGATCACGGGACACTGTCCCAAAATATGAAGAAGGGAACCTCTACCTCCGCATCCCCTCCAACAATTCCCAGATTCGGAAGGATAGGCTAACTGTAGAGTAGACGGGGTCCTATACCACCATAAAACGATTTTCATAGCCGTCTCTATATGGGTACTACACTTTAAAGATGCATGGATCAGTTTAAATGTTTGCTGCCATTCCTCTATGGTAATGGCCGTCCCTAGATCTCTCTCCCAGCAACGGAATGGTGCGGATCTAGTGAAAGTTAAAATTCCATCCATTTGGTCATACACAAAGCGCAATCCCCTCATTTTTGTCAACAGCCAGGTGAAAATCACTCCACTGTGGGGTACTATCGTCACAGGGTGTTTAGACAAGAAGTGCCATATTTGAAGATACTTAAGGAAGTCACCTATAGGAATTCCGTATTTCTGTCTTAAGTCTGTAAACGATATAGGTTGCATAGTGTCTGAGTATAAATGAGAAATCTACGTGATCCCCCTCGATTCCCAATCCGAGACCCTTAAGTCCTTGATCACCAATGCCATAAGTGATAATGGCATTTCTGAAATGTGATAATGCTTCATAGGGTTAGCTTTCCCATGAAGTAGCTTCCATGCCGTTAATGAGGCGATCATGACCGGGGAGAAGGATCCAGGAGTAGGGATGTTCCAAAAGGGCAACCATAGTGCATCCTCCAGTTTTAATGGAGCTATAAGCGCCTGTTCTATGTGCAACCATGGAGCAGAGGTATCCTTTGACTTCCACCTAGCACACTGAGTGACCAGTGAGGCTATATAGTAGTTTCTAACCACTGGTACTCCCAGCCCTCCCGCCTCTTTTTGTTTAAATAGAAAGCTTTTATTAACTCTAGGTCTCCTAACGTTCCATATATACTTTGAAATCACCCTTTGTGCTGTTTCAAAAAAGGAAACCGGAATGGATATTGGGAGCGTGCGGAACAGGTATAAGAGTCTAGGCAGTAGCAACATCTTGAAGGCTGCCACCCGTCCTATCCAGGAGGTATCTGTTTTGGACATTCGTTCAGTTTCCTCTTGCAATAGTTTTAACATTGGTATATAGTTACTTCTATAAAGGGTCCCTGGGGATGCTGTCACCTGTGTCCCCAAATATTGAACACTGTCCTCCCTCCAGTCAAAATCATAAGTCGACTTCAGATGTTGGAGTAAAGGAGGAGGGACATTCAAGGGTAGCGCTTGCGATTTGGCCATATTTAATTTGTAAAACGATAGATGCCCAAAACTATTAATGGTATCCATAAGGCAAGGAATGGTTGTTCGTGGTTTAGTCAAAGTAAGAATAATATCATCAGCGTAGAGTGATATAAGGTGAGTTTTATCCCCTATGTCAATGCCTGCCATCCTCGGATCCAGTCTAAGCACCTGGGCTAATGGTTCCATGGACAGAACAAATATCAGGGGCGACAGAGGGCATCCCTGTCTGGTCCCATTTGTTATTAAAAAAGGATCTGACACTACTCCATTAGTGAACACTCTCGCCGAGGGTGCAGAGTATAGTGCCCCAATCGCTCTTAAAATAGCCCCCGAAAATCCCATAATTCTGAGCACCGAGAAGGCGTACGACCAGCAAATGCGATCAAACGCCTTCTCGGCATCCAGCGCGAGGATCACCGCCTCTACCTTCCTAGAGCCAATGCAGTGTATGAGATTCAAAATGCGTCTAGTGTTATCGTAAGATTGCCTCCCCTTAACAAACCCCACTTGATCATTCTTTATCAGACTTGGAAGATAAGTTGCTATTCTGCTTGCTATCAATTTGGCATAACTTTTTAGGTCCGAATTCAATAACGATATGGGTCGAAAGTTTTGGGGGTTGGTGGCAGGTTTACCAGGCTTTGGCAGTGTAATTACCAAGGCTTCTTGGTTTTCCTTTGGGATGGAGCCTGAGTCCACCGCGGCCGTCAAAAAGAACAGCAGCGGGTTCATCAAGACTGGGAAGAAACGCTTGTAATATTCATTAGTGAGGCCATCAGGGCCCGGAGACTTTTGAGATGGCAGCGACTTAATAATGGACAGTAACTCCGCTGGGGTAATGGGCGCATTCAGAGCGTCCAATTGTGGCTCAGTGAGTTTGGGTAAGTTAGCAGATGTAAGGAATTTCGTGGCTGGAGGGAGGAACTATTGCGGAATCTTCCGCTATGTTGTATAGGCCCTCATAGAATGTTCTAAAGGCGTCAGCTATACCCCTTGGGTCGTATATCTTGTACATTCCGTCCTTACTATTTAGAAACTGGATTCTGGATTTCGCATGTTTTTGTTTAAGCTGGAATGCCAGAAGTTTGCCCGCTTTATTGGACTGAGAGTAATATGTAGCTTTAGCCCTTTTCAAATTTTTCTCATATTTATGCAATAAGCAAGCTGTCAATTGCTGGCGTAACGTCATTAATTTCGCTGCGTTTAATGGAGAGGGGGATTTTTTATTAATAATAATAATAGTCCTTTAATAGTCCCACAGTGGGGAAATTCAGTATTTATTGCTAGTTTCGATAGATTTTATTTGGTGAAGCAGCCGATCTATCTCTCCTAATCTATTTTTCTTTTCAATATGTCCCAAGCGAATAAATGTTCCTCTAATAAAGGCCTTGTGCGAGTTCCATAGTACATCAGGGCTGGGGGCAGAGGGGGCATTGATCAGAAAGAATTCCTTCAAATCCTTCTCCAAAATGACTTTAAATTTCGGCTGTGACATTAAGAAGTCATTGCACCGCCACACGAATGCTCTTGGACTTTCATATTTTTCTGCTATAGTCAAAGTTATCGCTGCATGGTCTGACCAAGTAATTAATGAGATATCAGACTGCATAGCAATGGGAATACTAGACTGCTCAAGTAGGAATAAATCTATCCGTGAATAGCTATTGTGTGCGGTAGAAAAATACGTATAGTCTCTTTCAGTATTATGAAGGATGCGCCAAGCGTCAAATAATTCATGGCGCCACAAAGCCTGTGAAAAAGAAGGGTGGCGCGTCGGCGCTCCAGAAGTAGTGTCAACTAGTGGGTCTGGAGCCATATTAAAATCTCCCATTAACACTAGACATCCCTGTTTTCTCTTATCCACCGCCCTCACAAGTCTTCCCAGGAACGCCACCTGTTTCCTGTTAGGGGCGTATACTGATACCAGTGTGTAAGTGACATTATTGAGAATACATACTAGTATTATAAATCTCCCCCCAGGGTCTGCATATTGTGACAATAGTTGAAACGCTACTGAATCCCTAATCCCAATCAGTGTGCCTCTACGCTTTGAGGAATAGTGAGCATGAAATACATGTGGGTATGCTGGGTGTTGAACGCGTATGGCGTCTGCCTTCAAAAGGTGTGTCTCCTACACTGCAAGAATGTCACAGCCCTGAGCTCGTGCCTCACGCCATAAGTTGGCTCTTTTTTGAGGGGAGTTCAGCCCTCTGACATTCATAGACATAATTTTAAGTACCATAATATATCAACAGAAATGCTATCAGATTCTTACCACAACCCCTTATACCGGATGATGTCTCTGTTTTCATGAGGTGGAATGGCTTTCGCCATTTGTATTCACTTCGCCCAATGTGCCAGAACCAAGAAAGAAATAAACCAGTAAAACTACAGAACCAACAGATAATCCATCTTTTCTGAATCAAGAGAAAAAAAAAAGAAAAAGAACGTGGTTGTAAGGATCTTGCCAAATGTAGCAACCCTGACACTACTGCAGCGGTCTGGGAGGAAGGACAGAGACAAGTGAGCCCTAATCTCACCCCAGCCACTGTCCCTTCCTATTGCCACAGTTACCCTAAATGGTAAAAGGACAACCAGAAGACAAGCCCTATACTGGGTAAGTGACACAGAGAACAGGACAAGACAAAAACAACACAGAAGCAGAGTGAGCAAGCCAAGGGGTCAGTAACAAACGAGCAAAGCAGTACAAAGTCAAAATCCAAGAGAATAGTCAGGGGCAAGCCAAAGGGTCAGAGAATGAAGTAACAAAGTATCAAGGAGTATAGAAAGAGAGCAGGCAAAACACAAATGTAATAACCGGCCACTAGCTGAGAAATGACATCCTGTTTATAGAAAGTCTGGGCCCAGCCACAGATCTGATAGGTACACAGGCTGTCAATCACACAAGCCAGGAAGAGATTAACTCTATGCAGTTCAGAGAGAAATGTTCAGACACGGGTGGGGCCAGAAATCCATTACACTGACTAGGACCATGTTCAGACTGAGCAGCATGAAACTTACATAAAGAACCAAACTGAACACGCCTCCTTCGCCACAGCATGCGAGCGGAGGGTGGCGCCGAGACCCGAAACGGCAGAAACGTTACAGTGGTACAGCGGACCAGCAGCTGTCGTAATCCTGGGGGGATAAGTTCAGCAGCAGTGAGCATACGGAATCCAGGATAGATAAGTCTCTAGCTTTGTAGCCCTTTATGTGGGTGTCTCTTGGTTTTCGCTTGGCGCCAACCATCAGATACGGGACCAGGCGGTTGCTTGGGTGGGAGATCAACGATCGGAATGTTCCATTCATTTAGCAGGTTTTTCCCTTCCTCCAGAGACTTGATAACATGTACCAGGTTATTTCGGGACACGATCACGCGTACCGGGAATCCCAATTTGTACAGGATGTGGTGTTGGCGTAAAGCTGCAGTAAGAGGGATGAATTGTCGCCGTAATTGTAATGTCGTGGCAGAAAGATCCGAATAAATGGAAATTTTGTTATACGGCTCCGGTAGGCGGTCTGTCTTCCGTGAGGTCAGCAGAACCAGCTCTTTAGTGCGATAAAAGTGGATCTTTGCCAGAACATCTCTGGGTATGGTTTCATCTAAGTGTGAGGGTCTCGGAACTCTATGAGCTCTGTCAATAGTGAGATCCATCGCCGTGAGATTTGGTAGTAGCGATCGTATCATATCCTGTAGGAAAGCAGATAAATCTCTCGCAGATATTGATTCTGGAATCCCTCTGAACTTTAGATTGTTTCTTCTTGAGCGATCTTCTAAATCAGCTATTTTAGCTTTCAGAAAAGACACATCTCTCTCCACGTCATAGTGAGCATCTATAAGCGCATTATGTGATGCTGCAAATTCCGCCATTTTAGATTCAACATGTACAGTGCGGCTTTTTAATTCTTGAAGATCTCTATCTAGTGGCTTCACCATAAGTGACATGTCTGTTTTTAGTGACTGACAAAAGGCCATAAGCATATTTTTCATGGAGGCCTCAGTTAAGAGATTCTCTGTCGCCGGTATATCTGCGAAAAAATCAATGGATGGAGGTGTATGTAGTGTGTTATTGCTCACCTCTTCGGCGTTCTGGAGCCTGGGTCTTTGCTTACTCGGACTCGCGGTAGGCGAATGGCATGTCTCCAAGCTGTATGTAGCTGTAGCTGTGAGCCCCGTACCGCCATTTTGTGCAGGCCCGTGATCTGTGTCCGCCCCGGCCCGCCGGGAAGAAGGCCCAGGGGACCCCGGATCCTCACCCTCTATCAATCGTGGTAGCGATGGGGCTGAAAGCGCTCTCCTTTGTGCAGAGAGCGTGAGCGTCTCCTCTGGAGGGTCTCGAGTGGGAGTCGAGTCCCTGGAGGCCGCCTCTGTACGCGGGCCGTCGCCATCTTGCTCCTCTCTTCCCGCGTGAGGGAAGTAGAAGTCTGATATTTTCTGCGGCTTCACCGCCGACTTACGCTTTCTGGGCATTTCCGAAGGTAGGATATCGTTCCGGTAGAAAATCTATGCGTGCACTCCACAGGCTCGTCGCTGTAAGACGTCGCTGTATGAGACTCAGACCGAGAGCTCTGAGTCTATGCGGCCATTCCGCTCCTCGGCTAGGCTCCGCCCCCCATTATACATTATTTTGAACCCTTTAAGGATGCATCCTAATATGGGCATTGAGACTCTTCAACTTTTTTTTGTTTTTTTCTTTCTCTACATCCTAAAATTCATAACTTTTTACATATTTCCATCAGCAAAACTATTTGAGGGCTTATTATTTGTGTATCAAGTTGTATTTTAGATAGCATCATTTTGGAGTGAATAAATATTTTACATGTTTAGATTTTATTAACATTTTTGGGAAGACTGCAGTGAAATAACGCTCAATTCTTTCAATATTTTTTGCTTCATTTTTATGATGTTAATTTTACATTAAAAATGACAATTGTCAGTGGGTCATTACACTTAAAGCTACATTATATTTATATTGGTTTTATTGTGTTTTACCACTTTTACTAAATAAAATGTATTTTTGTGAAATAAAAAATTTAGATTATGATAAGAAAATTTGAAGAATATGTTAATAACATTAATCCCTTAGGGACGTAGCCTAAAACTACCTTAAGGACATGGCCTCATTTTTCAAATCTGACATGTGTCACTTTATGTGATTTTGAGACTGTTTATTTGTGACACATTGTACTTCATGTTAGTAGTAAACATTAATCAAAATTTTTTGCATTTATTTATAAAAAAATAGGAAAGTTGATGGAAATTTAAAAAAAATAGCAATTTTCAAAATGGGAAATACTCTGCTTTTCAGACAGATAGTCATTTCACTCAAATACGTTAATAACTATTCCCCTTACGTCCGACAGCAGCACAATATGGGGTATCTCTGCCCCTGTGTGTTGTTTAGGACAGGTGGAACCTTTAATTAGCACCAAAAAGGTGCCTCCTACTAGCCCTATAAGAGGGCACAAGAGACCTCCCTCCACTGTGTTTTTTTCTGTCCTGTGTGGAACAGGTGGACGGAGGTCTCTTGTGACCTCCCGTTGCTAGGGGTTTTATTTACTCCTGGCTTACCTTTTTGGGGTACCTCGGTCCCAAAGAGAAAACCTCCGATCCTTCGGGCCTTCGGGCCTTCGCACCGCAGCGCAGTGTTATCCGGCATCCATCTGCAGGCAGCGCGATCCCGGAATTAAGCGGGGAACCTCCTCGGCCGGAACTTTTCTCCGGTCCCGTGTTCCCAGGGGAAGGAAGCCTTTGCGCACCACCGCGCCCCACTTCCGGTTTTCTCGGAAAAAGTGCGGTAAGTTTGGAAATTTAAAATTTAAAGGCAAAATATAGAATTGATTTTTGCTGTTTGTATTTTGAGCCTCTGGCTTAGACTTATGCTCCTCTATGTTCCATTATGGCGTTTGACTTGTTTTGGTGCTGTATAAATGTTTCTTTGTTGGCTTCCTCCCCTCGCTGCTGGATTACATTTAAAAGGTCTGAATGCAGTCCTTTATTTGTTGAGTGAGTGGTTTCTAGCTCCTCTGCTGCGGGTTGCGGTGGCTGTTTTTTTTCTGACAGTTTTTTTCTCTCTTCAAGTGACCGATTCAAAAAAAAAAAAAAAAAAAAAAAAAAGGTACCCCTTGGGTTTTTATGCGATGCTTGGCGATCTTCCCTGTTTCAGTGTCACGTGGCTGTTTGATGTTTCAGATGTCATCTTCTTCATCACGTAATGGCGATGCGCTTAGGAGGAAAAATTCCTCTAAACTTGAAACACCTAATGTGTTTGGATTGCAATACCCCTTTACCTGACGGCTATGATTTTACCCGCTGTCACCAGTGTCGCGGACCTCCGCCGGAAGTACCTTCTATAAGAGGTTGTTACTTGGGTAAAGGACTATATGAGTAGTCTCTTAAAGGAGATTCGTTCTTCCATCGCCCAGATTGCCAAAAGACCGCAGATTGAGACACAATCTTCCTTACGGATCTCTGATGAAGATTATCAGATAGTGGACGAGACACTCTCATCTGACGATTCCACTGAAGATCCCAGCAGGCCGTGCTTCCACTTGAAAAATTAAGCCGGCTGCTGAAGTCCATCCGGTCTAAGGATCGTGATGTTGACGGGGAAGCCTCCGCGTCCACCTATAGAGGGCCTAGGGTCTTCCAAGTGGACCAGACATTACAAAAATTAATGTCCTCAGAGTGGAGAAGTCCTGAGAAACCTCTTGTGGTTCCTAGGAGGTTCGGCGCTTTATTCCCAGTTGCTCAATGGGATCAATGGGGTCCTCCTCCCAAGGTGGATATGGCGGTGGTTAAACTGTCCTGCCGCACTAAGGTACCATCAGATGATGGAGCAAATCTGCACGACGCCATGGCAGGCGCTTCGACAATACCTTCAAGAAGGCTTATTCAGCTGCCTCGCCCAAGACCGCTGTGGCGGTTGCGTCCTGTGAAGTGTCAGCCAAATTATGTACTGACCTGGTCCACCTCGAAAGTGACCGACTCTGGAAGTCTCCAGAGACGAGCTGCTAGGGTTTCTAGGCTCAGTTTCCCTAGCAGCTGAATATTTAACGGAAGCCTCCCACCATCAATTAAGGCTGGCGGCCAAATCCCTGGCACTTACCAAGAACACTGCAGCAGGAAGACCTCTATGGTTAAAACCTTGGAGAGCTGTGTTCCCCTCAAAGTATAATTTGTGCGAATTACCCTTTGAGCCGGGTAGAGTCTTTGGCTGTGCCCTAGACGAGATCCTAGAGGGCTTGGCCGACAAGAAGGGTAAAACTTTACCCCAGGCCTTCAGAGGTAGGTCTGGCCGTGGTAGAGGCTATCCGCCTCATCGTGGAAGGCAGTCCAGAGAGGCTCTAGTTATTCCTCTAGAGACGCCGGCCGGAGATTCCGAAGTCTGATGATAAAAAAGTCAAGCCTAGCTTTTGACATCAGAAGCACTTTTCCTGTGGCCGAGATTCTTGTCGGAGGTCGTGTCTCCCACTTTCTCAACTGCGGGCAGGGAAAAATTCGAGACCCATGGGTCCGGTAGGTAATCCAAAGAGGTTATGCAATCAAGTTCCTCCGTCCTCCTCAGGATCGGTTTGTGTTAACTCGCAGCCTCCCTACAATGCAGCATACTACATTGGAATGCTCCATCCGAGAGTACATTCACAAGGGAGCCCTGGTGGAAGTCCCTTCTCTAGAAGAAGGATCCAGTGTCTATTCTCCCGTCTTCCTGATGCCAAAACCGGCAGACAAGTGGAGAATGATCATAGACTTAAGGTACCTCAACCGCTTCATCAAAAAGAAGCGCTTCCATAGGAAAACCATAAAGTCTGTCACCACCTTTCTCCTCTAAGGCGATGTTTTTTTTAACTTTGGATATAAAAGACGCCCATTTGCATATTTCTATTTACCTCCACACAGAAGGTTTTTTTCTAAGGATTGCTGTAGTAGTTTCCGGCCACAGGAAGCACTTTCAATTCACAGCACTACCCTTCGGGATCTCCTCTGCTTCCCACACCTTTACAAAGGTAGTGGCCCCCATAACGGCCGCCCTCAGGCTTCAGGGGATATTCTTGGTGCCTTATCTAGACGACTGGTTGATAAAGGCCCAGTCAGAGTCTGTTCTGCTCCAGTACCTACAGACAGCCTTCAGAGTCTGTGATGGCTTATAAATTGGGAGAAGTCAAAAACGATCCCTTCAACTCGAAGGAAGTTCCTCTGAGAAAACTACTTCCTAGATTCAGTCCGCCTGCAAATCTCCTTGACACCAGCAAGAAAGGAGAAGCTGGTTGCGGCAGTCCGGCACCTCTTCAAAAAGCCGATAGCCTCCATCAGAACATTGATGAAGATCCTGGGCTTGATGTCTTCCTCAGTGGAGGCAGTCCCATGGGCCTTGTGGCACTTACGTCCCCTCCAGAAGGAGTTACTAGAGGCTTGGGATCGCTCCCTTCTTACATTCAGCAAGAAGATTCGACTCTCCCCCAGGACCCGTCTTTCCCTCAAGTGGTGGTTGCACCTGAAAGACGGAAGGTCCATGGTCCAACCTTCTTGGACCCTGTTGATTACAGATGCATCCCCCTCGGGATAGGGAGCCCATTGGACGAAAACTCCATAAAGGGAGTCTGGAGCACTCCTGAAAAAAGGACCTCGTCCAACTGGAAGGAGCTCAGAGCCGTATATCGTGCCTTACTCTATTGCTTGCCTCTTCCCAGGGGAAGAGCAGTCAAAATCCGGTCAGACAACATGACCACAGTGCTGTACGTGAACAGACAGGGAGGCACCAGATCACCAACCCTCCTTAGAGAGGCAGATCTGATATTTACATGGGCAGAGAAAAATCTAACCCATTTATCCGCAGTTCACATCAAGGGCTCCCTGAACATAGTAGCGGATCGGTTGAGTCGGGGTTATGCCGTATCAGGAGAATGGTCACTCAATCCAGAAGTCTTTCATCAGATTACCCTGAACAGGGGTCTTCCAGAAATAGACCTCATGGCAACCCGACTCAACGCCAAGGTGGAGAAGTTCTGTTCCCTTTACCAGGAGGACAATCCCTTGGCAGTGGATGCCCTGTCCATCCCTTGGAGGTCCAGGCTGGCATACATCTTCCCTCCAATTCCAATAATACCAAAGGTATTAATGAAAATCAGACAGGACCAAGTCTCTGTGATAGCCATCATTCCATTCTGGCCAAAAAGAGCTTGGTTTTTCCCAACTCATGGAGATGAGTCAAGGGATATATTGGAGGCTTCCCCCCATCCAGAACCTGGTTTCCCAAGGATCTCTGAAGTGCCAGGATCTCTGGAGATTCAACCTGACAGCCTGGAGGTTGAGCAGTCCCTACAGCAGGATAGAGGACTGTCAGAGGCCGTCCTGAAGACCCTTTATTCTGCAAGAGCAGAATCTACCAATAAGAACTACCAGAGGACAGCCAAGATTTTCATGGAGTGGTGCTCCAAGAAGGGTATTAATAATCTAGAACCTTCAACGGCGGATATTTTCTTCAGGACGGTTTGGATAAGGGCCTTGCCCCTGCCACTTTGAAAGTGCAGATTGCGGCCCTCTCCGCTTATTTGAACAGACGTCTGTCTCAGGATCCTCTGGTTGCAAGGTTCCTTAAAGGGGCAATGAGGCTAAAGCCCTCAGTATCATCCCCAGTGGGACCTTGCGGTAGTCATTACAGGCCTGTGCGGTCCTCCATTTGGACCCTTGGAGACTACGGAGATAAAATATTTAGCCTACTAAACCACTTTTTTGTTGGCTATTATATCTGCCAAAGAGTAGGGGTGCTCCAGGCCCTCTCTTCTAGAGAACCGTACATTTTGTTTTTGCAGATAGGGTGCACCTTAGGTTTACCTGGGTTTATCCCTAAGGTCCCCTCATACTATAATAGCAATCAGCTAATTTCGTTACCTGTGTTTTTCCCCTCTCCAACCTCTGAGGAGGAAGAAAAGCTCAACACCTTAGATGTGGTAAGGTGTCTGTGGATTTACCTATTCCACACTCAACCGCTTAAGAAGGCCGAAAGCCTACTAATTGATATGCAGGGTAAAAACAGAGGCCTCAAGGCTTCCAAGCCTACTCTATCCACATGGATCAAGGAGACAATTAAGTCTTCCTTTCTTATTCAGGAGTTATTCCCTCCAGTTTTTCTACGGCCACTCGACCTGGGTTGTCGACTTCTTTGGCTGAGTATCGGTCCTTACCATTGGACCAGATTTGTGCGGCTGCATCATAGTCATCTCAGTTGACCTTTTGTTAAACATTATCATTGGACATCCGCAGTTTCCAGACAACTGCCTTTGGTCAGTCAGTCCTTGACGTTGTAAGGCGAGGAAACCCTCCCTAGGGGAATTACTTGCTATCTCCCCATATTGTGCTGCTGTCGGACGTAAGGGGAATCGTTGATTGTAATGTCAATCTGTATTCCCTTAGTCCAGACAGCAGCACAAGGCTTCCCTTCCTAGAAGCTTGTTTCCTGTAACTTTATAATTTACACAGTGGAGGGAGGTCTCTTGTGCCCTCTTATAGGGCTAGTAGGAGGCACCTTTTTGGTGCTAATTAAAGGTTCCACCTGTCCTAAACAACACACAGGGGCAGAGATACCCCATATTGTGCTGCTGTCTGGACTAAGGGAATACAGATTGACATTACAATCAACGATTATCTACCATATCTCTGCTTTATATTGGTACCTTTTTAATCAACCTTTAATTCATATTGGAACGTTAGAAGGATTACAAATCTAACAGCGATTTTCCAGATTTACAACATAATTTCCCGAACCCATTTGTCAGGGACCACTTCAGTTCTGAGGGGGATTTTAAAAATTAAATATTAGAAACCCTCATAAATCATCCTATTTTCAAAACTGCACCCCTCAAATAATTCAAAACTACCAGTATAGTAAAAACCCCCAAAAAGTGACCCCATATTGGAAACTACACCCCTCAAGCAATTTATCAAGGGGTATAGTGAGCATTTTGACCCCACGGGTGTTTCATTGATTTTATTAACATTGATATGTGAAAATGAAAAATTATTTTTTTTCAGTAATCTGTCAATTTAGCCTTAAATTTTTCATTTTCACAAGGGGTTAAAGGAGAAAAAGTGTCACACAGTTTGTTAAACAATTTCTCCTGAACACGGCAATTCCCCATTTGTAGTTGTAAACTACAGTATCAATGAGTATTATTACCATTTTGAGCCCAAGAGTGCTTCCCAAATATTAATGTACTAAGTGAAAATTTTAAGGAAATATGCCATTTCAGTGACCAATATGTTGTGCCCACTTTGTGTTAACAGAGAGACAAACTTCTAAAACTTTTAAGTGGGTTATCCCAGGTACAAAGAAATTGTATATGTGGGTGTAAACTGCTATTTGGGCACACAGAAGTCTCAGAAGGGAAGGAGCTTCCCCTTATAGATATTGGAGTATAGCTTTAGAGGGCCTGGTTTCTAGATGCAATATAGTTTTTGCAGAGCCCCGGAGGTGTCTGTAAAGTGGAATTCCCCAAAAAGTGACCACATTTTGTAAGTGCCATTTTATGGGCTATTCAAACATGACATGGTGTCCAGAAACCAAGAATCTAGATATGTGCTCTAAAAGCCACATATCCATAGCCACTCCTTCATATCTGCACCCTGCTGTGTGCCCAAAAGCAGTTTATACCCAGTTTATACCCAGAATAAAGTACTTAATGTCATGTCATATGTGGGCATAAGCTGCTGTTTGGGCACACAGCCAGGTACAGAAGGGAAAGAGTGCTATTTGTTTTTTTGAAGCACAATATGATGTTTGGACATAATGCCACAGTAAAGGGGAATCCACAGATGTGTTACATCTTACACCCAGTTTGTGTGAGCAGAGACATACACTGAAAAAACTGTTAAGTGGGTATCCTGGGCACAACGGCACTTGGAGTATTTGTCTGACAAAAGCTGGGAACAACATATTGTTCCCTGAAATGATGTATTTGTGAAAAATTTTCACCTTTCACCATCAGTTGCACTTTCATTTCTGGAAAATAAAAATCCTTCAGGGGTGTAGTTTTCAAAATGTGGTCACGTGTTCGGGGATTCCACTTTACTGGCATTTCAGGGCTCTGCAAAAGTGGCATAGCGTCCAAAAACCAAACCGTCTAAACCGGCTGGGCCTAAATAGCAGTTAATACCCACATATGACATTAAAGGGGTATTCCCATGAACATAATCATATCTATATTTGTAGATAATTAAAAGTTAAACATTTTTGCAAATATAAGTAGTTAAAAATTCTGCAGTTTTAAAGATTTTCTCTAACTTTCTTAGTGGTTACAGTCTGTTGCCTTGATCGGTTGTCAATGGATACGACCACGAATGCAGAAACTTTCTATGGTCTGGGACATGTCAGCAACCCAGCCATGAGTTTCGTTTTGTAGCTGGGTTATCAGGCAGGGGCACTACATGTATAAGAAGGTATCCTGGCCACAATAAGGAAATCATATCTGATTTTATGACCTTAGAAAGGTCCTGCATTCATGGTCGTAAAAATCTTTAAAACTGCAAAATGTATAATTACTTATATTTGCAAAAATGTTTAACTTTTAATTATCTAAAAATTTAAAAATGGTTATGTTCGTGGGAATACCCCTTTAAGTATGTTGTCCTGGATACAATAGTGGCATACATGTGGACATAAACTGTAGTTTGGTTGGGAAGGAAGTAGCGCCGTGTGGCTAATGGATTCCAGAAGTCTACCTACCTCCAATCTGCGCATGGCAAGAAACACTTTCTTTGTCTGTTCTCTATTTGGCATTCTATATGCTGATGTATTTGGCATCATACAGTGTATGTAATTCTGATTGGATGAAATGTCACCTAATTGTAACCTAATTGTTTTAATTGTAAAGTGTAAACTATAAATAAATGGGACTGTAGGAGTCTAAGAAAAGACTTCATACATATGCTTGAGTCATGTGGCTGTTGTTTTGGTCTGGCCAGAAATATACTTAGCCCCAAAGGGTATTTAAGAATTGAGGCATCACAGGCAAACAGGTGAGATCCCTTTTTGGGATCAAAATGAAATATTACCATAACACTTATTACACCATATTTTAGTGTCCATAATATTTTTTATATTTCTGCTAATGGAGCTACAAATATGTTTTTCCTTAGCTGCTTTCGAGGCTGGACATGTCAAGTGTGGCCACCCAGTGGGGGAGGGTGAATTGTAGCCTCACAAGTCTTTTGTTAGCATGGTGTGATATTGTGTTGAATTTATTTCAAGGAAAATTAAAATCTTTAACCATATTTGAGATTAGTTAAGTATGGGCACATCTTTATGTGAGGGCCTTTTTTTGCAAGGTGAGCTGTAGTTTTTATTGTTACCATTTTCTGGTATATACCGTGTTTCCCCGAAAATAAGACACCCCCGAAAGTAAGGCATAGGAGAGGTTTCGGAGAATTGCCTAATATAAGGCATCCCCCGAAAGTAAGGCGTATGTTCCCGAACAGAACATACGGTATATATGATATGTGAGGCCGCGGGAGAACCCCACAATCTCTGCTATCATTATACTCCGGGGTCTTTTCAGACCCCGGAGTATAATAATCGGCGGCCCAGGGGAGGTGAGCGAACATAAAAAACTATGTGCTTACCTGTCCTACGCTTCTCCCGGCTTCAGGCCTGTTTGGTGACGTAGCAGACGTCAGCGGACGTCATTTTGCGTCGCGACGTTGGCCGGATCACGTGACGCGGCCTGGTCTAACATTGAAGAAGGCCGGAGTAGCGCACGGGCATGCACCGGAGCGAGGAACAGGTAAGCAACGTTGTTTTTTTATGTTTCTATCCTCTCCTGGGTCTCCGATCATTATACTCTGGGGTCTGAAAAGACCCCACAGTATAATAATTGTTCATGGGTGGTCCACTATGGGGCAAACTACTGTGTGCAGGGGCCACTATGGGGAATGATACTGTGTGCAGGGGCCACTATGGGGAATGATACTGTGTGCAGGGGCCACTATGGGGCATAATACTGTGTGCAGGGGCCACTATGGGATATGATACTGTGTGCAGGGGCCACTATGGGACATGATACTGTGTGCAGGGGCCACTATGGGGCATGATACTGTGTGCAGGGAAATTAATGGTTTGGATTGTTATGATGATGTCCTAGAAGATGATTGTTTGTTTGTTTGTTTGTTTGAGTTGGAAGGGACCTCAAGGGCCATCGAGTCCAACCCCCTGCAAAAGCAGGAATTCCTAAAACATCCCAGCTATATACCTATCCAGTTTCCGCTTGAAGATTTCAATTGATGGAGAACTCACCACCTCCCGTGGCAGCCTATTCCACTCTCTCACTACCCTTACTGTTAGAAAGTTTTTCCTAATGTCTAATCTAAATCTCCTTCCCCTTAGTTTCATCCCATTACTTCTCGTGCTTCCTTCTGCTAATGAGAAAAGGGTAGATCCCTCTGCACTGTGACAACCTTTCAGATATTTAAATACCGCTATTAAGTCTCCCCTTAGCCTTCTCTTCTGCAAACTAAGCAGTCCCAATTCTTTTAGCCTCTCCTCGTAAGACATGGTTTGTAGACCTTCCACCATTTTGGTTGCTCTTCTCTGGACCTGCTCCAATAAATCGATGTCTTTCTTAAACTGGGGAGCCCAGAACTGTACACAGTATTCCAGGTGGGGTCTGACCAGGGCAGAGTACAGCGGAATAATTACCTCTCTTGATCTAGCTTCAATGCTCGTCTTGATACATCCTAGAATTTTATTAGCCTTTTTAGCCACCGCAACGCACTGTTGACTCATGTTGAATTTGCGATCTATTATTATGCCCAGATCCTTTTCCCCTGTACGCTCACTTAGTACTATTCCTCCCATACTATATATGCTTCTTGCATTTCTGTTACCTAGATGTAGAACTTTGCATTTGTCCCTGTTGAATACCATTTTGTTCACCTCAGCCCATTGTTCCAGTGTGTCCAAGTCCTTTTGGATGCATTCTCTCTCCTCTCTAGTGTTGGCCATTCCTCCTAGCTTTGTATCATCTGCAAATTTTATTAGTTCCCCATTAACCCCATCATCCAGATCATTTATAAAAATATTAAAAAGTACTGGGCCCAGGACAGAGCCCTGCGGCACCCCGCTTTTTACTTTCTTCCAGTTTGATGTATAGCCATTTAGAATTACTCGTTGTGCCCGATCATTAAGCCAATTGTGAACCCACCTCACTGATATTTTATCAAAGCCATACTTGATCATTTTTTCAATAAGAATGTTATGTTATGTGATACTAAGTCTGACAAGATTTATTAGGCATAAAGCCGTGCTGGCTCTGATTAATTAAAGCCTTCCCATCCAGGTACCTAATTAAATGTTCTTTAACGATTTGTTCAAAGATTTTTCCTACTATCGAGGTCAGACTTACCGGCCTATAATTTCCTGGGTCGTCCCTATTCCCCTTTTTGTAGATGGGGACCACATTTGCCCTTTTCCAATCTAGAGGGACCACTCCTGTTTCCCATGACTTATTAAAGATTATTGCAAGGGGTTCTGTTATTTCCTCTGCTAATTCTTTTAAAACTCTAGGGTGTAAATCATCCGGTCCTGGGGACTTGGTTTCCTTAATCTTAGCTAAATGTTCTCTTACCAAACCTTCACATATAATCAGCTTGGAGTCCTCATTCCCCTCATCACTATCACCATTAATGTTGATATTACCATCCATTTCTTGGGAGAAGACGGATACAAAATATGAATTTAGTAACTCCACCTGCTGATCCACCATGTTAACTTTTTCACCCTTTTCGTTCTTTAGGACTCCAATGGTTTCCTTCACTTTTCTTTTGGTCTTAACATATCCCCAAAAACCTTTTACATTACTCTTAACTTCTTTTGCAAGCTTCAATTCGTATTCAGCCTTGGCTTTTTTAATGCTTATCTTGCAGAGTCTGCAAACTGCTGTATACTCTCCCTTAGATATAGCTCCCATCTTCCACTTGTTGTAAGTTTCCTTTTTCTTTTTTAGTAGGTTATGAAATTTTTTGGTCATCCATCCTGGAGTTTTTAGGTGATTCCCATTTTTCTTGCTTCTAGGTATTGTTAGTTCCTGTGCATTAATGATTTTCCTACGGAAAATTTCCCACCCCTCATGTGCATTTTTGTGCTTAAGTAATTTTCGCCATGGAATTCTACTAACCCTTACCTTTAGGCCCCTAAAATCTGCCCTATTAAAATTGAGCCTTCTAGTCTTTGTCTTCTCAGGTCTTCTTCTTCTTACAACCCCAAACTCGAGTATAGCATGGTCGCTGAATCCCAATGTCCCTGCTACCCTTAATTCCTTAACCATGTCCTCCTTATTAGTTAAAACTAGGTCCAGAATGGATGTTCCTCTCGTGTTTTTTTCTACTAACTGGGCAATGAAGTTGTCTGCTAGAGAGGATAAAAATTTGATAGAGCTTTTACTCGTAGCTGTGTGAGTTTCCCAATGAATATCTGGGTAATTAAAGTCTCCCATGATAACAATTTCAAATTTCTTCGAAAGCGTGGTCATTTGCTGTGAAAAAATCTCATCCCTGTCTTCTGTCTGTCCTGGTGGTCTATAATAAACACCTATTATGATGTCCTTATCATTGTTTTTACCCTGAATTGTTACCCAAATATTTTCCAATAAGTTATCATTTTGTAAAACTGTGATTTCCGTGGAAATGTGATCTTTTTTAACATACAATGCAACTCCTCCCCCTCTTTTATTAGTTCTATTTTTTTTGAATAAGTTGTATCCTTCCATCTGTATATTCCAATCATGCTTATCGTTCCACCAAGTTTCTGTAATACCAATGACATCATATTTTTCCTTCTGTATTATCAGTTCTAATTCTCCCTGTTTATTTCCCAAGCTTTGCACATTTGTGTAAAAACATTTCAGATTGTGCTCTGATACTTCCTTTTTCTTAATTTCCTTCTGAGTATCCTGTCTTAGGTCCTCATTACCACATCTAGTAACCTTGTTTAGTATATCCTTTAGCTGCATGTTCTTGTCTTTCTTTTTACTTCCCATCCCCTCCTCTTCTAGTTTAAAGCCCTCCTGATAAGTGTGGCAAGTCTTCTGGCAAATATGTGTTTCCCAGGCTTTGTGAGATGTATACCATCTCTAGCAAGGAGTCCATCATAGAGGTAATTCACTCCATGGTCCAGAAATCCAAAACCTTGCTCTCTACACCACTGCCGAAGCCACTTGTTTACCTCTAGTATTTTATTCCATCTCCTGATACCATAACCATCAACTGGGAGAATTGATGAAAATACTACCTGCGCATCCAGTTCCTTCACTTTCTTTCCTAGATTTTCTTTACGAATAGTTGGTAAATCATTTTTTGCCGTGTCGTTTGTACCCACATGTATCAGCAGAAATGGGTAGTTATCCTTGGAACTGAAGAGGCATGGAATCCTATCGGCCACATCCCTAACTTTTGCTCCTGGGAGGCAGCATACTTCTCGTGCAGTTATATCTGGCCTGCAGACAGCTGCCTCTGTGCCCCTTAGCAGTGAGTCGCCCATAACCACTACTCTTCTTTTTTTTCCTCGCTACGCTATTTCTTGTTGCTCCCTCTTGTCTCTGGGTGACTTTTGTTTCTTCTTTTGCTGATAGATTATTCTTATCATTTTCATCAGTCTGCATAAGAGTTTCATATTGGTTACCTAGCTGTGTAAGTGGTGATGGCCTTGTGATCCTTTTGCATCTCTTGGTCACCTGTATCCATTTATCTGTCTCTGTAGGTTCACTCAAGTATTCTTCCCTTACTATATTTAGGAGGTTTGCTTCAGCCTCCACCACTGTAGGCTCTCTCATACTTTCTTCCCTTACTATATTCAAGAGGCTTGCTTCTGCTTCATCAATAAAAACCTCACTTTCTTTGATGCCTCTCAACGTCTCTATTCTTTCTTCCAACCTCTGCACTTTATCTTCTAAAAGGGCCACTAGTTTGCATTTCATACAGGTGAAGTTGTCTTTATGGTCAGGCAAATCTGTAAACATATAGCATATGCTGCAGCTTACCATGTGAGTTTTCTCCTCTTCCATATTCCTCTCTTCTGGCCGTGCTGGGCCGCTAATCACCGCCGTGAAACTCTCTCCTGGCCCCACTGTTCTGGTCTGGGTGTCCGTGGCTCCTTCCCTTGTAGGGCACCTCCGCTCTTCTTCTTGCTGCTGCTGCCGCCCGGCAGTAGGCCGGCAGCCCTCTCCTGGCCGCACTGGGCCGCTGCCGCTGCTCACCACTATGCTGCCGCCCGGCAGTAGGCCGGCAGCTCTCTCCTGTCCGCACTGGGCCGCTGCCGCTGCTCACCGCTATGCTGCCGCAGTAGGCCGGCAGCCCTCTCCTGGCCGCACTGGGTCGCTGCCACTGCTCACCGCTGTGCTGCTGCCCGGCAGTAGGCCGGCAGCTCTCTCCTGGCCGCACTGGGCCGCTGCGCAAAGCCCCTCCGCACGCTGCTCACAGCTGACTCTTCCCGCTGCTTCCGCACGCTGCTCACAGCTGACTCTTCCCGCTCACGTGATGGTATACTGAACTCAGTAGAAATCAGTGGGTTCAGTCAGTACTGTCATTGAATTAATTTTTCTATAAAAATTTTAATAAATTTTACTTTCTATTCGTACCGTAAATATTGGTAAATGTACCATACTGTTAATTGTTGTACATGGAAATAATGGTATGGTAGTAAGAAATTCTTGATAGGATTCACAGTTTGTCTGGTTATGCTGGTTTGTGATGACAACTACTGTACAGTACCGTATATAATAAATGTTCATTTTTTTGTTCAGCAATAAATGTGAATTCTTCTTCATTGAAAAAAAAAATAAGACATCCCCTGAAAATAAGACACAGCACATCTTTGGGAGCAAAAATTAATATAAGACGCTGTCTTATTTTCGGGGAAACAGGGTACAACATTTTATTCCCTTTTTATTCTTTTTCTTGTGACTAAAACTTTACAATTTGTGCATTGACGTAAGTACCATGGTAGCAGCCGTACTGGCTGCCACAGAGCCAGGGATGTTAAGGGGCCCTGATGCTTTTTTTTTTTTTTTTTTTTGGAATAACACGCAAGTAATGGGCCCTATTTATTTACCGATCCTTGCTCCTGCTCACGGAAGCAAATTCGGCTGTGAGCAGAAGCGGACCCACGATGAGAGTATTTGTTGGACAAACCCCAACAAATACTGCTATTTTTATACTCTGGGGTCTTTTCAGACCCCGGTGTATAATGATCGCAGGCCCAAGGGAGGTGAGTGAACATAAAAACCAGTGTTACTCACCTCTCCTGTGCTCCGGCATGACTTCATTCTGTCTTGAGCCTCTGTAATGATGTCTCAGATATCACGTGGCCCAGGCCAGCATCATTATGTGTCATGACGGCAGTCTGGCCCACGTGACATTATACTGTCTGGAGGCCACTTTGGGACATTACAATGTATGTAAATGGGGTGTTATACTGTGTGGAGGCCAGGAAAGGGGGTGCTATGCCATGGGGGGCCCAAGTCAAAAGATTGCTGGAGGGCCCAGTCTTTGCTAGTTACGCTCCCTGTTCTTGATCCTGCTGTTAACTTATTTTTTACCTGAGTCAAAGTGGAGGTCCAGCATCCCATTTAAATAGTACCTGTGCAGGTGTGTAATCCCCAAAATGTTCAGTGGTGCCACTGTGAGCGATGCAAAACAATCACGATGGAGCACCGCCCATTTATTCACTGCCATCCATAAATATGAGTGATCCCCAAAGCGCACACGTCACCTCCCACCATGCTGATAGAAGTTCCCAAGGATTTCAGAAGTATCGCAAAATGGCACTACTTTAACAGATGCGCAATGGCATTATACTCACGTTCAAGGGACTGCATAGAAAATTGTGAAAGATCTAAAAGGGAAAAGATATCACACCAAGTCCAGGCACTGAGTACATATGTAGAAAAAAAGGGAGAAGAAAAGGAGGAAGTAGAATTAATCTATATAATGGTCACTGTAATCAGAAAATGTATGAGCACATATAGCTTATTCAATCACCTAATAACTGTAATACGAAGCCTCACTGACATATATTAACAATGAAAGGGACCGGGCCATAAGGCAGTTTTGTCATGCTACACAACTTATCAATTGTGACTAATGTATGTGTTCAATAACTCAAAAAAAATAATAATTTTTTAATTTTATTTTAAAATAAATAAACACATAGGTGAAAAACATTAAAATATATCAATACATTGTGAAAAAAAGTGTGAATGAGACAAGATAATATGTATGATGCGTGAATGAATGAGATGACAATGAGTGTGTGCAGTGTGAAACAAAAAAGAAAAGAGAAAAAATTATACATATGAATAAAAATAATAATAAAAAAAACCCAAAGGGGGATATATAAATAATTAGTTGATTGTGTGATGAAGTGAAGAAGAATGTGTGTGTAGAAATAATAAGTAAAATAAAAAATGTGTGATAAGGTGAAAGTGAATGTGTGTCTGAAAATAAGTGATGAAAGTAAGAAAAAATTTAAAATAATGAATGAAAATGAATAAATGATAAAAAATTAAATAAAAAATATGAAAATGTGTGTGTGAAATGTAAAAAAAGTGTAATGTGCAAAATTGGAAGATGCCAATGGTAAATAAATAAATCAATAAGATGGCATATATATATATATATATTTATCTAATTTATACTTCATAAAAATTTATATATATATATATATACAGACCAAAAGTTTGGACACACCTTCTCATTCCAAGAGTTTTCTGTATTTTCATGACTATAAAAATTGTAGATTCACACTAAAGGCATCAAAACTATGAATTAACACATGTGGAATTATATACTTAAGAAAAAAGTGTGAAACAACTGAAAATATGTCTTATATTCTAGGTTCTTCAAAGTAGCCACCTTTTGCTTTGATTACTGCTTTGCACACTCTTGGCATTCTCTTGATGAGCTTCAAGAGGTAGTCACCTGAAATGGTCTTCCAACAGTCTTGAAGGAGTTCCCAGAGCTGCTTAGCACTTGTTGGCCCTTTTGCCTTCACTCTGCGGTCCAGCTCACCCCAAACCATCTCGATTGGGTTCAGGTCTGGTGACTGTGGAGACCAGGTCATCTGGCGTAGCACCCCATCACTCTCCTTCTTGGTCAAATAGCCCTTACACAGTCTGGAGGTGTGTTTGGGGTCATTGTCCTGTTGAAAAATAACTGATGGTACAACTAAACGCAAACCGGATGGAATAACATGCCGCTGCAAGATGCTGTGGTAACCATGCTGGTTCAGTATTCCTTCAATTTTGAATAAATCCCCAACAGTGTCACCAGCAAAGCACCCCCACACCATCACACCTCCTCCTCCATGCTTCACGGTGGGAACCGGGCATGTAGAGTCCATTCGTTCACCTTTTCTGCGTCGCACAAAGACACGGTGGTTGGAACCAAAGATCTCAAATTTGGACTCATCAGACCAAAGCACAGATTTCCACAGATCTAATGTCCATTCCTTGTGTTCTTTAGCCCAAACAAGTCTCTTCTGCTTGTTGCCTGTCCTTAACAGTGGTTTCCTAGCAGCTATTTTACCATGAAGGCCTGCTGCACACAGTATCCTCTTAACAGTTGTTGTAGAGATGTGTCTGCTGCTAGAACTCTGTGTGGCATTGACCTGGTCTCTAATCTGAGCTGTTGTTAACCTGCGATTTCTGAGGCTGGTGACTCGGATGAACTTATCCTCCGCAGCAGAGGTGACTCTTGGTCTTCCTTTCCTGGGGCGGTCCTCATGTGAGCCAGTTTCTTTGTAGCGCTTGATGGTTTTGGCCACTGCACTTGGGGACACTTTCAAAGTTTTCCCAATTTTTCGGACTGACTGACCTTCATTTCTTAAAGTAATGATGGCCACTCGTTTTTCTTTACTTAGCTGCTTTTTTCTTGCCATAATACAAATTCTAACACTCCATTCAGTAGGACTATCAGCTGTGTATCCACATGACTTCTGAACAACACAACTGATGGTCCCAACCCCATTTATAAGGCAAGAAATCCCACTTATTAAACCTGACAGGGCACACCTGTTAAGTGAAAACCATTTCAGGTGACTACCTCTTGAAGCTCATCAAGAGAATGCCAAGAGTGTGCAAAGCAGTAATCAAAGCAAAAGGTGGCTACTTTGAAGAACCTAGAATATAAGACATATTTTCAGTTGTTTCACACTTTTTTGTTAAGTATATAATTCCACATGTGTTAATTCATAGTTTTGATGCCTTCAGTGTGAATCTACAATTTTTATAGTCATGAAAATACAGAAAACTCTTGCAATGAGAAGGTGTGTCCAAACTTTTGGTCTGTACTGTATATATATATATATATACACGTGGACAAAATTGTTGGTACCCCTCGTTTAAAGAAAGAAAAACCCACAATGGTCACAGAAATAACTTGAATCTGACAAAACTGGAATTTGCCAAACTAAATGTTGACAAACCACCAAGATTCTGGGAGAATGTCCTATAGACAGATGAGACAAAAATCAAAATTTTTGGCAAGGCACATCAGCTCTATGTTCACAGATGGAAAAATGAAGCATATCTTGAAAAGAACACTGCCCCTACTGTGAAACATGGAGGAGGCTCTGTTATGTTCTGGGGCTGCTTTGCTGCATCTGGCACAGGGTGTCTTGAATCTGTGCAGGGTACAATGAAATCTCAAGTTTATCAAGGGATTCTAGAGAGAAATGTGCAGCCCAGTGTCAGAAAGCTTGGTATCAGTCGCAGGTCATGGGTCTTGCAACAGGATAATGACCCAAAACACACAGCTAAAAACACCCAAGAATGGCTAAGAGGAAAACATTGGACTATTCTGAAGTGGCCTTCTATGAGCCCTGACCTAAATCCTATTGAGCATCTTTGGAAGGAGTTGAGTCATGCCATCTGGAAAAGGCACCCTTCAAACCCGAGACAACTGGAGCAGTTTGCTCATGAGGAGTGGGCCAAAATACCTGTTGAGAAGTCTCATTGACAGTTACAGGAATTGTTTGATTGCAGTGATTGCCTCAAAAGGTTGTGCAACAAAATATTAAGTTAAGGGTACCATCATTTCTGTTCAGGCCTGTTTCATGAGTTTTCTTTTTTAAAAAATTCTGTTGAAGCGTGGTTGAAAAGCAATGTCTGACTTTCATTTGTTTATTTCCATAGAATTTTTATACATTATTACTTTTGTCAGATTCAAGTTATTTCTGTGACCATTGTGGGTTTTTCTTTCATTAAATGAGGGGTACCAAGAATTGTATGTATATCGTGGGGAAGGTAGCTCAGTAGCAGCTAGCAGCAACCAGTTAGAGACAGGGACACAAAGTCTGGTGAAAACAGGTTTATTTGAAAAAAACAGCAAATAAATAAATAAACCTTCACTTCAGGCACAGAATAAGCAAAATAAAATACAGCCTTAACTTCAGGCAAAAAGAAAGTCAAACAAAACCCTGCTCGCCCGAGCACTAACTAAACACTAGGTACTAACTGTACGTGTGACTTACTACCAGCCACACGAGTAAACAGTAATACAATCCAGTCTCACCAGACTCTTAGGATGTCACGACAGACCCAGGTGCCTCCTCTCATTCCCAGGATCTGCCCTGAAGTGCAGGCTCTGTAACCTTTTATGGCCCTGTAATGAGGCCAGGACTCACACCTGGGCTGAGGACCAGATGTATGTCAAAAACCTGGGGGAGATATACCGTGATTCCAGCACTTGTCCTGTCACCTTCTCATATATATATATATATATATATATATATACAGTCATATGAAAAAGTTTGGGCACCCCTATTAATCTTAATCATTTTTAGTTCTAAATATTTGGGTGTTTGCAACAGCCATTTCAATTTGATATATCTAATAACTGATGGACACAGTAATATTTTAGGATTGAAATGAGGTTTATTGTACTAACAGAAAATGTGCAATATGCATTAAACCAAAATTTGACCGGTGCAAAAATTTGGGTACCCTTATCATTTTATTGATTTGAATACTCCTAACTACTTTTTACTGACTTACTGAAGCACAAAATTGGTTTTGTAACCTCACTGAGCTTTGAACTTCATTGCCAGGTGTATCCAATCATGAGAAAAGGTATTTAAGGTGGCCAATTGCAAGTTGTTCTCCTATTTGATTCTCCTCTGAAGAGTGGCATCATGGGCTCCTCAAAACAACTCTCAAATGATCTGAAAACAAAGATTGTTCAACATAGTTGTTCAGGGGAAGGATACAAAAAGTTGTCTCAGAGATTTAACCTGTCAGTTTCCACTGTGAGGAACATAGTAAGGAAATGGAAGACCACAGGGACAGTTCTTGTTAAGCCCAGAAGTGGCAGGCCAAGAAAAATATCAGAAAGGCAGAGAAGAAGAATGGTGAGAACAGTCAAGGACAATCCACAGACCACCTCCAAAGAGCTGCAGCAGCATCTTGCTGCAGATGGTGTCACTGTGCATCGGTCAACAATACAGCACACTTTGCACAAGGAGAAGCTGTATGGGAGACTGATGCGAAAGAAGCCGTTTCTGAAAGCACGCCACAAACAGAGTCGCCTGAGGTATGCAAAAGCACATTTGAACAAGCCAGCTTCATTTTGGAAGAAGGTCCTGTGGACTGATGAAACAAAGATTGAGTTGTTTGGTCATACAAAAAGGCATTATGCATGGCATCAAAAAAACACAGCATTCCAAGAAAAACACTTGCTACCCACTGTAAAATTTGGTGGAGGTTCCATCATGCTTTGGGGCTGTGTGGCCAATGCCGGCACCGGGAATCTTGTTAAAGTTGAGGGTCGCATGGATTCAACTCAGTATCAGCAGATTCTTGAGAAAAATGTACAAGAATCAGTGACGAATTTGAAGTTACGCCGGGGATGGATATTTCAGCAAGACAATGCTCCAAAACACAGCTCCAAATCTACTCAGGCATTCATGCAGAGGAACAATTACAATGTTCTGGAATGGCCATCCCAGTCCCCAGACCTGAATATCATTGAACATCTGTGGGATAATTTGAAGCGGGCTGTCCATGCTCGGCGACCATCAAACTTAACTGAACTGGAATTGTTTTGTAAAGAGGAATGGTCAAAAATACCTTCATCCAGGATCCAGGAACTGATTAAAAGCTACAGGAAACGACTAGAGGCTGTTATTTTTGCAAAAGGAGGATCTACTATATATTAATGTCACTTTTCTGTTGAGGTGCCCATACTTTTGCACCGGTCAAATTTTGGTTTAATGCATATTGCACATTTTCTGTTAGTACAATAAACCTCATTTCAATCCTGAAATATTACTGTGTCCATCAGTTATTAGATATATCAAATTGAAATGGCTGTTGCAAACACCCAAATATTTAGAACTAAAAATGATTAAGATTAATAGGGGTGCCCAAACTTTTTCATATGACTGTATATATATATATATATATTATATATATATAGTCCTTTAATAGTCCCACAATGGGGAAATTCAGTGTGTTACAGCAGCAAAGATAAGCAGATACAAATACAAATACAACATGTACTGTATGTATATATATATATATATTTATACATATACAGTATATGCACTTTACTGTATATTATTTGACTTTTAAGAATGAGTTTATAAGGAAAAGCAACTTTTATTTCTCATTACAAAATGTTTTATTCACATGAATTAGCAAAAATCATTAGTGAGAAGGAAAAATTATCATATTTGTCTCTTGAAAAGTGATATTCTTCATCTCTGAGAACACAACCTGATTATTAAGAAGCTGATGTAGGGCCATTTCTTTATCATTAGCAAGTGATTCATCCATTGATATTTTATAATTAAAAGCTCTCATACTAATACTTTATTTAAATCAACTGCTCAAAAATTAACATAATGTAATTACGACTAGTTATAAGTAGGTGACTTATACTCTATGTGCAGTTAAAACCGTCTTTTGGTACAATATCTGTTATACAGTTATTCCTGCTAATATCATTGCCATCTTTCAGTGTATCCTGCCTGGTTGCTCTTATTTGAAGCCTAATCCAATTCTTTCACACTTTTATTTTAACATTTGAATTAAAATTTGCTTGAAATCTTCTGATCCAGATTTAGAATTCCATTTCTAAAAAATAAATAACCAGTGAAATCTGCAATACAAATCTGAAATTTAATCCATGAATCCAGAAAGTTAATCTAAAATGCATTTTATTCATATGATTTGGCAAAGTATGCAAGTGCTACAATATAGATAATACTGGATAAGTCGTAAATATAATGAGAAAAAAAAACTAAGAAAAACAAACTCACGTTGAGGGCCCACTTTGCAGAAACACAGCTTCTTTTGTTACAGATTTTGTGGCGGTTTTTTGAGCCAAACCTAGGAGTGGCTCAAAAGGATTGGGAAATGTATAAGAATTTCTTATACAGTGGGGAAAAAAGTATTTAGTCAACCACTAATTGTTCAAGTTCTCCCACTTAAAAAGATGAGGCCGACCTGTAATTAACATCATAGGTAGACCTCAACTATGAGAGACAAAATGAGAAAAGGAATCCAGAAAATCACATTGTCTGATTTTTAAAGAATTTATTTGCAAATTATGGTGGAAAATAAGTATTTGGTTAATAACAAAAGTTCATCTCAATACTTTGTTGTATATCTTTTGTTGGCAATGACAGAGGTCAAACGTTTTCTGTAAGTCTTCACAAGGTTGGCACACACTGTTGCTGGTATGTTGGCCCATTCCTCCATGCAGATCTCCTCTAGAGCAGTGAAGTTTTGGGGCTGTCGCTAAGCAACACGGGCTTTCAATTCCCTCCAAAGGTGCAATTCAGCATTCACTCTCCTCCAAACACGACGAGTTGTGTTTCTACCAAACAGTTCAAATTTGGTTTCATCTGACCATATGACATTCTCCCAATACTCTTATGAGACATCCAAATGCTCTCTAGCAAACTTCAGACAGGCCCGGATATGTACTGGCTTAAGCAGGGGGGCACCTCTGGCACTGCAAGATCTGAGTCCCTGGCGGCGTAGTGTGTTACTGACGGAAGCCTTTGTTACGTTAGTCCCAGCTTTCTGCAGGTCATTCACTAGGTCCCCCTGTGAGGTTCTGGGATTTTTACTCACCGTTCTTGTGATCATTTTGACCCCACGGGGGTGAGATCTTGCGTGGAGCCCCTGATCGAGGGAGATTATCAGTGGTCTTGTATGTCTTCCATTTTCTAATTATTGCTCCCACAGTTGATTTATTCACACCAAGCTGCTTGCCTATTGCAGATTCAGTCTTCCCAGCCTGGTGAAGGTCTACAACTTTGTTTCTGGTGTCCTTCCACAGCTCTTTGGTCTTCACCATAGTGGAGTTTGGAGTGTGACTGTTTGGGGTTGTGGACAGGTGTCTTTTATACTGATAACAATGTCAAACAGGTGCCATTACTACAGGTAATGAGTGGAGGACAGAGGAGCCTCTTAAAGAAGAAGTTACAGGTCTGTGAGAGCCAGAAATCTTGCTTGTTTATAGGAGACCAAATACTTATTTTCCACAATAATTTGCAAATAAATTCTTAAAAAATCAATGTGATTTTCTAGATATGTTTTCTCATTTTGTCTCTCATAGTTGAGGTCTACCTATGATGTCAATTACAGGCCTCTCTCATCTTTTTAAGTGGGAGAACTTGCACAATTGGTGGTTGACTAAATACTTTTTTTCCCCACTGTACTTCTACCATCTGCTCAATCCTCTCCTGACTTTGGCTCAAAAAACCACAACAAAATCTGCAACAAAAATAGCTGCGTGGGACTTCAGGATAACAAACAAAGGCAGCAACACATATGTCACAATGAGCAATAATTAGTATGTGGTTGAGTCATTGCTAATAGTGAATACCAATGGAGTAAATAATGGGGCATGTATATTACCGAACCAGGAGCTGAAGAGTACACAACACTCAGCAGCCATAGATCTCAGCACTGCTTTGAGAGGGGGACTAAAGATTCATGGGTACCATCAAGCAATGGTTATTGCTTCTGCACATCAGAAGTAAGTGTGGTAACTGAGATACACGAGTGAAAACGCAGTGTGTAATGTAAGCCTATTAGCAGTGTGGGAAAAGAGCATCACATCTCAAGGTGTCATAGTCAAGCTGAGGAATATCCCAAAGCCAGACAGCCCAAGCCCTAGGGGTGAGGAGACTCACAGCTGTTGTATAGCCCTATATATGGTCGATACACTATTAGCGGAATCACTTTCTGTAATTTAGTAAATAATGGCAGGGTCACCTAGATTGTGAGTGGGTGAGGTCCAGAGGACACCCGTCAGTTGCAAAAAAATGATAGAAGGCATGATGTGGGATGTTATAGTTGTCCCATAGCTGTTTGAATGTTTACTAGGTGTCACCCTCTATCAAGTAAGCCAGTCTAGTGACAACAATGGAGGATCAAAACTCCCAGCCAAGTAGGTTGTATATTTCAGGTAACAATGGATTATACAACAGGCCAAGGGGCCCTCAATATTATATAGTTTCTTTATTTGGCACCATATTTTTTTAGCAAGAAAATGTAGCAGGGTATCAGAAACTAACAATATGCTGGCACCACAATCCAGATAAACAAACAGATCTGGCATTCTGGCAATCTGTATAAAGCGGGAGCAAACCACGGGCTTAAAATGTGGAATTGAGAGGTCATATAGTAGTTAAAAAAAATAGGATGGTTCAAACCACCCTGACAATTGGACCGTTTTTGAAGGCTAGTGGCCAGTTTAATTTCACTGCTGACCAGAACAACAAAAAAAGACCTCAGGACAGGTACCCAAGAATGTCAGAGTGTATTCAGTAGTTTGGGGAGATCCAATATCTTAACCAGGTGAAATCTGGTCCATCACTAAGAAGGGCAGTTTCCAGCATACCACAGTTTTTTTCTTTAAACAAATTAAGAAGGAAAAATATGTTAACTTACACAAGTGATTTTGAGAATGTTTTTTCGTGACACATTGTACTTCATGTTAGTGGTAAACATTGATCAATATTTTTGTATTTATTTATAAAAAAATAGGAAATTTGATGGAAATTTTGAAAAAATATCGCAATTTTCAAAATGTGAAATGCTCTGCTTTTCAAACAGATAGTCGTACCACCCAAATACATTAAATATTATCTACCATATCTCTGCCTTATATTGGCATCATCTTTTTATCGTCCTTTTAATTAATTTTGGACGTTAGAAGGCTTACAAGTGTAATAGTGATTTTACATATTTACAAGAAAATTTCCCAAACTAATTTCTCAGGGACCACTTCAGTTCTGAAGGGGATTATAAAGGCCTATATATTAGAAAACCCCATGAATCACCCTATTTTCAAAACTGCACCCCTCAAATAATTGAAAACAGCATTTGGGAAGTTTGTTAACCCTTTAAGCATTTCACGGAAATTAAAACAATATGGAGGTGAAATTTAGACATTTAATTTTTTTCAATAATACATTCATTTAACCCTAAAATTAACACATTCACAAAGGGTTAAAAGAGAAAATGCATCCCATAGTTGGTTATGCAATTTCTCCCGAGCACAGAAATACCCCACATGTGGGTGTAAACTGATGTTTGGGCACACGACAGTGCACAGAAGAGAAAGAGCGACACTGGACATTTGAAAAGCAGATTTTGCTGGAATAGTTTTCGGGTGCCATGTCTCATTTGCAGACCCCCTAGAGTATCAATACAAAGGAAACCCCCTAAAAGTGACCCCCATTTCGGAAACTACACAACTTTCAGACTTTATCAAGGGGTATAGTGAGCATTTTGACCATCCTTTTCACAGATTTTATTAACATTGGGATGTGTAAATGAAAAATTACTAAAATATCACTTTATCCTCAAAGTTTTCATTTTAACAGGGGGTTAAAGGAGTAAAAGCACCCCACAGTTTGTTACACAATTTCTCCTGAACCCGGCAATACCCCATATGTGGTCATAATCTGCTGTACGAGTACATGGTGGAGCTTGGAATGGTAAGAGTGCTAATTGGCTTTTGGAGGGCAGATTTTGCTGGAATAGTTTTTGGGTGCCAAATTGCATTTGCAGAGCAATTAGAGTACCAATAAAATGGAAACCCCCAAAAGTGATCCCATTTTGGAAGCTACACCCCTCACAGAAGATATCAAGGGATATAATGAGCAGTTTGACCTCACAGCTGTTTCACAGATTTTATTAACATTGGGACGTAAAAATTAAAAAGTACTTTTTTTCCAATAAACCGTCAATTTAGTCCCAAATTTTTTATTTTCACAAGAAGATAAAGAGAAAAGCTCCTCAAAGTTTGTTACACAATTTTTCCTAAATATGGGAATACCCCATATGCAGTCATAATCTGCTGTATGGGTACATGGCAGGGCTCGGAATGGAAAGAGCGCTATTTGGCTTTTGGAAGGCAGATTTTGCTGCATTAGATTTTGGGTGCCATTTCGCATTTGCAGAGCCCCTAGAGTACTAATACAATGGAAACTCCCAAAAAGTGACCCCATTTTAAAAACTACACCCCTCAAGGAATTTATCAAAAGGTATTATCATTTTGAGCCCAAGAGTGCTTCCTGAAAATTAATGCACAGAGTGAAAATTTAAATTTAAATTTAAATATGCCATTTCGGTGCCCAATACGCTGCGCCCAGTTTGTGTCATCAAAGACATACACTCCTAAAACTATTAAGTGGCCTGTTCCGTAGACAAAGAAGTTGTATATGTGGGTGTAAACTACTGCTTGGGGACACAGCAGGGCTCAGAAGGAAAGGAGCAGTGGGCTTATTAGCTTTTGGAGTACTGATTTAAAGGGATTTTCTGGACGTTATGTTGTTTTTGCAGAGCCCTGGAGGTCCCAGTAAATTGGAATTCTCCAAGAAGTAACCCCATTTTGTAGGGGCAATTTTAGAGTCTCTGCAAATTTGACATGGTGTCCAAAAAACCAACATTCTAAATCAGTGGTCCAAAAGCACATAGCGCTCCTTGACATCTGCGCTCTCCTGTGTGCCCAAACGGCAGTTTATGCCCACATGTATGACACAGGTGTACCCAGGATAACATACTTAACAATGCCATATGTGGCTATAAACTGCTGTTTGGGCACAGAAGGGAAGGAGCGTTATTTTGGTTTTTGGAGCACAGTTTGGTTTTTGGACATCATGCCATTTTTACGGAACCCCTGAATTGGCAGCAAAGTAGAACCCGCAGACACATAACCCCACTTTGGAAACTGCACCCCTCAAGGGATTTATCAAGTGGGGTAGCGAGCATTTTTAACCTTTGAGCATTGCATTAATTTAATTTCCAGAAAGGAATGCTCGCTGATAATGAAAAGTGAAAATTGCTATTTTTTAATTGATACACCATTTTAGTGCCCGATATGTTGTGCCCAACTTGTGTCAGCAGAAGCACACACTCCAAAAATTTAAGCAGGTATCCCAGGCACAACAGCTTTTGGAGCATTCATCTTTGATACAAACCACACACAACATATTACACACTGAAATGACATATTCCTGGAGAAATTGTCATTTTCACCTTTCACCATCAGCTGAATTAATGCAACAGTTGGGGGTAAATGCTCACTGTACCCCTGGATAAATTCCTTCAGGGGTGTAGTTTCCAAAATGGGGTCACGTGTCAGGGGATTCCACTTTACTGGCATTTCAGGGCTCTGCAAAAGTGTCATGGCACCCAATAACGTGTCTAAATCTGTGCTCCAAAAACCAAAATAGTGCTCCTTCCCTTCTGTGCCCAGCTGTGCCCAAACAGTATTTATACCCACATATGACACTAAGTACATTATCCTGGGTACACCAGTGTCATATATGTGGGCATAAACTGCAGTTTGGGAACAGAGCAGGGCACAGAAGGGAAGGAGCACTATGTGGCTTTTGAAGTTCAGATTTAGATGTTTGGTATCTGGACGCCATGTCATGTTTGCAGAGCCTCTAAAGTAGAAGTAAAGTGGAATCCCCTAGGGAATGACCCCATTTAGAAAGCTGCAACCCTCAAAAAATTTATCAGGGGGTGTAGTGAGCATTAGTATCCCAGACGTGAATGCACAGTGGATGGTGAACAGTGAATATGTAAGCTGTGCGGAGTGCATTGGGAACACCAAATTCCCTACTATTTCCCCAGTAGCTCCTATGATTGGGGTAGGGGTGGGAGGTGGATCACTTCTGGTGTCTTTTCCCTTGTAAGCTCTAAATTTGGGGTGTCTCAGCTTATACATTCCCTTCCTTTGTTCTAATGATTTACCGATTTTTGTCTTCACATTGTGCAAGCTATATTTTCTTTATTTTTCTGGTGAAGTAGCCATGATGTAGCTTGTTGTTTGCGGGGTGAGATGTATTTTGTAATGATATCATTTTTGGGTGCATATAACTTATTGCCTAAATTTTATTAACTCTTTCTTGGTGGGTGGATTAAAAAAAAAAAAACATCCATTCTGGTATTGCTTTTTACCTTTTAATGTTTTTTTCTGCGCAGCGTACAGCATAAGTAACATGTTACCTTTATTCTGCAGGTTGGTACGATTATGGCGATACCTCATTTATATTGTTTTTTATGCGTTACTAGTTTTGCAGAACAAAAACCCATTTGGGGAAAGAATCAATTATTTTTGCATCGCCATCTTCTGAGATGTGTAGCAATTTTTTTTTTCGGTTGACAGAGTTGGTTGAGGGCTTATTTTTTGCGGAACTATCTGTGCTTTTTATCGGTACTGTTTTGGGGTACATATTACTTTTTGATCACTTTTTATAGTATTTTTTTAAGGGGAGATGGCGAAAAATCATTATGTCCTTGCTTTATTAATTAATTTATTTAATTTTACACACTTCACTTTTTTTTCAACTTTTTTTTCTTACTTTTACACTGATTCACTGATCGCTGGTTCAGCACTATAGACTGCAATACACGTGTATTGCAGTCTATAGAGGAAGATAGCCTATGCAGAGGCATAGTCTGACTTCCAGAGGTCCCAGCAGGATCAACCAGGTACTGGGGGCTCCAGGCAGCCTGGGGTCACTGGCAGAGACCCTGGGCTGCAGAAAATAGAAAAAAGGCACCCCCCGATCTCGCCGCGGGGGGGTGCCAGAGGGGGGGGAGGGTGGCAACATGGCGGAACCCCTTGGAATCCCGGTCATGTTTGATCGCGGCATCCAAGGGGTTAAAACCCCTGATTGTAGCTCAGCTACGACCAGGGGTTAAGGAGCAGGGTGTTAGCTGTCAGATACAGCTAACACCCTCTCCCGATGACACCCGCGGTCGAGCTGGCAGCTAATATCAGGGAAAGTTTGTTACTGCAACAAACTTTCCCTGATATGGTGGCTACATGATCGGGACCTGAACTTATAAGGTCTTGATCATGTCTCCGTGAACACTAGCAACTATTAGCGCTGTGTTCACAGAGTTCCTGACCCTTTGGGAGACCCGATCCTCAATTTAGCAGGGTCTGTTTATAAACGTCGGCGCTGCACAAAGCCCAACAAGCGCCGACGTTTATATACAGTGGGTGGTTGCAAAGGGATTAATAAACCAACTACCAAAAAATTATCCCTTTATTGGTGCCCATGCAACACCAAGTAGTGACTATGTACTGAATTTCAAGAAAAATTTGTGGCACACAATTAGTGCACCTGCCAGATGAAAAGTGATAAAGAATTGAATGCAGAAAAAAGCCTCTAGAAATTACCCCTTTATGGGTGCATGTGCAGCACCAAGAAGTGACAATTTACAGAATTTCAAGAAAAATTTATTGTACACCATCAGTGTGCCTAGTCTGCTAGCTGAAAAAAATACTGAGGCTAATGGTGGGGCTGCCAAGACCAGAAGTAGTGTTGCTGTTGTTTCATATTTTTATTGTTGGTATTAGTACTTGCACTAGTAGATGACGTGACAGTAGCATAAGAGACCCTAGAGCAGTGATGGCGAACCTTTTAGAGATTGAGTGCCCAAACTGCAACCCAAAACCCACTAAATTATCGCAAAGTGCCAACACGGTAATTTAACCTTAAATTAACCAGAATCTATTTTATAGTGACCGTGCAATGTTATTACAGCCTGTAATAATATCACATGTCTGCTATAAAACAGATACCGTGTGATATAAATAGTAAAGGGCCCCAGACAGTACAATGTGCTCTGAAGTGGCCTCCAGACAATATT
Organism: Leptodactylus fallax; assembly: GCA_947044405.1. Classification (NCBI taxonomy): domain Eukaryota; kingdom Metazoa; phylum Chordata; class Amphibia; order Anura; family Leptodactylidae; genus Leptodactylus; species Leptodactylus fallax. The sequence goes on along the minus strand of CAMRHE010000192.1, from coordinate 172,079 downwards.
ATATGCTCCAGAATGGCCCCCACACAGTATTATATGCTCCAGAGTGGCCCCCACTCAGTATTATATGCTCCACAGTGGCCCCCGCACAGTATTATATGCTCCACTTTGGGTCCCCACCCACATTATATGCTTCACAATAAGCCCCCCCCCCCTACACAGTAGTATATGCTTCACAGTGGGCCCACACACAGTAATATATGCTTCACAGTGGGGCCCCACACAGTAGTTTATGCTTCACGGTGTCCCCCATACAGTATTAGATGCTTCAGTGCCCCCCCCCCCACACAGTATTAGATGCTTCAGTGTACCCCCCACACAGTATTAGATGCTTCAGTGCCCCACCCACACAGTAGTATATGCTTCAGTGTCCCCCACACAGTATTAGATGCTTCAGTGACCCCCATAGAGTATTAGATGCTTCAGTGTCCCCCATACAGTAGTAGATGCTTCAGTGTCCCCCACACAGTATTAGATGCTTCAGTGTCCCCCATACCGTAGTATAAGCTTCAGTGTCCCCGCCACACAGTAGTAAAAGCTTCAGTGTCCCCCCCACACAGTATTAGATGCTTCAGTGTCCCCCATACAGTATTAGATGCTTCAGTATCCCCCATACAGTATTAGATGCTTCAGTGTCCCCCACACAGTATTAGATGCTTCAGTGTCCCCCATACAGTAGTATTAGATGCTTCAGTATCCCCCATACAGTATTAGATGCTTCAGTGTCCCTCCCCCACACAGTATTAGATGCTTCAGTGTCCACCCCACACAGTATTAGATGCTTCTGTGTCCCCCACACAGTATTAGATGCTTCTGTGTCCCCCACACAGTATTAGATGCTTCAGTGACCCCCATACAGTATTAGATGCTTCAGTGTCCCCCATACAGTAGTAGAAGCTTCTGTGTCCCCACACAGTATTAGATGCTTCTGTGTCCCCCACACAGTATTAGATGCTTCAGTGTCCCCCACACAGTAGTATTAGATGCTTCAGTATCCCCCATACAGTATTAGATGCTTCAGTGTCCCCCATACAGTATTAGATGCTTCAGTGTTCCCCACACAGTATTAGATGCTTCAGTGTCCCCCACACAGTATTAGATGCTTCAGTGTCCCCCCATACAGTAGTATTAGATGCTTCAGTGTCCCCCAAACAGTAGTAGATGCTTCTGTGTCTCCCATACAGTATTAGATGCTTCAGTGTCCCCCTCACAGTATTAGATGCTTCAGTATCCCCCATACAGTATTAGATGCTTCAGTGTCCCCCATACAGTAGTAGAAGCTTCTGTGTCCCCACACAGTATTAGATGCTTCTGTGTCCCCCACACAGTATTAGATGCTTCAGTGTCCCCCACACAGTATTAGATGCTTCAGTGTCCCCCACACAGTAGTATTAGATGCTTCAGTATCCCCCATACAGTATTAGATGCTTCAGTGTCCCCCACACAGTATTAGATGCTTCAGTGTCCCCCCATACAGTAGTATTAGATGCTTCAGTGTCCCCCCATACAGTAGTATTAGATGCTTCAGTGTCCCCCAAACAGTAGTAGATGCTTCTGTGTCTCCCATACAGTATTAGATGCTTCAGTGTCCCCCTCACAGTATTAGATGCTTCAGTATCCCCCATACAGTATTAGATGCTTCAGTGTCCCCCCCACACAGTATTAGATGCTTCAGTATCCCCCATACAGTATTAGATGCTTCAGTTTCCCCCCCACACACACACAGTATTAGATGCTTCAGTGTCCCCCCCCACACAGTATTAGGTGCTTCAGTGTCCCCCCCCCACACACAGTATTAGATGCTTCAGTGTCCCCCCACACAGTAGTTTATGTTACTTACCTTGTCCCACGAAGAGCGTCCTCCTCCTTCTTCTGTTCACAGGCGCTGATGAATGACGTCATCGCGCCTGCGTCGGGGCAGAGGTCACACTCTGCAGTCAGTGTAGGCCGTGGCTCCGCGGACCGCAGCCTACAGTGACCGCTTTCAGCGTATGTAGATTTTCACATACAGCTGAAAGAAGCGATCGCTCACTAACCGGGAATCCTAGACCGGATTCCTGGTTAGTGAGCGATCATGGCGACAGCGCGCGTGCCAACTCAGAGGGCTCTGCGTGCCCTCTCTGGCACGCGTGCCATAGGTTCGCCATCACGGCCCTAGAGTATAATTATTTTAATTTCGGTTCTATCTCAACAAATTAAATTTAGCCTTGAACGGGTAACCTGGTCAGTATTAGACTATAACATACTGCATTAATCAGCTTGTTTTGTTTTTGCCACACTTTGTATATATTGGTTACCAAAGAAAAGCCTTAACAAACTGAAATTTTGAGACGATTACACGCAGTGTCAGCGCTTTTGCCATTACAACTACAATTTGTATGTATTTAACAAAAAAACACTATTGCCCCCAAAAATTCTTAAAAAAAGATTTTTCACTAACAGTACTGACTTTGTATGTAGGACACTCTGTGAACAGTCACAGATCAATCTTACACTGCATTACAAAAAAACTACACTATTACAAAAAAAAACTTATTAAAAACGGTCACATACATGCAACCAATTCAGATTATAAATTCACTTTATTACTCTATAGATTTAAATCTCTCTTTAATTGTATTTATTAATTCTACATGTATTTTTGTTTTTAATCACTGAGCATAATGAATATAGTGGATATCATTGGATTTGCATCTTTTGTTTTCACCTATAGAAACTATGCAAGAATATTATATTTTTACCAAAAAAACCTTCACCAGTATTGTACTGTTAAGCAAATAGTGTATTGCATGTTCTATTGTACCTAATATAGTTAATAGTAACACTAGTATAATGTGGCCTTGTCAAGTGTATGTATAGTATATGTGTGTCTGTAGTAAACACATCTCCAATGGACTACAAGATTGCTAGGAAATATGAAGGTCGATAAATTGTATAGTTGAATGGTTGACATAACTGTTAAAACCACATAATGATCAGTGTATTGCATTCTTTCCATATCATACAATAATGAGAAAAATATCTTTGTGATTGTATTGTATTTATCAGACTTTAGTCTGACTTTAGTCTGACTTTGGATCTGTTCAATTAATAGTCTAAAACCTATAGTATGTTATTTTAGCTATATATAATGATGTGTTTTCGCTTTTATGTATGCAGTTTCAGGGCTTATTCACATATTTTTTAAATGGATGTGTGTTGTTCATGTCGATCACTGACAACAAACAGTCCCATTGATATTTAATAGACAATTCAGAGATCTTTTTTTTCCATGGACCAGGGTCTATAGAACAGAATAGTGACGTACTCTATTAAGGTCCATTTTGTGAACTAAAGATGTCCATTAAAGTCTTTGAGTCTGTGAAAATCATGGATAGCACATGGATGACAGTCTTGTTCTGTCTATATTCTGCTAACCCAAAGACATTGAAAACGATAGAAGAGTTACTTTGAAAATAAAAAAGGTTGATCCTTTTTTCATGTGATGAACAGATGAACCACAGACAGCATACAAATACAAAATACAGAGGATCTGTCCTTAATCAACATGGAAAGCAGACATCCATTAAAACAGAAATGTGAATAAGGCTTGAATGTTTGCAGCAACTTATATAAGAACAACTTTAATTAAAAAGATATCACCTTTGAATCACTAATTGTGAATACTTTATTAACTACCTCTTGACGGCATGACATCAGAATTGGATTTATTAGTATTTTTATTTATTGAGATTCCATGTTATTATGTAGCATATTTGAAATATTGTATTTTATAATACTTGCATAGAAAGCTACAGTAGGTTTAATTTTTTTGCAGTACTCTGCACCAAGGGCAACCCACATATATTGTATTTTTCAGAGAATAAGATGCATATAACTATAAGACAAACCCTAGATTTGGGCATGAAACATTGTTTCATAATAATTTTATCTTTGGTGGTCAAGTGATATCCTAGGGTAGATAGAAGGGGCTATTAGTTAACAGTTAGGAACACACACAAAGCCCCATTATTGGCCTCCACTTGATATAATGTTCTATTATTCTCCACACAATATAATGGGAATTAATACTGTGTATGTGTGTGGGGGGGCATTCAGGAGCATTATCCTGTGTGGGGGGCACTAACGTTGCATTATACTGTATGATGGGCATTAATAGGGCATTATATTATGTGGGGAGTATTATACTGTGTGGAGAGCTCTCATGTGGAATTATAATGTATAGAGGCGTTAAGGAGTATTATATTGTGTGGGAGGCATTAAGCCTTTAAGGACGCAGGGTAGTTTGTATGTTAATGCTCAGCAGCTTTTTTCATATTTTCCTTCCCCGCCTTCCAAAATACAGAACTTTTTATTTTTTGTCAGCATAGCTATCTGAGGGATTATTCTTTGCGTAGCAAGTTGTACTTTCATTTTGCACCATATTGGAGTACATATAATGTTGTATTACCTTTTATTAATATTTTTTGGGAGACCATGTGAAAAAAAAATACAATTCCATCATCATTTTTTGCATTTTGTTTTTACGGTGTTCACTCTGCATTAAAAATGACATGTCAACTTTGTCCAACGGGTCATTATGATTACAGCAATTCTATATTTATATTGGTTTTATTATGTATTCCCACTTTTACAAATAAAACGTTGCTTTTTGAAAATGAACGATTTTCCTGGGGCCACCATATTATCTGACGCCTAAAACTTTTTTTTTTTACTGTTTTGTTGACAGAGATATGTATTATGTACTTATGTACTTTTTATTGGTACCAATGTTTGGTATGTATGACTTTTTGATCACTTTTTATTGCTACTTTTTGGTGAAAGCAAGGTGACCAAAATATGATATTTTGCGCATTAAGGTATTTTTTTTACGTTGTTCACCATACGGGATAAATAATGCTATTTTTGGATAGTGGGGACTTATATGCACATGGGGATACCTATCATGTTTGTTTATTTATTTATTTTTTTGTTTAAGTTATGTGTTTTTTAAAAGTAAAAAATTTTTTAAATTTTTTATTATTTGTTTATTCTTTATTTTTAACCTTTGTTTTTTAAACTTTTTCCTGTCCCACAAGGGGACTTAAACCTGGGATCTCTGATCCCCAGCGCAATGTACTGCAATACTATGCAATACTGGGTATCTGCCAAAATCAGAGTATCTTCTGACTCTGGTGGCTAATTGGTGCTAAGCATCAGCTGTGTAACACTACAGTTTACTAACACTCACCTACCAATTTTCGACCACAACCTTCTTTCCTTTAACATTAAAACTTCTTGTCCTTCACAAAACACACTGACCTACCACACATGCAGAAATCTACGGGCTGTAACCACACAGCACTTCTCAGATACCCTATAGTCATCACTGTCTCACATCTCTTCTCTCTCCTGCCCTGAACTGGCCACCAAACACTACAATGAGACTCTCAACGCCACCTTGGATAAAGTAGCACCCTTGACAGTCCGAAAATCCCAACACAGACACCGGCAACCTTGGCACACTCCTCAAACACGTTTTCTTCAGCGATGCTCAAGATGTGCCGAACGGCTATGGCGAAAATCTCACACATCTGCAGATTTTCTTCACTTCAAGTTTATGATCAAAGCCTATAACTATGCCCTTCACCTCGCCAAACAAGTTTACTTCACCTCTCTCATCTCTGCCCTCTCCAATAACCCTAAATGACTCTTTGACACCTTTCACTTCCTCCTCACGCCAAAGGTGCCGGTACTTGTCACAGACCTCAGTGCTCGAGACATGGCCAAAATTGACAACATCTGTCAGGAAATAACCCATTCTCCAAGCGGCATCAGTCCCCTTCCCTCCCTTGCTCCTCATTGTGAACTCTCATTATTTGACCAGGTAACAGAAGAAGAAGTCTCCCAGCCCTTCTTGCCCTACTACTTCCACAAGCGATCCTATTCCGTCACACCTCCTCTGGTCTCTGCCCCCTTCTGTTGCAACTCACCTTACAAAAAATTTTAACATCTCTCTTTCTTCTGGAATCTTTACCTCCTTCTTCAAACATGCTGTCATAACCCCACTACTTGACCCATCCTGTGCTGCTAACTATCGACCTATCTCTAACCTCCCCTTCATCTCTAAACTCCTGGAATGCTTGGTTTACTCCCGCCTGATCCGCAATCTCTCTGCTAACTCTCTTCTGGACCCCTTACAATCAGGTTTTTGTGCACTACACTCTACAGAAATGGCCCTCACAAAAGTCTCCAACGATCTCTTGACGGCTAAATCTAAAGGGAACTATTTGCTACTTATTCTTCTGGATCTCTCAGCAACATTTGACACTGTAGACCACAAACTCCTCCTCACTATGCTCCATTCTATTGGCCTCAGGGATAACGCTGTCTCTTGGTTTTCTTCCTATCTCTCTGACCGCTCATTTAGTGTATCATTTGCTGGTGCTATTTCTTCTCCTCTGCCCTTTGCAGTTGGGGTTCCTCAAGGCTCGGTCCTAGGTCCCCTCCTCTTCTCTCTCTGTACACAGCCCCAGTTGGACAAACCATTCACAAATTTGGCTTTCAATACCATCTTTATGCTGATGATACCCAACTGTATACTTCATCCTGTGACATTACTTCTGCACTACTACAGAACACCAGTGACTGTCTCTCTGCTGTCTCAAACATTATGTCTTCTCTTTATCTGAAATTGAATGTTTCAAAAACTGAACTTCTTGTGTTCCCTCCATCTACTAACTGACCTAACCCTAATATCTCCATTTCTGTCTGTGGCCTTACTATTACACCAAGGCAGCATGCCCCCTGTCTGGGGGTTCTATTTGATTCATATCTCACCTTTACCCAACATATTCAGACACTTGCACACTCTTGCCACCTGCACCTTAAAAACATCTCTACAATTCGCCCTTTTCACACCGTGGAAACCTCAAAAACCCTCATTGTCACTCTGATTCTCTCTCATCTTCACTATTGCAATTCTCTTCTAATTGGGCTTCCTCTTACTAAACTCTCCCCTCTACAATCTGTCCTGAATGTGGCCGCCAGACTCATCTTTCTGTCAAACCGGTACACAGACGCATCTACCTTGTGTCAGTCGCTGTATTGGTTGCCCATCCATCACAGAATACAATATAAAATTAACTATTATTAAATTATTAAACTATGTAACACAAATTTTGTTCCCAGCTTTTAAATGTTATATTCCAATTGCTTATGTCTAAAACAAATTAAAAATTGCTTACATTCATCATAAACTTCGCTTTTGTGACCACGGCAACGAAAATTGTGCTTTTTTACTATAGAAACAGACGATTTTGCATCTTCTCATTTATACAGTCAGACTAAGAACACTATATGCATTGCAAATTTACACAGATTACCAAAAACTGTTCAGAAGTGTGCGGTTTTCCGAGATTTACGACTATACTGCAAATCAGTTTCACGAATCAATCCCCAAATATAGTCGCCCATCATGTTTTCGTTATATTGTCCTTGGTAACGGAGTTCAAAGTTCATAATGTCCTGGTGAAAGCGCTCGCCTTGCTCCTCTGAATAAGCTCCCATGTTCTCTTTGAACTTATCAAGATGAGCATCAAGGATATGGATTTTGAGTGACATCCTGCAGCCCATTGCAGCAAAGTTCTTTATCAGAGTCTGAACCAGTTGTACATAGTTTTCATCTTTATGATTGCCTAGGAAGCCGCGAACCACTACGACAAAACTGTTCCAAGCTGCTCTCTCCATCCTATTCAGCTTCTTGGGAAATACACTGCACTCTATGATCTTCTTGATTTGTGGTCCGACGAAGACACCAGCTTTGATCTTTGCTTCAGACAGCTTAGGTAAAAGATCTTGGAGGTAATTGAAAGCTCTTCACTCCTTATCTAGAACTCTGACAAATTGTTTTATGAGCCCCAACTTGATGTGTAGTGGTGGCATCAGCACCTTGCGTGGGTTCACCAGTGGCTCCCACTTTACATTGTTCTTCCCCACAGTGAACTCTGTCCTCTGAGGCCAGTCCCGCCTGTGGTAGTGCGCTTCAGTATCCCGGCTGTCCCAAAGGCAAATAAACCAAGGATACTTAGTAAAACCACCTTGGAGGCCCATCAGGAATGACACCATTTTGAAATCTCCGATAACTTCCCAGTCATACTCATCATACTTCAAGGCACCTAGCAACATCTTGACACGGGTGTATTCCTCTTTCAGGTGCACTGAGTGAGCTACAGGAAGAGACGGATACTTGTTCCCATTGTGAAGCAGCACGGCTTTGAGGCTCTTGCATGAGCTGTCTATGAAGAGGCACCACTCATTTGGGTTACAGGTGATACCTATAGCCTCGAATAGACCGGCCACATTGTTGCAGAAGCACAGTCCATCTTGATGACTGAAGAAGATGGAAAAAACTTGGTGACGCTTCCTCTGATCTGTGACTTGGACGCTTTCATCTAATAAGTTCCATTGGTTGAGCCTTGATGTCAGAAGCTCAACGTTGGACTTGGTGAGACCAAGGTCTCTGATCAGATCGTTGAGGTCTTTTTGGTTAGGGTAATATGGCTTCCGCTCCTCATCTGCATATGAAGAGAAATCGTCTTCCTCGATGTCTGACCTGCTGCTTTCTTTTGAAGGTGGTGTAGCTCTGTCTGGAGGTGTTGGTACAGGAAGTTCAGGACAGTGTGGTACTGGGGCAATAGATGATGGAATGTCAGAATACGTTACAGGCGGTGCATTTTTGCCAGTGCGACGTTTGGATGGGTCCACCATACAGAAGTAGCAATATGTTGAGTGATCAGTCGGTTCACGCCAAATTCTTGGCTCTCTTCTCTCCCCTGTACCAACCTATAAGCAAACAAAATAATATTTGGATTGAGAATTTGATTTAGGCCTATTTCACACTAATGTCTAGTGATATTTACAATATTAACACAGTTAATCTGCTATTTAAGAGAGTAGCATTTATCCACTTACCTTCAAGAGTTTTCTTGCAGTGCTCACATGTGAAATGAGGAGCCCATGGTTTGTCTTGGTCACCAACAGGCATGCCGAAGTATGCTTTGTAGGCCTCACACATCTTAGCAGATGCTTCCACAGAGTACTTTTTCGCTCTTGTCTTTATAAACTGGCCACATAAGTAGCAAAATGCGTCTGCTGGATGTATGCAACCTCTTGATGCTATCTAAATTGATTAAGTTGCTGTGAACAGTAAGGAAAAAGGATGTCTCTCCAAACTTGATAAAAATGGTCTTTATTCCGTGCAGTATTAAAGTTCAAGAGTGTACTGAGGATTCAGCAGAGCAAGATTGATCACCCGGTACCAGAGTAACACACAATATATACATTTACATTCCTAAGCTCCTCCTGTAATGGGTGTGGGGTGAAGTGTGAATACTGTCGTTATCAGAATCTGAATAGATATTGAATTCACACCTGTCTGTCTAGGTCAATTCCCCTTTGTCTGTGATGGCCATTGCCCATTTACTATGCAATCCCAATCAATTAGATCCTGTCTCTCCGTCTCTCAGGAAGGGCTATAGTGGCCCTATATAACTGTAGTTATACAGCTACCTACAATTCTGTACAGTCCCAGAAAGCTTCTTAAGTATCTTGAAATATTGCGAATATCCTTAAAAATAGATCAATTTCAAAATATTATTGTGCTGACCACAAAAGCAAAGTTTACAGGCAATAATAACTTTTTTCTATTCATTTAAGGTACAAACAATCAGGAAAACACACTTAACAACTGGGAACAAATATTTTTTTGAAAATTGTTACATGGTGTTATCACACTGACCCACAAATCCATCCATAGCGCTGCACTCTCTGCGTCCTCTCTCCGTTCTGCCAATGACTTGCATCCCGTTATCCCACTCCCATCTCCAAGACTTTTCTCGATCGGTGCTCTGGAATGCTTTACCCAAGACAATTCGATTAATCCCCAACTACAGCATCTTCAAAACTGCCCTAAAATCTGTATGGTCAGGCTCATCACGTGACCTGATCACAGTGTAGTGTGCGGAAGTGTAGAACAATAACACCTTTTATCCTCCCTCCTCTGTTCCTAAGATCCTGGCCCCTCCATCTAGAAGTTACACTACACTCCTTGCATTTAATATCTGTTTATTCACAGATACTGGCTGGTGACGGGTTCATACAACTTCAGTTACACAACCTTTTCTATTAAAAGATGGCTGGATCATGGTAGCAAACAAGCCCTCTGACCTCTTGTGTCCCCTTATCTCCTCATAGAATGTAAGCTCTTGCGAGCAGGGCCCTCACTCCTGTTGTTTGATATGTTTATTTCTTTGTCACATTGTAATGTCTCATATTGCCTGTTCATGTGTCCTCTGATTTGTAAAGTGCTACGGAATACAGTATGTTGGCACTATATAAATAAAGTTATTATTATTATTATTAGTGCCATACTATTATGGCACTGAACGTTAACTACATGCTCAGCGCAACGTAATAGTACGGTGCAGAGTGGTAAGGGGTTAAGAAGCATTATACTCTGTGGGGGGCGTGTATGGGACATTATACACTGTGGGGAGCACTAATGGGGCATTGCGCCCCCACAGTATAATTCTCTATTAGTGCCACACACAGTATAAGTATAATGGTCCTAATTGTACCACACATATATAATATTCCTTAGTGCCCCTCCCCCCACACACAATATAATGTTCTTTATAGACCCCCCCCCCCACACACACACACAGACCCAGACCCAGACAGTAGTCAGGAGAAACAGCGATAAGCAATTGTTTATTTATTTATTTTGTTTGTTTTATATTGTTATTATTATGCCAACAGAATGACAGTGGGAAGTGGCACAGGCAATTACAGAATTTGAAGAAAAACTTGTGACACACTGTCAGCGTGCCTGCCACTTGAAAAGTGAAGTTATAAAGAATTGACTTTACAGAAAAAAGCCACCAAAAAGTATCCCTTTATGGGAGCAGATGCAGAAAGAATGAGTGACAACTACAAAATTTGAAGAAAAATTTATGACACACTATCAGCATGCCTGGCTTGCCAGATGAAAAAGCTAGAATATACTCTGATAAGGAAGGGATTCTATGACTATGAGAACAGCACTTGGGAGCCAGAAAAGAATCTGAATTACCCTGCAGGTTATTCCTGTATGGGAGAACATACAGCACTAAGGCATTACAATTTACATAATTTCAAGAAAAAATTGTGGCACACCATCAGTATGCCTAGCCTGCCAGCTATAAAAACTGGACTATCTTCGAAAAGTGATCATGATGAGGTAGAACTTTTTCTTTCTCCCATAGTTTTCTGCTCCACTATTTATGTGGTTTGCTGCATGCAGTAATCATTCATTGTATAGTGCTGCTCAAACTGATGCTCCAGAATGTACCATAGTGCCACTCAATGTGTGTTTCATCTAACAGCCATGAAATAATAGAGGGGGAGTGTAAGCAACGGCTTCCTCTGGTAAAGTTGGTGGCTGGAAATAGTCCATTGTGGAGAAACTAGAGGAGGCAGATGGGAACCCACCTGGTGTTGAAACTAGACCTGCACCCATGAGGTTATGTCAGTACTAGAAAGTTATTCTATGCTTCTAGACTGTGGCTGCTGGTGCTCAAAACATTGACCCAGTGGGCCATAAAATATATGTGTTGTCCCTGCCCATAATTGCTGCTCCATGTGTTGACTGTGAAATGCACCTTTCCCCATATGGACATTTACAAAAAGAGGCCCACATGGCAAAATCAAGCAGGGGCAGCTTTTTAGATAAATAATATTGACTAGCTAACCTCCATTGGGAGATGGAGTGGAATCCACTAAGTGGCCCGGCGGCACCTGCACCGCTAGTAACATGGCTAGTTGTGAGTTAAAGTTACAGACCAGTCTGATGACTGGAAACAAATTGCTGTTTACTAGACACATATTACTTTATGTATGATGACTGACAGTGTGGAGGAAGAGAAGCAGACAGAGATGATTATAATAATGACAATGACCATGTGCTAGTTGTGTATGTGGCTGGCATACAAAGAAGAACATGTTGAAAAGGAATAGAATAGTGTTGCTCACTTTGCTTGTCAGTGCCATTGACAATTCTATTTTGCCAAATTAGCTGGTGACACCATTAAATGTGAGTACGGAGAGACCTTGCACCTACATGTATGTCAGCATGGCCTTGGTTAATTTTCTGCTTGCAGATCTTGCACCTTGCCATGGATTTGTCATTTGTTAATGTACAAAAAAATTCCTACAGGAAGATGACTGCAAGCTTGCCTTAGATCTACCCCAGGCAGCTTTTTTGGATGTTGAGGCTGCACATAACATGGAATTCTTACTATTGTAAATGCCACCACTAAGATCCCCTAGGTCTCCTACCTCCTCTACCTCCTAGTAGCAAACCTCCTGCCACTAATACCGCCACCAACAATCATGTCTTCCACCTCTACCTCCTCTACATATAACACTGTCTGTTCTCATCCAACTCATCAAGAAGAAGATGTCTAGAGCGATGAGGAATATCCCACTCAGTAGATGCGACATGACTATTAATGAATGAGATCTAAGTCAGGGAAGATAAAGAAGACGACGTGGTTGACAGTACAGAAAGACATTGTGGTAAACTGTTACAGTGAAGGAGGAGGAACACACAAAACCCTGATGCAACATTTGTGTTTCACTGCTGTCATAAACATCTTTATTTTCTTGAACTACGAAAACAATGCAGCTATTGGCGGGGCTATTAAGACCAGAAGTAGTGTTGCTCTTTCCACCCACACTCTTATTGTTAGTACTTGCACAAGTGTTTCCTACTCCCCCTCCTTTTGCCTGTCCCCTGCCATGTCCAGTCATTTTACTGCACATTGCTTAATTATAATAGTGATTGGCAATAGAAAAAGCGATTTCAAGCAAAATAGCAAAGCATTAAAAGGGTGAACTGGTGAGTGAATATTAAACACTAGGAGACTAAAACACACTCAGCCAGTTTGGTTTTTGGCAGTTACGACAGTTTGTATATTGAGTGATCAAAAAAAAAAAAAAAACTGATATTTTTCAGCACAGGCTGCATCAGTGTTTTGCAGTCACAGGCTCACAGCACAGTGGAGATATTCTCCCTCACTCACTATAATTTATCTCACTATCTTCCTGTAATCTAACTAAACTTTGTTCTACTTCTCCTACTCCTATGATTCTCTAGTTCTGTTGTGAGATTTTCTGCTGCATTACAGTGCAAAATGGAATAATTGCTTTGGATATTTTTTTAAAATACATAATTGAAGAAAAACAACTATGGGGTCCCCCTTTTTTCAGAACTGGTCAGATGCAACAAGCAACACTGAGATGTTTACATAACTTCCTTTAACCTATATACAATTTACACAAGCAGCGAGCCACTTTGTTAAAACGTCTCATAAAAACTGATGACAATTATTGAGACCTAATGACAATTGATGAGTTTCATGTAGAAAACTGTGAAAAAGTCTGATGACAACTGATGCATTTTTGCGACAGTTTTGGCATCAGTTGTAATGATTTAACGGACAAGAATAATAATATATTAGAACACACGCTTAGAAAAATTAAGAAAACTAGAGATACAAATCTGTCTGAACTGTTAACTCTGCAAATGTTGATTTTGACTGCTAGAAATATTCTTAGAGATCTGGACTGGATAATGAAAAGAAGAGAATGTGAACACTGATAAGTGAGATAATTCTGGACTTCAAGAGCACATTATTTCCTTTTTCTAGTCTTCCATGTTCCAAGAATCTTAATTTTTTTTTAAGCCTAGATACCATTATTTTTCAGGAACACCGTTGTTTTTAGAGGGTGGACATTAAATTCCACCATGAATAAATACAGTATAATTCTAGCACAGCTTTTTCAAATGTTTTCACTCACATACAGTAAAAGTTGCTAAATATATTTTACATGCTATAAGGCTAAAGTGTCTCCTGAAACTAGTGATCACAAATGTTCCTAGACAAAATGTTTTTAGACAATAGAAATCAACATTATCACTGTCGGTAATACTGAATTTTTGCCTTACTAGGGTTAGAGAACTTTCCAAAAGTCATGTCAGACATACAAACAAATGTAACTACTCAATATCAAAGGCTTTATTCACATGTCTGCTTTACATATCTGCATTTCACGTACACCTGGATTTTTCGCATATGTTTCCAATAAATTCAATGTCTTCATTCAGATATTCTTTTTTTTTCATGCACCATGGTTCTGCAAAAAGAAAGGTGGGAACAGGTTAGTTTTTTCACTAATGCAGAAGCATCACATAAATGAAAGTGCATGATTCCGTGAAAAAAAAATGTTTTTGTGTTGCTGCCTTCTGAGATTTTCCACCTACTTTTGGTATTTTAGTTTACATGACTTTTTGATCACTTTTATTCTACTTTTTGGGAGGCAGATGAAAAAAAGTCAGCAATACTGAAAGTTTTTTTAATGGCATCCAATATGTTAGATGAATCATACAATGGGGCAGCACAGTGGCTCAGTGGTTAGAACTGTTGCCTTACAGTGCTGGAGCATTGGGTCAAATCCAATCAAGGGCAACATCTGAATGGAGTTTGTATGTTCTCCATATGTTTTCATGGGTTTCCTTCCACATGCCAAAAATATACTGATAGGTGAATTGACTCCTCATACAAACATCTGACCCATGTGGGTGTTTTTGGGCATGAGTGCCTGTATGGCAGCCACTAACTCCACTACACCACAATGCTCCCTGTGCTTCAAGTCTCTGTGAGAAAAGCACATTACAAATGTTTTTCATTGTCATAGTTTGAGTACAGATTCATTTATTATGGATACTTATTGTATATAGCTTTTTGCTATTCAAAAAGAGCATTTTTTATAGATAAGCAGAGATTAAAAAAAAAAAAACCTCAATGTTCTTTTCAACACTTTATTGAGTTTATTTTAAAACCTTTTCAGATATTGCACATGCGATCATTTAATTGCTCATATAATACACTGATCAGGCAGCATATTCGACCCCTCTTCTGAAGGGAAACCTAATAGGCTTTCATATATAGTTTAAGAGTCCCTTATTAAAAGGGTTACACAGCCTGGATCAGAGCTTCCTCCAAGCTGGGCTTTTAGATCAGGTGCATGACTTTTAGACAGCTAAACATCTGGTCTTCTCGGCACAAGGAACCATGGCTCTTTGTTTAGTTTATATACTTACTAAAGTTGCAAGGATTATTAAATGGTTGAACATTGACTATAGAGTAACTACCTTCACCAGGTGCCACTACTGAGACAGCTTTCTTGTGCATAGCTTTTCTTCAAGATCATGCACTCTTGCATAGTACAGTTTGAGGATCCTGACAAAAAGTTCAGTGTATTAATTCAGCCTCCGAATTCTACAGATCTTCATTTTATTGAGCATTTGTTGGATATGCTGAAAAAAGGGTCAATCCCTGGAGGCTCCACTTTGCAACTTGAAGGATCTGATACTAACATATTTGTGCCATATTAGGAGCTTATGCCTTGGTTATAAGTGTAAAGCCCTGAACCTCTAACTTTTTGTCACTATTTTGCTACCATGGAGCAATACAACTCATTGCGTGAACTTTGCAGAATATCTCCATGATTTATCAGGCACTGTGCAAGAGCTGCAGGCAGAAAATAAGCTGTGGTTATGCAGGCACATCCATATTCACATGAAAATGCTAAAAAGGCATCACCAGTTCATGTGACAAAGTAGAATTGACAGTGATAGACAATGTAAGCAAGACCATTGTATTCCTTCTCCCCGTGATCTTTCTTGTAGCCAGGCACATGCACACCTATCATATGGTTGTCATTATAATCATCACCGTTTAAGTCCATTTACGTCCTCCAGTTCCTAATCATTGGAGGGGCACCCTTTAAGGCTTTTTGTCCTCTGAAAAAATAAAAAATAAATAAAAAATTGGGTTGTTTTTGTAGAGCACATTAAAGAACAAGGTCTTTCCTTAACATGGGAAGGTATCGCAAAATACACTTGTGATCAATTTGCGGGAATTAAAAGTGTTGATAAAATTAAAGTTGTATTTCTCAGTGTGGTCTTTTAGTATTGTTTCTTTTTCCTACCTGGCAATCTGATTGGGAATCATGCCATTCTCATAAGCTGCCTGCATCAATTCTTTTAGAAACCCTTTTTCTAAAACGTGCTGGTCTAGATTTTTTCTTGTTTTTGGTAGCTCCCCACTTAAGAAAATATCATAATGTATATTTTAAATATTTGATCTTGCCTTGATAGGAGTTGTTTCCAAGTATCTTCACGGATTTGAAATGCCTCATAAATAGATTTACAGAGCTTGCGCAAAAAGAGTACTTGTGGCTGTTCCCTGTATCTGTTTTAGTATGTGCTTCCAAAGAGAGAGAAATTATTGGTCAATATAGTCCAGATGCATGCTACTTTTTATATTAATTTTATATTTTTATTGGCATGCACTTTTAAACATTAAATAATGAAATAAAAATGAAATGAGTGATAATCAAAGTGCACAACCTTTAGTCATCTATATACAATAAGAATATTTCTTTTATTTTTTTCAAAGGGGTAAAAATATAATTTAGGTCGGCATTCTGGCAGTCTCAATAAAATGTTTTTCTAATCCTTATTGATGCATTTATAAGAGATATCCAATACACAAAGAAAAAGTTTTCATTGAAAACTGACAAGAAAAGGACAGTGACATTCCTATTCCCTGCACCTCTGCAAAAGTGAAAGGTTACTGCAATTTAAAATCAAGAAAAGACTTAAATTTCTTTCAGATACCATTGATCTTGCAATCCCAATAAGTGTTCTGAAAAAAATGTCTTTGCTTGAGATGGATCATATGTGAAGAGTGATAAATGTTCAGCATTTCTCAGGTCACATCCTGTTACTTGAAAAAGGACAGTATATGAAATATAGGCAGACAATGCTATTTCTAAAATATTTACTTGGTACTTTATGTGCCAAACATTTTTATTGTTGACATCAAATGTGCTAATAGTATGATTTAGGTGTATAATAAAAAAAGTACTGTATTTACAAAAATGCTAAACACACCCGTGATTTATTTTTACTTATTTCCTTATTTTATTTTCATTATTTCCCCAAGATAAATAGATGTCAATGTTTACCTTATTTAGTTATTCCTTTCTATCTGAATCCTTCTGTTCAGTAAGGTAATTTGATGTTCACTCTGACCTGTTAAAATGTACTGTACCTGTTAAAAAGTCCATTTTTTGATAGCCTGTTTGATGTACTGTTCCACACAGTCTCTCAACACAGAGCCTGAAACTTTTGCTAACTGAAAAGCAGACAGTTCCTGTCACACAGCTATGGAGAAGGAGCTCACAACTCAGACTCCCTGAATATATACTTACAGTTTCTTAGATTATTTAGGGGAATATAGAGAGCAGCATGGTGGCTCAATGGTTAGCACTGTTTCCTTTCAGCACTTGAGTCCAAGGTTTAAATCTGACCAAGGGCAACATCTTCAAGGAGTTTGTATGTTCTCCCCATGTTTGCATGGGTTTCCTCCCATACTCCAAAGGCTTACTGATAGGGAATGTCTGCAATATGCTGAATAATATGTTGGCGCTATACAAATAAGAGAAATAAAAAAATGTATAAACACTGTGTGGAAGGACCTTTATACTGTGGTAGGGGAAAATTTAGTTTTTGTGGTGGGTGATGGTAAAAGATTCATTTTTTATATGTTCTGGATGGAGATGGGGTACTGATAGATCACAGATGTAGCATAGTGAGTAACATAGTCAGGAGGTAGTGAACACAGAGAAGATGGGCACAGTAAAAAGGTGGTGAACACTTATGAATGACCAGCGTTTTATGTTTGTCAATTTATATGCTCCTCAAAAATATCATTCTAAATATTTATTGATGCTTTTCAAAATATTAAAGAATGTAAGGGTGGGTTCACACTACCATTGGATATCCATTATGATAGTGTCAATTAAAAAAAAAAAACGGACACCTATCATAACAGACATTAATGGACATTAACGATGTTAATGTGTCCGTTTTTTTCAAAACGATCCATTTATTGGATCAATTAAAAGAAAAAAAATGGACGCATTGGCATCAGTTAGTGTCCGTCAATGTCTGTTTTTATACTGTCCGTTTTTTGCTTTTTTTCTCCTTTCTGAGCATGCACAGAAAAAACAAACAAACAGTAATAACGGACAATATAATGAACACCCGTCCATTACTGTCTGTTACCCAGAGACTTTAATGTTAAAAAATAACGGATGCTTGACATTTTTTTTTCACGGACACAAAAGTCCTGCATGTCAGATTTTTTTGTCCACGAAAAATAGCGAACATATGACGGATTTGGCGTAAAACAGACACTAACGGTCACTAATGAACACAAGATAAAATCCCATTGAAGTGAATGAAAATTTTTACGGATTTGTGATGGTTCTTCTAGTGTCTGTTGCTAAAATCTTGTAATGGACAATAGCAATGGACACTACTGACGGTCACCAGCGGTAGTGTGAACAACCCCTAAGGATGGATTCTTGATACTATGCAAAGATTTTAATGATCCAGTTTCTATAGATCTAAACACTTCCATGTCTCCTAAAATGGAGCGGAGAGAGTTGAAACGTATCTTAGTTCTAAGTGGAGGCACATTTAAATGACAGCTAAAGGAACCATCATCCGAAGAAAAGAAATTTTACTATTTTTAAATTAATCTTGTATTGCAGAAGATAGCACACTTAGAAAAACACAATAAGTATAACCTAACTTCTACACACACCGTGCCTGCTCCTACATATATATGAATGTAACCTCACTAAATGCAAATTGAAATACTATGCTACGAGAGATAGAGTGGTTACTAGTCAATAGACTGATGATAGAAAAAATGATCAGCAAGGATGAAAGTTGAATATCTAGAAAGCGGAAGTGGAGATAAAATTAGAAATCCTATTGACATAGCTAACACCTTCTTCGCATATTATTCGAAGTTGTACAATCTAAATTCTGATCAATTGACATACCAGCCAATAAGACCAGAGATAGAGATTTTTTAGCCACACTTAAGCTTCTCTCACTTCCCAAAGATCAAATTCAGATGATAAATGTTCCTTTTATGATCTCAGAGTTTCTTAAAGTCATGGAAGAGTGAAAAAATCAGGCGATACCTTTTAGAGGCTAACTGAGTATATTTGATAGTAAGCTTTCGAGAGTGCTAGCTCTCTTCTTGAGACATTGTGTAATACTAGAAACTGAAAATTCACACTATTTATACACACACAAGACATGTATCTTTTAAAGGATCTTAGAATAATAAAATGCAATATACGTAGAGAAGTTATTTAAAACAGGTCAGGAAATAAAGAGTCTGGAAAATTTGTGGGGCAGACAGAGTGATCTGTTATCTGTTTGTAATCAGGTGGTGATTTGTAACCCTCACAGTTCATACATAGTGTGACATGAAACTGGCATGAATATTAAGTCCAAATTGTAGAGTTTGAAATTTTTGCATTAACTTGTATTCCCATTCCTTTATTTCTCTCTGCGTCTTAAAATGTCCCATTAAAACCACAACCCGCAAATCTTCAATAGAGTGGTCTTCTCCGGAGAAATGTGCGGCCACTGAGAGATCTGTTCTGCTGTTATTAATGGTGGACCTGTGTGAGTTCATGCGCTGACTAAGTCTCTGGCCTGTTTCCCCCACATAGAGGCCTGTGGTGGGACATTGCACACACATTATGAGATACACCACATTGGAAGACCTGCAGGAAAATGTCCCGCTAATTCTGTGCACCTGTTGTGACTATGGGATAGGTACACTGTCAGCGGTTATGGATGTGCTTGCAGGTCATGCACCTGTTTTGCAGGCAAGGTGAGGTGCTATTTTCAGTTGGGGCCTTCAGGGCACTCCGGACAATAATACACCTCAGGTTTGGTGGTTGTCGAAAGGAAAGGAGAGGGGGGACTGGAAATATGTTCTTGACTCTGTTGTCCCTATGTAGCACAGGTTGGAGCTCCTTGGCAATCCTTCGTAGGATCTCCAGCTGTGGGTTGTAGGTGACAACTAGGGGCACTCGGGCTTCTTTTTGGGCCTCTTTATATGTGAGCAGGCTGTCTCTGTTAATGGCTGCTGCTTTGATTTCTGATTTTACTTTGCTTCTGAAACAGTCAATATATTTATCCAGTGCTGCATTAGTTCCAGGGAGTGGAGTCCAGGTAGATTTTTTGGTGGGATTCCTTATGGGCTGTTCTATCTCAGAGTCGCTGCTATATGGAAGGTCTTTGTCATAAAAATATTCCCTCAATCTTATTCTTCTAAAAAACTCCTCCATATCATTGCAGAGTTTGATATAGTCAGTGTGTGCTGAGGGGCAGAAAGAGAGACCTTTGGAGAGAACTGACATTTCGTGTTTGTTTGGCTCATAGGAGGAAAGATTCACAACACCGCTCTGGTGAGCTGGGCTGGTACTTGCGGTTGTAGTAATCAGGTCTTTTTGTCTCAGTCTATGGGGCTTTTTCTTTTTGTTGTTAATAAGCATGTCCTGAAGTTTCCAGTAGTATATGTGGAGTTTGGCCTTCATTTCCTCTGTGCCATTATCCAATGATGATTTTAGGGCCTGTATCTCCTCCTGTGTTCTTCTTTTGTTGTTATAGGAAATCTTTATCATATTGTTCCGCAGCCTTTCAGAAGTCTGAATACATAGTTGTTCTGCATATTGGCTGTTGTAGGTGTCCCGGGTTGGGTTGCATAAATTGAAGCCTCTTGGGATGAGTCTCTCCTTTTTGCATTTTGTTAAGAAGAAGATGTGTCGCTGTTGAGTTGTGCAAATTTCTTAAGCCGGTTTTTCAGTTCCATTCTTGTTCGGTACATTGTGGTATCTTCCAAGTTGCTAGTAGTATAATGTTTTACCGTATTAGCCATAGAAAGTAGTGGAAGAGTGAAGAAATCAGGCAAAACCTTTTAGAGGCTAACTGAGTATATTTGATAGTAAGCTTTCGAGAGTGCTAGCTCTCTTCATCAAACATGGTGTAATACAAGAAACTGAAAATTCACACTATTTATACACACACAAGACATTGATCTTCAAAAGGATCTTGGAATAACAGAATGCAATATACGTAGAGAAGTTATTTACAACAGGTCAGGAAATAAACAGTCTGGAAAATTTGTGGGGCAGACAGAGTGATCTGTTATCTATTTGTAATCAGGTGGTGATTTGTGAGCCTCACAGTTCATACATAGTGTGACATGAAACTGACATGAATATTAAGTCCAAATTGCAGAGTTTTAAATTTTTGCATTAACTTATATTCCCATACTACTATGCTGAAGAAAGCTCCTGGACCAGATGGATTGCCAACTGACCACTATAGAAGTTTTGTTGCTGAACTTTTCCCTTATCTATCACATCTATTTACATATTGTCATTCAGAAGTCAAAAGGGTGTGCGTTTAATACTAGTTTACTAGTTCTGTGGCATTTATTTTCATTCTTCCTCACAGAAGGTCACATGGAGGGATTGCGGGCTCACAGGTGGGTCGGGCAATGCATCACCTGGGTGTCTATAAAGATTATGTGATTATTACATGTAAGAGAACATTACATTCTCACCCTAATATATTGCAGCTAATACTTTCTTTCTCCAAGGAGTCCTATTAAAAGCTTAACATCTGTGATCTTCAACAATGTTTTCTCTTTGTGTGGGTACAGAATAATTTGCCATATCTAGGTTTTCAACTGATTTTTCCTATTAGAAATTATGGAATCCCATTTGCAGAATTTATGCCTTAATTTACACCTTATTTACTTAGGATATTATTTAATGCATTGTAAACCCTTACAGTTCCCTACCCGGAAGCTTTAAACTTAGCAGAAAACAATTGTTCATTTTATCTGGGCCAGGTGTTACTCTCTGGTTTCACAAAGAGTACTATAGCATTCACTCCTCCAGGGAGGAATACAAGTGCCAAACTTGGCACTTTGTCATAAAGCCTCTTTAATAAATGCATTGAGAGAGTATTGGGATAGATACATCTACCTGATGCTGAGTCCAAATTCAACAACTTTTCTCTAACCATGAAAGTATTAAATTCTTCCTAGCTGCAGAATCCTTGAAGATTGCATACGGGATATTCTGCATACATACCCATCTTTGCACTTACCTTTCATTCAGTTACCCCGCATATGCCTTCAATTCTATATCTCACACCTTAAGCTGCTAGACTGGACATGAGCAAGCATATGCTTTCTGTTGCAGTTGATGTTTACATCTTTATATATGTTAAGTTTCTAATACAATATATCTAAGCATACTTTTTATCAATACTTACAAAAAAGTGATTGCTTAAAGACATATCATCGACCAACAAATGATACCCCCCATGTTTTTTTTTAAAGATAAGACATTTTATTATGGGCAAACAAGTATATGCTTAAGGCTTGTTCCTAACTTATAGAGCTGTGAATGAACCATTGAATCCTTCCAAATTACTTTTTATGCTGAAATGGGAAAGGGACCTTGGGGAGAATGTGTCTGTGACTCAGTATAGGAAAGCATGGGAGTGGACTGTATGTACAACATGATGTATAAACCATTTGAAACAAGTGAAAAAATACACTTAAGGTGGTATCTATCCCCAGTTAGATTACCTTACATGATCAATGACTATTTTAATCTCTGTTGTAAACAGTGTGGGCAGGCAGGAACACTAGCTTATCTTTGGTGGCTTTGCTCTAACATTTTGCTTTGGTGATCATCTGACCATATTGAAAAACATTGGATGACATGCTCCCTTGGCCTTCACCCATGAGGTATAATGTTAACCTGGAAAGTATATATTATAGTGTGTCTTGTATGATTGTTGGTGTTGCTCCCCTTTCTCCCCTTTCTCCCTTCCACTGTAAATCCTTCTTCCCCTCCCCCTTCTATCCTACCCTACCTGCTGCCTTTCCTTTCCCTTCCTTTCAAGTAGTTGAATTTCACAGCTTCTTACTAATTGTACTGCTGACATTTTATATTTTATTGCTATGATTTTAAGTTTCAAACTTGGAATGTCGATACACTGTAATTGATGTTTTAACATATGTTATTTTCCCTTTTCTTTTTGCTAACTACTGTAACAGTTATGGATTATTGTTTGTTCTTTATCTCTTTAAGAAAAAGTTAATTAATAAAAAAAAAAAGTTTAACATCAGAGAATGGTCACCATCATACGTTCTGTTCAACCTCAGTTAATATTCACTCAAGTTAGGTTTAGTGTCAGAAATTTTTTGTGTCTATACAGAAACCATTTAATATGCATTCCTTGACTCATCAGATTATGAAACTATTTTGCTTTTCATCCTTCTCATCCTGTAACCTAGGTAGGAAGCTCTCCACCACTGTGGATAACCATCATAGCACCCTAAGGCAGGAGGCTCTCCACTAATGTGGGCAAGAGCCATTAGGCAAGGGTCACCTGAGGAGTGGCCACGAAATGTAGGGATATTATGGGACAGTCATATAAGGGACAGTTTTGTAGTACTGTCCTTGTTAGGGCAGAAGTCTTATGGGGGTCAGGGATACATGATTGAGGGGCAAGATAGGGATTCTGCCTGGAAATGAATTGACCTCTTGCCCTATATACCTGACTCCTTTCTGAAAAATGACAGATTGGTAAGATCAAACCAACTTCTTGACTTATTGCTGTTTATTTATGTGCCTTTACATTTTGTGGCATGCAGAAAATCCCCCGCAGGCTGTGAGTTTTTAGGTCAAGATTGTGTGGTTCTAAATTGTATATGCACCTTTGATTTGATCATTTTATTATCATTCATGCCTAGCAAAGGGACTTTGAGCATTATTGCACATGTTGGATCTGACTAAACTTTTTAATAATTATTTATTAAAAGCTACGTTTTATTTTTATCTTTAATTCTACCATTAATGCTGTGAGACTAATGAGGAGGAGGAACCTACTAGGAGATGCCCCAGGACCACCCCATTTGAAACCTCCAAATGTAGTGACACTGCCACAGTAGAAACCCCTGAGATAAATGACTTCGCCACAGATGAAACCCCACAGAAAAATGGCCTCATCTGGGCCCCACTACCAGCAATCATGCATCCCAGTTCCCCTAGTATACAAGCTGCCCAGGCATTAAATTTAACATGGCAGAGCTCAGTGAAATTTATTTTTTTCAAATAATTTTTTATTGATGATTTTATAGAGCATATAGTGCCCCAGACAAACTTATACACCCAACAATACATTGCTAATAACCCATAGCATTTCTTGACCAAACCCACAATTGGACCCCTGTATACTCAACATAGTTGTGCACATTCTAGGTACTCCTCCTGAACATGGAGCTTCTGAAGAACCCATCAATTAGAGGCTACTGGAGTATGGATATCTTATACTACAACCCATTGTACCATACCAAAATGTCCAGGATGCATTTTAAGGCCATACTTACATTATGCAGATAATGATGAACAATGCCCATCCCGAGATCACCACAGTTTTGAATGTTTGTATGAACTGAGTCTCCTAGTAAACGATTTTAATGCCTGGTTTGCCCAAGCATAAACCACTGAAAAGTGTATTTCTATTGATAAATCTCTGGTACATTTTAAAGACTTCAATTCCGCCAACTCCTGCCAAGTAATAAGTTCAGTGAAAAACCTGTGGGTTCAAAATGGTCAAAACATCCATATATTAATTCCTTAAGCTGTCTGAGGTCAGTTTTGTTGAATTTTCACTGTTCTAGTACTTCTGGGGCTCTGCACAAGTGGACATGATGTTTGAAAATAACTCCAGAAAAATCTGAACTCCGAAAGGCAAATAATGCTCCTTACCTTCTAAGCCCTCGAATCTGCCCAAACAGCAGTTTATGAACCCAAATGGGATATTTTCATACTTGGGAGAAATTGTGTAACAAAATAGGGAAATGGGGTACTTATTGCACTGGAAAAAAAGAGGAAAATATAATTGAAAACTACATTTAACTGGAAAAAATGTCTTTTTTTTTTTTATTTCATGGCCCAATTCAAATAAATTTGGTGAAAAGCTTGTGGGCTCAGAATGGTCAAAACACCCATAATGAGTTCTTTAAGGAGTACCTCTAGAACTCTGCAAATGTAGCACAGTGTCTAAAAATATCGAAATAAAATGACTGTACCAAAATCCATAGGGTGCTTTTTGATTTCTGAGAACTGTATGTTAGTTAAGTGATGTACTAGGGCCACATATGGCATATTTCTACAAACTAAAGAATCGAGGTAATAAATATTGTTGTTGGGTTTTTTTTTTATGTTGACCCTGTCTTTGTTACAGCAAAAATGGATTCAAATGGAGAATGTGAAAAAAAAATTACATTTGAATATGTCACCTCCATTTTGCTTTAATTCCTGTGCAACAACTAAAGGGTTAACAATTTTCATATACACTGTTTTGAATAATTTAAGAGGTACAGTTTCTAAGTGGGATCATGTAGGGGGGGGTGGGGCTTTATTATATGGATCTTTCAAAGTCACTTCACAACTGAATAAGTCCCTATAACACAGACTAAAATTTTCTTAAAAATTTCAAAACTTGCTACTAAATTTATAAGCCTTTTACCATCCTAAAAAAAATTAAATGACATAGAAAAAATTCTGGCAACATAAAATGCACATATGGTAAATGTTAATTATGAACACATTTTTGTGATATGTCTTTTTACCATAATAACTGAAACTTGAATATTGACATGTTTATGAAATTTTATAAATATGTTAAATAAACACAAAGTGTAATGACCAAATCTTGCCAACGACATAAAGTACAGTGTGTCACAAAAAAAAAATATTGGAATAGCTTAGATATGTAAATGCATTATGAAGTAATTCTAATATAAAGTAAAAGGTTTAAAAAAATTAGTTCTGAGCATTAAGGGCTGCAATACTGATTTGCGCTTGTTTGTTCATTCCCATCTTGTGAGATGACGTTGAACATATATTTACAAATCTGTATTACAGAGTTAAATCCTGTATTTAATATTTTATAGCAACTTCTTACTACCTTTGATATATTGTTACCACTGAGATGTATGTATTTTCTAGTATTTTATGTCACATGACTTTCTTGTGCACTTGATTGAAGGCGTTTCCCAATATATAATCCTGTGCATAAAGATGCATGCTATGACAATGGACAGAATCCTGAAATGTGCCAGTGTCTGAAAAGGACTTTCCTTGGAATTTGGGGTTTATGGCCTATCCTTAGGATAGGCTATAAATATGTGACTGGTGGGAGCTGAAAGGTTGTTCTCACACTGATCACTTGTACAGAGCCACTTCTTACGCCTGTACTTTACACAACACAGGGCCGGAAACAGTTGATTCTGTGCCCTGTTTAGTGGTTGAGCTCCGATGCTGCAGCTCAGCTACCATTAAAGTAATTTGGAGCTAAGTTGAGAGCACCAGCTCCTAGATACTATACAGGGACCAGAGTCAATTGCTTCCGACACTGTATCATGTACACTACAGGGTTAAGAAACGGCCCTGTACAGCTGATTGATGCAGGGGTCATCTGTCAGTCCCCCATTAATCAGATATTTATGGCCTATCCTAGGATGAATCCCAAACTTTTGATCTTTTGACCTTTTAAGGATGCATTATATAAAAACCTGTTTTGTTCAATTTCCAACCTGACTGGATTCTGGATTTCTTTCTTTCCAACCTTATAAATCTGATGCTTTTTTATGTTGCTTAAGTTTATACTGTCTGTTATTAAATTTGGGCCAGTCTGTGTATTTTTCAGAAACAACAGAATTCATTTATGGTACTGATGGTTATCTATGGTAGAAATGTGGCACAATTTCTAAAATTAAAAGAAAAAAAAACAAAAAATATATAGATATATTTTTTCATAATCAGAGACAATACAGCAGATATTTGGTTAATTTTTATATGGTAGTTCTGATTTTTATAAAATTTCTAGGAGGTACAGTATTAAATACATCACCAGAGTAAAAAAAAAGTGTAAGTAAACACATATATAGTGCAATGATTTATGAATATTATAAAAACTGAAGTACCAAAAAGTTCTACTGTTAACATTTTGCTATGCAGTAGTTACATCTCTTCTACACATATCAGTGTACTTCCAAATTCTACTCCCTGAGCATTTCCAAAAATTTTTATTACTGTATACAATCCATCCTGAAGAAAAGATGAATGTGCTTTTAAAATTAGTTAAACATTCTTTAAATAGCATCTCTCCAACCTGCAGGAGATAATAGTGTCACACCAGATAATAGCTTCCTATGTGACGCTAGTGCACAGGTGAAGCTGCGGGAGCAGGAAAAGGACACACAAGCAGAATGCTGACAGATGGCAGATTGCATTGACTTTTAAACATAATGATGGGGTTGGAATGCTAAGTGTACAATACTGATAGCTATTAATTTCTCATCTTGTCAGATTAGCAGAGGTTTATAGGTAAAGCCCTTTATACAGATGACAAGATTCACAGCAGCAATAAGTGAAGCAATCACATAATAAACAAAAACCTTGCAAAATCAACTACATCATTTAAGATTTGGAGAGAAAGAATAAAATCAATAAATTGTTAAGAGTATTATACAGGAATTAACTTTATATACTTCAGTATATTAAATAAACATCATCTAATTTCTGCATTATAAAAATCAATAAATTAGCATCCTTTAATTTCTATCTTTATTTTGCGTCAGATATCAGTAAAGTTGCCAATACATGATGTAGCTTCCTATATTGCCATACTGCATCTGGATTTTCCAAACTGTATTACAACTGCAAATTCCATCCGGCCATGGGCCTTTTGGTTTACATCCTTGGGTTCTAAAAGAATGTAGCTCTGTGGTTGCTAAACTCTGTGAAAGCATGCCATACAAGCAGTCTCACTTAGAAGGTCACATGGTGAACATGTGGTATCTTAACATGGAATGCATATACATGCGCATCTCAATAAATTAGAATATCTTTGAAACGTTCATTCTTACATGATTGTGTGTCCTACTGAACCAGACTGAGGGACCATTTAAAGGCTTAGGAAACCTTGGCAGGTGACACACTGAATTTACAATACTGAACTTTTTTACAATATTCTAATTTTCTTAGATTTGGGTTTTCATTGCCTGTAATCCATAATCAACATTTACAGAAATAAAACACTTGAAATAGAACACTCTATGTGTAAAGAATCTAGAAAATATAGGAGGTCACTTTTTAAATTTAATTACTGAAAGAAATAAACGTTTCAAAGATATTCTAATTTATTGAGATGCACCTGTAACACATGCTTCACTCACACACTTGTTATATGCAATATTCTCACAACTCATATACTGGACACAAGCTGCTGATATGCTACTAACACCATGATGAACACTTGCTACACATCATTCATATGCTACACATGCTACATACAGTTTTTCCTTTTGTAGAATATATGTAAAAATGTTGCTAGCCAGCTCACCCAGCAGGTGCATGGGTAAACTGAAGTTTCCTATCACAGTAGTGAAGGAGAATTCAGGCATTCTAGGACTTGAATAAAACACAAAGCTTTATTATGTAGTTCACACAATTACAAGGATAACGGATAAAAACAAACTCTGCTTCCTCCTTCTGATGCATTTCTGGCCATCTGGTAAGAGCAAAATCTTATAGTTCCCAATACATGAAAGCACTCTGAGAGCACACGTATACTAATAAAGTAGTATCGCATCAACCTACAAGTGTAAGTACCCGCAATAACCAAGTATAAAAAGTACAAATAAAAACAAAAAATCTCAATAATAGTTTAAATTAAGATCAGTCTGCCTGTCCAAACATTTGTGAAAGAATGAGTAATTCTAAAGAGCTTGCTGAAGTCTAGCATGATACTGTAATACAATGCCACCATTGCAAAAAGTCAGTTTGTGAAACTTGTTCTCTCCTAGATATTTCACAGTGAACTTTGTGTGGTATTAATTGAAGAGTGGCAGAATTTGGAAAACACAGCAACAAAAATTGACAGACCATGTAAAATGTTTGTCTGGAGCTTCGTGGCATGGGTTTCCATGGCTAACTAGCTGCATTCAATCCTTACATCACCAAGCACAATGTCATGGCCAAGTACCTGCATTCAATCCTTACATCACCAAGCACGATGCCATTGCCAAGTAGCTGCATTCAATCCTTACATCACCAAGCACAATGCCAAACATCAGGTGGAGCAGTGTATAGCATGCCACGACTGGACTCTGGAGCACAGGAAATGTGTTTTGTGGAGTGACAAATTATGTTTCTCTATCTGGTAGTCTAACTGATGAGTCTGAGTTTGGTGAAAGCCAGGTGATCATTACCTACCTGACTGCATTGTGTCTATTGTTTCAGCATACTGAACATTTTTGGACAATTGTATGGTACCAAATTTGTGGAAAAAGCCATGCATTGTTCTCGGAAGCCCTGTGTCCTACGTCACCAATCCCTTTCTTGCAACCACTAAGGCCAATGACTGAGGCATGGTGTGTAACGGACTGCAGCAATAGACACTGAAGCCCTGGAGAAAGGTGATTATGATTTTTTAAAATTTTTATGTTGCACCTGCCCTGGGCCCCATCCAGAGTATGCTAAATTCCTGGACAACCCCTTTAAGTAAGTCTTCTTTCTGGTCCAATATTACTGGGCTCTAGTGCACAAAGTAAGGAGCAAAAAAGGCATGGTTCAGTGAGTTGTGCTTGGAATCATTGTCCTGTTGTATAACCCATTTTTGAAGAAGTATTAGCTGTTAGATAGATGGACTCACATTTGACTCTAGAATACTTTGATATGAAAAAAACTGTTCATGGTTAAATGACTTCACAAGCACAGATCCTACAATTGGAGGAGGATTCAGGCAGTAATTGCTAGGGACATCCTGTTTGCTTATAGAACTAAAATTTGCTTATGTCCTAAGTAAAGACTGCAGCCACCCTACAAAGCCAGAAAGGCAACATTGAGAAGGTGGACAGGTGGACCCCAAAAAGCCTATTGTGACCCAAAGGACAAAGACCAACTTGTCAGTCTTGTATAATGGTTCCTAGGGACTGAGGATTATCTCTACAATGTTCCTACAGCACAATCCTTCCTCTCCCACAGGAATGCCAGACCCCAATCAACTAAAAAGTTTTTAGCTATTGGACAAAGGGTGGAAGAGTGCAGAATACTGCAGTAAAAGGCAAAAGGGCTCTAGAGTTATCTCTTGGGCAAAAGAATGAAGGTGGTTCATGTGGTTAATTAGCCCTAGAAAGGACTCCCCAACAAGGAGACTAGGATCAATCCAGTGCTGGGGATGACATGAGAAGAGATGGGCGAACTTCTCAGGATTGGTTTAGTTTCGGTTCAGGACCTAGATTTGTTTCGGATAGAACAAGTTTGGTATGAACCACACCTTAAATTGGCTTTAAACATAGTGCAGAAGACTCTCAGGTCTCCTAGGAACCTATATATCCAATATCTAGCTCTCTAAGGCAAACCCAGCTGAAGTTATGCCAAATTAAAAGTGACATTATTATACCCAAGGGAGGTGAATTATTTTTTTTTTTTAAATAAACAAATAAAATAAATATCTTTCCCTTACCTCTTTTGGGCCTTCTCGCAGTGTCCAGCACTCTCTCTCTGCCTCAGTGGTGACATCATGTTTCCAGGGTCATTTCTGAGGCCTGTGATTGGGCCTTAGTGGTAACATGGGCACACTGAGCGTCATGATGCTCGGTGTGCCTTTGTGACTGCTGGTGGTCCAATCACAGGCCTCAGCTGTGGCCCCGGGTGAATAATATTACCAGGAGAGTGATGGACGCTCTCTACAAAGGTTGATGACCCAAATCATGCAGCCACATTGCAGCTATGCACCTGGACTACATGGACTATGTGGTCATTTACAGTTCTGACAGGGAAATTATCTCTGTAAGGCTAGGTTCACATCTGTGCTCAGTTACTGTTTGATGATTCCGTCCCCCATTCCGTCCCCCATTTCAGGAAGAAGGAAAAAAAAATCATTTGTTGCCAGGAACTTCTCAACCAAATGGTTTGCTGTCTCCATGGTGCCAGGGTTCGCTATCTGGTGGAATCGGTGGACAAATTGCTAGGATGGGCTGGGGAAGAACTAACTATCATGGTCCATGTGGGTACATGACAGAATAAATGATAGGTGGAGGCTTCTTAAAAAAGAATTTTAGAGAACTAGGCTCCAAGCTGAAAGGAAGGATCTCAAAGGTTGTATTCTCTAGAATACTGCCTATGCCATGCACTACACAGGAAAGGCATCGGGATCTTAGAAAGTTAAATGCATGGCTCAAGTCTTGGTGCAGGAAAGAAGGGTTTAGGTTCCTAGAGCAGAGCACTGGGCTAAGGTAACAGCTGTTTTCCACAGATAACTTGCACCTGAATGGAAGAGCATCTGTTGTGCTGGGAGAAAGAATTCTAGTGGGGTGGCAGATCATTTAAACTAGGAATAAGAGGGGATGGCCAGGCAGATATAGGGGTCGATAAGTCAGAGAGGGGACAGGCTGTAATGGTGGGTGGAGAAGTAAATTGTGGTGAGCGGATTAGAACAGTTGATAGTAAAGATCTATTTGTTATAACTGAACAATATAGAATCTGGCCATAACACTTCAAGAATGCAGATTTCTGAAAATGAATTTGTGAACTTTGATGTCAAGTTAAAGTGTATGTTCACAAATGCCAGAAGCCTAGCGAACAAATTGGGGCAGCTTGAGGCCCTGGTCCGGGATGAACACATTCATGTAGTTGGTGTCGCTGAGATGTGGCTAGATTCCTCACATGGGCTACTAACATTCAGGGTTTTATACTCTTTTGCAAAGACAGGGCTAAAAGGAAGGGAGGTGAAGTTTATATGTACTGTATGTCAGTGGTGTCATGAAAGTGAGTGTGGAAATTGTGAGGATGTGGAATCCTTATGGGTGGAATTGCATAAGGAATCATGTGACCACTGATAAAATACTTTTTGGCATAATCTATAGACCCCTCCCAACATAAATGAGGAGTTAGAAGATCAGTTCTATAAGCAAATTGAGTGGACGGCACAGGTGGGTGATTTTAACTGCCTGGATATTGAGGGGGTCATGGTACTGCATCGTCTGTAAAGGGGAGGAAATTCATCAATTTGTTGAAGGAAAAGTTTATGGTCCAGCTTGTAGAAGATCCAACTAGAGGGGATTCTCTGCTGGATGTGACCATTTGTAATAATGCAGGACTTGCAGGAAATGTCACTGTTGGCAAAAGCCAATCATAATCTAATCAGATTCCACCTAAATTGTAAG
Source organism: Leptodactylus fallax (assembly GCA_947044405.1). Taxonomy (NCBI): domain Eukaryota; kingdom Metazoa; phylum Chordata; class Amphibia; order Anura; family Leptodactylidae; genus Leptodactylus; species Leptodactylus fallax. Next base: position 139,794 of record CAMRHE010000192.1, on the reverse strand, counting down.
AAACAAAAAAAAGGTTGGGTGGGCAAAATACCTTAATTTTAAAAAGGCCAAAATTTTCCCATCACATCAGGATATAGACTGGAAGCAGCTATTGTCAAATAGTCATGCTGAGGTTATGTGAGAGACATTTAAATCTATGTTGATTAAGTATATCGCATAGGGAACAAGTATAAACATCTTAAATTAACCTTTGATGGCTTACAACTACAGTTAAAAAGGCGATAAACAATAAAAAAACAGACATTTAAAAATTATAAATCCGAAGGGTCAGCTGTAGCCTTTGAGAATTACAAAGCGCTTAAAGTTGTTTCCCGGGATAACTGGAAATCCCTACACTAATCTAAACACCCTCCTACTTTCTAAATAACATAAATAATCAATTTACCCATATTTTCTGATTATCCGGTGACGACCCGTTTCCCCATTTCCGAAAATGGATCGTCACTACTACTCCCTGCCTCCATCCACCCCATTATACTTACCTCTCTTCCTTCTTCCTGTGAGACAGCTCCTCCTTCTTTACTGATTCTGCAGGCGTGCCCTCTTCTCCAAGCGCTGCTCTGCGGACTGCTGCCGTTAATCCACCTCTACTGCGCAGCTTCCACGCATGGGCAGTAGAGGTGGCTCATCGCTGCAGAGAACAGAGCAGTGCTGGAGAAGAGCACGTGCCTGCAGAATCAGTAAAGAAGGAGGGGCCGACCCGCAGGAAAAAGCGTGGAAGGTAAGTATATAATGGGGTCAGGGGTTGGACTGAGTAGGTAGGGAAATGAATGGGTTTTTAAGCAATGCATCGCTAACCTGTTGCTATCCGGTGCCTATTCAGTTTCCCGAAATTTTCACTTGGATTGACAGCGGACGGACTCATGCACAAGTGTGAACCCACCCTTACATAGCAGGAAGCTGAACCATGTAAACAAAATGCAGGAGACACCAGAAGCTCCCGAGACACCCAGAAATCACTCAAAACACGACTAAAGGTATATGGGTGCATTTATTAACCCATTAATAGTGCTAACAGACATTTAAAAAAATATATTTTTTGCCCGGAAAATCCCTTTAATACAATCTGTAAAAGGGAAATCAAGTCAGCTAAAATACATAATGAAAGGCAGGTGGCTAAGGAAAGCAAAACTAACCCCAAAAATTATTTAAATATATAAATGCAAAAATAACAGAGTCAGAACAAGTAGGTCCGCTAAATAATGGTAATGTAGAGTTGGTCACCAGGGATCAAGAAAAAGCAGAGCTACTAAATGGGTTCTTTAGCTCTGTATATACTGAAGAACAGGGGATAGTTGATATAGGCGTTGCCAATGCTGGAAATTAGAGATGAGGGAACCGACTCGTACCGTGCCAGGTTCAAACGAAATCTTACAAATTGTTTGTTTTTTTATGAACTAAAATGTCTTCCGCATTATAAAAGGTGAAAGCCCAGAGGAGGTGACAAAAATAAAAAAAACATACTCACCTTCATTTACCTCTTTTGGGCCACCTTTCAGCATCTGGGGCTCTTCTGGTGACTTCATGTGACCGGGATCACTGCTGAGGCCTGTGATTGGGCTACCAGCAGTCACATGGGCATGTCATGCATCATTACTTCATGACAAAGCCGAGCCCATGTCACCACTGAGGACCAGTCACAGGTCTCAGTGGTGACCCTGGGCACATGACATCACCATCAAGGTGAAGAGAGAGGGACGGATGTGAGGAGGCCCAAAAGAGTTAAGGGAAGATGAGTGTGAATGTTTTTTTATTTTTATCACTTCCCCTGATCCTCCACCTATTATATTCTGGGGTCTGAAGGGAACCCTGAGTACAGTAATGTCACTTTTACTTTGATCGAACTTCATCTGAGTTTGCCTTAGAGAGCTAGAAATTGGATAGATGGGTTCCTAGGATGCCAAAGAATCTTCTACACTATGTTTTAAGCCAATTTAAGTTGTGGTTCATACTTAACTTGTTCTATAGAAACAAATTTTGGACCCAAGCCACCAGAACCCGTAACAAAATGAATCCTGAGAGGTTCGCTCATCTCTACTGATAATACATAAACCAATATACTAAACTGGATAAACAAAGAAATGGTCCAAACCAAGTTAAAGAAATTAAAAATGAGTAAGGCTCCGGGTCCAGATGGATTACACCCATGAGTACTTAAAGAACTCAGTCCAGTCATTGCTCTACCCCTATACTTTATTTTCAGGGATTCCCTAGTAATTGATACATTGCCAAGGGACTGGTGCAAAGCATACATATTACCTATTTTCAAAGAAGAGCTTTAGGTTTTCCTCAGGTAATTAGAGACCAGTGAGTTTAACATCCATTGTGGGGAATCTGTTTGAGGGTCTCTTAAGCAGCTATATACATCAGTATGTGACTATACGTAATACATTATAAGTGACATACAGCATGGTTTTACTAAGGACAGAAGTTGTCAGACTAACCTGATTTGTTTTTATGAACAGGTGATTAAAAGTCTGGACAGACTGGAGGCTGTGGATATAGTGTTCCTGGACTTTGCAAAGGCATTTGACACTGTCCAACATAGATGTTTAATGTGTAAAATCAGGTCCATTGGCTAGGAAAAACTAGTTTGTAATTGGATTGAAAACTGTTTAAAGGATCATACCCATATAGTTGACTGCAGCGTAGACTGATGTACCCCAGGGTTCAGAGTTGGGTCTGCTGTTATTTAGCATATTTATTAAAGATATGCAACATATGTCCTATGGGGGAGTAAAGCTGGGAGAGTCTCTGGTGGAGAAGGACCTGGGTGTAGTTGTAGATCGTAGACTAAATAACAGCATGTAATGTCAATCAGCTGTTTCTTCAGCAGGATAATGTCATGTATTAGAAGGGGTATGGGCTTGTGGGACAGGGATGTAATATATAAGTCATTATAAGTCATATAACTATATAACTAATATAACTATATAATATAACTATATAACATTTATGTTATATATATGCAGTTCAGTTCTGGGCACCAGTTCATAGAAAAGATGTCCTAGAGTTGGAAAAGGTTCAATGAAGGGCCCCACAAAATTGATAAGGGGCATGGGAGAGCTCAGCTATGAGGTGGGTGGAGAAGCACATGGCATACATGTGGCAGTTTCCCTATAGGTATAATTGAAGCAGAAAGTCCACAGAGGAAAACTCTGCAGACTTTCTATGAAAAGCGCAGTGGGACAATCCGCAATGTATTTCCGCCATGATTTTTCCCGCAGCGCTTTTTGGCTGTGGCCTGCTACATGGGGCCTTAGCCTAAAGGAGTTAAATTTGTTTTGTCTGGAGAAGAGGGATTTAAGGGGAAATATGATAAACCTATAATAATATATAAATTCGTCAAAAGACGAAAGGGAAATCTCTCTGGAGCACAAAGGTTCAGTCTCCAGAGACACAATGACTTCTTTACAGTGAAGCTGTGGAATAGTCATAACAGTAACTGGCTACAATTTTAAGCTTTAAAAAAGGATTTCTTAGAACAAAATAAGTCTAGGTTCACATCACATTACACTTGAAAAATGCAAGCAGGACTTTTCTCTCCGCATTTTTGGGTGGAAACCCAGCGGACCCCATTATAATCTATGGGGTCCGCGGGTTTCCATGGGTAATTGGTTTTTAAGTGGATTGGCCTTCCATTTTTTGGGTCCCCAAGCAGACCCAAAGAATGGAAACCCTAACACAGGTATGAACCTAGCGTAACTCCTATGTAAATGCATAGAATTCTTGCTATGAAAGTTGATTCAGTATGGTTGCAATTTGGGATCAAAAGACATATTTACCTTTCTGTGGGCAGATTGGACCATCACTCATGAACATCCTGCCTTTTTTGGATCAAAAGGGTAAACAATTTTGTAAATTTTGCCATATGACTTCCTTTCATCAATATCCTCTCCCATCCCTTATCCGAAATTGATAGGCTTTTTTTTAACACAATATTTAACTGTATGAAATCTCTTTGAAACATCCTGTGTAATGTGTTATATTTTCTATGTATTAAATGGGACTTATATGACCCAAAACGTATAATTTTTGCTAGCCTTTATCATTCTATATATTATGCACATTGTAAACATAGGAGCCATAGGAGCTATAGGAGCTATATTATGGAAGCTTACAGCCCTGTGTGCAATATTATATCATGCCTTTTCAATACTGTAAAAATTATTATTTTGCCCCAAACATAAAGGCAACTTCCATATTCTTGATTTGCATCAGTAACTAACATTCAGTGTGCTAAACATTGATTTTGAATTTTAACAATGTTATAAATATATAAACTAAGAAGTGTGAAGAAGCAACTAACTTTGATATAACCTATTTTGTTGGAAAGCAACCTTTTCAAGCAAGTAATTGCAATATTCTTAAATTTGTCTGATGTTTTAACAATGTTTTGTGACTAGACAGTGTAACCTCTCATTATCTCTGAAATATTTTAAAAAGCTTTATCTGACTATGTCTCAATTTTATTTGATATGACTTATTCTCCTTACCCTGATCTTTGCCCTGGCAACAAATCTAAATCATTAAAAAGCATCATTAAGCTGCCAGCCAGTTTTCAAAATTCCCTTAAGACATAACCATATGCACTTGGGGTGCTTTGTGAATTGTCCACAGTGGTCTTTATGCTGCGAATTTAAAGACTAATTAGGACTTTATGAAGAATGCAATCTAATAATTATTCAACAAGGGGCTATCACCATAATAAAGAACATGGACTGAATATCCTAACACCTTTTTTTGTATGTGAACCTTGAATTAAAATCTAAAACAGATTAATTAGTTGACATTTCAATTCCTACTTTAAAAAGGTCATTTTAGAAGTGCAACAATTCATGAGCTTTTTCCCCTTCTCACTGAGGTCAAAAATTGTAAATGCACAATGGGGACTCTTAAATCTGAATTGCAAAACTTCTTAGTTCAGATTTAGGTTTTGTGCTCATCTTGAATTTTTGTATGAAATTAATTTTGCATTAAAACAAAGGTGTAACTTAAAAAATGCCAGTGTTTACAAGTAGAAGAGTAATGTGCTTTTGCAACCAGATTAGCAGATTCCCTGCATCTGAGCAGAAAAAAAAAGCAGCTTTAGGCCGGGGGCCCCACGTGGCGTAAATGCCACGGCAAAAACTGTGGCGTTTTACAGTCCCTGCAAGGTCGATGGGATTCTAGCAAATTCCATCAACACCTTGCGGAAAAATCTGCGCAGCAAACACGCTGCAGTTTCCCAAAATGTTGTGGTTTTGGAAATCACAGCATGTCAATTATACCTACGGAAACACTGGTGATTTCCCTATAGCTATAATGGAATCAGAAAGTCCACAGAGGAAACCTCTGTGGACTTTTTATGAAAAGTGCTCCAGGAAAAAGAGAGATTTTTGCGTTTTTTTTTGCTGCAGCCTGCTACTTGGGGCTTTAGCCTAAGGCTAAGGTCCCACGTAGCAAAATGCAACTAAAAAACACTGCGGAAAAAAAAAGCAGAGTAAACGCATCATATTTTTATCCACAGCATTCTTCATTGCATTTTTGCTGAGTTTTTCTTAGCGGATTTTCTTCCCTTACTATAACTATAAGGAAAATGCAACCGTTTCCGCGGGGATAATTGACATGCTTCTATTTTTAAAAAGGCAGGCATTTTTCAATATGCAGCTTTTCAGCAGCAGATTTTTTTCTGAAATGTGCTGATGGGATTAACCAGAATCTCATTCACTTTGCAGGTACTGTAAAACACAACATTTTTTGCTGTGGCATTTCCGCACAGCAAAAACACTACATTTTCTCAACGTGGGGCTTTAGCCTTAAAAACAGAAAAAGTGAGCGTGGGAGTTGGTGTCTGTGTTTTGATCTTAAGTAGTTTGCCTAATTAGGAAGTATGTGATTCAATATTAAGTGGAGAATAGAGATGGGTGAACCTCTCAAGATTTGTATTGTTTCAGGCTCGGGTAGTTCAGGACCAAGATTTGTTTAGAGTCAACAAGTTTGGTATGTATCACAGCTTATTTGGATTAAAACATAGTATATAACACTATCAGGGTTCCTAGGAACATATCTATCAATTTCTAGCTCTCTAAGTCAAACGTATCCAAAGTTATGTCAAAGTGCAGTGACATATATATCTATGGAAAAATGGATGGTAAACAGTGGATACAGTTTAAGTATACACTGTACTGCCACTTGCTTTTACAGATTTTAATACTTGAAACACTCCAAAATTACAGGTTTTTTTGGAGAAAGGTGACTTCGCATGGATTTTTAGACAAACGTGGCAGGTATATTGCAAAAAGCAATGGTTTAAAGAAAAAATTGCCTGTTTTGATGACTTGTAAGCTACAGGCTTGTTGTTATTTGAGAGGCACATTTGTGGCTGTGTGCCTAGTTGAAAAGTGATAAAGAATTATCTTTTTTTTTTAAAAAAAGCCAGCAAAAATTATCCCTTTCTGGGAGTAGATGTGAAATCAAAATGGTTTTGTTTTTTTGATGGCAACTCTGATGCACCAACAGTGTGGTATAGTGATAGACCATGTTGCGGGGCATGTCTGGCCTAGTGGTGGCAGTGGTGGTAGCTGTGGTAGTATGAGTGGCAGTACTGCCTTTCTTTAAATGATGGAAATTTTTTTTTCAGATTAGTGCAGACTATGAGACTATGTATTGTTTGAGCAAGAAAAAAATGCTTAAGAAAGAGTTTTTTTCCAGATTTACAGTCTCCATAAGACTGGTTATTGAGTGATAAATAAACCCCATAAATAATGGAGCTTTTTTTTCAGATTAGTGGAGGCAGAATCAGAGTTTTGCTGTTAGAACTCAGGTATGAAATAGAAGCTGCTAAGAATCCCTGCTTCCACCAACTCATCTCCCAACCACTAAAGAACTTTATAGAGGATGCATCGCCAAGTACATAATACTAAATTACATACATTATTTGATTCTCGTTATGCCCCTGATCAATCTGCCATTTTTATTCTTAAAATCCATCCACCTGTTCAAAAGATATAGCCTCTGGAAGCAGGGGCTTATTATAATACAGGTAAAATAGGTTGTAGCTGAGGTCCAATGGCAAGTATTTGCTCATGTGTCCCTTTATAATCCAGTCTTGTCATAAATTGTATTGGTACCTGCTGATACAGTTGATTACTATTGTGGTGTACAGGAGTCTACTGGAGTTGAGTTTTTGTTGGGCAAACCTCACGAGATTCATGAAATTCGCCTGGCAATTTTGTTCGGAACAAACACATTCAAACTGGAGGTGGAAATTCTGTGGGTGTGCATGGCCATGATGATGTATTAGAAAAAAGCGGGGAAGATGATGATCATGATGACATTGCCAATGATGATTCTCTTGTGGATAAGGCCTGGTAAACGGGTCAGACTGACAAGGTGACATAAGATGAAGAGGGTGGTGGCAGTGATGATAGTAATTCCAGCCACTGAGCAGGTCCAACATCCAAAAAGTCTGTGTGGGATGACCTAGTGGAACCTTTCAGGGTGGGGGTATTGGTACTGGTGGTGGTAGTGGCAGATTTGTTTCCAATGCTGCTGGCGGCAGCAAGTATACACAGTTATATCCCATATGGGAAATTTTTTGTACATTGGCAAATGATAAATCCATGGCAATGTGCAAGATCTGCAAGCAGAAGCTTAGCCATGCAGGAACAAATGTAGGAACGACACCTCTGTGTACTCACTTGAAAAGGCATCACTCTCCTATTTGAAAAATAAACTTGACAATGGCACATTGACATTATCACCAACTGTTTTCCTCTTCTTCCTCCTCCTCCTCTTCCATGCCAACTATAGTTATTCAAAATGGTAGTTATCACTACCATACCACTTAACGGATTTCACTGGGTTTTACCATGATACCATTATTTCTCTAGGAAAGCTGTCACTTCTTTATATTGCCATTTGTTGGAGAATGTGGGCTTTTCCATTGATACGTCAGTCTGGGGAAAGGTGCATGCCACTGTTGACACGTGGAGCAGTAATTATGGACAAGCACAATACATGGCTTTCACAACCCACTGGGTCAATGTTTTCAGCGGCAGAGGCCACAATCCAGAAATGCAGCAAGGACAGGTACAAGTACCAACTCAATTGTGCAGACTCAGTTCTGAGATCATGCAGGACCTATCCAGCTCCTTTGGATTCTCCTCTCTGGACTGTTTCGTGCCACCATCGTTTCATGGTTGTAAGGTGAAACACTGCCATTTGGTTTTGGAATAAATTAGCCTGGATCAGAGAAGCCACACAGCAGAAGAGCTGCTTCGCTGTATCCTGCAGTAAGTATCCCGCTGGATGTCTCCTTGCTAACTACAACTGGACATCGTTGCCAGTGATAACTTCACCAATGTTGTTGCTGTGATGCAGTTAGGATGAATAACACATTGTCCATGTATAGCACATGTCCTTAGTCTTCGTAGTTTGCTGCTTAATTAACTTGTTTAGTGTCTTAATAGAGGTGCTCCTCATGAAAAAATTTCAGCCGTTTTTATGACACAAAAAACACCCTGCTCAATTTGCAGCAACAAAACAGTCTGCCTTTGCACTGCCTTATCTGCAACATTCCAACTTGGTGGAATTCCACCTTAAGCATGCTGGAGCGTCTGTGTAAGCAGCAGAAGGCGGTAAACGATTATTGCAGCAGACCACAGGGACAATGTGTTACTTCAAGATACATCATTGGAGGCTCATGAGGGAAGTGTGCTGGCTTTTCAATCAGTTTGAAGAATCCACCGAATTTGTAAGCAGGGAAGACTGCAGCATCAAAGATGTGATTCCTCTGTTGTATATCTTACAGAAAACCCTTACATTTATGCAACGAGGGATGAGAGAAGAGGAACAGTTTCCACCTCTTAGTCAACGTCATCACCCCCTAGAGGATGTGGATCCGGGTCAGAGTCATTATGGTAGAGGAACTGGGACTCCTAGACTGGAAGAGGAGGAAGACTCTCCCTTGCATGCAGAGTGAGCCCTTGATATGTCACAGGCACAGCCAGAGAAGGAGGCTGACCCTTATCTGTTTCGAAAAGAAGATGATAATGACAAAAAGTCTGACTAAAAACACCAATTATGGCAGGCCCCTGGTTTTGTGCATACACTAGCAAGTATGGAAGGCTGTATGCTCTGCTGCTTACACAGCGACAGGCATATTATTAACAGCAAAAAGAGGGATGAGTACTAGATACAGTGGGGAAAAAAAAGTATTTAGTCAGCCACCGATTGTGCAAGTTCTCCCACTTAAAAAGATGAAAGAGGCCTGTAATTGTCATCATAGGTAGACCTCAACTATGAGACACAAAATGAGAAAACAAATCCAGAAAATCACATTGTCTGATTTTTAAAGAATTTATTTGCAAATTATGGTGGAAAATAAGTATTTGCTCAATAACAAAAGTTCATCTCAATATATTTATAAACGTTTTCTGTAAGTCTTCACAAGGTTGGCACACACTGTTGCTGGTATGTTGGCCCATTCCTCCATGCAGATCTCCTCTAGAGCAGTGATGTTTTGGGGCTGTCGCTGGGCAACACAGACTTTCAACTCCCTCCAAAGGTTTTCTACGGGATTGAGACCTGGAGACTGGTTAGGCGACTCCAGGACCTTGAAATGCTTCTTACGAAGCTACTCCTTCGTTTCCCTGGCAGTGTGCTTGGGATCATTGTCATGCTGAAAGACCCAGCCACGTTTCATCTTCAATGCCCTTGCTGATGGAAGGAAGTTTGCACTCAAAATATCACGATACATGGCCCCATTCATTCTTTCATGTACACGGATCAGTCGTCCTGGTCCCTTTGCAGAGAAACAGCCCCAAAGCATGATGTTGCCACCCCCATGCTTCTCAGTAGGTATTGTGTTCTTTGGATGCAACTCAGCATTCACTCTCCTCCAAACACGACGAGTTGTGTTTCTACCAAACAGTTCTACTTTGGTTTCATCTGGCCATATGACATTCTCCCAATACTCTTGTGGAACATCAAAATGCTCTCTAGCAAACTTCATACGGGCCCGGATATGTACTGGCTTAAGCAGGGGGGACACGTCTGGCACTGCAGGATCTGAGTCCCTGGCGGTGTAGTGTGTTACTGATGGTAGCCTTTGTTACATTAGTCCCTGCTTTCTGCAAGTCATTCACTAGGTCCCCCCATGTGGTTCTGGGATTTTTGCTCACCGTTCTTGTGATCATTTTGACCCCACGGGGTGAGATCTTGTGTGGAGCCCCTGATCGAGGGAGATTACCAGTGGTCTTGTATGTCTTCCATTTTCTAATTATTGCTCCCACAGTTGATTTCTTCACACCAAGCTGCTTGCCTATTGCAGATTCAGTCTTCCCAGCCTGGTGCAGGTCTACAATTTTGTTTCTGGTGTTCTTCCACAGCTCTTTGGTCTTCACCATAGTGGAGTTTGGAGTGTGACTGTTTGAGGTTGTGGACAGGTGTCTTTTATACTGATAACAATTTCAGACAGATGCCATTACTACAGGTAATGAGTGGAGGACAGAGGAGCCTCTTAAAGAAGAAGTTACAGGTCTGTGAGAGCCAGAAATCTTGCTTGTTTGTAGGTGACCAAATACTTATTTCCCACCATAATTTGCAAATAAATTCTTAAAAAATCAGACAATGTGATTTACTAGATATGTTTTCTCATTTTGTCTCTCATGCCTATGATGTCAATTACAGGCCTCTCTCATCTTTTTAAGTGGGAGAACTTGCACAATTGGTGGCTGATTAAATAATTTTTTTCCCCACTGTAGCAGTGCTCTTAGACCCTCGCTATAAAGACAAAATGGGGGAAGAAAAATTAGAATTAAATTGCCAGTCGCATGTGTACTCACGTAGCCTCTGTCTGCTCCCAGTCTTCCTCACTCAGCCAGTGCTCCACCTCCTCTGCCAGTGCCACAAGTGGAGTAAAAGAGGAATAAAAGCAGCAGTAGTCAAGCCCAGTACAGTATCTGAAAGATGATGAAGCAAAACTTTTTCAACTCACAACGCCAAACAGGCAATTGACACCCACCAGCTGCACCAGGAGATACAGTTGTAGCTAGAGTGCACCTATAGTCCAGCAGATCTGACCCCATGGAAGTCTGGGCCAATAGGTTAGAGCAGTGGAAGGTGCTGGCCCAGTTTGCCATTGGAGTTTTATCTTGTCTGACCTCAAGTGTTATAGCCGAGAACGTATTCAGTGCTGCCAGTGGTGTTGTAACATCTAATAGGATGAAACTGTCCACAGGTAGCATGGAAAAAAATAATTTTTATCAAAATGAATCAGGCATGGATCCGACTTATGCCTCTGAATAGTGGCGTCACCGTCTCACTTTATCATCATCTTCTATTTACTGTACAGCTGCTGATGGTACTTCTAAATAGCTACCAGTACCATCACTTCCACCAGTCAGTCAGACATGTCTTTCAGCCTGGTCCGTCATATTTTGCCCTGCTGCACTGAAACACATGTTGCCACAGCTGCCTAGTGCATACCACTACTGCCACCACTCAAGAAGACATGTCCTGCAGCCTGTCCATCATATGTTGCCCTGCCACATTGCCACGCATGTTGCCAAAGCTGCCTACTGCCTACCACCACTGCCAACACTCAGTCAGACATGTCCTGCGGCCTGGTTTGTCATATTATGCCTGCCGCACTGCCACAGCTATTACCACTACTGCTACCACTATGTTTCTATTTCTCTGTTTAAGAATAGCCTGAGGTCATAACAAAACCAACAGGTATATACTGTAGTATATCATCAGCAAAACAGCAAAATGCAAAGCTAATAAGAATGAAACTAAAGTAAGATCTTTAGTCTTGACTGGTAAAACACTAAAAGCTCAGTCCCACATAACAGACATACATGTGATTGCCTGTGGGTTTTATTTACGACACATTTATTATTAAATCTGTGCCTGGTAATAAATTTGGCACAAATCACTATCACAAACTATCTTAATTCTTTAGACTGGCTTAAGATATACCAGTGTAATGGTACGTTTGCATTTGTCTGTTGCATTGGTATCAGTTTTTTTTGTCCCTTTGTCATTACATCTGATGCCAAAACTGATGGAAAAATGCATTAGTTGTCATCAGGCTTTTTCACAAATTTCTACTCCAAAACCATCAATTGGCCTCTGTTATCATCAGTTGGCATTAGTGTTTTTATCATCAGTTTTTCCTATCACTTTTTACCATAAAAAGGTAGTCTAGGCTCTAAAAGTAAGCCAACTTCATCAGAGTGGTGTATGCCTTGTACAGGGACAGAATACTGTGTGGGGGCCAATAAAAGAGGCAATATATTGTATAGGGTCAATAATGGGGCAACATATTGTATGCGGGCCACTAAAGGGGGTGTTATACTATGTGGGGGCCACTAAACAAGGCATTATATTGGGGGGTGGGGAGCCAAGTAGAAAGCTTGCTATGGGACCCAGTTTTTCCTACTTATATTCCTGTGTATGGGTACTGTTTAACCCACAAACAGCTATACAGTACACATATAGTAATTGCCATACTATGCCCACTTTTGGAAAGCTATGCCCAGTGAATGACACAGTGTAGCAGATTTATACATAATGAAAGGCAGGTGGCTATGGAAAGCAAAACTAAACCCCCCAAAATTCTTTAAATATATAAATGCAAAAAATACAAGAACAGAACAAATAGGTCACCTAAATAATGGTAATTGAGAGTTGGTCACCAGGGATCAAGAAAAAGCAGAGCTACTAAATGGGTTCTTTAGCTCTGTGTATACAGAAGAACGGGGAGTAGCTGATGTAGGTGTCACCAATACTGGTAATACATCAACCAATATACTAAACTGGATAAACATATAAATGGTACAGGCCAAGCTAAACAAAATAAATGTGAGCAAGGCTCCAGGTCCAGATGGATTACACATACAAGTACTTAAAGAACTCAGTACAGTCAATGCTGTACCCCTATTCCTAAGGATTCTCTAATGATTGGTAATATGCCAAGGGACTGGCACAAGGCTAATGTGGTGCCTATTTTCAAAAAGGGCTCTACGTCTACTCCAGGTAATTACAGACTGGTGAGCTTAACATCCATTGTGGGGAAACTGTTTGAGGGATTCTGAAGCGACTATATATAGTGGTATGTGACTGTATGTAACATTGTAAGTGACAGACAGCATGGTTTTACTAAAGACAGAAGTTGTCAGACTAAACTGATTTTCTTTTATGAAGAGGTGATTAGAAGTCTGGACAGAGGGGAGTCTGTGAATACAGCATTTCTGGACTTTGCAAAGGCGTTTGACACTGTCCCTCATAGACGTTTAACCCTTTCACTGCCAGGGGTCTCCGGAAATTTTTCACCTCCAGTAGCCGGAGCAATTTTCACAGTTTTGAGGTGGACAAATAAAACCTAAATTTCAACATTAAAAAATCATACTAATCCCCCTTACCTATATATTTTCTTAAAGTAGACACCTGCAGCATTGTCAAAATGCCACTCTGCACTGTATACAGACAGACACCTTCATGCAATTTTGATTTAAAGTGAAAGTTTTATAAAAAAAAAAAAAATGCAAATAAATGTATATTATTTGCTAAAAGTTGAAACCAAACAAAAAGTTATATGCATCAACATGTACAGAGTTCATTCACATCACTAAGGCCTAAACCTGCATACATATGTCTTCCTAAAATCACCAGAACTGGAAAGAACAAAATTTTTAAAAAAAAGTAGCATCCTATAAAATGTAAGGATTACACACCGTGGAAAGCAAGTGCACCACTAAACCCTATATATTTATTGAAAGAAGACAACCTGAAGATTACATGTGTCTCAATGGGTTATCAACAACCACATCCACTTTCATGTAACTTTGTGACTAACACAAATAATTTTTTGAAAAAATGCACTATAGCATATATTTTTCACCTAAAACTTCTATTCGATCTTACATTCACACACAAAAAACATATAAAATAATAGATCAAGGTGAACACAATTTATATATACTACAAACATCACCTACAACAAGAGCTCGTACTCTCAAAAACATGAATACAGAAGACAAGCAAGATTTTGATGTTATTCACTAATATGTTAAAAATCTATACTGTACATAGTAAACTGTGACTGTGATACCAAAATCTAACTTTTTTGAGATTGCACAGCATACCGTGTACAAAAACATAGCTTAATATTTCATATATACAACCACCTTCATGCAACTTTGCAGAAAACAGAGATTACAAGCAAAAATTGCAAATTTTCAAAATTTCAAATTTGCCACTAAAGTGCATGCTCAAGCAATCCCTTTCTGCAAACAAAATCTACTTTACAAAAAACTGCAAGATGTGAGGAATTCATACATACCACATATATAAATATATATATATATATATATATATATATATATATATACAGTACAGACCAAAAGTTTGGACACACCTTCTCATTCCAAGAGTTTTCTGTATTTTCATGACTATAAAAATTGTAGATTCACACTGAAGGCATCAAAACTATGAATTAACACATGTGGAATTATATACTTAACAAAAAAGTGCGAAACAACTGAAAATATGTCTTATATTCTAGGTTCTTCAAAGTAGCCACCTTTTGCTTGGATTACTGCTTTGCACACTCTTGGCATTCTCTTGATGAGCTTCAAGAGGTAGTCTATTTCAGACCCCAGAGTATAATGATTGGAAACCCAGGGGAGGATAGAAACATAAAAAAACAATGCTACTTACCTGTTCCTCGCTCCGCTCCACTCCCTGCTACCTTGGCCTTCTTCAGTGTCAGACCAGGCCGGCGTCATGTGATGTGGGCAGGCGTCGCAACGCAAAATGACGTCGGCTGACGTCTGGGACGTCACCAAACAGGCCTGAAGGCTGGAGAAGTGTAGGAGAGGTAAGTACATTATTTTTTATGTTCCCTCACCTCACCTGGGCCTCCGATTATTATACTTCGGGGTCTGAAAAGACCCCGGAGTATAATGATAGCAGTGATTGTGGGGTTCGGCCCGCGGCCTTACCTACCGATCCCTGCTACTGCTCACAGCCGCCTCCGCAGAATGGGAAGTGCAGGCGGCCGTGAGCAGGAGCGGGGATCAGTAACTATATAGCGCCCGTTACCTGCTGGAGTTAAAAAAAAAAAAAGCATCGGGGGCTCGCGGGGCCCCGTAATGTCCCGGGCCCTGTGGCAGCCGCTATCGCTGCTACCCCGGTAGTTACGCCCCTGCTTACCGTGTTTGAGAGAGTGGCAATGAGAGAGAGAGACACTACCAGTTGCAGAGTGGGCAGAGGTGATTGCGCCCTTTCTGTCAGGTGAACCACAAAAGGCCTACTATGACCTCAGGGAGCAGGATCTTCAGGACTATACTAAATTCAAAATGGAGATCCTTGCTCGCTTGGGTGTTACGTCAGCTGTTCGTGCCAGGAGAGCTACAACGATGGGTTGGACATGGAGACCCCAAGACTGCTGAACAGCTTGTCAACCTGGTAGAAAGGCACCTAGCAACCAAGGATTACCTCCATGATGTCCCTGTAGCACCAACACCTCTCAGGACGGCCAAACCTGTGACATCTGTGGGTAAGAGAGTTCCAGCTATAGGTGGGTGGAAAAGTGTGAGAGGGAGTAGGGCTCTGGAGCTTGGGTGAGGGCAAAAGACTGAACCTGAACCCCAGGGGCCCTCTGTTCCTAGAAAGGACTCCTTACTAAGGAGGCCTGGGTCCCCTCAGTGCTGGAGGTGCCATGAATGGGGACATGTGGCCGCCTATTGCCCTCTTACCTCAGAGCCCATGGTGTGTGACACTAGTCAGCGACAGTCGCTGTTTGTATAATCTGTTTGTGCAGCTATTCCAGGGCCAGGGACTGAGCCACATGTTTGCGTGGTAAAGGTAAATGACCGCTCTGTGAAGGCCTTTCTAGACTCTGGTAGCCTGGTGACTTTGGTTCGGGCCAGCCTTGTGGCTAGGGACTATGTGCCAGGCAAACATGTAAGAGTACTATGCATCCACGGGGATATTGTTGCTTACCCTGTGGCCCCGGTTAAATTGGTAACTCCGTCTTGAACTGTGACCTACAAAGTCGGGGTCGTAAAAAGACTCATGTATGATGTAATATTAGGCTGTGACTTCCCATTATTCTGGGAGTTGTGGAAAAGGGATAACACTTCTGCTGCCAGTGAAGTAACTCTGACAGAATCTGTACCTTTCCCTGAAAATAATGAGTCATGTGAAAGGACCATTGGAAACATTGGTACCAATGAGGGGCAAAGTGGAAGTGCGAGTTTACTTGAATTGCATGATGATGATTTGTTTCCCTTGCAGGTGTTAGCCGGGGAAGAAGAAGAAACTTCCCTACCGGGACAACAGGTGTTAGATTTAGAGGTTTCTCAGGGTAACTTTGGGACCGAGCAAGCGAGAGACCTCATTCTGAGTACTGCCTGGGCCAATGTTACATTAATAAATGGTGTACCACAGAAATCAGAAGCTGACAAGAAATTTACACATTTTGCCATGAATGGGGTGAATGGTGTACCTGGTCATCAAGATGTACAGTGAAATTGTGGAAGAGCTTCTAGTGCAAAAAACGTATCGGGACATGGCTCATAACCATGTATTTGGGGGTCATTTGGGGACTGGAAAAACACAAGAGAGGGTCATCCAAAGGTTTTTTTGGCCTGGGGTATATGAAGAAGTGAGAAGGTATTGTGTATAGTTACACCAATGATTCGTATGTTTTTTCTTAGAGTTTTCACCTGTGTTGGCTGGATTTATCGGACTGAACAGTATCAGGGAGAGGAACTCCCAGGATAATAGTTATCTATTATGCTAGCAGTCCCTGCCTCCCAGTGACATACTGTCCCATACTATAATCGACATGGGTCAGTATGTTGCTAGGAAGCAAGGACTCCTAGCAACATAGATAACTATCCCTCTCCCTCATACTGTTCAAGCTGGTAAATCCAGCAAACATGGACCGAGGTTCAATAGGTGAAATCTCAAAAAAAAATTAATTCTAATAAAGCGTAATAGATTCACGTTAAGAGCATTAATTCATTGTATCACCTACTGGCCTAACTATAGGTTCATTTTAAGATCTTTATTTTATGGTGACAACAATTTACGCAGTCATAAAATAAACTAACAAGTGCCCTGGTGACTGGGTTGTGCTGATTAAAGTCAGTGACTCACACATACAGACTAACACCTTCTTTAATGAGGTCAAAATCTGAAGACACAGGAGCCACATGATAAGTATAATGAATTATCACTGCAGAGTTAAGCTTTATCCAGCCTTATTCAGTTTTTCTCACATGCAAAATACTGACCACAGACTGACTCTGTGAAAGTATTCTAAGGACAGGAGTAGTTTTTGAGTGGTGTAAAAAAAGGAGGCTAAGTACCATTCATACTTTATAGTCTCTCCCCTTCGTTATTCATACTTGCTTTTGGATTCAAAAACTGCATTAACCCTTACGTGACACAGACATTTTTCATTTTTGAGTTTTCGTTTTTTACTCCCTGCATTCTAAAAGCCATAACTTTCTCAATTTTGCGTTTACTTAGTCAGATGAGGGCTTGATTTTTGTGTGACAAGTTGTACTTCAAAATGGTACCTTTTATTATTCTGTACAATGTATTGGGAAGTGAGAAAAAAAGTAAATTCAGAATGAGATGGAATTGAAACAAAATGCAGTACTGACATTTACTTACAGGTTTTGTTTTTACATTTTTATTGATGCCATTTTAGGAACCATAACACATTTTGATCATTTTTTATAACACTTTTAGATGACAGAAAAAAAATGTAAATTTTGGCATTGCTTTTAGATCTTTTTTTATACTCCATTCATTGTGTGGGTAAAATAACATTACAGTTGTATTGTTTGGATTTTTATGGATGCAGCAATAAACAATATATGTGTTATGTTTTAAACATTTTGGGATGGGGGATTAATGTAATGTTATGTTTTAACTGTGTTGACTTGCAATCTTCTGATCACTTTTATAATGCATTGCACTACCTATAAAGTGCAGTGCATTATACTGCCTGTTATTTTTCTGACAGGCAGTTTATTTACTGCACCGGGTTGGTGATGCCTACTGGAGAGAGCCCCTCCCTCCAAAACACCTTAGATGCTGCAGGCAGCATGTAAGGGGCTAATTGCCTGGGATAAGTGTTTTGCTAATTCCTGGCTTTAGGAGCAGGTGCTGGGGTGTGAGAACACAGCCAGGCACCCATGTATGAGAATGGGGGAAAGTCAATTGTGGCAGAATAAGTCTCATTAGTAACCCACTCCTACCCACACCATTTTGCCCACGCCATGCCCACCTGCTTAGACATGAACATCAGAAAAAGAGTGGAATTTGTTCTAGCAATCTAGCATATGAAAAAACTGGTGCCTTTGAAAAAGCCTCTTATTAAATTTATTTGTCTCTTCATGTTTACATATGGGTACCAGGCCTGTGTCACTGCGTACAGTAATTTTTCAAGTATATATGGATTAGCCATAGATATGGTGGCAATTTGGTCTGTGAACCCCCCACCCCAGTGAGAACACATTGTACTAGAAAGAACAAACATTAGACCTTCATTACTTTATTTATTTGAACCAAACACAAAAGAAAGATGAAAGGTTATTTCAAAGGAAATTGTGACATTACCACCTGAAAGTAAAACAAGTCTTCAAGTAAAATAAAGCAGCAAGCAAATGACTTTCAGTAGGATTCCAGGGGTTATCTGTGTCAGGGTTTCTTTCCCTTAGGTATTATAAAACCCTTGACATGTAGCACTCATGACAAGCAGTTGTCACCTTTCCTATACGACTGATGCTTCTGACAAACACAGCCGCTACGGAAGAACGATTGGAATCCCCTGATAATGGACACTTTCCTAGTCTTAATCCAGCGCGTTATATTTCAGAACTGGTCTGAATATTTGAAGAAACCTGTGGGAATCATGCACTGAAACCACGGCTGCTTCTTTTTTGGAAAAGATGTGATGGCTTCACGCTAGGAATACTTGCCTTGATTTAAAGGCTTTGATCTGAGTCTGGTTTGCAAATCCTTATGAGAAAAAGATGGAGAAGTCAAAATGCACCTCTTGACATAAACACGTCATACTTCTATTCCTTATGATTTCATACATTTAGCAATTTCCGTATCTAGAACCCATAGCTGATTTCACATTGAAACTTATTTTCCAGACTTTAAAAGCTTTAACCTACTGTCACAATATAATCTTGCTTGTATTTTTCAAACAGACATGGGCATGATGTGCAGTGAATAAGGTATTTTGATGAACATCAATGCAAATATTTTACCTTTCAGGCATAAACATATTTTCTGTATGTCTTGAAGTAGATATGCTCTTGGACAGAGCTAATAAATATTCATTTATACAGTAAAGGAGGGGAAAAAAACTGCTATATATGTATTCAGATTGGATATCCCAGAAAAATTTTACATCAAAGGAGGTGAAAAATACTAAAGTCAGACAATCTTATGAAGCATATAAAAAAGATCTTTCAAGCATTAACTAGCTTCTGCCAAAACCAGGAATTGCAATATTTTTTGACATTGAAGAACCCAGAATATACTTCTACATATTTTACACTTTAGAGGTTTTAATGAAAATGAATAGTAGATGAAAAAACTAAACAACCCAGGGAAAGGCATAAAATAACATGAGTATTAGAAGCTATAATCTTCTTTGCATATATTTCCTGATAAATGTATTTAATTGTAGTGAACTTAATTTGAAAAACACCTCTTAGTACATGTATAAAATGTACAATTTATTCAATATATGGTACATGAATAAGCCCCCATAAATCATTGCAATCATATATACTGATAACAATACACATGGGATGGAATATATTAAGACTGGTGATTATTGCTCCAGACTGATTCATTCAGACTGGAGGCACAAGACACTCCAGAATTAAGGAGTTTTTTTTCAGCATGTAGGTGCACTTGAACTCATATCTATGCCAGTCAGAAACTGACCAAGCTTTGTTGTATAAGTCATGACCAGTTTTCTAGCGTAAGCTATAGTAAACCTCATGGACTGGGGTGTTCCCTCCCCCTCCCTCGTAGAGTTCCACTCTGCTTTGCCTGCTGTCTAGAAAGGTGGTAAGATGCGCCATTGTGCGGTAAAAATGTGCCATGTTGAGACTAGTGAGCCTTCTACAACTATAATAAATAGGGGATTTTCTACACCAGTCATAGTCCAAACTGCATTGCAGCAAAATAATGCGAATTTATTAAGAGAGACAGATCTCTTTGCCTTTTTGTATGCAAGAAAATTAAATCTACATCAGCTATAAGGTGGCTTACATTGATGCTAAAACATTGATGCTCTAATATTGATGCTATAATTTCTAAGCCCCACCATCTCCATTAAGCCCCAATCATATTTTGAAAAAGTGATGAGAGCAGCAAAAAATAGACACAACTCAGAAATTGTACAAAATGTGCATATTTTTATACCAGTTTTCTGGTGAAAACCTTTGATAAATTCCCTTTGCTTGTGCTTACAATTTTTTCCTAAATCCTGATGTTCTTATAACACTTTCTTTTCACCTAGATTCCAAACTTTCTTTCTTAATTTATACTTGATTCTAATCTATCTTTTCCTTCTTTTGTTCCATTCATAACTAAGTCAATACAATTGGCAATTGTGCTTATTCTCATTAACACTGTTAAAACATTAGGCCATTTACCTACTGTAATTCATTACTATTTAGATTCCTATTAGACAAACTGGTTGATTTTTCTATCTGATGGTGATATCATGCAATCCTCTCAATTCCTCTTTCAGGACAGATCCCATACTGTATTTATGGTATGGAGCACTATGCATTAAACATGAACATATTATACCATATGGGGACACTGTGGAGCATTATATAGAGAGGCCTCTGAGGGCATTTTGTACTGTGTGGGCCACTATGGAGCATTATACGAGGGGCCACTGTGGAGCATTTTACTATATGGGACCACTGTGGAGCATTATACTGTAGTGGGCTCTTGGGAGCATATTATACTATGTGGGACCACTGTGGAGCATTATACTATATGGGACCACTGTGGAGCATTATACTATATAGGGCCACTATGCAGCATTATACTGTAGTGGGCTCTTGGGAGCATATTATACTATGTGGGGCCACTGTGGAGCATTATACTGTGGGGGTGGCTCTGTGGAGTATATTATACTGTGTGGGGCCACTGTGGAGCATTATACTTTTGGGGTGGCTCTGGGTGTATATTATACTGTGTAGGGCCACTGTGGAACTTTACAATTCTGGGGAGCATATTATACTGTGTGTGGCCACTGTGGAGCATTATATTCCATGTGGAGCATAATACTGTGTGGAGCACTGGAGAACACTACATATATTGTTTTGGGGGCACAGGACACTAAACTGTAAAATACATTGGGGAGGAGGGGCGACCACAAATTTTGATAGTATGGGGCCCCAAAATTCCTCATGGCAGCCCTGTTTGCATGCTATCTCACTATAATCTTGCACATGTGTGGAGTACTCCATGGCCATGTCATTCCCCATACAGTACTGTGCATGAACCAGCCACAATGCTATTGGGGCATACACAATACTATAGGGGATGGCAATATGTGGAAAATACTCAGTAATGCGCAGTGCTGCTTTCCAGGTAGTCAGTACATATTCCAGATTTCAGTGAAGGAGCCGTGATATAGGCTATTACCAGGAAACTGTTGGGTGGGCCCCCACAACAAGAGCCTCCTGTGGGCCCTAGCCACTTCAGTCCGACACTGGATAAGGCAATCTGGCTAACATAACACTTTTTATTTCTTGCTTCATTCTAATGCAGATTATGTGGTAAATATTTGCGAATATGCCATGCCCACTTGTGTCTTTATTATAGACATTATGGTAGCCAATGGGGTCTGTCGATGTCCAAGTGTAACTGCTGTTTTAGCGGTCTGGTTCTCTGTTGCTCAGTTCCCTCGACGGACCCGAACGACGGAGAGCACAACACTAGTGTGAACCTAGCGTTACAATATGTTACTGTATGTACCACAACCCAATTTTCTGGAATACCAGACAAGTACAATTCCTGTTGTGGTCATTGTCTACAGAAACAATGATGAAGTCACACTATGGTATAGAACAGGGGTAGGCAACCTTTTTTGTTTGACGTGCCCATTTTAATTAAAAAATCAAAGATGAGGTACTCGGCGTGCCGGTCAATAATTGTAAGTCTGACGACCCCTAAACTAAAGTCATATACCACAAACCATAACACAGAAGTGCTGCCAGCAGATGCTTTAGGACACATGCTTTTACTGCCATTTCCTGGGACGCTCCTGTACTTTCCGATTAGAAGCAATGAAAGTCCATGTGCAACCCCCAATTAGTGGTAAATGTACTGTATGTGTCCAGGAGCACTGTATGGCAGCATCCTTATGGTGAAAACATACTATGTATCTGAATGCAGATTAGCCCACTGGAACTTTTACTTCAATGTAAAACTGCGTTCACATGGTGCATTTTTGCACAAAAAAAAATGCCTGTATTTTCTGTGCAAAAACACATCCTTAATGCAGAAAACACACCATTATACAGAATAATGTCCCATAGCGGCCCCTGCACAAGGTATTATATCCCATAACAGCCTCTGCACACCGTATTATGTCACATAGTGGCCCCTACACACGGTATTATGTCATATAGTGGCTCCAGCATATGGTATTATGTCATATAGTAACCCCTGCACACCGCATTATGTCACATAGTGACCCCAGCACACGGTATTATGTCACATAGTGACCCCAGCACACGGTATTATGTCACATAGTGACCCCAGCACACAGTATTATGTCATATAGTGGCCCCAGCACACGGTATTAGGTCCCATAGCAGTCCCTGCACACGGTATTAGATCCCATAGTGGTCCCCGCACACGGTATTATGTTCCATAGCTCTCTTCAGACTCCCGAGTATAATAAGCGCAGGACCAAGAGAGGTGACAAACATAAAAAAAACTATGTACTCACCATTCCACGCTCCGCAGCCGCTCTGTTCTCTTCGGCGCTTCTGCCTGATGTCAGCGACCGTTGATTGGGTCTCTGGGGTCACTTTGCGTCATTATGCGTAATGACGCCGGATGTGACCCCTGAGGCCCTGTCAGCTGTCAGATGCACCTGCAGATCGCACAGCCGCCGCGTAGCACAGGGAGCAATGTGAGTATCATTGTTTTTTATGTTTCATCACTTCTCCTAAGTCTCCACTTATTATACTTGGGGGTCTGAAGAGACCCCACAGTATAATAATAGCAGTTTTGTTTTGGCCATGTTTGGTCCGATCAAAGCTGCTGGGTGAGGACTCGTGCTGCCGTGCCATGGAAATAAGCCTCGCGTGCCACTCTTGGCATGCATGCCGGGGGTTGCCAACCCCTGGTATAGAACTTGTGGTTTGATTTAGAAATGGTTCTGATCTATAGCATCCATATTTGTATAAAGGAAACGTGATCAATTATAATTCAGTATCTTCAAACATTGTCTTATGTTTTGTGGCTCCCATTTGAATGTGTTAATAAAAGAAATGACCTCAGGGCGGTCAACCTTCTTTTAGATAAAGTCCAACTTCCTTTTTCCATTACTGTCATTTCACCGTGTAATATTAATATTGTTCACATATATTGTTTCATTGTGACAGTAAATTACAATCAATTTCAATGCAGACAAACACTTTATATTAGGAACCATCTTGAATATACAATTTCCTATTACAGAGGAAACCCAATGACTCTGGAAACCATGAAAAGCATTTTCATTTGATTGGTATGTTTCTTTTAGTTGCTTAATGTGCCGTGACAAAAGCATTGAGCAGCGTGTCTAATAGCAATCATTTCAGGTCTGCAAAAATACAATATTCTTTTAAAAAGTCTGCTGATTCAATGAATATTTGTACTGTTTTAAAGCAGCAGGGGAACTGACTCATTTCAGCATTACTACAGAAGAAGTGAATTAAATATATGGAGCACAGGGAAATGTGAAATGTACCTGCATTTAAAAGCTTTCCACTGCTAACAGAAGTTAAGTTCTTAATCTTTAGTTTGCTCTAAATAATAGCCCAATTTGGTAGTACTGGTGCAAGTAGAAAAGTACTAATAGAGAAAAATTGCACATAGATAGGGACTAATAGGTGAGCAAGTATTTAAAGCATCTTCAAACAGAAAATTAAAAAAAAGCTAGTGTAGAGAGGTCATGTGTTACCTTATATTCTTAAGGCATGCTGCAGTAATTAAAACATAATATCAATAGCATTATACCAGAGATATCACCAACTGCATGACCCATCTAGAAATCAGGTGTTTTATAACTTGCATTGATTCTTAATTCATCCTCTGGTTACCCTCCATTTCAGTGTACCCATTATGACAAATAACTACACAGTAAATTGATATGAAATTCTCGTTCACTTACAATGACATTGACTCTAATTGGTCAGATACATAAAAGGTCAACCTCTCAGTGCATTGCTGTGCTGTATATTTATGGCATGGTGTGATAAAGACCTTCCCATTATGTCATACATTAAGAGCATGGTGCTAGAAGCTGTTATCCCTTTAGCTGGCATTTGCACTTCTGATAACCGCGACCATGCACACGCTTCTTTCACACTTTTCACATGTACAGTAGATATAAAATGATGTTTAATAATATATGTAAATTGAAAAATAAAATATCCTCATAAATACATATGTTGTGAAAGTAGATACCACGTATATTGTCAAAATGTTATTAATTGTCATCAGTTTTTATCATTGTTTTTGACTATGATGGTTCACAAAAAAAAATAGTACTGACCCCCCAAACCTCCTCCTCACTTGGTTCGGATGTCAGCAAAAAACAGGCAGCTATCACTGAGATTAGACCTAGTAAAAACAGCACAGCTCTCTTTTGTCTCATTCTATTCTGTGTGAATAACGGAAACAACCCCACAAAGAAGGAAGAAGGAGGACAACTTTAGGTAAAGTTTTTTTTTTTTTTTTATGCTACTAACTTTTTTTTGTTTGTTTGTTTTATCTAGTTTTGCAGGTTTCTAGGATTGTTTGGACCACCTTGGATTAGTGAACTCCCACCCTAGTAATGCCTTGTTTTATCATAACCGACTGGTTGAATGAAAAAAAGGAGGGAAACTTATTTTTTTTTATATTTAATTATTTATTTTAAAAAATGGCTTGGAGTCTGCCAAGGGCTACTTTTAAAAAGTAGGCCAATGACCAAGAGTAACCCCAAACTATATTATTCAAAGGGGTTATGCCACTAAGAATATTTATCCTCTTTCTATAGGAAAGAGGATACATATTGTATGAGATCAGTTGTAGTCTCAAACTTCTGTCAATCCTGAGAATGGCGATGTTCTGCTCCCACTGTGCATTCTCAGAATTAGAGGGGATCTCAGTGGTCAGACCCCAACTGTTCAGATATTTATCCTCTATCCTGTAGATAAATGTTCTTAGTGGCATAACTCTTTTAGAGCAGCCAATTACAGTTTTAAAGGGAGTCTGTCAGCAGGAAAATCATTATGAAACAAATGACAGTATCTTGTAGGGCGACTTCTACACTTTCCATAGATGTCTTTCTTATTCTGCATTACAGCTCCATTTTCATAAAAATCAGGATTTTATTCTTAGACAAATTAGCTAAAAATATTCTATGCATTTGTTCAACACCATTTTACCTCTTTTTATCTATATACAGTGCCTGGCGAAAGTATTCGGCCCCCTTGAACTTTTCAACCTTTTGCCACATTTCAGGCTTCAAACATAAAGATATAAAATTTTAATTTTTTGGTGAAGAATCAACAACAAGTGGGACACAATTTTGAAGTGGAACAAAATTTATTGGTTATTTTAAACTTTTGTAAAAAATAAAAAACTGAAAAGCAGGGCGTGCAATATTATTCAGCCCCTTTACTTTCAGTGCAGCAGACTCACTACAGAAGTTCAGTGAGGATCTCTGAATGATCCAATGTTGTCCTAAATGACTGATGATGATAAATATAATCCACCTGTGTGTAATCAAGTCTCCGTATAAATGCATCTGCTCTGTGATAGTCTCAGGGTTCTGTTTAAAGCGCAGAGAGCATCATGAAGACCAAGGAACACACCAGGCAGGTCCGTGATACTGTCGTGGAGAAGTTTAAAGCCAGATTTGGATACAAAAAGATTTCCCAAACTTTAAACATCCCAAGGAGCACTGTACAAGCGATCATATTTAAATGGAAGGAGTATCAGACCACTGCAAATCTACCAAGACCCGGCCGTCCCTCTAAACTTTCATCTCAAACAAGGAGAAGACTGATCAGAGATGCAGCCAAGAGGCCCATGATCACTCTGGATGAACTGCAGAGATCTACAGTTGAGGTGGGAGAGTCTGTCCATAGGACAACAATCAGTCAGGGCCGGCGTTAGGGGGGGCAAACTGGGCAATTTCCCAGGGCCCCGTCCCCAAAGGGGCCCCCGGGATCTGGAACCTGATGACTCCAGATCCCGGAGTCAGGCCCGGCCAAAGCAATAACAGAAAGGGACCGCAGGGCCCCTTTCCGAGGTGAGTAAAAATAACAAACATTTTTACTCACCTGTCCTTGGCGTCCGATGTCATCTTCTGGCGTTCCGGACATCACTGCTGAGGCGCTGAGGCCTGGCCTCAGCGGTCACGTGGGGCGTGCCTCACGTAATCGCTGAGGCCCAATCACAGGCCTCAGAGGTGACGTCCACAATGCGTGACGTCAGCCGCAGAGAAGAAGAAGCCAGCGCCGGCGGGGATAACGGAGCAGCGCGAGGAGGCCCAGAAGAGGTAAGACAAGGTGAGTATAACTGTTTGTTATTTTACCTTACTTACCCCGGGCCTTCGATTATTATACTCTGGAGTCTGAAGAGACCCCAGAATATAATATAATAATAACACTGTAGGGCCCCTGTGGAGCATTATACTGGGGGCCCCCTCTGGATAGCATATTATACTGAGGGGCCCCCTCTGGATAGCATATTATACTGTGTGGGGCCACTGTGGAGCATTATACTGGGGAAGGGGCCCCTCTGGATAGCATGTTATATTCTGTGGGGCCTCTGTGGAAAATTATAATGTGTGGGGGGGGGCTCTGGAGATAATGTTATATTCTGTGGGGCCACTTTGGAGCATTATGCTCTCCAGAGGGGTCCCCCAGTATAATGCTCCAAAGTGGCCCCACAGAATATAACATGTTCTCCAGAGCCCCCCCACTTTATAATACTCCATAGAGGCCCCGCAGAATATAACATGTTCTCCAGAGGGCCCCCTCCCCAGTATAATGCTCCACAGTGGCCCCACACAGTATAATATGCTCTCCAGAGCCCCCCCCAGTACAATGCTCCACTGTGGCCCCACACAGTATAATATGCTCTAAAGTATATTATACTGTGCAGGGCCACCGTGGAGCATTATACTGGGGGGGGGGCTCTGGAGAGCATGTTATACTGTTTTGGGCCACTGTGGAGCATTATACTGGGGGGGGGCTGGAGAGCATATTATACTGTTTTGGGCCACTGTGAGTATTATACTGGGGGAAACCTCTCTGGGCAGTATATTATACTGTGTGGAGGCCATTCTGGAGCATGTTATACTGAGTGGGGTCACTGTGGAGCATTATTCTGGGGGGGCATCAGCAGAGCATATTATATTGCGTGGCGCCACTGTGGGGCATTATTTGGGGGGGACTAATGAGCATTATACTAGGGGACCCTCTGGGGAGCATATTATACTGCGTGGGGCCTACTGTGGAACATTATATTGGGGGGACGCTCTGGGGAGCATAATATATTGCGTGGGGCCACTGTGAAGCAAAATACTGGAGGGGGCACTGTGGAGCATTATACTATCGGGGGCCCTCTGGGGAGCATATTATACTATGGGCCACTGTGGAGCTTTATACTGGGGAAGGGACAGTGTGGGGAGCCTGTTACACTGTGTGGGGCCACTGTGGAGTGTATTATATTGTGTGGGGCTTTTCGGGAGCATATTATACTCTGTGGGGCCATTGTAGAGCATTATACTGGGGGGGACTGTGGGGAACATATTATACTGTGGGGGACCACTGTGGAGCATTATACTGGGGGAACCCCTCTGGGGAGTATATTATACTGTGTGGAGGTCATTATGGAGCATGTTATACTGTGTTAGGCCACTGTGGAGCATTATACTGGGGGGCATTGTGGGGTGCATATTATACTATATGGAGCATATTATATTGTGTGGGGCTGCTGGGGAGCATATTGTACTGTCTGGGGCCACTAAGGGGTAGTATACTGTGTGGGCCACTGTGGAGTATTATACTGTGTGGAGCCTTACAAACCATGTGGGACCACAATGGGGGGCTCAGGGGAGCATTTTATACTGTGTAGGGTCACTGTGGAGCATTATATACCATGTGGGGAAACTGGAGGGCTCAGGAGAGCATTTTATACTGTGGAGCATTATATACCATGTAGAGCATTATACTGTGGGGGGGGGGCTCACAATTCCTGCTGGCAGCCCTGTGTGCTATGTCTGCATCACAGCTCCCTCACTATAATCTTGCACATATGTGTAGTGCTCCATGGCTATGTCATTCCCCATACAGTACTGTGCATGAACTGGCCATGGAGTTATTGGGTCCTGCACAGTACTATAGGGGCTGACTATACTGGGAACATACTCAGTAACACCAGATAGTCAGCACATATGTAAGACTTCAGTGAAGGAGCCGTGGTGTAGGCTATTAGCAGGAAGCTGTTGGGTGGGGCCCCAGAACAAGTTCCTTTGGTGGGCCTAAGGCCCTTCAGTCCGACACTGTATAACGGAGAACTATTATATATAAGGGTGGGTTACTATATATAATTGGGAAACTTAAGTATGAGGGGGCTATTATTTATAAGAGGGGAACTATTTATAAGGGGGGTATAATTGTTAAGTGGGCTTATTTATAAAGGGGGCTATTAGTGATAATGGGGACTATTATTTATAAGGGGAACTATTATTTATGAGGGGGCTATTATTTTTAAGGGAGCAGTATTATTTTTACGGGGTGACTGTTACTGATAAGGGGGAATATTACTGATACAGGGCACTATTTATCATTTATAAAGGGAACTATTATTAATAAAGGTGTAATATTATTTATAAGCAGGGACTATTATTTATAAGGAGGCGCTATAATAACTGATGACTGGGTGCAAAAATCTAATAGGTGGTACAAAGGTGCTCATTTGAATTGTATGTGGTAAAATAGAGCTTGTTATTACTTTTTTGTTGGCAGAAAGGAGGCGTTATTATAGGGGTTGTCACTGGAAGACGATGGTGTTGTTTGCATATCAGCATTTGGGGCCCCGCTTTTAATTTTTGCCCAGGGCCCCACTTTGTCTAAAACCAGCCCTGCAATCAGTCGTACACTGCACAAATCTGGCCTTTATGGAAGAGTGGCAAGAAGAAAGCCATTTCTCAAAGATATCCATAAAAAGTCTTGTTTAAAGTTTGCCACAAGCCACCTGGGAGATACACCAAACATGAGGAAGAAGGTGCTCTGGTCAGATGAAACCAAAATTGAACTTTTTGGCCACAATGCAAAACGATATGTTTGGCGTAAAAGCAACACAGCTCATCACCCTGAACACACCATCCCCACTGTCAAACATGGTGGTGGCAGCATCATGGTTTGGGCCTGCTTTTCTTCAGCGGGGACAGGGAAGATGGTTAAAATTGATGGGAAGATGGATGGAGCCAAATACAGGACCATTCTGGAAGAAAACCTGTTGGAGTCTGCAAAAGACCTGAGACTGGGATGGAGATTTATCTTCCAACAAGACAATGATCCAAACAGAAAGCAAAATCTACAATGGAATGGTTCACAAATAAACGCATCCAGGTGTTAGAATGGCCAAGTCAAAGTCCAGACCTGAATCCAATCGAGAATCTGTGGAAAGAGCTGAAAACTGCTGTTCACAAACGCTCTCCATCCAACCTCACTGAGCTCGAGCTGTTTTCCAAGGAAGAATGGGCAAGAATTTCAGTCTCTCGATGTGCAAAACTGATAGAGACATACCCCAAGCGACTTGCAGCTGTAATCGCAGCAAAAGGTGGTATTGACTTAAGGGGGCCGAATAATTTGGCCCGCCCCACTTTTCAGTTTTTTATTTTTTACAAAAGTTTAAAATATCCAATAAATTTCGTTCCACTTCACGATTGTGTCCCACTTGTTGTTGATTCTTCACCAAAAAATTTTAATTTTATATCCTTATGTTTGAAGCCTGAAATGTGGCAAAAGGTTGAAAAGTTCAAGGGGGCCGAATACTTTCGCAAGGCACTGTATTTTATAATGTTTAAATAAAAGAAGGTGTTTTCTCATACTATATTGGCTTACATTGGACAGTATAGTCTGAAGATGGATCCCACTTTCTTATAATAGAATAATTACTGAATGTCACATAAAACTACCCATTTTGTATAGATGATGTCAATCTTCTATTTGAATAATTTACGGTCTTATTCTGGTCACAACGTGTGGATTAACAGTAAGTAGCAATTACTTTTGTGGCCACAGCATAGACAAGACAGAAAATGGTGAGGCTACCATTGTGCCCCCTATTGCAACAACCCTGAGTACAGTGTAAAATGGAAGTGTACTGTACACATAGCGAGGAGTTTTTGAAATGGAATGGACCAGATATAACACTTTAAACAAAACCTCAATTTCGACAGATTATTCACAACTATTTTGTATGTGTATGTTGAAAAAGTGATTCAAACATGCAATACATTTAACATTCCATGGAGAGTTACTGTCAATAAGTGACATTAACCACTGTTATTAAAACTGCTTACATTTGCATAGCTTTTAATAGCTTTCAAAAGCATTTTTCATTTGGATCAATATGTAATAAAATATTATTTTCCGCACTGCTATCAATAACATGAAATTATAATTATATTTGTGTCTAAGTATTTTTCTATCAATATTTTTTGTGCTTTCCTCCTACTAATCCATTAATGTAACTACAGGGATGAAAATTCTACCTACACAGTATGACTATTAGATTAACACCCTCCTACACAAAGCCTGCATGTTCCATGTAATGTCACTCATTTTTCAGTCTGTCATACATAATATTTTCCTGGTTACATTCCCCATGATTGACGAGCCATTGAAGACTTGATAAGGTCACATTTCCTTCCAGTTCATTAGAGATGATGAGTTAATTAATTTTATTCTATGAAAGGTTTCCTCCTTTAACTTTATTAATCACATAGTTGACTACAATAAGATGATCTTAGCACCAGTCTTTCAGAGATTAACCTGAAGTGACACTTTTTTACTGACTTAACATACCAATATAAAATCCTTGAAGGGGAATAAATGTTAATAGAATATTAAGAAATTAAGAATAAACAACAGTTTGTTTAGTTACACCTCTGCCATTTGAGAAAGTCTTTTGTACAGTGTCAAGTGATCATTTAGAGAGTTCAGTTCTGTCTTGCCACAGCTTGAGGTGTGCATGGATTGATTTTAAGCAGAAATACAAGTATACTTAACCAATTTCTATCCTGAAGTAGCTGTGGTCATTATGTCACTGTAGTACAAGCAGAAGATTTTGGCTTTTTTCATCATTTTAGATTCAATATACTACTCTCATGAAACAATGGGGCTCTCATGAGAGGATTTTTCAAGCCACTTTTCAGACTTTTTTTTCTAGTGTGGCTTCTTGCAACAAATTTATCAAAATTCTACAATTTGTCCTGCACTTTGTCCTCCAGACTTTTTGGTGCTTTTTCAAGTCAAGATAGAAGTGAAATATGAATGTTCAAAAATTGCATAAAGTGAATTAGGAGTGTACATATGCACCATCTAAACCATGCACAGATTTCAAGTCACTTTTGGGAAAAAAAAACATTACATTAAGTACAAAACATTTAATATGTGAAGCAAGTGATTAATAAATTGGACTCACACAAGAAAAAGCACAAAAAAGAAAAAAAAAGCATGCAAGAATTCTGGTGTAAAAGCAATGATAAATTGTCCCCAGTATCTTTTAATGCATTTATTTGTATCACATAGCTGACTATCAGCAGGGCTGCTCTTAACATTTACACTCTCTCATAGAGTGTTGTCTGTTCTACTAGCATCATATTGGAGCAGATTTATTAATACTGACATTTCATGCCAGTCTTAATAAGTGCCCCTACAGGCACAAAGCAATCCAGATTTACGAAGAGCTTCTGGCCTCTTCAACAACCAGATGCACTCCCGTATACATGCCAGTTAGGAACTGATGTAAATTTCCGGTATATATTCTGCCAGAAAACTAGTGTGTGTTATAATTAGACATGAGCAAACGTTTCAAGATTCTTCTTAGGTTTGGGTGACTTGGGTCTTAAATTTGTTTCGGGTCCAACAAGTTTGTTATGGACCACACCTTAAATTGGCTTAAAATATAGTGTATAACACTGTTAGGGTTCCTAGGAACCTATCTGTTCAATTTTATCTCTCTAAGGCAAACACAGCCGAAGTTATGTCAAAATGAAAGTGATATGTACAGTATGTCGATGGAAAATATGGATTGTAAGCAGTGGATGCAAACTCCAAGTTTAACCACATACTGCACTTCCACTTGCTTTTACACATTTTAGCATTTAAAATGCTCCACAAATTGCCCTTTTTGGGGGAAAGGTGCTTGACCATGGGTATTGAGACATACATGGTGGCTATATTGCAAGAAGCAATAGTTTAGTAGAAAAAAATAGCCCATCTTGACTTTTAAGTGCTACAGGCTTGTTGTTCTTTGGGAGACAAATTTGTGGCTGTGTGCCTGAAAATAATGTAATGAAGAATTTGCTGTTCGGGAAAAAAAAAAAAAATTAAAAAATTTTGCTCTAAAATAAAGTACATTTTTATTACTGCACTACATAAATTCATTGTTTGTTTCCAGTAGATAAAAATCACTCCATCGTCATGATGGATCTCCATAGTCCATGAGGGACATACAGGCGCATGGCTCATCACAGCACAGTAATCAGAGCTCTGGCTTGTAAAGAACCTGTGTACCTGTGTTTCCATCACTTGACCATGGGTTGGTCTACTGAAAGTAAACAATGAATCACAGCAAGCAGAAATCTAGAAAACCATGAAGAATTTATATGGGATGTATATTAGAAATTGTATAAACATTCTTTATGTAATCAATAACATTTATTTTTAAAACTAGGCAATCCCTTCAAGTGTTAAGACCCTGGCTACACTGAAACATTTTGTAGTGACAGCTGTTGCTGCTCACGAGATTGCACACAAACCAATGCATATCTGTGGGCCACATCTGTGGTTCAATAATTAAAATCAATCAGCAGACTTGTCTTGCTTTCAAGGCTTATAGTGTAAAGATAAATGTGGAAAATAACAGTTGGTAGACAATCTAAATAATTAAGGGCCTTGGTACAATATATTTAGTGGCCATAATAGTCAGGTTTGTTTTAAAACTATGGACATTTGTATGGAGCTTTACTTTAAAAAAAAAAAAAAGACAAACAAAAAACTACTGTATTTGTTTATGTCGGTCTTTTATTTTTTGTTCCGAGGATGGTAAAGTCATGTCATTATTTTGTCTGTAAATTGTCTCGACTTAATAAGGGTTGTCTGATATTGAAAGAAGTAAATTAGTGGAGTAAATAGTGTTATCAATAACAGGGTCTAAATTTCAATTGGTAAGTGAAACAAAGAAACAAGTAAAATCAATAAACTCATAATAGTTGATTAATAATTTACAGTAGTCACAGTGTTGTTTCCGAGAATGCAAAGATAAGTTTTCCTGAAACCCTGTTCTCACAATAGGTTTTTAGCTGTAGTTCCCGCAGTTATAATTAATGCTTTGACTATTGGTTTTTAAATATCTTTCAGTGATTCATCAAAAGGTTTATTTGTTTTAGATGTTGTGAGAGTATGAACCTAGAGGGCGCTAGGGAGCAACCCAGGCCAGCCCTGAAAAGGCCCTCAGCCACACCTTTGGGTGGGGCGTGTATCTCCAGAAGGCTGGAGAAACCTGCTTGGAGCAGGAAATGGTGGACTAGCCTAGGACAGAGAGGCAGTCTGTCCCAGAGGGCTTGGATCCAGAGAGGACTTACAAAGACTAAGTCAGGCTCTTATTGCCCCAGAGGCTAGTTAGGGACTCAAGGAGTCAGTGAGTGCCCTAACTGTGGCATAGGTTTTTTTGTTGTTTTGCTGTGTTGCAGTTGAGCTGAATAAAGCCACTTTTATGTTTCACTTGGACCGTCTGAACCCTATATTTCCGGCGCCCAGTACCACGAACCACTGCTGTTAGGACCAGGAGCCTGCCGCCATTTGAGTTTAATTCCCCCAAGCTGTCACATATGGTGGAGAATGCGGGCAGTGAAGAAAGTTCCGGAACTGGAATCAGAGATTTGTGCGCTACAGAAGGCGGTAGAATTGAAGAAAGCTGCCAGCATAGAGGCAGAGAAAGCAGAACCATTACGGTAGCCAGAACATGTAACCCAAAAGCATCTGGGTACTGACAGAAAAAACTGTGATGGTGAAAACTTGGTATCCCAGTCCTCCGGTGTTAGCACAGGGAATGAAAATAACTTGAAGAATGTTGAGATGACGATATCACCAGCTCCTGTACTGTCAGAAAAGGGTTGGCACGAAAATTCTTGCAATCTATCACAGTATAGTAACATGCCTCCAGAAAGTTATGCGTATGAGAGAGAGGAGGTAGGACTAGAGTGTGGAAGTGGTCCTTCTGCTGCCGTACAGGTGCGGACGCATTATACAGAAACCATTCCAATATATGATGTGGCAGTTGTTAAAGACATACCAGAAAATGTAGTTCAGCGTGAGCTGTTTTGTGAGGCTGTACGGTATGGCCCTCGTGCAGAAGGAGAAGATATTGCAGTGCAGAGATTGTGTATCTCAAACAAAGAGGAGAGCAAGCGGCCTATGTCTCCTAAATTTCTAAGCCTTGATGGTGCTGGCAAAGTTCGCTTTGAGATGAAGGTTACAGAAAAGGTACCCGTGAAATATTTATACTCTAAAGACATTGATGTACATGAAGTACGTGTTAGCTGGTATTTGAGCTCCTGTGGATTCGTGATAGGAGAAGATGAAGATTCTTGCGGCTATTCACTAGATGAATCGAGGTCATGCAATGGGATGGCTGAAGACTGTGGCGAGAGATGTGATGAAGATGATGCGATCCACTGTATGGCGAGTTGTGAAGGTGATGAAGCGGAACTTGCCTTTGCACGGAATGGCCAGGATTTTGGCGTGGCATTTAAAGGGAGGAGAGAACTGAGAACTCGACGGAGCGGTATTTGGAAAAGGAGACCGCCAGATGGGGACATCTGGAGAGACACTGGACAAGTGTATAGGATTGAAGAGGGACGGCGACATATGTCTTGTCCCATTGTAGCTCACCCCATGGGTAGTGAGCTGAGGGGGAGGGTATGTGAGAGTATGAACCTAGAGGGCGCTAGGGAGCGACCCAGGCCAGCCCTGAAAAGGCCCTCAGCCACACCTTTGGGTGGGGCGTGTATCTCCAGAAGGCTGGAGAAACCTGCTTGGAGCAGGAAATGGTGGACTAGCCTAGGACAGAAAGGCAGTCTGTCCCAGAGGGCTTGGATCCAGAGAGGACTTACAAAGACTAAGTCAGGCTCTTATTGCCCCAGAGGCTAGTTAGGGACTCAAGGAGTCAGTGAGTGCCCTAACTGTGGCATAGGTTTTTTTGTTGTTTTGCTGTGTTGCAGTTGAGCTGAATAAAGCCACTTTTATGTTTCACTTGGACCGTCTGAACCCTATATTTCCGGCGCCCAGTACCACGAACCACTGCTGTTAGGACCAGGAGCCTGCCGCCATTTGAGTTTAATTCCCCCAAGCTGTCACAATGTTGATAGATGCAAAAATCAAGACATATGGCATTATTATTAGCAAAAAGTATAGAATAATAGTAATATTCCATGGAAGAAACAATTACTGCAGGATTACATTAACAGGTCATTCACATGGCAGAAAGTGAAGAAGAATTTGAGACGGACTTCCACCTCAAATTCCGATCCACTTTTTGGCCTTCAGCTTTTACTCGCAGGTTAGCCTCACATGAATTGAACTAACGAGCAGAATTAACCTTCGAATACGCAGCAAATATTCTTGTTTTTCAGCATCCTACTCCAGTTTTTGCCTCCCATTGAATACAATCACAAGGCATTATGGGAAAGGAGCTGGGGAGCTCCTGCGCCCTCTGTTGGATGTAACAGATCCTCAATTTGCTTTTGACTCACCGAGTCTTGAGACAGCAAACAGGATTTTAGCCAAGCCAACTTCACTTATCTGCATACAGCGCCGTTTCGGGATTTTTGTCCCTCATCAGTGCAGAGCAAAGTGAAGGTGTGTAGAGTTTTGGATTGCCTTTCGCCCTCTACTAAGCATCTACATATCACAAGGCATCCAAAACTCTACACACCTTCACTGGTGCTCTCCTCAAGGAGAGATGTTCCTGTCCCTAAGCCACTCATTGCCTCCCACAAAGCCAGCCAACTGACTTTGCTCTGCACTGATGAGGGACAAAAATCCCGAAACGGCGCTGTATGCAGATAAGTGAAGTTGGCTTAGCTAAAATCCTGTTTGCTGTCTCAAGACTTGGTGAGTAAAAAGCAAATTGAGGATCTGTTACATCCAACTGAAGGCGCATGAGCTCCCCAGCTCCTTTCCCATAATGCCTTGTGATATGTAGATGCTTAGTAGAGGGCGAAAGGCAATCCAAAACTCTACACACCTTCACTGGTGCTCTCCTCAAGGAGAGATGTTCCTGTCCCTATTGAATACAATGACAGACAGATTTGGTGCAGAATTTGGAGCAGTTTTAGAGGCAGAATCTGTTTCAAAATCGTCTCCAAATTCCTCCATGCGAACTTAACGTAAGAGTTTCAAGCTCCGTCTAGGAACCCTAGATAGCACCGCAACACACTTAGGAAATACCTTTCTTTTACCCTGTAATATTTTTTTTTACTGGTAAATTAAAAACATAGTATGAGCTGAAAAAGAATAAGAAAAAAATAACTTCTCTCTACAATTCAGATGATATCTTTCTCATAGCATTGGTATGGAAATTTCCTCATCGGTCAAATCAGAAGCAAAGTTTTTTTTTTCCATTTTTCCACTGTAGTTGTTTGAAAGTGTCCCCGGCTATGAAAAAAATCAGTAATCCTAATAATAGACCCAAATTCCCCAGGACCTTTTCCTATCTAATGCCAGGATATTGCCAACTATTTGATAGGAAGGACCAAAATATTTTATAAGCCCCTGCAACTGTGCAAAGGTTAGACCATTACTTAACTTCCTCTCATACAATTGATAGGTTATATGGAGCCCTTTGGATTTCTACTCCTGGAAGACTGTGTTTGAGACAGTAAATACTAATCCCATGTATTCCCATTATGGTAATGGCATGCTAGATTATATACTGTTATAGAACTATTATAATAGTATTACTGGTGCAAATATCACAAATTGCAAGGACTGACTGATAACAGAGAGCAGTAGAATAAGCTGTTTAAATCTATCACAGCACTGAGAGATAGATCCAGGACACCCAAACGTCTCCACCAGCACCAGCCACAAAGCCAGATGGACTTGTGCTGAATTTGGGGGCCAAGTTATCACCACAAAAATGAGCATAAGAAATAAACGCTCCACATAGTTAAGTCAAACCAGAACCTATGATAAACATGGCAGATCAAAATCAGGGGATGAATGGAGAGTGAACATGTCCAAGCCAAAAGTCAGTCCAAGAAGTAACATCAGAGCCAAAATCCGAATACAAGCAGATTTCCAGTAACAAGCCAAAGGTCAATATTAGACCAATGCAACACAAATGATCGGGGTATGGGAGCCTCACTGAGGCTAAGTCCCCATGTGGTGTCTCACAGCAAAAAAGCACTGAGGGAAAAATCACGACAGCAACTCATCACGGTTCTTCCCGCAGCGCTTCAGTTATGCCTATAGGGAAACTGCCGGCGTTTCCGTAGGTATAATTGACATGCTGCAATTTGCAAAACTGCTGCGGTTTTGGAAATTGCTGCAGCACGTTTTTTACCGAAAAGTGGGGATGGCATTTGCTAGAATCCCATCCACTTTGCTGTGACTGTAAAACGCCACTTTTTGTTTCAGCGGTTTTTCGGCGGCAAATCACGACATTTATGCCAGTGGGACCCTGGTCTAAAGCTGAATTCACACCTGCGTCCGGATACCATTCGGGGAATCCGTTCCCCATTCCACTTAAAAAATGCGGAGAGAAAAGTCCCATTTTAAGCAGATTAGGTGCCCATTTTTTGGGTCCTCAAGCGGACCCGAAGAACAGAAACCCAAGTGCAGGTGTGAACCTAGCATATTTATTTATTTATTTATTTATTTATTATGCTTACTTATATAGTGCCATTGTATTCCACAGTTCTTTACAGACATTGACAGTCACTGTCCCATATAGGGCTCACAATCTATAGCATAAAGTGCAACCAAATGGCAGGCATCTGGATGAGAAGGAAATTAAATAATCTAGCCCCAGCAAGGACATGGGAAGCCATCTTGCTAGTTCATTCTTGAATGTTTGTATTATTGAAGCAAAATTGAGCTTATACATCTCTGAATAGGATCTAAGAACATGGATGTTCAGATATGTGAATGTTGACTTTGCAAATTTTAATCCTAAGTGTTTAACCTGCCTCACATTAATTGACTGGTCTAAGAAGTAGTCTTCTGCCTTTGCTTTATTAATCTTCTAAACATTAAATTCCCCAATTTCCTTAACGCTGAGTGCCGTACTATTACGTCGCGCTGAGCATATAGTTAATGCTCAGCGTCATAATAGTACGACGCTGTAATGCCATCATGGTTTTTCCTGCAGCACTTTTGTTGTTGCAGCCTGGTACGTGGGGCCTTAGTCTTAATAAAGCCCAAGTGCCACTTTCATTAAATTAATTGAACCTCATATTATGCCCCTGATTCCCCCTGACATAAATACTGCACCTCTAATGACCCCTTATATCAATGACCACCCCCTTATGTTCATAATGCCTCCTAATATAAGTGATGCCCCCTTATGGCTCCTTATATAAATAACCTCCCCCCTTGTATTCATAATACCCTTTAATAACCCTTATATAAATGACCCCCCCATCGTCATAATGCCCCCTAATGAATCCTCCCATTATAGCTATATTTCCCCCTCCTAACCACCCCTTATACTATTAATATACCCACAACTGCACTAAAAAAAAGAAAAAAAAAGTCATACTCACCTGCGATGTTGATGAATGGAGCCGCCGCTTCCTCCCTGTCCACGCACAGGACGTCTGTGTTTGAGCGCAGGCGGCGCGATGTTGTGACGTCATCGCACTGCCTGTGTGAGAAGAAGACATCGGTCTGTGGTCTCGGGGACTTGTAAACCACAAGCCTCATGTAGCTTGCGGTTTACAATACTGTGAAGTTGCAGGATATGTTTTAACTAGATCGGTGTCTGCAGACACCGATCCAGTTAGAAATAAAGGATGTATTAATGGCAGCCCCAGGGTGGGCCCCAAAAAGTCAATGGGCCCAGGGCAGCCGCCCCCTCCCCCCCCCCCCCCCCCGCTAGCTACGCCTCTGGGAGTTGCCCTAAAATCTCAGCAGCTCATCAGGGATGATAATAATTTTGTCGGGTGGGTGGTTTCGTTATGCATATGTAAATATAAGCTACTGTTTTGGGAGTTAGTATGGGAGCTACTTTAGTTGAAATGGGAATAGTGTTGCACAGTCATGTTAATGCATTCTTTTTCATTCCTTTGCCCTGTTGGTGAGGTATTTTTGTTGCCCTTGGATGGAAAACCACTTTCACTGTCTCAGTTCTTTAAAAAATTTTCACAAGGCTTTGGCTGTGTTACAACTTAAGATGTTGGAATTTATTATGCGCTTGTTTCAAATTGAGGCTGCAATGATGGCAAAAGATTGTTTGTGCATTTCAGAAATTCTACATCAGGGTCACTGGTGCTTTGCCTGCTTTTCTCTATCCCTATTCTGCATTTTCCTATTAACTGTTCTATTCCCTACTGCTCCAGTCCAAACACTTCTTCATTGCAGTAGTTCAGTGAGAAGCAACAGGAGACTTGGGATTCACTTATGATTGTGATTGACAGGGGTTCCAGCAATGAGGTTCCCAGCAGGATATTTATCACCTATCCTATGAATAGGTGCTAAAAGTTTTGAGACCACCCCTTTTAAAATATTTAAAACACACAGTTTAACATATATTAGCAATTTGCATGCCATGTACTCCCATTTTAGTGCAATTTGTGGCACATTTTTCTTATTGAATATCACCAACTACAGTACATTAAAGAGTTATCACATGGAAACAAGGAAATATTATTTTTCCGACATACTGTATGTACCTCTGAAATATCTACACTGTACAAATATAATTTACATTGTTCTTCTATATGGTATAACTAAACTTCGTGAGTACAGTGGAGGTGAGGTATAGTGTTGATTTTCATCTTAATATTAGCTAAAGAGAATTAAAAAAATAAAAAAAACCTAAATATGTTAAAGTGTACACATTAGTCAGCAGTCTTCACAATGGTGTGAAAAAGAAAACCATGGTATGAATGTAAGTTTCGCCCTTAGCATGAGAGTACAATAATCATATGCACTTACAACCAAGTGAATAAAGAATGATCACTGTACAATTAAAGCCAAGATCCTGCCACCCTTTGTCATTGTTGAATCACTAATGTGTCAGAGACGTGTCAAGTCTAACATTCGTACAGCCTCAGGGTCTATAATCATTTTTGCTTCTAATGGCACTGACAATATCATCCATGCCTTTGCAGAAATAGCAGCTGCAGGATAAAAGTAAGATGAACAATGCCTAGACAGCACAAGTAAGAAATAACAGCCCATTTTGATGAAATGATATGTTACTAAATAAACTTAAGCAGCAATCATGTGCTGTATGTAACAAATACACACCTTATAAAAGAGATTTACACATAGCAATAAATACACATTGAATAGACTTCTTAAACAAGGCCGGTATGGAATGAGAAGTAGTAAGATTCTATTTTTGAACAGGCTGTGTACATTGAAAACATATCACCAATGTTGAATTAATCTTATGTATTAAGGTATTTGTCTTTGAAAGAAAATGATGCAAATTGTCACATTATTAGGTTTCCACATAATTTAAAAAACAGATGTAAATAGTTTCATACCAATTTACAGTATGACATCTGAATGAAGACAACCTTAAGTTGCATTTACATTACTAGGGAACTGATAGCTGACACCCCCACAGATCAGCTAATACTGTAGAAGCTGCCAGCAATAGAATTATACAGTGTATTAGACTAGAAGTCATGGAGCTGTGTTGGTGGAAACATTAACAGATCAGGATTTCTAGTGTTGTTGTTTTTATTATTATTATTTTTTTTTTTATTATTTTTTTTTTTTATGGAGTTTGCCGTGCAGGTAATATAACATTATATATTGTTTTAGTTTGGTTTGTTATGGATATGTAGATACCAATTATGTGTAGTGTCTTATTTTATGTTTTATCATATGTATGAGGAGTAAATGTTGTTTTTTTAAATTTATTTTACAATTCTTAAAATAGTTTTTAAGATTTTATTAAATATTAGTGGGGTTTTTTTTATTAGTCCCACTAAAATTTAACATATGATTACTAGATTGTATGTAAAGTATAATACATGGTAGTACATTGTATTATGCTTCAGTTTTACACTGACGGCCTGTCTCTGCCTCCCTGTGATAATTTTGTGGGTGGCCAAGGCATTGACAGAGGGAACCCTCCCCTTTATCTAACTACTAAAACTGACCATACACAAGATAAAAGTTGACCAAAATGAGTTATTTGGGCCATTTTGGTACAGTGATCATTAAAAATCACCATGAGAGCCCTTTCAAGGTTCCAACAGTAGGCTTCTTTCTGTCAAAAAACAGATCCTTCCTGTTGGAAAATCTACTGTCTTCAACAAATCATCATTTTGGGGCAACCTTATCAGAAGCATGACAGCCGACTTTTATCTTATGACAACCTTCCCATTCCACATTATCACAGCATCTATGGGTTTTATAAATGGCCGTTGTTTAAAAAAAGAAATGGCAAACAAATCTGTCTGTAGGTAACTTCATTCACTTCACTGGATCTAAACAACACAACACAATCCATGATCAGGTGTGGCACTATTTTGGGAAGAAAGCATTCACGTAGAATGAGAGAATATGATAATATTGTAGATTTATAATTCCATTAATGAAGACCAGTCAGTTCTTGACTTGCCATTTTTTAATTCATATGGACATTTCCCATGAAACAGTTATTTATCAACTTTGGTAACATCTAATTGTGAATTTATTTATAAAATTCTAAGAGGAATAATACTGTTGCCACAAGGGGTTCTATGCAGTCGGTATTGAGGAAAAGCTCACATAGAGCCTTCACTTATTTAAAGAGAACCTTTTGTTAATATGCGCCCCTTCACTGATTCTAGCATAATGGAATTTTTCTCTAGCCTCCACCATTCCCAAGAAATGAATGCTGTTAGATTTGGTGCCTGATATGTTACTTAGGCTTATGTGAGTCAGAGCTCCAATCAGAGGTGGACAGTGTCAGAGATCAGAATGACACCCATCTTGCAATGCTCCTGGCAATGCTCCTGCTTTTACTGCTATGTCACTTAAGAATGTCAAGAATGTCTTGTTAAGGTAGAAAAAACACGTATATAAAACATATGAAACATATTCCATAAATGGGAATAAAAAAAATGGGAATGAAATGGGAACAAAAAAAGACATTTTTGATAAAACTCCAGTGTGAGGCCCTAAATCCAATGTGAGGCTAGGTATGCAAAGCAGAAATGTTATGTCATGAAACACAATCAAAAATGACAGCTAAGTTGATAAAAGTAGAAGGTAATGAAAAGTGGAGAAGCTGCTAGAGGTAGTAGGGTTAGACAAGGTCAATATGTATAGGAGGGAAGAGAAGAGAGATCATGGTTTAGGGGATTGTGTTGCAGTTGCAAATGTATGATCCATCATGCCACAGGCAGACTCTGGTGTGGATGTATGAGTATTCCTGCAGATAATTTAATTATGTCTGTAAATCCATCCATAGTTTCCACAGCTTTTCTATTTTTCCAACTGATCAGTCAAATCTTGCAATCTTATTAACCTTGTTCACCCACAGTTGTGCTAAAGGTGCAGTCTTCATCAGCTGATATAGAGATGTTAAAGATTTTGCTGCTTTTATGATTTGTTATCTTGGCTGATACATTTTTGTTGCTTTTAGAGGTGTTCTCTCTGTTAATCCATTGTGTTCTTACTATTGTCGTTTCTTGTTCTTATTTTCCTGGATGTTTGTACATTTAAGTGGGCTTTAGGAGCTGTACAGGTCCTATTTTAGTTGAGTGTAGGATTAGATTATAATGTTTTATAAAATCTGTCAGCCCTGCAGATAGATAGTTTAGAGTCATCTACATCAGGCTACGGCCCCGTGTTACGGAAAACTGGCTTTTTTTTTTTGCAGATTTTGCTGTTTTTTTTTACCAAGTTTGGAGTAAATTAAGCAAAATGGAAAGGTATAAGAGTTTCCTTTATATTTCCAATTCCTTTTGTAGCCACTCCTGGGTTTGTCTAAAAAAAAAGTATTAAAATCTGCAGCAAAAAAAACAGCTTTTCCGCAATGTGGAGCCTTAGCCTCAAATGGTGTTAACCTTTTATGAATCAGTTCCTACATATTGTTGCTTAATATACAAATGAGCTCTTTGGAGCAGTGAGGGCATTGATGCTTATCATCTCTGGAGCAAGTTCAATGAACTTATTGTCCTCAAAGAGCTCATTTGCATATTTACAAAAAAAGGCAATGGGGAACTACTGTTAGATTTAGGTTGCCCTAACCTATTTGAGGGGCTGGGTTGATATGCTGAGTTCTGAAGACAAACTCCTTATGACTAAGGCCCCACGTAGCAGGCCACAGCAAAAAAGCGCTGTGGGAAAAACTGCGGTGTAAATGCATTACAGTTTTTCCCGCGGCGCTTTTCACAGAATGTCCGCAGA
Source organism: Leptodactylus fallax (assembly GCA_947044405.1). Taxonomy (NCBI): domain Eukaryota; kingdom Metazoa; phylum Chordata; class Amphibia; order Anura; family Leptodactylidae; genus Leptodactylus; species Leptodactylus fallax. The sequence continues at coordinate 95,647 of CAMRHE010000192.1, read as the reverse complement.
GTTTTCCTATGCTGACTTTTCGCTTCAATTACACCTATAGGGAAACCGCTGGCTTTTCTGTAGGTATAATTGACATGCTGCAATTTCCAAAAATGCAACAGTTTTGGAAATTGCAGTTTTCTGCTGCATGTATTTTTCTGCAATGTGTGGGTGGGTTTACGCCACGTGGGGCTCCAGCCTATAAGCAAAGCTCATGCCTTTACAGCTCCTAACTGGACTCAAATGTGTGCCTTTTTTCAACGTGTCATTTATAGTCCAAAATTCTTTGCTGATAAATTTCTTCAGGACACATTCATACAGGTTTTTTATTGTTGTTGTGTTTTAACCACTTTCGTACCACCCATATGTCCAAGTGATAGTTGTCTATTTCTGCAAGGACGTACCAGTACGTCCAAGCAGAAATCAGCAGCTGCACGAGATCGTAACTTCAGCCGAAGCTCCCAGAGAGAAGACAGGGAAGGTTTATAACCTTCCCTGCCTTCCCGATCGCTGTGTATACAGCGCTGTGTATACAGCGCTGTGGGCGCCGCCATCTTGCAGCCACCCTCTGACCCAGCAGTCATGTGATCCACCGGGTGCAGCGTCTGCAAGACCCAGATCAGCTCTGTAGTAAGGTGCAAGTAATGTGCAGGAGGCTGTTTTCCTCCTGCAACTGGGGCTAAATGTAACAGCGCCAGTTACAGGGGAAATCAGCCTCCCCCCCCCAAAAAAAGTGATCAGATGTCCCCAAAGGTCTATTATGACCTTATGGGGACACAAAGTAAAAAAAAAAAAAAAAAAAAAAAGTAAATAAAATAATACGCCAATAACACGCCCTTTTTAAAGGTTATAGACCCACCCCCGACAACACCATACAAAATAAAAATTACCGTAACGGAGAGGAAAAACTATTTAAAAAAGTTTTTTAGTAGCACTTTGTGTTATTAAATTTAAAAAAATGAAAAGTGAAAAACGGACATGTGATGATATTAGGTGCATGTATAGTCTTAGGATATCAATATTGGTCTATATTACTGCACAGCGGGGGTTGGTGCCTAGAATCAGGCCTAGCAGAGCACCTGGAATGTGGTTAAACTACTCTCTAGTTCAGGTCTATTGTCCTGCCCCTGAAGCAATCAGCCATTTGGTCAAAAGCCTTCATCTGCATAAGACTGCAACCCTCATTAACCCAGTGGGGGTTCATTTAGACAGGATGTTTTATGCAAACGATCTGCATATCACTGAGAGACACAGGGGCGCCATTGCTAGTTCTAAGGAATTATGGTTTTATGACAATATCTGGCCTGGGGAACATCTTATTGTCGATCCGATAAATTCCCCAGATGCGTCAGGTCAAGGCGCACGTTCAGAATATACACATGTCACAGTTCAACGCCCAGGAAAGGTCCGGGCACTGATCTCCTTACCCAAAGGGAGTTGGAGTGTCGAACTTGGAGTCTATGTATTGGGGATCTTGCCAGGAACCCCATTATACTACCAGCCAGACTCTATAAACATCATGCCTAGAATTACACTAAAAAGTTATTCTGAAAGATGTAGAGAGGGGGCGGGGCTTCTCTCCCTGGTGACCTCACTCAGGGAGGAGACCAGGGGAGACAAAAGGGCTCCGCCCAGGCTGAACGAGGCTCTGTTTTCCGGTGAATTTGGAGATGCACGCTTCTTGGAGGCAAGCTGTGGGGCAAGCCATGTGACCAACATGTGGCTGCCATGCAGCCTAGGGAGCCAAACTGGAGGCCATTTTGTGACCCTAAAAGAGGTGTCACTACATGTAAGCAACACATGCTTTTGCCCAAGATTGCTCTGAGCCTACCACATGGGCTCAGAGAAATGGACTAACTGCTTGTTCCAGAGGTCTTCTGCCATTTTACCCGGTTAAGATGCTCTGCTGCCGGTCGTCCACAAGATACTTGCCCTGGCTGAATCACACTTGGAAGCCAGAGATACCTGCACAAGCTGGTGTTGGTAATATATATTCTTTTCTTTCTTTTATCCCCATTTTTATTTTTATGTACCGTGTTATGCTGTTTTCACTTGTATCTGCTTGTTAACCGCTGCATGTATTCTATGTATGTGTTGAGTGTCTAGTATCGACCCATTTAGGGGTTAATAAATATATAAAATTTAGAAGGCTTGTTTGGCGTATTATCCTCTGTTTACCCGCCTCACTCACGGAAAGTGGGTGTGAGGCAATCGAAGTGATCGCAGGTAGGCCAGGCGCGAGGCCCTGGTAAACCCGGATCCTTCACAGGACACTTTTTCCCTCCTCCTTTGTTTATATTTTCCCGGATATAAAAAAAAATTAAAACACATGCAAAAATTAAAAACAACATAAAAATAAAGCCCTATGTGTCACCGAAAAAAGACACAGAAATTATCTGAGTAACGCAAATGATAAAAATGTTACAGCTTTCAAAACCGCACATACAAAAAAAACCTGAAAATGTGCCTGGTCTGGAAGGAAGGTAAAGCATCTTGTATGGAAGTGGTTAAAAACATGTCAAAATGCCTGTAGTGTGAAAATTTTATTGCACTTTTCCTAAGATACACTGTCAGTAGATTGTCACATTATTTAAAAATAAAAAATTATTGTATATGAGTGTGAATCTGCACTCCTATGTGGTAGGAACTTATGAGAGGACTTCAATTTGGGGGGAAAATTTGCCTCAGGCCAAATTCATTCTCTGTTCAGGACCCAAAGATATAATAACTAGGGGCAGCAAAAGGGGCTTAGAAACAAAATGTCCAGATAAATTTCATTACAAACTGATTTGCTTACCCATAGCATCCGCCACTTGAAGAATCTTATGAGCTTATGGCATACTGTTTTATTATAAAGTTCAATATATAATGTATGTTGTAAGAGCTCAAGAATCCTTAGTATATAATATGATCTAAATATTTCAGACTGTTACTATTTTTATTACTATTAGAATCTCTATATTATATGCTATGACTGTTTCCTAAATAATTAAAATAATGTTACAAAATGGTTTGGTATTTCATGATAAATGAGATGTTTGCAAAAAATGCAGATACTTTTTAACTTTCTTTTTCTAACCTTTACAAAATGTGAAGGTCAAAGGATATATGGCTATAAATAATATAAACTGAACTAATATGCTAATATATGGCAAAGAAAAACTTTAAATATTAGTGAATAATTATTCTTTTCCTCATCATCGTCTCTCTAAAGCTTGGCTAATTCATTGTATAGTAAATGACTTGCATAGCTAATAAACTAGCTTTATCTTTATTTTGCAGCACCTGCAAAACAAATTGATGACATAATGCTGATGTCGGCTGTCTGCAAATGTTACTTGTCATACGACAAGTAAGCCATTGCAATGCAGATCACGCTGACAAACCATCAACTTCAGAAATTAATTGTAAGCAGCTAAATGGCGGAAGCTTTTTATATATGACAGGTGATTTCTTTCAAGCTGCATCAATGAAAATCAAGAATGATTTAGTAAAACTCTTGGGGTACTAATGATTAATTACAACATTTTTCACAATCTAGAACATTCATAAAAAGTCTTCATGAAATGCATCCACAAAAAAAAAGTTAAAAGTAAAGATAAAATTGAATCATTTGGTATTAATGACTGGAAAATTATCTGAGGCTGATAACTTAACAAGTAATAAGTTAATAATGTTATGAAACATTTGACAATTACAGATAAAATTTGCTCCACTTAAATTTTAAAGATTTAAACTGGTCATTTGTTTTGCTGACAGCTGTCTTCTCTGACATACTCATACACATGCACCCTCAGCTCAGCCAGTCGGCCCATGTGTTGTAAAAAAAAAAGAACAGGGGAGTAAGGCTTATTAACCCTTTAAGGATGCAGGGTAGTTTGTACGTTAATGCTCGGCGACTTTTTCATTCCAAAATTTAATTTGTTTTGTCGACATAGTTAAGTGATGGCTTATTCTTGTGCGTGTCGAGTTGTAATTTCATTTGGCACCATTTTTTTCATTCATATGTTTTGATAAGATTTTATTTTTGGGGGGGCTCCATGTAAAAAAAATCCACAATTCTATATTTTTTTGCATTTTGATTTTATGGCATTCTCTGCATTAAAAATAACATGGAAAGTTTGTCCGGCAGGTTATTATGATTACAGTGATATCATATTTATATTGCTTTTATCATGTTTTTCCGCTTTTACAAATAAAACATCACTTTTTGAAAATGAAGTATTTTCCTGCATTCACCATATTCTGACACCTATAACTTTTTACTGTTTTGTTGATAGAGATATTTAAGTGTTTTTTTATTTGCGGGGCAAGTTGTACTTTTCATTGGTACCCATGTTTGGTATGTATGACTTTTTAAACACTTTTTATTGCTATTTTTAGGGAAAGCGAGGTGACCAAACACGTTATTTTTCACCTTGCGGTATATATTTTTTTTATGGTGTTCACCGTATGGGATAAATAACGCTATTTTTGGATAGTGGGGACTTATATGCACATGGGGATACCTAAAATGTTTGTTTATTTTTATAAGGTGGATTTTTTTGAACTTTTTATTATTTGTTTATTTTTATTCTTTATTTTAACCCTTTTTTTTTTTTTTTTTTTTTTTTTTTTATAGTTTCATAAGAGGAATTGATCTCTGATCCTCAGTGCAATGTACTTCAGTACCTAGTATTGCAGCACATCGCACATAACAGGGAACAGCAGTCAGGAGGCCATTGCTTGACTTCCTGACTGTCATGACAACCGCTTGGAACCTGCAATCTTATCATGGGGAAACTGAGGGTTGGCAGGGGGGCGATCCCTATTGATCACAGAGTCCAGGGGGTTCCATCGGAGTCAGAGTATCTTTCCACATTGAAAAGAGGGTGGATTCCGGAGGTGTTTTTGAGGTACAGGTGACAAGAGCGTGCAAATGTCTGAATATATGGGGTGAATGTAAGTTCTGAGTCAAATACAATCCTTGAGACAGCAGGCATACTTCCTTGGTGTAATGATAAGACCACAGACAGAAATGTTGATATCAGGGTTACGTCGGTTAGTAGATGGAGGGAACACAAGAAGTTCAGTTTTTGAAACATTCAATTTCAGATAAAGAGAAGACATGATGTTAGAGACAGCAGAGAGAAAGTTACTGCTGTACTGTAGTAGTGTAGGTGTGATGTCACGGGATGAGATATATAGTTCGGTGTCATCAGCATAAAGATAGTATTGAAAGCCAAATCTGCTGCTGGCTTGTACAACAGGGACTGTGTGGAGAGAGAAGAGGGGAGGGGGCATAGGACCAAGCCCCGAGGAACCCCCAACAGCAAGGGTAAGAGGAAAAGGAGGATTTGGTCTATGGTGGTGGGTGCAGAGTAGAGTTAGCTGAGAGATAGCAGATTAGGTGGGAATATACCAAGTGTCCCAAGAGTTTAAACATGAAAGGAAAGTTATAGATGGGTCAATAGTTAGCAGCACAAGATGGGTCGAGGTAGGCTTTTTTTAGTAGTGGTGTTATGACAGCATGTTTGAAGGTGGAGGGAAAGATTCCAGAAGAAAGAGAGGTTAAAATTTTAGTAAGGCAAGTTGTAACAGCAGGGGACAGAATGGAGGAGGTGTGACGGTATAGGATCACTTGAGCAGGTACTAGGATGAGAAGTAAAAAGAAACTGGGAGACCTTTTGTTATTGGATCAAAGAATGAGAGTTCACAAGTAGGAACAAAGGAGGGAAGGGGACAGATACTGTTTGGAGATTTGAGAGCCAGGGAATGTTGATATCACCAATTATAAGGGTAGGAATTTCAAAGGATAGGAAATTTCAGCAATGAAGTGAAGTGACCTAAGAACTGGTAGGGTAAGCCACAGGTAGGGGGTAGATGACAGCTACTCACAGGGAGAAAGGGCAGAAAAGTTTCATAGTGTGGACCTCAAAAGAGAGGAAGGGCTGAGGGAATGACCTGAAAAGTGCATTGTGGTGATAGAAGGACACCTACCCCTTCACCCTGAATATTATCAGGTCTATGGGTATTTGAAGATTGTAGGTTATCATAACACAGAGCAGCAGGGAAGGCTGTATCAGATTGTTTAATCCAGTCTTCTGTGACAGCCAACAGGATGAAATACTTTGAATTGAAGAAATTCCGAATAATGTCAAATTTGTTGCACACTAAACAGCCGTTCCAGAGTGCACAAGAGAAAGATACTGGTGGAGGACAAGTTGATGGCAGACAACAAATAATAATAAGGTTAGCAGGGTATCTTGGTGAAACAGGTATGAAGTTGAGGGTAGAAGAAGAAAGAGGACCAGGATTTGGAGAAATCTTCCCTAAAGCTAGAAGCAGGAGAATGGAGAGAGACAGCAGAGGGTTAAGTAATTTGTGAGAGAAGAACAGAAGCACAAGATGGGTTAAAGTGGTTGAGGAAGTTGAAAAGAGAATAGGAGCTACACATAGGTAAGGGAAGGAGAGAGGGACTGATGTGGATAGAAGTAACAGGAGGTAGGAATGGCAGTTATCTTGAAAAAAGCAAAAAAAAATAGAATACAAAGAAATAAACATGGTGGGACAAAAATTGATTAAGAAATTTACAAGTTTTTTGGTGTGATTATCCTGCTAAACTGTCTTCTGCCCTATCTTACTGCTATGTTGAATCACACTTGAATAGCCTCCTGCTTAACCCCCCCTATACTATAGCTAGATTTATAGGACAAATATGCTTAGAAGTTGTACTAAATTAGCTTGTAAAACAATTAATCAATTAAACTAAACACATGGGCTAAAACTCTGCACAGAAAAACAGACTTGCAGGCCTAGAAGCATCATAACATTTTCAAGGATTACAGCTACAACCAAAGACGCCAGAGATAACATCAAATGATCTATGATCATGGTAATTGGTCATATACCATGAAGTAAAACTTTCACAGGTGAGGGATAATTTTCAGCAGACAGACAGTTAATGAGAAGTATAGAATTTTTCATATACCAGTATAGAAAGAAGAGATGGAAATTAGATCCATGCCATGTTTAACTGCATCACGCTTGCGGTTGAATCGCATTTAGGGTTGAATAGCCTTGTGCCTAACCCTGCACCCCATCTCTTGGTCCCTATCACTCTAATAGTAGGGGAATTGAATCTGTGAATGTAAAGAACGTTTATCTGTAACCCTGTGAAAAGGTAATTGGGGAGGGGGAAGGGGGGCTGAGGACAGATAATACTGCAATAATAACAGTATTGTAATAATCATTACAAAAATCAACAGTAATTGTATGGAGAAATGTACAACCATAACATTAAAAGGGTATTCCCCCAAACATAACCACATTTAAAATTGTGAATAATAAAAAGTTTTGCAAATATAAATAGTTTAAATTTTTAAAGAGTTTTTCTGTTCTCTTCATTAGTTGCAGATAGATAAGACCATGAATGCGGGAACATTATACACATGTGGAAAAAATTGTTGGTACCCCTTGTTTAGTGAAAGAAAAACCCATAATGGTCACAGAAATAACTTGAATCTGACAAAAGTAATAATATATAAAAATTCTATGAAAATGAACAAATGAAAGTCAGACATTGCTTTTCAACCATGCTTCAACAGAATTTTTAAAAAAAGAAAACTCATGAAACAGGCCTGGACAGAAATGATGGTACCCTTAACTTAATATTTTGTTGCACAACCTTTTGAGGCAATCACTGCAATCAAACGATTCCTGTAACTGTCAATGAGACTTCTGCACCTCTCAACAGGTATTTTGGCCACTCCTCATGAGAAAACTGCTCCAGTTGTCTCGGGTTTGAAGGGTGCCTTTTCCAGACGGCATGTTTCAGCTCCTTCTAAAGATGCTCAATAGGATTTAGGTCAAGGCTCATAGAAGACCACTTCAGAATAGTCCAATGTTTTCCTCTTAGCCATTCTTGAGTGTTTTTAGCTGTGTGTTTTGGGTCATTATCCTGTTGCAAGGCCCATGACCTGCGACTGAGACCAAGCTTTCTGACACTGGGCAGCACATTTCTCCCTAGAATCCCTTGATAGTCTTGAGTTTTCATCGTACCCTGCACAGATTCAAGACACCCTGTACCAGATGCAGCAAAGCAGCCCCAGAACATAATAGAGCCTCCTCCATGATTCACAGTAGGGACAGTGTTCTTTTCAAGATATGCTTCATTTTTCCATCTGTAAACATAGAGCTGATGTGCCTTGCCAAAAATTTAGATTTTTGTCTCATCTTTCCATAGGACATTCTCCCAGAAACTTTGAGGCTTGTCAACATTTAGTTGTCAACAAATCATAAAAAAGCCAGAGTGGCAGTGCGGCATATATTAATATGATGGATTGGCCTGCAGGTCATGTCTGGCTGAGTGGTGACAGTGGTGGTAGCAGTGCAAACATATGTGGCATTGCATCAGGGCATAATATGATGGATCAGGGCACAGGAAATGGCTGCTGGTGGTGGCAGTGTTGATAGCTCTCTAGGAGTAGCAGGCAGCATCAGCAGCAGTTCAGTAAATGGAACATGATGATAAAGGGAGATACTGACACCACTATTCAGAGGCATCAACCTGAGGTGTTTGAAAATCCTCACTGATCCATACCTGATTCATATTGATAAAAGTAATTTTTGCCATGCTAGTGATGGACACCCTCTCACACATTATGTTTGAGGATGGACAAGATAAAACTCCCATAGCAAACTGGGCCACTTGTTTCCACTGCTTTAAATTATTGGCCCAGAATTCCATTCAGGTCAGAGTTATCTGCTGGTGTATAGGTGTACTCTATGTAAAACTGTACCTACTGGTGCAGCCGGTGGGTGTCAGTTGCCTTTTTGGTGCTGCAAGCTGGAAAATTTCTGGTTTATCATCTGCCAGATACTGTACTCGGCCTGGCTGCTGCTTTTTCTGGTCCTGACACTTGTGGCACTGGCAGAAGAGGTGGAGTGCTGGCTCTTGTCTGGTCACATGTGACTGATTACATGAGCCAGGTGCACATGAATAGGTTTAAAATGTATGTCTGCAAGTAAGCTGGAATGAAACAAATTATACATATAGAACACTGATGGTGAGTTACGGTAAGGTTCACATCTACGTTCGGGTTTCCGATCGGGGTGTCCGCTTGGGGACCCCCCAAACGGAAACCTAATCCGCTTAAAAAAGTAGTTACCCGCGGAAACCTGCAGACCCCATAGACTATAATGGGGTACGCGTGGGTTTCCGCTCGGTCTCCACCTGAAAAGGGTGAAAAATTCAGAGAGAAAAGCGCTGCTTGCAGTGCTTTTCTCTCCACATTTTTTATGCAGAGAGGGAAACGGAATCCCCGTATGGAGAGCCAACACTGGTGTGAACCCAGCCAAACACTATCTATCCAACAATAAATAAATAATCTTAGAGTGCTTTTTTAAGAACAAATGACAATGTATACAGAGTAAAGGATTGCATCAGACATCTAAATTAAATAACTGTAATAAACGAATCTCCCACTGACGGCATCATTACTGCCTATGGTGGAGAAAATCTGAGGACATTAGCCTAGCTGTGACTATTTCTCTTAATTTCAGGATAATGACCATTTTTTCAATGAATGATTTCTGTGAATTGATTTGACAACTCAAAGAGACTTATGTTGTTCCTGATAGCTTTAGTCCAGCATGGTATGGAAAATGATGAAGACTGTAGCTAAATAGTATGCACAATGACCCAAATCACTAAGTGGACAGGTATTGAGTACATCACCAGGCTAACCAGGGAAGCATTAAAAAGATTAGTTTCAATATAGTTACAGAGACAGTTTCTTTTAGACAGTTTCCATAAATCTACCTCATTGCACTTAACAATGAGGTGCACAATTGACAAAAGTCCTTGTGACATATCCTGAAGAAATCACAGATTACACACTGTTGGTGAGACATGTAAATCCAAATAATGATGAATTGACCAGAATGAGGCTATAAGTGAGGGGGAGGGGGAGGAAGCAAAAGTGAGGGTATAAGAATTAATATGCATGCAAAGTAACTTAAAATGACATACACATTTTGACACAAACAGCAAAGTTTAACTTGACATTGCACATGGTAGATGGAAAGTGTAGGGCAATGTGCATGCAGCATGTTATAGAGCAGGACAAGCTAAGCAGATTGATATATAGGTTTGTGGGAAAAGATTCAGTATAGCCTATACAATTTATTCATTTATATCTCTGCCCTTTATATGCTGAGAAGATGAGGAGTGATTTACAGTCCATCCTCTATGACAATGCATACAAAGATAGCTGTCAATCACTTAATAAGACTGCCTCCTTGACTTATCAGGGTCGAAAGAGCTGAGATTTATATTGGTAAAAGAAAAGGTATACTTAACCACTTCCCTACCAGGCACATTTTCAAGTTTTTTGTATGTGCGGATTTGGTGGGCTATAACATTTTTATCATTTGCGTTATTCTACTAATTTCTGCGTCTTTTTTCGGTGACACATAGGGCTTTATTTTTATGTGGTTTTTATTTTTGCATGTGTGTTAATTTTTTTTATATCCGGGAAAATATAAACAAAAGAGGAGGGAAAACGGATCTGTTTTTCACTTTTCATTTTTTTTTTTTATTTAATAACACAAAGTGCTACTAAAAAACTTAGTTTTTCCTCTCCATTACAGTAATTTTTATTTTTTATGGTGTCGTCGGGGGTGGGGCTATAACTTTTAATAAGGGCGTTTTATTGGAGTATTATTTTATTTATTTTTTTAATGATTTTATTTACTTTTTTTTTTTTTTTCACTTTGTGAGCCCATAAGGTCATAATAGACCTTTGGGGACATCTGATGACTTTTTTTTTTTTCGGGAGGCTGATTTCCCCTGTAACTGGGGCTGGTACATTTAGCCCCATTTGCAGGAGGAATACAGCCTCCTGCACGTTGCTTTCACATTACTATAGAGCTGATCTGGGTCCTGTATACAGCGCACATTGAGAGCTGTATACATGGCAATCGGGATGGCAGGGGAGGTAATAAACCTTCCCTGCCTTCTCTCTGGGAGCTCTGGCTGAAGTTACAGCCGGCTCCCAGTTTCAGCAGCTGCACGATTTTGTGCAGTTGCTGAATTTTTCCTGGACGTATATAGTCTATGGGCGGTATGGAAGCGGTTAATCTTTCCCCACATAACATATCTATATCTATCTATTTTAAGCAACTTTTAGCAATATGCTAAAAGTCTTAGCATTAGCTGCCCATCATTTCAAATGAATTGGTGGGCAGCGCCTCTCTCCCAATTTTTCATAGCCAGCCAGATAATAATGAGCCTAGAATTGCCAGTGTGAAGGGCCACAGTTTTTGGCCTTTACCAGCCTAATAATACCAGCCTGTGGTTGCCCCAATACCCAGCTGTCTCCTTAGAGACATCTCCTCTTCCCAGCACCCCTGAAGATGTTGGGTACTGTGATAATAATTTGGGGGTTAGTGCTAGTCTTTTCACCAGCTAACACTAAGCCCCACTTTAGTAATGGTTGTTGTCTACCAGACAGCATCCTATACTAATGGCAGTAAAAAATTATTTAACACAGAGAAGTAAAAAATATTGCAATAGAAACTCCCCCAAACAATCCTCTTTGAAAACTTTATTAAGAAATAAATAAATTAAAAAATTGTCCTACGAATCTGACGTAATACAAGCAATCAAGTATAAACTGAACGGCAAAAAAGAAAAAGATAGGAAATTTTTTTAATAGAAAATTATACTCACAGACAGCTGTCCTTTTTCTTCTGTGTCTACGACTGTGCAAGCAAAGGTAGCTGTCAACCACTTTCTTCTGGTGCCGAGGTCCTGGAGATGAGACATAATTCTGACCTACAAATGTGGTTACGTGGAGCACTCCGATAGCATGACGCTGGTTCAAAGAGATTGGTAGGGCCTCAGCAGTCATCCCATGTCAGTCAGAGGCCGGAAGAGAATAATGGACACCCCAGGGATGCCCAGAGGAAGTAAGGCAAGGTGTACACCTCCTCTGAGCCTCCACTTATTATAATTTGGTTGTGCTTCTAACTGTAAGTTTAATTTTTGTCCAGTAGGTTAAACAATGGCTATCTCTTCAGAATACAAGATTTAGCAGCTGATTGGTCAATCATGTAACCTGAGACACTATGTAGAATCTGATTGGTCGCATTCCTCACTGCTCTTCTAACATTTAGACTCATTAAGACACAAGTGATATTCTTAGACCTATTTAATGAAAAGTCATTAAAAAGTAACGTTTTTAATTTACCTGGATGTCCATGAGGGAATATATATTATAGACTAGTACTAAATGAAGCTCACAAAGACAGACACATTAATACTGCACCATCTTCTTGGCCTTTGTGAAAGATAATGGAGCAGATTTATGAAACTGTCTAAAAGAAAAACTGCCTTTGTTGTCCACAGCAACTGATCACAAAGCAGCTTTCATTTTTCTAGAGCACTATTAGAATAAATTCTGCATAACACTCACACCCGCATTGACTACTTCTTTGGAAATGCTCCCGCTCTTCGTTTGCTTAGGGACACGAACATTGGCCCTCTCACCTGGTCTGATCATGCCCCAGTCGTGGTTACCTTATCTACGACTCCAGTGCCTACTCGCCAGTGTCATTGGCGTCCTAACGAAACACTGCTCAAATCGCCGACCTCCCTCGAGACCCTGCGCACACACTTGAGAGATTATTTTAGGGACAACTTAGGCTCGGTAGACTCTCTTGCCATTCTCTGGGAAGCCCATAAGGCGGTCATGAGAGGATGCTGTATCGCATTGGCTTCTAGGCTTAAAAGGGACAGACAGGCCCAGGAACAACTCCTCCAAGCCCGTATTCGGTCCCTTACGACGACTTTGGCAGCGCATCCATCCCTGGGGGTTCTTCGCCGTTTGGTCCTGGCCCGGGCGGACCTCCGTGATTTGGAGACCCGCCATGTGGAACAACTTCTCCTTTATACCCGTCAGAGGTTTTTTGAACGAGGTAATAAATCTCATACCCTCCTGGCAGGAACCCTCAGGGATCATCGGGCCTCTTCCACACCACACTCTGTCCGTGACCCCGCGGGTACTCTTCAACATCACCCTGATGCTGTGGCGCTGGCGTTCCACTCTTACTACTCTAAGCTGTATGACTTACCCCCCCCACGAGCACTACTCCCTGGGGATGACTCAACACTACTGGAAGACTATTTAAAGGATTGTTGTCTCCCACGCCTTCCTCCTGAGGCCTTAACCTCCCTGAACACCCCCATCACCAGGGAGGAACTAGAAGGGGTCCTGAGGGACCTCCCAAATGGGAAAGCCCCAGGCCCAGATGGGTCCACTTACAATTATTATAAGGTTTTCCAGGGTGAACTCTCTGCTCATCTATTGTCCCTCTTCAATTCCTTCCTTTCAGGTTCCCCTATACCCCCGACTATGCTCTCTTCACTACTCACATTGGTCCCTAAACCGGGTAAGGACTTGCAGGATTGTGCTAACTACCGACCGATTGCTTTGCTGAACACGGACCTGAAACTTTTCACCAAACTCTTAGCCAATAGACTGAATGCTTGGCTCCCTCTGCTTGTCCATAAGGACCAGGTGGGATTCATCCCCTGTCGTCAGGGTGGTGACAACACCAGGAGGACTGTGGATTTGGTGGAGGTGGCCAATCATTATTCTACCCCGGCCCTTCTCTTGAGCCTGGACGCTGAAAAGGCTTTTGACCTCATAAATTGGTCATTTATGCATACTACGCTTAAGGCGTTCGGGCTTACGGGACCGTTTCTCACAGCTATCCAGGCCCTTTACTCCTTACCCTCAGCAACAATTAAGCTTCCCCATGCATCTTCGCCCTCCTTCCCTATTCGAAATGGCACTAGGCAGGGTTGCCCCCTGTCACCCATCATATTTGCCCTCTGCATTGAACCGCTAGCGGCCAAGATTAGGCGAGACCCTAATATCAAGGGGATCATGGTCCAAGATAAGGAATTTAAGATATCTCTCTTCGCGGACGATGTACTCCTCACTCTCACCTCCCCTCATACTACCCTTCCAAACTTGCTGCGCTCGCTAGAGACCTATGGTGATCTCTCAGGGTATAAGGTGAACCCCGCGAAGACTGAGGCACTCCCACTTAACATCCCACGGGACCTTCTCCTTCTCCTCCGCAGTAATTACGATTTCCAGTGGCGGGAGTCCTCTATCCGCTACCTGGGAGTCCATATATCCACCTCCTATGCGACCCTCTACTCGGCAAACTACCCGCGGTTGTTTTGTGAGCTAAGAGCCCTATTGGACAAATGGCAACCCTTGCCTATCTCCCTTTTGGGGAAGATTGCTGCGGTCAAGATGACTCTCCTCCCGAAGCTACTGTATTTTTTCGAGACGCTCCCAGTCGCGATACCTCGGGGAGAATTACGGAACCTACAGAAAGCTATCTTCCAGTTTATCTGGAAAGCAAAACGACACCGAATACCTAGATCTGTTATGCTGACGGATAGGGGGTCTGGGGGTATGGCTGTCCCACATCTGTTACATTATTACTGGGCGGCCCACTTACGCCATATCCCATTCTGGGCGGCTATGCCAGCATACACCAGATGGGTGCAGATAGAGAAGCTATGGCTGGCACCCATGCATCCTAACGCGCTTCTGTGGGTCAGCTCCCCCCCCACCCCCCCTTGCCTCGTACCTGTTGGGCCCCATTCGGTTTACTAGATCTATCTGGTCTACCTGTTGTGCTAGATTCTCCCTGATGTCCCCGCGCTCATCTATGGTCTCCATACTATACAACCCCCTTCTCCCGGAGAGCCTAACTTCTGCCATGACTAAAGTGTGGTCTGAAGCTGGCCTTTACCGGATTGCTGATATGGTTGACCCTGGAACCTTGGAACTCAGGTCCTTTGCTCATCTTACAGCTAATCAAAACCTGCCAGGTACTGAATGATTCCATTACTTGCAGGTGGTTCACTTTGTCCGCTCCCTCCATGGGTCTCTTAAGGTGTCACTCCCCACCGCTTTTGAAAAGATTTGCCGTGCAGGCACGTCCACTAGGGGCTTTATATCCTCTATTTACCAACTTCTTAACTCACAAACTACAGGCTCTCCTGTTAATCATCGCTATATGCTTAAATGGGAGGAGGCGGTGGGTAAACCCATCTCCCAGGAACAGTGGCGGATTGTATGGTCTCGGGCCCAGAAATCATCTCAGTGCATTACGTTTAGGGAAGCGCAGTATAAGCTGTTGATGCATTGGTATCATACTCCGGCTCTCCTTCATACTTTAAACCCATTAGTTCCCCCATGGTGCTGGCGCTGTGGAGCTGCGGTGGGTACCCTGCACCATATCTTTTGGACGTGCCCTCTCATCCTCGGTTTTTGGAGGGAGGTCAGGACTTTGACGACTGCTCTCTTTTTGCAAGAGGTTCCTCTTGACCCTCTTCTTTATCTCCTGAACCTTCCCCCCAGACACCTGAGCAATAAGTCATCCAGGCTTTTCTTGCATCTTTGTACTGCAGCTAAAACTCTCATAGCTAGAAACTGGAAGAAGGTGAGTCCCCCATCTAGTCTTGAGCTTGTGGCTAGAATGAAGGATGTGAGGAGTCTTGAATACCTGACTGCTGGCCTACATAATTCACGGGAAGCCTTTGGGGCTATTTGGGCACCCTGGGACATGTATTGTACATCACAGGGTCTCTGATCTCTAGTCCTCTCCTTCCCTCCCCCCCCCTTCCCTTTGGTCCTACCCTTGTCTTCTTAACCCCTCCATTCCCCCCTCCCTTGTTCACTGCTTAATTTAAATGCATATTGCTTAAGGGGGAGGAGGCAGATAGCCTCTATTTACCTCAATGCTTCCTGTTTGTTTGATTATTATTGTTTTTTTTTTTGTTTTTTCTTTATTCCTTGTTAATGAAAAATTTTTCAATAAAATTACAGTTATATAAAAAAAGAATAAATTCTGTCTGTTGCTATGGGCAGCAAAGCCAGATTTGTTTTAGTCAGTTTTCTAAATCTCTCCCAATGTGTTTTGTCTTTGACAAAAACATCATAATGCAGCATTTATTGTTGTGTGTAAAATTGTTGTATACTAAATTACTTTTTTAATTGTATTTTATTTTGTACATATTTTATATTGTATTTTTTGTACATATTTTTTTTATTGTTTCAGATTTATATGTCATAGCCAAAATATATACTGTTATTTTAGATTTATTGTCAGCTTCCTAGATTTTAATTTTCTTAATGTAAAAATGATGTGGTCCAAAGTAAGGCAGTTTTACATACAGAAAATATAATGAGAAAATGATTTCACTTTGTGATATGTCTTATCTCTGGTGGCTCAGTATGATTCCATGCTTCTAACATTAAAACTGAATTTATCAGCTGTGCACAATGATTTCACTTTTCTTGCTAAACGTAGAATGTTGCATTAATATTTGCAGCCATCCATTTTATTGTGTTATACCGTACATTGTTCTATTTTGACATTGTTCTATTTTTGTATTGTATTTTGAAGTATACAGAATATATACACTTTAAAAAATATATACTGAACCTGTTTATACTATTTCCTTATTTTGTCTATACTTTTTAACATTAAACCATAGTTTCATCTTTTGAGAACCTAATTTATTATGTGATTCCATGAAGGAGTTCCCTTATAGTTCCTTTATATACTTACTGTATAGCAACATAATGTATTGTTTATAAGTGGAAACAACTCTGATAATCAAGAATGACAAAATCTTATTAACTACCTTTACTCTGTACATCTGTCAGTGATATTCAAACTTCCATTTATGACACATTTTTTTATTCTGCCTATGGCGCTGCAGAGAAAGACTGTCACAAAGCAGTCTGTGTTTGCTGATGGCTAGGTAATAGGACAGGCAAATCAAATTTCCTCCACCATTATCAGAGCGCCTTCTCAAAACGGAGATGTTACAGAAGTAATGTAAATTGAAACAATATTAGGTTTAACCCTAAAGATATCTAGATGTGTCAAAATCCATGAAAATTCTTATACATAACTCACCAGATGGTACTACATCCTATTCACACTATGTAATGGAGCAGATTTATTAAGACTAGACTAATAAAGTCCCCAACTGGTGCAGGGAATGAGTGATTTATTAAGAAACTCTTCATAAACCAGGCACATGTCCCTGCACCAGAATGGAGATCTATGACGGCTAGGAATAATGAATGGTTATAATGAATATGTTAGGCTAAGGTGTTACTGCCCTTCTCCCCCCACATTTACACAATGTGGCAAGCGAGGCACACAATGGAGGTTGTGATGCATGTTTGGTGCTTTGTGCTTATTGTGCACCACAATATCATTCCTCTATACCAGAGACATAAAGGGATTGATAAATCTCCCCTAATGTGTTTCCTATGACTGTATAAATACTGTTTTTAGTGTCAAAAACCACCAGACACTCTCCTCTACAACTTTTACATTTCTCCTCTTTTTTATTAAAAAATTTCAAGGATCCATCATGACCATTAGTGTTAAAAGAAAATGAGGGGTGTTAGCCTAAGAGAGGAATTTATAAGGGGACTTTTTAATGCCACATTTTGTCATTTTCATTTTGTCTGGAGCAATCTGAACCAAATTTTAGAAAATGACGCAAGTTTTGGTAAATTTAGGGTATATGATAAGGAAGCTAAGAAAGATAGGCTCATCTTTCTCATTTCACATGTTAAGTGTGGAACATTTTTAGAAAAAAAAAAAAAACTAAGATGTTGCTTGAAGACCATCTTTTCATGTGTTGTGTGGGATGTTCATTCTGAATTTTGCCAGGTTGAAATTGCTATGGTTACTCCGACTCACAGGGACAACAATTTAAGTAGTGCAATTTCACATAAAGAATTACCCATAGTCACAAATAACTGTTTTCGCTACTCACATCTTTTTCTTTCCTCCTATGTCACATTTACTCCTTTTCAATCTGAAAAACATACTTTCTAGCCCCACACAGTATAATGTTCTCCTGTTAGTGTTGCACATGCATAATAATGTTCCCCTAATGGTTCCACAGCATAGACCATCATCCAAACAGATCTTGTTATTCGGCAGCCTCAAGGCACTGAAATTAGCTGCAGGAGGTGATTCATCCTATTAAAGTAATAGGAGTGGCGCAGCAGCCCATTTTACTGCACCTCTGGTCCTGTTTCTCACATACAGTAATACATTTGTTGTTTTAATGGATATGGCACACAAACAAAAACACATTAATGATAATACAAAAATCAAGCATTTTATTCTTCAAATGCTTTTTTTATTAACAATAGAATAGCCAATAAAACAAACTGTTATAATAAAATGGCATGATACATATCAACATATAAACAAGGATAAAACAAGGGCAATGTTCTAGTTTTGTTATAAGAAAAATTGACTTTACGATGCAACAACATGTTGTATCTACATAATAAAGGCAAGGAAAATAACTACATCTCTAAATGAGAAGGCCGCCCTGGGAACTAAATTGTGCTGGAAACCAGAGGTATGTCCAGCATCTCCCTGGCTACTTTGTTGATATGACTGTGAGTAGCCATGTGGGATGATTACTGCTGGTAACTGGTTTGGCCAGTTGGCGGAGGTGCTTGACTATACTGTATACATTTCTTCCTCTTCTTCAGTGGTTTTTCCTACTGAAGCAGCTCCAACACCTTTGCATCCATCATAGCTTTATACAACACGTTGGTATTGGAGCAGCAGAAACAAGTTGTTCCGGAGGAGGTTGTTGTAAAGACCCAGGAATGGTGAACATTCCACTAGCTTGAAGTTGAGCAGCTTAAGGCTGAGGTTGTGCTTCTCCTCTTTCTGCCCCTGGTGTATCAGTTATCATCCTCTTCTGACTCTTACTTTAGCTCTGATGGAATATTATCATGAGCTCTAGACAAAAAAAAATCTTAAGAAAGTTAGACATAACCAGAGAAGTTTCTTTACAAACATTTTTAGAAATTATTAAATAATTTAGTATCATTACACATTTTTCACATGCATATGAATTGAATATTTTTTGTTTTGCATTTTTTGTTATATATTCCCTGTATCGCAACTAAGATAAAATGTTGAAATGTACATTCAGATAGTTTATTTTTTATTTTGCTGGAAATATCTTTGTAATAATTGATAGGTCATCTTTATGTGACATGTCATCATGTCTCCGTAAAGCAGCAGTAACAACAGTGGAGAGTGAGCAGAGGCAGATCTCCTCCTAGCGAAGTAATATGAGTGGAACTGAAGTTCTTCAGTGACACCACTACACACATGGTGCTATGGATATATTACTTGTATACGAAGAGAGCCACTTCTACTCACCCTCCACACTCCACTCCATTACATGGAGGCAGGATCATGACACATCACATATTTTTGGCCTATCCTAAAATATGCCTATAGGGCCACCAAACAAACTTGACTTGCAAACTTAATGGTCAGCTTAAAATACAATATTAATGTTTTGACAAGTCATTATGAAAAAATGTGAAGTTAAAAAAACAAATCAGTAATCTGGCTAAACTTTAGATCTAACATAAGGTGTGCTGTGATAGTTTGCGAGGGCCTAATTAAAGTCATATTGTTTTTAAATATTAATTTTATTAAAATATTTATCATAAATGTTCTCCTATGTGTTTTACTTTAACTTAGAAACATATGACTACAGTATCAAAAGAGGTTTGTCTATCTTCAATCATGTGATATGTAGAAAAACACTACAAGACTAATGTTATACTACAGTATGTGGGGAACAATGTAAACACAACACTGCATGGAGAAACAGAGATGTCACTTTAAAAAGGATAAATATATTTAATACAGGGGGCTAAACAAAATGCAGGTTTGGAAACCTGTAACAAACAAGTAAAATTGTGAGGTATGCACAACTTAAAGAAAGTGTTTGACTTTATGGTAGTAGGAAAATGAAAATAAAGTATAAAAAAGACTTACAGACGCGGATCCAACACTGGACACAAACATTCTGGATGCCGTGAAATCTTGTATGGACTCATGGATATTGCAGCATCTCAACTATGGGATGCTGCAATGCAGTGCAAATGATTTTTAAAAGAGTCTCTACAGCGAGCCCATCGGGATTTCAGATCTTTCACTAGATGAACTAAGAACAAAAATGACAAAAAAATTATCTGTAAACTGATATATACATGATGTACACTGGTGACATGATATACACTAAAATATTACATTTACAAGCTGTGTGCCTTCAAAAGGGGAAAGGCCAGTAAGCAAGTGTACAAAAATATGGATGACAAATTAAAAAATGGGGCATGGGCAATGATACTTACCAATAAGTTTGCGGGACTTTGATCCATGCAACCACTCTTAGCAGCTTATCTCTTCCCACGCCCTTTATTTTTGGGACTTGTGATGAATATCACTATTGCTGTTCCATATTGATGACCTATTCTGCATCAACAAAATTAGACATTTAGGGATAATGTGCCATGGCATTGTTTTAAACACAACATGGTCTAGCTGAAAAGTACAGTGGCATTCACAAGTTTGGACACCCCTGGTCAAAATGACTGTTATTGTGAACAGTTAAGCAAGTTGAAGATGAAATGATCTTTAAAAGACATAAAGTTAAAGATTAAACTCAATTGTCTATAATTTTAAGCAATATCAATGTATTATTATGTTTGAGTACAATTTTAGAGGGAAAAGGGGAAAGGGGAACCTTGCAAAAGTTTGGAAACCCTTGTAGATCTGTGTGTTCATATAACTTTGACCAAGGTCTCAGACCTTAATTAGCCAGTTAAGATTATGGCTTGTTCACTATCATCGTTAGGAAAGGCCAAGTGATGCAAATTTTACATCTTTATAAATACCCAGCCTTTACCCTTGTGTCAAAAAACAGCAGCCATGGGTTCTTCTAAGCAGCTGCCTAGCACTCTAAATATGAATGTGGTGGAGGCCCACAAAGCAGGAGAAGGCTATAAGAAGATAGCAAAGTGTTTTCAAGTTGTCCTTTCCTCAGTTCGAAATGTAATTAAGAAATGGCAGTTACCAAGAACAGTGGAGGTCAAGATAAAGTCTGGAAGACCAAGAAAAATTTCAGAGACTGCTGCTAGTAGGATTGCCAGAGTGGCAAATCGTAACCCCCACTTGACTGCAAAAGACCTTCAGGAAGATTTAGCAGACTCTGGAGTTGTGGTACATTGTTCTTCTGTTCAGCGATATCTGCACAAATATGGCCTTCATGGAAGAGTCATCAGAAGAATACCGCTCTTGCGTCCTCACCATAAAATTCAGCGTCAGAAGTTTTCAAAAGAACATCTAAACAAGCCTGATGCATTTTGGAAACAAGTCCTGAGGACTGATGAGGTTAAAATAGAACTCCTTGGCCACAATGTTCAAAGGTATGTTTGGAGAAAAAAGGGCATAGAATTTCAGGAAAAGAACATCTCTCCAACCATTAAGCATGGGGATGGATCAATCATGCTTTGGGGTTGTGTTGCAGCCAATGGCATGTGGAACATTTCACGGGTAGAGGGAAGAATGGATTCAATGAAATTTCAGCAAATTCTTGAAGCAAACATAATGCCATCTGTAAAAAAGCTGAAATTGAAATGAGGATGGCTTCTACAAATGGATAATGATCCTAAACACATGTCAAAATCCACCATAGACTACTTAAAAAGGCGCAAGATGAAGGTTTTACCATGACCCTCACAGTCCCCTGATCTGAACATCATTGAAAATCTGTGGCTAGACCTCAAAAGAGCAGTGCATGCAAGACGAGCCAAGAATCTCACAGAACTGGAAGACTTTTCCCTCAAAAAAGAATTGAAAGACTCTTGGATGGCTACAAAAAGTGTTTAAATGCTGTGATACTTGCCAAAGGGGGTGCTACTATGTACTACCCATGCATGGTGCCCAAACTTTTGCATAGGGCCATTTTCATTTTTTGTTATTTTGAAAATGTAAAATATGAAAGTATTTTTTTTCCAAAAAAACATAGGTAATGTGTCATCTTTAATGTTATGTCTTTTGAAGATCATTTTATCTTCAACTTGCTTAACTGTTCACAATAACAGTCATTTTGACGAGAAATGTCCAAACTTTTGCATGCCACTGTATATGCACAATTTAGTTTTTTTGATGGCTGTGAAAAACGGGCCGTCAAAAAAAAAAAAAAAAATGGTCATGTGAATATACACATTGAACTCAATGTGTTGACAAAACAGAATTGTGACGGCCGTTTTTCAAAGTCATGTGCATAAGTCCTAAAAGCAAACACAATATATTTACAGATTTTATCTGACAAATTTTCTTTCCATGAAATGTTCGATCAAGCAGATGGCATGTTGGGGTACTTGTGAATCTTAAGTAGTAAATATAAGGTCTATAGTAATGGTTATGGAGAAATTAGAAGGTTTCTGATAGAAGGTAGTATTTCTAAAAGGTTGATAGGCCTCAGGTGTATATCAATAAAATATTATGTTTTTATTTGTATTTGCTTGATTGTTTTGTAGGTAACAGTGTGATAGACACTTAGTAATCCCAGTATCCTATCGCTCTCTCTTGGTAAAATATAAGCTAAATTTTTCTTCCCCAGTCCTAACACACTACACTTTCTAACACTTTCTTATCTGTATAAGACATTGCATCTATATAATGAGGCAGTTTATCTGTATAATGCAACATAAAGGCATTATAAAGGCATTATTGACTTTCCAAAGTATTACGTGAAAGTTCTGCAAATCATGTTGCGGAGGCCATTTTACTTCACCCAAAAATTTACCCTAAATTGTACTTATGAACTATGTAATTACTGTAAGTACGAACAATGACATTACGCTTACATTGCTATTAATAAAATGTTGTTTGCAGGATTATTTGATCTGCAATTCAATGTGTAATACAAGCAATTAATGCACATAAATACTTGTCATGAAATATGTGAACAGTTATGCAGGAATTTTACCAAAGACAGCAATATACAGTGCCTTGCGAAAGTATTCGGCCCCCTTGAACTTTTCAACCTTTTGCCACATTTCAGGCTTCAAACATAAGGATATAAAATTTAAATTTTTTGGTGAAGAATCAACAACAAGTGGCCTAATTCTGACCTAATTCTGTTAGTGGTTTTACGTGTATACAAAGGGAGATTGCCCTTTCTGGCTCCATCCAAGCAGTTTTATTAACCCCTGGACAAACAGATGTCAAAGGAGGGAGGGCTAATGAGCCCTGAGCTCAACCCCCGACACACCTTTCTGGGGTTAAAACAGTTAAACATTTTTTTTTAAAATATACAAATAAAAATGTTCAAGTTTATATCGCCCCCCTTTCCGCCTTTAAAAAAACAAACAAACATAAACACATTAGGTATTCCATGTCCAAAAATGCCCATACTAATAAAATAGAAAAATAATTATCCTATACAGTGAATGCCATAACAAGAGAAAACAACAAAATTCCCACATTGCCATTTTTTGACATTTCACTTCACCAAATTCTCAAAATTCTCAAAAAATAAAAAAACGACAACTTGCCCCACAAACAAACACCTCACATAGCACTGTACACATAAATATAAAACAGGCATCAGAATAATGCACTGCTAATGAGGCGAAGTGAGGCGGCCGCCTCAGGCGGCACTGTCCGTCACTGTATGGGTGGGCGGCATTTTTACTATTTAATGTAAACCAGCCCAGGACAGGCCACTTTTAAAAAAGTAAACAGAGCTGAGCGGGGCCTGGCCTGGGCTGGTTTATGAGACGTCGCACCTCAGTGCAGGAGGCGATACAATGACGTCATCACGCCGCCTGCACTGAGACACAGACGTCGCGGACAAGAAGAGGAGGCGGCGGCTCCATCAAGGCATCGCAGGTAAGTATAACTTTTTTTATATATAAATAGGCCATATTTGAGATGGACATGTGCCCGGATTCTTCTTTATCTTCTGCCTCGGTTCACGATACAAAACATCAGCATGCCCTTGCAGTTTTCCACCGCTGATTAGGCCCAAATTAATGAGTCTAACCAGTGCGGAGTCTCAAGCCGCGGCCTCTAAATCATCTTCAGAATCTGCAGCAAGGTCCAGCAGGACACTTTTTTTCCCCAGCTTCCTGCTCCAATTAGTTTCAATAGGAGGTAGAATGAGGGAGGAATCTGCTGCAAAATCAGCGCCAGATACCACCGTGTGAACAGGACCTGATACTGTTAATAATACCACTAAACAGTGGCCCCACACAGTATCATATGCTCCACAGTGGCCCCTACACAGTATCATATGCTCCACAGTGACCCCCACACAGTATTATATGATCCACAGTGGCCCCCACACAGTATTATATGCTCCACAGTGACCCCCATGCAGTATTATATGCTCCACAGTGGCCTCCACACAGTATTATATGCTCCACAGTGGCCCCCACGCAGTATTATATGCTCCATAGTGGCCTCACACAGTATTATATGCTCCACAGTGGCCCCCACACAGTATTATATGATCCACATTGGCCCCCTCACAGTATTATATACTCCACAGTGGTTCCCACACAGTATTATATGCCCAGCAGTGGCCCCCACACAGTATTATATGCTCCCAACAGCCCCCCTCTGCTCCGGTGCTATTATTATACTCTCGGGTCTCCTCAGACCTGAAAGTATAATAATTGGAGGCCCAGGGAAGGTGAATAAAAATAACAAACACTGATACTCACCTAGCATTACCTTTCCTGGGCATCCTCGGTCTGTCCTGCTGTCTTCAGCATCTTCGGCCATTTTCAGACGTCTCTGCTGAGGCCTGTGATTGGTCCTCAGTGGTCAAGTGGGGGTGCACTGACGTTATTATGCCGTTGCGCCCCATGTGACCTCTGGGACCTAATCACAGGCCTCAGCGTGGCCTCTGAAAGGATGCCGAGCCCAGGAGAGGTGAGTATAAGTATTTATTATTTTAAGTCGCCTCCCCTGGGATGGCGGTTGGGGAACCAGGCTTTCCCTGACTGCTATCATGGTGAAACCCGCCAGGCCCAGTTGCGGTCGAACCCCCGGCGACATCGATTGTTACGCCACTATATGTAGCAGTCAGCACCCGGCAGCCGAGTGGGCCCCTTCAGGAGCATGGGGCTCCGGCACTTGCCCTGGTATGCCAGGTGCTGACGCCAGCCCTGACGTTACTCTTTAGAATTTACACTAGATTCATGACTTTGAGTATAACATAGTTATAACAGCTATAGTATAGTGTGCCAGATCTGTTTTCTAATGCATAACAACAAATCTCAAAGCCATACCCTATTTATGAATATGCCTCCTAATGTCAAAAATACCAGAAACGATGATGAAAAACCGAAGCTTGAACATGAATGGAACTTTAAGAGTCTCATCTTTAGCCATGCTAATTTTTCCAGTTTTTAAAATTCCTTTATCTCACATTTCTAACATTAAATTCTATTTTCCTGATCAGAAATTAAATAAACAAATTTAGTCCCTGTTTTTGCACAGAGTTGTCTGTCCATCATCATTATATTTATATAATTTCTAAATGTATATAATTTAAGCATCTCAACTCATCCAAAAATACATGTAGCCGATTTTGCTACAGTACGTTACTTCACCTCAAAGTCCCATAGCTGTGTCTGTCAGCTGGTGTAATCATTAATGATGATAGCCAGAGTTAATGTGTTATGAATTAAATAAGATTCATCTAATGCATTTCTATCAACTAGAAATGTAATGCCAAGTTACAGTATAATTTGTCAGCTGAACTAGGGACAGAAAAGAGAAGAGACATATATCAGCTACAAGGTCACACTATGTTCTTGCACAGTGTAAGAGTTTGATGCATCTCAGCTTGACCAGGAATAATTTTCTCCTGTGGCAAAACATTTCTGGCTTTAGATGTGACCGAAAATATTTGTGGTGTATTACACAGAATCTCAATTCCATACATTAACCTATGTGCTCCAAGTCTCTGCAGAGCAATGTGTTGCCAACTAGTGTTGCAAGTGAACAGCGATAGAAAACCTGTAGTACAAGACTAAAAGTCTTTCGGGCAAAGCAACGTTATTCTATTAATGTTCTATAAAATATCAGTTATTTTACTCATTTCTGAAATGTGTAAAAGGAGTTCCTAACAATGCAGTCAGTTGGGAACAGTTTGTAAAGTTCCCATGTCTTTCCTTAGTGACTATCAGGAACCTTTAATTGTTTAGGTAATACATCTACAGATGCTAACTGATCTCCAGTTTGGTTAAGTAATACAATTTGTCATTAAATCATTTTAGCACATTATCCCAACATGCTAATAAAAGCCTTGAAAGGCTACAATTCTAACCTCTCACCCAATCCCCACAGGGCGATCACACATAGAGACATACAGTTAGCATATCCTTTGTGCTAACTTATGTTAATAATGAGATCATGTTGCTTTCAGAAAAGTTGCTTAATTTGTGATACACATATCTGGACTAGGAATGAGCAAACCCATTGGGATCAAACTGGATTTAATGTTCCTGAAACTTTTGGAGTTCACCACCCACATAACACTATTATAGTGTATATAGTGTTTACAATAAGTGGAGGTCCAGGGAGGTGAAACATAACAAACATCTATACCCACCTTGCCTCTCCTCCCCTGGGCAACCTTGTGGCATGTCATTGGCTGATGTCATGATGAAGGATCAAAATATTGGCAGACCCCATGTGATTGGGCCTTTATGGTGAGCATAGGGTGTATGATGTCAGCCAGAGGCTAGAAGAGAATGCTGGGGACCACTGGACACTGTGAAGATGACCATGAGAGATGAGGCAAGGTGAGTATGTATTTGTAATGTCTATTCACCTCCCCTGGGACTCTACTTACTACAATCTGGGTTCTAAAGCGATTCCAGGATATAATAATAACACTTATGGATAGTGGCGAACAAATTCAAACCACAACAAACCAGAGGGCCGAACCTCATGAATATTCCTCAAAACAAATTTCATGAGGTTTGCCCATCTGTAATTTGGACACGACCAGCCAAGAGACAAGTCAAATGAAAACAAATCTGTATACTTACTAAATTGCCCAATGTAGCAAAGGCAGCAGCGTGTCTCACATGTTACCCTACAGTCAAAATTATACCCTTACCCGCATAGAAAGGTGACCATCATTTAGAAAAAGCCAAATGAAAGAAATTATGCTAAATAGGTCTTATTGGTAGCATAAGATATTGATATATAATGATTCCATTGGAGTTTTCTTTCTCACCTATTCAAGCAATTTTCTCTCTCTACCTCTGGTACCTCTGGTACCTGAATCTTTATAGCGCAAAATAATATTAATTACTAAACAGAATGTTTCTTTTTTTATCCTACATAAAGAAAGGTCTGTCTACAAGGTAAAACTGTCAATTTCATGTCAGTAGCATAGAAAAAAGCATTCATTTTTCTTTGTATAACTGGCATATGACAAACCTTTCAAAAATGCCAAGATCACTAAGACATATTTTACTGTACATTCTCAAAGTATGAAAGGTTGAAATGATTTCTAGCTACATTATTTTGTACTACTTCAGCTTACTTAATGCAGAAATCTTTTACAGTGTGGTGTATGTCAGAAGAAAGAATCAAGCCGGGACTTTTTACTAAGAATAACATACTACTACTTCTTTTTACTTTTTATTTACGGTATTAATAATACTAATCATCATCATCTATAGCAACCCCAGTAGAAGTGACTGGAACACTGGTCACATAAGTGTATTAGCTCTTCATTTATATGGCACATACAGTGATATTTTCATTCCTGCATTTTCCTGTTCTTGCTGTTTCTGGGTGTCTCACCAGTTGGACCACCAATAATCTGATAGTTAACACCTGTGTTATGGATAAGGCTAGGTTCACATCTGCATTGGAGTCACTATAGGAGACTCCACCGCAGATACTGCCTAAAATCGGAGAGAAAAGTCCTGCATATAGTCTATGGGGTCCGTGGGTGTTCACGGGTAACTGTTTTTTAGTGGACGGGCTCACATGGGGACCCGAACGATAGAGAGACCAACGCTAGTGTGAACCTAGCGTAAGTGTTTTTGGTGGCACTTACGCTTTAAGGAAAGTTTTGAAGCAATATAATGCCACTTTGCAGCAGTGGTAAGGATGTGATAAAAAACATGTCAATCCTAGTGTTATTAATAGTGATTGGGGCACTGTACTTGACTACACTACACTAAACTACAAGATTTGTTCATAGTCTGTAACAAGATAAAAAAGACTTATTTTAAACGACAATATTTTAAAGAAACTTATTTGTAAATGTACATTTTTTTCCATTTCTGACAGTGGAAAGGTTGTATGTATAAGAGGTGACTCTCTGTTAAAATGAATGTGAGGTATAGTTTCCATTTAATATGATAAATATGTATTTCAGTATTAAGTACTTTTAAAATGCAATCTTTCGCATCCTTTTTAAATTAATTGTCATTCGACATATCTACACAGGGTTACATACAAATTATCCCATAGGAAATTTATCATATTTGTGCAGATATTGCCACTGCAGTCAAAGTGACCTTCCAGGAGCTGAAATTATGTAAACAAGTTAAGAGGCAAGTGTCTCTGTGCATATTTTTCACTTTTAACAGTCTTTCAGCTATTAAAACAACTAAAATGTATTTGCATGAATAGTATTACAATGCATTGTGCCCCAAAATGTGTAACGTTGTTTTTTTTTCAAAAGAAGTGGGAGGAGATGATGGATATAAAGGCAGGTTTGGGGGAAGTGGGGCACCTTGGTTCAAGAGATTTACAATAACTCATCAGAAAACTGGCATGAATAGATTTCAATTCGGGTGCATGGAACCTCCCATTGGGGCACCTAAAAATTAATAAAAATAATACATAATGGGTATTGCTGCATCTGTAACAACCCATACAATAAAACTGAAACGTTATTTAACCTTCCAGAGATAAATGTGAAGCTGATGGTGTTATTGGAACACAACTGGGTTCAATATTCTGATTGTCAAGTGATGCCAAATTATAGAATATTTATATATATATATATATATATATATATATATATATATAGAGAGAGAGAGAGAGAGAGAGAGAGAGTGAGATTTTGTGAGCTCACAGAAATGACCAGTCAAACACAGGAAGTGTGTTTAAGGCTATTTCCTCTTTATTTGGCGTACAACCTAAACCTATAAGATTGTGCCCAGCAACATACATCATACAATCCTTATTGATTGTTGATTATCTATCCCCCACCCCAGTGCCTAACTGCAAGCTAACATTTTATTTCACTGCTTTGCATTGTCTGGCATGTTGCAAGAGATCATAAGTTCTGATGTTCTGATATAAAAATAGAATAAACAACATCTCAAAAACAGAACTAAATGCAGACATTATTGTGACATGGTATTTTTCTATAAGCTTGAAGATAAAATATATTTCTCCATTTTAAAGATGTTAAAGAGACAGCATATTTCTATAACAATGTTGAAAGGAGAAAATGGCAATTTTTCCAGAACTACGTAATTTCAGTGCGCAATATGTTGTGTCCAGCTTGTATAATAGACAAGTGCTCCAGAAGTTGTTGTGCCCGGGATACCTGCTTAACAGTTTTTGGAGTGTGTGTCTCAGCTGACACAAGCTGGGAGCAAAATATCGGGTACTGAAATGGTGTATCTCTGGAAAAATTGCAATTTTTGACTTTTCATTATCAGCTGTTCACTCATTTCTGGAAATCAAATTACTGCAACACTCAAGAGTTAAAAATGCTCGCTACACCTCTTGATAAATTCCTTGAGTTTTGCTGACAATTCTTTGGTTCTGCAAAAGTGGCATGAAGTCCAAAAACCAAACTGTGATCCAAAATAGCGCTCCTTCTCTTCTGTGCCCAGCTGTGGGCCCAAACAGCAGTTTATACCCAAATATGGCATTGTTAAGTATGTTATCCTGGGTACAACTGTGTCATACATGTTGGCATAAATTGCTGTTTGGGCACACAACAGAGCACAGATGTGAAGGAGTGCTATGTGCTTTTTGAGCGCAGATCTAGATGTTCGTTTTTAGACGCCATGTCAGGTTTGCAGAGACTCTAAAATTGCCCCTACAAAATGAGGTAACTTCTTGGTGAAATTCCAATTTACTGGCATCTCCAGGGCAAAAAAACATGGCGGGTCTGTGGTAAAATTGATATCCATGTGCTCTCATAGAATCATTGATTTTCTTCAGAGCATGGGCTACAAAATGGACAGGTATAGGACTTATCCTGAGTTTTGCCCCAGGCTCACAGCCCCACACACAGGTCTGTGATAATACATTGGCATGTGTATGGGGTCATAGAAAATAACAGATAAGTGTGCTAGCCATGAAAAACATGCCTAGAACACTGACAAAGCACAGGTTCATATGCTTGGAGCTTAGAGCAGTGCATGCGGATCCACTGTGCCACTGAACAGATATGACTTAGGGCTACTCTTGAGGGCATTGTCTAAGAGGTCACCTATTTTCACCCCTTTGAACTTCGCTGCAGGAAACCACCAGGTTGTCATCTGCTAGGATTAGTCTCCGTTTAGGTACTGCTGACCCTGGTGAGTCAGAGACACTAGTGGTGCTAAAGGGAATAAGCAGCCAGATATATGATCAGTAGAGAAGCTGAGGTCAGGATAAGCAGAGATTGTTAATGATGGTAAACAGGTCAAATGTCAGGGTGGGTGGAACAGAGTCAATCCTATTATTTGTGACAGTCGCCCACCTCTTTCATTTTAGTTCAAACTTGTTTTGATCCAAACCAGAAGTGTTATCTTATACTCTGGGTCTCTTCAGATCCCAGAGTATAATAAACAGAGTCCTTAGGGAAGTGCACAAAAATAATAAACAGTCATACTCACCTTCCCCCACCTTTCCTGGTCTTCCTCACAGTGTCCAGCACTCCTTCAGGGGTGTGTAAAAGTCCTCTTCTAACCAATTTGTTCATATATATTCATCTGTAACAGTATATTTTTTTCTTTCATATGAATCACTTTAAACAGTTTAGTACAGTATCATCTGCAGAAATTAATATATTACATTTACAATGCTTTTACAAGGTCAAGAGAAAAACAAAAAAAGTTATGCCTTTTGAAATGCACGAACAGTAAAATGAACAAATGTTAAATAAGCTTTAACGTCCAAACTATGATGAATCCTATGGCTGTGTTTTCACAATGTTTTTTTTTTTACTGAAGAACTGAATGCAATTTATAATTACAGTAATGTCTAGAACATATTATTATGCATTTCACCTGTATGCTAGAGGACATTAAAATGAAAACCTCCTATGTACTTTCAAAGTTTAGATGTGCTATTCATAACTGCAATTAAAAAGTTCATATAGTCATATATGACATATATATAATCTAAAATGACATATACTAAAGTGTCTTAACAAAACTAAATAGACTTTATTAAAATCACAGTCCCTACGTCACTAATGATGTCTCATTAATCGCTATCTGTTATATTTTCCATAGACTCCATCACTCAAACAGAGATATTCCCATATATTGGTGTGCTGTATCATTAGTTTTTACAGTGTTTTTTTTGAAGGACTATTTTTCATGGCCCTCAAAAAAACTGACATGCACTTCAAAATGGACATAGATAGAGCAATGTGAATAGACCCCTAGACATTCATAGGTTTTATAATGGCTATTATTCCCTGTCATGTAAATAAGTCCCTTCCATGGACTTGAACTGACCAATATGGCACTATCGTGTGAATAAGGTCTTATATTTACTTGGATTCACCCAATGTTACAGAGACAGGTGCATCAGTGTGAAAAATTGGGTGTGGCTAAGGCCAAATTAAAGCTGTAAATTAATGCTTATTCACATGACAGATTTGAAAAATGGATGTGTGATATTTTAGCAACGCCCAACACATGTCCGTTTTGACAACACATTGAATTCAACATGTCTATTCATATGTCTATTCTTCACCGCCCTCAAAAAAAACTGACGTGCACTATCTTTGCCAAGAAAACGGACATACATAGTGGCATGTGAATAGACCCATTGAAAATCATATAATGGCCAGTTCAAAAATGGTGGTCACATGGCAATTATTCACAGCTTTGTGAATAAGGGCTGTCTAAGCACTTGCACTGACACAAATGGCAGTTTTTCACAGACTCTAGGTCTGTGAAAAACGGCATGGCTGTGTGCATAAAGCCTAAGGCTAGATTCAAATGATCGAGGTGCAAAACGACCGTGATAAAACTTTTCTCATCCATGTTGCACCTGGGGGGGGACTCTTTTCACGAATCTCCCATACATTTCAGTGTATGGAGGGATCCCTGAAAACAGCCAAAAATAGGACTTGATCTATATTTTGATGGTCCATGAGAACGGACTGTCAAAATAACATTCATGTGAATAGCCCCCATTCAATGACATTGAATTTAATACTGCTGTGTAACGTCCATGTGAATGAGCTGCTGTTGTATGAATGTAGCCTTAAAGTCCTCTTTAGAGATGAGCAAATTGAAAGTGCCCTGATTTCTTTGAAATCCAGTAAAAAACTTTTTACTGCTTTTCAAAGTGAAGGTGCAATATCAGAGCCAGCATTATGACATAAAAGAACACAGCTATTGTAATTCTCTCTTTTTGTTGCTTAGGGAAAACAACTTGAATTATTTACAAATTGCCATAGGCAACTAAATCTTATTTAGGCAACAAAAAACATATATACTGTATCTAAGACTTTTCCTTTATTTCACATAATCTTAAGTGACATCTACTACAGTGCCTTAACAAAACTAAGTAGACTTTATTAAGACCCTAGTCCCTACATCACTGATGATGTCCATTAATCGCTATCTGTTATATTTTCCATAGACTCCATCACTCAGACACTGGTATTCTCATGTTTATTTCACATAGGAACTCCATTCATTTAAATGCTGCGTCTGAATAAATTTTTAGCCTGTTTCTGCAGTCAACTGACCAATATTATCAGTGAGCCATAAGCAGTGGTGAACCTAGCCTCTTTGCTGCCTTAGGCGGACTATCGAAAAACTCCCCACCCCCCAAAAAAATATATAAAATTGCGTTTACATGCTACTAGCTTCACACGCTGTTATTGTCGTACAATAAACATACACAAACTTATGAAACAGTTTTTAAGAATTCTTCTTCCTGTATTACTTCAGTATCAGAAATCAACAACACGATATTAACAATGAAAGTAACTTCACACATCTTCTGCTTGGTGGATGGACGAGCCCATGTGGCCCCCATTCTCTATAATAGGAGCGCCGCAGATAGCTGAGTACTGGACTTCAGGCATCTTCGGCGCGCCCATCGAAGTGAATGAGAGCCAAGCGGGTTTGTCCATCCACCAAGTGACACACCTATATATATGGCTGCAGCCAGGCTGGATTTCCACCCAGTGGGGGGGGGGAAACAATTCTCAGGCTCAGTGGAGGTCTCAGCTGACAGACCCCCATCAATCAGGTATTTATCCTCTATCATTTAGGTGAATACAGTGCAGTAACATTTTGTGACTTACAGGTGACGTCTCTGACTAATCGGTCACATTTCCCTTCTCTTCCCTTTGGACCGCCATGACCACTTCTTCCAGCTGTGAGTTGTCTCTATAAAGTTTACAACACAGACATCTTTGGCTCCTCACTTTTCCAGGCATCCAACTCACATTGTCCTCACCTGCACACCCCTCCTGCTGCTACCCCAATTATAAAATATATGATATAACCCCCCCCATAATGAATAATACTCCCAAGTGCATTGTTATTAATAATGTCCATGTGTACCCTGTATAAATAGTTCCCCTTATTAATAATGCCCCAGGTGTTAACTAATTAAAAGGTTTTCTAGGTCATTAATAAACTAATCAGTGGGGCTCAAAAACCCAGGACCCCTACTGATCAGCTGTTTGAATGAACCATGGTACCTGTGTAAGCACCGTGACCGCTTCTCTGTTTACATAGAGCAGCAGAACCAGACTGCGGTGGGAGACATTGGAGCACAAGGGACAGGTGAGTAGGTGTTTTTTTTTTTTTTTTTTTTTAATACAGTATTAAACATTATTATGGCCCACAGCGGACCCTGCACACAGTATTACATGGTATTATGCCCCACAGCAGCCTCTGCACATGGTATTATGCCCCGCAGCGGCCCCTGCACATGGTATTATGCCCTGCAGCGGCCCCTGCACACAGTATTATGCCCTGCAGTGGCCCCTGCACACGGTATTATGCCCAGCAGTGGCCCCTGCACACGGTATTATGCTCCGCAGCGGCCCCTGCACATGGTATTATGCCCCACAATGGCTCCTGCACATGGTATTATGCCCTGGAGCGACCCCTGCACACGGTATTATTCCCCACAGTGGCCCCTGCACACGGTATTATGCTCCATAGTGGCCCCTGCACACAATATTATGCCCCACAGTGACCCCTGCACACAGTACTATGCTCCATAGTGACCCCTGCACACAGTATTATGCTCCATAGTGGCCCCTGCACTCGGTATTATACTGCATAGTGGCCCCTGTACATAGTATTATGCTCCATAGTGGCCCCTGCACTCGGTATTATGCTCCATAGTGGCCCCTGCACATGGTATTATGTCCCATAGTGGCCCCTGCACTCGGTATTATAGTCCATAGTGGCCCCTGCACACGCAATTATGCCCCATAGTGGCCCCTGCACACAGTATTCTGCTCCAAAGTAACCCACCCATGAACTATTATTATACTCTGCGGTCTAAAAGACCCCAGAGTATAATGATCGGAGACCCAGGTGGTGACAAACATAAAAACCAGTGTTACTTACCTGGGCTCCGGTGCGCTCCCTGCTTTCGGCCCTCTTCAATGTCGCACAGACCGGCGTCGCAACATAATGATGTCGGGCTGGCTCACGTGACGCCTGGGACGTCACCAAAGAAGACCGAAGCCTGCTGGGAGTAACATCGGATCGCTGGAGAGGTGAGTAACACTGGTTTTTATGTTTATCACCTCCCAGGGGTCTCTGATTATTATACTCCGGGGTCTGAAAAGACCCCGGAGTATAATAATAGTAGTATTTGGCCTCACTTAGCAATCCCCGATGCCGCTCACAGCCGCTTCTGATTCCCCCTTCTGTGTCCGATAGCAGAAAGAGAAGCGGAGGCGGCCAAAGCAGGCGTGGGGATTGATAAGTAAATAGGCCGTTACCTGCCGGGGTTACTGCAGCAGGTTATGGCCTATTTATATATAAAAAAAAGTTCTTGTCACCTACCTGCAATCCCATGATGGAGCCGCCGCCACCTCTTCTTGTCTGCGACGTCTGCGTCTCAGCGTAGGAGGCGCGATGACGTCATTGTATCGCCGCCTGCGCTGACATGCAGAGGTCTCGTAAACCAGCCCAGGACAGGCCCTGCTCAGTTTTGTTTTTTTTAAAGCGGCCTGTCCTGGGCTGGTTTAAATTAAATAAATGGTAAAAATGCCGACCCCCAGACAGTGACGGACAGTTTGCTTTCTCAGTTCGCCTCATTAGCGGTGCGCCCCTGGCCATAAGGACTGCACATTGAGCAGTAGTAGGGTGAGTACTATGCCATTTTAATCTACAGTCTTGATATTATTACTCAATAACTCAATTACTCAATATTATTGCTTTTTATAGTAATATTAACTCAAATAATATTTATAGTGTCAATGATTTCTGATGTGTTTTGCAATGTATAAAGTGAATACAAAAGTAGTTTTAATAAATCATGAAGTAAATTAAAAGTTGCAAAAAACATATACATGTATTTACATGTAAAACAACAACAACAACAACAACAATAATAATAATAATAATAATAATAATAATGCAATATTACAAGGTTTTATCAATCTTTCAAAGTACTGGAATGTTCAAAATATCAAAATGATCTAGCAGTTCATATTTTGATTGCACAGGTGAAAATTACAAAATTCTAACATTGTAATACATTAAAAGGATTGTCAGACAAAATATGTAGTGTTAATAAGTGTTAAAGTGGTAAGACAAATATAAACCTGGAAGAAATATCTAGTTACTCCATATTTTTTTTTCTACTTTTTTAAAAAAAATTAAAAATAAAATCTTTTTTTTTTAAATCACAGCTTAAATATAGAGATGGAAAATAAATATGTTGTATCTATTAAAACCACAGTAGTCATTGGTGAAAAAGTAACATCAATGGCACATTTTAATACAGGTTTCCACTTTGACCACCCCTATGATGTCAATCATGAAGAACCTGAGATTCATATTTGGATTGAAAATCCCATTTTTCAAAGATGCAGGAAAGCAGTAGTTTTTAGAGGGTAACACTTAACAGAATTGGTTGTCAAAGAAGCAAATCCCAGATGAAGCCATGTGGCGAAACACACGTCAGAGTTAAGTACTGGTTAGGTGAGTTAGTACTGTGATCTTTTCATGTTTTAACTGTTTGTTTTACCATTGCTTGTTTTGCACCACTCCATATCTATTGCTGTATACCTCATACTTTATGGCTTATAGCCTGTTATTCACAATAAGGTTATGCAATAGATATGTTTTGTTCTTGTGGTGCATCCATGCACTTTTATGTTACAGGCTATGTATTGTGACATTTCCTCCCTTTACTTCTCACTTGGCTTTTGTATATTGTAGTAATCCCCCCTTTGTATGTGTCCCCATTCTTTCAAGTGTTTATATATTGTCTTTTATATCTATTACATTGAATAAAATATTTTGTGGGCATGATTTTTTTGCAGTAAAGGAGCAAATCTTGCAAATAATGGGAAAGTGGAGAACAAAGCAATTTTACACTTTCTCTCTGGTTTGCCTTCTATAAGGGAAATAAATAGAAAATTAAATTTGAATTCATGTGTAATAGGAGAGCAAGAATCCTATATTCTGTTTCTATCATATATACTTTTTTTTTGGCAGACCAAGTATAGACTGAGTCCCAACCTTCATAACACCATGGGAGCAAGATTTGGGTATCTCATTTTCACCTAGACCAAGATAGAGAATGTGTACAATATCACATAAACCTGTTATTTGTAGTAAGAAACAACAAGAAAGAGCCTATAAAGCTTTGATCGGATAATATCAGGTTCCTTTGAAAGTTCACAGATTTAAGAAAACTGGAACTGTTTTGGGCAGAAAACAGAAGAACAAAACTTTTGGTGGCAGGATTAGGTCAAGTGGGGCAAGAACAATTCCTTCAGCATCACAGTGATATTCCTAGCAGGGGATAAAAACTTATTATTTAAGGGGTTGTTTGAGAAGCTTCTTGGTGCACATTTTGATCAATCTGTAAAAGCCCATCCGAACCAGCAAGTCAATTTAATTAAGATGGGATCCTACCCTATGCAAGCCGAAGAAAACCTCCATATATACTTGACAACAAAATTGATATTCCAACAAAAAGAATTAGTCAAGAAAAAACAAAATCTCAAAAATATATAAAATATATATTTATTAATAAAAATGTAATAAATAATACATTGAAAAAATATATATACCAAATCCAATAATACAGGTGACACAGACAAAAGATAAGACACAACACAAGACACATGTGTCACATATTTTCTATCATCGTAGTTATACTTACCTTCTCATGCGTTCCAGCGTGGTGCGCATGACGTTGGTGCGCTGACCTCGCGAGATCAGCTAAGCGCTATTACGTGCATGTGAGTTGCATGTCAAATGACGCGACTGCTCGTTACTGCGCATGTGCTGGGCTGTTTTCGTTATGGCCATCACGGCGTCATGCGCTATTATCCACAGCTGGTTTCACGTATTCTGGGGGTCTCTATATATACCTCTCCCTTTTGCTGGTCACTACACCTCCTGAGGAAGCTTTTTAGCGAAACGCGTTGAGGTGCGTTTCGACGCATACTTTTTGTGTTCACTGGGGCTCAACTTTGTCTTTATAGTGGCTACAGGTAATCATCATTATTTCATATTCATCTACTGGTCTGTTTGACATGCTTTCCATCTATCATTGCTACACGTAACACTAGCACATGGTCGCCATTATCAATATTATCACCAACAGTTTCTCCTCCTCTTCCTTCTCTCATCTTCTTCACCAATGTCAGTCATCCATAACGGAATGTGTGGCCTGAAGACAGCAATATGTGGACAGCCATCTTTCGTTGTGCAGCTTAATTCGCACCTGGCCAAGCTGCTGGCAGTGCAGTTGCTGCCATACCACTGCGTTTCGACAATTGATGGCATTCGCTCAACCTCGATGGAGAATACCTAGATGCCATTATTTCTCTAGGAAAACTGTTCCTGCTTTATATTTACATGTGTCTGAGAACATGGGCCTTTCGTTGGATATGTCAGTCTGGGGAAAGGTGCCTGCCACTGTCAACACATGGATCAGCAATTATGGAGGAGGACCATATATGGCTTTCATGGCCTACTGGGTAAATGATTTGAGCGGCAATGGACCCAATCCAGAAACACAACAAAGTCAGGAACTAGTTATGCA
Source organism: Leptodactylus fallax (assembly GCA_947044405.1). Taxonomy (NCBI): domain Eukaryota; kingdom Metazoa; phylum Chordata; class Amphibia; order Anura; family Leptodactylidae; genus Leptodactylus; species Leptodactylus fallax. The sequence continues at coordinate 57,232 of CAMRHE010000192.1, read as the reverse complement.
GGCCCAGTTTTGACACCATACAGGGCCCATCCATCTCCTCTGGATCCTCCTCTCTGGACCATTTCACGCCTCCATCTTCACCAGGCATGCCATCGTTTCCACTCCTCTTCCTTCTCCTTCCCCCTCGTTTCATGGGTGTAAGGCGAAGCACTGTGATGAGGTTTTGCAATTAATGAGCCTAGATCAAAGGGACCACACAGCGGAGGAGCTGCTTTGCTGTATTCTGCAGCAAGTATCCCACTGGATATCTCCACGCCAACTACAACTGGGCAGCATTACCAAAGACAATAGTATATTGTTTCTGTGCTACAGTTAGGAAAAATAATACATTGTCCCTGTATTGCACATGTCCTTAATCTGGTGGTTTGCCACTTTATTAACCTGTATAGTGGCTTCTCATGATGCTCCACATTTCAACTGTTCTTAGGTCGTAAAAAACACCCTGCTCAATTTTCAGCAACAAAAAGGTCTGCCTTTGCACCACCTTACCTGTGACATTCCAACTCCACCTTAAACATGCTGGAGTGTCTGTGTTTGCAGCAGAAGGTGGTGAATGATTATTGCATATAGCAGACCATAGGGACAATGTGTTACTTTGAGATACGTCACTGGAGGCTAATGAGGGAAGTGTGCTGGTTTCTCAAACCCTTTGAAGAAATCACCAAATTTGTCAGCAAGGATGATGTCAGCAATATGATCCCTCTATTGTATATCTTACAGGAAACCCTTACACTCATGCAACGAGGGATGGGAGAGGAGGAACAGTATTATACACTATGTTTTAAGTCAATTTAAAGTGTGGTTCATATAGAACTTGTTTGTCCTGAAATGAACAGAGGACCCAAGCCACCCAACCCGAACACTAAACAAGTCTTGAGACGTTCGCCCATCTCTACATCTTTATATTATATATGTACTAATCTAGAGGTGTCTACTAGGCATGCTTTCCTCAAAACTTTTTGCATTCTCACTACGGTTTTCTGTGAGTGTACTGATGTACCTGTGGACATGTCTAGAAGTGGATTTAAAGCCACATTGGTATCTCCTCCAACAATTCTTATTACCCGCCACAAAATCCTGAAATCTGTGAAGTGTGTTTACAATCCAATTCATTTGAGCCACATTGGAGGGCTTATAAATTGGCTAGGAAGATTAGCACATTTCCTATTCTGCCCTTTTCAAAAATATATCTACCTTCTGCATCAGCGCATGTTACTAGGTGCTCAAAAGGTACATTTTTTTAGATTGAAATAGTTGAAATAGTAACTCCTCTAGAGGCAGTGGAATAGCAACTATGATACCAGTGTTTATAGAAGTCTGTTGGCATTTTTGGAGTGCGTTCTGCTTTAAAATGTGGTTCCTGCAGAAAACATATATCTGTGGGGAGGATCTGTGATCTCTTTTGGGGATGTTTAGACCTCTCACATTAGAAGAAGAAATTTTAATTGTAGCCATCTGTGAACTTATGATGCAATGCTATTAGGACAGGCTTGGGAAACGTGCTGATGTCCAATATTATTGTGCCACACATTGGTACAATAACTAAAGTAACTAAAATAGTCAAGTATGGTCTGACAAATCTAAGTCCTGAGTCTGCACCCTACCTCATCACAATGATAGGTAGAATAGTCTGAGCATTTGACAAACCATAGAGCAATATGTCTATAATAATTGATGCAACATGTGTAAACCATGTTGAACACTAGATATCTTAATAGAGAACTAAGTGTAGCTGGGGATAGGCAGCCATCATGAAGTTCATTAACAATGAGTATACACTAAGTGAGCGTCCAGAACAGCATGGAAAGAAGAGCTAAAGAAGTTGCTGTTGTTGAGAAGAGGCTTCATGGATATTATTTTCTGTTTTTCTGGTTTTAGTTTCCCCAACTTCGTCCATTGTTGAGTAGTTTGAAATGTAGCATAACCCAGGTGTTGTTCTGTGATGGCTGACCAGGATAGTATATCCAAGGGAGAGATATCTAGTAATGTCCAAGCATCTGTTAAGTCCTGCAGAGAGTGAATTGTACATTGTTCACCATCATGTTGGAAAGCGAGTCCAAAGGGGAATAGCCAAAGAAACATAATGCCACGCTTTGTCAAAGGTGAAGTTAAAGGTTGTAGAATTCTTCTTTTGTATAGCATGTAGAGTGCTAGATCTTGAAAGAGAGCAATTTGTTCCCCTTCATATTGCAAGTATTTCTCAAGATATCCACAGTGTCTTTGCAGCATCCCAGTAGACACTGCTAATATGTTTTTTTATTTTTTGTTATTGTGTTATGTGCCACTGGTTGTAAATATGTTATTTTATGTATTTTTGTGTTTGCAGCTTATCTTATATGTCATACCCAATGGTATTACCCACTGTTTAGCTACCCCTTTACCCTAAAAAGAGGGCTTGATACAGCCCTGGTCTATCAAAGGCCACTGAGCTGGGCATGGAGACTCCAGGTGACCATTAGAGGGTCAGTTTGTTGTGTTGGGAGAGGTAATTTTTAGAGCCCATTATTCATAGCAGACAGCAGCCCTGAGACAGGGAATATCCCACTGTTGATTCCATAGAGACAGAGAGTGTGCCTAAGCAGATGATAAGAGTTATGCTTCATAAGAAGCTGTAATCCGGGACCCATTTTGCATCCAGGTATTTGGGCTTTAATTGGGACTTTAATTTGCTCAGCCCCCAGATCTAACACTGGGAGAGGCAGAGAATATTATTTTAATTGGAGTTGATTAAAGGCACGCCATCACCATCATAGTCTGGGCATCCCTCATCCCAAGCCTGGGAGTAGCCAACCAGGTGGAGACTATTACCCCCATCAGGAAGCTGCACAAATTGTGTGACATAAGTTGTCAGAGAAAAATTTCACTTTGCTTCAACTACACTAACTTCCAAACACGACCACATGGTTTAAGGCGAGAGAAGACCCCTCTCTAACTGGAAACGCCCTGGGGGAACAACCACCACCACCATCAGGTACCACGCAGGCCCCCCTCGTCAGTGTCCAGCCTGGGAGGTGGGCTGGAGTAGTTTGGTTGAGTGTACTCGGCCTACCCTGTGACATCATTTTTACATCTGTCCCAGTTCTCTTGAACTTCTATCTGTTCTAGTGCCATGTTAATAGTTTTGAGCAGAACCTTGCAGCTATTCTCTACTGCATTGTTAAATGTGATCATGGCGGCTTGGTTAGTTTGCAAGGTCTTGATCTGCTGCCCCATCTGGCTTACCTCTCCTTTTATGTCACTTAACTCTTTCATGACCGGAGCAATGGCCTGAGAAAGAGCTTGCTTTAGAAATTTTATGGAAATAGGAATCTGCCATACCTATTGCTTCTCCCACATCAGACAAGCTCTCCGGGTCTGAATAATCCAGACCCTCTAATTCTACTAGCATGCCCAGTGCCATCTTGCGCACTACTGCTCAGAAAATCATTGGCCTTTTTTTCAGAAATGTTTCCATGTCACTAGGATTTTCTTCTGTTTTGGCATTTCAGGTCTCTCCCCAAGCCTATCCTTCAGGCTTTTCACCATGTTATAAGCCAAAAGCTGCTAAATAACTAGGCACAGAGTCTTAGGTAGATGGGAGCTCTGAATAAAGCTGCTATCTTGATATTCAGTCAGGATCTGTCCACTTGTTTAAAATTCTTTAGCCTGTACCAATTTCACAATTTTTCACCACCGAAACATCAGGTCATCTCACTTCTGAGGTCATGCTTGATAGGTGTTGTCAAACCGTTCTCTAGCATCTTTAATTTGTTCTGGTTCCCACAAATGTTCTTCTCTTAATAGATAAATTCAGCTGTCCATTTAACTTTTTTTCAAATTTTCATCCCTTTTTTTTCAGTTTCATTACTTCTTTATTTGACCCGTGGCAGTAGCATCCTTGAGTTACCTCACTGAATCACAATAGACTTACAAATTTTGAAAGAAAGCTTTTCTATTTCTGGTCATTATGATGTTACGTTTGAACCCATTAGTGCAAATGGTCCTGATTTTCTAGTATCCTAAAGAAGGACAGTTTTACAGTATATGCTAACACAATGATTTAAAACAATATCCACATGTATTGTGCTGTGAATAGTAAAGTATTTTAAATTGTATTGAATTGTAAATTGCTGTTAATTTTTCAGTAATACCAGAGTATGAATTGACCTTTATCCACTGTACTGTTATTTTAATATGCAGTCACTTTACAATTTGATCAAGCCTTTGAAAGGCTTCTTATTTTTGAGGACATTATCCCAGCCTATGAAGTTAAAAAAGCATTCTGATTTTTTTTCGACATATACTAACCTACCAGCAGTATTTTGTTTATTTGCTAGTTAGGACCCAGAATACATCAAAATGGAAGACAACTCCTTAAATTAAGCAAGTATACACAATGTATACAAAAGAGTTTACATTATTCCTTAATACTAGACTATGCTGTTCTATATAGGCAAAAAAGGAGTTCTTTCTTAAGGTCACCATTTGTAGCCTTCTTGAAGTTCAGTATTTTTCCAGCTCTTTCACTGATCTGGTGATGACTGTTGATAACTTTTGCTGATTCTGCCATGTCCATCAAGCCTCACATCCAAGTACTCAACACCTCCTTTCGCCACCAAATAAAAAACTTTAATCACAACCATTCTTACATCACCACTGAAACTGTAAAAATGCTTGTCCACACCATAAAACATCACCTCTGGCTTAGATTACTGCAGCACCCTTCTGTGGCCTCCCAGTAAATTCACCCTCCAGTTCACGCTCAACTTTATTGTTTGCTTAATCCACCTCTCTCCTCACTTTTCATCAGTGTCTACTCTTTGTCAATCCATTTACTGGCTATCCATTGCCCAGTAAATTGAGTTTAAAATGTTAATGCTGACATACAAGGCCATTCACAACCTGCCCCCTCCTTACACCTAAAACTAATCTCCTACTACCTCTCCACACATAATCTCTAATTCTCTTAAGACCTCCTTCTTCACTTTGCTCTTATTTGCTCCTCATACAACCACTACCAAGATTTCTCTTATGGATTCCCTATACACTGGAATTCACTACCACAATATATAACTCTGCCCCCCACAATCATAGTTCTCAAGAGAACCCTGAACAATCAGCCCTTCAGGAAATCCTACAACCTTCAATAACTCTACTACCACCACACAACCATCTGAACATCTATCCTCACCTACTCTCTACCCCCCTTCCCTCTTAGATTGTAAGCCCTTGCAGATAGAGTCCTTTATCCCACTGCACCAGTTGGTCAGTATGGTAGCCTACTGTACAAGTTACAAATTGTTTTTCCATTTGTGTATTTTGTTTTTTTATATGTAAATATTCTTCAAATGTAAAGCACCAGTGAATTAATGGTGTTCTAAATAAATAAATAAAATTATTATTATTATTATTATAAAGATGCAAGGTATGGTACATTTATATATTTTTTTTTAAAAAAACATAAATGTAAAAGATAATTAGGAACACACAGTCCTTTCAAACCAATACATTTAAAAACAAATTGATTTCCAAGACAGGATAACTATAATAAATGAGATGTTTACAACAGTGGCAAACATAATCATGTGCATATTTTCCAAAACAATAATCACAATTTTAAAATCTATTATGTTGAATACAGTTTTTTTTTATATAATTACTCTTGCCTAGGGGGGTTGTAAGTCACTGTATTTATTTTTTTAATTTCAGTTAATAGACCTAGAACAAAACTTAATAATGAAATATGAACAAAGTCAAGGGAGTTTGTTTTACATTTTCTTTTGACATGTACTGTATACCCCTGGATGACTTTTTAGAAGTATGAAGTTCTAAAGCTTCTATTTTATATTTAAGGTTATATTGAATAGACTTCTTTTGACAGATGGTAAATGCATGTCACTATATCTTAACCGATAGTTTTGACTAAGGCGTCCATTGTGAAGAAGTTATGGCTACAGATAAGTGAACCAACTTGGATCAAACTGATTTTGAGCTAAATTTTCTAAAAGTTTCGGGCTCGACCCAAATTTGATATTTTGGGGGTTTGTCACTCAAGAGTCACTATTATACTCTGGAGATATAGAAACATAATAAAAAGTTATTTTTACTTTCCCTCACTTCTCCTGTGCATCCTCATAATGCCTGGTGCTTCCTTGGGGTCCTCATCCAAGCTTCTGGGTAACATCATGTGTTCTAGGGGCACCGCTGAAGCCTCACATTGAGTGGGGCACACCGATATGATGATGCCTGGATTAAAGTGTCATGACATTTAAGTACCCCATATGACTACTGAAGACTAATCACAGGCCTTAGTGGTCCCTGTGTGGCATATAACATCACCCAGAAGACCCTAAGAGGCCACGAGAACGCCAAGGAGAGGTGATAGAAGGTCAATATAACTGTTTATTATGTTTTCCTGCCTCCACTTGTTATACCTTGGGGTCTGAAGAGAGTATAAAATAGCACTTCCAGTTAGTGATGTACAAATTCATCCTGAAACAAATCATTGGACCAAACCATCCTAACATCAAATAAAATGAATCTTCAAAGGTTCTTTTTTTATATGAAACAAATATGTGAGGCCTAAGCGACAGCGTACATAGGCATGCTCTGTCGAAATCTCTAAATACATAGAGCCTTACAGTTACAGATTATTTAGAGATAGAATATGGTGGGTTTACTTTGGACAAGTCTTGCTCATTGTTATCCCTTTTTTTTCCACAAACATTTGTTTGAATACAATACAATTTAATGAGTTTCTCAAATATTTCAGTTGAGCAATTCCACGTCAAGCAGGTGATTTTTGATATATTTTTTTTTCAATTTAATTTTTGCTATAATTGTTAGTCGGGCATTTGACTTGGCGATTTAGTCAGGAGTTGGTAGTATTTGTTTATTAACATGACATAATACTTTTCTTTTTCCAGACTCAATGGTTATTTGCACAATCTACTGTACAATAGTTTCCAAGTCTGAAGGTTGCATCAGATGATTGTATCTTTTCTTTTGGATTTGTCCATTTGTCTGCTCATTTTTCAAGATCCATTGTGAAATGACCAATAAAAGCAGGGGGAGCTGATACCAGCATCAAGCTCAATAGTTGAATGCTCTCATATATCATTGGATCTATCGTATATAGTTGTATAACACCTAAATCTCCATTCTGTTAGCTAGTTCGTGCTTATTATTCTTAATAATTCCACACCACTACGGAATAATGAAAAGATAATATAATTTAATTAAATTATGGATTTTGATTTTTGGGAGAGAAAAGTAAGTAAACATGTAAAACATTTATTTAACGGGATATCACTTAAAGGCTTTGAAAATTTAAAGGGAGAATTTTTATTTAAGGATTTATTTAATTATTTTCAAGTTAAGCACTTTATAGGGCAAGCACTAGCAAGGAATGGTTTTGGTATTTTTGAGTTAATTAGGATACTGTACTATAGAAGAGATAGAAAGGGGATAGTTTTTCAACAATATCAAAGGTGTATGGAAATTAATACAAGTGAAATTTGCTTTATTACGTATAGGAAATGGGACCATCATTTTAAATTTTTAATAGTTGAATTGGGATTATATATTGAAACAAACACAGGAGGTGTCTGTCATTTAACTCCTCCTATCTCATATTACGCTTTTTAATGATACATCCATTATTCTATTCCCCTCAGTTTTTGAAAAAAAAAACAAAAAATCTAATCATCCTAAATGCCAGGTATCTGAAGCAGATATTGTACATATGTAGTGGACTTGCTTCAAAATTTCCAATTTCCCTATAAATTTCCTCAAAATAAATTTGTCGAACTTATAGGATGGAAATACCTTTAGACCCTGCCCTATGCATTTTGGGGGGCTTCAGGATTTTGAAAAGCAATATGTTGCGTTGACATGTAGAGCAGTAAACACACAGGTTCTCCCTGTGTTTGTGTGGGTTTCTTCTGGGTACTCTGGTGTCATCCCACACTCCAAAAGCATGCTGATAGAGAATTTAGATTGTGAGCCCTATGTGGGACAGTGACTGACAATGTCTGTAAAGCGCTAAGGAATATGTTTGTACTATACAAATAAGCAAAATAAATAAATAAACTGTGCCTTGTATATTGCTATATTCCAGATAACCAGGAAGTGGATTACTGCTGAGAACCCACAAAAACACTCTTGGTTGCATGAAATGAAAAGGATGACATTAAAATTTAAGTATTAACCAAATTTTTCTATTTGAAAATTGTTGGGGTCCATGGAAAGTTTTTCTAGTTGAGAGATGTATGGGGGGAGGGGTCTAGGCAAAGAATAGGCATGTAGAATCTAATGATTAAGAATTAATGGTTTTTTATGATTTTTTTTTGGGGGGAGTGGGGGGTTGGATCGGTAAATTGTTTCTAATATATCTTATCCTGGCATAGTATTGTTTTTTTTTACTTTTTGATACAAATAAAAAAATAATAGTTCCCAAAAGTTACTTTGCAAAGTGAAGATATTAGATTGGACCACAATAATCATACTCATATTAAATATAATACATTTATATATATTCCTACCATTACTAAAATTAAAGATTCCTTTATTTCTTGAAAAAATGGATGCCTGAGGATTTTAATAGTCTACCCTAATATATTTTAGCAGAGAATGATTATGTATCAACTATTAGAAACATTACTCATTTAGGTACACATATGAGCATTGCAACTGCACTCAGATCATTTCTTGGCTCTTGTTACTTACACTGTAATAAATGATTTGATTGTACTTGTCACTCAGCAATAATTTCTGTTGATTCGTATTGGCTGTTTTTTCTATTTTAATATTTATATATATGTGTAATCCTAATAAAGGTGTTTATTAACTCCTACATGCACCAGGATGTATATGTACGTCCTGGTGCACGTGACTAAGTATGGCATCTGCTTTGAAGCAGAACAGACGCATTAGCTGCCGGATATGGGCTGTTTCACACAGCATGGACCTGGCAGCACTGTCTGTGATCAAGGATGAATGACTCTGATCACGGGCTTTTAACCACTCAGATGCCATAGTCAAATGCGACCTTGGTATCTGAGTGGTTACTTATTATGTTAGGGTCAGTAATGGGGCACCCCCCTTACTATGTGATCCCAGGAGCTGTCCTGTTACTATGGCAGCTGGGAGCCATCTGAAGGGTTCCAGGCCTGCCATAGTAATGTAATTACTGAAGTCTGTCTGTATCAGGCTTCAATTGTTACATAGGGAATCTGCCATAGACTGCAATACAGTAGTACTGCAGTCTATGGCACAAGTGATCTCAATATCACATTTTCAAGCCTGCTAGGAGGAATAAAAAAAAAATATAAAAAAGTTTTAAAATAAATAAATAAATAAATGTTTAAATCACCCCCCTCCCTAGATCACATATAAATAAATAAAAGTAAATATAAACACCTTAGACATCCCTAAGTCCAAAAATGCCCCAAACTATTAAAATATAAAAACATTTGTCCCATACGGTAAATGCCGTAGCAGCAAAAAAAAGTCAAACTGACTGATTTGGCGTTTTTTCACCAATTTTCCTCTCTAAATAAATGGAATAAAAAGTGATCAAAACATCAAACATTCAACAACATGGTATCAATAAAAACTACATATTGTCCATCAAAAAAAGACACCTTACACATACAAAAGTTACAGGTGTGAGAATATGGCGATTCAAAGAATTTTTTTTTTCTTCAAAATTTTGAATTTTTGTAAAGTTATTAAAATATGACAAAGACTATATAAATGTGGTATCAGCATGATCATACCAATACAGAGAATAAAGCTAATATAGCATTTTTACTGCACAGTGGAAGCCGTAAAAACAAAACCCCTATGGTGGTGCTGCATTTTTTTTTTCAATTCCACCTTATTATGAATTTTTTTCCAGCTTCCAAGTAAATTGTACAGAGTAAACAATGGTACCAATTTGAAGTACAACTTGTCACGCAAAAATCATGCCAACATTTGACTACATAAATGGAAAAATGAGAAAGTTACGGCTTTTGGAATGCAGAGACTAAAAAATTAAAACACAAAAATAAATGTCTGAGTCCTGTAAGGGTTAATATTTGTACTAATACTGCTTGGTTTTATATGTTTATATTTGGTGTGTTTACAAGCTTTTACACACAGACCTATTGCTTGGGTATTAAGCAGCCTTGTGTTTGTAGCTATTATAATATGTTGCAGACTTTTGTGTCAAAAAGTAAAAAGTACTGTAGGTATAAAGTCTTTATCGGCTAACTTGAAAAAGCATATTTGAAAGCTTTCAAAGTACAGAAACTCCATCTTCAAGCATTTACAAATAAATGACTGAGAACACAGCACAATACTTAAAAGATGCTACAGCAAGGCAATTATTTCAAGAGGTGATATTTTAGTAATATAAGTCAGGACAATAAAAAGAAGGTTATAGAGGTGAGGGCTTAATAGTTATGTGGTCTCAAATCAGTCAGGTGGAGGGAAGTGAAGTGTGTCCATGTACAGGCTCATAAATCTAGGTATTAGATTGAGTCATGTTGTCAACGACTGAAATCTGTCTATAAGCTTGAATTCCCAAATGTTTCTCCCTTTGTCATTCTTGAGGAATCCAGCTAGCATTTTATTATGTACCTGTGTAAATTCTTCATTGCCTGCAATTTTTTTTTCCTTTCTCCAGTTTAGATTTCTTCATTTGGGTACCTTCTACACAGTTTCAAGTACACCACATTGGAGGATGTACAGGAAAACATTCCAGTCATTTTATAGTCCAAGAAATACTATTCCTGACTTAAGGAAGACCCCATAGAAAAAAACACAAGGGAATTTATCATCAATAGTTTCAACACGGTGTCTGACTGTCTACTGGATCAATCCTAGAAAGGGTTATCTAAAATACATATAGTACATAAAGAAAGTATTCCAGGAAAGCCAATTATCTCTGGTGTTGGGACTATAATTGAGAACATTTCTGGTTGGGTTGAGAATATTCTAAAACCCTCGGTGAGGCACATACCTAGCTATGTCCAGGACACCACCATATCCGGTACAAACTCTTGCCCCTGGGTCTGCTACCTGAGGGAACAATAGTAAACTCAGACATAGAGTCTCTGTAATCCAGCATTCCCCATGTGGATGGCATAGACGCATGCAAATACTTTCTTCAAAAAAACAACCAATTGACAATATACTTACAACATATGGGAAGTGCTATAAGTAGCAACATTTCAACACAGTATGCAAACCTTTTCATGGATAAACTAGAGAAGGAGTTTTATCAACTTATAAAACTAAACCTCTACAATATGTCAAGTACATGGATGACCCTGCTGATAATCTGGACAGGCTCAGAAAATGAATTGCTGTCTTTTCATGAAAACTTCATTAACCTCCATCCTACCATCAGAATCACTCTCAACTACTCTAAATCTCAGATATATTTTCTGGACACAACCATATACATCAATAACAATATTACACATACTAGAATCTACCATAAACCTACAGGCCTGCTAGCATATTTGAAAAGGAACAGATCCAAAACACGTAAAGAAATCCATCATCTACAGTCATGGCCAAAAGTTTTGAGAATGACACAAATATTATATTTTCACATGATCTGCTGCCCTCTGGTTTTTATGTGTGTTTGTCAGATGTTTTTATCACATACAGAAATATAATTGCATTCATATTATGAGTTACAGAAGCTTATATTGACAGTTAGAATGAGTTAATGCAGCAAGTCAATATTTGCAGTGTTGACCCTTCTTCTTCAGGACCTCTGCAATTCTCCCTGGCATGCTCTCAATCAACTTCTGGACCAAATCCTGACTGATAGCAGTCCATTCTTGCAGAATCAATGCTTTAATTTTGTCTGAATTTGTTGGTTTTTGTTTGTCCACCCGTCTCTTGATGATTGACCACAAGTTCTCAATGGGATTAAGATCTGGGGAGTTTCCAGGCCATGGACCCAAAATCTCTATGTTTTGTTCCCTGAGCCATTTAGTTATCACCTTTGCTTTATGGCAAGGTGCTCCATCATGCTGGAAAAGGCATTGTTGAGCGCCAAACTGCTCTTGGACGGTTGGGAGAAGTTGCTCTTGGAGGACATTCTGGTACCATTCTTTATTCATGGCTGTGTTTTTAGGCAAGACTGTGAGAGAGCCCATTCCCTTGGCTGAGAAGCAACCCCACACATGAATGGTTTCAGGATGCTTTACAGTTGGCATGAGACAAGACTGGTGGTAGCGCTCACCTCTTATTCTCCAAATAAGCTGTTTTCCAGATGTTCCAAACAATCGAAAAGGGGATTCATCAGAGAAAATGACTTTACCCCAGTCCTCAGCAGTCCACTCCCTGTACCTTTTGCAGAATATCAGTCTGTCCCTGATGTTTTTTCTGAAGAGAAGTGGCTTCTTTGCTGCCCTCCTTGAGACCAGGCCTTGCTCCAAGAGTCTCCGCCTCACAGTGCGTGCAGATGCACTCACACCTGCCTGCTGCCATTCCTCAGCAAGCTCTGCACTGCTGGTAGCCCGATCCCGCAGCTGAAACACTTTTAAGAGACGGTCCTGCCGCTTGCTGGTCTTTCTTGGGCGCCCTGGAGCCTTTTTGGCACCAATGGAACCTCTCTCCTTGAAGTTCTTGATGCTGCGATAGATTGTTGACTGAGGTGCAATCTTTCTAGCTGCAATACTCTTCCCAGTTAGGCCATTTTTGTGCAGTGCAATGATGACTGCACGTGTTTCTTTAGAGATAACCATGGTTAACAGAAGAGAAACAATGATGGCAAGCACCAGCCTCCTTTTAAAGTGTCCAGTGGTGTCATTCTTACTTAATCATGACAGATTGATCTCCAGCCCTGTCCTCATCAACACCCACACCTGTGTTAATGGAGCAATCACTGAAACGATGTTAGGTGGTCCTTTTAAGGCAGGGCTGCAATGATGTTGAAATGTGTTTTGGGGGATAAAGTTCATTTTCTAGGCAAATATTGACTTTGCAAGTAATTGCTGTTAAGCTGATCACTCTTTTTAACATTCTGGAGTATATGCAAATTGTCATTAGAAAAACTGAAGCAGTAGACTTTGTAAAAATTAATATTTGTATCATTCTCAAAACTTTTGGCCATGACTGTATAGCTAAGCTCTGTGGTACATTCAGATATATAAGACAGCAAACAACACCCGGTAGCATTGATAAATATGTTCTTACAACAGGGATACCATCCACTGGTTTAGATTAGCAGATCCACAAAGCTACAAGAATTTCAAGGTTCAGTCTCTTAGAGTATAAATAGAAGGAGAACAACAGCAGTGGTTATATACAACCTTCAAATGAACATCTTGAGGAAAATTGTTGCTGACCTCCCACTGATATTTCACAGAGACAATGAACTAAATGAATTATTCCCAGAGTTGCCTTTCCTTGTATACAGTCACCAATCTTAGGTTGTCCAGGATAAACTCTTCCTTTTATATTAGGCTGGGAAAGGTGAAAAAGAAGAAATATATACTCACCTGACCCTGTTGCTCTTATGTCTCCCAGCATGGCCTGCTGTGTTTTCTTGCCGCAAAAGTCGCTGCGCACTCGATGTCCTGCGCCCCTTTCCTAATGCCAGGTAGTGACATCCTGTGTCCTATGCTGAGTCAGTTGATTGGCCTCAGTGGGCAAGTGTGGCAGGGACTTCCACTGGAACAAAATTCCAGAGCAGCAGGACTGGACCGTGTTGGGAGACACCGAGCATCTGGGGCAGGTGAGTATGTTTTTTTCACCTCCCCTGGCCTAATATAATAAAAATGTTTAACATGGAAAATTCCTTTAAGGAATCTTCTGGTCAGAAGTGATCTTGTGTCACCATCAGAGACTGGCACATTTCCATGCAATTTTTACTATACGGTAAAATGTCTGTTGTGTTTACTATGTTAAACGCTTGCATATTTCCGTGTAGTAGCCCTGTGATATTGTATGTCACAGGGCTACTACATGGAACACTCAATGATTTATACAGGCTGCAAGTGCACATCCATTTTTTTTTTTGCACAGGATGAAGTCCTGTGTAAATAAAGAAGAGGATGCAAATTGGCAGAAATCCTGTCTAAAACATAAGGATTGAAGGGGTGCAACAATTCAGTGTCAGTTTTACACAGGATTGCGGCACCCATTCGCTTTATAATTAGAGATGAGCGAATCGATTCTACAGAAGTGGAATTCGATCCGAAATTCAGGAAATCTTCGATTCGCCACGATTCCGGATTTCCTGATGCTTCACGGTAACGAATATTTAGTAAGGACCTTTGTGACATCAGACAGTCACATGATGTTCTCTACTGATGTGATTGGGTAGGCGTGTCTTTGCTTGTTAGCAGATCCTTCCACATGATTAAAACTTGTCCGTGCTGGAGAGAGAGAGACATGACCAAGGGCATCCAAGGGCTTCCGCCATTTTGCCGCCCACCCCGGGTCTCTGAAGATCGGAAATAGCTGTTTATTTGCCGCAAAGTAATTCGGATCGAAGCAAATTTTTGGGGAACTTCAAATAGAACTGCCGAATCGAACTTTGGAGAAATTCGCTCATCTCTTTTTATAATAACACAGGACTGGTGACTATCTGGCTAGTAACAAAATTTTATCTGCTGTTTTGCAGATAAAATGAGTGAAAATCTATTTAAGTGGTACTGTGCAGTGCATATATACAGGGTAATAAAAGTAATGTCATGCAATGCCTAAATACAGAGTAAGGGTGGGTTCACACCTGCGCTTGAGTCTGTCCACTGCCAATCCGAGTGAAAATCTCGGGAAACAGGATAGGCATCGGATACCGACAGGTTAGCGATGCATTGGTTAAAAACCCATTCATTTGAATGGGTTTTTAAAGCAATGCGCAGGTGTGCGCTTACACCCTCTGTGCTGCAAATCCTTTTTTTTTAGTCGGAAACAAAGTTGGACATGCAGGACTTCGTGTCCGACGAAAAAAACAGCGGACAGACTCAAGCGCAGGTGTGAACCCACCCTAATAGAGGTACCATACAGTGTCCATCTTGTCAATCTGCAAGACAATAGAATTGTTTGTGTTTAGTGTATATGTTACTGTTAAAGTGCGAAATCAGTGAATGTGCACATTACCTAGGTAATCTGCAGATTAACTGATTTGCTCCGTTAAAGTGCGGAATCAGGAGTTTTCCGCACTTTGCCTAGGTAATGTGCACATTCACGGCTTGCGGGTCGTTAAAGTCCAGAAGTTTTGTTTCTCTCATAGTCCTGCTGTCCCTACTCCGTCCCCCTCTTCTCCCTCCTTTTGCCAGGAGCGTCTCCGGTCGTCGTTTTTTTTTTCATGTGTCACAATCGCCGTCAGCTTCCCAGCGCATAGCACAGCTAACGGTTTGCTTTCAAAACCCATTCAACTTGAATGGGTTTTGAAAGAAAACGGGCAGGTGTGTGTGTGCGTGTGTATGCGCGCGCTTACACCCTCTGCGCTGTGAAGCAGCCGGGTTTTTTTTTTTTTCGGACACGAAGGACTTTGTGTTTCCGACGAAAAAACAAAAAACGGCTTTTCGCAGCGCAGAGGGTATAAGCGCGCACACACCCCCCCCCCCCCCCCCACCCGTTTGCTTTCAAAACCCATTCAAGTTGAATGGGTTTTGAAAGCAAACCGTCTTCAACCTTTCCCTATCCTGTCCCTGATCCTTGTTTTTTTTTTTTTTTGCCGGCATTACGTTCGCTGTAATTCCGGCGACGTTGACATAGCGACGTTGACATGTCGTTATCTGCACTTTAACGAGTGCCTAGTAGTTAATGAATGTGCACATTAACTAGTTAATGTGCAGATTAGCTAGGTAATGTCAGAAATGAAATGTTTTCTGCACTTTAACGGATTGCCCTAGTTAATGTGCACATTACCTAGTTAATCTGCAGATTAACTGAATTCTGCACTTTAACGGTAACATTTATATACAGAACGACAAATGTGGTACTTGGCAATGTCTATATACAGAAAAACAGAAGTGGTACTGTTCAGTGTCTATATACAGGGCAATATAAGTGGTACTGTGCAGTGTCTATGAAGTGGTACTGTGTAATGGACTTGTACTGAGAATTGCACCTATCAAACACACAACACTGACTCTCACTAAACACACACACACTCATACACACAGCACTCACTCATACTTCAGTTAATGCTTACCTTCCCCAAGACTTTTTTCTCCAGAGTCCAGTCTTCATGTGAGAAGGAGAGCAACCACTTAGTCAGTACATGGAGCAGCCTCCCTGGAAAATTTCTGGCCAACTACAATCCACCATGGCTTATAGGGGGCCATTTTATCTAGGTGCTACTATTACCTATAAGGGCATTGTCACCTATAGGGGCTCTATCACCTACAGGAATGCTTTTTACCTATGCAGCACTATTTCTTACATAGGCACAATTATCGATAAGGAACTATAACTTATAGTAGCACTTTTACCTATCAGAGTCATTATTGCCTGTAGAGGCACTATTACTTATTGATGCACTATTATATATAGGTGGCACTATTAACTGTGCGGTGCTAATACTTATAGGGACCACTATTACCTATTTAAACAAATCCCATCCACATGCTGTGTAACAATCCTTACCATGCGGTACAGAATGTTGACTCTCATTCACTTTTCTGTGATCAGATATCAAGATACAGTGTCTTATTACTGTTAAATAGTATCAGATATACTTTACTACATCTGTATATGTTTGCAAATATTTTTTCTTATGTAGCATTAAATATATCATCATTTGAGGTTCCACTTTTAATTTTTTTCCAGGCCACATCTTGTTTTAGACCAGCCATATAGTATGGTATAGAAATATCCCATTCAGAGCTAATATGCCTCAGCCACTTATTTAATTTGATTTAATTACAATATAATTTATTGACAATGTTCAGCTTTGAAAAGATTATATGCATAAAATGTTGTGTATTTTTATAAAGTATTATTATTATCACTTTAACTGTTTTTCCTTCTTCTGCAGTATGAGGTTTTGTCATTTTTTTGTATAAAATTTAATGTCAAGGAGCAGTTAGCTAAACATTCTCTGCTCAAAATTCACAAATGGAATTTAAGATTCTTTGTGGTTTATTTATGAGACTTATTTTTCTATGTTTTAATGAATGATCCTATGTATAAGAATGCTCTGTTCTAATGGCATTTCTATGCAAAAAAGTTAATTGAGGTATTTTATAAGCTGTATGATTGAAACCTCTATTGAAAAGAAGAGAAGTGAATATAGTTAGCATATTTTTAAAGTGGAGAATTAAAGCTGTTAGGCTTAATATAATGGTTCCTTAGAGTTCAAGTACAGTTCATTATCTGCATTTACTGCAGACTTGACTTTTCTAAAACTCTTCTGATTGATTTTGCATACTGTTTGGCTTCCTATCTTAAAAGGAAGCTATATACATTTGATGGGAGTTCATTGTGTATCTTGAAAGGGCATGTACCAATAGGTTTGTGCTGTGTTAGTTATTTTCTGTGTTGACACACATTTTCTCAACTGACTCACTTTTACAACACAAGTGGTGCCATATGACGTTTCTACTCATAAGGGCAATGGCTATATTTAGAGCCAGTGGTAAGATTTCTTAAAGAGGAAATTAAAGTATTTCCATGTCGCTTTTATCCACAGGAAATATGAGAAAATCGATCGGCACACCATGGTAAAAACAAAATCGAATCATTTTTTCACATAACACAAAACAAGTTTTTTCCACTTATAGCTGTCATGCTGTTTTTACTCTTTGGGAATGTGAGATAAAGGCTAAGACCCCACGTGGCATCCCGCAGCAAAAAAGTGCTGTGGTAAAAAAAGCAGCGGCAGCGCATCGCAGTTCTTCCCGCAGTGCTTTGGACAGAAAATCCGCAGAAGAAACCTTTCTGCTTCAATTATACCTATAGGGAAACTGCTGGCATTTCTGTAGGTATAATTGACATGCGGCAATTTCCAAAACCGCAACGGGTTTGGAAATCACCGTATGTCCATAGTGTGTTTTTTACCGCAAAGCGGGGATGGGATTCACTAGAATCCCATAAACTTAGCTGTGACTTTAAAATGCTGCAATTTTTTCCACACCGTTTATGTCACATGGAACCCCGACCAAAGTTGGATTTGTTTTGTCACTGAGTTCTGGCCAAATTTCTTTGTATTAGGCTTTCGCACTTTTTGATGGGAGCAGAGAATTGGACTGACACAGAGACCGTGCACCCTGGAGATGAGCTGCATATTTTTTTCTTTCTGGTCAATATAACAGAGTGCTTATATTAAATGACACTTTATGATTACCAAAACATTAGCTAATGTCTCACATTCATCCACTTCTGTTGCCTATGTGTAGTGACTTCAAGTTAGGTACAAGGTGAAGCTGTGTACCTGGATCCTGTATGACAGAACAGTGGACAGTGGTGGACAGTAGCACATAGGAACATGATCATGTATATTACATGTGTTGTATTGCAATTAATGTATATTTCACCCCCATCATCACACCATGGGATTGAAAGTAATATCTGTTTTTAAAATCCAAGAAATTGTAATAATATATTCACATAATTCAGGAGAATAAATACTAAATCCCCTCAGATAACGCTCTAGTGCCTTTATAGCCACATCCTATGGAAGAATGTAATATCACAACATAATCATTTGAAATGTACATACCAAGCCCTGTCATGAAAGTTTTTCAGTATACTTCAGGTATCTTGTGGAAACTCTGGTATTCTATGGATTAATGGTTGCAGTGGTGAGTCTGGCCAGCCTGAGATATTTTTACATGCAGATCCTATACCCGTGATAATAGGATTTATAAGAAGCTTATCTGCAAATTTATGTATTTTGGGAAAGGCATGTTTAATAGACATTACTGGATTACTTGCCATGATTTATTTATCTTGTTTTCACCTATACTTATAGATTGTAAGCCCTTGCGGGCAGGGCCCTCTATCCCACTGTACCAGTTGGTCTCTGTTAGTATTATCTGTTTTGTATATTTGGTGTACCATATGTAAATCCTCAAATGTAAAGCACCATGGAATTAATAGTGCTATATAAATAAACAATAATAATAATAATAATAATAATAAATATAATACTTAAATTTGGAGTTTTATTCATTTGTGTGTTAACTGTGTTACATGGTCTGTACTATTCCAACCTCCATGGGGTAGTTCTTTCTCATGGGTCACAGGACTTTGTCTTACAAGATTTTATTGGTAGTACTATATAAATGGAGAAAGTTTGTATAAATGTACAAAGCTAAAACTCACACAAGGCGCTGGTCACATAATAATGTGAGGTGCACAGCTCCAAGGTACAGCCAATTGGTCATGTTCCTTACTATCAGATCAGGTGGGCTGTCCAGCACGTCCATATGTGCACCCCACTAGTACCAGCACCCTGCAAGTATAACAGGGTATTGTGATATTCTGCAAAAAAGGTTAAATAACCATGAGGTACTGTATATGTTAATATTTTGGTCAAAATATACAGGTTCATAAACCAACATCAAGGCTCATCATGCTATTGTGAGTCGCTAACCATAAAATCAAAAACACACTACTGAAAAAGGATATCATATACAAAAAAAAATCACAGAAAAAAAGGGCACATTTACCCAATACCAGATGAAATGTGGCTAGTGCAGGATGAAACCAAGCCCCATTGCAGTGTGTGATAGAAAGAGCAAAGGTGCAAAATTCTCAAAAAAACTCCACTCTCTCACCTACAATCCATGAGAATGGATTTGCCAGCATATCAAATACACACAGATAAAACTCACACAAGGTGCTGGTCACCTAATAATGTGAGGTGCACAGAACCAGGAAACAGCTAATTTGTCACGCCCCATACTAATCAGATCAGGTATGTCGTCTGTGATGTATTTTGCATTATGTCCATTTTTTAGTAATGAACTCACAATGGCATGAGCAACCTTGATGATGGTTTGTGAGCTGGTGTATTTTGGCCAAAATATTAACAAATACCTCATGGTTCTTTAACCTTTTTTGAAGGGTGCAGTCTGACCCTGTTATATTTGCAGGGTGCTGGTACTAGTGGGGTGTACGTATAGAGGTGCTGGTCAGCCCGTCTGCACTAATAATATGGGTGTGACCAAGAATCATTAACACTAAAATATGTCTATTTCAGATTAAAAATGATTTTGTTTTGCAAACACATTTTTAAAGTTCCAATACCAGTATGAAGAAGAGCATGTATTTAAAAGGGCCTGTATCTGAATTTAGGCTAGTATCAGCACAAGTTAGCAATGATTGATATGGTCTCGCAGATTGAAAATAGTTTTAAACTCATTAAAGTACTACTTAAGTAGTAATTAATAGGCTTTGTCAGACAAAGTTTCTCATTCCGTTTCTCCATTAACAGTGATGTTTTCCTCTGAAGTATCTAATGAAATCCTTATTTGGGTTTGTAATTAACATGTAACCTTTAAATAAAAATTGAATTTCACCCTCACATGTTAGTAGACTACTAATAAATATACTAATTTCTTTCCTGACAAGCTCATATAGGTTTAATAAATTGTACTGACCCATTTTCAGAATTGTATTTGCCTAATATATTATATAGATTGTATCTATTTTTAAATTTGTTTTATTGACAGAAAACAGTTGAAAAGCAAATATACAATATTTCCAGTTATTACCACAGTTATCCTCATGTTTAATTCTATAATTTGTAGATATGTAACATCCGTATCTGTTCAGACTTCTGCGCTATCTTCTGGCCCGTATGGTACAGCGCAGGAGGCGTGTCTGGCTATGATTCTATGCTTTTAGGTTTCTTGTTGTACTCAGTCTGAACACAGCTCTATTCCCTCTTCTCAAACAGTTAACCTCAGTTTTGCTTATGTGATTGACATCCTTCCTTTCCACTCTCACTTCTCTTGTTCCTTCTGTGATTGATGGCAGATCAGGGTCCGGTCCAATCAAGCCTGGGGCAGATTCCTGACATCCAATAAATAGTTTTCTAAACCACACCTGAGTGCTTGCTATTAGTCTCTCTGGAGCGTGCTAGCGTTTTCTCCTCTATCTCTGATCTTGTTTTTACTGACCTCTGCTTTTGCAGACCTGTCTATTCTTCTAGTTCTTATTTTGTTCTTGCTGCCTGACCCTTGGTTTATTTCCTACCCGTTCTTGTTTGTTTGTCTTGTCTGCATTTGTGTTTCCACTTGTGTCATAGGAAAGGACTGTCGCCTAGTTGTCCTCTACAGCTGTAGCTGAGGCAAGCAGATAGGGACATATGGGTGGGTCCAGTATTAGAGCTCACTGTCCTTGTCTTCCTTTTTTTCTTCCGGGATTCTTGCAGCAGCCATAAACCTAACAGGATTCATAGCAAGAAATTTAATAAAGTTTATGTATTTTGGATATTTACAGGACGGACTATTTTTCTTCTTTTTATAATATGTCATTCCTTACAGATAAAATATCAGTGATAAATAATTACAGTGAAGCTTCACATGCTATAGATATGGAGTATGTTTTAAAATATAATGCTAAAACAAAAAAATTAGTCTCCAAGCTGAGTGTGGACAGCCAGCACTCAGTACCAGATTTGCGTTAGAAGAGTTGTGCAAAAATAAATTTAGATTTTTTTTGGTCTATTCATACCATCCCATGAATAAACATCAACTTAACAGAATTTCAGCACCTTGGGCTACCCTCTAGATACCTGTATTTCCTGTTTCCAATGCAGAATCAGGATCTATTCGGCTAAATTCTTCTGTCGCAGGTAAGGTGAGACACTTCAAAGTCTCTTGGCTGTCCTCACAAAATGTTGCAGTATGCTTCTCTGGCTCCAGTCGGCAGTGATGTAGCATGAATGGTCCTGTCATCCGGCCTGCTATCAAAATTGGTTGACCATTACTTGGTCAACAGTTGTGCTCCATACCTCTCTACTTCGGCTGTACACTTCATCTATAGGAGGTTCCTCATAGCACCCTATCTTGCCTTGATGGCTGGCAAATTAACCCATACCCTCTGTAAGGACACTGGCAAGGCTAAAGTCCACATAGCGAAGCGCAGCAAAAAAATGCTGCGGAAAAACCCGCGGCAGAAACACTGTTTTTTCTGCAGCATTTGTCATTGCTTTTTCACAAAGTTTTCCTCTGCGGACTTTCTGCCCTCATTATATCTATATGGAAAATGCCAGGAATTCTGCAGGTTTTTGAAAACGCAGCTTTTCTGCTGCAGATTTTTTGGATGGGATTAGCAAGAATTCTATTCACTATGCAGATACTATAAAATGCTTAGTTTTCGCAACTTGGGGCTTCAGCCTTAAGAAGTTACTATGGCACTGTGGCATGATTGCTACTTGTTAGCTACTTTGGACAATTGTCTGCTTTACCGATGGAATTGATTACATGAATATGGGGAAAAGTGGATCACTGATTTCTCTTTTTCAAGTCTTCTGAATTGTTATCTCAAGTTTCTTGCAAAGCTTATGATCTTGAATCGCTATTATGGGGAGTCATGTCTCTGGACAGGACCTCAGGCTCACCTAAACTCCTATCATTGGTTGGTGGGTAAAAGGAATTTCCGTTACATATGTGTGCCAAGCTCTTCAGATGTGCTTTGGTCTGTTCTTTGGTTCATCTCTGCTGCCAAGTATCTTGCTTTATTGACTACAGCTATTACAGTTTGTATTATGCGTGGTAAGATGTTCCTTTGTGGGTTTTTACTGCCAAGTGATTTATATATATTCTGTAGTATATTGATGTGGTATATTCTATTTTTGCATGTTATATGTCCTTATTTCAATAACTATTTAAGAAAAAGTTGTTTTCCCATTTAAGGAAAATAAAAGTATAAAAATGGGAGGGGTAGGAGCAATGGGGAAGGAGAAATTTTGGGGTGGGGATGGGAGTGGGATATTTACTCAAAATTTTAAAAAAAACTAAAAAAAATATCTATTAAATTATTATTCTAGACATGAGAGTATTGCAGAGAGGAAATTAAATATTGCCTCTATTATTGCAGAGACATACAGTAGTGATAAGGTTAGATCTTTCAATCATAGTAAATTGCCTGTAAGTTCCCTAACATTTAGAAATTTTTGTGTCAAATGTGTGAAAAAGTCCCAGTGGGCCAATTGTTATATTCTGCATAGTTGAACATACAGTATTTAGTAATCCAAACTGATCTAGTATAACAATTGTTTCCAATAGATAACAATATGCAGTCTAGCTGTGGCTATTACTACCAACTGTAATTTCTTTGTATGTTGTGGGCCTTCACTTTCCACTAATAGCCCCAGCAGACTAAGCTTTGGAAAGGTGGCATTACAAATTTCTGACAACTCTTTATCAATTGTCTCCAATAGTTACTTATCCTTAGAACATTCCTAATATACTGTATGTGACACAGAGATCCAAATTCTCATTACAGCGCCAACATAACTTACTAACAGAGAACCTTTTTATGCAGTTTTACTCTGGTGTAAAAAATACCTTGTAAGGAGTTTATAGCGATCAAAAAAAAGATTAATTACTGTATACTGCCATGAATCCAGTAATGTTTTACTTAGTATTACAGTACATAATGAATTTGTGTCTGGTGTGATGTTCACAAAAAAATTCATACAATTCCATGAATAAATCTATTACTAATGTATGTTGGATTTGTGGATCATAGATAAACATTGAGGACCTGAGATTTAGATTATATTTATTTTAACATTGGATCGATGACTAAGGCTAAGGTCCATATTGCGGAAACTCTGCAATTTTGGCTGCTGCGGAAATGCTGTGGACAAAAATGCTACATTTTACAGTGCCAGCAAAGGGATTAAGATTTCATTAATCTCATTCGCACATTGCAGAAAAAAAAGAGCTGCGGAAAGCTGTGTTATCAGAAAAATGCAATATACAGTACAGACCAAAAGTTTGGACACACCTTCTCATTCCAAGAGTTTTCTGTATTTTCATGACTATAAAAATTGTAGATTCACACTGAAGGCATCAAAACTATGAATTAACACATGTGGAATTATATACTTAACAAAAAAGTGTGAAACAACTGAAAATATGTCTTATATTCTAGGTTCTTCAAAGTAGCCACCTTTTGCTTTGATTACTGCTTTGCACACTCTTGGCATTCTCTTGATGAGCTTCAAGAGGTAGTCACCTGAAATGGTCTTCCAACAGTCTTGAAGGAGTTCCCAGAGATGCTTAGCACTTGTTTGCCCTTTTGCCTTCACTCTGCGGTCCAGCTCACCCCAAACCATCTCGATTGGGTTCAGATCTGGTGACTGTGGAGGCCAGGTCATCTGGCGTAGCACCCCATCACTCTCCTTCTTGGTCAAATAGCCCTTACACAGTCTGGAGGTGTGTTTGGGGTCATTGTCCTGTTGAAAAATAAATGATGGTCCAACTAAACGCAAACCGGATGGAATAGCAAGCCGCTGCAAGATGCTGTGGTAACCATGCTGGTTCAGTATTCCTTCAATTTTGAATAAATCCTCAACAGTGTCACCAGCAAAGCACTCCCACACCATCACACCTCCTCCTCCATGCTTCACGGTGGGAACCAGGCATGTAGAGTCCATTCGTTCACCTTTTCTGCGTCACACAAAGACACTGTGGTTGGAACCAAAGATCTCAAATTTGGACTCATCAGACCAAAGCACAGATTTCCACAGGTCTAATGTCCATTCCTTGTGTTCTTTAGCCCAAACAAGTCTCTTCTGCTTGTTGGCTGTCCTTAGCAGTGGTTTCCTAGCAGCTATTTTACCATGAAGGCCTGCTGCACATAATCTCCTCTTAACAGTTGTTGTAGAGATGTGTCTGCTGCTAGAACTCTGTGTGGCATTGACCTGGTCTCTAATCTGAGCTGCTGTTAACCTGCAATTTCTGAGGCTGATGACTCAGATGAACTTATCCTCCGCAGCAGAGGTGACTCTTGGTCTTCCTTTCCTGGGGCGGTCCTCATGTGAGCCAGTTTCTTTGTAGCGCTTGATGGTTTTGGTCACTGCAGTTGGGGACACTTTCAAAGTTTTCCCAATTTTTCGGACTGACTGACCTTCATTTCTTAAAGTAATGATGGCCACTCGTTTTTCTTTACTTAGCTGCTTTTTTCTTGCCATAATACAAATTCTAACACTCCATTCAGTAGGACTATCAGCTGTGTATCCACCTGACTTCTGAACAACACAACTGATGGTCCCAACCCCATTTATAAGGCAAGAAATCCCACTTATTAAACCTGACAGGGCACACCTGTGAAGTGTAAACCATTTCAGGTGACTACCTCTTGAAGCTCATCAAGAGTATGCCAAGAGTGTGCAAAGCAGTAATCAAAGCAAAAGGTGGCTACTTTGAAGAACCTAGAATATAAGACATATTTTCAATTGTTTCACACTTTTTTGTTAAGTATATAATTCCAGATGTGTAAATTCATCGTTTTGATGCCTTCAGTGTGAATCTACAATTTTTATAGTCATGAAAATACAGAAAACTCTTGGAATGAGAAGGTGTGTCCAAACTTTTGGTCTGTACTGTATTTTAGCTGCATTTTTTTCCACAGAGTCTTTAAGCTGTGTTTTGCTACTTGGGACTAAAACAGTCCAATATATTATGTATAATTGGAAATGCAGTTGTTGGGTTAATTATAAATATTGATAAAACATCAATAATCACTGCAATTTGTTGGTTGTTCTTACCAAGGCTGAAAGTCTCAATTCTGTTTTCTTGACAAATATTGAAATGGAACTTTACTGTACATATGGACAATAGGGGAAACAAGGAGCAACTCTGGCATGTTCCATTACATGTGGGGAAAGAAATACCAAAGTGATTTAATGTTAATGTTGTAAATTGCCAGTTAACTCTGTCAAAGGCCTTCTCGGCAAGAGTACTTAGAAAGAACAGTTGCAGGGATTTGTTTCTAGTATATTGTGCAAGTTGAATAAGAAATATGTTATTATATCTGCCTTCTCTGTCTGGGACAAAGCTCAATAGCTCAAGGTTTATCAAAGAAGGTAGAAGAAGTTTTAGCCTATCTGCCATTATTTTGGCATGAAGTTTTAAGTCATTGTTGATAAATGAAATCTGCCTATATCTACAGGTGCATCTCAATAAATTAGAATATTTTTGGAACGTTCATTCATTTCAGTAATTCAGTAATACAATTCATAATCAGCGTCTTCCATGATTGTGTGTCCTACTGAACCAGACTGAGGGACCATTTAAAGGCTTAGGAAACCTTGGCAGGTGACACACTGAATTTACAATACTGAACTTTTTTACAATATTCTAATTTTCTTAGATTTGGGTTTTCATTACCTGTAATCCATAATCAACATTTACAGAAATAAAACACTTGAAATAGAACACTCTGTGTGTAAAGAATCTAGAAAATATAGGAGGGCACTTTTTTAATTTAATTACTGAAAGAAATAAACGTTTCAAAGATATTCTAATTTATTGAGTTGCACCTGTAGAACATTATTTAGGATCCTTTGCCACTTTATAAATGACATGGTTGCAGATCTCCAACAATTTTTGGGCAAATAGCACCTTGAGGCTAAAGCCCCATGTAGCGAAACACAGCAAAAAAACGCTGCGGGAAAAAACGCAGCGGAAATGCAACGCAGTTTTTCTGCAGCGTTTTTCATTGCGTTTTTGCTGAGTTTTTCTCTGCAGACTTTCTGCCTTATTATACCTAGAGGAAAAACGTCAGCATTTCTGCAGGTATAATTGGCATTATGAGATTTTCAAAAATGCGAGCTGACAATGACTGACAATGACAAAGACTGACAATGTCTGTAAAGCGCTACGGAATATGGTGGCGCTATGCAAGTAAGCAAAATAAATAAATAATAATAAATACATATTCCTTATATCTCCTACCTTGGATTAGATAGTAATTATAATAGTCAAAAATAATCTGATATTTAATTCATGTTTTTGAAAATGTATCATTTTGCTTTAACTGACACTAAAAACAAATGGGATAGGATTAGAGATACTAGGAAGAGGTCTGAGAGGTGTCAAAGAAATTTGATTTAGGAGAAGCAACATCCAGGCTGTGATGCTTACAGCCATATCCTCCTTTAGGCCGGGGCTCCACATAGCGTAAACGTTTTACAGTCACAGCAAATCTAGCAAATCCCATCCCCACTTTGTGGAAAAATACAAGCAATGGAAATGCTGCGATTTCCAAAACCGGCACAGTTTTGGAAATCGCAGCATGTCAATTATACTTACCAGCAGTTTCCCTATATATTTATAATGGAAGCAGAAAGTCCACAGAGGAAACCTCTGCAGACTTTCTGTGAAAAGCACTGTGGGAAAAACCACAATGAGTTTACAGCGCATTTTTTTTCCGCATTGTTTTTTTTACTGTGGGACGCTACGTGGAGCCTTAGCCTTAAACACTACCACAAATGTATAGTTAGAATCAGCAACCTCCATTGGCATCACAGGAAAAATGTTTTTTTTCTTTATAGTTAAAACAATCTGATCGTAAGTGTGGTGTGGTGTACACCGTCAACCCCATCAATGCAGTTTGTCTCAAAATTGTTTTTTTTTTTTAAATAAACAATTGAACAATGAAAAATCATCATTGTAAAGGTGTGCGTAGCCTTGAAATACTTAGATGCTGGACACAGAAGATATCTAAAACTGCAAAGCACATAAAATACCATATTTTTCGGACTATAAGATGCACCAGATCATAAGATGCACCTAGATTTTAGAGGAGGAAAATAGGGAAAAAAAATTTTGGAACAAAAATGTGGTAAAATATTTAATAACATAAATAACATATGGGAGTTGTAGTTTTGCAACAGCTGCAAGGCCACATTGACAGGTGGGGCATCTTTTTTTGCGGGGCCAGGTGTACTTTTTAGTTATACCATTTTGGGGAATGTCTATTTCTTTGATCACTTTTTATTCAATTCAGAGGCGAAACAGCGAAAAAAATGGCAGTTCGGCACTTTTGATTTTCCTGCTACGACGTTGACCCTATGCGAAAAATATTTTTATAAGTTTGTAGATCGGGCGTTTTCAGACACAGGGATACCTAATTTGTATGTGTTTCACATAAATTTTCTACTTTTATATGTATTCTAGGGAAAGGGGGTGATTTAGAAATTTTATTTTTTATTTTTTTATATTTTTTTTAAAACTTTTTTTTTTTTTTATATTTTATTAGCCCCCCCCAGGGGTCTTGAACCAACAATCATTTGATTGCAAGTCCCATAGACTACAATAGACTGCAACCCCGCTCCTTCAACCAACCACCCACTCACATTCGGACTATAAGACGCACCCCCCATTTTCCTCCCAAATTTGGGGGGGGGAAAAGTGCATTTTATAATCCGAAAAAAATATGGTACATATGAATAGTTAATTTATTATTTATTGTCTTATTGATTGATCGATCAATCATGTGAATGAAACATATATTTCAGTCACTTTAAATCTAACAATTTCAGCTTTATACATTTTTTTGAGGCAAGCTAAATTACCATAAACCAGTTAGAGGGCACAATCTGCTTCCCATTGAGAAATAAATGGAAGTCTCACTTTTAGTAGAAATTTCACATGTTTTCAATAACTAAAAACCATTTCAGCCATTTCAGAACATGCAGTCATGGTGAGCTGAATCTAATTACTATTCTTATCTTGAATAACTTCAGTCTGCTCGTATAGTAGTCGATAATGAAATAATGTTTCACTTTCTTTGCTCACATAAAAATAAATGACCTACCTAAGCTATGTTAGGCTTAATCTGATGTATAACTTTTCATTTTATCCTGTTATGTTTTTATTTATTTATTTTTTTCTAAAAAAAAATAATGAATGAATTAAGGTGAATTTCAATGAAACACTGTTCCTATACTTCAGAATTTCCAAATGTTTTTCATTGTTCAGAAAGTATCTCTAGAATGTTAGCAAAGTACCTACAGGAAGTATTACTTTTGGAATTAAGGTCCTTGATGTTTTTTCCTTACTTTAAATATTTGTTTTTTGTTTGAGTACTGTATGTGTCTTTACTGAAAATCTTTCATTTGCACTAACAATATTTAAATGCATGACAGAGATAGGATAGTAGAAGATGGGGAATGGAGATTCAAAAAGCTACTGTAAAATAGCTGCAGGTTCACACTACTAAGATGGGGCCTTGTTACATAATCATGTCTGGTTCTTCCACTGCACAGTAGCTATGTCATCAAACACATCAATACTGCAGCATGAAAACCCAACCTTATTAAATCAATCACACAATAATATTTAACCCCTTATACAGCCATTTTTCCATTTTAGCCAAAGCCAAAGTATTGGATTAATAGGAATATTAACCATCAAAGCTGGATTTAAGAAGCACTATTTTTTTTAATTACCTGTATAACTTTTACTGCAGTGACTTTGATTTGTAAAACACATAGACACCACATTTAAGTCTGATCAAGAAGTTGAGACTAAATGCCAATACTATTTACATGCTTTAATTATAATTGATTAAGATGCATTAATATTGGATGCAATTCCTTATTTAAAAAACCCCTCCCATAAATGAATGAAGCTGTAATAACCAACAACAATTTAAACAGACTGATTTAAGTGTCTGTCTGTATTCTGCCAAAAAGACTTACAGGGCTTTAATTTACTACTTGCTGCTCTAATATTGGAATGCTTTTGCTCACAAAGGGAGCAATTCTGGTAATAGCCATATATTATGACTGTAACTGGTTATTGCCCAGAGACCGCTGAGTCCACAAAAGATGTTTAATAGTCACTAGGGCACAAAGCAAATTACAGTCGACTTGCCTACATAATTAACATTTTCTTAAATCTTTAGAAGAAAAAATACAATTGAATGAGTGTTTGTATTATTATACAGATGTACAGATAGTGGTGACAGCAGTTATCATTAGAAAAATCAGTTTTGATCAAATGAACTGACCTAACCTTAAAGGTTGTGGTTTGCAGTTCAAGTAGTTATTTTACTGTAGTAGTAAAAAAAGAATTATTAAATACTTTTAGAACATGAAAAGTTCATACAAATCCCTTTAATTAAAAAATAAAATCAGCAACAAAAAACAAAACAAAAACAAAACATAATCACTATCTCCAGATCCATAAAACTCAGAACTATTGAATCATATTTATTCCACGTTTTAAGACTGCATATTAAAATAGACAATACTAGAATTGCTATTTTTTAAGAGTAACTCCTAATGTCACCATAGTGGAAGAACTCCGCCACTTTGTCTGGTTTACAAGGCAATGTTTATTCTGCCTCTGACTGTGTCTGATTGATAATGAATATATTGTGTGGTCTTCAGGAATATGATGTGTGGAGCCATTTTTGGAAACAACAACTCCAAACATATCCTGATCATGATACATGCAAATTATAAGTGTTACACATCAGGGATTAAATTGACTGCATAGTGTAATGCATCCCTCTACTGAGCTTAGTACTAGTACCATGTTTATTTAATGTGCTTAATTCTGGTACCATATTTATGCATTGAGCTTAGTTCTGGTACTATGTTCATCCCTCCTAACTGTCCTGGAATTAGTGGGACAATTTCAGATTTCTGAGGAGAAACTCCTTGCTTTTACTTTTTCTAGTGAACACACTAATGAACTGTGCATATCTATGATGCCAAACAGCACATATACCATGGGCCTATAGGCACTCTAGAAATGCCATTTGTCTGCATTTAAGTAAAAATTAAATCCCATACATGTTTATTAATGAGATTTCCACAATGTGTTAATGTAAAAGTTTGCAATCTGTGGATGTCTTCACTGGAATATAGAAAGAAGTCTAAAATGTAACTTTTATTAATACTAGCCAATAAAATATCACAAAAAAGTGAATGTATTTACGTGCTCAAAAACAAAAAAATAATAAATGTGTTGTCTAAAATTCAGACGAAAGTGGGGTTGACCCAGATCTATATATTGCATGGATCACTAACACCTCCACATTGTTTTATAGGACGATAAACATTGGCTTCTAAATAGTAGTCTCTAGTAGGGGAGTAGACCTGGCATCCTAGCTAGAGCTTCAGTCACACAGCCCCCAGAACATTGACTCTACATGTTTCCTTAATACTTCTCTAAATATATCAGGAGTCTAGTCATTTTGATGGAGAAGCAAAACTAGTCTAAATAGAGCATAATTTTGGATACACTGACAGCATGTCCACATTAATATCAGCGGCATTAATATCTGTGGATGTCTTCAACCTCCATTTCACTGTTCCCCTATAGACAGAGGAAAGGCTAGCTGCATAGCTGAAAAGTTGCCAGAATATTCAGTTTTTGAAATATTGATATCTTTTTGCAAATTTAAAGTTACTGTATAATTTTCTTTGATGGGAAAGCCTTTGATTTTGATAGCATACTAATTAAATTTGACATGCAGTCATTTCCCTATCAATGAAGATAACACAAAGTACAGTAATTTATACCAATCTGTACAAACTACACCACATACAATGCTTTAAAATATGGATTCTGCACAAAAAAACTGTTTAAAAGTTTCATTTAACTATTCAATTTCAACAATTTGGGGCATCAGTTTACTGTACACTATAGAAGGAGGTTTGAAATTTACAGAATCTGGCAAATGAAAACCATACATAAACTAAATGAATACTTGTGCAAACCATGTTCAAATTAATATCATATTTATAATTGTATGCATAAAAAGTGAAATGGAAGACTTTCAAGAGACATATCTGCAATATGGCTGCATCTTAATGCATTTTCTGAAGATCATCTGGTATATAGTACACAAACATATTCCAATCCAGGATACCCTCCTTTCATGGTCCTATAACTGCACACTCAACAACACAGATGTAGGCCTGACACTTGCTCTTCTGCACATCCTGCTCAAGGTAAATCCCCCAAAAAATAAGATTTAAAGAGATCTCACATATAGAAAAATAACAATGTTTATTCATATAAATACAATAAATTATATCAACAGAGAAAATATACAAACAAGTACGCAGATGGTAAAAGCGTATATGGTACCAGTAAACCCTCCTCCCCAGGAATAGCTGATGATCAATAATAGTCAAAAATAAATTATAACGAAACAATGAATTAATAATAACTATATATCAGATGTACAATTGTTCCAAAAATACTGCTATGTAATACAATATTATCAGATCCCATATAAAAAATATCAAAATGATAACCGGTAATTAACATGTGATAAACTCTGCTATGTTGCATTGTATTATCAGATCACATATATCTAGAGGTAACAATTAAAGCCAAAATATAGTAACATGACTCAAAAAATAATGAAAGTATAAATAACTCAACTAATTAAAATAGAAGGCAGACCCACAGACCTAATCCCAACTATAGCTGAAGTGAATCCACATGATATGGGACCAAAAAAGTATATTATTATAAATTTACATACCAGTAGTCATGATGGCATAGGAACAATAGCACCAGCATAAAAAAAAACAAACAGGGAGGAAAGAGCGCTATGCCCGACGCGCGTTTCGCCACCAAATGGCTTCCTGATGAGTTTAACACATGTTAATTACCAGTTATCATTTTGATATTTTTTATATGGGATCTGATAATATTGTATTACATAGCAGTATTTTTGGAACAATTGTACATCTGATATATAGTTATTATTAATTAATTGTTTCGTTATACTTTATTTTTGACTATTATTGATCATCAGCTATTCCTGGGGAGGAGGGTTTACTGGTACCATATACGCTTTTACCATCTGCGTACTTGTTTGTATATTTTCTCTGTTGATATAATTTATTGTATTTATATGAATAAACATTGTTATTTTTCTATATGTGAGATCTCTTTAAACCTTATTTTTGGGGGATTTGATTGTTATGTGGTTTGTGAGACATTAATATTTAGGACTTTCTTTTTCGGTGTTTTTTTCAGCCTGCTCAAGGTGCCTACAGCCTTCTCCAATTGATGCTCTGAGTGACACATAAGTTACCCTAATGTTGCAAATATAGGGCATTGCCCAATACTATAAAAGAAGAGCAAAAAAAACCTCATACACACTTTTCAATTTTGATACCATCTCATCCATTTTGCATAAAAGAGACAAGCTGTTTAGTACTTGCACACACTTTATTAGTCCACTGCAAGCACCAGTGGACCTCTGCTATTTCATCACAACCACTACAGAAGGAATGTCTACTTAAATTCTAACATTTATTACATATGTTTTTGGCACTGAATTTCTCTGAAGTTAAGCCACACATTACTGAAATACATAATTGATATGTAACTCACATTGTGTTATTGACATCTTATCCTAACACTGTTCATCAGCAAATCCTAATCCAAGGTAATATCCCAGGACATGGATGGATTTTTAGAGGACTTTCTTACTAAATCTATCATGAAATGTGTGAAAGGTAAATCAGGAGAGATTCAATCACCTTCACTTGCTGAGGTGGATAATTCACATTCTCCCAACAGATCATTGCAAAATGGGGGCTAAAACTAAGACCCCACATAAATGAATGGAGAAAAAAAACACTGTGTTTTAGAGTATCAGCAAAGTAATGATATTTTGGTTAAACTCATCCACATATTATGAAAAAAAAGCTGTAGAACAGTTGTGTTTTTTCAAAAAGGGCATGCATTTTTGAAAAATGCAGCATGTTCATTTTGGTTGAGGAATTGTGAAAATTTTCTCTACAGATTTATTAGAAGAAGAAAAACACAGTGGAAAATGCTACAAAAACTCAATGAAAAACACTGTGGATAAAAGTGACTGACTCAAGTGTCTAACTCAATTACTGAGCTCTCAAATACACATAAAAGAGCATGAGAAAATAATCTTAGAACCACTCAAGAATAATCACCTACAAATTAGTTGTGTTCCAAAGCCTGTAAATTATTTACTGCATTTGAAAAAAAAAAATCTTTAACAAGAATCTACCACTTTTCAAAAAATATGTCAACTAAATATAGTGTGTACTAGGGCACTTTGAGACTTGTAACAGCATTTATTATTGCAGGTGAGGATGGAGAGACCCTCAAAGATAATAGCACTTCCAGTTCAGACCAAACTCCGTCTGAAACTAAATTTGCAGACAAACCTTGTAATTGTTCACAAAATGAATCTTGGGAGTATCGCCTATCACTAGTGTCTGACACTCCACTTGTTTCATGCTCTTCCACAAATACAGATTCACTGTTGCATAGTAATAGGGATTAATGACCCCTGCAAGTTGTGCTTTTTTCATATTGCTAAAAGTTTGGCTTGTTCCAAACCTTTAATGCAATTTGCCTTACAAATTGTGGATGAAACTTTGGGACTCCTAGGAATCTATCTAACACCTATTTAGGTCTTTAACAGACTTAGTAAAAGTAACATCAATCAATATGGCTATGGGTAAACAGATGGTAGCTGGTGGTAACATAAAGCCTGCTTGAAAACACTGCATTGTTGGATTTCTTATGATTTTTTTCCATTAAAAAGCTTTTATTAAGTTTTTCAGTAAAGGAACAATACAACATAAACCATAACTGTTGCCGAAGGGGGTTGGAAAGGGCGGTGAAACAACAGAAGGAAAAACCAGGGGACATAAGGGTAAAACTGGATATGAAGAGGGTGGGAGATCGCTCCTGATGCAGCAGGGCAACAAATACAACATAAGTAACAGTAACATTAAAACAGTGTAACCACTATGAAGGATATAGGAGAAAGGAGTGGGTATTAAGGTGGGGAAGAGTGTAAGGGAGTAGTGTAAAAAGAGGTCTGAAAAGAGGGAGAATAATAAAAGACATTCCACAGCCGCCACACTTTCTGCTGGACGCTGTTATCAGGTCTGAGCACCGCAACAAAGTCTTCCATTCCCTATATGCGCAGGATTTCCTGGAGCCAGTCTGACATGAATGGGGGGAGGTGGATTTCCATCGACAGGGAATGACCGACCTGGCCGCCATCAACACAAATCTGACCACTTTACGAACATGTTTCTGTATCTTGTGAGAAGACAGAGAAGAGGAGGGGGGGCTGGGTCATCCTCTAGGGCTACCCCAGTCACATCCCTTATGACTCTGTGAACTACATGCCAGAACAGGAGGAGGCCGGGGCTATTCCACCAGACATGTAGCATCATGCCCTATCTTGAGGAGCATCACCAGCAGAGATCAGGGGTCTATGGGAAAGTGCTGTGTAGGACAGAGTGGACTCTGTACAACCTGGAGAGGATCTTGTAATTAGTTTTCTGTGCCTTACAAGAAAAGGAGAGTTTATGGCAGGAGCGGAAGGCAGCGTGACACACGTCAGGTGGAAAAGAAGCCCCAATATCTCTTTCCCAACCGGCTACATAAGCGAGTAGAGGGGTATCTGCATCGGCAGCGAGCAGGTCGAAGATTGTAGAAATCGGGTGCATAGGCATTGTGGATTCTTATGATTTTTAAAAATAAAAAATGGTCCCAGAATTTTCCCTTTTCGGGACAGATGTCTGTGGGTGATAGTAGCAATGGCTTTTACAAGCACTCAGAAAAATTATGCCTTTTTGGGGAATAGCAAAAAATTTGGTGTTTGCAAAGTGAAGAAACAATGGTCTTTTTTTTTTTTTAAACTGTAATTTTTTATTAAAATTTTTAACAGGGTAAATAACATTGAAAATAAAAGTAATAGACAATATGAAAAAGAAAGTAAGAAAAAGGGCGTGCCACCACATAATGCGGCTGGCATACCAAGCAACATAGATAAAATCTAAAGAAAATACATATGAGCAATAACCACAAAGATTGAGACGGGGATACGACAAAGGAAAAGGGGAGAAAGGGGGAGTAGAGGGGAAGGGGAGCGAGTCAAAGGCCTTGCAAAATACAATATGCATCCTAGGGTGACCATACAGCATGGAAACTATGGTCATTTTATTTTGTTTATTGAATATAAATCTTTTTATTATTCCAAAACAAACAGAACAGGATGGACAAGACTGCAGAAGATATCTAGCTCTCTCAGTATGTAGCAATAGTGGCAGCTGTGGCCGGACAGTATGGAACAGGGCGATCAAGGCAGGAGATGTTCCATTATGTGGTGGTGGTGCTTGCAGTGGTCGCAGTTTTGGCAGAACAGTATCGAAGAGAACAGAAAAGGCAAGAGATGATGTCCAGTTGAGCGGTGGTGGTAGCAACAGCAGTGCCTGCAAAGGCAGGACA
Organism: Leptodactylus fallax; assembly: GCA_947044405.1. Classification (NCBI taxonomy): domain Eukaryota; kingdom Metazoa; phylum Chordata; class Amphibia; order Anura; family Leptodactylidae; genus Leptodactylus; species Leptodactylus fallax. The sequence continues at coordinate 21,056 of CAMRHE010000192.1, read as the reverse complement.
AAATATCACAGGACAGACAAAGCAAGAGATGATGTCTGGCTTTGTGGGGTATCAGCAACAACAGCAGTACAGAATTACACAGAGACAGTCAGACCCCTGTGAAGGGTCCCCACCTCTACTTATAGGTGCAAGCACTGCATACTGATCACTGTCCCCCATCTCTTCTTTCTCCTGTCCTGATCTGTCCATTAAGCACTGAGACTCCCAAAAATGCCATGGACAAATTAGCACCCACGACCTTACAAACCTCCCAACACAAACGCCGGCAGCCTTGGCACACTCCCCAAACATATTTTCTTCAGCAGTGCACAAGATGTGCTGAATGTCTATGGAGAAAATCAAGCACCTCCACGGATTTCCTTCACTTCAAGTTTATGCTCAAAGCCTATAAGTCTGGTTTTCACCTCACTAAACAAGCTTACTTCACTGCTCTCTTCTTTTCTTTCTCCAATAACAGTTCACAACTCTTTGATACCTTTCACCCCCTACTTACTCTGAAGGTGCAGATGCACACCTTTAACAGCTGGTGTAGGAATTAAAGAGTTTATCCAGTTTTTAATATTGATGGCCTACCCTTGGGATAGGTCACCAATATTTGTTCTTAAAAGGTCCAACAGCCAAGAACCCCCATAGATCAGTTGCAACAGGTCAGCGTGGCTCCTGGTAATGTTTACAAGCTGTGACCTGCGCTGCTCACTCTCAGTATGATTTGTAGTGGAAAGTTTTGGTATTGCAGAACTAGCCTTTAGAAGTCTATGTGGCAGCACTGCAGTATGAAAACCCACCACTACAAATCATGTGGCAAGTGAGTAGTGTGGCTCACAGCATGTAAGCATTACCGGGAGCTGCACTGTCTCTGAAAAGTAGATCTGCGGGGGTTTCAGCTGTCAGATCTTGCAAATCTAATATTGATTACCTATCCTAAGGATAGACAATTAATATTACAAACTGGAAAACCCCTTTACCAGTCCAGATTGTGCCTGTAGGTAAAGTAAGAGTTAAGTACTGTGAAAAATAATGCACCACAATGTGGTTTAGTCTGGTGTATTTGGTTATGGCATATCATATGTTACAATGTATTTGGACTATGTTCTACAATGTGTCATTTGTATGCTTATGTATTTTTAATGGGTGCTGATTATCACACAGTTCTAGTATGTATGGAGGCTGGATTACATTATTATTTCTTGAGGCAGAATTAACCCTTTCGCGCATAATGACGTTAATTTACATCATTATGCGAGAAGGGGTTTATGGAGAGAGCTCACGAGCTGAGCTCTCTCCATACCCGGCAGATCACGGCAGTATAATACAGCCAGGATTTGCAGTTTACAGCTGCGATTGGTACAGACACCAACCGTAGCTGTTAACACTTTAGATGCAGCAGTCAAATGTGACCGCGGCATCTAAAGTGCGCGGCCGCCATCTTTGAACGATTGCCACCCTCCAGATTGCCATTGGAGGGCAGTGATCGGTTGCCATGACAACTGGGAGCCTATTGAAGGCTCCCAGGCTTGTCATTATATCCATTCTATTACATGCTGCCAGAGGCTGCCAGCGTGTTCAAGGTCACTAGGGGGTCTGAAAATAAAAGTAAAATAAAAAATAAAGTTTTTAAAAGTATAAAAAAAAAAGACAAAAAATATAAAAGTTCCCCCTTTCCTTAGATCACATATAAAAATAAATAAACAATAATAAACATAAACACTTTAGGTGTCCCCATGCTCCAAAATGTCTGAACTAAAATATAAAATTATTTATTCCATGTGGTGAACGGCGTTGTGGGGAAAAAAAAATCAAAATGGCCAAATGGAAATTTTTTTCAACACTTTGCCTCCTATAAAAAATGGAAAATAAAGAGATTAAACCAAAATGGTATCAATAAAAACAACATCTTGTCCCGCATAAAAAAAACGCCTTACACAGCTGCATATACATAAATATAAAAAAGTTACAGAAGGCAACACAAAACTTTTTCTCTGTTTTGCAAAGTTTTACATTTTTTAAAAGGTATCAACATATTACAAATACTATATAAATTTGGTATCGCCATGATTGTACTGACCTGCAGTATACAGGTAACATGTTATTTTTACCACAGTGAATGCCGTAAAAATTGGACCCATAAGAAACTGGTGCAAATGCATTTTTTTTTCTAATTCCACCTCATTCAGAAATGTTTCCAGCTTCCCAGTATATTGTACAGGATAATGAACGGTGCCATTACAAAGTACAATTTGTCCCGCAAACAATAAGCCATCATGTGACTCTGTGGACTGAAAAATGAAAACATTATGGCTCTTGGAATAGGGAGAGGGAAAAACGGAAATGCAAAAACAAAAATTGACAGGCATGAAAGGGTTAAGTTGCAACTTACAGTGGGAGAAATAGTTTGTTGCTCTCCAGTGGTGTGACTCACTGACGTAAGGCATTACCTGTGATAGGATAGTATAGGATAGGAAAAGGGATAGGGGAGAGGGGACAGTTCTGGTGGAACTCTAGGTGACCTGCAGGGGGTGGTGTCTGAGCAGCAGCACCATGAAGGTTGGACAGAAAAGTGGGGTGTCTCCTTATTGCCATATCCCATTGTAGAAAATTACTCGCTGGCACCTATTACACATGCAGCATATAATTAGTGTGAAAAGCTGCCTGGTTTGCATGCAGGGGGCTCTGTTGGATTTCAGTGTAATGCCCTGTATCACATTCTCTTCTGCTTCTACTAACTTGCTATATGCCGTCTGTTAAATCTACCGTATATTAATTCTTATATAAAGTAGCATGGTTAATTTTAGCTACTGCTATAACAAAAAAAAACAAAAAACAAAACAAAAAACCCTAAAAGATTAAAGTATTGTCCACCACTACCTACTAATTTTTAAGAAACCTGACATAAACTGCATTTTTTTATTATTGCTTAAGCAATACCTTGTTACAAGGAGCGCAGCAGGAGCCTGTAGGTTTCAAACAGTGAACATCTGTTACTTCAATGAACATGGAAACTTCAAGACTACTAATTGGTGTTAGAGTCATGGTAAACAAGTTCTGGCAGCAATTCAATGAACAGATATTAACAGGTGTCTAAGGAAATAATTAAATGTCCCTTGTACAGTCAACGCATTTACATCATTGTTATGATAACACTGCAAAATTATGTGACTTGTTTTTCTTACAATAATTTCAGATATTATTTTCTGCAGATCCCATATAGCATATTAACTTTTCGTTAGCAATTTAAGTTGAACTATAAGGCCCGGTTCACATCTGCGTTTGGTTCTCCGTGCGAAATCAGTTTTTTAAACCGTCTCAAAATCCTCAAAAGCTGATTTTAAATGGTTTGTTTTAAAACCCATTGATTTCAATGGGTTGTAAAAACCATCCCCTGGTGTGCATTTGGAGCATTTCTGTCTGGGGGCCGCTCTTTTGGGCAGAGTAAAAAGTCGCACTTGCAGAACTTTTTCTCCGTTCAAAAAATAAGGATACCAGACAGACAGCAACCAATCCGTTTTTTTTTTTAACATTGAGGTCTATGGAAAGCGGATTACAAGCGGATAGTAATCAGTTTGTGTGAATCTAGCATAAGATGGCATCCAAATAAAAACACTTTTATGAAGTTTGCAACTTTTTATTCTATGTCCCACTTTACACTCTACAAAAAATTAGAAGAGAGCATGGCCTCTATCAGCCCAGCAAATTTACTCAAAGTTCCCAGCCATATCACTTTGTCTCCTTATTTTATTCTTTTATTGGAAAATTATTAAATAAAGATTGAAAAAAAAAAAAAAATTACCCCAGAAAATGGAGTAAATTATATCCTACATCCATGTTAGCTCCAATAAAAATTACGCCCATCTCACTTCAGCACACAGTAAATCAAGAATGGCATATGGAACACCAAATTCCCCCGAAAGTTCATGCATTCATGCAATCCTTCTTAAACATGATGGCAAGTAGATATAATATGACAGTGTCATTCCAAAATTGTTCCAACTAAATTAAAACCCCTAACAAATAAGCTTATGACTACACAGAGACTTTCTGTAACAATATTTTTTTTTTGGGATAAATGAATCATTAGCAGCCCATTTTCTACTGATTTTGATATCTGTATATGGAAGAAAAAGTTAGTTACTACTTTGTTAACAATTTACTTAAAGAGGCTGTCCAGCATTTTTTTTTTTTTTAGGCCTAGGCAGGGCCATTTTAACACATTGGTGGGCCCAGTGCAAAGGTCTTATAGGTGGGCCCTCCACCCCATCACCACATGCTATTATACATACCCATCTGAAAGCTGCCAAAAACTGGGATGTTATATGGTGACATTCAATGGGTGAAATGTGTTATCTGACTGATGGAACTTTTCCGCTTGTCAGAAATGTTTTATACGTTCATCTCTAGTAATAACCATTATTGTTATCATTTTAGCGTGTAACAGATATCGCTAGAGATACAGTCAGCGTATTTTACTCTATAAAGATCAGGTATGGACAGGACAGGGACAGGGTCAAATGTAAACTTTATTGATAACTTTGTGTAGGTGTTGTATAAGTGTTTGGTGCAACTCTTTTGGTGCTGCAACCTAAACGATGGTAAATGTCTGGGTCACAGCGACAATAACTTCCGGGTTCAGAGGTGTATTGCATAAAATACCCCTGTGATTAGACTATGCGCGCCGCAGCAAATTTAGCTCCATCCACTTCTACATTGACTCCGCCCATTCTCATCCATTTTTCTATGTGCCCCCACACAGTATAATCTTCCTACAGTCATCCTAACATTATATGCCCCCATTCTCCTCCAATTGCCCCACAGTATGAAGTCCCCTCTCCTAGTGCCCCAGTTTAGACTGGGGGAAACTAGAAGGGGACATTAAACTGGGGGCTGCTGGAGGGGGGCATTAACCTGGGGCAACTAGAGGGGGACATTAAATTGGGGCAGCTGGAGGGGGACATTAAACCGTGGAGGTAGCTGGAGGGGGACATTAAACTGAGGGCAACTAGAGGCAGACATGTCCCCCTCCAGCTACCCCCACAGTTTAATGTCCTCCTCCAGTTGCCCCCCAGTTTAATACCCCCTTCCAACATGCCCCCAGTTTAATGTCCCCCTCCAGCTGCCCCGCAGTTTAATATTCCTCTTCATCTCCCCCCAGTTTTATGCCCCTCTCCATCTGCCCCAGTTTAATGTCCCCCTTCATCTGCAGCAGTTTAATGTCACCCTCCATCTGCCCCCCTAGTTTAATGTTCCTCTTCATCTACCCCCAGTTTAATGTCCCCCTCCATCTGCCCCCAGTTTAATGCCCTCCTCCATCTGCCCCCAGTTTAATGCCCTCCTCCATCTGCCCCCAGTTTAATGTCTCCCTTCATCTGCCCCCCTAGTTTATTTTGCCCCCTTCATCTGCCACCAGTTTGATATGCCCCCTTCATTTGCCCCCAGTTTGATGTCTCCCCTTCATCTGCCACCAATTTAATGTCCCCCTTCATCTGCCCCCAGTTTAATGTCACCCTCCATCTGCCCCCCTAGTTTAATGTTCCTCTTCATATACCCCCAGTTTAATGTCCCCCCTTCATCTGCTCCCCTAGTTTAATGTCCCCCTCCATCTGCCCCCAGTTTAATGCCCTCCTACATCTGCTACCAGTTTAATGCCGTCCTCCATCTGCCCCCAGTTTAATGTCCTCCTCCATCTGCCCCAGTTTAATGTCCCCCTTCATCTGTCCCCCTAGTTTAATTTGCCCCCTTCATCTGCCACCAGTTTAATATGCCCCCTTCATTTGCCCCCAGTTTGATGTACCCCCTTCATCTGCCACCAGTTTAACATAATAAAACACTAATACTCACCCCTCCGGAGAGGACGGAGATGAGTTGATACTGGGACATACCGCCTGCCGACCGGGACAGGACCCAGAATCCCGGGGAGGTATGCCCAACATAGCCCCCAGTAGCACAGGGCCCGGTGCAAGTGCAGTCTGTGACATCCCGAGACCTTTTCCTTAGGCCGCTGATTGGCCTCAGCTGTCATGTGCGGCGTGAATCAGCAGAATCACGATCTATGTTCAGCTATTTCCCTATGGTGTAAACCATTTCCTTTATCTGTAATAGAGAAAAAGTAGATCTTGACGCCCCCGCAACAGAGTAATGGTGGGTTAGTAAGGTAATAGAACAGTACTAAGCTGTTCAGATAAGGCTTGCTGCTGCTCTTACCCAGTGACCATCCAAAACTAGTTTGGTCGTAACGTAATACAGAAAAAAGTAGAGAAAAAAACTGGGATATTATGGTTGAGCGCTGCAAGTAAGGGTATATCAATAAAATATTTGCAAAGAGAATGTTTGTGAATAAAAACACACGTTTTATTGGTTCCACACTATGATAGCGGTTGGGGAAAGCCTGGTTGGAAAGCCGCTATACATACTGTTATTAGAAAGGGGCCCTGGCATATTGCAAGCCCCCTTCCAATAGATGGCAGCCCAGGGGAGGCGACTGAAAATAATAAATACCCCAGAGACCCCAGAGTATAATAATGGCACCGAAGCGGAGGGGGGCTGTTGGGAGCATATAATACTGTGTGGGTGCCACTGTGGAGCATATAATACCGGGTGGGGGCCACTGTAGAGCATATACTACTGTGTGGGGGCAACTGAGGAGCATATACTACTGGGTGGGGGCCACTGTAGAGCATATACTACTGTGTGTGGGCCACTGTAGAGCATATACTACTGTGTGGGGGCCACTGTGGGCATATACTACTGCGTGGGGGCCACTGTAGAGCATATAATACTGTGTGGGGGCCACTGTAGAGCATATAATACTGTGTGGGGGCCACTGTAGAGCATATACTACTGTGTGGGGGCCACTGTAGAGCATATAATACTGTTTGAGGGCCACTGTGGGCATATAATACTGAGTGGGGACCACTGTAGAGTATATACTACTGTGTGGGGGCCACTGTGGGCATATAATACTGGGTGGGGGCCACTGTACAGCATATACTACTGGGTAGGGGCCACCTTAGAGCATATACTACTGTGTGGGGGCCACTGTGGGCATATAATACTGGGTCGGGGCCACTGTTGAGCATATAATACTATATTGGGCCACTGTCGAGCATATTATACTGTTTGGGGCTCTGTAACCGTCACTATCAAGATTTTGCTGTAGGGAGAGGGTAGGGGGCCCCGGACAAAAGTTTGCACCGGGTCCCACAAGACTTTAGTTATGCCACTGTACGTGGGAGAATGTGGGTAGTTACCACATCCCTACGTACACATATGTGATGGTGATCGAGCGGGCTCAGAAGCAGAGCCCGTGCAATCACCATGGGAGCCCAACTGACAGCCAGGCTCCCGCTGCAACAGCGGGGACGGTGATAACTTTGATCCCTGCTGTTTAATAGAGATAGTTTAATTTAATAGCAATAGTTTAATTTAATAGTGACCGCGGCATCTTAGGTGTTTGTCATTGAAACTGAATGCCACAGGTGGCATCGGGAGCGGGTGACAGCCAACACCCTGCTCCTTAACCCCCGATTGGAACTGAGCTCCAATAGGGGGTTTTAACCCCTTTTATGTTTGACCACGGCATTCAAGGGGTTCCGTCATGCCAAATGTCCCCCTAGGCCCCCCCCCGCAGCAAGATCAGTGGGTGCCCATATGCATCTTTTGCAACCTGGGGTCTGGCCAGTGACCCCAGGCTGCTAGGAGCCCCCAGTACCTGGTTGATCCTGCCAAGAAGAGAGGAAGTTTGGGTTCAGGTCAAGTTCAAGTGGGCCATGTCAACAGCCAGGTGTTCCATGGTGAAACATACAGATGTGGGTATTCCCAATGAGTCTGAGAGTACCCCATTCACCTTCACATTCTAAGTTATCTCCAAAGAGAGGCAGGATCTTCCTACATGTTGTCTCCACAAAGATTACCTGTTTCAGCGAAGCTTCATCTGGAACTGAAGGCCTTGTAGAACCTGGGTGTCAGGCCTCCTGGGCCCAAAATATTACCTGAACTAGTATCCTTAATAGCAGTTATCATCATATTTTCAGCAAAAGGTTCATTTAGAGCATGGACAATATCAGATGTCACCCTTGGAAGGGCAGTTTTTGCTGTATATAAATCTATTTAAACCTCAGAGTCTGTTCATAGAGATTTGAGAAATGCTATAAAGATCATGTTATTGTGGAGGAGATAGATGGAATATGGGCAGCTGAGTAGTGGGTAAATGACTCTAGCAAAGGACTTTTTACCTGAAAGATTGTAGTAGTGTTTATGCATCCTATCAGAGAACAAGATGAGTTTTTTTGGCAGCTTCTTCAACTCAAAATTGCATTCTTTTTTGAGTTATACTCCATGCTTAATAAAGAGCCCCCCTCCAATGGTTGGTTTCTATGAGAGGAGGTCCATGCATGCAAATTTGCAGCCTATAGGGATATTGCAAACAGTTCATACAACTGAGGTATACAAAGAAGGCCTCCATGCATGGGAATAGCAGCAATATAGCTACAGGTACATTTTACTGAGAGCAGTCTACCCAACAGAAATGATTGGCAAGGGGACTACAAGTGCAGTCAGCTTTATAAGACAAACTCGCTCACTATATAAGAATCATACATGAAGAAAACATGGGCAGTGATAATTCACAAACACTGTAAAAACTAATTCAATGGCAAAGAGTTGGCATCCTAACACAGCCATCTCAGAATGAAGTCCTTAGTGATGGTTCTGACATTGCTGAAAGCAGTGTTGCAGCAGGGAGAAACCCTTATGCGAGGTCACCATTGGGTTTACAGTAACAGGGCCACCAAGAAGAGGGGGTTAGGGTCATTCATTCTGGGAGAGACAGGACAAGTATAAAGTAATCTGGAAGATCTTCATAATTATGGAGCGATCAAGAAGTTTTCTACGCCCCAAAATGGTATCAAAATTATCCCCCAAAAATAGCTATGATTTTTTTAGTGTTTTCATCATGTAAAAGTAACATGTGTCATAGCAGGGGCATAACTACCAGGGTAGCAGCGGTAGCAGCTGACACAGGGCCCCCAATGCTTTTTTTTTTTTTGTAATAGACTGAGTAACCCCAGCAGGTAACAGGCCCTACTTACTTAACAATCCCCGCTCCTGCCCATGGCCACCTGCGCTTCCTATTCTGCGCAGGCGGAGATGACTGTGAGCAGGAGCGGCGATTGGTAAGTGAGGCCACAGACCGCGAACCCCACAAACACTGCTATCATTATACTCGGGGGTCTTTTCAGGGGGGGGCCATGTCAAATGTTTTCCTTGGGGCCCAGCCATTCCTAGTTACACCACTGTGTCCTAGTAATGTTTATTGTAAAACAAATGATAGCTTAACAAATATACAGATATAAGTATATTTTTGTGCAGAACATTTGGTAAACTAAAAGGTTTTACATTAAATACCATAAATGTCTTAGTACGTATAGCCTCACATAAACCCATTCATATGTCAGTGGCAAGAATATTTAAACACACACACATATATATATATATATATATATATATATATATATAGTGTCTATCAAACCATACTTATGGGGGACAGTCTTTTTTTTACCTTATTTGAATGACAAGTTGTTTTTTTGAGAATTTTGAAGAATCTGCAAGCAGAGAAATTTGCAATGCTCTATGTGTTTATATGCATGCATCAACCTGAAATCCTCAGGGTTATAGTGCTGTGCTAAAGGTACAAGAACAAGCACTGTGGCCTACTTTATATGCATGTATAGAAAGAAAATGTACTGTGGAGGAGATATTTATAGAAAGCATCCTTCCATTATCTTGTGAAGCATAAAATGGGATTGGATAATAATTGCTGCACTGTATGATTCTGCTTATATTCCTGACATAAATATGCCACTAGTGACAGCTACTGTGTATCAGTTCTAGCACAAGAGAAACAGAATTGTTCAGAGTGATTTTGGACAAAGTTATAACAAGTACAATTTTACAATAATGTTGATCACCTTTCTGTTTATGTACTATAGGCAACAGTTACAAAAATACACTGTAATTGATTTTCATTATTTTACATTAAAATATTAATTTAAAGGGGTATTTCCATCTAGGACATTTATGGCATATATACAGGACATGCCATAAATGTCACATATTTCTACTTCCCACCTCTAGAATCTGATACCTGGTCCATGCCCCCTGTCTCACACACTCATTGAAGAGCATGCTGCACTTGTGTATGCTCTTCATTGGCTTCTGTAGGACTTCTGAGAATAGACTAGCAGGTGGGACCCATATTTATGAGACAATTATGGCATTTATTTATCTGTGACTATGACATAAATATCCCAGATGACATTTAGGCTAAGGCCTCATGCTTAAAAACGCTGCAGAAAAAATCTGCAATGTGTGGATGGGATTAGCTAGAATCTCATTCACTTTTCCAGTACTAGTATGCATGCGTTTTTGAAAAATGTAGCTTTTCCGCAGCGTTTTTTTCCACAATGCGCAGATGGAATTAGCCAGAATTTCATTCACCTTGCTGGTACTGTAAAAGGCACTGTTTTTTTGCTGCATTTCCGCAGCAGCTGAAATTCCTGAGTTTGCGCAATGTTGGGCCTTAGCCTTAAGAAAAAGGCTCCACGTTGCAGAAAGCAGCTAAAAGAAGCAGTGGAAAAAAAAACACAACAGAAACACACTGTTATTTTTTTTTCCACAGAGTTTTTCATTGCGTTTTTGCTGCGTTTTTCTCTGCGGTTTTTCTTCCCTTCTTAAATCTTTAGAAAAAACACAAGCGTTTCCGTAGGTAAAATTGACATGCTGCGTTTTTGAAAAATGCTGATTTTCTGCAGCGTTCTGGAATTAGCCAGAATCTCATTCACTTTGCAAGTCCTGCAAAACACAACGTTTTGGGGCTTAAATATTATTTGCTAACATCAGGGGGAAAAAAATGAAAATATTCCTTCTGGTCAATACTTTTTTCTTTTTTGTTCACAATATGTATCTACCTTTGTTCCTTACTGTTATAAAATAATTATAATATTAAGCTACGAGCCAAAGTAAAATATTAATACAACTATACAGTCATGGCCAAAAGTTTTGAGAATGATACAAATATTAATTTTTACAAAGTCTACTGCTTCAGTTTTTCTAATGCCAATTTGCATATACTCCAGAATGTTATAAAGAGTGATCAGCTTAACAGCAATTACTTGCAAAGTCAATATTTGCCTAGAAAATGAACTTTATCCCCCAAAACACATTTCAACATCATTGCAGCCCTGCCTTAAAAGGACCACCTAACATCATTTCAGTGATTGCTCCATTAACACAGGTGTGGGTGTTGATGAGGACAGGGCTGGAGATCAATCTGTCATGATTAAGTAAGAATGACACCACTGGACACTTTAAAAGGAGGCTGGTGCTTGCCATCATTGTTTCTCTTCTGTTAACCATGGTTATCTCTAAAGAAACACGTGCAGTCATCATTGCACTGCACAAAAATGGCCTAACTGGGAAGAGTATTGCAGCTAGAAAGATTGCACCTCAGTCAACAATCTATCGCATCATCAAGAACTTCAAGGAGAGAGGTTCCATTGGTGCCAAAAAGGCTCCAGGGCGCCCAAGAAAGACCAGCAAGCGGCAGGACCGTCTCTTAAAAGTGTTTCAGCTGCGGGATCGGGCTACCAGCAGTGCAGAGCTTGCTGAGGAATGGCAGCAGGCAGGTGTGAGTGCATCTGCACGCACTGTGAGGCGGAGACTCTTGGAGCAAGGCCTGGTCTCAAGGAGGGCAGCAAAGAAGCCACTTCTCTCCAGAAAAAACATCAGGGACAGACTGATATTCTGCAAAAGGTACAGGGAGTGGACTGCTGAGGACTGGGGTAAAGTCATTTTCTCTGATGAATCCCCTTTTCGATTGTTTGGAACATCTGGAAAACAGCTTATTTGGAGAATAAGAGGTGAGCGCTACCACCAGTCTTGTCTCATGCCAACTGTAAAGCATCCTGAAACCATTCATGTGTGGGGTTGCTTCTCAGCCAAGGGAATCGGCTCTCTCACAGTCTTGCCTAAAAACACAGCCATGAATAAAGAATGGTACCAGAATGTCCTCCAAGAGCAACTTCTCCCAACCGTCCAAGAGCAGTTTGGCGCTCAACAATGCCTTTTCCAGCATGATGGAGCACCTTGCCATAAAGCAAAGGTGATAACTAAATGGCTCAGGGAACAAAACATAGAGATTTTGGGTCCATGGCCTGGAAACTCCCCAGATCTTAATCCCATTGAGAACTTGTGGTCAATCATCAAGAGACGGGTGGACAAACAAAAACCAACAAATTCAGACAAAATTAAAGCATTGATTCTGCAAGAATGGACTGCTATCAGTCAGGATTTGGTCCAGAAGTTGATTGAGAGCATGCCAGGGAGAATTGCAGAGGTCCTGAAGAAGAAGGGTCAACACTGCAAATATTGACTTGCTGCATTAACTCATTCTAACTGTCAATATAAGCTTCTGTTACTCATAATATGAATGCAATTATATTTCTGTATGTGATAAAAACATCTGACAAACACACATAAAAACCAGAGGGCAGCAGATCATGTGAAAATATAATATTTGTGTCATTCTCAAAACTTTTGGCCATGACTGTAGATAAGTCATTTGAAGCTGGACACTTTTTGAAAAAAATAAATGAAACAATCAAACATAGTCTCATGGGAGATTTGATACAGTATGTTTGCCAATTAGAATGAATTTGTATATTTTTGAATGATCTCTTGCTGTCTTTGGTGACAATGAGGAAACCAATAATATCCCTTTTTAATTTCCTTTGCATGAATTTGACAGATGTTCTATTTAACATAACACAGGGACCTAAAATGAATAGTTTACATGGTTTTATGCCAAGAGGCATTTACCGATGTGTTCAGTACAGGTTGTAAAGTGTACTAGGTATTTTACCTTAATTTAGGTGGCTGTAGTTTTAAAGTGAGCGACTTCAATACATGTGAGATTTGTCGTTTATTTGGTAGCTTGCCCCTATGGTTACTTTCACATTAGCAAGATGATGTGTTATAAACAATTTAATAGGCATGTTTGTACAATGAGTACAGGAGAAGTATTTTCGCGATTAATCCAACATGTGTCAGTGAGTGTCTTAATAATAATCATAGAAATCTGATGTTTGAAGGGGTAAAGGATAAGACCTTATTTACATGATAATGATGTTTTACTCAGATCTAACAGCTGTTAAAAACAGACATAGGCATCCGTTTTTATTGGATGTTTCGCATCTGTTCCATTTTTTCCATTTTTGATAGCCAAGTATCTTTCATTTTGTATCAATTTTTGAAACTGTCAGTGAAAAAGGGATGAATTTCATTGGTCTTGAAAAGATAGAGCATGTCAGTTTTTTTTTAAAGCCCATTAATAATAATAATAATAATAACAACAACAATAATAATAATATATTTTATTTATACTGTATAGCGCCAACCTATTCCACAGCACTGTACAAATTGGTCATTAAAAAAAAACAGACATGTGAATAGACACTTTGAAATCAATGTGTTCTCAAAAAGGCCATGTGACGGACGTTGCAAGACTGACTGTTTTTTTCACTGTCATGTGAATAACCCTTAAAGGATTAGGCTACATTCAGATGACCAAAGTGCAAAACGGTTGTGTAAAATGTAAATTTTTCATGGCCCTCTTGCACGCGAGGGGCACCAGTTTTTACGGATCTCCCATACATTTGAGCGTATGGAGGGGTCAGTGAAAATGGACAAAAATAGGACATGACCTATATTTTGATGATACAGTAGAAATAACTATCATGTAAATAGCTCCATTCATGTGGACCGAAATTAATGTTGCGACGTCCATTTTTTTAATGACGTCACACTGTCATTATTCACTGTCATATGAATATAGCCTTACTCAAGTGATAGATAAAAACGGATGTGTGATGGCTGTTTTTGAAATGTCTGTCAAATGTGTAAGAGACAGCCAATGTTGTCTTAAGCTTCATTTGTCTGTATAAACTGTTAATGTTGAATGTATTTCTGTGATTCTGTTCCTTTAAGACAGCAGCCATTGTAATTGTGACATGATGCTGGAGTGAGACCCCCCCCCCCCCTCTTTATGTCAGCTTGCCTGTTCTGCAGACAGAGTGTGAGCAGAGAAGCAGGAAGTGACGAGAGAGAGAGCAGCAGCCATCTTAGCAAGTGTTGTATTGAACTGGTGTGGAGATTTTTCTGTACAGCTAAGCTGTATCTTGGTCCAGAGACAAACAGAGTGTAAAGAGACAACAGGACTAGTGAGTCCACGTGAAAGGAACTGTGCTCAGTGGCTGATCAGTGAGACTGACATTGTGACTGTGTATATGGATACCACAGATAGAGACTCGCAGTGCTGTTGATGTACTGGACGGCACCTGCTAAATCCCGGCTTACATCCCAGCTCAGTGTATGGATTCGGCAGGACTGTCAGTGTGCTGAGTGGAATCTGCTGTTGGATTACATTGCATTCAGTTGGTTTCCCTGTCTGTTAAAGAGGACTTCATTTCTCCCAAGATCCTGATAACCGTGAGGAGAGGACGCTTCACTATAAAAGAAAGGACCGACTTTGGGCCCCACCGCGCGCTTCTACGGACTGTAAGCGGTCCACCTGGACCACTGGGGAAAAGGGGGTGCACCCAAATGTGAAGTCAGGGTCAGTTAGGGATAGTTTTGAGTATATTGTTCATTCAGTGTCCATACTGCAGAAGTGGACAGAGTAAAAGTAGAAACCATTGCAGAATTTGCCTTGAAATTGTTCATGCTATATTGTATATTTTGCTTGTCTTTAGCCCTGTCATTTTACCTTTAACTAGCCTTTATTAACTTATAGTAAATATATATTTTTTTTCTTGAACTACCGCGTGTGCGTTCATTTCTGGTTGCGGAGTCCAAACCACCTGCCTTGCTCTCGGTTCACAAATTGGCGTAGTCGGCAGGATCCGCTTACCAGAATGGACGGTGACGCACCCGTTCGGGAGAATGGTGCTGGAGGAAGAATGCCAGCAGGGGCTATAATGAGTCAGTTAGCTAAATTTGATGGCAATAATATGTCAGTGAGTATGTGGGTGGAACAGATACGAATGATACAGCGAATGTACCAGACCGCACCAGAAGTACTAGTAGAGCTAGCAATATTGACATTACAAGGGGATGCTAAGACCACGGTGATACTGAGGCCATTTGAACAAAGGCAGACATTTGAGCAAGTAGTCCAGATTCTAGAAACCATCTATGGAGAAACTGCATTGCTGGGGTCTCTGCAGGCTCGGTTCTTCCAGAGGGTACAACAGGAGAATGAAAGCCTTCCCCAATATGCAAATGCCCTACAAGAACTGCTCCGAGATATTCAAAGGAAGGAAAGAGGGGGCTCGCCAGCCTTCTGTAACCCTGATCGGACTCTCCGTGACCAGTTTGTCCTGGGGATACGTGACGGCAGTTTAACTGTGACTATGCAGGATTTTATACGACGAGAGACTGATGCTAAATTCCATGATGTACAGGTAGAGGCCATCTCCCGTGCCAATAGTATGGTCCCGAGGCCGAAGACCGCAGTTGGAGTTACTTTGTCACAGGGGGGCTAGTTCTGGCTCAGAGACAGTAGAAAAAGGGACGGTTAAAGAAATTCTCACAGTAATGCAGAAACTGCAAGAACAAATGGAACACTTGCACACTCGTTGTGATGAGCAGTCTATGAAAATTGCAGACTTCCAGAAGACTGGAGATGAAAGGGTGAGCCATCCACACCCAGCAAGTCAGAATCACCCACCACCCCGCTGGAGGGGTGAGGATAGGACCTACCGAAGGGGTCCAAATCATTTAGTGCAGTGCTCAGGAGAAATCGAAGGGGCTTACCGAAGGGGCCCAAACAGATGGCCAGAACGACGGGGGATACGCTGCTGGGAGTGTGGACGGATGGGCCACGTTGCTGCTAGATGTCCAGAGCAGCGACAAACTTATGAGAGACCGCCGTTAAACTGAAGTCCCCTGCTGCTGAAGGGCGTGTAGTAGGGGAGACTGACAAGGAGACTATGTGGGGAGAATGCCCTGATGATGACCTGATCGCTGCAAGTCCTGTCATACAGGTGGAAATGGAGGGTATTCCGGTCACCGGGATGATTGACACGGGTTCCCAAGTAACGACCTTGAGTAGAGACTGTTATGAACGGTACTTCCGGCAACATGTGAAATATGATCCCCATACATTCGTACGAGTGGTCGCAGCTAACCAGTTACCAGTTCCGGTCGTGGGAGTGGCCTGGATGAATGTCCGGGTATGTGGCCAAGATCTAGGTAGGAAAGGCATTGTGGTGGTACAGGAGTCACATGAAGTAAAGGTCCCTGTCATTTTGGGGATGAATGTGTTAAAAGAATTAGATCAGATCCTCTTTGAAAAGAAAGGTCACGGTTATTGGAAAGAAACCACCACCCATCGGCCTACTCAAACAGCTTTCCAGCGGCTGATCCGGACATGTGGCTTACAGAAAAGTTCAGATGCACAGCGTCCTCTGGCTCGAATTTCAGTTCCTTTGCATACAAAAGTTACACTGCCACCCAGTCGGGAGACAATAGTGTCCATGCCCGTAGGCACCTGTCGGAAACTAGAGGGCATAGCTGTGTTGGTAGAACCACTGCAGGCAGCCGAAGGAGGTGTTGATCCGCTAGTGGCCCGTTCCTTGGCAATAGTTCGCAATGGAAGAGTACCACTTCGATGTGTAAACACTCAGGACCAGAGTGTGGACCTGACCCCAGGGAGGCTCCTGGCTAACATCTATGTGACTCCGGAGGAAGTAAGGAAAGTAACTCCAATGCAGCTGAAGCCGACTGAAAGGGATGAGTGGACCGTTACTGTGTCCATGGGAGAAGATGAGGAACCCACCTCTGAATGGAATGGCTGTGCAATTCGAGAACAGATGAAGATGGATGTAAGTTCATGTTCTCTGGAATGGGTGCAGAAGGTAGATGAGCTGTTGTGGGAGAACCAAGCCACCTTTGCACGGTATGCTGAAGATTTTGGATGTACCACAGGGATCTACCATGAGATTCCCACAGGAGACACCCCTCCAATTAGAGAGCGCTACCGACAAATTCCTCCACAGTTGTATCAGGAAGTGAAAGAACTGTTAGCTAAGATGCTACAGGGTGGGATCATCCAAGAAAGCCAGAGTCCCTGGGCGGCTCCTGTGGTGTTAGTAAGAAAAAAAGATGGGTCCATCCGATTTTGCGTAGACTATCGGAAGTTAAACGCTTGCACCGTACGAGATTCCTACCCCTTGCCACGGATTGAGGAGTCCCTCTCAGCGCTAGGGAGAGCCCGGTACTTCTCCTCACTAGATCTGGCTAGTGGGTATTGGCAGGTGCCGATGGCCACAAAAGACAAGGAGAAGACGGCATTCATCTTGCCCATGGGACTATACGAATTTAACCGGATGCCCTTCGGGTTGACAAATGCACCCGGAACGTTTCAGCGGTTGATGGAGAAATGTCTCGGTGACTTCAACTTTGAGTTCACTCTCATCTACTTGGATGACATTATAGTGTATTCTGCGACCTTTGAAGACCATCTCCACCAGTTGGGGCAAGTATTTCGAAGATTGCGGGAACATGGGCTCAAATTGAAACCCAGTAAATGTCGGTTGTTCCAATCTGAAATTGATTACTTGGGTCACCGCGTATCAGGAGAAGGGGTGAGACCATCAAGAGACAAGATAGCGGCTGTTCAAGATTGGCCGATACCGACTACCCTGCGAGAAGTGAGGGCGTTCCTTGGAGTAGCCGGTTACTATCGACGGTTTATTAAGGATTTCGCCAAGGTAGCAGCACCACTTAATGCTCTCCTACGAGGCACATCCGGTGGTCCAAAGAACCGGTCCGTGAAGTGGGGACCTGAACAGGAACAAGCCTTCCAGGCATTGAAGGATGCACTGACAACAGCCCCAATCTTGGCATATGCTGATTACCACTTGCCGTTCCAGCTATATACAGATGCAAGCCTGTATGGTCTTGGAGCAGTGCTTTCCCAGCTTCAGGATGGCCAGGAGAGGGTCATAGCGTACGGCAGCCGGTCTTTGAGAGATTCTGAAAGAAACCCCGAGAATTATAGTTCATTTAAATTGGAGCTGTTGGCACTGGTATGGGCCATGACCGAGAAATTCTCTGAATATTTGACCGGTGCTGAAGTTTTAGTACTGACTGACAACAACCCACTAGCTCACCTGGAAAATGCCAAGCTCGGGGCGTTAGAGCAGAGGTGGATAGCCCGAATGTCTACATTCAATTACCGCATTAAGTATCGGTCCAAGACAGAGAACCAGAATGCTGACGGACTTTCTAGGGTAACTGCCCAGACCCCCACAGAAGACGTGGATCATGAGTTGGAGCATGTGGAGGTGCCCGATTTCAGCAGATTTTCACAGGCCTTGACCGCCACTAATCAGTTTGAGATGGAGGGGACTGAAATGGCTCCTTTCTTTGGTCCCTCACGACAGGAATGGGCACAGATACAACAGACCCATGAGGGGCTGGCGCAGATGATCAAGTGTGTTGAGAAAGGCCAGAAGCCCTGTAGAGAGGAAAGAGAACGACTGACACGTGAGATATTATCTGTTTTGAGTCAGTGGGAAAAGTTGGAGATGAAAAATGGAGTGCTATGCCGAAAGGTCTATTTACCTTCTGAGATCGACATTCGATACCAAATTGTGGTGCCTAGTGAACTGGCTCGCTCGTTGGCAGTTGAGGCTCATAATAAGAATGGACATTTTGGTCATGAGAAGACCTTTCGTTGGTTACAGCGACTGATTTACTGCCCTGGTCTTCGTCAAATGGTCGAAGAAGTATGCCGCAGCTGTCGAACTTGTGAGATCCATAAGGCAATAGAACAGAGAGCTCCCCTACAAACCATCGTGACCCAGGAACCTTTAGAAATCGTCATGATAGACTATCTAATGGTGGGCCCATCCAATAGCGGACACCAGTATTGCCTCGTAATGGTGGATCACTTCACCAAATTTGCGGTGGTAACCGCCACCAAGGACCAGACAGCTGAGTCAGCAGCTCGTGCTCTGTGCCAAGATTTCATTCGAGTATATGGGTGCCCCCAACGCATCCACTCCGACCAGGGCGCCTGCTTTGAGGGACACGTAATGAAAGAAGTTCAACGTATCTACGGGATAAAGAAGTCGCACACGACTCCATACCACCCTCAGGGAAATGGGGCCTGTGAAAGATTCAACAGAACTCTGCTACAGATGCTGCGGACTCTGGAGGAAGACAAGAAGTTACAGTGGCCTCAGTTCTTGTCTGAAATGGTGTGGGCCTATAACAATCAGGTCCATTCTACAACGGGGTACTCTCCTTATACACTTCTCTTTGGGCGGTCTGGGCGAAGTATAGGAGAATTACAGTTGAATGATGTGGATGGGTTCCCTCCGAGGGATCCAACCTCTTGGGTGCGGGCGCATCGGCAGAGACTTGAGACGATCCATCGATTGGTGCGGCAGCGCCTGCAAGAACATCCCCATCCTGATAAGACCCCAGTGCAAGAAGCACCATTGCAACCAGGCGACCTGGTGCTAGTTCGTGTCAAGAAACCCCCAAGGGAAATTGGAAAGCAGATGGGAGGCTTTGCCGTATCGTGTTGTTGGCCGCAAGTATGCGAATGGGCCAGTGTACCGGGTCCAGAAAGAAGGAACTGATTGTGTTCGAGTACTTCACCGAAATATGTTGCGCCTGTGTCATTCTGAAGGGACAAATCACGATGGGCCTGCCAATGTGAATGAGCTCCCACAGTCAGAGAATGGAGGTGCGGAATGGGCCTCCGACGAGGAGGATGATTGTTGGCCGATCCCTGCTCCTGGGGATGTTCCACCTGTGACTACTGTATCTCCGGCCTGTGCCCCCTCTGGTGCGGAATCCGCTGGTCCTTCTCAACCCATAGCTGCAGCACCCCATAATATACCACCGGTCCTCAGACGGACCACTAGGCCAAATGCTGGTATTCCCCCCTGTTCGGTATGCGCAGGATGAGTTTGTTTGGCCTGCCATACATCGGTATACTACCACCCTGTGCATAAAAGTACAACCCTCTGGATATACAGTCATAGGCAGGGACTGCCAATCTTAAAGTGGGGGGGAATATGTAAGAGACAGCCAATGTTGTCTTAAGCTTCATTTGTCTGTATAAACTGTTAATGTTGAATGTATTTCTGTGATTCTGTTCCTTTAAGACAGCAGCCATTGTAATTGTGACATGATGCTGGAGTGAGACCCCCCCCCCTTTTACCCCCCCCCCCCCCCCCCCCCCCCCCAAACAGGGAGGGAGCAGAGGGGGAGGAGGGGAGGGGGGGGGGGGCGGCCCCCCCCAAAAAAAGTTTTATAAACAAGTGGTGTGGTTTTTCCCTCCCACCCACCCTCCCCCCCCCCCCAAAACAACAGAGGGGAAAAGGGCCCCCGGGCCTGGGGGCCCCCGGGAAGGGGACCTGCCCTCGGGGGCTGCTCAGTGAGACTGACATTGTGACTGTGTATATGGATACCACAGATAGAGACTCGCAGTGCTGTTGATGTACTGGACGGCACCTGCTAAATCCCGGCTTACATCCCAGCTCAGTGTATGGATTCGGCAGGACTGTCAGTGTGCTGAGTGGAATCTGCTGTTGGATTACATTGCATTCAGTTGGTTTCCCTGTCTGTTAAAGAGGACTTCATTTCTCCCAAGATCCTGATAACCGTGAGGAGAGGACGCTTCACTATAAAAAGAAAGGACCGACTTTGGGCCCCACCGCGCGCTTCTACGGACTGTAAGCGGTCCACCTGGACCACTGGGGAAAAGGGGGTGCACCCAAATGTGAAGTCAGGGTCAGTTAGGGATAGTTTTGAGTATATTGTTCATTCAGTGTCCATACTGCAGAAGTGGACAGAGTAAAAGTAGAAACCATTGCAGAATTTGCCTTGAAATTGTTCATGCTATATTGTATATTTTGCTTGTCTTTAGCCCTGTCATTTTACCTTTAACTAGCCTTTATTAACTTATAGTAAATATATATTTTTTTCTT